>JASJET010000260.1:3202500-4465000 GCA_034092305.1 Diaprepes abbreviatus | reverse complement strand
CGTTATCATGTTGAACATTAAACAAAATTGGCATTATGTCTTCCACATATGGAAGAACTTGTTTTTCTAAAGTGTCGTTGTAAAGAAACTTGTCCATTTTAAACAATGGGCCCATACCATATCCCGAAATCATCCCCCGACCATGACAAATCCTCCACCATGCTTCACAGTTAGACAAGTGTACTTTTGCTGTAATGTAGTGTTTGGAGGACATCGTACATATCGAATTCGTCGGAAAAAAAAAACAAGTTAAACTTAGATTCGTTACTAAAACACACACGTTTCCGTTTTACAACTGTCAAGTATTGATGGTCTGCGACAAATTTCTGTCAACCCATTATGTTCTTCTTAAAAAGTAGAGATTTTTTAGCAGGTGCCCTAGCGAACAACTGGGCCTTCACCAGTTTTCGTCTTATTGTTCTTGAGACACCAGAGACATTCTCATTTCTAGTGTAAATGGCAGGGTCATGCCTATTTTTCTGAATTTGAAGCTCTTGGAGAGGAGGGGATGCCAGCAATACACATTCCTAGTATAAGAGGCAGAATCGGGTCTGTTTTCCTGAACTCAAAGCTATTGGGGGGCGGCTATCGCGAGAAAAACAAGTTGTCAACGGGGAGGGAGTGTCAGCAGCATACAGATTCCTAATATAAAAGGCAGAATCGGTTCTATTTTCCTGAACTCAGAGCTCTTGGGAGGGGGGGGGGGGACGATCGCAAGCATACACATTCCTATACTCTATTCAAGAACTAGAGAGAGTAATAAACCTGTTACCGAAATCCCCAACGTACTTGCTCTAGTACCGCAGGTAACGGAGGATTGCCGTAAATCTAATTATATTTAAATATTATAAGCTTTTATAAATTTACTGCAATAATAAAATTTCTGATAGTTAATTTTTATTTCTGTCAGTGAGAAAAGTACACCTTACAGTGTGTCCTTAGTGATTTATCTTGTTTGTGCTTGTTTTTATATATTATTTCAGATTAGTAAGATACCGAAAAAATATGGCCTCCACTTCTATATTTATTCCAAAATCGTTAAACCAAGGCATTTTTCCTCAATGAAAAACTTATTACGATGAATGCTTATGATGCCCAAAGAAATCAATATCTAGATAATAATGTTAAAAGCTCTGTTGAGATGTGTTCCAACATGACAGGAAAATCTACTATGTACCGAATACTGAAGGAGAAAAAACGAGTGGAATGTTTCGTACTCCCCCATTCGATCACAGGCAGATGAAAAATCTCATTGGAAGAAGAGATGAAAACTGCAATAAAAGGAGTTGTACATACATTGTATTATGAGAAGCAGATCCCATCCGTCAACAAAATTCTTACTAAAATCAATGAAGATCGGGATTTACCTGAAATTAAAAGAACTGAGCTCAGGGAATTCCTCCGAGAACTTAATTTTTGATGGAAAAAACCAGATAGGAAATCTGTTCTTATAGATCGTCCGGAAACTGTCCGTTGGAGAAGGAAATATCTCTCTCAAGTAAAAGGCAGAGTTGCTTGAAATAATACATTGTACAAAATTAATAATTTAACTGAACTTTTGAAAGATTTTTTTGAACAAAGTTACTGCGGAAAATTGGGAAAAATCCACATAATAAAAGAATAAAACAAAATGTGGGGACTCAATTAATTGAGCGACGATAGCTTCACTGAATTTGATTACGAATTAGATACGTAATGTTTACCAGTGTAATCAGAATTTGTTTTTGTTGTATTTTATTGTTTAATGTTGTTTATATATTTTTTTTTATTTTTTTTTATATATTTTTATTTTAGTGTGTCCCATTCTTTAATTTTATATATGTTTAATTCCAATTAGCCGTAATTTCTTTATTATTTTATTATTATATTTGTGTCTTTTTGTTAAGCGTGTAGAATTAACACGTTTATTTTATTTTTTTAAGCCTATCAAATACTTCATATAATAAAGGAAATTAAATTAAGATGCCAATGCAATAGAAATAAAAATAAGTAGGTCTAATTTTAACTGTAACATATAAAAATTAATTACATTTGAATCCCTTTTTAGTGTTTAATTTAAGAAATAAATAAACTGAAACGTCAAATTTCCTAAAAATGTTTATAATTAATAATAAAATGACCGATAGCCCCCAAAAAAAATTTTAATAATATATGGACGAATTTATTTTTTTATATATGTTTAACTTCTTTTCTTTTTGATTATGAGTATTTTGTAAGTATTTAAATTGTAACTTCGAATTTTTTGAAAGAATAAGGCTACGTTTTAGTCTGAATGTGCCTAAAACGGTTTTTATGCCAAAATTAAAAATAATAAAAATACAGTTGTGATTTCTGTTAAATATGTCAAAATTATCTGTATTTTGTACTGTATGTGAATTATTAAGAAATCATAAGAAATAAAATAAAAATATAAAAACTTTTTATTTTAAATTTATTACCGAAATAATATTCTATGCCATAAATACTTAGTGATAAAATAAACCTCTTTCCAACGCCTATGACAATGATTAAAATCCTTTTTAACACTTCCAAATATCTATTGTTATCCAACCCAAATAGTCCATTATTATAGACTGGTATTTTTGATTATATATAGGAAAAATATATATATCTAACAGAATTTGCCGACACCGAACTAAAGAACACAGGTAGTTTGCGAAGAAAAAAGGGTAAAAATGATTTATTACTCTCTCTAGTCTTTGAATTAACTATAGTATAAGAGGTAAAATCGGGTATATTTTCCTGAACTCAAAGCTCTTGGGGGGTGGGGCGACGCCCCCACCGCTCCCCGCCTTGGATCCGCGCCTGTATGGGTGTGTGTATGTGTGTTTGCGTGATGTCGTTTTCAGGTATCCTAAGACAAGTCGTTCTTGAGGTATTTAACTATACTCAGTGACTTCAAAAGTGTTACACACATACACACAGCAGGAATAATTTCTTGAACTTAATTTTTTTGCAACGTAGTAGTCTTACATCAAGAATGAAACGATAACATTTGCATGAAATTTTATTAACATGTAAAGCAACTTGAAGTTCGTGGATTAACTGTACCAAACTCTGTGGAGGATAATGCAAAGTGAACAGTCTCCTCCTCATCATATCCCACACATGTTCGATAGGATTTCAATCCAGTGAACGGGGTGGCCACAGCAAAACATTAACGCCTTCTTGAGGAAAGTCTATAATTCGGCGAGTGGATTGTAGCATCATCAGGATAACGCGCAGCTGTCATGCTGCCTCGAATGAAGAGAAGAGCTACCACAGGCAATAGCCCCCTCAACTACTACTCCAACACTCCCGTATACATGTCTCACAACAGCAAACCTAATATCACGTTGCTTTTCACGGCCATCGTACATACCTACACAGAATTGCGATTCGTCGCTGAATACGACATTATTCCATTCTGCCTCCCAATGCTGCCGTTCTCTACACCAGTTTAAACATTGACGACAGCGATTCGCAATCAAAGGAAGCACTAATCTTGGACGGTATGAAAAAAGTCCAAAGAGGACCGAATGCCGCGATATAGTGGAGCATAATAACAGGTCTACCTTCTTTTCTAAACCATTGGTCAGCCATTTGATGCGTAGTAGCAAAACGGTCTCGTAGAGCTAGTTGTTTGAAGCACCTATCTTCACGCGCTGTGGTACGTCTCGGTTGACTAGTTGGTCTTCTTCATATTTTCGACCTTCTTTTGTCCACACACGACACACACACACACATTACAGTTATTACAATTAACACGGCGGCCAATTTCGCGATAGGACAAACCAACATCTTGATAAGCAACAATTCTATCCCTGTCAAATTCGCTAACATGGTGATAATTTTGGCGTCTTCCAACTCGAAACATTTTGTTATGCTTAAACGAGACGCAATGACTAAAAATATCTGTACTAGTCGGACATGAAGAAAATTAATTTTTAATTATTGGATTTCTGGTCAAAAATCCGCACGCAACTCATGGAAAAATTTATGAAACACAAAAATAAATAGCCGCAGCGTTGAAAGAATAATATAAAAATACAAATTTCACCCATATTACATTCAACTACATCAGGAACTTTTGGACGTAGATTGCGACCGCGGACTCGAATTTTGTTTATAGGTTCTAGAAATGTTACGAGATGATGAAAATATCTTTGATATTGTCCCTTTATCGGATGAATCCACTTTCCATAAAAACGGTTTAGTTAGCAGGCATAATTTCTATTATTCTTCTTCTTACGGTGCTATATCAGGACCCCTTAACGTTAGCAAGTACATTGGCGAGTTGTTCGCGGTTTTCAGCTAATCTAAATAGTTGTTTGGCACTGCGTATTCCGGTCCTAATCGTGGAAGTTCTTCAGCCATGATATTTTCTTTCTAATTTCTTTGCGGCCCTCAATTTTACCCTTTATTATAAGCTGAAGAATTTTGTATCGGTCTCCTCTAAGAACAAGCCCTAGCCATGATATCTTTCTTATCTTAATAGTTTTAAATAACCCAACGGCACTATTTAACATTGCTTCATTGGTCTGGATAGGTGTCCAGGGTATTCGGAGCATTCTTCTATGCAACCACATTTCGAACGCTTCTAAGCGCTGATTATTAGCCTTCAGAGTCCAAGTCTCAGCTCCATATAAAAACACAGACCAAATATAACATTTGATCATTCTTTGACGCTATTTTAGGTTTAAGTTGTCATTACAGAAGAATGATTTCATTTCAAAAAAAATTATGCGCGCTGTTTCAATTCTGCACTTAATCTCTTTATTTGAGTCAAGTTGTTCTGTGATATAGCATCCCCGATATTTGAATTGGGTAAATCTCTCAATGTTTTGTTGATCTATCTGTAGGGAAGCATCGGCGTGCGGTTGGCGGCTGAATATCATAAATTTTGTCTTAGTGACATTTTGAGACCCATTCCCGTTCTGTCCTGTTTACACAACCCAACAACTCTTGAAGGACCTGGATACTATCGCACAAGATGATCGTGTCGTCGGCACATCGAATGGTGTTAATTAGTTCACCACTGATCCAAGATCTTTATCTTGCAAAGCCTGTTTGAAAATTATTTCCGAGTAAATGTTGAATAATAGCGGGGGACAGAATGCATTCTTGTCTGACGCCTCGTTGAATGTAACATTCGTCGGTTGGTCTTCTATTGAATCGAACCACACAGCTTCTACTTCCAATCAGTGGCGGCGCGTTCATAAGTGCTGCGGAGCTGCAGAACACACATAATTTCGACAAATTATATATTTTTTAATGTAGTGTATCCCTAAACTAAACAATAAAAATATTAAATTATTTCTCTAATAGCATTGGCAAAATGGCAAACAAAACACCGCAAGTTTTCCGGCCTGAACACTCGAGCGTAGGGCCGCCGCTTACGAGCCCGCCGCGGATTTGGGTTCACAGCTAATGATTTCTGAAAACAAAGCGAGTGATTGGTTTAACGCTGCACGTGGCTTAATACGGCGATTTATGGAAAATTTGCGGCTGCAGGACGGCAGCACCCAGCAGTGGTTTGTAATTTTATATGCGCGCGGCGGCTATTTGTTTTGTCCTGTTGTTTTATTTAGTTTAATTATAATGAATTCGATCGAGTTTTTGCAGAGTCATAGTTTTAGCTCTTTGGCATACGAGGACAAAATTAAAATTAAAGACTTGGTCCGATCGACACCACAATTAAACATTGAAATTAGCGGTTCAAGTCGAAGCAAAACATACAAACGCCAGTTTAATGACACGGTTTATAACAATACAAAGTGGTTGTGCGGTTGTGACAAAAAACACGCGCTTTTTGTTTCCCTTGTATTTTGTTTGGAGGTGACAAATCGTGGACAGTTACGGGTTTTAGAGATTTGGGACATTTAAGCCAAAACATTAAACGGCACGAAGGAACACAGAAGCATATTTCCAATACGGTAAGCCTGGCATTATTAGGAAACATAAACATCCAAAAGCAATTGGATAATGCCTACTGGATTAATGTAAAACGGCACAACGAACAAGTTGATAAAAATCGTTATGTGCTATCGCGTATTATTGATTGTATAAAATTTTGTGGAACGTTTGAGTTAGCCCTCCGTGGCCACGATGAAAGTGACGAGTCTGATAATCCGGAATCTTTCGTGGATTGGTGAATTTTAGTGCAGATCTTGACAACGTTTTCCAAAAACATTAGAATCTGCTACGTTATTTAAAGGTACATCAAAGGACATGCAGAATGAACTATTACAATGCATGCTGGAGGTATGTAGAGAAAAAATCTCTGATGAAATAAATGAATCAAATTATTTAGCAGTTCTGGCAGATGAAACTAGTGATGTTGCCCTCAAAATTTCAAATGGTGGTCGTTTTACGATATGTACATCAAGGAAGCCCAGTTGAAAGATTTTGGGGTTTTATAAATCCTGAGCAACATGACGCTCAATCTTTAGCAGCCTGTATTAAATCCGTTATAGATCCATTCTTAACGAAAGATTTCAACAAGCTGATTGCACAAACCTACGATGGCGCTGCTGTTATGAGTGGCAGACATAGAGGAGTACACACAGTAATCAAGAAAAATATCCCCAGGCACATTTTGTTCACTGTTACGCTCATCAACTCAACTTAATAATGGCCCAGGCAGTGTCTCAAGATACAAAAGTGCGGGTATTCTTTTCAAATGTAGATGACGTTGTAAATTTCTTTTCGAATTCTCCTCAAAGAATGGATGTGTTAAACGAAGTAGTAGGGAGAAGATTACCACGCGCCGTTCAGACTCGGTGGAATTTTAAAAGCAGAGCAATAAACGTTATTTATGAGCACAGAAATTCTTTAATAGAATGTATGCAAGAAATTCAACGGAGGTTTGCTAATAGAATAGTCGTAAGTCAGGCAGTTGCTATAGAACGTTCGCTTAATGATGAATCATTTCTGTTTTGGCTAAATATTTTTCATCATGTTATGCCGCATGTTGACATTTTATATAACCAACTACAAACAAGGAAAGCCGATTCGGTAGAAATTAAAAACTGCGTCGATACTTTTGAAAAGTGTATCCAAGAGTTGAGAGATAATATTGACGGGGTAATAGACAGAGGGGAAATCTTCTCAGACAGGATTTGGAGCCCACTGTTAAACGAATTTGTCTTTCAAAAGAGAACCTTCGTGCGGCAGCATTAGAAGTTTGCGACACAATAATTCATACTGCCAAAACTAGATTTGATTATGTAGATCATTTAGCAGTCGCGACGTTATTTACATCTGAATTGTTCGAGAAGTTTTCAAAAAAATTTCCAGATGGGATATTAAACTCTGTGCTAACTATGTACCCTTTATTTGAACTAGAACGCCTAAAGACTGAACTGTCCATAATTTACATAAGGCCAGATTTTAGGAATCTTAAAGGGGCAGTAGCATTTTTAAATTTACTTACATCTAACAATTTGGATGAGTCTTTCAAAGAAACTGTCAAGTTATTACAAATAATTATAACTATTCCTATGACAACGGCAGAGGCAGAAAGATGTTTTTCTACTTTAAAAAGAGTTAAAACTTTCCTACGCAATACCATGGGTGAAAGTAGATTATCCGCACTTTCTATGCTGTCAATAGAAAATGCCTTTATTAGAAAAGACCCCAATTTTAATGAGAAAGTAATTGAGAAGTTTGCAAGAGCTAAACAAAGACGTATTGATTTGATATATAAAAAGTGAACTTTAGATTTTTTTAAACGTTTAAATTTTTGTTGTTGTTTTTCGTTTTTTGACATTTATTGCCCCTTATATTCAATGTGCTACCAGGTTACCACCTGCGACAAAAGGATTGCATGTTGCATGTTTGTACCTTGTACCAGAGCTTAGAAGGAATACAGGTAGGTCTAATAATTCTTTTTTTGCTTTGCGTATTTCGCGTATTTTCAATGCAGAACACACCCTTGAACATCCCACACGCCGCCACTGCTTCCAATAAAGGTTCTCTATGATACGCAGATCTCTACCATCGATTCCCGAGATTCTTAATATGTTCAAAAGCGTTCCATGCTGGACCCTATCAAAAGCGTTTTTGTAATCGATGAAAGCTACATAAATATCTTTACGTTAATCACGACACTTTTGGACAAGTATATTTAAGGCAAAAAATGCCTAACGAATGCCAAGTGCATTCCTAAAGCCAAACTGGGTTTCATCTAGGTCCACTTCGCATCGACTTCTTATTCTTCCATATGTTATGCTAAGAAAAACCCGCTGTTTCTTAGGAAGTGCTATTTCTGTTATAACAGTAACGAAAATACCAATTTATTTAGAGCCGTCGATTGTCAGCATAGATGGTCTGTCAATGTGTGGGGCGGTATAATTGAAACGCTTATGTAGATCCATACTTATTCAATGATCACTTACATGGCGCCATGTTTCTTAAATTTATTAAGCACAATATATTTGTACTTTTAAATAATGTTCCACTGAATATTCAAGACAGGATGAAGTTGCAACAAAAAGTTGCTCCTATGCACTTCCAAGTCAACGTCAGAAATAGGTTAAATACTCAATATCCCAACAGGTGGATAGGGCATGGAAGAACACAATATTGGCCAGCAAGGTCTCCGGATCTAGCAAGTCTTGATTTTTTTCTTATGGAAATATATTAAAAATATTGTTTATGCTGTTAAAGACACTTGAAAATATGAATGAACGAATAAGAACAGCGTTTCACTATATAACACCAAATATGTTAATTAGAGTTAGTCATTTCAGAAAAAAGTTCGCTTATACATTGAAAGAGATGGTCATCAGTTTGAGCATTTGTTAAAACATTAGTTTTTTAAATTTTTAAAATTAAGTTTGTTACCTCTTTAATAAAATACAGATTTGCTGTTAACGTAGTTATGATTATTTTTTTAACTGATTAGTGATTATATGTTATCTATGTCAACGTCAACTTCGTCAAAGCCTACTTTTTAAGAATTAATTGCAAAAAATATATGTCTAAAATTGAAAAGGCTGAATTACTAAAGAACCATAAAAAAATAGGTAAAGGAAGCCTTAATATAATTTTAAAGACTGTTAAAATTAGATAAATTTAATATTATACATAGGGTGTTCCATTTAAAATAAGAAAGTTATTTGGCTTTAATAACAATAAAAATAAAATATAAATTTTAATCAACCCTGTATGATTCTTTGAGATAATTTTTCATTTTACAATAAATCGTAATGATTTTACTAAAAAACCTATACAATTTTATATATCTAGCTTGAATATACAAGACAGGCACGCCTCTTAAATTTTGGTCTACAATTTAGGACATATCTGAAGAACTGCTTGTCTTAGGTACCTATATGAAACATAGCAGTAACTTACACTTATTTGGTCCGCGCTATAAAAAATATGCAATAATTTACAGGACATTCCATTTAAATTTTGGCAACTTTGGTGTGAAACTTTTTTTGAGTCACTCCGTATACTTCACAATAATTTTAAAATGAGGTTCCAGTAGCCTATATATTCCTTTTGAAAAATATTTTTTCGTTCTTTGTATATGATCCGATGGAAATGTGGTGTGCCACCCTGTATACATGAAACCTATCGTATACAGGGTAGGAGAAAATTTTTGATTGTTTCTCAAGAGCAAAATACCTTTAATTTAAAAATACTACTAAGAAAAATTGTTTAGATTAAAATTTTATGTCTGTAAATTGATTTTTTACGTATTAATTTATCACCGAATTCCAAAATTTTAAATACATAAAAAATGTTTAGTTACTCTGCGCTTTTTAGCTTTTTTTGAGAGTTTCAATTTGTTCCAAAGTATTTATTGCTATTGCCGGAATTAGATCAAATTCTAACAATGAGTAATCTAGCGTTTTCTTCAATATCCTGTTCACCACATAGTACTAATTATTATCATTATTATTTCATTCTAGTTTAGAAAATGTTCTGCCTCGACCACCTTTACTACAAGTTTCTTCAAAACGCCACAACCGTTCTTCGCAAGCAACATTCCAAACCATAAAAAGGAAGAAAGGAAGAAATAGAAATGTTGCTAACGAGGCGAATCCCAGGGCTATTGTATACCTACCGATACACTGTTTATTCCGCCGGTATCATCCTGTCCACCTTTATTTATTTCTTGTTCAGGTGGAACGTATTGTGCGTAAATCTTCAAGCATGGCAACATGTCAAGAGAATGGTGAGTTTTATTTAAATAAGTTGTTTTTTGTGACGGTGTATCTTGTTGCAACAGCGACGGCGCACAACTGTTTAAAAAAAACAATTTAAATTGGTTTTCAGTGTTTCTTTATCCAAATAGCATAGTAGAATTAAAATAATCAGTAAATTCAATCAGCTTCGCGCCAGCCGAAGTTTTTTTTTCATTTATACTTTATTTAAACCGGGGCTGATCTATTTTTGGTTGGCTGTTAAAATGGGATGAGCTAATTAACCGACTTCTAAAAGAAGAAGGTTCTCAATGGGTCGACTATGTATTTTTTTTATGTATGTACACCGACTACTACGGAACGGCTGCACCGATTTGAATGAAATTTTTTACGTTATATTCAGGAAGTTGCTGCGGTGGTCCCATATTTTTTTAGATCAAATTGTTGCAGTAAAATCCAAGATGGCGCTGACAATATAGCGCCAAAAAAATTAATTTTGTCCGATTTTCTCCAAAATTGGTATGGAGGAATTTTCGGGGTTGTACCCTACAAATCTGAAATTATTAAAAAAAAAATCAAAATGGCGGATTCAATATAACGAATTCAAAACATTTTTAAAAAATTCAATATGGCGGATCCAATATGGTGGACAAAAAAATCGATTTAATCCAATTTTCTTCAAAATTGGTACGGGGGAATTTTCGAGGTCCCACATGACGAATCTAAAATAATTTTTTAAAAATTTAATATGGCGGATCCAATATGGCGGACGAAAAAATCAATTTTGTCCGATTTTCTCCTAAATTTGTATGGAGGAGTTTTCGGGGCCTCACATAACGAATCTGAAATTATTTAAAAAGAAATGCAATATGGCCGATTCAATATGGCTGACAAAAAATCTATTTTGTCCGATTTTCACTAATTGGTACGGGATAGTTTTCGGGGTCATACATGACCAATCTAAAATTATTTTTAAAATATTTATTATGGCGTACCCAATATGGTGGATAGAAAATTAATTTTGTCCGATTTTTTTCAAAATTGATATGGTAGCACATTTCGAATTTGATATTATTTAAAAAAAAATTAAATATGGCGGATCTAAGATGGAGGATTAAAGATTCTACATCTCTCGATTTTATCTAAAGTCAGTATTGGGAGATTTTTTTTAGTGTTAATTACGAAATTAAAATATTTTTTGATAAAACTCAATCTGGCGGATGCAATACTGTGTCCTAAAAGTTTTACATTTTTCGACTTTCTCCAAAACTGATATAGAGGGTTCTTGAGGGTGTACATTATGAATTTAATAGTATTTTTTCTGGATTCAATATGGCGAACGCAATATAGCTGACTAAAAATTTTACATTCTTCGATTTTGTTCAAATGTGGAACTGAATCGTTTTTGAGGATGTAAATAGCGAATATAAAATTATTTTAAGAAAATCTAATATGTCAGATGCAATATGGTACTAGGGGGCTTTGAAGGGTTTAGATTTAGTTAGATTAAGACTTAAAATAATTTTTTTGAAATTCAATATAACTGATGCAATATGGTGGGTTGAAAATTTTACCTTACTCACATTTTTTCAGATTTGGTATTAGAGCGTTTTCGGGGTCGTGTGTTACGAATATGAAGTTAATTTTTTGCAACTGTTAGGTTGATAAGATACAATATGAGGGACAGAAAATTTTACATATTCCGACTTTATCTAAAATTGATATTGTGGGGTTCTTGAGGCGTATACAAACTTAATATGCAGTATAAAATATATCGAGCTAAGAAATTTACATCTCAGGTTCTTTAAATATTGAAAATTGATATTGTGGGGTTCTTGAGGCGTATACAAACTCAATAAGCAGTATAAAATATATCGAGCTAAGAAATTTACATCTCAGGTTCTTTAAACATCGATGTTGGAAGGTTTTGTAGTCTATATTACTATATTAATTTGAAATTTAAGATAGTGGATTTACTATGACAGGCTAAATATTTGTTTGACACAATTTCATTGGTATTTGGAGAACTCTAAGAATCAAAGAATTTTTAGTGGTTCATTTTAGGGTGATTTACAATTATGGATAAAGTGAGTACTTTTTTGCCACCTTGGAATTGCGAGGTACACTAATTTCGATTAGCACTTAGTTCAAATAATTTATGAATATCATAATGAATTCAAAACTAAAAATCGAAAAATAAAATTTTTATAAAAAAATTGAATCGACTTCTAAAAGTGCGCTAAAAAGTGAAAAATAACTAAAAAATTTTATATGAAATTGAAATTTTTGAAGTCGGCGCCAAATTATTTCTAAATGAAATAAATAACTACTAATATATACAAATTATGGTAAGAAAGTAATTACAAATAAAGTATTTTTAATCTGTTTATACGAATCACATTTTGTCAGGTATTAGTTTGGCGCCGACTTCAAAAATTTCAATTTCATATTAAAATTTCTAGTTATTTTTCACTTTTTAGCGCACTTTTAGAAGTCGGTTCAATTTTTTTATAAAAATTTTAATTTTGCTATAAACTCTACAGAATAATGCCCGTAACAATAATTAAGATATACTCCCTCTCATTTATTTATTTACAAAAAGTTTAAAAAAATTAAAACTAGGTTTTTTCTCCTTTTCTTCCTTATAACTTTGGAACTATTTAGAGAAAAGTTGAAGAGAGGGGACAATTTCGTAATTAAATTTCCTACAAGATGGGGTTGGTTAGAAATCTCAAATTTTATTATCCTTGTTGAAAAATAGTAACAATTAAAAAAAAGGCAAAAAAGTAGTTTTTAAACAATTTTTTCGTCCACCTACATTTCTCTGAGGACCTTTATACTTAGGCGAGAAAAAAACTTCTTGTTATTATAAAACAACGTACTAAATTTCCTTAAAATCGATTCGATAGTTTTTGCATAATATTTTTTCAATCCCATTTTTTTTTTTCAAAAAAAGGAAAAATTTTCACATTTTATTGGGTCTTAAATCGGAAAGTCACATACTTGATTTTTTTTCACGTATACTAAAGATCTCAAACGCGCTCAGGAATTGTTTAAATTTATTGTTGAATTTTTTGCTTATAAAAATAAATTGAATATCTCCGCGAATTTTCTTTGAAAAATTTTTCTAAAAACATAGTTTGAAAATACTGGGAAAGACGCTTCTTTTGAAAAAAAAAGGTTTAAATTTTGACAGTTGATACAAGATACAAGCTGTCAAAGTTGACAGGCAATTACGACGAATTTATAGACAAATGACAAAACGAGGGTTGACAATACGTAAGTCAAAGAAATGTCATTATCTCGTCATCTAATGGAGCAATTTTGGTCATTTTTGTTTAAACCGATGTCAAGTAGATAGAGTAGTTCAAAATCACTATACCGAGAAGCCTTGATATAGATTTAAATGAGCTGCGATGTTTATATTTTAAAAAGGAAAGTGCAGACAAAAATTTCATCTTAATTATGATCCCACTGACGGAATCTGCAGTTGCGCAGAATTGTTTTAGGGTCTATTATCAAGTGCAGCAATGGCTTAGTAACGAATTAAACCGAACAAACTGGTGTTGGGAAATTGAAAACAGGTTTAGATTCTATTCAAACCAATGACATACTGTTACCAGGTACTTTATTAAAAAAAAGTTGCAAATGTTTGAAAGAGTGTTCTAAATTATGTGGATGCATGAAGTATTGTTTGAAATGCACAGATTACTGCTCTAACTGCAACAGGCAAAGGTTCAAAGACGCGCAAAGTAAAATTGAAATTTTTGAAGAAGAAAACTAAAACGACTTTGAAAAAATAGATATTGAAAAAGAAAATAAAAATGTTGATATTAACATCCAACTTCAAGATGAAGACTTTGATGAATTCTAATATTCTAGCTGTCTATTACCCAAAAGAGCACGACTGGCTTCGTCTAAAGAATTCTGAATGTTCATAAACTTTTTAAATTACCTCTTATTGTTACCAATATTTCATTTAAATTTTCACTTTTAACGATATTTATAGAAACATCGTGCTATTTCTTAATATATTGTATCTTCGAATATTTTTAAAAATATTATATCGCTATAACTTAAGAAATTGACTAAAATGTGGTTGTCGGACTTGCATTGAATTTATTTTTGTTTGTTTTTACGACGTTTCGATTAGGTTGTATCTCTAATCATTATCAAGTATAAACTTAATGTTTTGTCTTAAGCACAAACTGGATATCGTAACGTACGACCAAAAAATCGGAGAAATCTTGGAAAAAGGAAAATATAAACAATTACCTCGTGACCCCACTAAATCTCTAGAGTCAAAAATCTACAGAATACTAAAGAAATACCAAGACCATATACCTGACAACTTACGATCGGCGCTCACACCACAGTTCAGTAAGCCACCACATCTTTATGGACTACCAAAAATTCATAAAACGAACATACCATTGAGGCCAATAACCAGCTCCAGAGGATCCCCAACAAATGCACTGGCGAAGTTTCTTTTAAAAATCATACAACCTTTAGAAGATAAGACGAACACATATGTTAAAAATTCCACACATTTGGTGAACATTATTAGTAGCATCAATCTAGAGCCAGACGACAGACTAATAAGCTTTGATGTGGAAAGTCTGTATACTAATATACAATTAGGGGAATCACTAGACGTAATCAAAACTAGACTTTCAAATGATACTACTTTATCAGCTCGAACCACGTTACCACTGGACGGGGTGATGGATCTTTTGGAGTGTTGCCTGCGTAGTGCTTACTTTCAAGTAAAGGACAGGTTCTACGCTCAGGACGACGGGCTTCCGATGGGTTCTTCACTCTCTCCAGTCATCGCTAATATATATATATATATATATATATATATATATATATATATATATATATATATATATATATATATATATATATATATATATATATATGTTAATGCGGATTTCACGGATTCCTCCGTGTGAGATGCAATAGCAGTGGATATATCCACATTATGCCGTTGTAGTGCTGAAATCACATTCAGCAAACATACAACTACATATATGCAGCTCCGCGTATGAATGAAGTAAAATGCGAACAGTAAATGCAAACTTCTCTCCATCATATCCTTTCTGTGTTAGAGGTTGTACAGTTAGAATAAATTGTTATAAAACGCAATTTATCCTATTCCACCACCATCGAGATGATGGCCTACCTGTACCACCATACCGAGAAGAAAGTCAAAACTTACCCTCCCCGCCACAGTGATACGGCAGAGGTACATGTTTCGTCTCTACTAGACTCATCAGGGTACCGACATGCACATATATATGGAATGGTTCGACACTTATGCCATAGAAAGTGCAACAGTAAAACCGAAAGTCTGGTTGAGATATGTCGATGATACCTTCATCGTATGGAAGGGCAATGATCAAGAACTTAATGATTTCTTGAAACATCTAAATAACATTCTACAATTAAGTTTACCATGGAAAAAGAGGTAAATGATCAATTGCCTTTCCTAGATGTCATGGTGAATCGCTCAAACGAAACTATTAAAACTTCAGTATACAGAAAGCCAACACATACTGGACAATATCTTATTCATAGTTCCAATCATTCTGTTGTAACAAAATGGGGAATTATACGCAACCTCTATAATCCCGCTATATCTATATACAATAATGCCGATTCATTGGAAAAAGAGATAGCAAATATTAAATCCGATTTACAACAAAATGGTTATCCTTCGAAACTAATTGACGATGTTATAAATAACTTTAGAACAACGAACACTGGATAGCAAGAAACACATTCCTTCTTCACAATTCCGTACATTAATGAAACTTCGGAGAAAATAAGACGAATTGCCAGTAGTTATAATATAAAAACAGCCTTTAAATCAGGAAATACACTTTAAACTCATTTAACAAAAACAAAATCAAAAAATACCGATAAGAAAGAAGGTGTTTACAAAGTTCATTGTGAGTGTGGTGAAATGTATATTGGAGAAACCAAACGACCACTAGAAGTTAGAATTAAGGAACATAAAACTAATACACAAAAAGGGGAAACGTCGAGATCAGGTATTGCAGAACACGCCTGGGATAAACAACACCATATAAAATGGTCTGAGGCTGCGGCAATATATATGAAACCACACATGAAAAAAAGAAAACTTATAGAAGCAGCTTACATTAAAAACAATAATGGAATCTTCAGTAAACCGAGTGTTGAGATACCTAATCTTTGGCAACCACTACTTTGTAACATCAAATCATTGAGACGTGTACAGTGAAGCCAAACTTTGCGCTTCAATGGACACAGTCCCTATATAACCTCGTAGCCTTAAGACAAAACATTCAGTTTATTCTTGGTAACGATTAGAGAGAAGGCAATGCAAGTCCGACAACCACATTTTAGTTGATCTTCAACATTGTCTACAACCTTCAAACAACTTAAGAAATGTTAACTTTTTGCATTCTTTTTTTAAAACTATCTTTTTATTTTTATGTATACTGTACGAATAAAGTAATTTCAGAACATTTTTTTTTCATTTATTTGTCTAAACAATTTTAGAAGTTACCGTCAAATCTATTTGTATTCAGTAAGTTAAAATATAGAAATCAACAAACTTTTAGATAAAAAAAACACATACCATAGGTTACCGTGTGCAGTGCATAAATGACGTAATTTGTTTATAACAAAAAGAACGCATAATGGACACTCGGTATAATGATATTTGAACTTCTCCTATTCACGTGACTTCGATTTAAACAAAAAATGATCAAAATTGCTCAAACAGAAGCAGAGATAATGACTTTTTTTGAACTTTGGTGTTTTGAATTTGCAGATTCAATTTTAGAGCGGGAGCTCCTCACTCCACCATTTTTTGTCATGCGCGTGGACGATAATTTTTTCCAATTTCATTCATGTTGAGGATAACGTAAACATGTGAACATTTTTGTTAGAAAAGTATTAGAAAATACTAATGGTAATACTAAAGTGGATACTTCCAAAGTTATAAGGAAGAAAAGGAGGAAAAAAACGCGCTTTTTCTTTTTTTTAACTTTTTGTTAATAAATAAATGAAGCTGTATTTTTAAGAGGGATCATATCTGAATTTTTGAATGAAAATCTTAAAAATTACCTTTCTTTCACTTTAGAAATTACTTTCTAAGAATAAAATGAACAACTTAGTGTATTTTACTTAAATAAAAGACAAAATAAATGAAAGCATGCACCAGCTATTTGGCAGTGGCGGCTCGTGACTGGATAATTAGTGCCAATGCGTAAAACCCAATCAGTACTTGTCAAAGTACGCATAGTCAAAATACTGAATAAACTTGTCATTAGTTAATAGACCTCAGTAATTCCGGTTTATATAACTTTAAACAATTAGCACCACGTTTGTATACACTTCAGGACCTGACTATAAATTTCCTTTGCTATTTTATATAAAATTATTCAACTTAAAGAAATTAAAGAAGAAGTGTAAAATAATCAAAGTATTGGCCATCATTAGCTATGACTTTTTCCCTTCTTTTTGTCAAAGAATGAATTCCGTACCAAAAGAACTGTTTGTTTTTTGAGGCCAACCATTGATTAAGTCAAACTTTCACTTCTTGGTATCAATGTTAGTGTTGTTCTGAAAGTCCATGATGCTACATTGATTGGAATAAATGGTAGTCCGTCAATGTTCTATATAATTTTATCAGTTGTTGTTGATATCAACCGCCAGTAATTATTTCAACAGGTTTTAGCAGTTCATAATACACAGCTTCATTATCATCCCACTAAATACACAGCAAAACCTTCTTTCTAAGTATTGCGTATTGGTTGTAATGTTGAAAGTTGGCCTGGATATACCCATAATTTTTTGCCCTTCGGGTTGTCGAGATAGATCCACTTTTCATCACCTGACACAACTCGACGCAAAAACCTTTTTATTTTCTGTCTGGCAAGCAAAATATCACAAGTGTTTTTTCGCCTTTCAATGTATCTTTCCTTCAACTCATATGAAACCCATTTTCCTTATTTCTGGGTCTTGCCAATTGGGTGTAGACGTTCAGAACTAATGGATTGGGACATATTTAATCCTGCTGCCAACTGTTTTAAAGTTTGAGTTGAGTTTTGACCCAATAAGCCACATTTTAAAAAACACAAAACTTTGGCTTTACCCTGTATACTTATAATGGAGGTAGCAGTTTACGTTAAACGAGACCAATACCAATTCACTGCAGTATATACTCTTCATAATCACAATACGAGAAATAACAAAGATATTTTAATACCTAATTTTCGTTTATCAGCTTATAAAAAGAGCCCATATTGCTTTTGTTGTTATATTTGGAACAGTTTACCTAACAATATTTATGCAATTGGATCGTTTAACAAATTTAAAAAATCCTTAAGGGGCTACCTTGTGGAAAATGCCTTTTACTCTATGCACGAATACTATGATAAAAGGTAAATAATTATCTTTATTCGTGCATATTCTCTTAAAGATTAAAAAATGCCTGCACTTCACACTTCATACAATTTTGACACTTTTTGTTTTACTACATCTACAACTACTTGTTTCTGTATTTTAATTTAGGTTTTTAAGTCATATTTCTTGATATGGTCAATATTTATGTGTACATTTTTAAGACTAAGAATAAATAAATAGAAATAAAAAATAGAATAATTCTTGCAGATCTGCAAATTTTTTCGACTGTCCTAGACGCTTCTTGTCTTTTACATCAAAATCACCACTTCTGAAGCGTTTAAACTATAGTTCGCAAGTTTATAGGGCTAAAACATTCTCACTATAAGTGAGAGAGAGGGTTCGGATTCTACGCAACAAATTACTTTAGGAATGACCCCCAGCCACCCAACAACAAACTTTATAAACCTGTGTTATCGATCCTATTTATTAGCTAGTAATTGTTTTTTGTTTAACAACTGGAATTAAATCCGGTTTTTACTAATAACAAATTGAGTATTGAATTGAGAATAATGCCACTAATTTACCTTAAATTAAAACTAAAATCACTGATAAGTATCGCCAAAAATTTTGACAAAACTATCTTTATTTCACGATTCAAAATTATTTAAACTTATTACTACATTTATTTTTTTTCAGTGCACCCTGTACGAACACGGCCTGGCAATAGGATCCCTCTGCGCTCCCCTCTGTGTCTCCAAAGATATCCACTCGCTAACTTGCCACTCATTCCAAGCAGCAAAAGAAGCCGTTTTCAGTGCTGAATGGCACAACATCCGCTTGGTCTTCAAATCGGTCTCCAGAGACGTCCAAGCAATACACTGGTACGACAACGGTGTCCTTAAATATCCTACTGAAAAAGAGTTCCTATCAACCATACGCACAATAGTAAAACGTAAATTAAATTTAACTCTAGCTTATGACACCGCACTAAGACTATCCCGCCTAAAGCCTTCGTACGAGGAGAAAGATCCCGTAAAGAGACATCAAGAAATGGAGAGTCTGTGGTACTTGCTCCAAGACAATGAATATTTGCTTTCAACTATTTTCACCGATAAAGATATTTTTCCGCAGCTTATCGGAACCTGCGGTCCTTATTTCGCTGTGGAATACCTGGAACCAGTACCCTTTTCCTCTTCTCTTCTCACCATGGATGACAGTCGCGAACAATGGGGCCAAAAGCTTAAATTCGCAGTACAAATCCTAGATTTATTAGAAGAACTTGACACTAATTTTCGAGAACCTTTCCATCTATGCGACGTCAAACTCAACCACTTCGGTTATATAAAAGATAAGAAGAAATTGAAGTTTATAGATTTAGACGAAGCTTTTCCAAGGTCCGTCATTAGCAGCCTATTTAAAGAAATCCGAAACTGTAAAATTGATGATGATTGTGACCTTTTGGATTGCAGATCAACGTGTAACAAAACCACAGGTAGATGTCGCAGCGCTGTGAGTAACAATAATCTGCAAATCGTCTGCGAAAAGATATTTTTAGGATGGCGGATGTCCAATACCATTATAGTGCCTGGGTTGTTAATGTCTCAACATACACCTTCAGAATTAGCCTCTATGTTGAGGCAGTGTGCTAATCCGTTAGGGGAGAGTGGCAAAGTTAGGAAGATGCCCGATGACGAGAGTAGAAAAAGATTATACAATGTGTTATATGAAATTGAACAGTCCGTAAATAATGATTTCTTTCTTTAGTAATAATGAATAAATATATTTGTTACTATTTAACAGGGTTTTGCTTATTTTCCGCTGATTTTAATATTTGAAAAATAAAAAATAATCAAAAATTTGTTCATTCATTGACAAAGCATTCAAATAAACTAACAGAAAGTTTGTATATAAAAATGTTGCTAAAGTACACCGCCCATTCTGAAGTAGCGATGGGCAAAAATAACCGGTTATTGCAATAAGTGGTATATTTGCCACAAATAACGGTTATTACAAATTATTTTTTTGGTAAGTTTAACCTAATAACCTCTCGCTGTAACCAATAATCTTAGTGGTTTTTTAGATTTTATATTTAACTTGACATCCGAAAGACTGTGAAGGATGCGAGTCGAACATAAGTACAGCCAACTTGATAATTATTGTTTCTCTGGAGTAACGTGAAATACAAGTTTAAGGATTTTCTGTCAGACGTCTCGATAAATCGTGAACGTAACCTAAAAAATATTGTTTAATCCGTTTTATTTTCCCTCTTGATATTGCTATTTTACCAGATTTTTATTACTTTAGAAGAGATTGACGTATCTTTTCATTTAGCACATTTTTTATTCCGAAAAAGTAATACTTAAACTATCCAGATCAATAATTCATTGTTGTGCGCCAAATTATTTATTTTAATGCTTTGAGCTCATTAATAATTTTCAGTATACAAAAATGTTTTTTTTTCATATACTTTTTACGTTATTTAATGCCTTTAAATGAAATAATTTTAAATAAAAAGGCGAATGAAATTCCGGAAATGTTCGGCCCTGAAGACCATACTCACTAATAAAGTCATATAAACCAAAACGACTCAGAGCTGTCACTAATGGCATATTATTATATGAATAAAAAAAAAACGGCTATTTACTGTAAGTTCTTTGTCAAGAGCTATTTTTTCCAAAAACGTAACTGGTTATTTTTCAGTAACCGCTCATCAATAAGTAACGCATAATTAGGCGGGTCATGTAGTCTATATACTTAACATTTATGTCTATGGTTAAAACCAAGTGTGGAGTATAACCACAGATATAAAAGTTAAGTAATTAGCAAAACAAAATTTACTTTGTTACACTGCAATAGACTAAATTGTTCGGATTACAATAGCTGTTACATCGGACAAACGGGAATAAATTTCCATACAATATTTAAAGAACACACAGTGGAATTTTCATTGAAAAAACATAATTCAAGTTTTGCTAACCATTTCATAGAAACAGGCCACATTTTCCCAGATATTAACAATATTGCAATTTTGCACACCGTACCGAAAAGTAAAAAACTTAATATCTTGGAGGCCACAGAAATTTATAAGTGCAATAAAACCAGTACAATTAACCTACTTAATGATCAAAAAAGACAAACCTAGATGTTGGGTCGTCCAGTGAGGGTGATGTTATGCCGCCACATTTCTTTAACGAAAGGGAAAATGTCACAAAAAAAAGATTATTTACGTGTTTTGACAAATATAATGAAGCCGTCGATGGAAACTGTGTCGTCTGAAAAGCCACGTTTTCAGACAGGACAGTGCGCCCGCTCACGCAAATCACTTGGTGCAAAATTGGTTGTCGGACAACGTCATGTTTTGGTCAAAACTATTCTGGCCTTTCAACTGCCCAGATTTGAATCCTTTCCACTTCTATGTATGACGCGTAATTAAAAGGGTAGGGAATAAAGGCGGTCATTCAAGCTAATGGGGGATATATTGAGTAAAATTTAATAATTATTTAGGTTAAGTAAAATCTAAGGAAACGTTTTTTAAAAAAATTTGGATACTCAACCCCTATTTCGAGGTCGTAGAACACGATCCTGACCCTCGGTTATCCATAATTTTTTTTTAATTTCGCGGAAAACAGAAAAAATCACTTTTCACTTTAGGTTCATGCTTTTGCACTAAATGCTTCTATATTGTATAATTCATAAATTTGATCTTTTTGATCGAAAAAATCAAGGAAATTATCAAAAAATCAAAACAAAATGGACTACGACATTAAATAGTGGCGTAACTTGTTCCGAAAGGCGCATAATTTGCGTTGTTGCCAGATGGCAAATACAATTTCTGTAAAATTTACATATATTATTTTCTTTCTATTAAAATTGGAAAGAAAAGAACCTCAAAAACATTATTTCCTTCTTATTGATGTCCCGTCTTCACATGGTCTCTGCTGGACAACAACATTTTTTAATTAAAAAATCCAGGTCAGTTTAGGTTGGTTCAGGTTAGTTTGTCTTCGAAACTAACTAAAACCATAGATGTAGGAGAAATTATGATTACTTTAATATAAACTGTGCAACCTATAGAAGTTGGCTCACACTTAAAAAGAGATAGCGCGTATTCGATTAGTAGTATCTCTTTCTAATGGTGGAACTAAGCACGACACTCCAAATGTCATTGGATGCTACTGTCTCCTGATCGAAATTAGAGAGGTCCTGATCCTTAATTCTATGACTAAAACCAAGCAAAACCTGAACTAACCCAAAATTAATTTTGCCCTTTTCATACATTACAAAAATTAAACTTGGTGACATACGAACAAGTTTTATAGTTTATAGCATGAAAGTATTTTACATCTGGCAATACGCAACGAATATTTGTCGTTTTCGCGAGTCTGATGATCATGGACGTTTCAAGACATATTTTTGGTCTTTTTTGATGTACAAAAACACTTGAAACATATTACATACAAGGTATTTTAACAAGTACCATCAAAATAAATACGGAAATTTGGTGCTTTTTTCAGAAATAAAAGTACTTTGTAAAGTGACGCTTGATGTTTTTTGAGTTTTTCGAGAAACGTCGTTTTCCTAGATTTAACTTAATCTACATCATTCCCAAAAATTTTGTAAATTTTTGTTTCTGCAATAAAAAATATGTAAGGAAAAATTGTACAATTTTTCCGAATATTGGGTTTGACACCGAGTCATTTAGGATAAGGTTAAAAAAACTAGTAATAAAATAAAACTTTTAATAATATATCAGACTTGATATATCGTTATATTTGAATCTTAAATTATCGGCAAACTTTGGATTACTTCAGTACAAAAAAACGTTTTGCACGCTTAAAAAATATCGAATATTCTATAAAATAATTAGAATAGCAGACTCCAAATACACTTTAGTATACCTTATTACTAGAGTCAAAAATACTGCAATTATTACCACTACATCTCACTCTTCTCCTTACACAGCCCTTCCAGTTTACTTATTACTAAACTCAAATCTGCGTTCTTATTTAACTTTATATAAATACAGTTCCGAATGTTATGAAACATTAACCAACTAGGCACTTCTTTCGAAATGATTTTAAGATGGTCCTCCATTTCTGCTTTAGTCAAATTACCCCTATAACAATTCCCTAGTTTGTCAACAACCATATCTAACGGTAACACTCCTTTTTTCTCAGAAACGAACAGATTTCTTGTCAAGCGTGCCAATTCTGGGAGTCGAGAATATTGTTGAAGTTCTTTTTCTTTATCGACTGATCGCGTCATGGTCAAGAGGGCTTTAGCTGCTTGCTTCTGACGTACTTTTTCTAATAGGGCTTTTGGAATACCTAGAAATGATTATTTGAAATAGTATAAACATTTTAGTCATCAGCTGATATTAAAATATGATTTCTCTGATAAATTTTGTAAAATTGAAATGCATGGGAATTTGCAAAGAGTCAGTAATTTCAGACACCCAACATAACACATTTTTAATTTTTTAATTAGTTAGCATACTCTATGCATTTATACCTAATGAATCATGTAAAATCCTCATGTAATACACTTATTTGGTACTTAGAAACGATACTTAATATTTCCCTTAATTCGAGAACCTATATTGTGGCGTCTGTACATACTGGATAGACTATTTTTTTCACCCACTCCCCTTATTTGCCGAAAAACAAAAAAACTGATAGACTAATCTGGAAAACAAACCTCCAGACTTTTTCAGATCTTCCAAAAAATTTTGAATCTATTTCAGAAAAGGTCATTTTTAAATCTTTGTAAATTGTAACCTTTAATCCAGTTGCAATATGGCAACCTATGAGTCTACTAGCTATGCACTTTATAAATATGCTTTTTCTGCAATTCATTCAAGACAGCAACAAATACAAATATATGCACTACTACAACAGTAATAAAGGAAACTAATTATTTTGAAAGGATTTATGCAGAAAATATTTTCCATTCTTTCACTTTTGTCGCGAAATGATCTACTGAATTAGCGCTTTTGTTTGATGTGAGAAGCGAAAAGTTGTAAACTTGATTCAATATTTTAAAATTATGTAATTTTTTCTAAAAGGTTGAATGAAAATAAATAATATGCAGAATCGCAAAAAATTCATTTACATAAATTAAGACAAAAAGACTTATAAATTTTACACTCATGAGCTTCCACCATTTATTATCAACCTGATTAAGACAAAGAGACAAATGTATCGGGATTATCTGTTTAATCACAATCCTGAGGTAAAACAGAAATTAATAAATTTAATAACAATATACGGTATATGAAAAGACAATTGAAAATACATAAATAAACCACTAAATTTTACACTCATGAGCTTCCACCATTTATTATCAACCTGATTAAGACAAAGAGACAAATGTATCGAGATTATCTGTTTAATCACAATCCTGAGGTAAAACAGAAATTAATAAATTTAATAACAATATACGGTATATGAAAAGACAATTTAAAATACATAAATGAACCACTATCTGCAAAAGTATTAATAAAAAAAATGGCAAACAATACTGGAACGAAATTAAAAACTATCTCAATATCAATAATACCATACTCGTACATGCCTTAGAAGAGAATAGAAAAAGTTACTCAAGCTCAATGGAAAAATTAGATTTGTTTGCGATCCACTTTAAAAAGGTATATCAACAAAGCAACGATTATAACTTTAACCAGAATCACTTTCTTACAGTGGAAAGTTGGCTTCAACAATACTTCTTCATAGCTCTCCCATATAATCATATCACCATTGAAGACTGACTGACTGACTCCGTAGCACTACAACCCAGGGTGGGTCTTGGCTGCCTCGACTATCTGCCTCCACCTAGAACGGTCTTGTACCAGCTCCTTCCATTCTCGCTGGTCAACTTCAAGGATAGCTAGATCCTTGTGGATGTTATCTCTCCATCTAAGCCTAGGTCTTTCCAGTGGTCTTTTTCCTTGTGGTGCTTCCTCTCATACCCGTTTTATTAGTTGATCGTTTTAACTCCTGTATATGACCTGCCCATCGTAGTCTTCTGGACTTTATTTCTTGAATGATGTCAGAGCTTTGATATATTTGCGCAAGCTCTATGTTGCTTCTCATTCTGTGACGGCCTGTTTCAAGGTCTCGGTATAGGCCATATATTATGCGCAGGATTTTTCTCTCAAACCTTCTTAGCAACTCCGTATCGTGGACTGTCAGGGTCCATGTTTCATTGGCGTAGATTGCTACTGGTCGTATTATTATTCGATAAATTTCGGTTTATGCCTTTCTAGTGATAAATTTTGACTTAAGCAAGGTTTGTATCGCAAATGTACATTTATTTGCTTGTGTGATGCGCTATTTAACCTCTTCCTGTATATTATTGTTTACCGTTATCACTGCGCCCAGGTACTTGCAAACTCGCACATGCTCAAAATTATAGTCATCCATGGTGACGTACTGCCTGATTCTGTCTCGGGCGGGGTTGCGGGAGACATGCATGTATTTGGTCTTTCCTTCATTTATTTGGAGTCCTATTCTCTGAGCTTCTTTTTCTATCTTTATGAAGTTTTCCTTCACACTGACTGTGCTTTCTTCTATCGCGCCCATATCATCCGCGTAGGCCAAAATAAGTTTAGGGCCACTTGGCCCAAAAATCTCCGCGTCAACTAATACTGTCCTTACGGCTTTCTCCAGTGCAAGGTTAAACAGTACTGGCTACAAAGCATCTCCCTGTTTTAATCCTCTGTTGATAGAAAATGTTTGGCTACACTCTCCTTCAATTTTGACACAGCTTTTTGCCCCCTCCAGGCACGCTCTACACAGTCTAATCAGCTTGTGCGGGATTCCAAATTCTTCCATAGCTTCCCACAACCTTATCCTAATAACACTGTCATATGCTTGCTCGAAATCTATGAACAAGGTATGTAAGTTTTTGTTAAATTCCCAACATTTCTCTAGCATCTGTCGGATAGTGAACAGCTGGTCAACTGTTGATCTTCCGCTTCGAAAGCCACATTGGTAGTCTCCGATAATCTCCTCGGTATACGGAGAGAGACGTTGAAGGAGAATGGTGGAGAATAATTTATAGGCGTGGCTTAGTAAAGCAATACATCGGTAATTTTTATATTGCATTTGGTCCCCTTTTTTGTGGAGTGGAATTATTACCCCTTCTTTCCATTCATCAGGAATGATTTCTTGATTCCAAATTTGTTTCACGAGGTTATGTATTTGTATGATTAGATCGTTCCCTCCATGTTTCAGACTTTCTGCCAAGATATTATCTCGACGTGCCGTTATTTTTGAGCTTC
Organism: Diaprepes abbreviatus; assembly: GCA_034092305.1. NCBI lineage: Eukaryota > Metazoa > Arthropoda > Insecta > Coleoptera > Curculionidae > Diaprepes > Diaprepes abbreviatus. Next base: position 4,438,183 of record JASJET010000260.1, on the reverse strand, counting down.
TTAATGGCTCTAATGGTCTCTTCCATGGATGAAAGTGGGATATTAACCTCTGCCGTAGAGAATACTGTAGCCATTGAAGAGCAAAAGTATTTTACTGCCATAAATAGAGGAAAAAGTACCTCTTCCAGGCACGATGACTTATCGAAAAGACTCTTAAGACAATTGCAACCAAATAGTCATCAATACGTATTAAAAATATAACACTTTTGCTTTAAATACTGCTATATTTCTCCCGAGGGGGAAAAGGGAGCAATAATAACAATTCCTAAACCAAATAACACAGATCACAAAAAGATAGTTAATTATAGATCAATAACACTATTGCCTGTTTTAGGAAAAAATCTTAAATACATACTAAAAAACAAATTAGAACTTCAAATTGGACATACAATACCAGGATACCAGTTCGGTTTTAATAAGAATTATTTCATCCATCTTCTCATAATCTCAGCAAGTAATATTGAAACAAGTAAGTTAAATAACAAAAATCCTCAGCTCTATTCATGAACATTAACAAGGCCTTTGATAGCGTGTGGTGCCAGGGTTTATTATACAAATTGTGTGAAGCAGACTACCCAAAACAATTAATTCATTTTCCCCACAACCTACTAATTGTCTCCTATCAATAAAAATTAATGAAGATATTTCAAACGAAATCATAAAGGATCAAGGTCTGCCACAAAAATCTCCATTATCTCCATTTCTCCATAAACAACCACCATTTTCAGGTTCAAGCCCCCTTCTCTTTAAATTCTTATATACTGCAATCTGTCGATGATACGGCTCTTGTGTCAGATGGTAAAACTCTCAAACAAACTACAAAACATCTTCAAGAACTCCTAGGTAGGATCGTCTATAGTTTAACAAATGGAGACTAAAATCGAATCCAACTAAGTTGCAGCATATTACATTTAATCACATACCAGATCAAAACTCTCTATTACTAACTTTGTATGAAGTTAGCTAGCGGTAGCCTACAAATCCAACAAAATACCTAGGAATATTGAAAGTAAACTTAATTTTAATAGTGACACTGCTAGAGTAAAGATGAGCTCTACAAGTAGAGCAAAACATTTTTCGAGGCTCACATCTCAAGGTATAAATATTTAAAAAGCTACCAAAATATACAAATTAATATTCCGCCCAATTATTGACTATAACCGTCCGCTGTATTTACATTGTAAAATACCAGCAATAAAAAATTTTTAGATTGCCAAAACAACTGCAAAGAAAAATCACGAAGATAGTCACCTGAACAATCAGATCCACTATCCCTCAAATCATTTAATGTATGAGCTATGCAATATAGAACCAATTAATGAAAGACTCCATAAAGTATTGAACACAGCAGAAATCTTCTGGCTTCATACTACCTGCAACATACGCCTAGTGCTACGCCACTTGTAAGACATCTTGAATGGATCCCTTGGGAAAGGCTCCAAACCTTAAGTCTATGATACTTGAAATGTGTACCAGTTTTATCGGTTTTTGTTTAATATCCTATTTTTGAATAATTTTTTAGGGCTTGGTGAATTTTTGTAAAGTTTTACCTATTGTATATATTTTTGTTTTCCCTGCAATCAAATTTTAAAATCTTGTAAATCTGAATTAACAAAGGCGAAAGGACTTAGATCGAAATCACTTTGAGTTTTAATGTGGAAATGTAATAATTCAATAGAGAAGATTAAGTAAGTAAGGAACGAGTATATATTCTTTATTAATCAACTAAAAAATGGAGCAGACTAATTAATTTTCAGATTTTAACGAGGCGAATATTCGTCAAAGTTGGGAATTGCACCTCAGAAGAGAAAACCATTGACGTGGGAGCAGCTCAGGGTTCCGTTTTGGCTCCGTTGATTTTCCTGACCTTTATAAATGACCTTAAATCGTCAGATCTGACCGTGAAATTTGCCGACTACACAACGACTTTGTTTTCTGCGGACAGGAAATGAACAGATGCTGCCACTCAAATCAGTTAAACTTACACATAAACAAAACAGTTATAATTCCCTTCTACAAATTGGAACTAACAAAATTTGTGGTTGATGGAAGTGAAAAAGTTGCGAAATACTCAGGATCACACCATGACCCTAAATTGTCTTAAATTCCACAACTAGATCATATCTCAAGCAAATAGAATAAAGCATATTTTGTCTTGCTAAAACTGAAGTCAACTGTACCTTCCATAATACTTTTTAAACTGTTGTTTACCCCACATCAACTATATTATGCTTTGGGGGTAATCTACCGTCTTTAACAGAATATTTATTGGACAGAAACGTATCATGTGACTTATGTTCGATTTGCAACCGCAGACATGAAGAATCTTCACTGTCATCTCGATATATATCCTAAAGTGTTCGTGTTTTGTGTTTAGGAATGTGGCGAGATTTACCAGAAACTACCAACGGCATAACTATAATATCCGACAAAGAAAGGGTATAACCTTCCCACAACACAAAATTAAGTATTTCGAAAAATCTCCGTACCTAAAAATCTTTAACGCCTCGCCAACCAGTGTAAAGCAGACCAGCTCAGTACAACAGTTTCAACGTAAACTGATGAACTACTTCATGAAATAATCGTTCTACAAACTGAGAGAGTTTCTTGAACACAGCAGAAGTCCTTCTCTGTGTTTTGCTGTACAATGTATGTTTATTATTATTTTATTTGTTTTATTTCCCTTACTATTTCAATTATTATGTTTTATTCTAAATTAAGCTGCACTCTATGACGAAACTTTAGTCAGATTTTGACCCTTTGAATGAATCAATGAAATTTTAATTTGAACAGACTATATTTTAAATTGTCTACATTGTATATAAAAAATGGTTGTCAAGTCTCACTCAGAGAGCCCAGCTTGATACAAGCCTTTTTTTGTGAATATTTTCAATATGTGTTCTGTAATAGAGTTTCCATATAATTGAAGATTATTTTAATAAACACCACAAAGTATAAATCCAAGAATCCGAACCGCTTTATTAATTATATAAAAGTAATATTCTCTAAAACTAGTTGATAACCAATTGAAACCCCCATATTTTTACTTGAGTAACATCCTCTATATGCACAGCATTAAATTATTTTGTTGTACTAAAAGTCATAAAGGCACACTCTGCCCCATTTAATGATAAATCATTAATCCTATACCTGTCTAAAAAATATTCAAATCTTTTGCAAGGAATCACTCTAATCACTTACATGATAAATTTTCATCAAAACTACTTATTTTATTTTTTACAAGAAACAGGTCCAGTTTGTTATATATGTAAATTCTCTTTTCAGGCAGAGAATAGGAAAAATATATATACAAACAGTTTATTTCTTGCAAATATCGCTCTGGTCCTCTCTTCATACGCGTTTCGATCACCTCATGATCTCGTCAGTGGAGCTGTATCGGACCGACAGCAACATTAGCAGGAAATAACTGATATAAGAAATATAAATTTCAAGGTACGTCGGCAGGATATTGCACCTGCCATCTACCGACTCGATGCCAGACTGAAAAATATAGCTAGTCGAACGACATCTATGAATCATTGGAATAATGTGAAATTTTTAAAAAATCAAAATTTCAATAAGAAATAAAGAAATCTTTCTGTCGTATCTAAATAGGTGATCGAAACGCGTACGGAAAGAGGACCAGAGCGATATTTGCAGGAAATAAACTGTTTGTATATATATATATATATATATATATATATATATATATATATATATATATATATATATATATATATATATATATATATATATATCTTTCATATTCTCTGCCTGAAAGGAGAATTTACATATATAACAAACTATTTAAATACGGCAGAAAGATTTCTTATTTCTTACTGAAATTTTGAGTTTTTAAAAACAGGTCCACACTGCTGAAGACTTTGGAAAAATCCGTTTAGATACCGGAAACTCGCTCTCTAAAGCCTCCAACAAACTGTCTGAATTTAATTAATTTTGTACATCCTGAACGCTTCACAAATAAAATTATATATAAAAAAATTGAACCTACTTCTAAAAATTTCCTTAAAGGCGAAAATTAGCAATATAAATTTTGAAATGAAATTGAAAATATTAAAAAGCACTTTATTTACTTTCTTACAATAGCTTGTCTGATTCTCTTTTTAGTATTTTTTCCCTTTTTAAGGCTATTTTAAAAGTCGGTTTAATTTTTTTATTAAGATTTTATTTTTCGATTTTTAGTTTTGAACTCGTTATGATATTCACAAATTATTTGAACCAAGTGAACTAACTTAAACAGCAAAAAATTATTTGATGATGAGAATTCTCCAAATATCAGTTTTGAATGAAATTGTACTAAACAAATATTTAGTCTGCCATAATAAATCCGCTATTTTGAATTTTAAGAAATTAATTTTAGATTTGTAATCTAGGCCCCCAAAATTTTTTAGTCCCACTTATTTGATCCTGCATAGTGAGTTTGAAGAAATTAATTTACGATCCGTAATATACACCCCAAGAACCCCCAATATAAATTTTTGACAAAATCTGAAAAATGTAAAATTTTTAGTCCTCCATATTGAATCTGCCGTTTTGAACTGTAAAAAATTAACTTCAGATTTCTAACCTCCCCAATACCAATTTTGAAAAATTGTGAATAACATATAATTTTCAATCCACCATATTGAATTTCAAGAAAATAATTTTAAACTCTTAATCTACATCCTCGAAAAACCCCTAGTACCAATTTTGGATATAATCCGAATATGTAAAATTTTTAGGGCGCCAATTGCATCTGCCATATTGAATTTTTTTTAATAATCTTAAATTCGCTATTTACACCCTCAGAAGCCCCCCACTACCAATTTTAAACAGAATCGGAGATGTAAAATTTTAAGTCCCCAAAACTGAATTTTTAAAAAATAATTTCAAACTTGTAATTTACACTCACAAAAATCTTCTTATACCAATTTAGGACAAAATCGAGAGATGTTAAATTTCTGGTCCGCCTTATTGGATCAGCCATAATGAATTTTTCAAAAATAATTTTAAATTCGTAATTTCCACCCCCAAAAAACCCCCAATACCAATTTTGGACAAAATCGTGTGATGTAATATTTTCATTCCCCCATATTGGATCCGCCTATTGAATTTTTTAAAAATAATTTTAGAATCGATCCTGAAAACTTCCCCATACCAATTTTAGAGAAAATCGAAGAAAAATAATTTTTTATCCGCCATATTATAAGCGCCATCTTGGAATTTACTTTTATAGAGGATGGAATGAATATTTCGGCAAAAATAATATTGAACCACCCCAGTAACTTCCTAAACATACATAAAAATTTTTATTCAAATCGTATTTACAAAAAGCGGTCGAATTTAGAACCTCCTTCTTTGGGAAATCTGTTAAAAATCTAAGATGTTGTTCAGATATAATGGAATTACACAACTTTCACATAGCAAGTTTCTATTTAACAAAATCGAAAACTTATGAAGTGAATATGTCAAACAGGAAGACACAAAAATAATTTAACATTCATTCTATCCTTTATAAAAATAAAAAACATCATCAATTCAAATTGAGATAACTAAATCTTAAAGACAAGATAACCTTATCATATTATAAACAATATATAATTAATTTCATTAATATTACTTCAAGTATATCCTGATAAGACAGGTAATCAAAATAATGTAAAATAACAAACATGAGAATGAAATTTATTTTTAAAATGAAAGTAAAGATATGTTTATACAAATGGTTCATAAATAAGTTTGCAGATTTTCTAAAAGAGTATCTATATCACGATTTTTTTAATACTGATTCTTTGGTGAAAATAGTACTTAAATCGCCACAAATTTCTAGATAAAATTATGGCAAAAAAACTATACGTTTCCTTTAAAACATTTCAATAATAAAGAAATATTCTGTACCACTTACCTTTTAATACAGAAACAGGCATATCTCTTGGAGGATCAGGTACTGGTAAAGGTGTTTGAGTCTGCTTAGCCTCTTTTAACTTTTGAAGGGCTTGTTCCATTCTAGTATTAACGTTAAACAGAACTCTAGCCCTTTCCAAAACTTCTTTTCCTGTTGTTAATTTATCTTCAGCTGGTGGTTGTGGTAGAGTAGTAGTCTCAATATCAGGAACCTAATAAAAAAAATTATTATTAGATGTGGCGGGCCTGCAGGTATTAGTCAAAGTATGCTTTACCATCTCAAATTAAAAAAATTAAAACCAAAAGAAAAACGCTTGAAGGGACAAAAAAATATAATGAAATAATAAACTTAAAACCGCCATACTTGCAAAAAAAACAACTATAAAAAAATACATAAATACAAAAAAAAAAAATTTTAAAATATAAACTACCAATGATGAATTTTCGCTTTCTCCTTTAGTTTAGAATGTTTTTGATAAATAAAAAAATTATTTCTTTTTGCAAAAAAAAACTCCATATCTCTGTCAACTTAAAAAAAAAATTTTAAAACATTTGGGAGCTCATGGAAAACCTTATAAAATATTTGTGCAATAATCTCCTTTCAGAGAGATGCGATTTGAGAAATAAAAAAATGTTGATTGCTAAAATCTTGAAAAAAATTTAAAATGAAATTCTGGTATATATTATGCTATTTTAAAAAGTTTTGTTTGATTTTTCCTTGCTGAAACATAAAACTTTGAAGGTTTACTGATGTTCACATTGGGTGGGCAATCTTGTTGATAGGCAGTGTATACAACAAACAACAGTATGCCATTACTGATTTATGAACAAAATTTTGTTCATTAATGCTAAATATCCCTTGGAAGAAGACTTCATTAAAAAAACTTTGTACTTAAAAGAATGTTAAGTAAAGAACCATATAATTATAAAAATTTACTATAAACGTGTTTTTAATAAATAACCATTAATTATTAATCCCAGTAACAACTTCAGACATAATAAATAATTTTAATTTAAAAACTAAAAAGTTTTAACAATTTATTTATGAAATAATAATTCAGTTCTTGACAGGTAATTTTACAAATGAGTTTTTATCTGCATAAATTTTCTTCTAACAAAATATTTATGTCCAATATTTGCAGTTTGCATTGAAAATAATAATTTTCCTAGATATGTCTACTTAGTTAATTTGAATTTGTTATAATTATTTTTCAAAACAAATAATTAAATATATATCTAGGTCACAATTACGAAAATAAACTTAAAAAATATGTGTGTTGGACAGTCACAATTACCTACATTTGTTATGTAAACAATATCCTCAGTTTAATAACTGAATTTAAAAAACACAAAATATGCATTTTAAAACAAATAGAATGAATTTCTAGAGGCAGTTTTTACAGCAAAAATAAATTTACATAAAAATATATCATACCTTCTCAATATCAAACTCAACATGCCATCGAGTAACATCATCTTTGTTTATTGAGATTGGAGGATCCAAGCTCATCAAAAACTCATGATGATAATCCTTTACTTTATCCAGCAGCTTATTAAAAAGCTTTCTCCTTCTCTCCAAAACAAGTTCTGAAGTCATATTTTCGTTATCTTTAACGTTTGGCCTTATAACTAATTCCCATTGTTGAGCTTTCGAGCCAGCTCCATAAATTTTTAATTTTTCTTGACTAAAAGTAAAAGCGTCGGGACATATAGTTTTTATTTGAGCCAAATGTTTCTCTGTTAAGTTTCTCTTTATCATTTCTTCTACTGCAGGCTTCAATTTTCTAAATGTAATGGTTTCTTTGCGGTTGAACAATATCTGAACCACAGTATCTACAGCTCTAAACATTTCAGCCAAAAATCTGTATTTGAATGGTAATGTGAGAGCCGGTTTCGATGTTTGTTCTAGTAATTCCTTAGAGGGACTTTGGAAAGGAACTGCGACGGCGTTTTTAGTAGGACTTAAAAGGTTTAGTAGATTTTTTCGAACCCCAGTACTTTCTTTTCTAGGGCTTAAATAGGCTTTTTCTGGAGAAAATGTTTTTTGTGGGCTAAAAAAGAATATTTATAATGTATATAAAATTTGTTTTGTATGTACTGTTGACAAATTGAGATACTTGATTTTTAAGATATGAAGCATTAAAAAACTATAATAGGTATATAACAAAATCATACAACTGATTTTGATTTTCTAGCCTCATATATCAGTGTAAATCTCTAACAAAAATTAATTATTTCAGTTTATACTTCTTATTCCAATGATTCCATTAAGTCTTCTGCTAACTCAATGTTTAATTGTATTTCAGGTAGACAAATAGCCTTTCATTTTTTTTTATATTCATCTCTATCTGATTTTCATATAATTTTTAAATCTGGCGATTTTCTACCAATATGGAAAAAATAATATGTAATACCTATTTATAAATCTGAATGCAAAAGTGATGTTCAAAAGAACAGAGATGTAAGTAAATTTTCAGCAGTATCTAAAGTGTTTCAACACTGCATTGAGTGGAAACTATGGACTAATTTTGAAAAGTTATCAATACCTTAGCAACCGAGTTTCATATCAAGTCAATCAATGCACATCAACCTTTTTTATTCACATTTCTAGTGCCACGGAGATACAAACTAATTATTTGGACTCTAGTAAGGCATTTCATAAAGTTAGTCATCATTTCCTTTGGTCTAAACTATTCAAATTTGGTATCTCGAGACTTTTATTTTTACGGCTCAAATCCTACCTTTCTAACAGATATCAACAGGTTAAGGAGAGGGTTATTTATTTCAGGAATTTTGTGTTCCTGCCACAGGGTTCTCACCTAGATCTTTTTCTGTTCAATCTTTTTATAAATGATATAGGAGATTCATTAAAACCTAATTTTTTTCTGTTTACAGATCATCTAAAAATGTATTAGAAGAGAACATCAAAATTGCTTCAAAGTAACTTCAATGAAATAAACTGATGGTGTGCTGAAATAAGGATGTATCCTAATACTGAAAATGAATTTTCATTGGTTTTAGCAGGCTAAAGACTTTGGTTTTAGCAGGCTAAGGACTGAATTACCATTGCTGTATGATGTGAGTGTGGGGTTTTTCTAAGAGAAGTGTTTGTAATTAAGAATTTAGGTGTCTATATGGACAAAAAATTTACATTTACTGGAGACAACGTGAAGTAACTGGTTGAGCTATTAGAATGTTAAGAGTTTATTAAGAGAGTTTGCCATGTTTTCACAGATATCGATGCTCTTAGAATTCTTTAATTAGCAATGTCAAGTTAGTAATTAAATTCTTTAGTATTATTTAGTCACCTTATTTTAATATTTATATTGATCTGTCTTGGAAACATTCAGCAAAGATTCATAAGGTTTACAAGGTATAAGTTAAATACAAATGGAATTGACCTTACTATTGACCACACATCATCATATTTAAATTTAAAAATTATGATATATGCTTGATTTTTAATATTTTGAATAATCAATCTTCCAATCCTGTCTTTTGGCTTTAAACATACATATTTATACTTGTAAAATACATAATATACCTCTGTTGCATATATCTCAATCTAGAACTTTATACTTTATGTACACAGAATGTGGTAATATTGTGAATTTTTATTGTGAGTGGTTATATTTTCTTTAAGTAGGCAAAGATACTTTTAAAAATTGTGATAAGTGTTATTTTAGATTGATTCATGTAAAATTTTTAAATATGAATATGTTAAATAAATAAATTAAAAATGAAAATTATTTTAGAAGTCATTTTAGGTAATTAGTATAAAACCATTCCTAGCAAATTTTTAATATTCTGTATCTCAGCAATAAGGCATTTCAAAGTATATGTTCAAAAAAGACAAGTTTTTTATAAAATGTTATCACTAATTACACCTTGAAGTGTTGAACAGTACCTTATTCGGTAAATCTCATAAAAAAAAAGAAAATAACTATACCTGGTGTGAACTTCCAATTCAATAGTTCTAAATCCTTTCAATTTTGGTGATTCAGGAATTTGTGAAGTTTTTTCCTCAATTTTCTTCAACTTTTTATCTGCTTCTTGGAACCTACTTAAAGAGGCCTTCAATTCTAATAAACGGGCACTTCTAGTCATTTTATTTTTTAACTCTTTTAGAGAAGGTCCTTCCATTCTTATTTTGTCCATAGCATTAATTCTTTTTGTGGGTGTACTTGGGGGAGTTATATAGTTTTCTTCCACCAAGGTTTGTTCATTTATTGGTGTGCTCACATCTAGGGTCTCCTCTGGTTTAATAATAGTCTCCGGTTTGTTCATTTTATTGAAAAGCTCTTGAATATCTTTGTTATTCGATACTGCTTTAATTTTCTTAGTTCTAGTTGCACGAATAACTTTTTTGGGGGCACTTTTTGCACTTGCACTTGCTGTCATCACAATCTTATTGGCAATTTTTTCTTCCTTTTCTTGTAGTTTTTTAATTTTGTCACTTGGGTACTCATCCTGGGAAATTAACGAGTCCTGTGGAAATTGAGTCAGAATAATGTTTCTGCCATTTTCTAACCCCTCTTTTACAGGGGCTTTTATTTGACTTGAATCTAATAATAAAACCTTTCTTGCCTGGTTTATTTTGGAATCTTCTATGGCGGCCCGCTTACGGTTGTTGAAAAAACTCGCAACTGAAGGCTGGGCCATTGCATAAACATAAATATTAAAATATAAACAAATTTAAAAGGAATTAAATGCCACTAACAAACTCCACAGAAACCGTTAAATTCCCTCCAAAATTTGACGTTTCACTGTCATTTATTTATACATTTAAGTAGTGATGGGAATTAACGTTGCCGCTGTGGAACGCTCTCATTAATACCGCGATCGAAAAATACCTTGACAATATAGGGCTACCTACGAGATCGCGATTTGCAAAGATAGACGTATTAAAACTTTCTTGTTCTGAGAAAGTTATAGGTAAATTATGATATTATCGGCAGCCAAGATAGTTCGGTTTTATATAGTATGTGCATAGAATTAACTTGACGAAAGTAAAATAGAAATAAAAATACAAGATAACTAACCAAAGCTAACCGTAACCTTTGTAAAACCTTTTTAGTCTCTATCTTGACTTGGCTTCCTGTGGTCTCTGCTAAACAGCAACATTTTTTAATTATTGCTTTAATACTACTCACTGTTAAAATATATAAACATTATTGTATAATGCCATAGTATTTATCTGAAAGATAGAGTAGTATTAAATTGAGATAAATAGTTCAGGCCGTTTTTTTTTTTAATTTTTCCGCACTTACTTATGTAAGTTCTGTTAAAAACTATCATGTCTTGTATATGTATTTTACTAGAAATGATAAAATTTAGATGGGAATTGGAAGATAGGGCTTATTTGTATGTGTAAAAGTGAAAAACATTTTTTTTAAACTATACGAGATCGTAAAAAAAACTTCAGATTTGTGTTATGTACAAAAAATTAATTCAAAGTACGATACTTCCATTGGAAACCCTTTTTACATTATGAAGAGAGATATGACAATATTAAAAATACCGCGACAAAGAACCAATTCCCCACATACTGACCCATCACTACCGCGTGTCAGCCAGTGCAACCAATAAAATAAAGTGATTTCAGCGGTTTAATAATTACTATTCAGTACTGACAGTAATAATACAGATAAATTAAAAAAGTCTATAATTCTGTACTAACTACTAACGATTAAAAAATAATAAATTGCAGTTGTGCGATTAACTGATTTCTTAGAAAACTTTATTTAGACACTGCCGTTAATTACCGAAATTTAGTGAAATTACCAGAATTTATCGTTTTTTCTCGGAACGGAACTGCGACGAGTCGTAAAACGCCATCTATGCCAGTCTTCATCGACGCAAAGAGCTCTTGATCGGCGGCCATAATCAAACAAAAGTGTTTTTCCTGAAATGACAAACATTTGACGTTTTTTTCTAGTATTTCGGTGGTGATTGTTTTAAAAAGTTATACAAATGAGCGCTAAATTAGACGTAAATAGACGTGTCCTGGCTATACAGGCAAAAAAGAAGCGACACAAGCCTGGAAAAAAGAAAGGCAAGAACGAAATGAACGGCCACGGCGAAAATCGAATCCATTCAAAAAATGAACCATCTCATAGTTCAAGCAATGAGACTATCGAGGACCCGGACGAGCCCTACACCAGCGAGGAGGAAGAACAAGAAGACAGCACCGATTACCGCAAGGGAGGATACCACCCTGTCAAGATTGGCGACCTCTTTCTTGGAAGGTATCATGTCACGCGAAAATTAGGTTGGGGTCACTTTTCCACGGTATGGCTGTGTTGGGATCTGGAGGATAAACGTTTTGTAGCTTTAAAAATAGTAAAATCCGCTGAGCACTTCACTGAAACTGCCCTTGATGAAATCAAGATTCTTAGGGCTGTCAGAGATTCTGATCCTTCAGATCCCAAAAGAAACAAAACAGTTCAGCTTTTAAATGATTTTAAGATTAGCGGAGTCAATGGTGTGCACATATGCATGGTTTTCGAAGTTTTAGGTCACCATTTATTAAAATTAATAATCAAATCTAACTATCATGGAATTCCATTAGCTAATGTCCGTACTATAATGAAACAAGTACTTGAGGGACTCGACTATTTACACACCAAATGTAAGATTATTCATACTGACATCAAGCCAGAAAATGTTCTTGTCTGTGTCTCGGAAGAATACATTAGGCGACTCGCTTGTGAGGCAGCTGAAATGCACCAATTAGGATTAAAACTACCCACTTCCCTCATAAGTACAGCACCTCCACAAGAAATGCAGCCAACAAAGATGAGCAAAAATAAGAAGAAAAAGTTAAAAAAGAAAGCTAAAAGACAAAATGAGTTATTGAAACGACAAATGGAACAAATAATTGAAATCGAAGAGAAGAAAAAAGTAATCAAAGAAAATGGTGACATCATAGAGTGTAATGGTACCAATAATTCCACCCCTGAAGATGTCCCTGATGAAATTTCTGAAAAACTGGCAAATGGTTTAGACGAGATTGGAGGAGGTGAAAATATTCCATGTGAAGAAACAAACATTGCTGATCCTGTAGTAGTAATGTCAGAAGATGACTCTCCCTCTTTGACCTCTAAGAGTGAGAGTAAAATGGAGCTCGATCCAGCTTTTGTAGAATGTGAGTTTGAGGTTAAAATTGCTGACCTCGGCAACGCATGCTGGGTGTATAAACATTTTACTGAAGACATCCAAACTAGACAGTACAGATCTCTAGAAGTCTTATTGGGTGCCGGATACAATACATCTGCAGATATTTGGAGCACTGCATGTATGGCTTTCGAATTGGCAACTGGTGATTATTTATTTGAACCACATTCTGGAGAAGATTACTGCAGAGATGAGGACCACTTAGCTCATATTATTGAATTGCTGGGCAATATCCCTAAAAGAATTGCTCAAAGTGGTTCAAATTCCAAATTGTTCTTCAACAAAAAAGGTGAACTTCGCCACATCACAGGGTTGAAACCTTGGGGCCTCAAGGATGTCCTGACAGAAAAATATGACTGGAGTCCAAAAGATGCAGAAGAATTTGCAGCCTTTTTGAAGCCAATGTTGGATTTCGATCCTGACAAAAGGGCTACTGCAGCGGAATGTTTAAAACACTCTTGGTTGAACAAAAGTGAGCCCTTGCTCTCTGTAGGTGACTGATTTTTCAAATTGCTTATGTTGAAATAAAAAAAATAGTGCATTTTAGTCCAGTCAAAATTGATTTTACAAAATGCATTAAGTACCGCCTTATTTACATTTATTTTTTATCCAGTTCAATAGGGCCTTTGTTTAATGTACATAGAATTAAAATAGAAAAAAAATTGTGATGTATGTGTTTTATAATAGACAATATAAATGTCCCTCTTAGGCTGCCTTTAATTTATTTATACAACTATACTTAGTAATTTATTTTTTTTAGCGGTATCAAAACTGGCCAAAAATGGGGACACTATAAATGCCTTATAAAGTAATTAGCCTTATACAACTAACTAACTGTGTTCTGTTATTCCTTTAAAATATTTTAGTTATTTTTGAATTGAGATATATAAATAACTCAGCTTTAAAAAAGGAGTGGTGGTAGTTTCTTAAGAATATCCACAACTCAGTTTAAAAAGTCTATATTTCGTTTTATTGTTTTTAAAATATATAACAGCATTTTGTTTAATAAAAAAACATTAAATTTTTGTTTACTAAAAAAATATTAAAGCAAAAAAAGTTGTATTAGGAATGTTTAAAAAAAGAAACACAGGGACTTTATAGATTAGGATTAATTAAGGCCCATTTTTCTATAAAATGCCACCCTTCTTTTATTTAACTTTTTTCTAAGGGCCATGAATAAGTACAATGGATATAAAAAGTCAAGGACTTTCTCTATTAACAAAATTTTATTCCAAATGCCTTCAAGATAAATAAATACTGTTTCAATTTCTTTAAAAAGATGGTATATTTTTATTCTAAGAAAGGTTCAGCTCATTATTTTACTTGCTTTAAGATATTCTTAAAAAGAGTTACTATTTTGTTTGACAAAAATTAAAGTAAGTTGATTAAATAATTATTTCTTATTTTAAAAAGTATTTAATTACAAGTGATTCTCTTATAATGTATTACTTTTATTATCATTTTTTAGTAGTTATGTTACTAAATACTGCTTGCCACATTTTTCCTAAGAAAAAGTTAAAGTCTGATTTTTTCCACTATATTAAGTAATACATTATAGGGATAAATATCTCTGGCTAAAACACCAACATTATGCTTCCAAAGTCCTGTATTTTTGGGTAGTTGTGAAAAAATATAATAATGTGTTAATCTAATAGAAAGTAGCCCGGGGGATGTGTAGATGGAGCATCCGCCCCAACAAATATACAATATTATTGACTATGTAGTGACGTATTTGACTCATCAGTTCCATACTAGAGCACCAACATCATATAATTTGTATTTAAAACCTTTAATTATACTGAAAATATACAATGTACATTGAATCTCTAAAAGTATACAATGAATTGATTGTTAGTCGTTTTATTGTAGTTGCCCAAAAAAGTAGTGTCCTTCAATTTTATTTATGGTAACAGATGCTTACTTTATTATTCAAAATGTAATGCGCTACTTTAGGAGTTCCATAGCAAATTAGGAACTCATAATTTTATTATGTCTGTCTGTATGTCGCAGCATTGTAATTTTTTCATCATTTATGATAAAACTTTGTAGGAACATGCTTTCAGTTAACTACGAACAGATGTAAAACAAGATTGCACAGAAAAACTTGATGCATTTCCCTGTGTGTGAAAAATTGAAAGAATTTATTATCCCTCAGAGGGATGCATTGTCCAAACTTTGGATGCTCTTATTTTGCTAATAAAGCGTTAAAAAAATATTTGTCGCAAGACCTATTTAGTGATACCTAACTTGATGGGGTGGGTGGCAAAAACTGTTCTAGTTTTCCACATATGGGGAGGAACCACAAATTTTATTTGGTACTTTCATTCCACAAAATTTATTGCAAAAGAAGGAAAAAATGGAAAATTACAATGTTGTGGACACACAGATATGTGGAAGTCATGATGAAACTGAAATAACTGATCCATATTCAGAGTAGAATTACAGTGTGTTCACGGATGGGGTATGGCACTTTGGTAAACTACAATATTTTTGATTTTTTGGGAAATAGTCATTCTTGATAACATTTACGTGATGTTTAAAATTTTCGAAGATATAGAATTAATATATGAAATACTGTTTTTGATAATTTTTTCACAAATTTTATTTAACCAAATTGTTCTGAAATAAAAAGAATTTCTAAATATGTAGGTTAATAAGAAATATTTCTATTTTTTATGAACAGGCGGATTAAATCAACAATGGATACTTTTCTGTCAATGTAACAGGTATTTGTTTTGCCAAAAAATAGTTATTAAGTAACATATTGAGCATAGTAACTTTATAACAACGAATTTACCTAGTAAAATGGAATTGAAATGGTATCTTATCGATATGCGATTGAAGTATTCAATCAAAAATTCCCAAATATTTATGTAACTCGAAAAGGCGTAAATTAATTGAAAAATTTGAAGCTATTGGGAATGTGAAAAATATCAAGGTAAAAAAAGCAGTAAAACTTTGATGACGCTGTCACCTTAGTCGTTTTTGACTCGGAACAACAAAATCCTAAATGATCCCTAAGAAAGAGCAGACACTAGTAACAAATCAGTATAGTAACATTAAGTATATAAATATATATATATATATATATATATATATATATATATATATATATATATATATATATATATATATATATATATATATATATATATGTATATAACTAAGAAGTTTTATGTAGGTTGCGTGGAGTCTTATTTTGCAACAGTGGTACAATTTACAAAAAGTGGGCAAAACATCTAAATTATCCTATACATCTGAAATTTTGCATATGGGCTAAAAATTGCAATTAGACAAACTATTTCTAAACTTTTTTCGATATTTTGAAATATAACCCCAGTTTTAAATTTTTTTTGGAAAAAATGCTAATTACGTGACTACTATTTTTTTAGAAGAAATTGTTGCCAAAGTCAAATTTCGAATAAAAAAAATCCCATATGATGCGGACTTTACTGGTCACACTATATATATATATATATATATATATATATATATATATATATATATATATATATATATATATATATCCCGATATTCCAGCTCCTTAAAAAAATTTTACAGCCCACTCCGATCCTCCCTTTTATAATCATTTCCGAATAAAACATATTTTTTGTATATTTGATCTTTCCAAATAAAAATTTATTAAATATGACAAAGCGAAAAACTGACGAATCAATAATAAAATTACTTTTATCTGTTGAGGTTTTATCAATAACTGAAATTTGTTTCTCATTCACCATTTCAGAGTCTTACTAATAATATTCAGCCGATAACAGTTGTGGTTGCCCTTGACAACTGAAAATGGGATGTTATGGTAATAAAAGTCGATGTCGACAAATAATGTATAAACAAAGCAGGAAAGGTTCTACTACCGGTAGATGCATGTATAAACAGCTGAAAGGATATACTTGTAAATTTTTTTAAATTGCAGAAAAAGTGACGGTTATTGGAGATTAGTAATTGATAGGAACAATTGCCAATTATGAATTATATAATTGACAAACTGGTAGATTATTTCCAATTATACAGTGGTAGCTAACTCGTTAGAAATAATATGAAAAAAATAAATAATACTCCAAATGACCTTTTAAATAGAACATAAATTATTTATTTGCGATACCGGATTTCAAACTAAAGCCAAGTTTTTCTGAATAAAACTTGTATTTTACTGCATGACTAATTTGAAACAAATTTTAACAGGAAACCGTTTTTAAATTTAAATATACTACGCAAAGTTAATAATATTAGGGGTCACTATAAATAATTCACCTATTTTGAAAATTATGATCTGCACTTTATTTTGAGAGGCATATTCCACATTTTCCGTATATGTATATACAGTATATTTTGCTTACTGTTAGTTGACTAGTTAATTAAACTATTTACAGGTGGGATGCCCGACTTTGTTAACTTAAAAGTACAGTGTGCTTAACATAAAAGATGAATATTAAAAATAGAATTTTGTGGGCGACATGAGTAAAATTGAGATTTGAAATGCGACGTATACTTTACAATTAAATTAATACAAATTTTCATATTTTGGTCAGTTGTCGAGCAAACAGATCCGACGATTTGTTTATTTAAAATCAAAATTCGTTATAGCGCTTTTATCACTTTTTTAGAAGTAGCTTCAATTTTTTTATAAAAATTTTATTTTTCGATCTGTAGTTTTAAAACAAGTTCTTTTCCTGAGGTCGCATAAATGTACCCATTTTATTTAGTAGATCACACTAAATCGAACCACATAAAAATTCTTTGATTCTCATAATTTTTCAGTGCGTGCTTTGAATTAAATTGTACCAAACAACCATTTAATTTGTTTTAATAGCAAATCCACTATCTTGAATTTTAAGAAATTAATTTAAGACCCGTAATATACAGCCTAACAATACCCCAATATTGATTTGGATAACATAGACAAAATGTAAAATATTTATTCTTCCATATTAAATTGTAAAAAAATACTTCAAATTCATAACCCACGATTCTGAAAACCCCCTCACGCGAATTTTGAAAAAATATGAATAACGTAAAATTTTCAACCCACGGTATTGAATACGCCATAATGAATTTCAGGACCCTCGAAAACACCACAGTATCAATTTTGAACAAAATCGGCAGATGTTCAATTTTTAATGCGACATATTGAATTTTTTAAAAATAACTTTGGATTTGTTATGTACAGAGCTTTTTTATATTTAGCACCATATCTAGAGGCTAGAGATGGAGAAAAACTTTAAGTACGAAAGTTGTAGGATTTCTTTCATATTATCTTTTAGATTTTTTAAATGGAACACCCTGTATATTTTCTGGTAGAATGAACATTCTTTTCCTCCAGATTTAAAAAATGTATAATAAGTTAGTATTCGGACTAGCCGTAATTTAAATATTTAAGTTTGAATTATTAATAAACTGATATAAAAAAAACGAGGTGGCCTGGAAAACAAATGCTTTATTTTAATTTGCATTGTGACGTTTTAACATGGTTTCGAATACTTATTATATTGATTAATATATTCTTAAACTGGCGTAGAAAACATTTAAAGATAGGGCATTCAGAAGAAAAACATCAGATAATTTGTCTTGAAAATAATTATAATAACAGGAGTAACAGTATAAGATCAGCAAGTAGATTTTTTTCAGTATAATAAAATATTGGGCACCCAATAATACTAACACAAAAATAAATTAGGAAAATATACATTTTCAACATATCCTCCACGATTATTAACACATTTAAAAATATCTTCTCTCATTTTATGATTAACAGAGTTTGAAATAAAATTCCTCTAAACAATATTACTGTACGTTCAATTTTTTCCTTTAATATTTCTGTTTTCGGGTCTTTCTTTATAAATTTTATTTTTTAAAAACCCCCACAAAAAAGATCTAATGGACTCAAATCTTGACTATTGGCCGGCCACCTAATTGTACCATGCCTTTCAATCCAAAAGTTATATCGGTTGTCAAGAACCTGGCATCACACTCTTCATGAGTGCGCTATCTTATTGCCAAATTAGATTATTGTATTATTGATCTGGAATATTCTCTAAATGATCTTCTACATTATTTTCAATTAAATTTAAACATTGCTCACCATTTAAAATTCCATTTTAAATAATTGGCCCAATAATTTTATTTGTCAACATGCCACAGCAAACGTGAATTAATTGCCGACCCTGTATTTTTACTACCAGTAATTTGTGGGAATTTTTAGTTGCCCAGTAATGTTTATTCTTTCTATTGAACATTCCAGACGTCTGTGAAAATAATTGAATTTAGAAACTCCCCATCATGTCCAATATGGCGTACCATTTCTAAGCAATATTACAACCGCTGCATCATATTTTCTTCAGTTAAAATCTGCACTAGCATAAATTTATAAGGATTATATTTGTCAAACTACAGTGTGGTATACATTTTATAGAAAGATTTATTGAAATATGATGTGGCATCGAGAACAGATATTTCCAAATCTTCTAAAAATTATATCGACTATTGTTTATTTTACAATACTAGGGTGAAAAATTACCTTTAAAATAGAGTAAAATATTTATATCATCTTCTCATTTTCTAACTACGGTTCTGATTTTTCCCCTGAGACTCTTCATTTAATTTTTTGACAGTGTATCTTACTCTAATAGTAGATGGTACTCGATGACGATATTCATGTTGTACTCTGGATAAAAAAGACAAGTTATCTGATTTTTTCTTCTTTCGAATAGACCGTGTCAAAACATGTATTAGTCAATAAAATATGTCAATCCCAGAACAAAAAAGTTTAGATGTCAATATAATAAGTATTTAAAATTAAAACGTCACGATGAAAATTAACATAAAGCATTTGTTTTCCAGGCCTCCTCATTTTTTTATATCAGTTTATTTATAATTTAAACTTAAATATTTAAATAACGGCTCGTCCGAACATTAACTTATTATAGATTTTTGAAATCAGGAGAAAAAGAACTTTCACTCTAGCAGAGAATATACAGAGTGTTCCATTTAAAAAAATTAAATTTCTTTTCTTTACGATGCGTCACTATTTTTGTAACCAAATCTAAAAGATAATATGAAAGAAATCCTACTAACTTTCGTATTTAAAGTTTTTCTCCATTTCTTATAATAAAGCCTCTAAAGAAGGTGCCATAGCAGCGTTCAGCAGACCACCAATCTGGCCTCGATGATCGTCCAGGGATTTAATAAAAGGTTCTATACAGGTGCAATCTTCTTTGATATAAGCAGGGCGTTTGACAAAGTGTGGCGTAACGGTCTTGTAGTCAAACTTATACGGCTGAGAATTCCAAGCTATTTCATTAGACTAGTCTCGAGTTCCCTAGAAGGCATGTCATTTGTGGTGTCAACGGACGGTGCAATGTCCGATTTTAAACAAATAAGTGCCTCAAGGCTCTCCCCTATCTCCGACATTGTTTAATCTGTATACAGTAGACACACCTATTAACGATAGAAGAAACTTTACCTATTCGCCGATGATACCACATTTGTGACTTCAGATTCTTTTCGTCTTGTAATACTGAGACTACAAAGAGACATTAGTAAATTAGAAAGATGGATGGCCGATTGAAAAGTCCAGTTAAACCCTAACAATACTCGGGCCATTATGTTCTTCAAATCAAGGTTTCCAACACCGGACGATCGGCCATCCATTTCTAATACTCGCATTTTCTAGCAGGATAGCGCTAAATACTTGGGACTAGTCTATCCTGGCAAAAGCAAAGATCTCTTGTATCGCTTTCTAGTCGTTGCTGCATAAAAACAACAAATTAAATCTTAAGAACAAGCTTATCATTAACAAGCTATTTTTACGATCTATTATGTCCTCCGACCCAGGCGCGGATCCAAGGGGGGGCGGTGGGGGGCGACCCCCCCCCCCCCCAAGAACTTGGAGTTCAGGAAAATAGACCCGATTTTGCCTCTTATACTATAGTTTATTCAAGAACTAGGGAGAGTTTTTCATTTTTTACCTTTTTTCTCTTCGCAAACTACCTGTGTTCTTTAGTCCGGTGTCTTTGGCAAAATCTGTTAGACACATATATTTTTCATAGGAATGGGTGAGAAATTTTATAATCAAAAATACTGGTCTATAATAATGGACTATTTGGGTTGGATAGCAATAGATATTTGGATGTGTGAAGTGTTAAAAAAGATTTTAATCCTTGTCATAGGCATCGGAAGGCGTCAAAAGGAGGTCTATTTTATCATTAAATATTTATGGCATTATTTCAGTAATAAACTTAAAATAAAAAGTTTTTATAATATTATTTTATTTCTTATGATTTTTTAATAATTCACATATATTAGAAAATATAGATAATTTTGACATATTTAACACAAATCACAACTGTAGTTTTATTATTTTTAATTTTGGCATAGAAACCGTTTTAGACACATTCAGACTAAAACGTAGCCTTTTTCTCTCAAAAAATTCTAAGTTATAATTTAAATACTTACAAATTACCCATTATCAAAAATACAAGAAGTTAAACATATATAAAAAAAATAAATTTGTCAATAAAATATTAAAATTTTCTTGGGGCTATCCGTCATTTTATTATTAATTAAAAACATTTTTGGGATATTTGACATTCCAGTTTATTTATTTCTTAAACCATCTGCAGAATTACAATTTAAACATTAAAAAGGGATTCAAATGTCATTAATTTTTATATGTTACAGAAAATTTAAATAATAAATTGTGTTAAGGCTGGTAAACATTACATATCTTATTCGTCATCAAAGGCAGTGAAGCTATCTTCGCTCAAATTAATTATAATTGATTCCTCTCTTACCGATCACGAGATCGAGTTTCCACATTTTCTTTTAGTCTTTTATTATATGGACTTTTCGCAATTATCTGTAGTAACTTTATTCAAAAAAATCTTTCAAAAGTTCAGTTAAATTATTAATTTTGTAAATTGTGTTATTTTCAGCAACTCTACCTTTTATTTGAGAGAGATATTTCCTTCACCAATGGACATTTTCCGGACGATCTATAAAACAGACTTCCTATCTGGTTTTTCCCAACAAAAATTAAGGTCTCTGAGCAATTTCCAGAGCTCAGTTCTTTTAATTTCAGGCAAATCCTGATCTTCATTGATTTTAGTTAGAATTTTGTCGACGGTTGAGATTTGCTTCTCATAATAAAATGTATATACAACTCCTTTTATTACAGTTTACATCTCTTCTTCCAACGAGGTTTTTCGTCTGCCTGTGATCGAATATAGCTTGGAATTACTAACAATTCCAGTCGTTTTTTTCTCCGTCAGTGTTCGGTACATGATAGATTTTCGAATTCCTGTTATATTGGAATACATCTCAACAGAGCTTTTAACATTATTATCTAGATATTAATATCTTAAGGCATCATAAACATTCATCGTAATAAGTTTTTCGTTGAGGAAAAAATGCCCTCCATCTTTTGGATATCTCACTAATTTCAAATAATATATAAAAACATGCACAAACAAATAAATCACTAAGGACACACTGTAAGGTGTACTTTGCTCACTGACAGAAATTAAATTGAATTATCAGAAATTTTATTGTTGCAGTAAATTTATAAAAGCTTATAATATTTAAATATAATTAGATTTACGGCAGTTCTCAGTTACCGGGGGCACTGAAGCAGGTACGTTGGAGGTTTCGGTAACAGTTTTATTACTCTCTCTAGTTCTTGAATAGAGTATAGGAATGTGTATGCTTGCGATCGCCCCTCCCCTTCCCAAGGGCTTTGAGTTCAGGAACATAGAACCGATTCTGCCTTTTATATTAGGAATGTGTATGCTGCTGGTAACCCCCCCCCCCCCCCGTTGACAACTTGTTTTTTTGGCGATATATAGCATCCCCCCAGAAGCTTTGAACTCAGGAAAATAGACCCGATTCTGCCTCTTATACGAGGAATGTGTATGTTGATCGCATCTTCCCATCCCCTGTCGGAAACTTTTTTCTTGTGATCGTCCCCCCCCCCTCTCCAAGAGTTTCCAATTCAAAAAAATAGCCCCGTCCCTGTCTTTTACACTAGAAATGGGAATGTTGCTGGTGTCCCCCCCCCCCCCCCGGGGACAACTTTCTTTTGCCATACTGTACTTTTGTGATAGAACTAGATTTAAACGACTAGAGAGATTCCAAAATATGGTGCTTCGCATGATGTGTGGAGCCCCATACTTAGTAAGAAATCCCATAATAAACTGAGACCTAAACTGTGGATACATTCATTAGAAACTGTTGTGGTACGAACATCCCACTGTTGTTCTCCGACAAGTTTGGCTTAAGTAGAAGTTCCAAGTTGTGGAAAGCATGACAAGGATGTCTGGGAAAAGCATCGGTGGATCCCACTGATAAGTCCACCACTGATGCCGGGACGAAATATCCTTACATTTTGACGGTGGTCGAAATAGTTCGTTAGTTATATGCCCTTAACATCAGGGGCATTGCTACGACAAAACTCAATAGAAAAGTACTTGGAAAGAGCATTAAATTCCACAAACACCCTCACTCAAACATTGCACAGTCATACATCCACACCAAGGTAACATTACCGCTCCGTCCGAGATCAGATACTTGACCATTAATATGGGTCATTTCTTTCTAAATTAACTGGCTTAAAAGCCAAATTTCAATACAAGTGAGTCTATGGACCTACCCGACTCAAGATATACAAAGAAGATCCTATGGTCTAGGTATGGTGCTAAATATTAAAAAACCTGTATATCCGCGAAATCGCCCGTACTAATCGGTTTAAATTAGTTTTTTTGTCCGTCATATTACCAGCGCCATCTTGGATTTTACTAAACTAATTTCTGCCAAAATAATATGATACTTCCTGAACATAATGCAAAAAAAGCATTCAAATCTGTGTCGTCGTCGGAAGTAATCGACTTACATACATAAAAAAATACATAGCGGTCGAATTTAGAATCTGTTTCTTTTAGAAGTTGGTTAAAAAATATTATCACATTATTCAGCAATCACACAACGAATCGGAGTACTGTGGTAGGTTAATTCTACAGGGGAATTTACTGAGCCAACTATATATTTCATTTCGACACCGATACTACAAAAAGTATCGATACTTACTTGCAATCGGAATAAAAGTATCGATGCTAAAAAAACTCGATACTTGAGCAAGAGTATCGATACTTTAGAAGCATCGAGTATCAGTTGCATTCCTAGTTACGTCAGTGTGGCGAGTTTCCGAAATATAAACGGTCAGCCTCAGTGGCGGATTGGGGGCCATCCCCCAAAGCTGTGAATTCAGTAAAATAGAGCCGACTCCGCCTTTTATAACAGGAATGTGAATGTTGTTGGTATCTCCCCCCATCGACAATTGGTTTTTGCTTGCGATCGCCCCCCTCCCTCCCCAGGAGCTTTGAATTCAGAAAAATAGACCGGATCCTGCCTCTCACCTACTCGTAGACAACTAGCGTTCGCTTACGATCGCCCCCTCCAAGAGCTTTAAATTCAGAAAAACAGACCTAACCCTAACTCTTACCTAGGAATGTGCATGTTGTTAGCATCTCCCCTCCCGTCGACAACTCAGTTTCGCTTGCAATCGCCCCCCCCCCCTCGCCAAGTATTTCAAATCAGAATTACTGGCGTCACTCCCCCCGTCGACAACTTGCTCACTTTCCATATTATATATGTGTTTGATATCATCGCCCCCCCCTCCCCAAAGAGAAAGACTGAATCCGCCGCTGGTCATCCTTGTATTGCCTCCACAATTCAGGCGTCGATCTAGGGAAGGGGGCGATCGCCGCCACCCAAGAGCTTCAAATTCAGTAAAATAGATTCATCATGTCTCTTACACTAGGAATGTGGAATGTAAATGTTATTGGTATCTTCCTCCTCCCCCCGCCGATCCCCGTTTGCGATCGCCCCGTCCCCCCAAGAGCTTTGAATTCAGAAAAATAGACTCGACAATGCCTCATACTAGAAATGTCAATGCTGCTGATATCTCCCACCACCCCCGTCGACAACTCGCTTTCGCTTGCCGTATTTTTGTAATATCACCCCCCCCCTCTTTCAAAGAGAAGGGCTACATCCGCCCCAGCCACAATCTAGATAATATACCACAACCTTCTGGTAAATTTTGAACAAAATTTATTTATTTATTTCATCTACTATTATAAGATGATACAGATATATTATTGATTGGATTACAAGTATTGTTTATTAGGTGGTCACTTAATGGATCATATGCTTAATTAATTAGAATGAAGTAAATGTAACTGTAGAAACAGATCTTTAATTACCCTTGCCAGTAACATCATGTATATTTATTTAAAATAAAACAGTTTTTTAACTTATGTTTCAAAATTAACTCAACGAATAAAAAAATATAGTGTGAAGCCTACGCATTATTTACAATTCGCGGAGGTGAGTATGAAAATACCAATTTAAAATATTCGGAATTTATTTAACCATATTACTAGGTATTAATCTTGTTTCCGATATAAATGTTGAGCTTGCAATATTTTGCTACAGTTATCGTGAATCAGACTTTTAAGATAATAGCGTTGTATAAGGTTAAACAATGGTAATAGTTATTTTTCTTATCCAGAATGATTAAAGTAGTATGTCTGTACATTATCGTATAGAAACACTTCTGAAAGACGTACAAATCCCGATGCTATATAGTAAAAATACTGAATAAGCCTAGAAAAGCCATGTATCTTTAGTGACAGAAGCCTTTAGGACTCCCAGAAAAATTTCATTGGACTCCCTTTAGCACGATTCTTTAATTATCAGAAAAAACATACATGAATAAGCAATTGTGCAAAAATAATCCGATTAGCGTCGAAATTCATTGTACGTTGGTTAATTCACTTTTCAAATATTTACTTCATTACATATTATTATATTTTGTCAGATTATTCAAAAATTGTACAAATTATGAACTACATCTGGCCAATAAAAGTAATCGGTCCTTAGACCCTCAGGGTACGTGTACAGGATATCCCAAATTCGATACTTTTATGGGGTTTTTCGTTAACTATTGAAGTTAGCAAAAAACGAATGTAACATTCATAAGCTGTTTTTTACGGAAACTAAAAACAAACAGAACTTTCATGCAAGGATCTAAACGTTTGAGAAAGGTTGCATTGAAACGTTTCAGAGATGATGATATGACACAGAAATAAGTGTTTCTGAAAGGATTCCAAAAGAGTTTCGACCATATTGAATGAAAGCTTAATGAAATATTATAATCAACGTTTCCTGAAATATTTACGGAAGCTTTAAGAAATATTTTAACCAGTTTTAATGCGAGCTACTTAATTACTTCTGGAAAAATTGACGCAAGTTTTTAGAAATGTTTACAGATAAGTTTCAAAAACCTTCGAGGTATTTATTCGCACGATGAACATTTCGTGAAATATTTCATAAATGGTTCGTCAATTTAAAAAGAAAGGTTTAGCGCAATATTTTAAGTTTATATTTGGAAGAAACCAACTGAAAAACCCTTTTATTATAAGGATAGGCGTGCTTTAATCTAGTTAAGAATCAAAGCACTACTTCAGATTGTAAGAAACTACCAGAAAAAGGTGAAACTTTTCCCATTGGTAGTGTACCGCCATCTATAGATTGGTTTCAAACTTATTGTTTCTTGTCAGTATAAAGCAGCCAAGTACACCCCACCATAAGAAAAGTGAATATTTTAAACAACTCAATGAAACTAAACAAAAAGCTCAATACAAACTGCACCATCTCTCAGAATTTCATGCAATCTGAACAGAAAAACCTCTTGCAAGATCTATTTGAATAGTAAATGAAAAATAAAAATATTTCTAAAAAGATTTATGATACGGTTCATGAAACTTTTCTCGAAATGTTTAGGGAATGATTTAGAATTTTTTTTCTGCCTATTTGTCATACTTATAAACACTGCAAAAATATTGCGAAATGGTTTCTTGAAAGCTTTCGGAAGATGGTTTGTATAGCGTTTCACTAAACGATTCATGGAATGTTTCTTAAATATTTCCGAAACATATCTTGACTCGTTTTTAAATTCATCGTGAAAGCTTTTGATAAATATTTCGCAAAGGTTTCAAAACCGTTTCTCTAAACATTTCTGAAAATGTTTTTGATCTGTTTCATATAACTTTTTTGAAACCATGGAACCATTTGGAAATCCTTTTCGCTGCCTATTTGTCGCACTAATAAATGTTGCTGAGAAACACTACGAAAATATTTCGAAAAGGTTTCTTGAAAGCTTTCGGAAGATGGTTCGTATAGCGTTTCACGAAACGATTCTTGGAATGTTTCTTAAATATTTCCGAAACATATCTTGACTCGTTTTTAAATTCATGCTGAAAGCTGTCAGTAAATCTTTCGCAAAGGTTTCAAAAACGTTTCTCTAAACATTTCCAGTCGGATTCACTAACGTGGTTTAAATTTAAAACCGCCTTAAATTGACAGCAGAGAGCTTAAACTGACAAGCAAGTTTTAAACCCTAAATAAAAATACAGAATAAAAAAAATATGTTGTTTTACTACTGAACCGGCAAAAATTGAGAATTTTATTTATTTTCGGGATACAACTATTTCTTTTACATATTCCAAAGCTTTATCGTAAGGTTCTTATCCTTAATATCCCTATATAAGCGTTTATTTGTTGACATATGTAATATAAATTATGACATAAGCAAAACAAAACTGGCCGACTATACGATTTAACTTTCATATCAACCAGATCGGGTTTAAATTTTAAATCTTCTTAGTGAATCTGGCTGTTCATCTTTTATTTTTGCGCGATTTCATGAAATATTGTCTCAATGTTTCCATAATATTTCATGAAACACTATATTTTACCGTTTTGAGTTTATTTCATGAAATGTTATAAAAAGTTTCACTGAAACCTTTCACGGATATATTTGATCAATGTTACTGAAATGTTTAGGAAATATTTCTGAAACATTTCAGTGAAATCTTTTTAGAAACATTTCATTCTAGGTGGGATGTTACACTCGTTTAACTAATGCAGTTAGAAAAGGATAGCATAGAATCGGTGTTTTAAAAGAAATGAAAGATCTATTCTTTATCAACACTTTTCCAGATATAAAAAAAATATATTATTACATTATTCAGCATTCAAATAACCAGGCCCTAGTTCTGATGACATGCCAAGTTTATGAGGGAATGTTCGAAGATTTTATTATTTTCCCAAAAAATTTAGTTTTTAATAAAAATAAAAAAACAAAACAATATTTTGGATTTTATTTTATGTGTAATAAACATTTCTCCGATAAATTAAATTTTAGAAAGATAAAGCAAAATGTGAATAATACATTTTTTGCCCGTAAATAACATGCCTCAATATCAAAACAGTTTGTTTAACCCAAATAGAGCGTATTCAAAATAATTTACACCCTAATTCACTAACATGGTTTAACTCCGGTTAACAGTAGAGGGTTTAAATTAACAAGTTCAACAATAGGTAAAGCAAATTTTAAACCTTAAAAATACAAAGATAAAAAAATCATTTTCCTAAAACCGGCAAAAATTGAAAATTTTATTTATTTTAGGGAGAAAACAATTTCTCTTGCCAATTTTAAAGCTTTTCTCTAGTTTTTTATCCTTACTATTCCAGTATGACCGGCTGTTACAGCCAGATTCACTAAGGCTTAAGACTTAGACCCGATCAAGTTGCCATGGAAGTTACGTCTTCTAGTGGGCCAGTTTTGTTTGCTTATGATATTGTCTTAATTTATATCACATATGTAAATAAAACATGATTATATTAGGATATTAAGAATCAGAACCTAACCTGAAATATATAAGAGAAGTAGTTGTGTCCTGAAAATCAATAAAATTTTCCATTTTTGCCGGTTCAGTAATAAAAAAAAAATGATTTTTTATGTTCGTATTTTTAGGGTTTAAAATTTGCTCGACTTATTGTTGCTCTTGTCAGTTTAAATCCTTTGCTCTCAATTGAAAACTGTTTTTAAGTCAGACCACCTTCGTGAAATTGGGGGGTTTATGTTTTAATTAAAAGGGACATTCAGAGAATATACCAAAATCTGGAAGAAGAATAAAAATAATACTGTGGACCTACAAAAAATATTGTATAGCATATTTAATTGCATGTTTGAAAACCGACTCAATGAAAATTTTGCAGTTTGATCACAAAATAAGGAAAGAAGATTAAGCTACAGACGGAGTGATGGACAGACATGATAACATTAATGGCCAAGAAACCCTAAAATGTAATTGGGTAAACAAAAACACAGAGATATACGTATAGGGTAACTTTATTTGAACAGTATAACATTTTAATCTTAAGTAGTAAAAATATTTAAGTACATATACATCCTACCTCAATATAAATAAAAATAAAATATTCTATATATCAAATAAAAAAATCAATAATTAAAAACATATATCACAACCATGTTATATGCGCAAAAATCAATATACGGGGTATTAATTTCAAATAATACTAATATCATTATCTCCAAAACCATTAATTTCAAAGATACTAAGAAAGAAAAGAAAATTGTCTACATTTCAAGAATATCCTCAAAAACACTTTTCTCTAATTTGTTGTTTCGGAGATAGTAATATTGCTATCACTTAAATCTACAACAAGCTCTATATCTATTAGTAATTGTTTTTGAGCTAAAAGGAGATTAATTCTTGATGGATTTTACACAAATTAGACTTGGGTCCCGACTATATAAGAGTTTTTTAGAGTCCCACCACCAAACATGGAAAAAATAGGCTTTAACTACCTCTTCCTGGTATCTGTCTAATCATCTATTATATGGTAACTTTTACTCTTTAAACCTAATGGTTTTTAGAAAAGTTGTAGAATTCTGATTTTTTGGTATTTAAAACATTGCTGCATAAATAATTATTACCCTGCTCGTACTTTACAGAAATTGGTTTCCGGTAAATTTTTCTATAACTGGGATATGTTATAGTTCTCGACGTCTAGATGAAAAATTATCATGGCCGCAATCCTCAAAAATCAAAAACTTCGTCTTATAACTAATTCTTACGGTTTGAGAGTGTAATTCCTTGTAATATCGGATTGAGGTTGGATTCACTTCACAAAACATAACGGTTATCATAAAAGGTTATTCTGAAGCGTCCTTGAGTTTGATCATAGTATTAACATTGACCTTGATCAACGATTTTCAAGGTCAGTGCAACTCAAGAGTAGTAGTCTCCGTAAAAACATTTTTAAGGCAGGCGCAATCTGACATCGTTATGCTCCGTGGTTTTCATAAGAAAGTTTGAAAGAGATAAAGGGGAGAAAATGAATCAAGAATTAACTTGAACTTAGTAACTAATCTTAACCTTAAATAAACAAGGTTGTTTTTTTCGCAGTAATAGGCGCGTAATATTATATGTTACCAAGTTGTGTGGAGCGTAATAATACGTTCATGTGTGCAGTAAAACCAGCAAAAAATAAATTATACGTTACATAAACAATTTTTTTATTGTGGTTAACATTTTTTACGTAATTAAACTAGAATATTCAAACTTTGCTATCAAAAGACTGATTAAAAATATGATTTCGCATAATAAATATCGAAAGTACTGACTCAACTGCAGTTTAATATCACCGCTTATCCTATCATAACAAGGTATTCTGGGATTCATTTGACTATGCATTTTCGAATTTAATACAAATCCAAAATAAACTCGTAATATTGCATGGCCTTCATGAACGATCTAAAAAGGATATCACAGACAATGGTTAGAAGAATTGTCAAGGGCTCTTTCGACAGAAGTTGTTCATAGTTCTGCCGTTGAATACAGACTGCTAAGTTAGCTCAATCCTAGTTTCAAAACAAAGCCTTTATTTATGTTCTATGTGAGAAAGTCTTGATCACAATATTTATGAATCCAATTGATGGGCATTGTTCTTCTCTTTGGAGTTATATTGGTATTTGACTTTCATTCTGAAGCTTAGTTCAAGTATCAAACATACTTTGGGATCTTACGCATAAGTACTCAGACGTTAACATGTGTTGCGACAGGTTTTATGAAATGTTGTATAAAATATTGGATAAATTCGTACTACTCTTCAAAAATAAGGGTCGCTTTTTTCCTGTATGGTATGACGCGGATATTATTCATAGTTTGAAACGTAAGAATAACGTTTTTAGAAAGTATAGGAAAACTAATACTATTATTTGTTTTAACAAATTCAAATTGTTGAGGGCGCGGACCAATCATTTGATTAAGGTCTCATATCACCGTTACATTGAGCGTATAGAGAGAGACGTTGGAAATGACCTTAAATCATTTTGGAAATACGTTCAGTAGAAAAAAAATTGCTGCGCTATTCCCGATAGTGTGTCTTATCAAGGTAAAACTTTTGATCGCCCTAATGATACTCTCAAGGCATTTTCCGAGTATTTCAAGGGGGTTTATAATGAAGTATCGTCTACTGAAGAGGTTAGTTTGGGGGATTTGGGCAATAATACAATTGCAGTTCCGGTCTTTATAGAACAGGATATAATAAAAATTAGGAAAGCGCTTAAACCTAAAATGTCTAGAGGACCAGATTTTGTTCCAAGCTTTCTTATTAAAAACACTATAAATGTTTTGACTGTTCATCTATGTAAAATTTTTATGCCTCTCTTAAGCAGCTGATATATCCCGAGAGATGAAAAATAGCTAAAATATGTCCCGTATTTAAGGGCAAAAATAGGACCGAAGTGGACGATTACAGGCCTGTTTCTCTATTTGTTTTCCAAAGATATTTGAGATGTTATTATTTAACTTCATTATCAACAAAGTCGAGCATTTGTTATTTACAAAACAGCACGGCTTTTCGAGGGGTAGGTCAACATCTACTAAGCTGGCGTCTTTTCTGAAGTTTACAGCAGATGCCTGCGGTTCAAGTTTTTGTGGTATTTGCCGACTTCTCAAAGACCTTTGACAAGATGAGCCACAGTTTGATTTTGACAAAGCTTGTGAAGTTTGGTTTTACTGATCAATTGGTACGGTTTTTTAGATCATATTTACTTAATAGGTCTCAGTATGTCCAATATAATGACTTTAAATAACAGTGTTTTGTGGCCTCATTGGGGGTACCTTAGAGCTTAAATTTGGGGCGACTTTTGGTTTTACTATTTATAAACGATATCGCTGAAACAATTGATATTGAATTCCTGCTGTTTGCTGATGATTTAAAAATGTACGCCTAAATTAAGTCGAAGGAGAATTATGATAGATTACAAAATAGCGTTAGTGCAGTTCAGAGTTGGTCTGTGAGTAATCAATTGTTATTGAATGTGAGCAAATGTTGAGTAATGTCTATAACTAATAAAATCTCTTCAATTCTATATAGTTATCAAATAAATAGTGGCTTACTTAAAAGAGTTGTTGCAGCTAAGGATTTGGGTATTGTTGTGGATTCTAAACTTAGCTTTAACCTTCATTATAACAGAATAGTATCTGGAGCTAATCAAATGCTGGGTTTATTATTAGAAACTGTTGATCTTTAAGAATATTGAAAGCCTAAAATTATCGTTTATAGCATTAGTAAGGAATAAACTTGAATACTGTTCACTTGTTTGGGCTTCAATTTATAATAAATATGGTTTGGCTTTGGAGAACGTTCAACGATAGTTTATAAAGTATTTGTAGTTGAGAACTGAGGGAGTGTACCTACCGGTCGGGATAGACAATCGAATGTTGCTGGATAAATTTAGTTTGCAACGTCTCGTAACGAGACGTAACTTACACTCAGTTTTATTTTTATATAAGCTGGTCAACGGTCAGATTGTTTGTCGTCAGCTTTTGGGCAAACTAAATTTTAATGTGCCACGATTGACGAGCAGACATAGTGTATAGTTTCGTTTAACCTAGAACTAATGTATATTGTAAGTTGCCAACATATCGAATATGTTGTGTGTCTAATAGGGTGTCGCAATCATGTGATCTGATGATGAGTTATACCCAGTTTTTACGTTCCTGTTCAGTATTATGGTAGTTCCGGAACTGCTACTGTAATGTTATTTCTGTTATTTTGTAATAGTATGTTTTTTTATGTTATATTTTATTACATGATATTGTAATATTATTTCTGTTATATTTTATTACGGCCCTATTAATTATTGTTGTTGGGCTTTGATGTTAATAAACAAATAAATAATAAATAAATAGATAAAGAATGACACCATTATAGGAAGTTGCCACAGAATTAGAGATTTCTTACTATCGTGCTCTTAGCTACGACTTTCCAGTTTAAAGTGAAGACCTTCCACTTCAATATTAGTCGGTATTACCCCATACTATCACACGCTAACTCATATTACAACTCAGAACACCCTTTTACCATACGCAGTAGTTACAAGGTAGGGGTTAATTCTTCAGGCGTTACCCGTCCTCCTTCTCCCGATACCTCTGAAGCTTTTGATTTTTGGGGGTTGCGGCCTACGTAATTTTTCATCTGGACATCGAAAACTATAACATATCCCAGTAATAGAGAAATTTACCAGAAACTAATTTTAATAAAGCTCGAGCGGGATCCTTTTGCATTCAGTTTCAAGTCAATGAAAAATGCTTTCCAAGAGATCTAGTACAAAGTTTTGAGGATATTAAATGCATTATGTTACTTATTTCACGAGGAAACCATATTGGATGGTACTTGTCAATTTCGTATGTTATTATCCATCAAAATCAAAAAAACTCATTGGGGAGTTGGAGAGGAGAGGTCAACCGAGTTGAATGTTGTCATTTTTCCATATCCATATGAAGAAAAATATTAGACACGTCATACATGTGGTAAAGTATTATGTAAACTATGTAATTTGAGGAATACACGCCCCTAGATCCCACCTTATCATTCATCTTGCACGTTGGTGCCCGTCCATCGGCTGAATATTTTGAGCATACACTACTGGAGGCACAATGCAGTGGTCCGCAGGCGTTAATATGCATATAAATACGGCGAGCCGCGCCCGTGACGACCCTGCCGCGATTCTCTTTTGAATGTTGCCGACTTTGACTGATGTTGAGCGAGTTTGGCGGCCGGCTATAAAGAAGATAATAGAAGCATCTGCGATACAACAAACCATTTTCATCATATTTCTATTGCTTGTTAGCAATGGAACCGAGGCTCGCAGTGATCCATTTTCTGTCGCTTTTTGATGCGAACTCAAAGGATTTTTTTTATTTAGTTGGGCGACTTTATGGCACACCTTTTCGAAAAAATCCACTTTGCAGCGAGACCGACGACACGAGAAATACGAAATTGGCTTGTTGTGTCCCAGACATTTTTACTATTTCCTTTGACGCCGGCCGCAGAATGTATAAAGATTTCGGGGGATAATCGTGTGGTGCACTCGGCATCAATCGAAGTCGGCAAAATTCAAAGAAAGCTTGTTACGCACGCGGTTTGCCATATTTTTACGCACCTTTACACGGCAAAAAGAGAGAGTGCAAATAAAGGAGGCATGCTATCTACCTTGCTCCGAACTACGACCGTTCGGAGCAAGGTAGATAGCATGCAGAGATACTGTGACCCCGTATTCGCCCCCTCTCTCTTTGCAGCGTAACGCGTGCGGACCATTGTAAGCTGCTTCCAGTAGTGTATGTTCGAAGGTTGAATAATAAGTTACTGACAATATCTTTGGAGATATATTTTAATACGTATTTCAAGCGAATTCGGCATAAATCACTAGAAATAGTTTCCTCGTGAAGGTATTTTAACCATATAGT
This sequence comes from Diaprepes abbreviatus, assembly GCA_034092305.1. Lineage (NCBI taxonomy): Eukaryota > Metazoa > Arthropoda > Insecta > Coleoptera > Curculionidae > Diaprepes > Diaprepes abbreviatus. The sequence goes on along the minus strand of JASJET010000260.1, from coordinate 4,403,408 downwards.
TTAATCTGGAAAAAATGATAGATTCTGAGACAAATTATTTTGCTAAAGCTAGAGAAAAATCATTTTACTGCAAAGTTTTGGGAGTATTATATATCCACTGGTAATTTCTACGAACTATGTGAGTGGAATGAAAAATTTTACATTTATTTATTAATCACTCAATATTAAACAAAAAAATAAATAAGATTCAGTATTTCTAAATTCTGAGCTGAAAATTTTACAAAAATATATTAAAACGTGCGAGAAAGTGTCCATCCAGCAAAAGGTAGAAATATAAAATAAACAACTATGCCTTTACTGCTGAAGGTTCATGATCTCTTTCAGTCGAGTAACACATATAAATGCAAAAAGAAATGTTAGTCTTTTATCAACGTCCCCAGCTGTTTTGTCCTCGTTTATAATCGTTTGTTTCATTAGTTACAGTGTAGAAATCAAAACTTAAGATAAAATCATCTGCGAGTGTTTAAATTAACTTAAAGACATATCACAGTATAACTACAATAACCAGAAGGCTAACTCGGCTCTGTATCAATCGAACCTTTCAGTGATCCAACCACAATTCTAACTCGATCACAGTTGAGGTTTGCAGCGAACCTTTGTCAATTTGAGGAGGTAATTTACTTTAATTAAATCACGCGGATTTTGTAACAAAATAATGGGTAGGAGTAAACATTATCTCTTTCCAAAATAACGTAATAATAGAATAAAACTTTAGGTTTCCTTTAAAATCAAAACGAATTATTTTTTGTAAAAAATTCAGTTAAGATATTTGTAGTTTCCAAGTCAGAGTACAACAAAAATAAGAACGCAGGTTAATAAGGTTTTAGTGAAGATTCTGTTCGTTATTTTAGTTATACCGAGGACTTACCATTCGCCTTCTTATTATAATTTTTGATCATGACAAAGCTATCCTCTAAACCTTTGCAGATGATACTAAATTTGCAAAAAGTAAGGACACTTCGTTTAACTGCCGATCCATCATTATTTTTTCTTAAAAATACCTTGTAAATTAGGAAGTGTATTAGGCTTAACGATGCTGGGTTTGTTGAAAATTTTACTCATCCTCTGGCGCATCTCTTCCACGCCTTGATTCACATTTTGACCTAGTTTTGAACCTCGTTCGATTGGCGAATTCGGAGTACTGACGTCAGACTTGTTATCACACTCTCTTATCATGGATAGTACTGTTTCGTGATGGACTGAAAGGGACTGATTCTCCGAGATGACTAGTTCTAAACATCTAAAAATATCACTTTATCACTGTTTAAGAAAAATATTAATTACGAGGATTGCTTTGTTCCTTTTTAATTAATTTTTCTTTCTTATATTTACTTAGGACGTTTCGCACATCACGTTGTGCTTTTTCAAGTTTTTTCTAAAACAGAAGATTTACATATGTTAAAAATAAATGTATGTAAATCTTCTATTTCAGAAAAAAAACTTCAAAAAGCACAACATGATGTGCGAAACGTCGTAAGTAAATATAAAAAAGAAAGAAATGAACTTCTTACAAATAATATATATATATATATATATATATATATATATATATATATATATATATATATATATATATATATATATATATATATATATATATATATATATATATATATATATATATATATATATATATACATGTTTATGCAGCTTTCATGGATTCCTCCGTGTAAGATGCAATAGCTGTGGTTATATCCACATTATGCTATTGTATTGCTGAAATCACATTCAGCAAAGGTACAACTTAATGCAACTCCGTGTGTGAATGAAGTAAACTGCGAACAGTGAATGCAAACTTCGCTCCATCATATCCTTTCCTTGTTAGAGGTTGCACAGTTTGAATAAATTTCTACAAAACATAATTCATCCTGTTCCACCACCACCGAGATGGTGGTCTACCTGTACCACCACACCTAGAAGAAAGTTAATAAACTTACCCCTTCCACTGGTGGTGGAACAGGACGAATTGTGTTTTGTAGCAATTTATTCAAACTGTGCAACCTCTAACATGGAAAGGATATGATGGAGCGAAGTTTGCATTCACTGATCGCATTTTACTTCATTCACATATGGAGTTGCATCTAGTTGTACGTTTGCTGAATGTCATTTCAGCACTACAACAGCATAATGTGGATATAACCACAGCTATTGCATCTCACACGGAGGAATCCGTGGAAGCCGCATAAACATATATAAGCCATCCGGCGGGAGGTCGGTGAAGCCGCGTTCAGTGATGTAATACTTCCTTCCGATCTGTCCTTTGCACAGACAAATGCATGTCGGTACCCTGATTAGTCTAATGAGAGACGAAACATGCACCTCTGCCGTATCACTGTAGTAGAGGGGGTAAGTTTTTTTAACTTTCTTCTCGGTGTGGTGGTACAGATAGGCCACCAAGGTGGAACAAAATGTTTTTTTGCAATTTATTCAAACCGTGCAACCTCCAACATGGAAAGGATATGATGGAGCGAAATTTGCATTAACTTTTCTTCATATATATATATATATATTTATTTATTTATGCCTCCTGTTAGGTAGTTTAATGAGACATTAAGGAAAATGAAGGTGGTGAAGCTTTTGAGCGATGGGAGCACGGAATTCCGGGATTTGTATACACTTATTTTATGAAAAATATAGACAGAAGGTTGCTTCTACAAAGAAGGATGCATTTGGGAGTCTTCTGGAAAATTCCCAAAACAAAGCAAGGGATGTCTGGAGAGTTATTAATTATGAGAGAAATCGATCAGCACGTAATAGTTCTAGTGCATCGCTCAGCGCTGGGAACTTTGGTAAGTTCTTCAGTAAAATAGTACCCAACACTATAAAGGATCTACAGATTGACACAGTAATACAAGATGCTATGGTTTCGTCAATCCCAAATTCATCACATTCATTTGCCCTTTCGCACGTTACCGAGTGTGATGTTTGGAGTGCTATACATGCTCTCAAGAGGTCGAACTCTTTTGACATATATGATATGAATAGCGCTATTCTGAAGGAGATTAGTGTATATTTGGTCAAACCTTTATATAATTGTAGTCTGGCCCAAGCATTTATTTAATTGTAGTCTGGCTCAAGGTGATTTTCCGGATTGTCTAAAGATAATTTGCTTTAAAAAGGGAATGTCGATTCCATGGAAAATTATAGACTTATATCTTTGATTCCGTTGTTAGGAAAAGTATTTGAGGTAGTACTGAAAAACAGCACGAGTCATTTTTTGAACATCACAATTTTTTGCACCTTTCACAATTTCGCCGGAATTTTTCGACTGTTCAGGCTGTTGCTGCGGTTGTGGATGGCACGTTTGAGGGGCTAGAAAGTGGGGAAAGCGTGAGGCTCTCACTGTGTGACCTCATTCCTACCTTTGTGTTTCTCATGATCTTTTGATTAGAAAGCTTTATAGATATGGTATAAGAGGCGATCCCCTCGTTCGTCTTTCCTGTCAAATAGAAGGCAGGCAGTCGCATATGGAGGTGAGCTTTCTGAGCCTATGGCGGTACAGCGTGGAGTGCTCGGTATTAGGATCTTAGTGTGCAAGATATTGGTTTGTTAATAATTCTCTTAAATTGAACGAATGAAAAAACATGGAACTTGTTTTTCTTGAATGGACGTGGAGTGGTTGATAGTTCTTTGGGTGACATTGTTGAGTGTCTGTTTGGACGATGGTTTGAACTGGAATTCACATATCACATTATTGAAGAATATGTTGGCATCCTCTATTTTTGTTCTCTGGCAACTTCGTGGGTCTCTTCACTGTGACACCCATTTCTCTGTTTATTATTCCTTGTTGCATTCTCATATTTTATACGGTGTTCACCTTTGGGGTTGCTGTGCTGGCGCGATTCAGATTTTTAGAATGCAGAAGAAGGCTATTCGACTTGTATCTGGTATCAACTATTGGGACTACTGTAGGTCACACTTTATAAAATTGCGGGTACTAACGTTGCCTAGTTTATTTATTTTCTACCAACTACTGGAGATTCATAAAAACCCTGGGAAATTCTACCAAAATTCCCATTTTCACTCTTACAGGACTAGATCAACTAATTTAATTAGGCCTTCAAGGATAAATTGGAGAGATCTACGAAAAATACACTGAATGTGTCATTGTACAAAACGTTGCCTGACACGTTTAAAGATTTAGACTTTATGAGATTTAAAATTAAATTAAAAGGGTTTTTGTTAGCGCATGCATTCTATTGGGTGGACGAGTATATGGAGACTTCTTCTGGAGCTTATGGTTAGGTCTTTTTTTTTATGTAATTCACAGATAGTTTTAATCTTATTTTTCTATTTTTATGACATATTACAATTGTATTTTTAAAAACTATAGAAAACATTTTTTAAAATAATTATATCAACATTGCTCAAGCAAAATATTCCTAACTTACCTTAAGCCGGGCTTGACCACAGAACTTATACTTTGCTTGTTAAGAGGATTATATACAACATGGGTAAAAGCTTCGACTAGTGCTAGTGCCATATCGATCTTTCTAGTTTGGTTGGTCATTTGCGACATATATATCGACAGGTTGGTAAGTTGAGGAAGAATAACTAAAAACAATATAGTTGATGTTTAGTCAAGTAAAGAACATACTTTGGACTTTCAGTCGAACTACAACGTTTCGACTGGTAAAAATCTGCAGTTGTCTTCAGGTGATGCGACCTGAACTGCAGATATTTACTAACTGAAACGTCCTGATTTCTAATATTAGACAATGAAAATCCATACGTTGTTTAGCACCTTACCATCATTTCGAAAAGAACTGCTACTACTATTAACAATATCTCCCAAAGTAACTATGAGCTGCCGCAAAAGAGTATGGTTCTCTCGCAAAGCGGGATCATTAATAAAAGTTTGAAGTTGCATATACGCCTTATCGTGAATTTCTTTAACACTACAATTTGTAATTAAGCTGCCTAGAGCTGGGATTGTGGCCGTTCTTACCAAGCTAAAATAAATTTTTGCTATTTACCGAATTTGTATTAAGACAAATTTTTAACAATATAACTTCTGATAAAAAAATTATAAGTTATACTATTTCGAATCAAACATTAGAACAATATAAGGAAAATAGAAAAAAAAATGCTGCAGACCTGTAACGTAATGCATGCCAATAAGATTTTTTTCATTCTGTGAATAAGAGAGATCTAAAAGTAGACAAACATTGTGTCCTCTGCCAGCAACTTCTTTAAATTGTATACTTACACGTCATTATCACTTGCCAACGTCACTATAGCTCCTGTAACTTTTGATTTTAACAATTCCTCACTGCAATTGCCGATAATACTGCAAAACAAACTCGCAGAGGCAGATTTCACCAGAGGCCTTTGATGTACTACACCGGACCATAAACAATCGACAACGATTTCCTGCAAAGAAATTTCATAAAAATAACACGCGTCTAAACCAAAAAAAAAATACCATTAAGCTTGTTCTTGAAATTTGACAGTTGGAATTATACACAATTCTTAAGAGCTCCGTTTGCAGAATCATTAGCGAGAGCCAATCGGATCGTCCAGTGACAGTTTTCTGTCACATGACTTATTTTGCGAATTCCGGTTGGCCTTGACTGATTAGCGTTTTCTTTACGAGCACGCCTAATAATTTCCGATATATACAGTGACTCGCAGAAGCGTTGCACCATGTGAGAAAATTTTGGCAGTCACTGTATATTTCCTCAATTTTTTTGACTGAACAATTTTAAAATGTATTTATTACATGTGTGTTACGTGATTAGCGACCACTGATTTTTATTTGTTTAAAAACAATACATAAACTTTATACTGCCTACCTGTAATCCCGATTCGCACAATTTCCTAACCGATATCTCCAAGCAGTCCAGCGGCGTCCCGCACAAAGGCAAAGCACACAAGAATTTCTTAAACACGCTCGATATTTCATCGTAGTCTTCAGTAAAATGTAACGCCGTAAGGTATAAAGGAATGATATTCAAACTGGGACAAAATTGATTAAAGCTACTGATGACCTGTTCCAGATTCTGTATTTTCTTATGTAATATTGGACGGATTTTATATTTCGTAAAGCTTTTCCCGAATATAGAGCAGATATGGTAGAAGAGATTCATGAAACCCTCCAGAATTGACTGTTGGGTTAGCTCTATGTGGTGTAGATTGTTAAAGAGATCAGGTAACCTAAAATAAAAAATAACAGGAAATAAAATACACATTTTAACGGATATGTAAAAACTATAACTCGAAACTATCACATTGAGGTATTTTTAAGATGGAATTGGGGTTAGATCTTCTAGAGGTCACCAAAAGATTGGATTGGCACACTGGCTCCAGCATGAACGAAATTCAAACTTCCGTTACTGTTAAATTTGCTACAGCGGCACTGACGTTGCCAGTGTTGCTATAATGATTTAATTTAGTAAAAGGAAATGTAACCAACACAGCTTTGCTTTGTAGATCATAGTGTGGACATTGTAGGGGAACAAACTTTTAACGACTTAAATTTCTTTTATATTGATTAACTTAAAATATATTCCGCTAAACAGGGGAATAACTTGGGCACTCTGTATATGGATTCGGACCATTGCAATGTATATTTAATGTCTCTACCCCAAAAATCGTTATCCATAAAGGAAAATAAACCAGTTATCAAACGTAAACATAGACTCTTGTTTTCTTATTTTAGGAGCTGTTTTTAACTTTGTTTTAGACAACATATAAACACACATAATTTAAACATAAAGTCCATTATTTCTGTCATTGATTCATTTAATACCGGTCACCAAAATGACGAAGCGGCGGAATAAACATTTCCTGCAAGTATAAATAATTTAAAACTTTGCCGCTCGATTAACACGGCCGGGACTAAAAGCTTAAAACGCATTGTTGTCATATTTCGCGAGTCTTAAATAGCAAACAGCTAATCGCATTTAAAATAGCACGGTGATGCCGACCAACATGTACTTGGTCTCTTATCTTATAGTTGGAACAAATACGGGAGTTTCGGGAAAAAGAGGAAAAATTGTATTACACCGACGAAACTGGCTCAATGAAGGTAGACAGTTGGGAAAGTATGGCTAGATCTGAATATTAAAAGTTCGAAATAGGCATTTATGGGAAGATTTTCGCAAGGACTACGCAATTCTAGTGGAAAAGGTCGTCGTCTTATATTAACTCATATTGGAAGTGGGTCTGGTTTCTTAGATGGCAGCCTTAACGTTTTCGAATCTTAAAAAATGGGGACTACCACGAAGGCATGAACGCCAATGTTTTTGAGCGATGGTTGTCTTCGATTTTAAACCTAGTGGAACCCGATTCGGTAATTGTAATGGGCAAAGCCCCGTATCCTAGTCGACGCCAAGAAAAAATTCCGATTTCTACGTCTAAAAAGACGAAGATATACCAATGGTTCCTCTCGAAAAATATTGAATTTGACGAAACAATGCTTAAAGTGCGGTTGCTAGATTTAGTGAGGTTAAATAAACAAAAATATATTAAATATGCTATTGATGAAATGGCTCGGGAAAAACATATAACAGTGTTGAGACTGTAGCCGTACCATTGTGAACTTAACCCAATGGACGAAAATAAAGAGTGCACGGAAAAACAAAACATTCAAATTAGCAGATGTCAAAATATTATTGAACGAGGCAATTACTAACGTGACGCCCAGTGATTGGAAAAAGTATGTCTATCATGTTACAAAAGGAGAATAAAGAATGTAGCATTTACACATTCACATCGAGGCAGTGACTGAACCATTAATAATCACTCCTGATGCTGATAGTTCCTCAGATTCTTGACAGCAGTCTCTTGACAGCAAATCTATGAATTAATATGAGCACTTTGGTTGATCCGAAACGAACAAATCAGAAGGAAAATGCACTGAACGCTACTCAGAGGGGCAGATAAGCAAGAAACTTTCAATTAATATGCATAAAATACGTTAAGGGCAGCTAAAGTGCATATAAGATATGTTAAAATGACAACCCTACATTGTAAGCAAAATGTAAGAGTGCGGAACAATGGGTGCAACTAGCACCTAGTGCAGCTATACTGAGTGAAGACCAAAGGTTTGTTAAGGCTTAACTGCCTGGAAACTGGAGGCCTCACTAAAGAACCTTGGACTGCCAGCAGCCACGGCCAATGACAGACCAAGGAAAATCGATAGGACCTTCAGTCCGAGAAGGTTTCAGTCGGTAAGAATCCGACACTAACTTTCACACTTTGTGAAGCTGCCTAGGCCAGGTATACCCTACAGGAAAAAAATTGTAAGGGTTCATAAAAATGTGAGGAAATAAATTTAAGTTAATAAATATTTTGAAATTCCCACGAAATTTCATGATTTGTTATTTTCTGAAATGCACACACCACTGAAATTTATTCTCCTGACAGCGCACAACCCGGGGCACTCCATATGCGAGCGACGAGTCACTGACAGAAATTATGAATTTTAGATATAGGAAGACATAATACTAAAACGGTCGTACCCTCATTAATATTTTAAAATAAATATGTCAAAGAAACTATAATTATTTACTTCATTGTGGCCAAGATCACCAAGAGAGTGTTCTTTGTAAACTGAGCAAATTTTTTCATCAGAAGGAAATTAAAGAATATGTAAATAAATTCGCTACAATACAATATAATTATTTGTTTATATGTGCAAAGCTTCTTTGTCTTTTGCCTTTTTTAAACCTATTTGACAAAAAAAAGTAAAGTGTGAGAAATGGATAAAAGAGCGAGTAGGTTTTCTGTGTGGATTAGACGGGGAGTCCGACAGGGCTGCGTGCTATCTCCGCTCCTGTTTAATCTGTATTCCGAGTCCATATTTAAAGAAGCACTAGACGATGCCCAAGGTGGAATCAAGTTTAACGGAACTATGATCAACAACATTCGGTATGCTGATGATACCGTCCTAATAGCAAACAGCGTACAAGAGCTACAAAGCATAATAGATTCCGTAGTACATCATAGCGAAATGTTCGGCTTACATCTAAACGTCTTTAAAACCAAAATAGTGGTATTTTCAAAGGCGCCAATAAATGTACGTCTGCATGTCAAGGGACAAACAATAGAACAGGTAACATCAATGAAATATCTAGGAGTTAATATCAACAGCCAGTGTAACCCGAAGAAGGAAATTTTATCGAGGATCGAACAAGCGAGAAAAACACTAATGAGCATGAAAACATTTTTTACAAGATCAGACCTTAGTCTAGAGCTCAGAACTCGTATGGTCAGATGCTACGTTTTCTCTACCTTACTCTACGGATGCGAAAGTTGGACAATGGACCCACAAACGGAAAAAAGAATAGAGGCTTTTGAAATGTACATATATAGGCGGATGTTGCGAATTTCATGGATGCAAAGGATCACTAACAACGAAGTACTCCAATGCATGAATAAACAAAAAGAACTGCTAAACACCATTAAAGAGAGAAAAATTCAATACTTGGGTCATGTGCTGAGAGGTCAAAGATATGAGCTACTTCGACTCATTATAGAGGGTAAAGTTCAGGGTAAACGATCAGTAGGAAGACGCCAGAATTCTTGGGTGAAAGACCTGAGGAGATGGTTTGATCGGTCATCTACAGACATATTTCGTGCTGCAGCTTCCAGAGCCACAATTGCCATTTGGATCGCCAACCTTCGGAAGAAGGTTTTCTTTCAATAGTCTAAGATCGGAAACTTTTATTGATATGAAGACGTAGAATAGGCTGATTAACTTTTTATATAAAAATTATTAATCTTAGATGCTTGGGACTAATCGAGAACGGACGAAAAATCAAAACTTTCGAGATCAGAAGCACTCCGTGGGAGCGAAATAACGTTCTATTGGTGGAATTACCGAGAGGTCGTATTAACGAAAGAAGGGGAGGTTCCGGGGGATGCAAGTTGGGTGAATGCTAATAAGAAGTAATAATCTTTAGTTACAGTTTGAAACTCGTTAGAGGCAGGCAGTTTCAAATCTGCTAGAGAAAATTACGTTTTACGCGAAAAACAGGTAAAGGGGAAATTCTGTTTGATTTAAAAGAAGAGAAGGACAATTTTAGTACTATTTTGTTAAAACAATTTAAATAGCTATTTTTCGTGCTTGTATTCTTTTTCTTGTTTTATCTTTGAAAAGCTTTTCAAAGTTTTAAACAAAAAGTTGGGTTGTATTTTATGATACGGGTTAACATTACGGTCGTTTTTTTTTGTTAATAGATTTAAGTGTTTTAAGGAACTTGTTTTATTGAATTTAATAAAAACTTTCACGTGACTGATTTGAGAGCTCTAAAGTTAATAACTTAATAACTTAAAGCAAGAAGCCTGATCTGACCAGCTAGATATTTCCTGAGTCTTGAAGTTGTGTTTGTGGTATTGGTAATCTCTAACAACCTGTAGTTGTTTAGTTAAAACTGCAAGAGCCTAAGAAACTCGACCAGACTTCCAGAATGTCTTTGTCATAGTGGGATTTTTTCTTACAGATTTATAGAGTAGCTACTAACGAATATGGGACAGCAGTAAATCATGGACGAAACGACCATACGCTACCAAACTAATCCGTTTGCAGTAGTCGAAGATTAAATTTTGTTTATTCGTTTTTAGTAGGACTTAGCACTTAAAATGTAACTTACTTGAAAATCATTTCGATTTAGCCCGTACTTACATAATATCCACTACCCAGTCCATTTCCGGCCAAGAAATATTGGGATTATCACAAATATACTTATCAAATTCGTACAAAACTGTTCCAATATTTAAATCCGATTTGATAAAGTTCTCTGGATTTGTAAGATTACTACATATTTTGTGAAAATCAGATCCTACAAATAAATTTTGCATCTAGAAGCAATTAAATATTTAGTGTACGGGGTTTTCTTTATATTTAGCACCATATCTAGAGGGTTTATTACAAGAGATGGAGAAACCATTAAATACGAAAATTGTAGAATTTCTTCCATATTATCTTTTAAATTTGTTTATCATAAAGATGAGAAACAAAAGAAATTTTAATTATTATTTTTTAAAGGAACACCGTGTATATTATCTGCTAGAATTAAAATTCTTTTCCACCTGATTTCATAAATGTATAAAAACTTAAATATTTGGTCTAGCCATTATTTAAATATTTAAATTTGAATTATTAACTAAACTGATGTAAAAAAAACAAGGTGGCCTGACAAACAAATGCTTTATGTTAATTTGCTTAGTGATGTTTTAATATGGTTTCGAATAATGTTATATATAAGATTTTAAACTAGCATAGAAAACATTTAAACATGAGTTATTCAGAAGAAGAAAAATATCAGATAATTTGTCTTGAAAATAATTATAACAGGAGAAATAGTAATAAAATCAACAAGTAGATAATTTTCAGTATAATAAAATATTGGGCATCCAATAATACTAACACAAAAAATAAATTAGGAAAATCTCTATATATTTTCAACATACCCTCCACGATTATTAACACATTTAAAAATATTTTCTCTCATTTTATGAATAACAGAGTTTGAAATAAAATCTCCGTGGTCTTGGTTCAGTAAAATTACTGGGCTTTCAGTTTTTTCCCCTAATACTTGGGGTTTTTCATTAAAAATCTTATTTTTTAAAAGCCCCCCACAAGAAAAGATCTAATGGACTCAAATCTGAGTTATTGGTCTGCCACCTAATTGTGCTATGCCTTCCAATCCAAAAGTTATATCGGTTGTTAAGGTACTCAGAAACGGGCATCACATTGTACGGAGGTGCACCATCTTGTTGCGAAATCAGATTATTGTATTTTTGAACTGGGATATTCTCTAAATGATCTAAATTATTTTAAAATAAATTTAAATATCGCTCAATTTTATTTAGAAACTCCTCATCTTGTCCAATATAGCGTACCACTTCTAAGCAATATTGCAACTGCTGCATCATATTTTCTTCAAGTAAATTCTGCACTGGCATAAATTCATAAAGATGATATTTATAAAACTGAGGTATGGTGTACATTTTATACCAAGATTTATTGAAATATGAATGTGGCATCAATTAATAATAATTTGTTTTACCATACTAGAGTGAAAAAATATCTTGAAAAGAGAGCAAAACATTTATATCATTTTTTTCATTTCTAACTATGGTTCCGATTTTTGGTTTAAAACTTTTCATTTCATTAAATTATTTGATACTGTACTAGTATATGGTACTCGACGACCAGGATACATATTACTGTATTCATTTTGTACTCTGGATATATTTTTATTATTCGAATAAAAAAGACAAATTATCTGATATTTTTTGCCTCTGAATAGCCCATGTTAAACGTGTATTAGTCAATATGATATGCCAATATAGTAAGTATTCGAAACCATATTAAAACGTCACAATGAAAATTAAAATAAAACATTTGTTTTCCAAGCCTCCTCGTTTTTTCTTATGTAAGTTTATTAATAATTTAAACTTAAATATCTAAATAACGGCTAGACCGAGCACTAACTTATACATTTTTTAAATCAGCAGTAAAATAACTTTCATTCTAGAAGAGAAACGTTCCATTTAAAAAATTCAAATTTCTTTTGTTTCTCAACTTCGCGTCACTGTTTTTGTAACCAAATTTAAAAGATAATATGGAAGAAATTCTACAACTTTCGTATTTAAAGTGTGTTCCATCTCTTATAATAAAGCCTCTAGGTATGGTGGGAGATAAAAAAAACAGAGAGTAAAACGAAGACAACATATGTGCAAACTATCTGGTTACATATCTCACTCTCTCAATACTTCTCGACCCCTCCTTTCATTTTCAAGATGTATAGTAAAAATAAGACAATAAAGGTATACAAATGGATTTAACTTACTAATCTCTACTGTCATGTCCTTTTCTATATTACTTATCACATTTTCATGGTACGCTACAGACATTAACAAAAACGGAAGCAAATTATCGATAACTGCCAATATTTTATGTATTTTGTCTGTTCCCTGGTTAATTTTCATTTGAGATTCGGTACTTTTTATATGATCGTTGAGTTTATGGAGTAGTTTTTTTAATAAGCTAGAATTCAAGTAGCCTAAAACAGATTTAAAGTGAAACATGGCTTTGAAAATTATTTAGGAACATTTGCAAACTACACATAAGTACTTTCAAGTATCACAGAAGTACTTAAAGTCTTCAAGGAGGTTCATTCACTGCACATGAATAAAATGAAGTCTAGTACACAATATTTGACAAATTAAATTAAAATACTAATAGCAAATAATATAATTTAAAAATAAATAGTTTGCAAAACATATACCATTCAAATAGTAATTATTATTAAAAAAATAATTAAATACGAAACTTCAATTGAATCTTTTAAATTAGGTGGCCGTAAATAGTGTGTGACTTGGCAACGATGTGTTTTTACTATTTATGTTTATCTTCGAGGCAGTCTAACCATACTTTTTCATAATAAGTTTACAAAATAGCAAAAGTTTACTCATAATATTTGAATGCTTAGTGGCAAAGAGCGTCATCGGAAGCTTCAAGCATAAACTGTGTTTTAACAATTTGGAAAATTTTGTTGATTTTCTTCACAGCAGTGTATCCTTTCAACAATTCTTGTGTAAATTGGTCTATGCATTTAAACACCGATCGAATATATATATATATATATATATATATATATATATATATATATATATATATGGGAATTAATTTTTCTTGAGCCATTAAATATATTTTTAATTGGTTATTTTCTTGGGAATATGGTTCATTTTTATATTGAAACTACATATATAAAGTAGTCATACTTATTGTATATATATTTTTATTTTCCAGGACGTTTCGATTCTTTCGAATCTTTTTCAACTGAGGGTTTCGGCGGATTCTACAAAAATGTACATTTTAAATATTATTATATATGGAATAAGAGGTTAAAAACTTACCATTAAGAACAGAGATTTTTGTTTTAAACAAAAATTAATTACATCACAAACCAATTATAATCACACACTCTTTTGTATATTAACTTTTCAAAAGTATTTTTAAAAGTCCAGCTGGAAGAATGGACACTACATTTTTAACCCTATAACTGCCTTGACTTGACTGAATGTGGAACCCAGATGGTGTATGTTTTAGGTACTTTAAGTTGCGTAAAAAGTTTGGGTCTTTTAATTGAAGTGATATCTTTCTGAAAAAATATCGTGATTCAATTTAGAAGAATTGAAAGCGGAGAATTATTCTTATTTATTGTTTTATTTATTTTAGACATTCCCTTATATTGCTTTATTTTAATATGTTGAAATAAATTTGATTTAGACTATTGGTGTCTGTTTTATCGTTTACTTTCAAACTTTTTTTAAAAAACATAATATAACCACTAGTCATAAGGGGCATAATTTAATTAAAAGCAATTTCAGCAAATTAAAAAGTGACATTCCAAAAAACAAAAAATCAAACGTTGTCTACCAAATACCCTGCAAGGATTATCCATCGAATTATATCGACCAAACTAGTCAATATCTGCAAAATCGTCTAAAAGGACATAAATATGACAAAAAAAATATTACAGCCCTAAAAAAACATGAAATGAAACACAAGCATACCTTTGATTATAAAAATACAAAAATCTTGAAAACTGAAACCAACAAAGGAAAACGAGAATTTTACGAAATGATCGCAATAAAAAAAAATCCGAATGCCGTAAACGATAAAACAGACATCAATAATTTAAATTAAATTTATTTCAACATATTAAAATAAACCAATATAAGAGAAATTCTAAAATAAATAAAACAATAAATAAGAATAATTCTCCGCTTTCAATTCTTCTAAATTGAATCACGATATTTTTTCAGAAAGATATCACTTCAATTAAAAGACCCAAACTTTTTACGCCCCTTAAAGTACCTAAAACATACACCATCTGGGTTCCACATTCAGTCAAGTCAAGGCAGTTATAGGGTTAAAAATGTAGTGTCCATTCTTCTAGCATGACTTTTAAAAATACTTTTGAAAAGTTAATATACAAAAGAGTGTGTGATTATAATTGGTTTGTGATGTAATTTATTTTTGTTTAAAACAAAAATCTCTGTTCTTAATGATAAGTTTTTAACCTCTTATTCCATATATAATAATATTAAAAATGTACATTTTTGTAGAATCTGCCGAAACCCTCAGTTGAAAAAGATTCGAAATATATATAACCCGTATAAAAATTTTTTCATTTTATTGGGTTTGCTTTAACGAGTAAAGCAAACCTCTAATACTGACCACAAGTTGTAGTCCAGCGGGTTGAGGTCTGAACTACCAGCTGGCCAATCTTCTGTTGACATGTCGTTTTTGCCTTGTGCGCTGGAAAATCCAGGGCTTGTTGGCGAACACTGTTTGGTCGAGAGGCATTACAATACCGTCCAAGATGTTCCACTGATACACTCCATTCTCACAAAAATTAACTGAGGTTACGCCAACGTAATTTACTCCCCACCATACCGTTACATTCGCGGAACGGTGGCTTTTTTCCACTTGGGGGATAAATTTCCGTTTTTTGTTTACGTTTTTGCTTCAATGCAATAGTGAGCAGATGTCCAGTGTGCTGTTTGCGCCAACATAGTCCCAGATCGTCTTTTATAATGCGAAATATGAATTTTTGCGAAATTTGCATTTCTCGTGACAAGATTTTCTGTTTGCGTAGAGGTTTTTGCTCGATTCGTGCTTTCATGGCTTTAATCGCTTTCGGCGTCGTTTTTAAATACAATCATCGCCTATTCTAAAGAATTAATAAAACTTAATTTGCACAGATATGAGGAGAGAACTTATACCGCAAGGAAATGTAAGCACTACTAGAGAGAAAACGATTTTCATAATGTTATTCCTCTACATCTCGAAAAAATTAAGCGACTCGGCCGTAGTACTAGTTATTTCTTACCTAAAAAACTTACCTATCTGTAAAGCCCACCTAGCTAAAACTGGAAACAATATTTGAGCGCTTAAATTTACAACAGAATTACTGGTATCGTTCAAAGTATTTATTGATATCTGTTCACACTGGGAGTATTTATCGCGATCTTCGCACATCGAAAACAACAGAGCTAGCGCTTTGATAATCTGTTCTCTTACCAAGTCTTCTTTGTCTTCTAACATTTGTTGGAGCATAGAGAGGATTAACGAGTTACGTATTGGACTCTAAAAAATATAAAAAGCAAATGCATCACAAAAATCGTAAATAAACCATGTTCTCCTAGGCTAAATATACTTACTGAAACATAAGGAATTAAAACTGTACAAGCTTCAGCTACAAGTAAACGCCTTTCTACATATTTGTGTGTAAGCTGCAGCCAACACTGGGGCAAAATTTCGTTTTCCACCAATTGTTCGCCTGCATATTTCGCTATTCCAACGACACCTAAAATCAACATTAACAGGTTTCTTATATCCCTACTCCATTTGTAGTCTACCTACCAGACAATATGATCAATCTTTCGCTCTCAGTAGGTTTTTTCTTTAAATTAAATAACTGCTGCAATAATTTATCTCTCTCCGACACCATCGGATTTAAGTATACGGCGGCCATCAGAAGTGGGATGGCTTCTTCTCTCTTATTTAAAATTATATTAGGAATTATTTTAAGTAGCGATTGTGCCACAATATGAATTAAATTTTCAATGTTGATATTTTCGTTTAGGAGGTTAATAATTTCGTTATCGGTGGTATTATCTATATTTACATAACAGAGAGAGAAAACTTCTTTAGTATACGGTTCCAAGCTAAAAATTTTAATTAAAGAATAATTACTTAAGGGATAATATCAATAGATATAAGATAGAGATAGACTATGCGCCCCGATTGTCGGCAGTTCCCACAGCGTGAGAGAAAATATTGGACGCAGTTTGCGCCCTGCTGATTAGAGAGGAGAACAAAGCTTTCGCTTTTTTTCTCTCGCACTATGGAAAGAGCCGGCACTCGGAACAATTATTATATATACAAGGTGTTGCACCACATTTCCGTCAATTTATATACAGAGAACGATAATATTTTTAATAAAAGATGAATAGGTCTATTGAAACTACGTTTCAAAGTTATTTTGAAATATACACAGTGGCTCAAAAAAAAGTTCCACACCAAAGTTGTCAACATTTAAATAGAATACCCTGAATATTATTGCATGTTTTGATAGCGCGGGTCAAATAATGATAAGTTACTATTATATTTCATATGCCCGAGGCAAACCGTTCTTGAGATATTTAATTAACTATTCTTGAAACTGTAGACCAAAATTTAATAGGCGTGCCTGCTTTGCCTAGTAAAGCTAGATGTTTTAAATTGTATTGGTCCTTTGGTAAAATCATTAAAATTTATAGTAAAATAAAAACGATTTCAAAAAAGTATACAGGGTTGATAAAAACTTTCATTTAATTTTTATTATCATTAAAGCCAAATAACACCCTATATTTAACATCGAATTTATATTATAATTTAAAAGTTCTTTAAAATTATTAAGGTTTTTTTAGTAATTTAGAATTTTCAATTTTAGACATACATTTTTTTGCAATTTATTTTTGAAAAATAGGTATTGATTGAGCTGACGTCATAAGTCATCCCATACGAAAAATTTTTGACTAATAATTTAGTTAACACATCTTGTTAGTTAAACCATCATGGTTTTGCGAGATGAAAACTCAAATGATTTAAAATGAGAACTTATCCCCAAGAAGTAAAGACTGATATGATTTTATATAGTAATTGATGAAGAAAATTGCTTGCTAGCATTAAGAATTTATGCTCAAAAATATCCTAATAGACCAGGCACGAAAAGCGCTTCGAATTTAGAAAAATAGATGGACCTCCCTCCGTCGACGACTCGCTTTCGCTTGCCATACTGTGCGGTCGCCTCCCCCCCAAGAGCTTCGAATTTAGAAAAATAGATTCGCCTCTGTCTGTTGCAGTAAGAACGTGAATATGGCTGGTAACCCCCCCCCCCCAAGAGAGCGGCCGGATCCGCCCTTGTAATAGACGTCATTTCGAGAAAGATTCATTAGAAAATTTGCTGCATGTTTTTCGAAGAATAAGAAATGAGGCTTATAAAAAAAAGTCCGACAGAAGCCAATTACCGTAAATGAAAAAAAAATTTTAGTTATACGATCTCTGGTCGAAAATCCGCATACAAGTTACCGAAAAATTTATGAAACTACAGAAGTAAGTAGCCGAAACATGAAAAGAATAAACATAAATTTTACCCATATCGCATTCAACTACATCAGAAACTTTTGGAAGTAGATTGCGACTGACGACTTGAATTTTGTTTATGGGTTCTAAAAATGTTAGTAGATGATGAAAATTTATTTAAACATGTCCATTTTTCGGATGAATCTACTTTCCATAACGGATTAGACAATAGATATAATTTCCATTATTACAGTGATGAAAATTCCAATTTATTTAGAACCGTCGCTCGTCAATGTGTGTGGTGGAATAATTGGAACGTGTGTGATAGGTCCATAATTTTTCGGTGGTCCCTTAAACGGCACCATGTTTCTTCGATTTATTAGGCACAATTTACCTGTCCTTTTGGAGAATGTTCCACTGAATATTCGAGAAAGAATGTGGCTGCATTTAGACGGTGCTCCTGCGCACTTCCAAGTTAACATCAAAAATTACTTGGATACTCAATATCCCAATAGGTGGATAGGGCGTGGAGAAACACAATATTGGCCAGCAAGATCTCCGGATTTAACAAGTCCTGATTTTTTTTGGGAATATATTAAAAATATTTTTTATGACATACCGTTAAGACATCCGAAAATATGAAAGAACGAATAAGAACAGTGTTACGCCCTCTAACACCATATATGTTAATTAAAGTTGAACAGTCATTTCAGAAAAGAGTTTACTTATGCATTTAAAGAGAATATTTGTTAAAATATTAGTTTTTCCAAATTTTAATAAAGTATGTATTTGCTATTAACCTAGTTATGACTATTTTTTTTTAACTGATTAGTGATTACATATCATCTATATAAGACCGTAAGTGCCGACTTTTCAAAAATAAATTGCAAACAAATTTATGTCTAAAATAAATATGAAAAAATGTCATATTACTAAAAAACTATAAAAGATAGGTAAGGAAAACCTTATTGCAATTTTAAAGACTGATAAAATCAGAATATAACTTCGATATTAAATATAGGGTATTCCCTTAATAAATGTATAAATAAATAATAAAATTCAAATGCAAGTTTTTATTAACCCTGTATAATTTTTTGAGATCATTTTTATTTTACAATAAATTGTAATGATTGTAGTAAGAAACCTATACAATTTAAATTTTTTTTTTCAAAAAAAAATTCAAAAGTGAGGTTATATCTCAAAATATCGAAAAAAAGTTATGAGGAAAAGTTTGTATAAATGCAATTTTTAGCCCATATGCAAAATTTCAGCTGTATAAGATAATTTAGATTTTTTGCCCATTTTTTGGAAATTGCATCACTCTACTCTATGGCGCTACTTCAAACAAAATATGTCTGGGAAGAAGCATCGTCTAAACTAAGAAGTTTTATGTAGGTCGCGTTGAGTCTTATTTTGCAACAGTGGTGCAATTAATTTAAAATTAAAATTTGACAGATAATGCTAATCACGTGACTACTTTTTTTTTTGGTTAATTTTCATCTCGATCGCAACAGAAATTGTTGTTGTTTTGGGAGTTTGTAAAGAGGAAAAAAGGATGCTTGGGAATGCCCTGGTATATGTTCTTGAATAATGCCGATTAGGCGGGTGGGGCAGATATAGCCAGTGCGTTCCCTAAGTATTTCCAGTCTGTGTTCTATAGTGATTCGGCTATGAATTCGGATTTTGTCAATTTATGTAAAGATAAGCAATATTTTTCTTGATCTCTAGAATGTAACAGTTACAGAAGTATCTATTTATAAGGGGCATTAACAGTACATCCTTGGGTCCACTAAATTCCCGGGTTACATTATTAAGGCATGTGGTGACGTATTTGCTGAGCCGTTGACTCATTTTTAATTTGTGTTGCGAACAAGTCAAAATTTCGAATCTCTGGAAACAAGCTAAAATATGCCCTATACATAAATCTAGAAGTCTTAGTGATATAATGAATTATAGGCCGATATCGGTTATTTGTGCTCCTCAGAAGGAGGTCGAGGATATAATTTTTGATAAAATATTTTCTATAGTAAAAAATGGCTATTGATGCTCGCCAGCATGGTTTCATGCCTCGTAAGTCTACTGTATCAAATTTATTTAATATAACGCAAGATATTGCTGAGAGCTTGCATAGGCAGGTAGATGTAATTTACACTGATATATCTAAGGCTTTCGATAAGATATTAATCATTCGATGCTCTTGTATAAATTAAAGTGTTACAACTTCTCTGGGCAGTTTATTAAATTGTTGTCTGACTCCCTTTCTAATCATACCTAGTATATATATGTTAATTATAAATCCTGTCTATATAGCAGTATATCTAGAGTACCACAGGGTAGTAAATTGGGTCCACTTTTGTTTCTTTTATTTTTTAATATTGTAAAAGCGTGTAGTAATTCTGTTATAACTCTATATGCAGATGATCTAAAGTTTTAAAGTAAAATTTTAGAAATGTCGGATTGCTTGTTGCTGCAAAAAAAAACTAGATAACCTAAATCATTGGTGTGTGTCAAATAAATTAAATTTTAATAAAGGCAAGTGCAGCGTAGTTACTTACATTAACAAATATTCATGTGACATGTTTAATTACACCACAGAGAACTATGAATTGGAAAAAAAGACAAAGATCAAAGACGGGAATACTTTTTGACTCTGAATTGAATTTTAGTACACAATATTATTGCATCTGCCAATAGAATGCTTGGATTTGTATTTAGAACAACATTTGACTTTAAGAGTAGTTCTGCAATGGATTTACTTTATAACAGTTTAGTAGGAAGTAAAGTTGAATACGCATGCGTAATTTGGTCACCATTTTATAACAAATACAAATATTCAATTGAAGGACTTCAAAGTAGATTTTTGAAGTGCAAGTATTATAGAGCACATGGTGTGTATATAAAACACTGTAGGGAATATCTAAACTCTTACTTCAACATGATGACTTTAGAGAAAGGAAGTTATTCATAGTATGGTATTTCTTTATAAGCTTCTGCATAACGCTGTAGATGATAGGAGACGAGTCAGTCTGATAAAACATCGGGTCCCTAGATTTAATCTAAGAGTTTATAATAATGAATTATTCTATTGTTCAAAAATAAGAACAAACGCTTTCTTGAATTCCCTTCTTTATCGTATTTTATGGTTGCATAACAAATTCTTTGTGAATTTAGATGTTTTCCACTTAAACAAGCGATTGCTTAGGTCAAATACTCTATCTCATTTGGAAAGTGTAGGCTCTATTCAATTTTAATTCATAGTTTAATGATTGTTACATTATTTTAATTTTTTGTTTATATTTACATTGTGCATCATACACATAATTACAGTGACTTTGCTGTTCTATAAGCCAAACGGCTTCGCACTCCCTCCAGGGAATATTGACTTATACCAGGTATAGAAAGATACCAAAAGTATGAAGCTCTGTGAGGACCCTTTCCACGTTTTGGACGATCTGCGCGGTTGCAAGGAGAACTGCTTTCTGATTCGGTTTATACAGATGCTCACTTAGGCCTAGTCCCTTGATGTTCTGCAGGAGGTTCTTTGGTATCACTCCAGTTGTTGACAGTATTATGGGAATCGTTTGGATGCTGTTCATTGCCCATTGTCTTCGAATTTGTACCTCTGTATTTGGCGACCTTCTCATTGTATTTTGGCCTTAGGTTGTTGTTGTTGTTAGGTATGGCAATGTCAATTATTATAGTTTGCATAGAAATTTTATCTGTTAATATAATGTCTGGACTATCATGAGCAACTGTTTGATCTGTTAGAACCGTTCAGTCCCAATACAGCTTTAACTCGTTGTTCTCAAGAATAGGCTTCGGGTTGTATTTGTAGTAAGGCACTTTTCTTACCTGCAAGACATTTAACTTATCTGCTAATTCCTGGTGAAGTATCTTGGCGGCTGAGTCGTATCTTTCCTTATAATCCATTGCGGCAAATGCTTGGCATTCTCCAGTTATGTTTTGGATTATCTCTGATGTTTGACAACCATATCTACATTGGTCGTTTTCTATTGAGGGATCTCTGATGATGAACTTCCGATAGTTCGTCATCGGAATAACCTGGACTTGGATAGGTAACAAAAAGTCCTCCGTTTTCGGAGACATCTGCCCTGAAATCAACCAGTAGTTCAACGCTAAGTTGTCGACATTGTCCTGATTGACCTCACTTGGATGCCGACCATGAAGTGGTTCCCGCAGCCAGGCTTGTAACTGCTCTTGGTTTGTTTGGCGGAGAGAAGTAATATTCTGTTTCCTAAGCTGTAGTTATTATGGTAATTTCTAGTTATAACCTTCAAAAAATCGATTTGTTTGATATTTTATAACATCTTAGTACATCTCGAAAAATAAAATTTTAAGTTGATTGGATGAAATTTGATGAAGTTATATAAATCTCCGAATTGGACGTTGTAAGAAAAAAAATTAAATAAATAAATCTCTAAATGGTCTATAACTCACCCAAAAAAAGTTGTTATAAAAAAAATTTAAAAAGATAGTTGAAAGATTGAAAGAGATGTAAGAATGAACGCAATGTTTTCTAAACTTGTCAGGTGGCTCTGTAATGGTCGCTACCTTTTAGGGCTCCCCCCGGCTAGCTTCCAAGGGAACGGAGAGTGGTGTAGGTGAATGTGCCACCTGTTTTAGTGCCCTAAAGGTCAAGGCAGAGACCGATCTAACAAAACAAAAACAGGAAATTCAATTAAATTATAAGAAAAACACCCAAAAGATTTAAAAAAACAAGCATCTATATTACGTGCGTTGGTGTAAACGTAACCACCGAGAGTGGCCCAGCGCTTCGGACAGTCAGCTGGTTTTTGACAATTCAGAACTAAATCAATCTAACAAAATGAGAGATTTTAATTTAATCAGTGTTTTGGCTATATTACTAATTATACCAGAGCGATTTACCATAAATGACAACTATATATATATATATATATATATATATATATATATATATATATATATATATATATATATATATATATATATATATATATACATATATAATAATAATGATAGTATTAAGTGCACTCTACCCGCGTAAATAGGCCTGTTTACCTGAGTTAACAAATGTGCCCCTTTTACATATATATATATATATATATTGCGTTGAAAAACGTGATGCGGGACCTAACGTCTATCGTCAGAGGTTTATATTCGTCGCCCACACACGCTTCAAGCAACTGCCCGAAGAGGAATTAGAATATTAATATTTTAAATATTTCGTTTTTTTTATAAAATTTGAAAATTGGTGAATGTGAATGATATAAGTTCTCTTTTGCTCTAATAAAAATATTCTAAACCACGATATGTATTTTTAATTTTTCCTTGAGCGCCCAGTTACTGTATCCTATCAAAGATAAGATAACAGCACTGTATTTATTCTTTGGATTAACTTAAAAATACATATATTATTGTTAACAAAATTTTAATAAATCTATTTTCTCTTTTTAATCTCCCCTTAATATAACTAGCTCGCTTCCCCTGAAACTATCCCAAGTGAGTTCAGATTCTCATAAATTAAAATTATCTTTTATCTACTGCCAATTAAAACCACTGAATTGTATTAACAATCAACATAAATTTATTATAAAACAAAATGATATTATTACTGATTATAAAATTATTTTGATACACCTATTATCTAGATCAGCTTTATTAAAATTAAAAATCAATTGCACCTTATCTCTACTGTTAATTATAATGTCACTCCACTTAACTGTCAAGAGTTGTTTGACAAATATGAAGGTCTCGTGTTCAGTTGAAATGTATTACTTTTATTTATTTTAAAAATTAAAAAAAATGTGCAAAGTGCGGATTATTAATTTTAACAAGTGATTATAAATTAGTTCTAATGATTTTATAATGTCTAATATAAATGTGGTAATATTATTTTAAAATACCTTAATCCTTAAGTGTTTGTTTACGTATAAACAATTAAAAAGGTATATTTGTGTTTTCTTGTCTTCTTTTACCATCAAATTGGATTGGGATAATTGTTTAAAAATATCTACTATCAAGTAAGTAGATATTCTTTATTAAACACTGTCTTGGTTATTTTTGGAAATGTCCAGGAATTGTCCACTTCTAGGAAATGTTGGTATTTATAACAGCCAGGTATAATTTCTTGAACTTTTATTTGACACAATCGGGTTTTACTAAATTTTCTTGATGTTATTTGGAGTTGCTATTTCTTGATGACATTCAATTTAATTTAAATTATTTTTTTTTTTTTTAAAAATATTGATTAATCAAACTTTATTTAATATTTATTTACTTTTATAACCTTTAAAAAATATTTACTTATCAAAAACAAAAGATCTCGCACGTGGCTTTATGATTTTGTCGTGAAAATTTTAAGGTTATGTTTTGAGGAGAAACTTTTCTTTTACACCTCTCTGTAACAATACTTTTTTGCAACTGTCTCCAATTTTTGTGATTTTTCTTTCTATCGTATGCCACCAGCTGACTTAATTAATCATTCTGATTGGCTCAGCAGTTGAAGGCATCGGGTTACTTGATGAAAAATCACCCTTTTCTTGGCGTTCTTGTCAAACAAAAATGGCTGTCAAGAATTTTAAAATTGATAAAATTTTTCCAATTTTACCATTTCCTGGATTTATCCAATAATATGCATGACAATAAATATTATAAAATTAAACTCTATTATTTTACCTATCTAATTATACATATTTTAGCCTTCCTAAAACAATTTTTAATATTAAAAATTATAAAACAAAATGGCTTGACATGAAAATATTGAAATATATAATTAACTAATTATTGAAAATTATTGTTTGAAGATGCTAAATTATGTTTTCTTAATATTAAAATATTAAATATTAGAATTTTCCTTACATTCTAATATAATTTATTTTACTCCATTACTTAAAATTAATTTATAATATCTAATTTTAATGTCAATATCACAAATTTTCTTAAATTTATTCTATGTTTTTATGTGTTTTAATTAAAATTATTTTCTTAATATTACTGTTAACTGTCTAATTTATATTAAAAACAATTTAATGAATCTTATTTATTATTTAAAAGTACTTTTCGTAACTGGTTTCACACTATGTTCACCTTTTGTTCCTTTTCAAAACATTATTGTTGCAAAAACCGATCGTTATGTTTTTTTTTATTTCACTTGATGATTTTCACTCTTTATTATCACTTTACCTTCACTATCACATCTAATGTTTGTACCTTATTATTCTTATGATCAATTTATAATATGATCTTATTGTATTAATATTTATATATTGTTTATTTTACAATTATGTCTAAAAATTCATTATGAATTTAGCATTATATATGATTTTTTTAATCATGTAAGCTTTTAATTATGCTTTGGTCCATATTATTTGTAAATATTAATGACTCTAATTAATTAATATATCTACTAACTACTTATTACTATCTAAATAATAAATTTATGTTGTATCCTAGATATTTTAATTGAAATTGTTTAGACTCGTCGAGTATTTATAATATGGTCATTAGGTCATCTTGTGTCGATTCCTATTCAATTGCCCCAAATTGAATATTTAATATTTTATTATAAATAAAATATTAAATATGAATATTTTAATTCTTATTTGTACTTATTATTTATATTAATTACAACTTTTAGTTGATAATAAAATTTATATCCTTATATATTTTATAGCTTATTAGAAATTTATTGTTTCACAAAATATCCCTTTTAATCATAAACTATTGTACGTTATTTGATCAGCTAATATTATATTTATACATATCTTTGATATTCACCACAACTATTGGATTTATATATGTAGTATCGGCTCTTTCTATTATATTATTTTGGACCATTTCTTCAATTTCATCTTTTATTTGTGCTTGATACTTATATGGTATGGGGTAAGTTTTGGCTTTAAAATTTTCAATGTTTTGTACTTTAATATAATGAATATAGTCTCGTGCTACTCTGTTTTCGTTTGAAATTAAGTTTTTAAAAGAATTTAACATGTATACTATATCTTTTTTAAAATTTGAATCGCATATAATTTCCTTTTCATTCATAATCACATCATTATTATACTTATTATAATCACAAAAATTTCTCCTACTAAAATTATCATTGACTTTGTCAATACTAATATCTCCTAAAAATTTTGGTTTTGTGCTCCTTTTAGCTAACAAAACCTTATTATTTTCCGCATTATTCTCCTTCTTACAATTATCTATAATACTTTCAAGATTATGTATTTCTATTATATTATTTGCGCTTTCTTTACTTATAACTTCTTCACTTAACATTTCTATACATGATAAATCCTCACTCGAATGATTAAAAACCAAATTATTTATGAACTTTATTCTATGTTCATCAATTATCAAGATCATATCTTCGTAATTTATTTTAGCCCCATATTTACTTAAAATATCATTCCCCATAATTATATCGATATTCATATTATTCACTACTATTAATGATGCTTCTATAATTTTATTACCAAGCACTATTTTTAACATACATTGCCGATTTACTTCACAAATCTTTTTATTATTTGCCCCCACTAATTTTAATTTTGGTATTTTATTTATGATTACTTTATTATTAAATAACAATATATTTTCTAATTTATTTTCATCAATTAATGATGCTTCAGAACCACTATCTATTAATATTTTAACTTCAGTATTATCAATTTTACCTTTTACATAAATTAAATCTAAATTATTTTCATATTTTTCATTATATAAATTGTCATTTAAGTCTATTAATTCTCGTGGATGTTCGTAATGTATAAAATTCGTCTTAATTTCAGATCCAAGGCTGTTATTTAAAAATTTGTTCGTCTGTTTCTAGGATCCGAAGATACCTCCCTTCGATTTCTTTCCAGGCTGTTGCTCCGTCTCCCTGTCATGTGGTTATTTGTCTGTTCATTGTCTACTTGTAAGTCTGTATCACTTCTATTTCGTCTAATATTATTAGTTTGTCTATATTCCCTGTCATTTCCATTGTAAAAAGTTCGATTCCTAAAATTTTGTCTTTCATTGTTCTGAACGTTCCTATCAATTTGTCGATCATTGTTATTTGCGCCTCTATTTAAGTTTATATTATTTTGTCTCGCGTTATATTGTTGTCTATATTGTGAATTATTATTATTTAAATTATAATTATTTGTACCATTGTCTGTTTGTCTGTATCGTGTATTATTATTAAAATTATTGTTATTAAAATTTCTATTTGTTTTCTGGTAAAAGTCATTATTACGATTATAGTTATTATTATTTCTATTAAAATTGTTAGGAATATTATTTGTATAATTAGTTTGATTCTGTCTAAATTGATTCGGCTGTGGACGTATATTGTTATTTATGTTTTTAAAGTTTTGATCATAACTATTTTTTCTATTATTTTGATTGTGCCCATTAAAATTACCTCTTTGTACTCTTGTTAAGAAATTAATAAATTGACCCATTGTTTTTATATTTTGAATTGTAATTGTTAGTACTATATTATCTTGATAATGACGAGCAATGTTCAGAATAATTTCGTCTTCTCTCATTGGTGGATTTAAATACTTTGCTACTGTACTTAGCTTTAAAGCATAATTAACTAGATCCCCATTTTTATTATAATTAAATTTCCCAAAGTATAATTGTTCCCTAAACTCTGCTTGTTTAATCTCTCCCCAAAAATATTCCAAAAATTCCCTTTCAAACTCACTAAAATTATTTATCGTTGATTCTATATTACCATACCAAATACTTGCATGATCACTCAAATTAATTCGAATAAAGTCTTTTATTACTTGTAGATTATTTACATTATTTAACCTATTCTTGATACTGTTAATAAAAGCTACCGGGTGTAACATACGAATGTTGCCATTAAACTTTAGACCCATGTCATTAGTACTGTTACAAATATTTCCATTGCCCATATTATTTCTAGTTACAGTCTCCAATTTCTTATCCACGGTACAAGCAACTAGTTCAGTTGTGGATTTTAGTTTTTCTTCTATAATCTGATCGTATTCCTGGAAAGTTCTGTGACATTTCCTATCAATTTTATCTATTTCATTACCATGCTTATCTAATTCTGAGGTAATGTCATGCATGGTCGTATCTAGTTTGTCATTAAGACGCTCTATTTCTGTGTTCCTGTCACCTTTCTCTATTTCTAGCATATTTAATATTTCTTGGTTATTTTTAGTTACCTTTTCATGCATTTCTTCAATGCATGTTAACAGCTCTTTTGACATTCTGTTTTCTATTTCTAATATTTTCTCATCCACTTGTTTTTCTAATCTTATTTGCCCCTGTTTAATATCATTTAATTCTTTTTGGCCTTTAGTTATTTCCTTTTTTAATTCTTTTTGACCCTGTTCAATCTTATGTTCTAGGTCTTGCTGTCTTTTTTCTAGCTCCTTCTGACCTTTTGTAACTTTCGTATCCAGATCGTTAAGCCCTTTTTCCATTTTATTTTCCAGATCTTTTTGGCCTTTTTCCAGATTATTTTGCATACTCTGCAAAAATTTTATTATATCTTGATTACTACTCTGTTCTGTCTTTTCTGGTTCTTTTTGCTCAGGGGTTGTTATTTCCCCTACCTTTTCTAGCTTAGTCTGCTGAAATACTTCAATCTCTCGATCGGTAGAAGAAGTGGATGTACTAGCTGTATCTTCTTTTGTTTTCTGTACTCCAATTTCTTGATTAATTTGTTTTCCTGATCTTAAGGTTATATTTTGTTCAGCCATGGTATTTTATTTATTCAAGTTTTATGCAATTCAAAAATTTTATAAATTTATGTATTAAACTTTTGTTTAATACTATTGTTATCAATTTTGTTGTAATTAATTTTAAATATCTGATGTGC
The DNA here is from genome assembly GCA_034092305.1 of Diaprepes abbreviatus. Taxonomy (NCBI): domain Eukaryota; kingdom Metazoa; phylum Arthropoda; class Insecta; order Coleoptera; family Curculionidae; genus Diaprepes; species Diaprepes abbreviatus. The sequence continues at coordinate 4,374,462 of JASJET010000260.1, read as the reverse complement.
AATAATACTCGTTTTTTATCTGTTACAAGTTCTTATTAATTATTTTTATTGACAGTAGACTTATATACCCTGAAAATATTTAAGTAATCCAAAAATGTTAATTGCCCTGAAAATATTTATGATCCCTGAAAATATTTATGATCCCTGAAAATATTTATGCCCCTGAAAATATTTATGCCTTGAAAATATTTATGCTCCCTGAAAATATTTATGCCCCACGTTGGGCGCCAATTGCGTTGAAAAACGTGATGCGGGACCTAACGTCTATCGTCAGAGGTTTATATTCGTCGCCCACACACGCTTCAAGCAACTGCCCGAAGAGGAATTAGAATATTAATATTTTAAATATTTCGTTTTTTTTATAAAATTTGAAAATTGGTGAATGTGAATGATATAAGTTCTCTTTTGCTCTAATAAAAATATTCTAAACCACGATATGTATTTTTAATTTTTCCTTGAGCGCCCAGTTACTGTATCCTATCAAAGATAAGATAACAGCACTGTATTTATTCTTTGGATTAACTTAAAAATACATATATTATTGTTAACAAAATTTTAATAAATCTATTTTCTCTTTTTAATCTCCCCTTAATATAACTAGCTCGCTTCCCCTGAAACTATCCCAAGTGAGTTCAGATTCTCATAAATTAAAATTATCTTTTATCTACTGCCAATTAAAACCACTGAATTGTATTAACAATCAACATAAATTTATTATAAAACAAAATGATATTATTACTGATTATAAAATTATTTTGATACACCTATTATCTAGATCAGCTTTATTAAAATTAAAAATCAATTGCACCTTATCTCTACTGTTAATTATAATGTCACTCCACTTAACTGTCAAGAGTTGTTTGACAAATATGAAGGTCTCGTGTTCAGTTGAAATGTATTACTTTTATTTATTTTAAAAATTAAAAAAAATGTGCAAAGTGCGGATTATTAATTTTAACAAGTGATTATAAATTAGTTCTAATGATTTTATAATGTCTAATATAAATGTGGTAATATTATTTTAAAATACCTTAATCCTTAAGTGTTTGTTTACGTATAAACAATTAAAAAGGTATATTTGTGTTTTCTTGTCTTCTTTTACCATCAAATTGGATTGGGATAATTGTTTAAAAATATCTACTATCAAGTAAGTAGATATTCTTTATTAAACACTGTCTTGGTTATTTTTGGAAATGTCCAGGAATTGTCCACTTCTAGGAAATGTTGGTATTTATAACAGCCAGGTATAATTTCTTGAACTTTTATTTGACACAATCGGGTTTTACTAAATTTTCTTGATGTTATTTGGAGTTGCTATTTCTTGATGACATTCAATTTAATTTAAATTATTTTTTTTTTTTTTTAAAAATATTGATTAATCAAACTTTATTTAATATTTATTTACTTTTATAACCTTTAAAAAATATTTACTTATCAAAAACAAAAGATCTCGCACGTGGCTTTATGATTTTGTCGTGAAAATTTTAAGGTTATGTTTTGAGGAGAAACTTTTCTTTTACACCTCTCTGTAACAATACTTTTTTGCAACTGTCTCCAATTTTTGTGATTTTTCTTTCTATCGTATGCCACCAGCTGACTTAATTAATCATTCTGATTGGCTCAGCAGTTGAAGGCATCGGGTTACTTGATGAAAAATCACCCTTTTCTTGGCGTTCTTGTCAAACAAAAATGGCTGTCAAGAATTTTAAAATTGATAAAATTTTTCCAATTTTACCATTTCCTGGATTTATCCAATAATATGCATGACAATAAATATTATAAAATTAAACTCTATTATTTTACCTATCTAATTATACATATTTTAGCCTTCCTAAAACAATTTTTAATATTAAAAATTATAAAACAAAATGGCTTGACATGAAAATATTGAAATATATAATTAACTAATTATTGAAAATTATTGTTTGAAGATGCTAAATTATGTTTTCTTAATATTAAAATATTAAATATTAGAATTTTCCTTACATTCTAATATAATTTATTTTACTCCATTACTTAAAATTAATTTATAATATCTAATTTTAATGTCAATATCACAAATTTTCTTAAATTTATTCTATGTTTTTATGTGTTTTAATTAAAATTATTTTCTTAATATTACTGTTAACTGTCTAATTTATATTAAAAACAATTTAATGAATCTTATTTATTATTTAAAAGTACTTTTCGTAACTGGTTTCACACTATGTTCACCTTTTGTTCCTTTTCAAAACATTATTGTTGCAAAAACCGATCGTTATGTTTTTTTTTATTTCACTTGATGATTTTCACTCTTTATTATCACTTTACCTTCACTATCACATCTAATGTTTGTACCTTATTATTCTTATGATCAATTTATAATATGATCTTATTGTATTAATATTTATATATTGTTTATTTTACAATTATGTCTAAAAATTCATTATGAATTTAGCATTATATATGATTTTTTTAATCATGTAAGCTTTTAATTATGCTTTGGTCCATATTATTTGTAAATATTAATGACTCTAATTAATTAATATATCTACTAACTACTTATTACTATCTAAATAATAAATTTATGTTGTATCCTAGATATTTTAATTGAAATTGTTTAGACTCGTCGAGTATTTATAATATGGTCATTAGGTCATCTTGTGTCGATTCCTATTCAATATATATATATATATATATATATATATATATATATATATATATATATATATATATATATATATATATACATATATAATAATAATGATAGTATTAAGTGCACTCTACCCGCGTAAATAGGCCTGTTTACCTGAGTTAACAAATGTGCCCCTTTTACATATGTGAAAGATATCAACTGCATATGGTTGCAAGAGTTGATTAATTGTACCATACGAGGAAACACAATAGATCTTACCAAGGTAAGTACACTAATTACTCATTTATTTTATATTTAAAATGAAAAGAAAAGTACAACGGCTTTAAATTTTACAGGTGATGCTGAAGGCATTAAAGTCTATGATACCCTGAAAACGACACAGACACATAAAACCTGTTTAATGACGGCTTCTTGATGTGCTGATATTGAGGCTCTGGATCACTCGGTGTGGTGATATGTAGCATGTAAGGCAGGTGCTGTAGAGGTATTCGCAAGAATGGCCGAGTGGTCTGGTATGTACAGCAGCCAAGGCAGGTACCGTTGAGAAGTCAGCCAGAAGGCCCCGATGAGGGTTCCAAATGAGGACAATGAAAGGAAAAAAAGAAAAAGGGAACAGAAAAAGGCCAGTGATGTTATGTGGCCTTTTCGTGGTGGAACAAAAAAATAGCAAAACTTAATGTCGGGTTTGTCCCCCGAATTGACCAAACTAAATCAGCATACAGCTGTTAACAACACAGTTACTATCAACTTGGTCAAGGACCCGAAACTTTCAATTAAAAAAACTAGCAAAATTACCAAGTGACCTTTCCGGTGCAACTCTGCAAGGAAAGTTCTTATCACTCTAAGATTTTTTTTCCTGTCCCCCCAGAAAAACGTCCACGGAAACGGCGGGAAAAAATACAGGGATCTGTATATTGACTGACACTGACGAGCTTCAAAACAATAAAAAAATAGAAATATGAAATTTTAAAATTATGACGAGAAATTTTTATTAACAATTAACTAAGACAATTGTGGTACGTTCAAGAATTTATATCAGTAAAAAGGCTTTGTTGAAGTGAAACTAAACAAGAAAAGTCGAGTAGATTCTAACCTTAAACTTTATTTACATTTGACACTAAGGTAGTTTTCCGTTTTTAGCTTAATAGAATCTGTAATAGTTATGATAACTGACAAAATGGGAAACTTAAACTGCCTAGAAGACATAGAAGATCCAACAGAGTCCAGAGAGCTTCCACTCAGAAATCTGTCGATCCTGCAGCCAAATGGTTATCTGCTCACTTGAGATCTCTCGATGAAGGTAACAATAACCGTAAAAGACAATTTAAATTAATAATTTCTGACTAAATATTCTATACCAAGCCACTCTGTACAAGACTAATGTAGTTCTATATTTTAGGTACAAAGGAGAGAAGTCTTAGGAACTCAACAAAATAACAACAACAAGGACTATCGAACAGTTACTATGGATTATAATAGCATAATTGTGAATCAAATTCTAATAAACAAGATATATTGCCAATGTTTTCTTTCATTTGTAAATCTGTTCCCAAACCAAAAAAAAACAAAACATATAAATGATCAAGGAGGTAAGCGTAAAAATTACTAAATTTTAGATAGAAAATTAGACAGGAAAATTAAGACCGTAACAACGTTCAATGTGCTAATAGTCAAATGGTAGTTGCGCGCCGAGCGAAATCTGTACGGGTGGAATTCCTATACAAATTGTTATGAGAATGTACACTTATATCTAACAATGTTAATCATATTAAAATTATTTTAAATATATTCGAGGGAAGCAAAAAAAATAGAACTTCTGCGTATTATCAAACATACAAGCAAAACAAAAAAAATCATGCATTTTCCCTTTACCCCACTGATTTTCTTTTCTCCGAATTCCCTTAGTTACCTTAAATTGGCGAAATCGCGTTCTTTTTCAACACTTGTATCTCGAATAGAGTCATCACTTATATCTTTTTCAGGCATACTTATTCTCGTCCAATCACTCGCATTGAAGCTATTATTCGATATATTATCATCTAGATCGGCCTTTTTGAATAAAGACATATTTTTATCTATGATTTCAAACCTAAAATATGTTCATTTGGTAATATAGTATTCAATACACGGTATATTTAAAGCTGTAATATTATTATTAACATTATTACCTTTCTGGTGAATCACTGCTCTCGGACGTTTTGATGTCAGATATATCTTTTAGTTCGGGTGATATAATGTCTTCGCTTACTAACTTATATTCCTTTTGCAATTGTTCGTTAATAGATTTTAGTTCAGATAAATCGGACTCCAAAAAATATATTTTCGATTTTAGTTTTTCCAATTCGCACTCCTAGAATAGAATATAAGATAGTTAAAAGTCCCAAAATCGGAAGAAATACTAAAAGTTTATTTGCTTTAAATATCGTCCCTGCTGCTTAAGGAGAGTAAAGTATAAAAAATCAAGACGAAAACAGATTTATTGTTCATAGACATTTTCGCTGACAAAATTCTTGCTAAGCTGAAAAAATGACCGCATATAAATCAACTATTTAAATTTATAAAAAGTCATAAAGGTAATTAAGAAAAGCCTCTGATTGTGTATCACATGACATGTTGGCTTCAAAGCTTATATGACATAACATCCATTCCAATGCCACTGCTCTGATAACATTCTATTTGTCGGATCGACTCCAATATGGCTGATACCAAGAGCATTAAGTATGATGTTCCACAATGCTCTGTACTAGGCCTAAGTTTATTTTTGTTATATATCAACGATATACTCACATATCTTCCGGATGGTATGATGGTACTATCTGCGGATGATACCGCTTCAACCGAATGAAGCACAAGCCTCCGTAAGGGAGTGTTTTACGTCAAACACGCCTAGTATGAATGAGGCTAAGACCCAAAAAAATTGTTTTTTTTTATAGCGTCCTCTGCAGTTTACTTATAACTCTGTAAAATATTTGGGGATTTACATTGACCACAAACTGACTTGGGAAGAGTACTGCATGCAACTGGCCAGGAAGTTAAGCCGGATTACTTTTGTTTTGAGAAATTGCATTTCTGATGAAGTTTTAATGAATGCTTACTATGTATACTTTCACACGCACATTTCATATGCCATCTTTTGTTGGAGTTATTCTCAAGGATTTTTGCAGTTCAAAGAGAGTTTGTGAGAATGATGGCTAGTTTGAGTTTTAGAGATTGTTGCAAACATCATTTATTTCTCTAAAAATACTAACTGTGTCATATATATATATATATATATATATATATATATATATATATATATATATATATATATATATATATATATATATATATATATATTGTGTAGCTTGTTATACGAGAGAACGAATTGTGAAAAGTACCTTGTAAGTAGTGACTAACACTTGTATAATACCAGACAAAAAACAAGACCTTATTACCAAATACTCCTGTACTAGAAGATGATGCACAGAATCATTTTGGTATAAAAATCTTTAATATCCTCCCTGGTCGGATTAAGACGACGAATGACTTTATAAAACTTTGATGAATATTTGTGTAAAAAATTTGACGACTCTGAAATACACCCGTACTCATGTCTAGTTTAATATAGCGATTACTTTAAGTTTAGACTTTGTAATTATTAAGTTTATTTTATATTTTGACCTGTGATAATACTATAGTTCATGCATAGTTATGAATAAAAATTGAATTGAATTATAATATTTTTACAAAATCATTTAATGAGCTTTTAGGATTGTTGACTGAAAAATATCAGACTGTAGTTATATGTGGAAACTTTAATGTCCATTTCTTGATAGAGTCATCATTTAGGACTTACTTTTTGGATCTTTCGGAGGGCTTCACCCTAAAAAACATTCTCCCCTTTCAGCCTACTAGAGTCATTGGGGAATTGGCCCTCGGCTTTGGACTGTGTACTGACAAACAGGTCTGAAATGTTTACTGCTAGTAACTTGGAAATTGATATTTCGGACCACTTCGCTCAACTTATTAATATTATTCCAATAAATAATACCGTTTCTAAGGACACCAAGATTAGGGTGTTTAAAAGACTTTTTAATAATGGTAATTTATTTAATTTCAAGCACTTCTTGTCGACTCCTGAATTTCATGACTTGTATACTATTCAGGAGGTTGATTTGGCTTGGGATCATTTTCACAACATTATCATTTACAATCTGGATCTTATTTGCCCAATTTCTAGAGTACATGAATATAAATCAAATATAAACACATGGATTAATTCAAATGTCCTTAGAGATAGTCAGGAACTGAAAAACCTGTACTGGCTAAATAAAAATTCCAAGTCAGGTTTTGGAGCGATATCGCGAAGCAAAAAAAATTTTTTGTCTATAACAAACAGTTCCTACAAAACTATATAATTTCGTCCTCAAATACATCTCAAGCCATATGACACGTTGTAAATACAAATTTGGGTCATATAAAAAACAATAAATATCCTACTTCTATAAAAGCTAATAAAATTATTTTAACGAGACCTATTGACATATGTAATACATTTTGTAACTTGTTTGCTAACGCCTTAGAGAGTAAATATAGATAATCCATTTTTGAAATGTACAGTGTTAACTCCTAACGTGAATTCCATTTCACTCCTGAGGAAGTTTATTCAGCTATCAAAACACTGAAAAATAGAAAAGCTCCTTGCAATAATGAGGATTTGCCTCTTTTTGCAATTGAATATATTTGGCAATATATTAAGGATCCGGTTTGCTATATTTATAATTTGATGCTTGAATTTGGTAGGTTCCCCAGCAAATTAAAAGAAGGCGAAATAATCCCTTGTCTTAAGAAAGGAGATACGAATTGATGAATAATTACAGGGCAATTACTAGATTACTAACATTTTCCAAAATATTTGAAAGATTACTGACTACGAGACTCGAAAACTTCATAACCCAATAAAATTTAATATCAGCTTCACAGCACGGCTTCCGAAAAAACTATTCTACAGATACAGCAGCTTTTGGTTTGTTGGAACTTATCTATTCCTCTTTAGATAAAAAATAGCTACACAATCGCTTTGTTTTTTGATTTGACTTGTGCTTTTGACTGTGTTGACAGTAAACTTTTGGTCGGGAAACTTGGATTGATTGATTTGAGACGCAAAACTAAGGAATTATTGGATTCCTCCCTTAAGAATCGTAAAATAGGATCATCAATTTCAGGCACTAAGCACTTTAAATATGGAGTTCCTCAAGGTAGTGTTTTATCACCTTTATTTTTCTTACTGTTTATAAATGAAACGAAAGATTTTCTGAAACTCAACGAAAATTCCTTTTTGGTGTTGTATGCCAATGACCCCACGATTGCTAGATCTAATCCCACCCTTGACGTTCTCATTCAAGAAGCAAATAACATTCTCAACAAATTTAGTCTCTGGTGTCGGAGTAATAAATTGATAGTTAATGAGATTCAAACGCAATACTTAACTTTTCGCAAAAGACGCGACAGTTGAGTATGAATGGTTTTCAAATAAGGGAGGTTGAAACTTACAGGTTTCTTGGTCTAAATATAGACAGTCAATTGGCATGGTTAACACATATAGATTTTGTAGCAGGAAAACTACACTCGGCTTATTTTGCCATTGTTAATCTTAAAAATATCGTCTCAACTGATCAACTGTTGAATGTTTACTATGCTTTGGTGTACAGTCAGTTAAAGTATAACATCCTTTACTGGGGACAGTCTGCTGTGATAACGCGTATATTCATTTTACAAAAGCGAATACTTCGTAAATTATTTTCTTGGAATCCTACTGAATCCTGTAAGCCACATTTTAAAAAACACAATTTTAACTTTGCCTTGTATACTTATAATGGAGGCGGCAGTTTACTTCAAACGACACCAATATCAATTCCCTGCTGTATCTACTCTCCACGATCACCGCACGAGAAAAAAAAGCCATTTTAATACATAATTTTCGTTTATCAGCTTATAAAAAAAGTCCATATTGCCTTTGTAGTTATATTATTAACAAATTACCTAGCAAGATTTATGAAATTGGATCGTTTAACAAATTCAAAAAATCCTTAAGGGGTTACCTTGTGGAAAATGCTCTATACAAGAATACTATGACAAAAAGTGAATAGTTGTCGTTATGCATGCATATCCTTTTAGAAAGATTGGAAAATGTTTGCACTTCTAACTTCATAAAATTTTTTCACTTTTTGTTTTACTACATGTTCAACTACTTGTTTCTGTATTTTATCTAGTTTCAAGTTATTTTTGTATTTTTCTCTTGAAGTTGTCAATATTTGAGTAAATTTTTAAGACAGAATAAATAAATTGAACTTGATACGTCAATAGTTGCAAGTCACACTTCATTGTTGACATTCCAGATAAAGTAACTTCTGAAACTACTCGTGCCACTGCAATGTGATACCTTTAAAGCCACAAGTTTATATTCCTCCGCAGTACCCTTCGATTGATGTAACCGAAAGCTTTTATCAGATTGCAAAACACCGCCGAGCAATATTCTTATTTAGACAAATGTATAGTAAGCTTCTCCAGAAATGCAAATTAAACATCATTTGTGCCTTTAGAACTTTGAAAACCAAACTGGACCAGTGTCAGTAAGTAATTAATTTCCACAAAGTTCATTACTCGTTTTTTAACTAATTCCTCGACCATTTAAAATAGTATTGGCAACAACACTACAGGTCTATTTTTGTTAGTGCTAGGGAGAGCTTTTGTCGTGTTTCTCGTATCTAAGCTAGCGTTTGTTACATTATTTTTTCCCACCCAGTATACTAAATGAAAAACGGTTTTCTATAAAAAGCAAAACTTTATTTTTATTACACAACAACCAATTTTCAACAATACACCAAAACGTACGCGCAGCATTTTAACATTATACAAAAAATTATCTACTTATTGCGTTACGCTCAAAATATATAGAACCAAATTTAAACATTACTTCACAACAGCATGAGCGGATCCAGCCTCCCTTTTTGGGAAGGGGGGGGGGGGTATCACAAGATCAAAGAAAAGGTCGACATTACTCTTCACGCCATTCATATACAAGACAATACAGTATTACAAGTAAAACCAAATTGACAGAATTAATTCAAAGCGTGTGCGTGCGCGAGATCCATGTTCGTAATGCAACAGACAGACAAGTCTATTTTTCTGAACTCAAAGCCCTTGGGGTAGGGTTATCAGATGACAGGAATTTTCCTGACACGTCCGGAAACAGGCAAAACTAATTATCAGAATTTTTTTGAAATTGAAAGAGAAGCTTTTTATTGTTGTTGTCACTTGTGGACTTATCAAAAAGTATTCTTTTAGAAGCATTTACATTTACAGGATTCGTTTAATGGCTGGAAAAAGGCTCAACCACCTTGTTTTGCTGTGGAAGACTGTATGCGGAACGCGAGAGATTTTAAAATTCAGAGAAAATGTCTGGGAATTTACTAGAAAGTCAGGGACATTGTAAGGAAATTTCATTATTTGATCCGGTAAACCTACCCTAGGGGAACTCTCCCCCTGGATTCGCCCCTGCTTCCCACAGAATTTTAATACTTTAAAAACAGTTCTAATCTTCGAACATACACTACTGGCGGCGACATACAATGCACAGCGCGCATTACACGACAAGAAGTGAGAGAGGGCTATCTCTCTGGTTCCAAACCGCGATTGGCAGACGTGCGCTTCGGGAACGAGAGGGGTAGCCCGACACCCTAGTCGCTCGCTATCTTTCTTTGCGTGTAACTCGCGCGATACTTCATATACTGCTTTCAGTAGTGTATCCTTAAAGGTTCAGACAGAGCAGAAATATAATTTCTTGTTAAAGAAAAAAAATGTTTTTAGACATGCTAAATCATTTATTTACACTAAAATTTGTGTTATTTTTGAAATTATACCTTCCAGTTACACCAACATAATAACATTTGTAATTGCAATATAATCCACGAAACCTATTTATTACTTCGATTTCGGCATCTGTTTATGCCCTCAAAATATAAATTTCAATCTGTTCCAAAATGGTAAGTTACACACTAACCCCATAGGAATCTTAATTTCATACAAAACAAATAAATAACTAAATATTTACAAAGATCTCAAAATATTTACACAACAAAAATACGTTCATCTTTTTATCACCTGATCTACTTGACTTTGGTGATGTTCTATTTCATTAACCAGCGCCTTTGCGAAGACATCGGCTGTAGGATCAAGTTTTAAGAAGTCTCTAACCAAATTTTTGGGATTTTTCCCCCCTCCATGCGCCAAACATTCTCGCCTGTATTTCTCCCCATTTTCTCTACTAAAAGGATCTTTTTCAAAATACGTTTTCCAAATTAGATAAGCCACAGTCCTCGAGACTAAATATGAATAATATTTAGCTCCGTATCCGACTAAATGACTAAACCTTAATTGCCAAGCGGTATTTGGCACATAAGGCAATCCATAATACTTTTTTTGAGTTTCCGCTAATACTTCTGTGGTCGAACCGTCCAAAGGGTGCACTCCATGATAAACCTGGTCCAATGCGGCGTAAAATATTTGCAGTTGAGTTTCACTAGCTGTAAAAAGATGTTTTGAAGCACACAATCGCTGCAGCATTTCATCGGTCATGGGCTGCTTAGTTTGAAAATGCCTGGCAAAACATTTCAGAACCCTGATGTCGGAGGCAAAGTATTCCATCAGAATTGAAGGTACTTCTGCGAAATCTGTACTGCATCTTGTACCTGAAATGGAAATTTTCATATACACTATGTTCTCCCATCAGAAGACATGGAACCTTTAAGAAATCTATATATTACCTTACCTGTCACGTGCTGATATTGTGTCCTACCCAACATGGAATGCATCGCATGTCCCATTTCATGAAATAAATTGTCAACCATGTTGGGTGTTAAAAGCGATGGACTTGACCACCTTGGAGGAGGCAAATTCAACATAAGCACTACTATAGGCAGTTGATAAGAATCATCAGTTAATTGCTTACCGCCCCTTATGGTAAAGTGACAGTCTTGATTTGGTTTGCCTGTTCTTTCATAGAGGTCACAGTAAATATAACCTAAAAAATTTTAAAAAAAAAACAGAATAATTCTTGTATATCATAAATTTCCAATAAGTTATGTTACCTAATAAACCTTCTGTTTCATGAACAACAGATAATTTGTAAACATCTGTAAACCAACATTCCCCAGGTGCTACTTCTGTATTTAAAAGCTGAATACCATATAGAGACTGAAAAAGCATATTGAGTCCATCCATGCATGCCCCGAGTGAAAAATATGGCGAATATTCCTTAGAAGAAACCCTAAACAAGTCGCGTTTTACTGACTGAGTATAATACGGTACATCCCAAGAAGCCAGATGTTCACTGGTCAAAAATTCACTTTGTTTCACTGCGTTCATACATTTAAAATCATTTTGTGCCATGTCTCTTATGTCAGAATTTAAATTATCTAGAAATAATTGTACGTTTTTGGGTTTATCTATAGTGGAGCCTTTTAGTGCTCTTTCGGAATACGACTTAAAGCCACACATTTGCCCTAGCTCATTCCTAGCTTCAAGCAAACCAGTTAAAAGGCTTTCTTGTTTTGGATCAGGATGCAAAAATATTTTGTATGCCATTTCACGGGCAACAGGATTGTTGGTGTCCGTGTAAAGACCATTGATTAATACTTTGTCACCATCTGATATAAAAGAGTCTCTAATAGTTAGAGGTAACGAGTCTCTCTTGACTAAACGCGGCTGGGCAGTTCCAGCAACAAACTGTTGGCCTAAAAATATAATCCTTAGCAAAAACTACAATCAAAACAAAAATTAAAAGTAATTATTTTTATTAAATGAAATTTGGGAAAACGTTCTTTTAAAAAAATCTTGGTATTTCAAGGTCGTAGAGCACGATTCTGCCTTTGGTTTCTACAATTTTTTTTCAGTTTTCCCGAAAACATAAACTGATTTTTTACTTTAGGTTTCGTTACATCCACAAGTTTTACGCTTATAGAAGCTTCTACATTCAAATTCAAAATTAGCTTTATTATCAAAAAACCATAGAGTTCTGTTGACAAAGCCAATAAAATGTATATACAATTAAAAATATAAAATTAATATAGTACTACGATAATGATAATACTAGAAATAAGCATTCTTCAAAGCACAAAAAACAAGAAAACAATCAATAATAGAATCACATAGTATTAAAAGAATAAAAGTGAAGTATAAAAGTTGAGTTAAATAAAATTATTTACAAAGTCAGATAAAAAACCTAGTCACAAAAGTACAATCTGAATAAAAAAAAATAAATAGACAAACAACGCAATACAAAGGCAAAAAAATATTCACATAATATAAGAATAAAATAAAGTATAAAAGTCAAGTCAAAATTATTTAGAAAGTTAGATATTTAAGCCTGGTCAAAAGAAAAATACAAACGGAATGCAGAAACATAAGCAGACAAACAATGCAATATAAAGTCAAAAACAGAAAGAATGACTAATCTTCAGTTGAACTTGTTATTTAAAAACTCTTCAGCAGTATATTAAACCTCCACCATTAGTTTCTTGACGTCTGAAGATTTTAAAACTCTGAAACCTTTCTATTAAAGCTGTAAAGAAAACGACCCGAAAAACATATTTAGTCGGCGCGAAGAACACTTCCACGGCAACTTAGCAGAACATTTGTTTAGGAAAAAATATTCCGATCATAAGAATATGCATTATATGCAATAGGTTTATCCCCCCTGTTTTAACGAGAATGAGGAAGAACATTAATAATTTTATTTTATTTGACATTTCTTTATGCCATATTTTTCAATCATGTTAAATTTCTCTCAGAAACCTAATACTCAAGTTATACTACCTTATACGACCTGGTTTCAAAACTGTAAGAAATTTAAATGAAAACAAACTCACATACTTATTCCAAAATGAATCCTCACAGGATGTGGTAGATGCACATGATCTTGAGACTGCATATTAGAGGTTGTGGTGGTGGGGGTTTCAAGACTTAAGGAATTACAAATTATGGCTGGGAAGATACTATTTGATTTTGGGACATGATGCAGAAGAAACCAGCTCACGATAAATACATCCATGATCTTGATCAATCTCTTAATGGAGATGAGATCTCTAAGTTGACACCAGTAAGGTTCTTGGGTTGTTTTTTGGATGATAAACTGTGTTGGTTAAGCCACATAAAAAATGTTGTCGGTAAGCTGAACTCGGTTACTTTACTATACGAAATCTTAAAGTTAAAATTCGTGAAACTTTAAGTAACCCTTGCAATGTACAAACTGAAGTCCCACAGGGGACTGTCTTGGGGCCTGTACTTTTCAACTTCTATATATAATCAATTACAACGTTGAACATTGGAGGTAAAATTGCATCTTATACAGATGAAAAGGTAATGTTGTTTGGAGGGTCAACTTGGCAGGTTAGAAAAAATGCAGAGTGAAATTTGTGGCTCCATGAACATAAATTGTCTTCAAATATATAAAAAAACAATTACATAGCATTTAATAAAACAGTTTAAACAATTTAAAAGATAAAATATTTGGAGTTACAAATATCAAATTACTTGAAATTGTCATTGATCAGTACTTAAAGTGGGATTTACATATTACTTATCTAACAAAAAAATTGAAAGCTCTAATTCATAAATTTTATATATTATGACAAATACTAAGTAAAAAAATATTAATAACATTGTATAAAAGCTTGGCTGAATCGATACTGTAGTATGGAATACTTGTATGGGGAAGTTCATAAAGTAGCTCTTTAAAACCACTTCAGGTTATTCAAAATAGAATACTAAAAATTATATTTAACAAAAACTTCCATATCCAAATAATTTCTTTTTATGACAGGGATATTATAAACTTGCGAATGTTATTTTTTGGTACCCTACATGGCCATAATAAAATTAGATATGTAATAGACCACAAATATAATACATGAATGAATGTCTATAAACATTCCCAGATGCACTAGTGAATTTCATAAGAATTAAGTCAGTTACTCAAGCCCAAAATTGTAGCCATGTCTCGATTTGACCAAAGCCTTCGACTGTGTATCACATGACATCTTGATTTCCAAACTTAAGTTTTATAACTTTGAATTATCTAGCATTGACCTGATTAAATCCTACTTATTTGTTCGAAAACAATTTCTTTTAATAGTTTCTCTAAACAGCAGGCAATCAAGCTTGGATTCCTTCAGGGCTCCGTAATTTGCCCAACCCTCTTTCTTGTGTACATTAATGATCTGGTAAACCATGATAATCAGCAAAATTTTATACTCTGCAGATGATACTATGTTCTTTACAACTTATAACCCTTCACAAATCAAGAACTCTGGTATCAAGGAAACACCACAAAGCATCTCGGAATGGTTTTTAGCAAATAAACTTTTTCTTAATTCGGGAAAAATTCAGAATATTAATTTCTCTTTAAGATATGGCAACACAAAAATCAGCGAATTGTTGGCAAGTTGTATAAACCAAAACAAGTTTCTTGGTGTTCATCTTCACAATAGACTAACGTATGTCGGCTTACCATGGGTGATTTGGAGCATATATGGTATATTCAATTATTGCCTGGGGCACTCTGCCCATGCAAATAAGATTTTTGCGCTCCAACGTAAGTGCGTTAGGATAATTCTTAATTTAAATCATCCAGCCCTTAGTGTTGCTTTGTGTCTGGGTATGAGGAACTTTGAGACTATTATCTTTGAGTATGAATATTTGGGTTTTAGGCTTGCTAATTATGCTGATTTGAATGTGTATTTGGGTAGCTTTGATTGGGTTTCTGTCTTGGATGTGAACAATGTTAATCTGGCTCTTGATCGTTTTTCTAGTATTATAAATGGGGCGATTGAATTGTTTGTCCCTAAGCTTAGAGTAAAGAATAGAAAATTTCCTTGTTGGTATAATCAAGAACTAAAGGATAGTATTCTGCAAAAAAAGGCTCTGCATAGGTCCAGGAAGATTACTGGTGACAGTAATATTTATGAGGAATTTTGTAATTATCGTAATATATGTAAAGCTTTGTCTAGGGAATAATAATAATAATAATATCCTTTATTTGCCAACAAAATTATGATCACATAACAAAGCAACGTCAGAGAAAGAAATGTTTAACACTAAGAATTGTAAATATGTCGAACTAACTACAGTTAATATAAAAACTAATCGACATTCCGATAGGAACCTTACACAAAGGAAAACAAAAGAAGAAAAAGACAGATACAAGATAATTTAAAAAAGTAGTAATAAGAAACTCAGTTTAAACTGAACAAAGTTTTACAGTTTACAAAATAAGATATTCTAATTTAAAAGGAATAAAATTTTTTACATACAAAACACATGCTTGAGAAAAATCCACTAACAAAAAATATTAAATTAAAAATATTGACATTACAAAAACTATTCATTAAAATTGAAAGAGTAAAAGCACCTATCAGAAAGCCATTCATTTACGCGTCTCTTAAAGCAATTAATCGACTCGGTAAGCCAGATTTCTCTTGGTAACATCCTTACGGCTTTAATCGCCATATAGTATGGTCCTCTCTCATAGAAGGTGGAGTTATGTAAAGGTACCCTTAGGTCATTCGCCCCTCTGGTAGTCATAACCATGTTTCCCCCATAAAACTGTCTATTCAGCGGAAATAATTCCGTATTCCTTCTGACAAGCATGACTAAAGATCTAAAGTATAATGAGGGAACAGTAAGCAACTTAAACTGAGTAAAAAATGGTCGACATGAAACTCTTGGATGTAGGTGAAAGATGCATCTTATTATGCGTTTTTGAATTTTAAATATATTAATAGCCTTTCTTGATGATCCCCAAAAGGAAATACCATAAGAGACAAGAGATTGTATTTGCCCAAGGTAGAAAAGCCTAACAGTCTCTGCAGTGATCACGTCACGAAGCCTTCGGACTACACCACACAAACTGCTAAGCCTAGCCCCAAGGGCTGAGATATGATGTTCCCAGTTTAAAGAGGGGTCCAAATGAACACCCAAGAACTTAACCTGTTCCAAAGTAGGTATAGATCTACCCCCAAGCCACACAAGCAGTGACTCAGACCTTATTGCATGGTTTGAAAAAAGAATGAGGCCGGTTTTATCTACGTTTAGAGCGAGGCCGTTATCAGAACACCACTGCTGCATTTTCAATGCAGAGTTTGTGCACTTTTGAGACAGTCCTGCCATAGAAGCGTCCGCCAGAATCACTGATGTGTCATCAGCAAACTGGCAAACGCTATCCGCGGCCAATCCATCCCCCAGATTGTTTACATATATTAAGAATAATATGGGTCCCAAAATGGAGCCCTGAGGTACCCCCTGCAACAATTTAGTTCTATCTGAAAAGTAATGATGATTATTTTTAGCAAAGCAGACTGTTTGCTGCCTATCCGATAAGTAGGATTGCAGCAAACTGGCAGCAACACCTCTGACCCCATACGCACCAAGCTTTGTCAAAAGCAAGTTATGATCCACAGTGTCAAAGGCCTTAGACAAATCAAAATATAGGCCTGCCACTTTATCATTTGTGTCAATTCTTTCATTTATATAGGAAATTGTGTTAAATATTGCCATTTCAGTAGATTTGTTAGGTCTAAAGCCGAACTGATTTTTACTCAGGATATTGAGTTTGTTTAGATGTTCAAGTATTCTAGTATATATAACTTTTTCAAAGACCTTTGACACTGCTGGAAGCAGCGAGATTGGTCTGTAATTTTTGATGCACTGGCGATCCCCTTTTTTAAATATAGGAATCACTTTGGCTGTCTTGAGATTAGTAGGAAAGATCTGTGTGGCAAAACTTTCATTAACAATATTTGCTAAGGGATTACTTATGCAGTGCGCGACAAATTTTAAAACATATACGGGCACGTCGTCCAGTCCCGCTGAAAATTTATTAGGTAAACTCATAAGTGTTCGAAAAATTTCATCGGAATTAACTGGTGATAAAAATATTGTCGGATAATTAACTTCAGTTTGAAACGTAAGGTTAAGATTTGAATTATTGGGTACATTGAACTGTCTGCTAAACAGTTCAGCAATATCTTTTGGGTCACTATGAATATGATCATCTATTTTTAGGGTTATGTCGTAATTCTTTTTAATCTCATTGCATTCGGTTTTAAAAATATTCCAGGCAGTTTTAATCTTATTTTTGGAATTAATAATCCTACTATCATTTAAATTTTTATGATAATCAGATAGGTATTTTCGATAAATCTTTCTTTCTGACCTATATGTTCTATACACAGCTCGACTTTTTGTCTGCTTGTACCACACATACAGGTCTTTGATGTAGTTTGAATAGTTACGAATTTCGGTATTTACCCAGCTTGCTTTATGATATTTGATTCTACTTGTACTGGTTGGGAAAGAAAGGTCAAAATAATAGTAGAATATTCGAAAAAATGTGTTATATTTTTCGTCAGCACCGTATGCTTGATCTACCTCATTCCAAGGCTCATTTATAAGGTAGTCCTTAAAACGTAATAAATTATGGTTATTGAAAAATCTTTTTTTTGTATAAGTGTGCTGGTACTCCCTATTTACCCTTATTTGCAAAACTTGGCCCCAGTGGTCAGAAATATTGCTGATATGTATCTCTGAATCGATATTATCATTCTCTATGTTGCTAAAAATGTTGTCTAGTTGAGAGCCGGACTGATCCCTGGTAATCCCAATAATATGAGGTTTTAAACCATAACTGTCCAATAATTGCAACAGTGAATGTACATTACTGTCTTCAGGATCATGAAAATGAAAGTTGAAATCCCCACCCACTATAAAAGTTTTGGTTGGGCAGTATAAATCATCTAATAATTCATTAAGACTATCAAAAAAAAACCTCGACATTACCTGATGGCGATCGATAGATACATATGAAAATAAAAATCTCATTATTAATATTACATTTAGTTAAACAATATTCAAAGTGCTTCTCAGCTGCCTCGGGTAACTGCGCATTATCATAAAGTGTTGTCTGAAGGTTTTCCTTTAGGAAAATTGCTGTTCCTCCTCCTTTGTGTTGGTGTCTTCCAAAGTAGCTTATTAATTTATATCCATTCAAGTTGAACCTGACTATACCATCATCCTTTACCCAGTGTTCGGTTATAAATAAAATGTCGGGATATATATCCGTTAAAATAACTTGAAATTCTAAGAATTTGGAATTTAGGCTTTGTATGTTAATGTGGAACAGTTTCATAATATTCTTTTCATCATTCTTGGATTTTTTGCCATTGGATGTTGGATTATTTCCATTGCTGATTTCTGTTGTTCTTTCGAAAGGAAAATCTCCTAACAATAACTCCATCCGGCCAAGTCTTTTCATCATAAAGGTTGTCGATAAGGTCAACATCCGCACCGATCTTAAAAGCCAAGCTCAAAGCTTCAGGTCTCTTTGGTAGTAACTCGGTTGTAAATAAGTGGCCTGGAAATTTACTCTCTAGATATTGTTTGATATCATCTTCCGTGGTATTAAGATTAACCCTACCGACTGAAAGCCATACACGCCGGGCAGCAGAGGCGAAAGAATTAGAACAATTTGTGCCAATACCTCTCACCAACTGGGGTCTGACAGGCGCATTCTGAGATCTTATATTCCAGTGTTGAATAGTGTGCTGGGTAGTTTGATTGTCATTGCCACCCTCCCCATCTTGTTGGATAACAGGTCTATGGGTGGAAAGACCTCTTCGACTTTGATGATTTGGGGGCTTGCTCTGTAAACCACTGGGTGTGATATTATCGAGTTGAGTAAGTTGAGCTCTAGTTGCTTTCGTGCTGCCAGATGAAGCCATGCTCTGCGTAGGAATTAAACTGCCAGATGAAAGCATATGAATAACCTCTTTATTAGTAGTAGAAATATTACTGATTTCTGTCTTTAATGAGTTCACAGATTCAACTACATCAGCCTTAATATTGTCAATTGCCTTCATAAAATCAGATTTAAGAGTTTCAATTCGATCATCAAGTTTATCAGGTAGAGTAGAATTTGTGCAGCCATCACAAAAGAACCTTAAGATTCTTTTACCCACTAACTGCATAACTTTAATTTCAGAAGCAGTTAGCCCAATGCAATTTTGACAAAAAGAGCCTTTACAGGCATCACAAACAATTTTTGCCTTTATATCTTCAGGTGTTAGGTGCTGCTTACAACGAGAACAGGCAGGCATTTTACTCAGTATAAATAAAATAACTCTATCACCACTATTAAAATGTTTTGGGATGCTCCAACTTTTATTGCCTCGATGGATTTCGACGAGCTTGTGGAATTTGTTATTTACGTTTTTGTAGTAAACACTTTTTTATATTGAATATTTTAAACACTAAGTGAGCACAATCAAACAAAACTAATCAATATTTAGACCTTCAGGCAATAACTAATTAAAAGATTTTTAGCGGGAACTATATATACTGTATTAATGCACTAGCCGTGAAAAAATCAGGTTTTAATTCGCAACTTTTCTACCGAAAATTTCACTTTTATTGAAGAGCGATCTATAGGATAACTTAACACTTGGAATAACATTCAACCATGAATGCTATCATAATTATATTCAAAATGGTCAGGAGGGAATTATAAACAATTGTGGAAAGTTTTGGAATTTTGTTCACTCTAAACAGAACAATCGTGATATTCCGGGTAATATGTCTTTTAATAAAGTTCATTCTGATTCACTTGTAGAGGTTGCTCAGTCTTTTGCAGAGTATTTTGGGTTTGTATATTTGTCAGACAATAGTAATTATTGTGGAAAGTACCTGAGAATAATTATATAGTTGCTGTTGACATGAATTCTTGAATTAATCATCAGTACGAAATTGAGTTCATTATTTGGCAATTTTATTTCAACAGTACAGTACCGTTTTGTAAAGGGAAGGTCGACAACAACAAATCTTATGGTATATGGAGAATACTTGTCGGAGGCATTGGCACCGACTTTTCCAAGGCCTTTGATAGGGTTCAGCACTGGGTCCTGGTATGCAGACTGGAGTACTCTGACATACATGGTTCCCTATTGTCTTGGTTTAAAAGCTATTTGGAAGGGAGAAAACAGATTGTAAAAATTAAAAACTTTAGCTCTGGGGAGATTCTTGTCACCTCGGGACTTCCTCAGGGCTCGCATCTTGCACCATTGTTGTTTAACATCTTTATCAATGACCTTAATAACTGCTTGAGTGCTTCTAGTAAGCTATTGTTTGCCGATGACCAAGTTATTTATGAAAATCTCCAATGAGAGTGATTGTAAGGCTTTGCAGGGTGATCTGGATGGACTGGCTCTGTGGTGCGAGAGAAATTCTATGAAGTTAAACATAGATAAGTGTAAAATTTTAACTATTTCTTAAAAAAGTAAAACTATTTTTTATAATTGTTATCGGCAATGAACTGCTTGAAAGAGTTAATGTTATTGAGGATATGGGAGTTTTTGTGGGTAGTGAACTTAGATTTGAATATTATATAAGTTTTATTAGAGTTAAAGCTCTAAAACTGTTGGGTTTTGTTATTCGAACACTGAGTAATTTCGACGACCTGAATTGTTTTAAATCTTTTTATTGTGGTTTTGTATGATCAGGTTTGGAGTATGTTTGTTCATTTTGGTTCCCAGAATATAATATTTATAATGATAGTCTAGAAAGAGTGCAAAAAAGATTTTTAAGATTTGTCAATTTTAAATTGGTGATCAAAGCTGAAGATATTGATTATGATAGTTTGTATAGGTTGCTGAAGTTGCCTACCTTGAAGACTAGAAGAATACAATATGATATATGTACTTTGTTTAAAATAGTCAATAAACTTATTGACAACCCAGAACTTTTGCAGTTAATAAATTTCCATATTCCTAACCGTGTTACATGTCAAAATACTTTATTTAATCTAGAATTTCATCGAACTAACTATGGTATGAATAGTCCTATTTATAGATTGTGCAGAGATGCCAATGCTTTCTGTAAGGACTTAGACTTTTTTGGGATAAGGTTTCCAGTCTTCAAAAAGAGGTTGGCGTTAAAAACCGTTTAAAGTTTAGTAGAACCGTTTAAGGCTGACTAAAACTGATCGGACTTATATGTGAACTGGGACAATCAGTTATTAAATTGTTTTATAGGGCTGGATGATGCACCTTTGTTTAATTTATATATTAAAAAAAAAATAATTATATGTGATCATTTTTACTTTAAATATTTTATGTATTGTTGTATGTGGTAAACTTTATGTTCTGTGTTCATTGTAAAGGTTTTATACCATAAATAAAGCATTATTATTATGATTTACAAGTCTAAGGCTTTGCACTCCCTCCAGGGATTATTCTCTCATACCAGGCATACAAAGACACCAAAAATATGAAGCTCTGTGGGAACCCTTTCCATGTTATCGAGGCCTAGGTGACGTCTGCTGTATTTACTACGAACTTTCGGACGGTTCTCGAGGTCGCAAGGAGAACTGATTTCTGCATAGGTTTATACAGATGTTCACTAAAGCCCAGACCCTTGATGTTCTGCTGGAGGTTCTTTGGTATCACTCCAGTTGTTGACAGTATTATGGGAATCGTTTGGACGCTGTTCATTGCCCATTGTCTTCGGATTTGGACCTCCAGATCTCTGTATTTGGCGATCTTGTCGTTGTATTTGGGCCTTAGGTTGTTGTTGTTAGGTACAACAATGTCGATTAGTGTAGTCCGCCTAGAAATTTTATCTATTAGTACAATGTCTGGTCTATTATTAGCCAATACTACTTTATATGCTCTTTGTTCTTTAGCAGAAAGTGTCTCAAGGTCTATATTAAGAACAGCATACTTTGGACTTTTTCATCCAGTCGTGTCCTATTCCATATTGACTTGGGGGCATGCACCCCAGGTATCTCAAGTATTTAAAATACAGAGAAGGGCTATCAGGGCTTTGTCGGGTCTTAACTATAGGAAATTGACAGACTTTGTATTTCAGTGTATATTTGAATTATTACAATCGGCCAAGCGCTTTCGGTCTCTATCGGACCATCCTCAGGGCTCAGACCCTAAAAACGAGAGAATATGGTCAGCAAATAAGTTTTCTCAGTACTCACCAGCCACACTCACTCGTCAAAGGGCACACCTCAACCCTGCCAGTTTGAGAAAAGTCGCGAGCTTAGCCTCCACACAGGACAAGATGTATACAATTTAAAAAATTTTCAGAAACATTTAAAATTAAAATTAAAACCAGAACATTCAATACACAGTGCACGTTGACATGATTAAAACAATAAACATTTTCAATAACAACCCAAAAGGGTGAGGTTATGCCACACACAGTCATAGTATAACACGGCAATAAAACTTTCCAAAAATCAAAACCACATACAAGTGTGTGAAAGCCTGAGTAGGGATTTTCTGTATGAATTTTCATTCTTGAATTCAATGTCAGTTGTATTTAAAATCAGTAAATTATTGGCAATGAGCAAAAAAGGGGGAAAAAGGCAGAAAGAAAGGGCATTAAAGTTTATTAATCTATAGCGTTACTGATATCGGCCATTCTGTGATCTATTTCGAACACTTGGGTTCAGTGGCGTGAAATAAATTCCATTTTTGTAAAAAAGCGACAAATTACACGAACATAGACGTAGTTAAAATTTGCTGAAATGTGTAAACCATTAATATATTTAGAATGAAGTGTCTGAAACTGAAAAAGATGATCAAAATTATTATAAGATTGCACCCCATGCAATCACAGCTCCCAGACATTTAAATTGTTTAATGATTTAAGGAAAAAGTTTGAAAATGGGGTTGCGGTCATTTACGTTGTTCATTCTTACATTGAGGCAATGATCTGGGTTTCTCTTTATCTCCCTGCATATTTCAAGATCCTCTCTGTAATCCAAGGTTTTAGAGTTATTACCCCTGGAGTGGTATAAGATTTTACTATTATGAGTAGGAGAGAAACTGTGTTTGGTAAAACTAATATGGTGACCAAACACAGAGGCCCGAGGTTTGTTAATATGTTCTCTAATTCGGACTGCTAATGGTCTAATAGTTTTTCCTATATACGTCGAAGGACAGTCTGGGCAAGAAAGTTGATAGACCCCACTTTTTTGAATATGAGATATCAATTGTTTGTTATTGACCAGATGGGAACTGAGTTGATTTACACTCTTAAATGAAATCTTCACATTTTGAGTGAGGTTTGTTAGAGTCCGTGCTATTTTATTAGAGAAGTGACCTAGGTACGAGAGTGAGAAAAATTTTCCTTGCTGACTTTCATTGTAAGGAGTCGAGCTGTAAGCCTCTTGGGATTCTTTCTTGCTTTTAATTTTTTCTATATATTTGTCGATGACTGTATGTTCATACCCATTGTTTACGACAATCTGCTTCAGAATATTGACCTCGTTGTTGTAATCCTCTGCTGACATGGGAATGTTGAGCAATCTATTAACATAGCAGTTTATTGAGGCCATTTTATGTTGTAAGGGGTGGTTAGAATTAGAAGGAATTATGTGGTCTGTTTGAGTAGGTTTTCGAAAGATTTTGAAACTGAGAGAATTATTGGTTTTTTTGATAGTTAAATCTAAAAAATTAAGTTTGTTTTCGGTTTCTATTTCTAAGGTAAATTTTAGGGCAGGATGCAGAGAATTAAGACTATTTAGGACATCAATAGCCCGCTGTTCATTGCCCAGAATAATTGTAAAACAGTCATCCACATAACGAAGCCAGTTAATTATCTTGCTCTCAGAAATCAATCTCGGAATTAGTGCATTTTCCAAGTTGTCCAGGAAGATGTCCGCTAAAAGAGGAGATAGAGGATTCCCCATTGCCAACCCCGAGGGTTGTTCGTAATATTTGTTATTGAAAGCAAAAAAGTCCTGAGATAAACAGAACTTAAGAAGGGTCATTATACTAAGTTGGTCATCACTAGAGATGTTGTTCGCTGTCAACAGATTTGATATAATCGGAAGAGTTTCCATCCTCGGAATCGACGTAAACAGATTGCATACATCGAAGGAAACAAGCAAAGAGTCGTCTGGCATGGTTACAGAGTTCAGTCTTTTGACCAAATCTGTGGCGTTCTTGAGGCAAAACTTAGGCTTATCTTTGATAAGTTTAATCAGGATTGCGTTCAAAAAAGAAGACAGTCTCGAAACGGGAGTATTGGTAAAACTTACAACAGGTCGAATTGGTACTCCTAGCTTATGAATTTTTGGTAACCCATATAAACGGGGTAAACACGGGTTAGAAATTAGAAGATATTTATTTCCATTATATTTTTTTTATAAAATCTGAGCATAAGTTGAAGTAGGTTTTTGTTTTTATAATAAAACTAGAAAGTGGATTGTTCGGAATTTCTTTAAAATTGTTTTCGTCTAGGAAGCTCCCGACTTTTAACAGATAATCATCTTCATTCATAATGACCAAACAATTACCTTTATCTGCCTTTGACAGTATCAGTCCATTGGACCGAATCTTAGTCTTAATGTTTTCAACAATACTAGTGAAAGTTTTGTGTTCAATGCATTTACTTGCCTTACCATCTCTTAGGGTTCTCCTCAAGATTTGATAGACTTGTAGTTTAAGGGATGTTCTAGAATCAATGTTGTCTGTCAAGAAGTCTATCAACGCATCAATTTCGGTAGAGTAGTTTTCCAGTCGTGTTCTGCTTGACGAGCTCTTCAAAGAGAAACCCAAACCCAAGCCCAATAGTTTCAGCTCATCCTCAGAGAACTGACAATCAGACAAATTAGCAACCCTGTCATGAAATTTGTAATCCGAGAAAAAGTGTCGATCTGAATTTGGTTCTTTCTGCCCCTTGAGATTTTCAAGTTTTTTATGAAATTTAAGAAACTTCATAAAAAACTTGAAAATCTCAAGGGGCAGAAAGAACCAAATTCAGATCGACACTTTTTCTCGGATTACAAATTTCATGACAGGGTTGCTAATTTGTCTGATTGTCAGTTCTCTGAGGATGAGCTGAAACTATTGGGCTTGGGTTTGGGTTTCTCTTTGAAGAGCTCGTCAAGCAGAACACGACTGGAAAACTACTCTACCGAAATTGATGCGTTGATAGACTTCTTGACAGACAACATTGATTCTAGAACATCCCTTAAACTACAAGTCTATCAAATCTTGAGGAGAACCCTAAGAGATGGTAAGGCAAGTAAATGCATTGAACACAAAACTTTCACTAGTATTGTTGAAAACATTAAGACTAAGATTCGGTCCAATGGACTGATACTGTCAAAGGCAGATAAAGGTAATTGTTTGGTCATTATGAATGAAGATGATTATCTGTTAAAAGTCGGGAGCTTCCTAGACGAAAACAATTTTAAAGAAATTCCGAACAATCCACTTTCTAGTTTTATTATAAAAACAAAAACCTACTTCAACTTATGCTCAGATTTTATAAAAAAATATAATGGAAATAAATATCTTCTAATTTCTAACCCGTGTTTACCCCGTTTATATGGGTTACCAAAAATTCATAAGTTAGGAGTACCAATTCGACCTGTTGTAAGTTTTACCAATACTCCCGTTTCGAGACTGTCTTCTTTTTTGAACGCAATCCTGATTAAACTTATCAAAGATAAGCCTAAGTTTTGCCTCAAGAACGCCACAGATTTGGTCAAAAGACTGAACTCTGTAACCATGCCAGACGACTCTTTGCTTGTTTCCTTCGATGTATGCAATCTGTTTACGTCGATTCCGAGGATGGAAACTCTTCCGATTATATCAAATCTGTTGACAGCGAACAACATCTCTAGTGATGACCAACTTAGTATAATGACCCTTCTTAAGTTCTGTTTATCTCAGGACTTTTTTGCTTTCAATAACAAATATTACGAACAACCCTCGGGGTTGGCAATGGGGAATCCTCTATCTCCTCTTTTAGCGGACATCTTCCTGGACAACTTGGAAAATGCACTAATTCCGAGATTGATTTCTGAGAGCAAGATAATTAACTGGCTTCGTTATGTGGATGACTGTTTTACAATTATTCTGGGCAATGAACAGCGGGCTATTGATGTCCTAAATAGTCTTAATTCTCTGCATCCTGCCCTAAAATTTACCTTAGAAATAGAAACCGAAAACAAACTTAATTTTTTAGATTTAACTATCAAAAAAACCAATAATTCTCTCAGTTTCAAAATCTTTCGAAAACCTACTCAAACAGACCACATAATTCCTTCTAATTCTAACCACCCCTTACAACATAAAATGGCCTCAATAAACTGCTATGTTAATAGATTGCTCAACATTCCCATGTCAGCAGAGGATTACAACAACGAGGTCAATATTCTGAAGCAGATTGTCGTAAACAATGGGTATGAACATACAGTCATCGACAAATATATAGAAAAAATTAAAAGCAAGAAAGAATCCCAAGAGGCTTACAGCTCGACTCCTTACAATGAAAGTCAGCAAGGAAAATTTTTCTCACTCTCGTACCTAGGTCACTTCTCTAATAAAATAGCACGGACTCTAACAAACCTCACTCAAAATGTGAAGATTTCATTTAAGAGTGTAAATCAACTCAGTTCCCATCTGGTCAATAACAAACAATTGATATCTCATATTCAAAAAAGTGGGGTCTATCAACTTTCTTGCCCAGACTGTCCTTCGACGTATATAGGAAAAACTATTAGACCATTAGCAGTCCGAATTAGAGAACATATTAACAAACCTCGGGCCTCTGTGTTTGGTCACCATATTAGTTTTACCAAACACAGTTTCTCTCCTACTCATAATAGTAAAATCTTATACCACTCCAGGGGTAATAACTCTAAAACCTTGGATTACAGAGAGGATCTTGAAATATGCAGGGAGATAAAGAGAAACCCAGATCATTGCCTCAATGTAAGAATGAACAACGTAAATGACCGCAACCCCATTTTCAAACTTTTTCCTTAAATCATTAAACAATTTAAATGTCTGGGAGCTGTGATTGCATGGGGTGCAATCTTATAATAATTTTGATCATCTTTTTCAGTTTCAGACACTTCATTCTAAATATATTAATGGTTTACACATTTCAGCAAATTTTAACTACGTCTATGTTCGTGTAATTTGTCGCTTTTTTACAAAAATGGAATTTATTTCACGCCACTGAACCCAAGTGTTCGAAATAGATCACAGAATGGCCGATATCAGTAACGCTATAGATTAATAAACTTTAATGCCCTTTCTTTCTGCCTTTTTCCCCCTTTTTTGCTCATTGCCAATAATTTACTGATTTTAAATACAACTGACATTGAATTCAAGAATGAAAATTCATACAGAAAATCCCTACTCAGGCTTTCACACACTTGTATGTGGTTTTGATTTTTGGAAAGTTTTATTGCCGTGTTATACTATGACTGTGTGTGGCATAACCTCACCCTTTTGGGTTGTTATTGAAAATGTTTATTGTTTTAATCATGTCAACGTGCACTGTGTATTGAATGTTCTGGTTTTAATTTTAATTTTAAATGTTTCTGAAAATTTTTTAAATTGTATACATCTTGTCCTGTGTGGAGGCTAAGCTCGCGACTTTTCTCAAACTGGCAGGGTTGAGGTGTGCCCTTTGACGAGTGAGTGTGGCTGGTGAGTACTGAGAAAACTTATTTGCTGACCATATTCTCTCGTTTTTAGGGTCTGAGCCCTGAGGATGGTCCGATAGAGACCGAAAGCGCTTGGCCGATTGTAATAATTCAAATATACACTGAAATACAAAGTCTGTCAATTTCTTGATTTCTTCGGTGTACAACCTGTTAATAATTTATTTACTTAACTATAGGGACTGCTGTAGGGAGGCCTTCGGGGGTTGGGTATACTAACCATCCCTTCTTTATATACTTGAGAATCTGCTTTATATTCATAAGAATAGGCATGTTCATGGAACTCATGTAGAGGTGCATGACTTTAACACTAGATTTAAGGATAGATTAGTGCCTATGTACCAACGTCTGGAGAGGTGTCGAAGCGGCCCAGGATATTGGGGTATCAAACTTTTTAATAAAATTCCCCTAGAATTTCAAGATCTACGCTATTTAAATTTTAAATATAAAAAAAAAAACAAATTCTTGTCCAAAATGCCTTTTATGCCACTGAGGAATTTATAAATTATAACTTTTAAATAATATGTTAATTAATGTAGTGTTGTTTCTGTTCTTTTCATTTAAATGTTTACATTGTTTAAGCAAGCATATCTGTTGCTACTTTGTCTTGGTAACCTATATGTTTCTTGTATTTTTTACTTGTAGACATTTTAATTTTTATACACACACTAGTTTTATTAGTACTTAAGCTATTTGATTGTATACTATTTTTATTAATTGACTTGTGAAAGTACCTTTTGTGCATTGACATTAATAAATGATCTTATCTTATCTAATGTCTGATCCGTCAGAACCGTTCGGCCCCAATACAACTTGAACTGGTTGTTCTTAAGAATAGTCTCCAGATTGTACTTGTAATAAGGCACTTTTCCGACCTGTAATAGGTTTAACTTTTCTGCTAACTTTTGGTGGAGTATCTTAGCGGCTGAGTCGTGTCTTTCCTTACACTCGGTTGCGGCTA
Organism: Diaprepes abbreviatus; assembly: GCA_034092305.1. Classification (NCBI taxonomy): domain Eukaryota; kingdom Metazoa; phylum Arthropoda; class Insecta; order Coleoptera; family Curculionidae; genus Diaprepes; species Diaprepes abbreviatus. Next base: position 4,345,299 of record JASJET010000260.1, on the reverse strand, counting down.
ACGCTTGGCATCCTCCAGTTGTGCTGAATTGTCTCCGATGTTCGACAGCCATATCTGCATTGGTCATTTTCTATTGAGGCATCTCTAATGATGAACTTCCAATTATTATGACTATTAATATTATTATTAAATTACAGAGAAAATTGTAGGGGTTGTTATATATTACAATGCTTGGTCATATAAAGGAGAACTTGTCATCTTTTCAAACCCATTCTGATTTCCAAAAATTTCCAACTAGAAACAAAGCTGACAAAGTTCCTGACTATCATAGACTCGCAAGAACTAGTGGTGCAGGGTATTATGGTGTTAAATTCTTTAATGTCCTTTCTACTACTTTTAGAAATGTTAATTTTAAATCATTTAAGATTAGAATTAAAAAATATTTGATCTTAAAAGAGTCTTTCTCTTTGGATGATTATTTGCAGAATGACTTTACAATCTAAAATAAATTAAGAAATAAAGTAAATTGGTATTTGCCATATTTAATAATAATAAAGGTTTTTATATCTAAGGTTAAATACTTAATTTTTGTATAAGTGTTGTAAAGTTTAAATTTTTTGTATTTATTTTAATCTACATTTTTTTATTTACATAAGTGTATTTACTATACTGTCTGACCTTTAAAAGTGCATTGTATGTATTTATTTATGAATAAACTAAACTAAACTAAAATTGTATAATTTGATACCTGATCAAATGACAACTAGCAACCTGGAAATATGTAATAAATTGGCAAAAGCTTATATTGTCGAAAACTTTTGTAGATTTGCCTCTGTGCTGTCTTAGGTTCTCTTGTATTGTTCATTCCTGGATGTATCGAGGTAGTAGTAATTGCAACGTCGAAACGACAATTGACGTTTTCAGTAATTGAAGAAAATTTTTTTTTTGCTTTTTCTTTGAAAATAACTAAAATTTGTGTAAAAACAGTTGAAATATATTGTGTTTTCAGAAAGCTGAACTAAAATTGTGGAAAAGCTAGACCAGAATCGTATTGTACAGCCTCGAAATTGGGGGAATATAATGAAATTTTTTCATAGAAAAAACGTCGTTTTCCTAGATTTTACTTAATTGAAATAAATGTCAAATTAATAATACTTACCTAAATGTAATATTTCATCATTCAAAGCAACAACTTTATTTCGTCTTTCAGCTGACAAATGAATTCCACACTGCTCAAAGTCAAAGAGAAACAATTCTCCTACGTGGTTATCAATCCAGCTTGTCTTCACAATATCTCCATTTCTAACAGATTTTCTTAATACCTCGTATAATTCTATATTGGTATTTAACTTTTCTACAATGCAACTTACGGTGCCACATGCCATCTGAGCTGCATAGTTGTAATGAGATTGGGGATGCGAGAGTCTTATAAATTCCGCTAAATCAGCTACTTGACATAAAGAATCCGATATCTCATCAAAAATCTCGACCATTTTACGTTTACGAGAACTGCTTAATGCTTCCTCAATTAGTTCATTTGTTTTGACAACACAACTTTCTTTTAAGTCATAGAACCCTTCGTGAGTCGTAAGTTCCGGTACTCCGAAGAGCCCCACATCTTTTTGTCGTATATTGAATTTGGGGACGGGTCGCGTATTAAAAGCTTCCGCCAAAGGGGACCAAATAGAAACATTGACCCTTGATGTTGTTCGAAGCGTGAGAGGTTTGGTGTTTAATAGAAAGCGAAACATAACTTAATAATTATTTTGACTTATTAATCAAGTTATTTTAAACTTGTGTTTTTTAACATTTTATTGTTTTTTTCAATGACATCACATAACCTATTCCGTGCGTCATATGTCAAAATTCAAACAATCCTCGTGGTGCCAATGGAATAAACCAAAAATTTCCACCAATTTGGTTAGACATTTAAAAAATTACAGGGGCGCACTACTTTTTTTTTTATGAGCATACATTTTCTTGGTAATTATTTCATTTAAGTGAACTTTAGGAAGATTTTTTTTTTTGAAAAAAATTTCTAGGAGAGGAAAAGATAAGAGCAAATATGAACCTTAAAATCTTTGGTAATAATTCGGATTAGAGTAAATTTAGAGGTGGATGCCATTTTGGTTTTGTCATCATCCATGTTTCTTTTAATTTATTTTTGATAATTTTTCCGATAAGAATTTATGAAATTTTATATAATACAGATGCTTCTATTAGTGTGCACTGTTCTTTTTTATCAGAAAATTATCAAAAAAATCAAAAGAAACAACCAAAATGACACCCACCTCTAGATATACCCTAATCCGAATTATTACCAAATCTTTAATATTTGGAGACAACTTGCATAATATAATAATCAAAAACGCAAAAAATGTTTTTTGGATACTTTTTAAAAATCGCGTTTATGTTCTGGCATCGACCTTTCCAAACAAGTGGTGCCACTATTAGATATAACAGACCATTTTGTTTTAATTTGTTTTTTGGTCTATTTTCTTGATTTTTCCCATTAAAAAAGACCAAATTTATGATATTTTATATAATACAGAAGCTTCAACTAGTATTAAATTTTTGATTGTAACAAAATTTTAATGATTAAGTACAAGAAATTGTACCTAAAGTAAAAAGTTATTTTCTCTACTTTCCGGGAAAGTGGAAAACCGAAATTAGAATCCTGTTCTAGGATCTCTAAATAGGGGCTGTCGAAATTTTTCAAAAAAATATTGTCATATATTGCACTTAATCGAAATAATTAACAAAAACATTATTATAAAATAGAATACTACAATTAAAACTACTATAAATAAATTCAGCTCTTTTAAGTTCCTTATAATATTGAAACTAGCTACTTTATTTTGGATGCTACTATAGACCATACAAATATTATATAAAGGTAATGGGCAAGATCTCTCAAGTAAAATGTGATTAGATCCCTAGTATGGTATATTGGGACATCATATTTAGCTTTGCAGTGAATGAAATATCATACATGTTTCCAAAGTGAAAGAAGTGTCAATCTAACCCTCACAAGAGGTACATTTTTAAGAGGAATGTTGTTCAAACTATTAGCCAGATTCACTGAAAAGATTTAAAACTTAGATCTGACCTAGTGTTTTGCTTATGACATTGTTGTAATTGGGAATACATATGTCAATGAATAAATGCTTTACAGGAAAATTGAGTATAAAAACAATATTTCAGTTATAAATACAAGCAACTTTTTATTCTGGTATTTTTAAGGATTAAAACTTGCTTAACTTATTGTGCCCCTTGTCAACTTAGACCTGTTTTAAAATTAGACCATGTTAGTAAATTATGGGATAAACATTTTCATGAATTTTTATTTTCATTTTCCTAATTTATGTCCAAAATAGATGTGTTCTAAAAAAATTACTAATTTGTGCATGGTGTACCAATGATTACCTTTTGCTCACTAGTAAAAGACAATTAAAAAATACTTACTTGTTCTTTTATTAACTCATCTTTTTCCTGATCTGCTATAAACTGAGTTTGAGTAGAAACAGTTACCCCATTTTGCCCTGTTTGTTTTAAACCTTCCCTGTATAAATGTAATAACTCTGGTGGTTTTGAAATGTTAAGGCCCACATCATCCCAATCATCAAAGTCCTAGAAAATAGTTAAAAATATGTCACATTTTGATACTATTAATACACAAATATAAATTCATCTATGAATTTCCTACCTGACTTTGATTTTCATCAGCAAAAGTAATGGAAGTTAATTTGTAACCTTGAAGCAAAAGGTATTCGTTTATTAAAAAATTAAGGGCTCTTTGTTCATGGGGCTTTATTGTGGTAGAAAAAGAAATATTTCTTAAAGATCCCTTATCTGGGGTACTTGTTTCCGATTCTAAAAAAAAGTGTAGGACTTTAACATTGCATCTTAGGAAATTACTATGTAAAATTTGTTTAATTTTATTTCATTATTTGTATATGTCTACCAGCAGTATCCAAAAACATAATGACTTGTAGAAAAAGGAAGTTATGTCTCTACAATTTTTTTTCATTTACTTCAAAGATAGGCATGTAATAACAATATCAGAATAACAATAACAACTTAAGTATCCTTGAAAACCATTTACCACTATAGTGAATATTAGTAATAAAAGCTGCTAATAACACTTTTACACAATACTTTATTTGTCATAGTTAATCTTATTCTTAATGGTTTATCACAATATTCTAATTACATTATTTTGAATTGGGTACAACATTAGTTTTATATTCATTTTTTGTCAAGAAAACATTTTGAATAAATTAGTCATTACTTGTTTCCGGAGATTAAATTTTTATATTTCTTTAAACTTAAATTAACATGGATATATGGTCTTTAGAAAGAAGTGTAAACAAAAAATTATAGAATTTTCCTGGAAAACTTAAATATAACATACCTATAGCAAATGTAAGATTATTTCTAAGAGCATTAATAGTTTCCTTGGCTTTCCTAAGTTCAAATTCCAATACAGCAACTCTTTCATCACCCCCTGCCCCATCTTCTGAGTATCTTGTTAAATCTAAGCTGTCTAAAGTCACTTGACTGCCAGATCTCGCTAACATACAAAAAAGCTTTAAATATCTTTAAGATGATGTAAATTTTATTTATTAAGAGTGAGACCATAATTTCTTTCTTTTTAATATAGTTATCTCCGATATCTACAGGTAATAACAAAGCATAACATGGAATGTACTACTGATAAATAAAGAGCCTTTTATGGTAGTGAACTAATACATACATAATCGTGATGAAACTTCCTGTGTATGTGTTTCAAAATTCCCTGGATTAGAAAAGAAATCTCTTAGAACTTTTAACTCTTTTCCTGCTTCGACAAATTCAGTGTGGAGTTCTAAAGCAGTCAACAGAAGCTTATCTTCTAATAATTTTGTTGCAAAATCGTTATATGAAAAATGTGTTTTTTGAGGGTTCTTCGACTCCATTTTATTCATTTCGCTACTATCACAGTCAAGTTTGGCCAAAGACATCTCGTTAACCTATAATTTGTTTTATTTAACCTTTACATATCACAATATTTTCGAAAAATTTTTATTGAAATTTACAAACTTTGTGTACAAAACACAGACGAAAATGACGTCGGTGACGTTTATTATTTTTGGTGTCTAACACTTCGATACCGGATAATTTTAAACAATTGTTGATTCCGTCCATGATGTCACCATTTTTTTTTCTGGCCAATCCTGTTCAGGTTGTTATTGTCAGTGGAATAGCACGTCAACGATTAATCTTTAGATTCAATGTCAAGTTTTATATTTGCGGTTGAATTCATGTTGCTACGACTAAAATGAAACAAAATAGCTCTAAAACGTCAATTTTTTATATATAAACGAATCCACAAAATATCCTTCTTCCTTTTGTGAACGGATTCTATGATCTTATATCTAGAACTAAAAATAAATTACCGGGTTAGGTCGATTAAATTTTGGTAACTTCGGTAATATTTCAGAGGCGTAGCGGAGTTAAAATTAAAGAAAAAATGAAGTAGGGCGTGGATATTATAAAGAAGAAATTATCGAATCTTTTTCAACATGGAGTTTTATGTTCTTTTTGGAGTTCCATAACCAATGGAGGCTTATAGTTCCTTCATGACCGTCCGCGTATCGATGTGTAACATCTTTATTCTTTCTTTTGCCATGGAATTTCTACGCAAATATTTTCAATTAACCCAAAGAGAGAAGTAAATAACAAAAAATCTAGTATAGGGGGGTTTTTAAAAATTAATTCCGACGGAAAAATTTGTACGATTCCTTAAGGTTCCAGTTTTATAAAACTAATTTTTTTGCTGGAAAACACTTCATAAAACACAAAGTAATGACGATTCAAGTGTTTCTATCATGGCTGGGTATATATTTTTTCTTGTATCCATATAAATTTAAATGTTTGAAATCAAACACATTTTTATTGAAAAGAAATTTTATATTACTTATTCTTTAGTAAGAGAAAAGAAAATACATAATCTATTGACTTAGGCATGTACCATTTTAAAACTTATCACCTAGCTTTTGTACAGTGCATATTTACATTACTTTACTACTCTACAAGAGTGTTTTTTTTTACATAAATTACATAAATAATTTACAAATAAATTAGGAAATGAATAGAAAACTTGTCTATTCTAATCGCTATTATGCTTTTTAGCACCATCACATTTATAAATATAAAAAACTAACTAAATAGCCCAAATATAGCAGAATCTATCCTAACTTAGTTTATGCATAGACAAATAAACCAAGACATTTATCATAATTATAGCACATTTTGATGGAACATCATTTTGTACCAACAAAAATGATACTCCACGGATTGGGCGGTAGTTTCTCTTTGCAATAAAGGTCCCGGTTTGATAGGTCTACGGTTTAAAAAATATACAGGATGTCCAAAAACCTTTTAAAAAACCTTAGGAAACAATCACTTATTCAAAATGAATTTTTTTTGGCCCTCAAATGCGTTTATATTAATGAAAATAAGCCGATAGAGAACCGATCTATAATCAATTAATGTTCATAAAACTTTGTATCCAATGGGAAACACCTGCTCATCCCCCATGCCGGCCATTCACACAGTGCGAGATAGCAGATTAAATTTTCCATTCTTTGTAATGGGCGGAGACATAGAGTATTTATCCGCCTCTGGGGGTACAAGGTTTTATGTTCCGCTTATTACGAAGAGATTTCAATCTTTTCTTTGCTAGGGTGGGAAAGGCCGCAAGTGGATATGAGCAGTTTAACTATCCTGTGTCTAAGGTCACATATTCCAGACAACTTAAACTAACCTGTGAATAAAGTATTGCGTTTACAATAACATTTTAGTTCTTTCACTAGTAAAAGAAATTTTCTCCCAAAGTTTTAAAGTACAATTAATTTATCCCTTACAACAGAAGTGAAATTTTAAAATTGAATTTTGCTAAAAATAAAAAAATGTATGGTACAGGCCTCCTAATCCACCATAACATTGCAAATGATATTAAGATGGTGGCACTATGTCACATTATTTACAAGTTTGTCATAGTTGATCATTAATAAGTAAAATTATATAGGACACATTTGAAATAAAATTGTTTAAGGCATTGATATAACAAATATAATCAAACATTTGGCATTTCTTTAAATATGATATATTTTTTTGCTACTGTTAGTGAAAACAGATTAATCGGAAGACTTAATTTGTTTTTTACTTTTGGAAAACAAATTAATTATTTCCATACCTTCCAAAATTAAAGCATTATTTTAAGAAATTTAAAATTGTTATCAGATCATTTATGAAAATTTAAAATTGTTATCAGATCATTTATGAAAATTTAAATATTTTGTTCTGATCTAAATTCCGGCATACACCATAGGTTTTTTCATCCTTCATAACTTTTAATTTTAACTGTAAATGATTAAAAACAGTCATCCATATTAAGCAAGTGAAAAAATTGATGGTGTGTGTCAGCAACAACCTTTTAAAAAATCGGTATTTTCCCTCATATCTTGTATTAAATATTAAGGATTTTAAGATTGTTATATTAGAATCCTAATTAAAACGTTTTATTTATTCACCTATATTTTTCTTAAAGCTTGAAATGATATAGAATCATAGATTTTGAAAATATTTTCCCATAGTGTGACAGATGAAGAAGAGTGAAAGCAGTATTCTTTCTTTCTAATGGGCAGAGCATAGAATCAGACATATAGTATTATTCGCGCCTAGGGGTCATGTGGTTCTATGCTCCGCCCATATAATACCGTTTTCACTCTTCTTGCTATTTCGCACTGTGGGAACACAGGCAGTGGAAAGGCACAATCTAGTATTTTCTAAATCTATGAATAGAATTAACTCCATTTTAAAGGTTGCATATTTTAAATAGTTGAAAAAAGGTAGTTAAGAAGCTTGATATCAATTTGTTATAATTTCAGTATTTCAGTTTATATTCATACACTCTTTTAAAGCAGGTATATAATAGTAATAATAATAATACGGGTCGGACGAAAATTCTTTAATATAAAGAGATACGTACGTTTTATCTAATTTTAAGGTTTTTTAGATAAAAGATTTTAGTAATTATTTGGTATAGTAGAAATATCGCATTTTGGTAATTTTTTGCATACCCGTTATTTTTGGAGTCATATAATACGAATCTAAAGTTTTCTGTTAGAGGTCTTAAATAGTTTTTACCAAAAAATCTAAATTGGTTCATTTATACCTGGGATTTTCCCATCGATTCCATGAAACAAGTTGTGCACAAAACTGTACTTACAATTTTTATTTAAATGTTTTTAAAGAACACTAAAAACGAACGAAAAATAACATATACTTGTAATTATAAATTATAAAATGGTGCAATGTTGCCAGATATTTCTAAAGAACATCTTCAAAAATTTGTACTGTATTTGTATTTGTAGCACCAATTAGATCCTTCAAAAACGTTTGACAAACTGTCACTCAACCATTTCTGTAAATTTTGTTTGGTGCTGACTGATTCTTGATTTCTCTAAGAATAGGTCTATTAAGGAGCCCCATTCACTGTACATGAATCCAATGAAGTGTAATACTCAATATTTGACAAAGTAAATTAATTGTCTAATCAATTTAAAAAGAAATAGTTTGCATGACAGTTATCATTGAATAAGAAATTATAAAAAATATTAAATAAAAAACTTCATCTGACTCATTTAAATCAGCTGGTTGTAATTAGTGTGTGATTTGGCAACGTTGTGTTTCTATTATTTATATTCATCTGCTAGACAGTCTAACCTTACTCTTTCATAATTCATTATTTTTTTAAGTAATATTACATGCATCATATTTTATATCTTTTGGCATTTTAATTTTCCTTCACAAATATAAATTTCCCTTTTTCAAATGTAATGAAGAAAATGTATGTAAACGTGGCAATATCAGATTACAAAATCTTCACAACTATAATAAAACTATGCCTGTTTCTATTGTTTATCTAAAATAAAGACAAGCATTAAAATGTAACAAATTGGTTAGGTTGCCAGCTTTTCTTCTTTTTTATTGATAGGTAATTCAAGTTAATTTCGATAAAAAAAAATATATAACATGGATAGGAATATCAGAATTATAGATGTGAAAGTGTTAATTATGTATTTTGGAAAAGTTATGCAAAACAGTAAGAAAAAAAATCAGGTATGTGTTCTATGATCCAGAAATAGAGGTATACGAAAAAATTAGGGTGCTTCCCCTATTCTGAATAATTACCATTATTTTAAAATTTCACCTCCAAAGACACTTCTTAGCATTTTTTACTTGATAACAATGGTAAATAACAATTAGCTCAATACTTTATTATAAAACATATCAAGCTGATTGATCATTTACACCTAACAACCATCATTTTATTATCTCAGTCATATTAATCACACATGCTACTTTCATTGATGTGCTGCAGCGTTGATTGCAACACCACAAGGGGTCAGTCTAAAAAGTCTTTAAACTACAGTGTTGCCAATATTCTCGTAAAGCCCATACAACCCATGATAAATGTTTGACCACAGCCCCAGAATAATGCATACAGAGGATTCATTGGATAACTTGATGCTCTGTATACGAATGCTATTGCAGCACTACTTACGATACCTGTAACCGCAGGGGTCAGTACCCCCATTACGAGTATTGCTATTGGAAAGTATTTTCCAAATTTGTGTTTTCTTAGGGTCAGGAAAGCAATTAGTGCTGCTACCTAAAAGTAAAAATAAAAACAGGTTTTAGTTTTAGACCAAACTAGTATCCCTTCCTACCTTAATAAATGAGTATGAATAATTATCGTCAAAACTCTTAAACTCATTAATCAATGAATTAAAAAAAATCTGATCAGTTACCATGTCTAATTAATTATCATTTCAAAATGACATGATGAAAATAATTTATATCAGTTGAGACAGTATCCGCTAAGTATCTGGTTGAAATTGCTGGTGAGAGCTCTTTGGTTACTCATTTACTTATACTGAAAACTAACATATAGAAACAAAACCATTTTCGTGTTCCCTTGATAATTCTTTAGGTTTTAACGAATTATCGAAAATTTGCAAAAAATAAAATGCCAACATAACTTACCGTATGCACTAATATCGATGAAAACAAGGCCCAAAGAAAGACGTGATACCACATCTTAGAAAAGGTACTGAGAGCATCGAGTTGCTGTAATGACAGCACTGAGCTCAAAGATTCCATAGTGGCAAGCTTTTTATGTTATATTCCCAGCAATTTTTTTTGATTTCTCCATTTCAAAGGTTTGAAAAGCCGCCCTGTAAAATGAATCATAGATAAGTTACTGATATGAAATTAAAAACTCATTGTTTTAATGATTGTTGATAAGGTTAAGGTAATTAAAGGATAAGGTGTAAAACTAACTTTACATTTCCAAGTAGTTGTTTTGAATTATTACATTTTACTAGTTTTTATAAACAAACGAAAAAAATAATGAAAATTGACATAATTATTTGACAACAATATGACAGCTTCCTGAAGATTTTTCATTTTTCTTATTGGCAACACTGTGATTAGGGCTAACTTTTTTTTCATTTAGGGGATATTAAATTTAAAATATTGGCATTGATTAAGTTAATGGTCTTTGCATAGATTCTATCCTTATTTCATATGTGCTAAAGTTTCGCTTCACTTTATGGCATATTCTTCGAGCATATCTTACATTATTTAACCTATGGAGTATATACTACTGGATTGAGCGATTTTGCAGATGCTCCAAGACAGAAAGAAAGACAGAGTGAATAGTAATACATGCTATCTGTCTCGCTCTGGGTACCTATTCTCGTTCTTGAGAGAACGATCATCTTGATGGAAAGTGGGCGTGGTTCTCACGAAAAAGTACGAAAACGTATTCAGAATACGGTTTCTTACTTTTTCGTGAGAACCACGGCCACTTCCCATCAAGATGATCGTTCTCGAGAGAACGAGAAAAGCAACCAAGAATACTGTTTCATACTTTTTCGTGAGAACCACGCCCACTTTCCATTAAGTGATCGTTCTCTCAAGAACGAGAATAGGTACCCTGAAGGTAACCCGCGCGAAGGATATTTTCAAGTAGCAGGACCTTTCTTTCTAATGGCATTGGATACTCCTGTCACCTGACCAAAATTCCATTATTACAATTAGTCTTAGTTTTATTAGCGAGCCCTTCGGGGTAACTAATTTGGATATACCTTAAGGAGAGCTAGTTTGGAATACCTTGAGCATCAGAAAATATCCCTTTATCTTTTGTGTCGAGCATACACTACTGTAGGCAGCATGGAATGCACCACGTGCATTACTCGGCAAATATTTTTCCAATAATTAAACAGAAATACCAAGGCCACTTTCTATTTTTTAAAAATTTTCTGGTGGGACCCCTATTTGATATTTAATATTAATATTTTCAGGATCTTTGAAAGACACTGGACGAAGTTTATCAGAAAACATGGCAAAAGAAAACAAAATCCTCTAAAATAAAATAATACATAAACAATACATCTTAAGGTTATAATTAATCTTAACCACGACCGAGACCAAACTTTGATGTTGGGGAACTATATTCGTAACATGGTAAGCCAAAATGAGACAAAGCGACGTAGCGGTTTTCCTTTACCGGATCAAAAAAATCTTGTGGAAACGTGGTTGGTAACGAATTGCTTAACCAATCCAATACCTGGTAAACGTCAAAAAATGCCTAATGTTGAAATTCGCGACCACCAATAGCTATTATTCGTCTCATTGACGTGTAACACGGGCGGTCCTGTAGTGTATACTCAAAGTTGGAACCATAACTACCAAAAAGTAAAATCACGTTAGCTTTTTAAGAGAAACTACCATATTTATCAGATAGTAGTCCTTCCCTGTATTTTTTCCTTCTACTTCCTCAAGTATTTTTTCATTACGATTTGTGATTTTAATTAACATAGTTGTAATTGGAGTATATTGAATATAAATTATCATATTTTCAGAATACGTTAAATCTGTAATTTAATTTATATGCGTTTTTACAAGCTCAAAATCACTTCGTTCCTAGATAAAAACATTGCTTCCTTCTAACCACACTTTTTCATAAATTTTTGAAATTATGGATGATGAGTTCGGTAGCGATTCCAGTGATGAAGATTACATTCCGGATGGTAAAATTGAAGAAGTAGTTTCGGAGGTGGAGTCAGATGGTGATCCTGAAGAACCAGTATCTGGTTCGGAAGAGGAATTGAACCGCAAAAGTCGAAAAAGAACAAAGAAAGTATCGAGAGCTAAGAAAAAAGCTAAAGTTAACGAGGACAAAGATAGTAAGTCCATCAATATATTTAATTAATTTATTTTTAGTTAAATTAACAATTTTTTAGAAACCAAAGAACTTGAAACGGAAGCACTAGAAGTGACAGAAGAAGAAAAGAAAAAGAATGCAGATGATTTGTGGGCCGACTTTATGAAAGACACAGGATTTAAACCTAGAAATTCTAAAGTTGAATCCTCAAGTAGTGAGCCTAAAGCTCAAAAAAATTCAAATAAACCTAATACACAGAAGAAAGATGCTTCATCAACAGGAACACCATCAAATAAAATAAAAGTTACACAGATATTTGAATTTGCAGGAGAAGAAGTGAAAGTTGAAAAAGAGGTTAGTGTTTAATTTATATAAAAAAGCACGTTGTCAACACAGGTAACAGTTCTTTGCAATAGTTGTAGGGCTCAGGAAAGGTTACCAGTTAAACCATTTACCATAAAGTAGGTTGTTTTATTTTATAGGTTGATAGTTATTCTGCAGAAGCTAGAATTTTATCTAAAGCAACTCCAGAAACTAGTAGACTGCAAAAAACAGGTGGACTTGGTGGGATAGGCAATGTCTTAGGTCAGTTAGGCAAAAAACAAAAAATAAGTACGTTGGAGAAAAGTAAATTAGACTGGGATAGATTTAAAAAAGATGAGAACATCGAAGAGGAACTTCAGATGCACAACAAGGGAAAAGATGGGTATGTTTTTATTTGTTTAAGTATTGCATCTTTTTAGCTTAGAACAAATTGTATCACCCAATTTACAGGGGTTCCTTTTGACCCAACGCTCTTGACTGTTATCCACATTAATTAGGTTTGCTATAGTGCCATTAAAATGTTAGATTTATATTTTGGTGAACTTGCAAATAATAAAAACATTATACTACAATTCTGTTCGATCAAAGTTGAAATTTTAGTCATTTAAAAAAGTATTTTTTCCAGAGTTCTTACTCTAGGAATTTATTATCCCTTCTTGGATGGTATAAACTACCTTTTACTCCTGTTCCTCTTTAAATTGTGTAAATCCTTTATTAACTGTTTACAGATTTACAGTGCCATTTTCATTTTCCTGCAACATCATCCTTTTTTTTTCTCTTATTTACCTATCTCAACAACACATTTTCGAGTAAAATCAAGTTAAGAACCCTTTCAGTAGGCCTGTTTAATATTCAAATTGTAAAAATTTTAAAAACTAAATTTTTGTAGGATATTTTTCTTGTACCTTTATACATAATTTGTCATATTGTTTTATAAATGAAGTTTGTATCCCATTAAATAGTAAAAGTTATTATAACGATTTACAAGCCAAACGGTTTCTCACTCCCTCCAGGAAATATTGACTCATAGCAGGTATACAAAGATACCCAAAGTATGAAGCTCTGTGCAGACCTCGATTTCCTAGTTAAATGACTGTTATGTCAAGTAATGAACCTTTTCAATAGAACCTGTTATTGATATTGATGGTCCAGTCAACATTCAAATTGTAAAAGTTTTAAAAATGAAATTTTTGTAGGATATTTTTCTTGTACCTTTATACATAATTTGTCACATTGCCTTATAAATGGCATTTGTATCCTATATAAATAAAGATTATTATTACTATTATTGTTTGGGATATTATGAAGTGTTTAAAGTGAGACTATCTAACTACAACATTAATTTTTCTTCTGCTTATTACAGAACTCGATTATGTGTATTTCTCAATTTAATAATTAATTGTTTTTGTTAGTAAATGAAAATGGTCAGGTTATAACACATCACTCAATAAGTTTCCGGTGTAACTAGGAAAAATAAACAATTTTCTTTGCTCTCAAAATAGGCCCTAGTTTCGGTTCTGTAAAAAGTCAGTAGTCCCTGGGAGGCTAGATCTGGAGAGTAGGGTGGGTGGGGAAGCAATTCGAAACCTAATTCATTCAATTTAACTATCGTTTTTATTGATTTGTGACATGGTGCATTGTCTTGGTGAAACGGAACTTTTTTCTTTTGCATGTGAGGCCGCTTTTTCTTGATTTCTACACTTAATCGATACAATAATATGTAATATTCAGTATCCATAATTTTAGTTTTTTCAAGATAGTCGATGAACAAAATACCATGCGCGTTCCAAGATACAGATGCCATAACCTTGCCAGCTGACTTTTGAATTTTTGATCGCTTTAGACGACTTTCAGCAGCTGCTGTCCACTCAACTGACGATTTTTTTGATTCATATGTGTGGTGGTGGATCCATGTTTGATCCATTGTCACATACCGACACAAGAAATCCTTTTTATCTCACTTGAACAGCTCTAAACAGTGCTCTGAATCGTCGACGCGTTGTGTTTGGTCTAGTGTGAGTTACCGTGGCACCCACTTTGAAGGCAACTTAAGCATTTTTTAATTTTCGTGTAAAATTGTAAACACACTACCTTCTGAAATCTTTAAGGTGTCAGCTATTTCACGCAACTTCACTTTACGTTCAGCCAAAACTATTTAGTGGACTTTTTTTATGTTTTCCGGAGCAACTGCCGGTTTTGGGCGACCATAGCGTTCAGCAACATCGGTGTTGTACGGCCGCGATTAAATTCAGCATAACAGTCAATAATAATTGATTTCGCTGGTGTAGAGTCACCATAATGCTTATCAAGCCACTGTTTGGTTTCAACAGATTTTTTTTCCATTAAAAAACATTGTTGGATGAACACACGAAATTATTTTTTATCCATTGTTTTTGAAAATAACAAAGGTTTGTGTCACTAAAATCACTGTAACTTGTAAACTAATGGTCGGAATGTCATGAAACAGAGGTGCCATCTATGGGTCAGACCGGGAACTTATTGAGTGATATTGTCAAAAAATATTTGATGGCCAAAAGAATTAAGTATTTTATCAATTTTCTTAGATAAAAGGATGAAATACAGTTTTTGGTTTCTGTAGTTTTCATGTTTTGCCAATAAAATTTTGATGATGTTTTTTGGAGTTAAGTAAATAAAATATGTGTTCAATAATATTTAACTTATTTTTTGATAAAAATCTGTAAAAATTTTTTAAAAAATTTGTTTTATTTTAATGTAATAATGAGAAATTATTGATCTGATTTTTTCACACAATTAAGTGGAGCTAGTGTGACTGTTATTGGTTTAACAAGCACATATGATTTATATCTTATTCCCTTTCTTACTAATCAATATTTTTTAGATATCTGGAGAGACAAGATTTTCTACAACGAGCGGACTTGCGAAGGTTCGAAATTGAAAAGGATCTAAGAAATGTGGAAAGAGCAAAAAGATTTAACAGTGCATTGTAGGTTTTTAGGTTTAAAATCAGTATTTCCTTGATGTATTTAATATTTTTTACATTCCTGATCTGACTCTGTTATAATTAATGTTATTGTACTCATTAATAGTGTTAAAATAAACCAAAAATAACTAGCACTTTTTTTTTTAACTGACTTCGAAAAGAGGGAAGTTCTAAATTCGTCCGCTGTGTATTTTTTTAATGTATGTACGTCGATTATTCCGAAACGGCAACACCGATTTGAATGAAATTTTTTGCGTTATATCAAAGATTATACTAGCTATCGCTCTAGATACCTCACGCTTACGGTAGGCCGCATTATTATTTTTCCGCAGCAAAATCGGCCGAAATAAGAATAGATTGAAATTGGCAGTCCACGAACGTGGACGAGGGCTAGCAATATTGTCAAATTTTTTTATTTTATACCTTTTAGTTATAGCTATGACGAATCGATTTATTAAAAAATAACGTAGTTTAACTGACCATTTCAAAGGTAGACAAATATTGGAAACTGAGCGTTAGGTTGTTAGCATAAGGTGATAATTTATTTAACATAATCAATTCTTGTGATGGGGTTGATTTAGAGTAGGGATTTATATTGTACTTTTTATTGAAAATTCTGCATTTTTAGTAGAAGAAATAAACAAGATAGTCATAAAAATATTTAATCATTGGTATTATTTTGCAATCTGAGATATTGCTTTGTCTCTAACTCCTCTAAGAGTAACTGTCTTATTAACGAGTAGTTTTTGCCGAGTAAGAAATAGACGACTTAGTTCACCCAAATGTTGTCAACATTTCACAAAATTTTTCATCGGTGCACCCTTGACACATAACAGAATAAGTTGCTTTTTTAATTCGTCTTTCAATGTGGTCCAGCTTGTCGTTGACTTTAGGTTTGATTCTGCATCTAAAAATTGTTTTACTTTATTTCTTAATTGCAGATGAGCTATGGCAACTCTTTGTTGTTCAGTCCAGTCGGTAATTAAAGCAATTTCTTCAATTGTAACTAAAATTCCTCAATACTGCCAGTATCTACTTCTAGTATTCGCTTTCTAACTATTTACTATTCCCTTGTTCACTAATTACATGCTACTGTTACTGTTTACTTTTTTTCTAACTGACCGGCTGTTTTCAACTAACTGTTAACTATTCACTTTTTCATAAAACTTCTAACTATTAACTACTTTCGTTCGGAGAGTCTCGCTTTTATAAGCCGGATACGTTTTGTCCGTCTGAACTACTGCGAATCCCGTAGAAAATAGTGATATCGTAAACAAAATTTGTGCCGTGTGAACCACGTCGAGTCGTGTGCAAAATTCGTTCTGTGTGGACAATGGTGAACCGCTTGGAAAATAGTAGGAGAAATGAATTAGGGAAAAGGTGATTTTACTTTATTTTATTATTTCGCAGTGTATGGTGAACTTCAATAAAAAGTTTTATTTTAAACATGCAAGTGAAATTAATTAATTTTTGTTTTATTTTATTGGTATTTAATAACATTTTTTATTTTAATTTTAGACATATATTTCATACGTAATTGAAATTTATTTTATTGGACTTCAACAATTGTTTTTTCACTTTTAAATATCATTTCATAGCTAATTAAATTTTTACCATAATACCATATTACCATATATATAACGAACGTAAACTCGAGAGCCCTTTTCTTTATCATTATTTTTCTTCTCTACAAAGTCCCAGATTTTTCGTGTTCACCACAAATGGTAGGGTCGACACAGAAATGGCACTCAGAAAGCTAGATGGTAGCTTCAGGGAGAGCGAGGAGAAAGATCATTAGTCTTACTCACTTTCCAGGGAGCAAGCCTAGCATCGCGAATGATGTAATAGAACATCACGAAAGGCTCACCAGAAAAGCTATTGTAATGGCCAGACACATATGCAGTAGTGATTATTTAAAATGCCCAGTGAACACCTTCCAACCATTTAAAACCCCAGGAATAATCCTGGCCCTGCTCCAACGAGGGCAGAAAGATATTTTACCACATATAGTACGCATCAGTCAAAATAGCCCCGAATTGGGCTATGTACCAGAAATATGGAGAAGTGCCAGAGTCACCTTCATTCCAAAAGTGCTCAAAAAAGACACTACACACTCTAAATCCCTGCGACCCATCAGCTTCAATTGTTTATTTTAAAAACGATTGAGAAAACAGAGGATAATTATATCAGAACAGAAATTCTTGAACAGACGCCACTCTATCTTCGTTAACATGCGTGTCAAACGGGTAGGTTTACGAAAACCGCACTCTATAGATAAGATTCAAGAAAAACCGAATAGTAAGGAAACTGTAATATGTGCCTTTCTTGATATAGAAGGGGGATTTTGACAACACTCCACACGTGGACTTGATGACAGGGGGTGGATGAAACGACGTCCAAATGGATAGCGCGACTTCTTTCCACTAGAATAGCAGAGACAGAGATAGGACAGCATACTATCGCTCTCTGTATCACCAGAGGATGCCATCAGGGGCAAGTAGCCTCTCCACTTATGTGAAGCTTAAATGTAGATCGACTCCCCTGTGACCTGACTGACCTCGACATATCTTGTCGTGATCGCAAGAGGCGAGAATACTCTCTGTGAAATAGTTCAAAGAGGACTTTAACACACTTGGGAATGGTGCCAGATGATGTGACCCAATATCAACCCTACCAAAACCACCTTAGTAGCCTTCACAAGGAAAATAAACCTCAATCTGAAAACCAGAAAAATGGATGGGAACTAAGTGGAAGTCAGAGGTTAAATATCTGACCTTAGATAATAAACTTTTCTGAAACAAGCACGAAAAAGAAGTAATTAACAAGGCTACAAAAGCCTTGACGACCTGTAGAAACCTTTCGGGAAAAAGCTGGGCATGTACACTGCAATAGTGATACCAATCATCACATGGGGCAGTGATCTGAAGCAAAAGAACTAGTCTGGCTAATACGAGAACTAACCTTTCTAAAGTTCAAAGACCTGTATAATCGGGGCAATGAAAACCTGCCCAACGGCCGCCATGGAAGTAATCCTAAACCTTACACCTTTATATATATACTTGTGGAGAGTATGGCGAAGATGATAATTTATATGATGAGAGATGAGGTCATAAAACGAAGGCCCAATCTCTCATCCAGAAATCAACAAATCTGGGACATACCCAAAGATAAAATGAAAAAGAAATTCAACCTTGTGAAAATTTCAGCACAAAGTTCAGCCGCAAAAGCGAATGGGACAGAAACACCACTGAAAAACTCAACAAGAACTCCATTAAATGGTATACAGATGGCTCCAAAATAACGGAGGGAAGTGGAATAGTAGTGTATGGACCTGACACCAGACACTACGAAAGCATTTTTCAGACAGAAATACATACCACTAGGAAAGGTATTCATTTCAACAAAGAAAAAAACTATATCGACCAATAGATTATCATCATGTCGGATAGTCGAGCAGCCATTGGTGCGCTGAGCTCTTAAGTAATCAGCTGCAAGATGGTCTGGGAATGCCTAGAGAAATTAAATGACCTGAGTAAGAATAATAAAGTCACCCTCATGTGGGTACGTCGGCACATCGGGATCGAGGGGAAAGAAATAGTAGACAGACTCGCGAGAAAAGATCCTATTATTGGACGGAGCTGCAAGGATTGAAACAAGCGAAAATACTTCTTGGGAACTACGACCAGAAGAGATTCAAGGAAGACATAAGCCTAAGTAAAAACCAACTTAGAGTTCTGACAGGAACCCTGACAGGGCATTACCACCTGAAAGGACACCTCAAGAAACTCGGATTGGCAGAAGAAGAAGAGTGCAGATTCTGTTAGTAGGAGGACGAAATATCTATTCATATCCTTCCAAAGTGCAGTGCACTAGAAAAACCTAGGATGCGGTTCTTAGGAGCACACCAAATAGAAGAAGGAGAGCTAATCACTTTGAAGCCGTCCAACATCGCTAAAGTTCTTGAGGGAAATAGGACTAGAGCCGCTTTAGCCGGTAAGGTATTTCTTACGACTTGGCAGCAGTAGGGGGCACAACAGATCTATTCGGTCGCAGTATACAGACCCCAATTTTAGGCACATACACACATTCTCACTATGTTAAATGGAAACAACTAATAAATTGCTGAAAAAAGTACATAAAATTCTCTCACACTACAACAGACTAACGTGGTACAACTTTGATAGTTAGCGATGTGATTCAATAAATAGACAGAACGCTTCTAATTGGCCAATTAAATTTCACTTAAATTATCTGACTGATGAGATTTAAAGTGATTGGCAGTACGGCTACTCTTTTGAGCCATTCACTGTATTCTTGAGAGTAAATTATCTGTGATCAAAGTGAAAATAGTGAAACTGATAACTTCATATTCTTTTGAAAATGAATTTACTTATCATTAGGTCGAAGTGGCCGTGATTATTTCAAGTGATACATGTCCACAACAGCCGAGTTTTAAATAGCTAACTCTAAAAATTGTTTTCATCAACACAGCTTAAAAAAATTGAGAAATAACAATTTGTAAGATATTTGAAACTTGTATTAAAATAAGTAACAAATTTTATGTTTAAATAATGTTAACTACAACATTTCATTTAATTTGGCTGTGTTCAAGCCTCTATAAATCTTTATAAAATTAAAAAAAAGTATATTAAAGGTGGAATGTGAGATCTGCCAGTATCGTTAGTAGCTGTCTTCTGGCTTGCCCTTGGTTTTGGTCTCTGGTCTGACACAGTTCCTCTGTCATTGGCCCAGTTTTAGGTTTTCTTTCAAACTTAGTTGTCAGGAATGGAAGTCTTACAGTAAGAGGCTGAATCTTTAGTGAATTCATACAATAATTGATTGGATGGTTTATGTAGTGGATTGATGGGCTGATGGATTTTAGTCACACTATGTAGAGGAGTGGTTTTCATCGTTTCAAGGTTTATTAGTGATGGCTTTCTGCAATTACTGTATATAGGGGGCATGGATTCCAATTGACGTCGGCATATTGCTTTGTATATATGAGTTGCTGTTTTTCTTGATATCCCTTCTTTTTTATAGTACTTATCAGTGGTGGCTTTTCCTTAGTTTTGCAGGTTTGCGCAACCCCCCAAAAATTGTAAATTTTTTCTTTTTCGGATGATAATTTAATGATTAAATTTAAATCAATTTTTAACCTAGATTAGACGCGAACAGCAGTCAATTATTGAAATAATTGAACTCACTTCGCTTAAATATCATTAATAATTTGTCTGTATTACAAGTATTACTCCTGGAAACGTTATCGCTTTGCTGGTTTTCAATTTTAATGCAATCCAAGCTAATCTATTGGAGTGTATATGGAGTTGCCTATCTAAGACGTGGAGATTAATTCCGTCTCATAAGCTTCATGTAGGTTGCAAGTCGACTGCAAATCTGTGCTTGTATTTAGTTTGCCTTTCGATTTCGTAGTCGTAGGTGTTTTAGTTTGTTATGCGGTACGCTATTGTATTTTTTTTACGTTTTGCGTTTTGGTTTTGGTAAAAACAAAAATGAATTCCGTTAAGAGTGTAATTGCAGAGCCATTCTGTGGTTGGTCATTAAGTGACAAGGCTTAAATAAAGAAGCTTGGAATGCCTGCTCCGAATTTAAAAATAGAATAGTCCGCGTCTAGCCAAAAAAGGACTTTTATTAGGATGTTTAACCCGTACCGCTATAATAAAATTACGTGGTTTCGTGGCTGTGAAATTAAAATTGCTCTGTTTTGTTTTCCTTGTTTATTATTTTGAGGAGAAATTTCTTGGACAAAAGTAGGCTTAACCTACATAATTATTCGTGGAACCTTATTAAAAAGCATACGATGTCGGCAAAACCTATGGAAAATGTTTTTCAGCATCCCCTTTTTGGGAATATTATAGTAGCTGTTCAATTAAACAGCGTTTATCGAAGAGATATTGAACTGCTCAATAAAAAAGTAAAACATAATCAATGCATTTTAAACATTATAATTAATTTTGTGCGTTTCTGTGGAGCTTTCGAACTCGTATTACGAGGACATGATGAGTCTACGTCTTCGATCATACCCTAGATTTAAACAACAATAGATTTCTTTGAAGGCTGTTTATGGTCGGTGGGGGAGACGCTTTTTTGATGTTTGACAGACATAAACATATTTACTTATCTTTCCTTTCAGTTTAATTGCTTGCCGTGACTTTTTTCGATGTTTTTAAGTGTTAGAAATTACTATAAATGCGAAGTTTACAATTAATATTAACAAAGAGAGGATTTAAAAACTTATTTTTATCGGTAAATATTGTTAGATATTGTTTACATATTGAAAATAACAATAAAAATTTAGGCAACCATATATTCATACTTTGTTTTCAGAATTGACGTACCCAGGGGTATGTTCGAAGGACGTACCGATGATACTCGTTTAAATAATGCAATTAGAAAAGGATAGCATAACATCGGTATGTCTGTACTAAGAAATTAAATATCTACTGTTTATCAACACTTTTTCAAATATAAATAAAAATATTATTACGTTATTCAGCGTTCAAACAACCGGGCCCTAGTTCTGAGGTTACGCTACTTCTACAGGGGTATGTTCGAAGGTCTACGTCTTCTTCTAATCCCAGGGTTTTCAAGGTTTAGCTGCCTTTAGTGCTGAGTTAGACGGTACTTTGAAACAACATTTGGAAAACGCATCGGTATTTAAAAGTACGTCAAAAAACATTCAAAATGGAATTTTACAAGCAATGTTTATTCTATGTCAAGAGGAAATTTCTAAATAAATAAAATAAGCTGATTATTTGTCTATAATAGCTGACGAAACAAATGAGGTATCAAATATCTTTCAAATGGCAATTATCTTTAGACACATTGTACGGGGCAACACGGTTGAGAGATTTTGGGATTTTTTAATGCCTTTAGAACATGAAACTTTGTCTTGTGTTATACTTAAAGAACTTGAAAAGCACGTCAAAGATAATAAAAACAAAGTCATTTCGAAACATACTATAGTGCATCAGTCATGAGCAGCTCGTCAAATGGGGTGCAAACAATTATAAAAAAATCTATAAACATGCTGCTTACATGCATTGTTATGCACATCGATTAAATTTGGTAATGTTAAACGCTGCATCCGTCAATAAAAATATCCGCATATTTTTTCCAGTTTACAAGTCTTCAAAAAACCGCAAGTCTAGATCAAATTGTTTACAAATGCTTACCTCGTTCGGCCTCAACAAGATGTAATTTTAAGTTTAGAGTTGTTTGTTTCGTATTTGAATATAAAGGCAGCATTCTAGAGACAATGGAAAAAATCTTAGATGACACTAGAAACGTTAGTACTACGAACCAATCATCAGGGTATGTCAAAATTCTCAAAAACAAGAGTTTCCTTTTATGATTAAACTTATTTTACAAAATAATACCTCAAGTTGATTGGTTATTTGGTGAGTTTCAAACGAGACAAATTGACGGTGTTATCGCAAATAAAAATATATTATCATTTGAATTAAAATTAAAAGAAATTAGAAAAAATATTACTTCAAACGACTTTGAGCCATCTCCATCTACGTCGAAATGACGTCAGCTCGATGATTCCGCGGAGTTTTCTCGGGAAGCAAAAGAAGTTTGTAATATAATTATTTTTCAAGCAAAAGAACGATTTAGCTTTACAGATCACTTAGTAGCATCAGTCTTTTTTTTAGAACAGTATGTCGAATGTAGTACATGTTTTCCTGGACAAAATTTTAAGGATGCGATTAAAATTTATTCCTTTTTTATCTAACAAAAACTCGGTACAGAACTAGCCGTCATATGAAACTGAAGAATTTAGATCAATTTCGGGACTTCTTGTACCTTATGACCATCTTTCGCAAAACATCGAGCTAAGTGAAACAGTGAAGTTCTAAAAGTTTTAAAAATTTTAATTACTATTCCGATGGCATCGGCTGAAGCAGAACGATGCTTTAGGACCCTCAGACGGATAAAAACGTTTTTACGGAATACTATGAGCCAAGAAAGACTTTCTGCTTTGGCAATGCTTTCTAAAGAAAGGGATCTTATCGAAGGCATACCTGACTTCAATTAGTGGGTTATTGATAAGTTTGCTAATGCCAAAGATCGGCGTGGATTTTGTTTATAAATAATTCACACAGTAAGTTATACGTGCATTTTGTTTTGACTGCTATATTTTTAAAATTTACTACCTTCTTTATGTTCAGTTATTTAAAATACACTGCTTTGTTTCATACTAATTAAATTTTTAATGACTTTTATTTTTTCATCCACCGGTGCCTATGGCAGATTTTATACATATCTATGTTTTTAATTTACCATTGGAATTGCAACCCCTACTTTTTGAATGTATCAGCCGCCACTGGTAAGTATTCGGCCCTTTGTATGCATTTTTGATTAACAGTTCTAGAGTGCTAATTTAAGATAATTTTGTGGTCTATATTTACACCTAAATATTTGCCTAATTTGGTCTACATTACTTGGGTGTTAAGTAATACAGTAATTATTTGGATTAAAGTAAATGACAATGGCTGGAGCCGTTTTTTTATTTGTTTTGATTTGTTTCTTGATAATTTTCTTGATTTTTTAATTAAAATTTATGAATTTTTATATAATACAGAGACTTGTATTAGAGCCGTTTTATACACACAAGAATTATTCCGAAAATTATAACAAAAATAATCAGCAAATTTTTGTCGAAAATTCTTTGGAGATAATTTTTACAATAATATACCATTCTGTTTGATACATGCAAGAAATCTGAATATAATTTTGGTGATAATTTTGTCGTTGCTCATACACATTTTCATAACATGTGACGTTCCAGCAGTTAAAAAGGAAGATATAATCTGGGGATAACCTTAAAATGTCATAAATGTGAAAGTTTCTAAACATTTATAATCAAAAAACCACAAAATAAGGAATCTTTTGTGCAAGAAACAATGAGTAAATATTGAGGTTAGGTTGATTAACTTAACGCGGGTTGTCAATTCACAAATTTTATTCTGCGTCGATTTTCGCGCACTTTCCTTGTTTTAGTCATAAAAATGTAGAACACGTTCTATATTTTTTTGTCGAAGATTTTCACCAAAATTTTAACAATAACTCCTTGACGTATAAAACAGCAAATTAGTTTTATTAAAATTTTCAACATAATTATGATATAAATTTTGGCTATAATTCTTGTGTGTGTAAAACGTCTCTTAGTGTGGAATTTGTGGTTGTAACTCTTTTGAATAATTATCACTTTCAGTTCTGTCACTTGAAGTAATCATGATCACTTCGACCCAATGACAAGTAAATGCGTATTCAAAAGAACATGAAGTTATCAGTTTCACTTTGTTCACTTTGATCAGTGATAATTTACTCAAAATAATACAGTGGAAAAGTGGACCCTAAAGTGAAAAGTGATTTTTTCCAGTTTTCCGCAAAATTGAAGAGAAATTATGGAAAAACGAGGTCAAAATAACGTTCCACGACCTCGTTATAGGTAGTAACTATCGAAATTTTTTCAAAAAAACGTCGTTTTCCTAGATTTATTCTAATCCAAATTATTACCACTAATATAAAATAAATTTAATCCAAAGAAAGAAGAAAGATTTCAATGGCAATCAGTAACTTCACAACCCGGAATAAAAAAGGTTAGTTCAGGTTAGTTCAGGTTAGTTCAGCTTCACAACAATAACGAGAACAATGACACTATTTTTTTGACTTTTGACTGTTAATTTGACGTGCCAAAATTACTATTTCCCCAAAATGGCGATGAACATACTACGGATATTTTTGGTATGACAGTTCAATTTCAATCTGTCATCAATTTAATTTTTTTGAAATCCGTGATTAGTGCCTATGACTTTTGGAAGGCAGTCTGGTATGTTGAACATTTTATTGACCTGATACAAATAAAGACAAACAATAAGGAAGGATATTTTTTATTGATTATTTTTTACACTGCAAAATTATTTGTCACTTGTTTTAAAATATAATACATGCCTTTTGGATTGTCAGCCGGTACCTAAAAAAATATTCACATTACAATATCAATATACAGGACGGGACAAAAGTCAGCTTAAACCGTTCATAGTTTTTGGATTTTTATTAATATTTTAGATAGTGGCAAAAATTTTTAATAAACTTTTTAAAAAATCGAGAGATAGCGATATTCTCTGTACATCATATGCAGGACACCAGATTTTCGTTTAAAGTTAAGTATTCTTATTAAAAGAACAGAAAAATAATCCTAGGAAAAGTTGTTTCTATAATATGTGTTTTGATTTCAGAGTGTGCAGTATATATTTAACGACTCTATATATACATATACATATATATATATATATATATATATATATATATATATATATATATATATATATATATATATATATATATATATATATATATATATATGAGGTATTTCTTATTTATTTCTTGGACCTTCATTGAAATATTTTTTATTTTTTTGTTTTTCCTGGGATTATGGTCTGTTAAAAAATGGAATTAAAATGTAATGGTGGTGTTGTATTTTATATTACATTTTTTTAAATACGTTAACGTTTCGGTAATTTTTTTTTTACCTTCGTCCGAATGTGTGTAGCTAAAAAAAAACAAAGTATTTGATTGATTTTACTATTAAATTATTTACATATTATGTATTTACCTTGAACAATGATTCAGGAACAACACTGAACTTACATGTATACATTTATTTAAAAATTTTGTTCTATTGAAAATTTAATTTTCGCGAGATTCACAGAGTTCAAGATACCCACGTGTGTCATCTTGAAGTTAAGATGGTACTGAGAGAACAGATGGTATTTTTTTGTAGGTAATGAGGGTTGTTTTGGCTATTGTGGGTTAAAAGGGTCTAGTTCAAAAATGCAATGCATTTTTGGTTTTAGAATTTTAATTTTTTTTTTGGTTCTTATTTTATAATGTTATTATTTATTTTGCTAAGTTGTTTGGTATCTGCCTTAGCATTTACTGCATGTTTGTTTTTTTGTATTTCTATCATCTCTAGGATTTCTCGTTTTTTTGTATGGTTTTCCGTTTTCAAGATTTTACTTTTTCAAAGTTAAAGGAGTGACGATTTTCCGTGCTGTGTGTTGTTAAAGTCGTTTTATTTTTTTTTGTCGTATTTGTGCCCATTTAATCGATTTTTTAGATGTTGGCTTGTTTGGCCTATATATTCGCCTTCGCAGTCTTTGCATGGGATACTGTAGACGACATGTGTTTTTTTATCTTTTGGTATTTCCGATTTAAGTTTACTGTAGCAATTTTTTAGAAGGTTGTGACCCTTATGGCTGACTGTTATGTCGTGATACGTATTTTCCGTGTTTCTGTTTTGATTTAATATTTGGTGAATTTTCGTTATAAAATTTGTGAATTACAAACTTTACAAATGAAATCATCACAAACTACAAAAACAACCTACCCAAAATTACAAACAACAAATCTCAAAAAACCTTCTTAAAAAAAATAAACAAAACTAAATCCTTTCTAAAAACAAATAACAACTTAAAAATTCTAGTACCCGATAAATCTAACAAAACAATTGTTATGTATTCTGCTGAGTATGATCAAAAAATGGATGCCTTACTGCAAGATAACACTACTTACAAAGAACTAAAAAACGACCCAACCACCATTTATCAAAAAAAAACAACAACGAAATAATAACCCGTTGGGAAAACAAAAACACCAAACAGCGAAAAATTTAAAAATTCAAAAAGCCCTCCCACCACGTATATATGGACTCCCAAAGTTACACAAAGAAGGTATTCCTCTAAGACCCATCGTACCTTGTATTCAATCCCCCTTAGAGAACCTCTTCAAATTTCTCAAAAACATTCTACAAAACATTATTAACAAAAATAACTATTACATAAAAGATTCCGTGGATTTCAAGAACAAAATAAGAAATATACCCATCCCAGATGATCATGAACTTATATCCCTAGACGTCGTTTCCTTATATACAAACATACCAATCAACTTAGCAAAAGAAATAGTTACAAAAAAGTTGAACCAAATTAAATCATTCACCGATATACCCTTAAATGCACTTGAATTAACTTTAAACTCTACATACTTCATACACAACCAAAAATTTTATAAACAAATAGAGGGATGTGCAATGGGAGCTTCCATTTCTAGTGTTATAGCACAACTTATATTAGAGGACCTTGAGGAAACTAATAAAAAAGCTTGAATTCAAACTGCCCTTCTTCTATAGATACGTTGACAACTGCATCACAGCTGTACCCCAAAACCTATGTACCCTTGTATTAGAAAAATTTAACTCCTACCACCCTAAACTACAGTTTACAATGGAAACAGAAAAACAAAATAAAATAAATTTCCTCGACCTAACCTTACACCACATTAACAATACCATAAAAACTGAATGGTATACTAAAAAAACATGGTCTTCCCGATATTTACATTTTAAATCCCAACACCCTCTCTCTCACAAAAAAAACGTGGTTATAGGTCTCGTAGATCGCAGCAGATCCGGAATTACGAAAACTGGCCATCCAAAAAGCAAAAGAAGTCTTAAAAATAAACAACTATCCCGAAAACCTGGTCAATAATCTTTTTAAAAAAATAATTCACAAATTTTATAAAGAAAATTCACCAAATACTAAATCAAAACAGAAACACGGAAAATACGTATCACTTCCATACATTTCGACACTATCTGAAAAACTCCAAAATACGTTCAAGAAATACGACATAACAGTCAGCCATAAGGGTCACAACCTTCTAAAAAATTGCTACAGTAAACTTAAATCGGAAATACCAAAAGATAAAAAAACACATGTCGTCTACAGTATCCCATGCAAAGACTGCGAAGGCGAATATATAGGCCAAACAAGCCAACATCTGAAAAATCGATTAAATGGGCACAAATACGACAAAAAAAATAAAACGGCTTTAACAACACACAGCACGGAAAATCGTCACACCTTTAACTTTGAAAAAGTAAAAATCTTGAAAACGGAAAACCATACAAAAAAACGAGAAATCCTAGAGATGATAGAAATACAAAAAAACAAAGATGCAGTAAATGCTAAGGCAGATACCAAACAACTTAGTAAAATATATAATAACATTGTAAAATAAGAACCAAAAAAAAAAATTAAAATTCTAAAACCAAAAATGCATTGCATTTTCGAACTAGACCCTTTTAACCCACAATAACCAAAACAACCCTCATTACCTACAAAAAAATACCATCTGTTCTCTCAGCACCATCTTAACTTCAAGATGACACACATGGTCATCTTGAACTCTGTGAATCTCGCGAAAATTAAATTTTCAATAGAACAAAATTTTTAAATAAATGTATACAGGGTGAGTCAACGATTGGATGAAGTAGGTTTGTGCCTTTTCGGTGAAATTAACAAAGAAACTATATTTATTGTTTGATACAGTTTATTTTTACGCAGATTTTAAAATATTTAGGACTCTACAGGGTGAGCCAAAAAACTAGGACAGCATAAAGTTGTATTTTTTTAAATAGAACACCCTATATACGAATCGTACTTTCGATTTAGCTTATAATTTTAAATCTTTTTTATTAAGGGTTTACTATAACAAAACTTTATAGTTTCTGAGATAATTAAGTTTAAAGAAAAAAGTCACATTTTCAAGCATCAATTCAATCTTAAATAACGTTTTCAATTTTGTGACAAATATATTCAAATTTGGAATTTAGCAAGGCCAAGGACAAGTTAATATAATTTTTACCTAATATTTGCAGTAAAAGCTACAGGGTGTTGAACACATCGGCTCAAATTTGAACAAGTTTAAATGAATAAATATCTTTTTTTTAAATGGTACACCCTGTATATTTTCATGTTATTTAATAGAGTAATAAAAACCCTAAAAGTTTTGTTCAATATATCCTATACCTATTTATAATAGTTTTTGAGATATTTCAGTTTTTCTTATTTTCCATACTTTTTTACAAAAATAGTCTTCATTACCATAGTAGCCATGGCAAAAACAATGTAAAAGAACATTTTTCTGTGTGTCAAATTTATAACCGCATTCTCTTCTTTTGGTTTTTATGTAGTGTAGTTTGGTTTTTTTTGCATTCATCTTATATTGTAAAATGAATTTTCCAAAGAATGAGTTAATAGATATGATTAATACAATAGGAGAGGCTCAAAAAAATTGCCTTCTTGCTCAAAGAATTTACAAAATGAAGTATCCTGATCGACGCCAGCCTAATACCCATACTTTTCAAAACTTAATGCAAAGATTTGATTCTTCTGGTACTGTTGATTATCCAAAACGTAAAGTGGTCAACAAACCAGTAACTAATGAAGAAAAAGAACTACAAATATTGTTAAATGATCAGGAAAATCCTTATATTGGTAGCCGTCAGTTAGCAGCATTATGTGAAACATCACAATCCACCGCTAATCGTACTACCAAGAAATATAGGTATCATCCATATCACATGGAATTACACCAAGAATTGCATGGACAGGATTTTGAAAGTCGTGTAAACTTTTGTCGTACAATAAATGCGGAGATTCAATTAAATCCAAATTTATTATGCAAGGTAATGTTTAGTGATGAAGCTACTTTTAGAAGTAACGGTGCCGTAAATAGACGCAACATGCATTATTATGCCACAGAAAACCCATTTTGGATTAGAGAGGTGCAACATCAAAACCACTGGTCATTAAATGTTTGGTGTGGTATTCATCATAATCGAATTATTGTACCCCACTTTTTTAATGAACCACTAAATGGCCATAGTTACCTGAACTTTCTACAAGAAGAACTACCCCAACTGCTTCAAGGTCTCTATAGGGATGAGCTCGACAGTATGTGGTTCCAGCACGATGGTGCGCCTCCGCATTACCATCGTGAAGTTCGTGCGTTTTTGGACCAACGATATCCGCAAAAATGGATTGGACGTGGGGGTTTCATTGAGTGGCCACCAAGGTCTTGCGACATCACCCCATTAGATTTCTTCCTATGGGGTTATATTAAAAATAAGATGTATGTTAATCCACCAACAACAGTGGAAGATATGCGAAACAGGATTAGGGATACCTGTAGAACAATAACGCCACTAATTTTGTCCAGGGTCCGAGAAAATCTGCAAAAAAGACTAAATTTGTGCATTGCACAAGAGGGTCGTTTATTCGAACACTTATTAAAAAGAAATAATTAATCTCAGCATTTAATAGGTAATTTTTTTGTTTCAATTTAGTATAAAAGTAAATATGTATTTGCCTTATCGTTATTGTTGTGTTAATTTTTTCACATTATGTTTAATTAAACTATTGCCGTTGTAATATAACGAATAATGTATATCATCATATTTAACCACATTCTGTTTGTTTCTGTAGTTTCTTTTTATTATTTTACATGACTACTATGATAATGAAGACTATTTCTGTAAAAAAGTATGGAAAATAAGAAAAACTGAAATATCTCAAAAACTATTATAAATAGCTATCGGATATATTGAACAAAACTTTTAGGGTTTTTATTACTCTATTAAATAACATGAAAATATACAGGGTGTACCATTTAAAAAAAAAGATATTTATTCATTTAAACTTGTTCAAATTTGAGCCGATGTGTTCAACACCCTGTAGCTTTTATTGCAAATATTAGGTAAAAATTATGTTAACTTGTCCTTGGCCTTGCTAAATTCCAAATTTGAATATATTTGTCACAAAATTGAAAACGTTATTTAAGATTGAATTGATGCTTGAAAATGTGACTTTTTTCTTTAAACTTAATTATCTCAGAAACTATAAAGTTTTGTTATAGTAAACCCTTAATAAAAAAGATTTAAAATTATAAGCTAAATCGAAAGTACGATTCGTATATAGGGTGTTCTATTTAAAAAAATACAACTTTATGCTGTCCTAGTTTTTTGGCTCACCCTGTAGAGTCCTAAATATTTTTAAAATCTGCGTAAAAATAACCTGTATCAAACAATAAATATAGTTTCTTTGTTAATTTCACCGAAAAGGCACAAACCTACTTCATCCAATCGTTGACTCACCCTGTACATGTAAGTGCAGTGTTGTTCCTGAATCATTGTTCAAGGTAAATATATAATATGTAAATAATTTAATAGTAAAATCAATCAAATACTTTGTTTTTTTTAGGTACACACATTCTGACGAAGGTAAAAAAATTACCGTAACGTTAATGTATTAAAAAAAATGTAATATAAAATGCAATACCACCATTACATTTTAATTCCATTTTTTAACGGACCATAATCCCAGGAAAAACAAAAAAATATAATATATATATATATATATATATATATATATATATATATATATATATATATATATATATATGTATATCCTACTTTCAAGGAGATAAACGAAAGAATATATACAAAAAGTTTATTTCCTGCAAATAACAACTCTATCTATACGCGTGTATTTGCAGGAAATAAAATGTTTGTATATATTATTTTCTTTATCTGTTTGAAAGGAGAATACTAGCATTAGCAACTATTTCAACATGGCAGAAAAATAGATTTATTTATTTCTTGCTAAAATCCTAATTTTTAAGTAGAAATGTTATTTTATTATCAAATGTTAATGTCTAAATTAATTAAATTAAAGATAGATTTATTTTTATTCCGTGTCCTAAAAGAGACTTGAGGTCCAAGGTGTTTGCCTATTCCGACCACGTGTCCGCGCTCATCTCCGAACAGTTTCCATATTAAAAATTCATAACCCTCATTTTACTCCAGGCAACTTAACTATTTCGCTAGTTTATGTTTGACGTGTCCTGGCGAACTTTCTAAACTTTACTTCTGCCTTGGCAAGAGATGAGATATTTGTGGCCTAGTTAAGGTTCGTTTAAAAGAGAAAACTTACCATATGTCCAGATCTAAGCACCCAATAAAATTGTAGGTTTCCAGCTGTCTTTTGGTAACCCTCGTAAATGTGATCTACACTAAAAGCCTTCCTTTCAGAAGTTGACCATTTTTCGGATCCTTTAAATGTTAGACGATCAACCCAATCGATTGTTCCTACAAAAAGCACAAATGTGAAAAGAGTAAAAATCAGAGAAACCATCCTAATTGAAATTATTAACTGGCGATTTTTTAAATTATGTGCGTTTTTATTGAAAACTGTTTCTAATTTCTATTTTATATTGTTTATAATAAAACAGAGAATGAGATGCTACAGTTTCACCTCGTAGTGCTAGAACATTTAACTCCGGTGAATTCCAATTATTGCCGGTGGAGTCGGCTTCGAATTGACGGACATAGGTAAGCCAAGGTACTTTGCCGTCCAAGGTAGGTGGCTTCATCACACTAATTGCAGGAACACTATCTACCTTTATTATACCTGTACTGAGTACCTTCTCTATTTGCAAATGTAACTGTTACACCTGTTTTTGGATTCCCCTCACCTCATGTTGTACTTCGCAATGTACGTCTTCTCTAATTTTGTTGCATTTCTTGTTCTATGCGTTTTATAACTTCTTGATTTTTTTAATGTCTTCTTTCAGGTCTTGTTTTATAACTTGTTTACTTATCTTAAGTTTCTGTCTCATGTCCTCCAGGTTAATTTTTTGTTCTTGTTTTATACTTTGTTGATTCTTCTTAATGTCTTCCTTCAATTCTTTGTTCATGTTTTCTTGGCTAATTTTCAGTGTTATCCATTCTTGTTTCACATCATATTGGCTTGTATTTAATACTTGTTTAATATCGTCTTGATTTCTCGTCATATCTTCTGTCAGTTCTTGTTTCATCTCGTCTTGGCTTGTATTTAATTCTTGTTTCATCTCTTGTTGGTTTGTTCTCATGTCCTGTATCATCATCAGTATTTAATTTAAACTAGTTTGAAGTTGTTCTTCTATTTTTGCTTTCTGTTTTCTTGTTTCCACTGGCATACAATTTCAATTCACTTTTTCTTTTTATTTTTTAATTTTCTAACTTAAACTAACCTCTTCTAGATTTGACAGCACTTCCGACTCCAATTTGTTCCAGAGGGCCATTATTTATACCACATACTGTATTATTGAACACACTCTATTATTTCAAAAGCCTTTTATTGTCAACTTCAATGCTGACAATTGTCAAACACTTCCAAGTTGCATAGACGAGCTCTCAATCTAAACTGTCCACGAAAGCCGATCTGGACCCTTTATATACCCTTTTGGTCGATACCAGAAGATTCTCTAATTTTCTAGAAGTATTTCCATATTGATGAACATGATGTAACAAAAATGAGAAAAAGGAGTAATCTGGCGATTTCTAGACCATCTGTCATAGGCGTTCCATGTTCAAAATAAGAAAATAGAGTTTACTAAAAAGTTCCAGACCTTCTTTCTTCGAAGTCTCATGAGGAAATTAACAAAAGGTATAATTAATTAAA
Organism: Diaprepes abbreviatus; assembly: GCA_034092305.1. Lineage (NCBI taxonomy): Eukaryota > Metazoa > Arthropoda > Insecta > Coleoptera > Curculionidae > Diaprepes > Diaprepes abbreviatus. Next base: position 4,311,422 of record JASJET010000260.1, on the reverse strand, counting down.
TAAATTATAAACTAGTAGAAAATACACCTAAACTGTACAAACACAAACTAATGCTATGAAATGTATAACGCTATAAAGTTCGTTACAATATATACTTAATCATTCTAATTCATTACCTGGCGTATCAACAATTAGATCTAGTTGTCCATTATATACGGCAACTGTTAGGTCCGTTTCGTTAAGAAGTCTCTCGACAATATCTGTTACTGGTTTCATAAAGTCCCCTCCTAGATTAGTAAAAACGCCATCACTCGAGACGCCCCATTTAGTACTGATGTTTAAAGCTTCTTGAACTTGTTCCATTATGCTCTCAGCTTTCAAACTTGGGTTTTCTTAAATAAAATAAATATATATTTTTTGCATTCCAAATACAAAATTTCAAAACATCAGAAAGATTAAATATATCTTATAGTTGTCTATGTTCAACCGTCTCATGGATTGTTACAAAAGGAAAAGTAATTTTATAACATCCTAAGGATGAAGAACGAAAGCCGTGAGGCTTAGGTCAAGTTGAAAATCATGGTTCTTAGGTTTAGACCGTGTCAAATTGGAATTATTATTCGACGTTTCGCCTACGATTGCACGAGTCATCTTCAGGGATCTTTACTCCACAAGATTAGAACACTGAATGACTATCGAGGAGCAACAGCCCGGTATTTACACCCGACTGGTGCTCAGATAACCGTGATCCAGCGTTAAAATCGATTTCCACGTATGATGTAGACTGTAACCCGCATCTCTATTAATATTATTTAGATATTTACAAATTTCGATTGCTTCTCTAATTTTACGTTTAAAGAAACCAGGCATTGATGCTAACACTTTAGTTTCTTTTCCATTAAAAGTGTGACCTGGGCAATGCTGATGTTCAGCTATTGCAGATTGTACACTTTGTTTCTTTTTTATACATCTATCATGTTTCTTAAGTCTAATGGATATAGATCGTTTTGTTTCACCACCGACAAGACTGCCAGATTGCTCCGAAAATCACACATGCGAACAAGTTTCAACACATGTAAGAAAATTGGACAATGTGTGAAGTCTCCAAAGGACGCAATTCCATTTCAAACACAAGGCGTTTACAAGATACCTTGCTCTTGTGGTAAAGTGTATGTAGGTGAAACAGGACGGTCTATATCCACTAGGCTTAAGGAACATGAAAGATGTATAAAAAATAAACAAATTGTATAATCTGTAGCAGTTGAACATCAGCATTGCTCAGGTCACACTTTTAATGTAAAAGAAACTAAGGTGCTAGCATCAGTGCCTGGTTCCTTTAAACGTAAAATTAGAGAATCAATCGAAATTTGTAAATATCCAAATAATATTAATGGAGATGCGGGTTACAGTCTACATCACTTGTGGAAATCGATTTTAACGCTGGATCACGGTTCGCTGAGCACCAGTCGGGTATAAATACAGGGCGGTTGCTCATCGATAGTCATTAAGTATTCTAATCTTTTGGAGTAAAGATTCCTGAAGATTCCTCATGCAATCGTAGACGAAACGTCGGATAATAATTCCATTTTGACACGGTCTAAACTCAAGAACCATCCTAAGGATGTCTACGCTGGACGATTTATGATAAAATATTTTTTGAATTTTAATTAGATATATTTACAATAAATCATTATAAATCATCTTATTTAAAAATTCATAGAAAATATATATGATAGCTAATTATAATAAAACCGGCGTCTAGCTGCGACCCGCGCACCGGGGGTTCCGTACTATCAACATTATTGCTTTAAATTTATATTAAAAAAATTAGAGTGCCGTCTAGTTACTTTGCCCACCCTAGATCAATGTCCAAAATTTTAAAGTTTTGTATCTCAACGTAAAGTTTTCATACAAAACCCCGCCGGGTCCCATTTTAAAGTTTTTTCAAGACGTCTCGAATTATATGAATGACATTTATGTCTTTCGTTTTCAAGCATGTTATGACGTCATAATTTTTCTTATGTCTCCTCCAGAACTTCGATGCGATTTTTCCGAACACTAACTTTTTATACATTTTTGACGTTAGGAGGAAAAGAACTTTCATTCTAGCAGAGAATGTACAAGATGTATCATTTAAAAAATTAAAATTTTTTATGTTTCTTGACCTTACGATATGTCACGGTTTTTTAAACGAATCTAAAAGATAATATGAAAAAACCTTATAACTTTCGTAATTAAAGTTTTTTCCATATACGAAAAACTCTGTACATATTTTTTTATAACCGGGTGTCCTGGAAAATGTGGGAAACCTCTAGGATATGAAAAAATACGTGAAAGGAATACTACAAGTTCATATAAACTTTTTTCGTGTAGGCCTCCTCTTCGGAGATATGGGCTCCCAAAGAGCTGCAATGGAATCAAGTTTTTCACACATAATTATTAAATCACGAGTTTTATTTCAATTTTTTTCAATATGATGTATACCAGGTAATACCCTTCAAATTACTATCCAAGAAAGTTTTGTGAATTACTAACAGCTGCAGGGATGGATTAGCTGTGACACTCATGGCACAACTTTTTTACTCCCTGTTTGATAAGAACTTTGGACAACGTTGTTTACATACCTTTAACTATTGACTAAAAATTGAGTTCTATTCATTCATGTCTCTAATCTTAACCGTTTTCGAAAAAACAGCATTTTATTTACACTGTTAGCCTCTAACTTCTGTCGGGTTGAATACAAAAAATGGGAATTTTCCTATGTCATTATAGTTTCAATAAAAAGTTAAAAATTTTGTAAAAGGGTTTAACATGGGCTCCGTGAGGTCTGATACAACTCGCGGGCACGACGAATTGAGAACTGCTGTACTCGCCACATTAACTCAGCATTGTTCCTTATTCCACTAAGGTCTTGAGGTGTCCCCACAGGTAAAAATCTAACAGCGTTAAGTCGGGAGATTGAAGAGGCCAGGCAATAGGTCCTTCTTTACCTATCCAATGGTTTGGATAGACGTTATTTAGGTGCTCCCGCGCAGCAACGCTTAAATGAGGTGGTACCCCATTGTGTATGTTTTGACGAGTTTCAAGTGGTAAGTGCTCACCTAAATCGTGAAAAGCTTTCTGAAGGAACTCCAAATAAAGTTCTCCATTTAATCGTGTCGGCAATACGAATGGTCCAATCAAAAAATTGCTAATGATTCCTGCCCATACATTAATTGATTGGAACTGATGTTGATGATGCGAAACAATAGTTGCATGAGAATTTTCATCAGCTCATACATGTGAGTTGTATAAATTTATGATACCATTTTTGGTAAATCTTATTTCATCCGTGAAGAGAATAGTGCTAATGAAGTTTACATTATTGTGTTGCTGATCTAATAGCCAGTTTGCAAACTGCATTCTACAGGGAAAATCTTTACTTTTTTCAGATGATATGGATATAACAGTTGTTTTTGAAGAACTTCATGTTCTATTGTTTTCGAAGTATTAAACTGCGCTAAGCGCTAATAATTTTTGAGTGCTCGTTGAAGGAGTGTCATCTACAGCGTTTAAAATATTTTCCTCTAGTTGAGTCGTACGTACTGTTTTTCCCCGACCAGCATCAGTACTTCTTTTCGCAAAATTTCCTAAAATTATGAAGAAATTTAATAATATTTTTAAATGGAATTGCCAACCATTCTCCTTTAGATGTTGGTCAACTCGTTGAAATTTTTTCTGATCTGGAAGAGTACGATTAGGATATCTGTCGTGACATAATCTCCTGGCTTCCAAAGCATTCCAAGATGCAAGACCATACATCAGATGTATATCCGCATATTCAATAAACGTGTATTTCATATTTCAAATTATGAAACAATTAATTTCACCACGAAATCCAAAAATCAGTACATTAATATCTAAGTAAAGAATCAGCGATGTGAAAGTTGACAAGTTCTAAAATGCAGAAAATTTATTTCTTTCGTACAACGTATCGGCAACAAAAATACTTTGTTTTTGGTGCCAATAAAATAAACCGCACATTTTTTGCTAACCTAGACGTTTTTAACTAAAGAGGTAAACTCCAATTTTGTATCGAATTTTTTTTATTATAAGGTTTAACACTTGATAGGAACAAAGATGTATATTTTATCGAAATACGCGAAATACATGCTGTAAACTAAATGAAATTTTTTCGATAACAGTTGGAATTAGCGGTATGAATGAAGAGTACTTAATTTTTAGTCAGTAGTTAAAGGTATATAAAAAACGTTGTCCAAAGCTCTTATCATAGAGGACGTAAAAAATGGGGATATGAGTGTCACAGCTAGGCTGTCTCTGCAGCTGTGAGTAATTCACAACACTTTCTTGGATAGTCATTTAAAGGGTCTTACCAGGTATACATCATATTAAAAAAATTTAAATACATGTGTAAAAAATTTGATTCCTTTGCAGCTCTTTTTGAACCCATATCTGCAAAGAGGAGGCCTATACGAAAAAAGTTTATGTGAATTTGTAGTATCCCTTTCACGTGTTTTTTTTTTCATACCGGGGGATTTCCCACATTTTCTCGTACACCCTGTATATGTAAAATAAAAAAATTTCTAGGAGTTATAAAATCGATTTTATTTTCATTTTAAAACTTGATACATAGACAGTTCTTGCAAAATGAGAGTTATTTTTGTGTAAAACGCTATATATCTCATAAAATAAATGTCTAAAAAAATTTTTTGAACATCGATTTTATAGCTTTTGAAAAGAGCTTTCAAATGGCAGTGGCGGCCTTGATCTAGGTTGGGCAAAAGTAACCAGACGACACTGTATTTCTCAATCGACTGAGAAAGCCTTATTCTATGAGAGTAGATGTACTTTGTTCTAATCTGGTTAGAGACAAAACACTATCTCAGATTGCAAGGAAATACGAGGAAAGAGTGAATACTTCTCTCAAGGCAGTGCACCGCCACATGAGTTTTCTTTTTTCAGTTTGTTTAGAACTAAAAAGTATAAATGTATTTTACACCCAACTATAAGTATATTTTATTTACTGTTGTTTATTGTTGGTTTACTTTTAACTATACTTACGACCTGGTTTTATTAGTACTTTTTGTTGAATGGAAACAAAGCCGCTAATTTTTTTTAGGACATTGTAGAAATCAACATTGTTGGAAGCAATTTCAACGCTGAATTCAAGATTTCCCCAGGACGAAGTGGCTTCTTCCCATTGTCCCTTATCTATTAAATCTTTCAGTTTGAGCGCTTGGTTATTTAGATCCTTATAGTCTTGAGTGTCTATAATACCCTAAAAATATATCATTTTCTCCTAAATGCCTTTTAAGATAAAAAATTTTCAAGGACAAAGGGATCATTTATCTGTACTACTGACCTTGAACTTGCAGTCGATTTTCAAGGTAATTTGAAGGTCAAGGTGATTTTTTGAATGAAAACCCAAATTTTTATTGCCGAAATGAAACGCGGAGGAAATTTCCTATCCAGCGATATAAATAAGATATGGGATAAAATCACATCTAAAGGTCATTTGAAGGTCAAATATCCTCATATCTTGAATGAACCAATAATTCGTAAATTAGGAGTGATGGAGAAAAACTTTTTCTACAAAAGTTTCTAGAAATTAAACCGAGTATGTTAAGGTGACCTTAAATTTCACATCAAGGTTATGATAACTTTTTAAATGGGACCCCATATTTTTGACCCCGAAAATGGAGTTAGCGGAATATTTTAAATGGATGTGACCCTGGAATGACCTCGAGGATCAGTATAAAGACAAATTCAAAGTCAAATATCAAAAAATTCCGAAATGGCAGGATCTTGGGGATTGTTCAAGGCTTAAGGGAAAGTTGGAGTACTGGGGGTTTGGATGAGAATGAGAAATTTTTTGTTTGGAAATGACCTTCAGTGACCCCCTCTTGAACCTTGTGGGTCATCCACAATGTAGAACTGCAAAAAATCCGCCAAACTAGGACAGCTGGAAGAATTCAAACGATAAGCGAAAATAAATAATTTTTGCACTTTATAAAACAAAAATAACGTCAAATTTCAAGGTCCTTGAAAGTAGGCTTGAAGATCAAGTTTGTTAAGGTCGTCTAAACTTGTGCATTTCATCTAATTCTTGTTGAAGACACCTTCATCGTTGAATATGCTCAGAAAACCACTAAAATTCATCAAAAAAACTTCTGGGTCCTTTAAAAAAGTTTAGCATTCCCAGACATTGACCTTGACATTCGAAGTCATTTCAAGGTCATATCCGAATGTAAAATTTTCGGTCATCTCCATTTTCAAAAGTATGGTGTCCCATTTAAAAAGTCATCGTGGCTTTGATATCACTTTCAAGGTCAAGGCCAATTTTAAGGTCACCTTAATATAAAAAATGTGATTTCCAAAAACTTTGGTAGGAAAAGTTTTCCCCATCACTTTTAGTTTTCGAATTATTGGTTCATTCATGGTATGAGTACCTTCAAATGACCTCTAGATGTGATTTAACCCCCTATGTTATTCATAGTGTTAGATAGGAAATTTTCTCCGTGTTTAGCTTCATTTTTAAACGACCTTGAAAATTGGCCTCAACAGGGTCATTGTCCTATAATAATAATTTCAAAAAACGATTCAGATAATTTTTATCTGAATCGTTTTTTGTAAATGGAGTATTTAAAACAAATAAATAAATATATATATATATATATATATATATATATATATATATATATATATATATATATATATATATATATATATATATATATAGGTGGTAACTTCTTTGGATTAGGTTTCAAAAATTAATACTACTATTCTGTGCTTGACGTTTCGCCCAACGTAGTGGGCTTTTTCAAAAGTATAATCTAGAATAAAAACAAAATATAACTAACATGGTTACAAACGCACACTCACAAGACTTAGAATTAACACTCAACGGTACAATATTAATTAAAAATATCAATTTATAAAATAATGTGAAATCAAAAATTAAAATTAAAAATTACAAATTAATCCCAGATACGCACATCAATTTACCTTGGCCATGTTTCTTAGTGAAGTATTTGACGATTCCTTCAGTTACTATCAACTTAATATTTTTTTTTCTATTGAGAAACCTTTTTACTCAGTTTTTTCTGATTAATAAATAAATTTTATCAATATTGACTATACAGTGTGTTGCAAACAATAAGGGCTACAATAGGTAGTTTAGTTTATTAGGTTAAAATATATTTGGCTTAAGTTTTTGATATCTTGTTTGTCATTGATTGCTTGTTTTTCTTTTTTTATATGTAGCATTTCCTTTATTTGAAGTTTATGGTAGTTTCTTTCCTGGGTTAGAATCTTTGTGTTTGAAAAATCAAATTCATGTTTAAAATTTGTCTCGTGTTTGTGTAATGCTATCGTTGCGTTTTTTGTGTATTTATGTCCGTTTAATCTGCTGTCTAGATATTGTGTTGTCATTCCAATATATTTCTGTGGGCAATTTAGACATGGTACGGAATAGACAATGTTAGATTTCTTTTTATGGGTCCCCTTACTTTTTAGCTTTGTAAATAGTGGTGACAAGTGGTTGTATGTTTTGTGGCAAACTATAAAATCGTGCTGTTTGAGGATGTGTGTAACTTTTTCTGACAATGAATTTATGTATGGTATTGCAACATATGTTTTTGGGTTATTATTATTATTATTTTGTTTAGGAACGTTTTTATTATACAGTTTGTAAGTTCGTTGTTTTATTATTCTGTTTGTGAGTTTTTCGGGGAAATTATTATCACTTAGGATTTGTCTGACTTTCTTAAAAGCTTCTTGACGATATTTCGGAGAAGTTAGGGTTAAAACTCTATCAGCCAAACCTATTATTACGCTGATCTTTTGGGGTTTTGGATGATGTGATTGATAGTTAAGGTAGCGTCCCGACCATGTATCTTTTGTGTACCACGTCGTCTCAATCTTTTTATTTTCATAATTTCGAACTAGTGTGAGGTCAAGGAAATTTATTTTTACATTTTGTTCGACTTCTGATGTAAATTGCAACAAAACAGTTATAATGAACACCACTGATTATAATAAGAAAATGGACGATTTATTAAAAGATTCAAGAACATATAAAAAGTTACAACACCACCCAACCAACATATTTCAAAATAAAAATAACCAATTAATCAAGAAACTTTTGTCCAAAAAACTCATAACAGATACAGAAGCAAAAAATTTAACAATACACAACGGGATTTCACCAAAAATATATGGTTTACCCAAACTACATAAACTTGGTGTTTCTCGAAGACCAATAGTATCAAGTATACAATCACCATTTTACAAATTATCGAAATATCTTTGCAGCTGCTTATCGAATATAACTGGAAAAAATAATTATTATATAAAAGACTCTTTTACTTTTAAGAAATTTATTAATAAAACAAGTATTCCAAACAACTATAAATTAATCTCACTAGATGTCGTCTCGTTATATACAAATATTCCCAATGACCTATTACCAGATATAATAAAAGCAAAGTGGGATAACTTAAAAAGCTTTACCACTTTAAACCTAGAAACTTTCACCGAAGCCATAAATTTGACACTAACCAATAATTACGTTCAATATCAAGATACATACTATCAGCAGCTTGATGGTTGCGTAATGGGCTCACCAATATCATCAACAGTTGGTCATGGAATATCTGGAAGAAAACGTCATAAAAAAAAACTTAATATACCGATTCAATTTTTCAAGAGGTACGTTGGCGACTGTCTAGCAGCTGTCCCCGAAAATTAAATAGACACCATACTAAATTCATTCAACAATTTCCACAAAAGATGCAATTTATATCAGAAGTCGAACAAAATGGAAAAATAAATTTCCTTGACCTCACACTAGTTCGAAATTATGAAAATAAAAAGATTGAGACGACATGGTACACAAAAGATACATGGTCGGGACGCTACCTTAACTATCAATCACATCATCCAAAATCCCAAAAGATCAGCGTAATAATAGGTTTGGCTGATAGAGCTTTAACCCTAACTTCTCCGAAATATCGTCAAGAAGCTTTAAAGAAAGTCAAACAAATCCTAAGTGATAATAATTTCCCCGAAAAACTCACAAACAGAATAATAAAACAACGAACTTACAAACTGTAAAATAAACGTTCCTAAACAAAATAATAATAATAATAACCCAAAAACATATGTTGCAATACCATACATAAATTCATTGCCAGGAAAAGTTACACACATCCTCAAACAGTACGATATTATAGTTTGCCACAAAACATACAACCACTTGTCACCACTATTTACAAAGCTAAAAAGTAAGGGGACCCATAAAAAGAAATCTAACATTATTCCATACCATGTCTAAATTGCCCACAGAAATATATTGGAATGACAACACAATATCTAGACAGCAGATTAAACTGACATAAATACACAAAAAACGCAACGACAGCATTACACAAACACGAGACAAATTTTAAACATGAATTTGATTTTTCAAACACAAAGATTCTAACCCAGGAAAGAAACTACCATAAATTTCAAATAAAGGAAATGCTACATATAAAAAAAGAAAAACAAGCAATCAATGACAAACAAGATATCAAAAATATTTTAACCTAATAAACTAAACCACCTATTGTAGCCCTTATTGTTTGCAACACACTGTTTAGTCAATATTGATAAAATTTATTTAAAAATCAGAAAAAACTGAGTAAAAAGGTTTCTCAATAGAAAAAAAAATATTAAGTTGATAGTAACTGAAGGAATCGTCAAATACTTCACTAAGAAACATGGCCAAGGTAAATTAATGTGCGTATCTGGGATTAATTTGTAATTTTTAATTTTAATTTTTGATTTCACATTATTTTATAAATTGATATTTTTAATTAATATTGTACCGTTGAGTGTTAATTCTAAGTCTTGTGAGTGTGCGTTTGTAACCATGTTAGTTATATTTTGTTTTTATTCTAGATTATACTTTTGAAAAAGCCCACTATGTTGGGCGAAACGTGAAGCACAGAATAGTAGTATTAATTTTTGAAACCTAATGCAAAGAAGTTACCATACATTTATATTGAAAGATGGTTTAAGAAAAATTTTGGTAAATTAAATGTATATATATATATATATATATATATATATATATATATATATATATATATATATATATATATAACGTCGGATGTTCTCACGGGTGTGATGTGTAATCGAAGGTTTTCGGGTATCCCGTGTATGTGCCGAGTCCTTTTCAGGACTGTAAGGCAGCTGACGTTTCTGTGAAATCTCATTCACCATTTTCAAAGCTTACTGTACGGCGTCTGTGGGCGAACTGAGGCTTGCGAATCGTGTACTGTCGGTCTCGTGTGTACGTGGGGCTAATGGGTTGGCCAGTTGGTTCTGGCCAATCAGGTTGCCAGCTCTGCTGCATATCATCGGCCCTGTTGCCAGTATTTGAGGTCGTGTTGCCGAGTTGTGATATGTTTCTTTACTACCTTCTATTGGTTGATGTTTCGTATGTCGATTTTTCCAAGTATTAGGCAATCGCTGGCTATCATTTCTGCTATGATAAGTTATTGGGATTCTTTGCAATTTCTCTTGTGGACAAGTTTTCACATCTCGATAGCATTTTGTTTTTGAGAAATTCATCTTATATCCTGTGTTTAACAAGTGTTGGACCAGAAATTAATTTCTTCTCAACAAAAATGCTATCGAGATGTGAAAACAAGTGATGTCACTTTTATAACACTTACACTACTTTATAGCTGGCCGCTATACTACTGGAAAATGTCATATTAGAGCAGTATCGGAGATAAGTAAATTAGCCTAAATCGACTTATTTTGACGTCGAGTGTTTAATCAAACGTTGTACATATATTTTCCTTACACCCTATATAAATATATATATATATATATATATATATATATATATATATATATATATATATATATATATATATATATATATAGTAAAATTAATATATAATGTATATTTTTATTTATTTTCTTGTAATTTACCAGATTATATAAGTAAGGTGCCCACGTAAGACAAGAATCGACAGGAGATATCCAGGAATCGCCGAGTCCAACGCCTTTGAAATTGCTTTTTATATCTCCATTTTTAATTGCCTGAAAAAAATGATGAAATTACTATACCGCTAAATCAAAATTTAATATAATTTTATTTCTAATTTTGGAATCGAGTGCTAATAAATACGATTACGGCCCAAAAATATATTTGTAAAGAATCATCGAAAAAGCCGGACAATCCGGTGTTTCCAATACATCGAATAATTACCTTTAATATTGTTGTTCTAATTAAGAAAGAAAATATAATTTTTTCAGTTTTAGGTTACTATTAAATTTAGAGTTTATGAAAACCAACCTGATCCAAATATAAGGCAATTTCTGCAGTCATTTTTCCTCCATAAGACTCACAAAATATGTAGAGAGGAACATCTTCAAATTGTGGAAGTGCTTTATAGAATCCTTGTAATAAAACAACAAAATCCTTTGCTATTTGAGTGTTATTAGTCGTATATTCATCATTATCTACATAACTGAAGCCGGTACCCACTGGATTGTCAACAAATAAAATATTGGCATAATTAACCCAACTAGAATTTCTTGGATTTAAGTTTGAGTCAATGGGACCAATCTCTTCAAAGTTTCCATACCTAAATAAAAAATAATAATAGTTACAGTGTTACAGAGTAAGTAATACTTTTTAATATTATTAGTAAGCGCTTCATGGTATACTAATTTGTTACGATAAGGGATGTAATTATTATGACAAAAGTGGATAACTAATACTACAAGGACAAAAACAGCTTGTTAAGTTCTCAAAATCGAATGAAATTGCTAATTTTAACTCTTGATATAAAAATGTTTATTTTATTCCAATAAAATTTTTAAGTTCGGTAATAACTACAAACAAGTAGACCCTGGAGAAAATCACGATTCCAAGAAATTTTTTATCAAAAATACATCGAACTCATTTGAAGAATAAAGGTCCTTACTTAAAAGAGATTTGTACAATATTTTTTAAGTATAATTCTAGATAACCGTGAAATTTGGTCAAGAAAACTACCTTATATTTCTATAACACAAAGAAAATTTTTTTTATAAACACGAGAAGTTACATCTTTCAGATAGAAGAACCCATGCTTATTATCACAGTCTTGAAAAGGTCACTATTATCACAGATAAACCACTACGAGTCTAAAATATACACACTTATTAGAGTTATTAAAATATTCGTAATATAATATTTTTACAGCTATCACAAAGCTTTATTCCTCACCATTCAGAGGAATTTTTCGTCTACGCCAAGACAAGGATTTCTGGCTCGAGTCTTCTTCTTTAGTTGGTTTTATAAATGTTCATTAGGATTTAAATCAGGGCTGTACTTAAATGCTAACTTCTCTATTATATATATATATATATATATATATATATATATATATATATATATATATATATAATATGTTATATTGTAGGTTTTCACGGATGGTGGAATGAATGGTTTAGTTATTCCGGGTTTCAATCCGTTCGTTCAAAAAATCGTTTTCACGACGTTTCGCCAAAATCTCATTTGGCATTTTCAAGTGCGGTTCGTTTCGTTACTCGCTGAGCATTGATGGTGGCCTCTGATGAATGTTATATCCAAATTTACCCAATATCATTAAATATTCTAAGTTATTGTATATCATTTAGCTGTTGACCTTGCAGGTGCAGTAAATGAATACTTTAATATGATATGTTATTAATCCAAACGGATGCAGGTGTTTAATAAAGGCGATGAATTTACTAAAAGAACAATAATAGTTTCAGATATCATAAATAAGCCTAGACGCTGAACTAACTAAATAAACAATAAAGAATAATATCATATTTCATCAACAAGTATAGACTACGAATAATGCTTTATTGTTTCCATTGTTCGAAAATAGACAAAGAAACTAGTACATCATGGAAAAGCGAATGATACTATAAATACCTGCACTCGCCCTGCGCTAGTCAGTCAGTCGAGTATATTGTAAACTAAAAGTTCTAAATAATTAAGTCAGTTGAGCTTATCACCAGTTACTTTGTTATTTTAAATCTTAATTTATAGTTAATCTTTTAAAGACATTATAAAAATCAAAAGTCCAAATCAAATAAAATCATTGTTAGTCGTGCTGCTGCAAATAAAGTGTTTTTTTAAAAAACCTTACCACTCGTCCACGACCTAACATATATATATATATATATATATATATATATATATATATATATATATATATATATATATATATATATATATATATATATGGGCGCCTATGTAGATTTTCTTTTCATACACAACAACGCAAGGCTACCGCATATATCGTTCCTGAGAGAAGTTAGGATACAGCCCTGATCTAAACTGTATTAAGTATTTATAGAATCAACCAAAGAAGAAAAATCGAGCCAGAAATCCTGCCGCAATTATTCATCCCACAACTAAGAGATGCAATACAGGATTGGAACAACATCAACCGAGAGGTTATCAGTAACTATATTAAGTCAATTTATTTTTGAGTCTTGGCATTGACGAAAGATTCTTCTGAAAGATGGTTGATTGCAAGGAACGCCTCAAAATATGCCTATGCACTAAAAATAATATCGGATGGTGTGGGCGTAAGTGCGGCTCCTGCTGCATACCATGCCTACATCCTGTCAAAAATAAGGTATGGTCAGATATGCTAGGGAAACTCGAGTCATGTACAAAGAGTTTTTACTTTACAAAAGTGATATATTCGGAATATTTTTTTAAAAAAGTTACGTAATAGTTGCAAAAATATTTTATTAGGAATATTTTAATAGTTCTAATAAGTATATATATTTTACACTCGCAGTGGTTTGTCTGTGATAACAGTGATCTTTTTCAAGACTGTGATAAAATGCATGGGTTCTTCTATCTATACCTATATATATATATATATATATATATATATATATATATATATATGTCAAGCTTATCAGTGGTTATCCTTGGAAATAACATTTTGAAGTTTCTTTTACTAATTATTAGAGTAGTATCATTTGCATATAATATTGTATGTAATACAATAATATCTCGTATTTCACGTGTGTGCATATATATAACAATGATCTATGTACAGATCCTTGAGATACATTGTTTTTGAATAAAAATCTTATCTAAAAAGGTATTACTCTAAAAAATCTACGGATGTATGTTCTCCAGAATTATTATTTTTTAAAGTTTATCTTAAGTGTATCTTTGATAGGATTGTTTTTACTTTGATTTTATCATTAATAGGCCTGTTCGTAGAGAAATCACAAACCAGTTAACGCCAACCAAAGGTTACAAAAACAGTCAGGTGATTGTTCTGCGAACAGAGCTAATATGATTTACAAAAACCAAGTACTTTTAGAGCATTTTACTTAGGATACTATTTCATGTCGGCAAGAATCTGATTTTGTAAATACTATAATTGTTCCTTACTCTGTTGATGATGCTCCCGGTCCTCCTTGTAACCAAATAACGACCGGTGCGTTGGTATAAGTATTAGTGGCAGTAGTATAATGTAACCACCAAAACATGTGCGCACCTTCTCTAACGGTAACAAATCCCCATTCTTGATCAGTAGGACCGAATCCTTGACGGCCTTAAAAGTAGATAGTCCGTTAACATAATTTAAATTAAAAAGTGTAAATAAAAGTCCTTTTATTTTATTACTAGACCGGCAGAAATGAAAAATTTTGTTAATTTTCGGAAGACAACTATATCTAAGCACAAGGCTAAGAAAATCAAATACTGGATGCTTTATACTATCCAGAAAAATATCGAAATATCACTGCAGAGTTCTGATTTTAATATAACGGTAATAGAAATTTTATAGTCTCAATTTAAGAGAGCTATGAGGCAATACGATATATAGAGAGAAGCTGTGTAACAAAAAGGAAAGCGTAAGTTTCCTAAATGGATCTGCTATCGTGAATTTCACAGATAATATATATTAACAACAACATTATGTCAAATAGAAATATATTAAGCCTATATCCGATAAATCGATTTCCAAATTATTTTTTACAACCAGCCTTTTCCCAATGTATACTTTTCCGTTCATTTCTAGCCGCTATATTGTGTTAATTTTCGGGAGGCAACTATGTCTTTTAGCATAAGACTAAGAAATTAAACACTGGATGCTTCATAATATCCTAAAAAATATCGAAATATCATCGCAGATTTCTGATTTTAATATAACAGTAATAGAAATTTTATAGTCTCAATTTAAGGGAGGTGTGAGGTAATACGATATAAAGGGAGGAGCTGTGTAAAAAACAGGAAAGCGTAAGTTTACTAGATGGATCTGCTATCGTAAATTTCACAGATTATCTATAGTAACAGCAACATTATGTCAAATAGAAATATATTAAGCCTATATCCGATAAATCGATTTCCAAATTATTTTTTACAACCAGCCTTTTCCCAATGTATACTTTTCCGTTCATTTCTAGCCGCCATATTTTGTTAATTTTCGGGATGCAACTATGTCTTTTAGCATAAGCCTAAGAAAATTAAACCCTGGGTGCTTCATAATATCCTAAAAAATATCGAAATATCATCGCAGAGTCCTGATTTTAATATAACGGTAATAGAAATTTTATAGTCTCAATTTAAGGGAGCTGTGAGGTAATACGATATAAAGGGAGGAGCTGTGTAACAAACAGGAAAGCGTAAGTTTACTAGATGGATCTGTTATCGTGAATTTCACAGATAATCTATAGTAACAGCAACATTATGTCAAATAGAAATATATTAAGCCTATATCCGATAAATCGATTTCCAAATTATTTTTTACAACCAGCCTTTTCCCAATGTATACTTTTCCGTTCATTTCTAGTCGCCATATTGTGTTAATTTTCGGGATGCAACTATGTCTTTTAGCATAAGCCTAAGAAAATCAAACCCTGGGTGCTTCATAATATCCTAAAAAATATCGAAACATCATCGCAGAGTCCTGATTTTAATATAACGGTAATAGAAATTTTATAGTCTCAATTTAAGGGAGCTATGAGGTAATACGATATAAAGGGAGGAGCTGTGTAAAAAACAGGAAAGCGTAAGTTTGCTAGATGGATCTGTTATCGTAAATTTCACAGATAATCTATAGTAACAACAACATTATGTCAAATAGAAATATATTAAGCCTATATCCGATAAATCGATTTCCAAATTATTTTTTACAACCAGCCTTTTCCCAATGTATACTTTTCCGTTCATTTCTAGCCGCTATATTGTGTTAATTTTCGGGATGCAACTATGTCTTTTAGCATAAGGCTAAGAAAATCAAACCCTGGGTGCTTCATAATATCCTAAAAAATATCGAAATATCATCGCAGAGTCCTGATTTTAATATAACGGTAATAGAAATTTTATAGTCTCAATTTAAGGGAGCTATGAGGCAATACGATATAAAGGGAGGAGCTGTGTAAAAAACAGGAAAGCGTAAGTTTGCTAGATGGATCTGTTATCGTGAATTTCACAGATAATCTATATTAACAACAACATTATGTCAAATAGAAATATATTAAGCCTATATCCGATAAATCGATTTCCAAATTATGTTTTACAACCAGCCTTTTCCCAATGTATACTTTTCCGTTCATTTCTAGTCGCCATATTGTGTTAATTTTCGGGAGGCAACTATGTCTTTTAGCATAAGGCTAAGAAAATCAAACCCTGGGTGCTTCATAATATCCTAAAAAATATCGAAATATTATCGCAGAGTCCTGATTTTAATATAACGGTAACAGAAATTTTATAGTCTCAATTTAAGGGAGCTATGAGGTAATACGATATAAAGGGAGGAGCTGTGTAAAAAACAGGAAAGCGTAAGTTTACTAGATGGATCTGTTATCGTGAATTTCACAGATAATCTATAGTAACAGCAACATTATGTCAAATAGAAATATATTAAGCCTATATCCGATAAATCGATTTCCAAATAATTTTTTACAACCAGCCTTTTCCCAATGTATACTTTTCCGTTCATTTCTAGCCGCCATATTTTGTTAATTTTCGGGATGCAACTATGTCTTTTAGCATAAGGCTAAGAAAATCAAACACGGGGTGCTTCATAATATCCTAAAAAATATCGAAATATTATCGCAGAGTCCTGATTTTAATATAACGGTAACAGAAATTTTATAGTCTCAATTTAAGGGAGCTATGAGGTAATACGATATAAAGGGAGGAGCTGTGTAAAAAACAGGAAAGCGTAAGTTTACTAGATGGATCTGTTATTGTGAATTTCACAGATAATCTATAGTAACAGCAACATTATGTCAAATAGAAATATATTAAGCCTATATCCGATAAATCGATTTCCAAATAATTTTTTACAACCAGCGTTTTCCCAATGTATACTTTTCCGTTCATTTCTAGCCGCCATATTTTGTTAATTTTCGGAATGCAACTATGTCTTTTAGCATAAGGCTAAGAAAATCAAACCCTGGGTGCTTCATAATATCCTAAAAAATATCGAAACATCATCGCAGAGTTCTGATTTTAATATAACGGTAATAGAAATTTTATAGTCTCAATTTAAGGGAGCTATGAGGCAATACGATATATATAGGAAGAAGCTGTGTAACAAAAAGGAAAGCGTAAGTTTACTAGATGGATGTGCTATCGTGAATTTCACAGATAATCTATAGTAACAACAACAGTATATCAAATAGAAATATATTAAGCCTATATCCGATAAATCGATTTCCAAATTATTTTTTACAACCAGCCTTTTCCCAATGTATACTTTTCCGTTCATTTCTAGCCGCTATATTGTGTTAATTTTCGGGATGCAACTATGTCTTTTAGCATAAGGCTAAGAAAATCAAACCCTGGGTGCTTCATAATATCCTAAAAAATATCGAAATATCATCGCAGAGTCCTGATTTTAATATAACGGTAATAGAAATTTTATAGTCTCAATTTAAGGGAGCTATGAGGCAATACGATATAAAGGGAGGAGCTGTGTAAAAAACAGGAAAGCGTAAGTTTGCTAGATGGATCTGTTATCGTGAATTTCACAGATAATCTATATTAACAACAACATTATGTCAAATAGAAATATATTAAGCCTATATCCGATAAATCGATTTCCAAATTATGTTTTACAACCAGCCTTTTCCCAATGTATACTTTTCCGTTCATTTCTAGTCGCCATATTGTGTTAATTTTCGGGAGGCAACTATGTCTTTTAGCATAAGGCTAAGAAAATCAAACCCTGGGTGCTTCATAATATCCTAAAAAATATCGAAATATTATCGCAGAGTCCTGATTTTAATATAACGGTAACAGAAATTTTATAGTCTCAATTTAAGGGAGCTATGAGGTAATACGATATAAAGGGAGGAGCTGTGTAAAAAACAGGAAAGCGTAAGTTTACTAGATGGATCTGTTATCGTGAATTTCACAGATAATCTATAGTAACAGCAACATTATGTCAAATAGAAATATATTAAGCCTATATCCGATAAATCGATTTCCAAATAATTTTTTACAACCAGCCTTTTCCCAATGTATACTTTTCCGTTCATTTCTAGCCGCCATATTTTGTTAATTTTCGGGATGCAACTATGTCTTTTAGCATAAGGCTAAGAAAATCAAACACGGGGTGCTTCATAATATCCTAAAAAATATCGAAATATTATCGCAGAGTCCTGATTTTAATATAACGGTAACAGAAATTTTATAGTCTCAATTTAAGGGAGCTATGAGGTAATACGATATAAAGGGAGGAGCTGTGTAAAAAACAGGAAAGCGTAAGTTTACTAGATGGATCTGTTATCGTGAATTTCACAGATAATCTATAGTAACAGCAACATTATGTCAAATAGAAATATATTAAGCCTATATCCGATAAATCGATTTCCAAATAATTTTTTACAACCAGCGTTTTCCCAATGTATACTTTTCCGTTCATTTCTAGCCGCCATATTTTGTTAATTTTCGGAATGCAACTATGTCTTTTAGCATAAGGCTAAGAAAATCAAACCCTGGGTGCTTCATAATATCCTAAAAAATATCGAAACATCATCGCAGAGTTCTGATTTTAATATAACGGTAATAGAAATTTTATAGTCTCAATTTAAGGGAGCTATGAGGCAATACGATATATATAGGAAGAAGCTGTGTAACAAAAAGGAAAGCGTAAGTTTACTAGATGGATGTGCTATCGTGAATTTCACAGATAATCTATAGTAACAACAACAGTATATCAAATAGAAATATATTAAGCCTATATCCGATAAATCGATTTCCAAATTATTTTTTACAACCAGCCTTTTCCCAATGTATACTTTTCCGTTCATTTCTAGCCGCCATATTGTGTTAATTTTCGGGATGCAACTATGTCTTTTAGCATAAGCCTAAGAAAATCAAACCCAGGGTGCTTCATAATATCCTAAAAAATATCGAAATATCATCGCAGAGTCCTGATTTTAATATAACGCTAATAGAAATTTTATAGTCTCAATTTAAGGGAGCTATGAGGTAATACGATATAAAGGGAGGAGCTGTGTAACAAACAGGAAAGCGTAAGTTTACTAGATGGATCTGTTATCGTGAATTTCACAGATAATCTATAGTAACAACAACATTATGTCAAATAGAAATATATTAAGCCTATATCCGATAAATCGATTTCCAAATTATTTTTTACAACCAGCCTTTTCCCAATGTATACTTTTCCGTTCATTTCTAGTCGCCATATTGTGTTAATTTTCGGGAGGCAACTATGTCTTTTAGCATAAGGCTAAGAAAATCAAACCCTGGGTGCTTCATAATATCCTAAAAAATGTCGAAACATCATCGCAGAGTCCTGATTTTAATATAACGGTAATAGAAATTTTATAGTCTCAATTTAAGGGAGCTATGAGGCAATACGATATATATAGGAAGAAGCTGTGTAACAAAAAGGAAAGCGTAAGTTTACTAGATGGATCTGCTATCGTGAATTTCACAAATAATCTATAGTAACAACAACAGTATATCAAATAGAAATATATTAAGCCTATATCCGATAAATCGATTTCCAAATTATTTTTTACAACCAGCCTTTTCCCAATGTGTACTTCTCCGTTCATTTCTAGCCATCATATTAAGTTAAAATCACTTTGGACAAAAGATAAGGTTTTTTCTAAACAACCCTGTATAAAAAGTAGGTCGTAACCATATAGTACGTAAATTCTATTTTCTGTTGGTTCTGATACATATAAATGTAATTATTATGTCAGATTAATCCATTTTACAAGTAATATGTCCATGAAAAATAAAAACAGAAAAATATTAGATATGTTTTGCTGCACATCGTATTTTGTTTTTTGAGAAATTAAAAAAATGTAATCTGACTATAATTTTGTAATACCCTTTAATTAAAACCTCCATTCAAATAGCTTATTTATTTCTAAAACTCCAATTTTTTAAATTCAGGTCTTATTCGTGGTCAGCATAAAAACACTGAGAACTAAAAAATACCATTTGTATGTAATTTATTTGCCACTAAAATGAAGTTAAATATAATTTTGGAGACCAATAAAGAAATGCATATTTTTCATCTAAACTACATACCAATTTATCTTTATAACGTCTCATAAACAATATAATAATTTTTATTTATCAAATTAATTTTGAGGATAATTTGTTGGGGAATTGTTGAATTAGTTATTCCCGTACTTGCAAGGTGCTATGGATAGAAACACCATCTCCTTGAAAATCAAGATTTTTCTATTCAATTTGCCAGAAAATCGCTATATTCATTGCGCAAGAATTGTACATTTTTCCGGAAGAAATATGGCTCCATTGTCTGATTATTTAATATAGTTCAACAAACGTTCGTTTTAAATAAGTATTGATCTTTACATTGAATTATAAAATTGGAAAATTTATAAAATTTGACAGTTTACTAAAGTCGATGGGGTCAATTCGGTTAAAATATTTTCAAGATGGTGGCATGTCCAATTATACCGGAAGTTGATGCCTTCTTGCATACTATAAATGGAACACCCTATAAGTTATTTAATTTTTAGATATTTTATTTCAAATTATAGACATATAGTCTAACTGTTCCTGACCAATTTTAAATTTTATGACAAAAATAAAGGGTGTTTTTTAGAGGTATACAATTTTAAAAAGAAATAAAATACGTATAAATAATGTTAATAGCTATGGTATTGGCTTTATTTCAAAGATAACTGAATGTCATTAGTGTTTAAATATGATTTCGGGCATATAAGCTCCACGGCTGGCTCGAATAAAGCGCAATCGGGAAGTCTAATTTTCGACCACTTTTTCGAGCAACCGGGGACGTATATCAGCAATTACGCGACGAATGTTGACTTCCAAGTGATCCAACGTTTGTGGTTTATCGGCATAGACTAGTTACTTTACATATCCCCAAACAGTAATCCGTAGGTGTGAGATCACACGATCGTGGAGACCAGCTTACAGGTCTTGAAATTGATGGTGTCGCGCGCTGTGTGGCATGTTGTGTCATCTTGTTAAAACCAAAGCTTTGTCACATCAATACCATTCAACTGAGGAATGAGCAAATCATGGCTATATGGCGCATTCTATTGACGAATACGGGTCAATGATTCCGCTTGCCTATCAAGTACACCAAACAGTGACTTTTGATGGATGTAAGGGCGTCTTAATAAAGACTTCTGGGGTTTCTCTGCTGCAATTTGGCAATTCTGTTTATTAACGTAGTCATTCAACCAAAAATGAGGCGTTGAAAAAGAAAATCAAGCTGAATATTGTTTTCTGCCCATTCATTGAATGTATGGCGCGCATGATGGTCATGCGGTTTTAATTCTAGCAATAACTGGATCTTGTAAGTTCCTAATCCGAGATATTTCCGCAAAATCTTCTAGAAAGTAAACGAGTACAGCTCCAACTGTTGTGCATGATGGCGAATTGACGCATTCGGGTTCTCCTCAACACTACGTTCCACAACCCGAATAACTTCTTCTGTGCGCATTGTACGGCATCTTTGTGGATACGTATTATCAATCAGAGCGTACATAATGCGAAAACGATCCATTGCTTGCCGAATAACTTGTTCGGATGGACGATTATGTCGACCGTAAAATTGACGTAGCGCACATGGTGAAATGGAAAACGTACTGACTACAAATCAACTATTAACTGTCAAATTTACAGTCATTAGAAATAGTGTTGCCAATTTTAAAACCAAACCTCTAAAGAACATACCCTTTATCAATTTCTCCTATATGAAAGCCTTTATTATTTAATTGGGATTGGTTTCCTTCTAGAAGGGGATCTACTTTAGTATACTGTGTTGATATTTTGATAATAAATAAATACAGGGTGATCAAAAACAAAACATTAAATATTAACTTAAAAAAAATCGTTAAAAGTCAATTTTTTTAATATAAACCTTTTCTTTTTATAATTTTATATTATTTAGCATTAAAAATAGCTGTGCATAAGTTGTCTATTCGAAAAATTTGTAGTTTTTAAAATATTGGCAACTTAACATTTTTTATTGTAAAAACACTATACGGCTTTTAAGTTTTGTTATTGGTTGACGTGAAACGCGACGAAAGAAAACAATAAAGTACTTTAGAATTGTTATTATTTTTTGTCATTTGAAAATTATTTAAATTTGTCTATTATCTATGAGGAATGTAAAAAAGTTTATCAAGGACATTTGCTGATAGATATTCAGATAAACAGAAACCGTCACGGAACAATGTGAAAAATTTCAAAAATTTGGCACCGTTCAAGCTAAAATACATAAAAGGAAACCTAATCTCAATGAAGAAAATGTCGAAATTGCAATTCTGGGATATTTTGCGGCATATCCTGACATCGCTAAGACAAGTGGCTCTACAAACAGGAATCTCGCAGGACTCAATACATAGAAATAGGACTTCCAATCTTATTTAATATATTTGGTTCAACATCTAAGAGGTACTGATTTGCCGAAAAGAGAGCAATTTTGCGATGGTACAAGACGACCTTCGATTTGACATAATTTAGCCTAATGGAGCAAAATTTACGAAAAACTGCCATTTTAACACACAATTCCTATTTTTGGAGTGATTCAAATTCTCATACAGTAAGGTTTCTGAATTTTCAAGAAACCTGGCAATTTAACGTATTTTGTGTTGTAAGAAATGATGGAATAGCAAAACTATATTTTTATGAAGAAAACCTAAATGGCAATTAATTAATAATACCATTGTATGAGGTATATACAATGATAATACTAAGCAAATTATATTCTCATTTTAAATTATGTATTTACTTTTGTAGGAGAAAGATATTTAAGTATTCTAGAAGAGTTGAACAATCAATATTTAAACAAATTATCTCTGACAAAATACAGGCAAATTTTTTATCATTACGATGGCGTCCCACCACAAATACCAGTTACTAACTTCTTACAAGAAACGTTTTATGACAAGTGGATTGCTAACAATATATCTTTTCTGTGGCCTCCTCGTGCTCCTGATTTGACTGTCTTAGATTATTTTATATGGGGAGCGATAAAAAACATCTTTTATTGTAATCCAGTGATAACGATGGAGGAGCGTACAGCAACGGTAAGGGACTCGTTCCAAAGTTTATCTCCAAATTCAATTAGAGAGGCCACCCATGACGAACTAACTCGGAGATTTATTAAAATAAGTTGTTTCCCTGTTTAGGTAAGCCGTTCAGTATTTTTACAGTACAAAAAAGTTAAACTGACAATAATAATATTATAATAATAATAATATATTACGAACAATTTTAGTACAATTCTTCAAACAGATCATGATCTAATCTAAACATATTTAAGATCTCAATATTAAATAATTATGCACCTAGGTAACATAATACCTGTATGTGCACAAAATCAAAAATATTATATTAATTTCAAAAAACAATCATAAAAAAAAACATATTGAATGAAAATAACAATAATTAATGGAATACCTACATACTAAACAAACCTACACACTAAACAAACATACACACTAAATAACCTATGAAGATTTTGTCAAAAAAAAAGTTTAAATTGATCAATGTTATGAAAAATATATGTTCTGCATAGCTTACTAAATTTTTACACATTGAAGTTTGTTCTTATACTAATTGGGATAATATTGTAGAACTTGGGCGCCAGACAGTTAACAAATCTATAACTAATGTTTTTATTACTATTTGGTATCCTTAGATGTCTATTCATTCTACATCTCGTTTCATAAGAGTGACTCACATAATTTTTTTATTTCGCAGATTTATGTACATAAATACAAGAAAACAATATATACAATGAACGGACATCAAAAATTTGTGCTGAATAAAGAAACCTAGTAGAATATCTTTTTTTCTTCCAAAAAATTACCTTTAAAATGTAATTTTGTACTACGTTGAGTTGTTGTAATGAGTTTTGATACAGGCCACCCCAAACAATTATTCCATATCTAATTAAGGATTCTACTAATGTTTTGTAAATATTTATTAAAAGTTGCCCAGTGAAAATGTTTCTCAGTATATAAAATTTATGAATTAATTTTCTGATGTTGTTTGTTAATTTTAAAATGTGCTGATCCCATTTTAGATTTTTGTCGATTATTATACCCAAATATTTTATGAATGGTACATTTTTTATTAAGATATTTCCAGCTTCAATTTGGTTGAAGTCTGGACGATTTAATATTGTTATCGAAAATGCAATATAATGAGTCTTGTCAACGTTCAAAGTGAGTTTGGAGGAATCCAGCCAGTTTATTATTTTAAGCAGACCAGTTTTTGTTGATTCTTTCACTTGATCCCAGGTTTCTCCAGAGAAAACGGCCACTGTATCGTCCGCGTATGAAATTAGAGAACCATGCTCCAAGCACATGCTTGTTAGTGAATTTATATAAACTATAAACAAAATCGGTCCCAATACTGTCCCTTGAGGAACCCCGATTCTGATGTCTAAAGGGTCACTATAGATGTTATCAATTTTTAAAATTTGTTTCCTATTTCTTAAGTAACTCTCAAAGACACTCAACACAGAACCCCTAACACCATAGACGTTTAAAACATCCAAAAATGAGTCATGGGGCACAGTGTCAAATGCTCTGGCAAGATCCAGAAAGACGGCAAGACATTTTTTATCATTATCAAGATTCACGGTTACTGACTTAGTAAATTCATAAATCGCATCTGATGTACTCAATCCACTGGTAAATCCAAATTGATTTTTAGAGAGGATGTTATTAATTTCCAGAAAATTTACCAATCTATCCTTTAAACATTTCTCAAATATCTTTGCAAAATTATTTATTACACTAATTGGACGATAATTGCTAATAGTCGCTTTGTCTCCTGCTTTATGAATTGGTGTAACAAGTGTTAGTTTGAAATGGCTGGGTACTTTACCCGATTTAAAAATTAAATTTATTAGATAGGTCAAGGGTTTCAGCAATAAGAGGTGGAATTGTTTAACGAACTGAGAATTTATTCCATCTACACCGGGAGCGCAATTATTCTTTAAAGAGTGTATTTGTTTTATTATTTCGATTTCATTGACAGGCTTCAGGAACATAGAGGAAATACAGGCATGTCGTACCTGAAATTTTTTATCAGGATCCTTTATCTTATTTAACATATTAACTCCCACATTCACAAAAAAATTGTTGCAAAAATTTGCCATTTCTTTCACGTCTGAAAATATTCTATTAGAATCTTCAATTTGCAGCTTTTCTTTGTTTTTTTTGTTATTATGATTTGAGGCTTCATTAACAATTTTAAACATTTTTTTAACGTCATGTTCACTATCTACTATTTTTTGTCTATAGTAATCATATTTGCATTTATGTATGATTGTATTTAAAGTATTTCTGTATTCTTTATACTTTTTTTCTTCATTTAAGTCGAATTTTTTTCTAAGACATTGTTTCATTTTATCTCGTTGTTTTATTGAGTGTATAATAGCAGATGTTATCCATGGTTTTATTTTTTTAACTTCCTTATACCTAACAATCCTCCTATCTTCGGATTCCTTTATAATACGAGATACTATCGTAGTGAAGTTTTCAGTCGCAATTTCTATGTCATTACTAGCAGTCACAACACTCCAATCCTGCTCAGCCAGCAAATCATTAACTCTTTCATAATTGATTCTTGTAACAGTCTTTGTAACAAATCCTGATGAAGCTTTAAATTCACTTATTTTATTGGTATAAAAATTTATCATAACCGGATAATGATCTGTGAGATCAGACTCCAGAATGAAGGCAGAATATTCAAGTGAAGAGCATACTAACGTTTTCTTAACAAATATATGATCAACGCATGAAGCACTTGTCGGTGTTACACGCGTCGGGCTATTTATAACAGACGCAAAACCATGGGACAATAAAAGTGATAAGTAATTGTTACTAGTGACATCATTTCCTAATTCTATGTTAATATTTATATCTCCCAAAATTAATTCTACATGACATTCAGGATTTTCAGACAGATATTTTTCCAAGTCCTCACTAAAACATGGAAGACTCGTTGAAGGTGGCCTATAAATACATGTAATTCCATATTTTATATAATTTACTATAAGAGTAATTTTACTAAAAGTTACTCCAGATTTAACAAACTTTTTATTTTCAACACTAATAACATCAAGGTTATTCTTTATAAAAATAACAACACCGTCGTTTTGGTTAACATCACCGCGACTGTAAAACATACGAAAACCATCAATGTCATACAAGTTATCTTCAATCTTCCACGTTTCACTCAATACAATAATATCACAGAAAAACAGTTTATAGGCCTGAAGAAAAACCAAAAGTTGATTAAAGTTTTTGTTTATACTTCTAATATTGAAATGTATTAAATTTAATCTTTTTCTACTAATATCAATGTTTGTTTCTATTAAATTACAGTCCATATTTTGTTGGGCAGACCGATCGTCAAGTAGTTCCAACTCCTGTAAGACATCAATTTCTTGTGACTTAGAAGCCATTATTATAACCATAGTCTATCTTGTTTCTCAATATCTTTATAAGGTACTCATACGACGGACAGTCTCTATCATTGGCTTCGTGATTTGCGTTATAATGCAGGCCAAATTTCTTATTCGCTTTTTCACAGTTCATGCATTTTTTATACCTTTTTTGACACTGTTGAATTGAGTGTTCTCCTGCACAATATTCACATATGGTATTATTTGGGCAAACATTACTTTTGTGAAAATGTTCCTGACATTTGAAACAACGTTCTATGCCGATATCCTCATAAATTGGGTACCGTTCCCACTGTACAAAAATCTTCTTTACATTCATCAGCTTATGAAACAACTTAGGCGAGCAGTCTCCGTAAATAATATAGGTTCCATTTCTTTTATTTTGCTTTAAAAATGTTACTTGCAATTCATCAGTGGTGTCAATAAACTGATTTTGTTCTCGTATACAAGCTTCTATATATTGTTTGTCGAGGTCACTCTCTGATTCTCTCATAACCGATTATTTTAAATCGAGGTTTTCTCAATTTGGTAATTTGTATGTCATAGTCTTTTAATTTGTTTTCAGCGTCCTTTCTTAAAATCTCTACATCATTCCTGTCTTTACACTTCACAACTATGCTTCCATTTTTTGTGCTTCTTGTACTTCTAATACCAACCTTTAGATCAGCGGGCCTTATATTCCTCTGTAAATCTTGCTTGTTTTTTCTGTATTCTGCTGTTTCTTCGGTTTAATTATAATGCTAGGTATATTGTTTGTTTTGGAAATATTTGCTTCACTCCTTTGAACAACATCACTATACAAAAAACATTTCCCGTTAGAGTTTTGTTTGTCTTCTAAGTCACTTAATTTTTGTTTCAAAAGGGCTATTATTTCATCTTTGCTCTCAATTATTTTTACTTTATCTTCTATTGTTTCTTTTAACAGTTTATGAGTATCGAAATTTAAACAACCTGGGCAATAAAATTTCAGAATTCGACCTCCTTCGGATCCCAAGACCTTTACTTCATTTGTCGATAGATCTCCACATGCCTTACATACTCCTCTTCTACAGTTGTCACACGAAAACACTGTTTTTTGCTTGATATTACAAATGTCACACTCCATTTTAGAGTACTACACAAAGCCTACACCAGAATATTTGGCAGTACAGGGACACCTTTATTACTACCACTAAAAAACATACTCGAATGGCGTGCTTTATAGGTTATAGTTTGGAATTTGTTTATTATTATGACACTAATGGTTCATTCACAGGCTTTTCTTTATTCACGGAAAATTATAAGTGGTTTATTTAGGTGAGGACACTTTTTGTTATTATTAATTCTTCCTATAAAACTTAATTTTGAGAAACTACGGTAACCGTCAAAGATAAGCAGTATATCCTAAAGATCACCACAATATTTCAAAAACTGCAAATTTTTGGAATAGACAACCTTATACAAAGTCGCCCTTATTTTTAATGCTAAATAAAATAACATTTATTTATTATTAAAATACCAACACAGTCTATTAAAGTAGATCCCCTTCTAGAAGGAGACTAACCCATATAAATAATAAAATCTTTCATATAGGAGAAATTGAGAGTTATGTTTAGGTCTGCAACCGCAATGTTTTACATAAAATTTAAAATATGTCAAAAACAGTTAGATTTAGGTATAGGACATTATACATGAAACATGTTTATAATTTTACTTAAAAATGGAATAACATATAGTTTATTTAAAATAAGCCAGAATGCATTTACTTCTGGTGTAACCGGAAATGCTACCATCTTGAAAATATTTTGTTCGAATTGCCCCCATCGACTTTAGTAAACTGCCAAATTTTAAAAATTTTCCAAAGTCTATTTTCCGAAAAATCAATCGCGGCATTTAGTCGTGGGACATATTATAGAAAATAGTATCTAATTAATTTTTCACTTATAAGCAGTGGCGTAAATAACGGCCCCACAGACCCCGCAGTGCGGGAGGGGGAGGGGGGCGCCCTTAAGTCCTTTGATTAAAAAATTAATAAATACGAAGGATCAAGACGGGTGCAAAATAGTAGGGCGTATTCAAAAATCTGGGGGGGGGGGGCGCACATACTCTTAGTTATGCCACTGTTATAAGTGTAATTTGTAGAAATATTTGTAATTTCTAGATTTAAGTACACCTGATCTTAATTTAATTAATAATATATACTATTTCTTTTACTTACCAAAAATCGTTACGAGTACAGCAGACAAAATCAAAAATAATTTCATATTTTTAATATTAAAAGTGGGTTACGAACTATTTTAAATTTCACTCGATGTTTCCTATTCTGAAAGATTAATTGTGCTCTATATATGTAATTTTTAATCTGTACTATCTTTATCTTAAGTGTAACGCAGGAAAAAACGAAAGTGACTTATTAAGTGGGGAGTAAAGTTACGAATCCTTAATTTCTTGATTGAAATTAGTGATTATTAGTAGATAAAATACATATTTTTTACGTATATCTGACGCAAATTTTTAGGTAACACAGGTCGTCGAAGCGCTTATGCAGAGAGAACCGGAGTTGTATTTGCAGGAAATGTCTATATATTTTTCCCTTAACTACCTGATGGCCAATATAGGCAATTTCTTAAACTAGTTCAACGCCAGTAAATATTTCTTTATTTCTTACTGATATTTTAATTTTTAAAACATTTTGAGTAAAAAAATGTCCAGGAAAAAAATATGTACACTTTTTAACTCTCTCGTATTATTACGCACTTTTGAGAAAGATAAATATTAATTTCATGTGTCCTTAAGGGATGTCTAGACTATTCATAGGGAGCAAGTCGAGAGAATTTAATCATATTTAGAAAATTTATTTTATTATCGAATATAAATACCCAAGTAAATAATTCACTGAATATTGTTTTAATATTTTTATTTTTATCAGATTTACAAGCCAAACGGCTTCGCACTCCCTTCAGGTATTATTGGCTCATACCAGGTATACAAAGACACCAAAAGTACGAAGCTACGTGGGGACTTTATCCATGTTATCGGGTTCTAGGTGGCGTAGTCTTCTGTACTTCCTACAAACTTTCGGATGGTCTGCGCGGTTGCAAGGAGAACTGCTTTCTGAATCAGTTTATACAGATGCTCACTAAGGCCCAGTCCCTTGATGTTCTGCAGGGAGATTTTTGGTATCGGTCCGGTTGTTGATAGTATTATGGGAATCGTGTGGATGCTGTCCATTGCCCAATGTCTGCTGATGTGCACCTCCAGATCTCTGTATTCGGCGATCTTCTCATTGTATTTTGGTCTTAGGTGGTTGTTATTAGGTATAGCAATGTCAATCAGAGTAGTTCGCCTAGAAATGTTAGTATAATGTCTGGTCTATTATGTGCAACTGTTTGATCTGTTAGAACCGTTCGGTCCTAATATAACTTGAACTCGTTTTCAAGAATAGGTCCCGGATTGTATTTGTGGTGAAGCAGTTTTCCCTCTGCTAACTCTTGGTGGAGTATCTTAGCGGCTGAGTCGTGTCTTTCCTTATACTCTTTTGCGGCAAACGCTTGGCATCCTCCAGTTATATAATGAACTGTCTCTGCTGTCTGAGAGCCGTATCTACATTGGTCATTTTTTATTGGGGGATCTCTGGTGATGAACTTCCGATAGTTTTTCGTCGGAATAATCTGGTCTTGGATAGCTAACAAGAAGCCCTCCATTTTCGGAAACATGTGTCGTTAAATTAACCAGTAGTTAGACTCTGAGTTGTCGACATTGTCCTGGATGATTCCATTTGGATGCCGTCCATGAAGTGTTTTCTGTAGCCAGGCTTGTAACTTCTCTTGGTCTGTTCGGTGGTGAGAAGTAGTATCCAGTTCTTTTAGCTGTAGCGGCATTGGATCGTCTGCCTTACATATTGCTGGATGTAGTGTGGAAGAGTCCGCTAACCTGCGGAAATAAGAATGTAAGTTTATTATTTCTTGATTAAGCTGCTAACCAATATCGACCAATCCTCTTCCTCTTTGGTGTCTTGGAGCATTGTACGTTCAATAGCACTCCGAGATTGGTGTGCTTTTGTTAGGAGTGTTTTTATTTTCCTTTACAAGTTTTTGATGGCCGTCCTGCTCCATTTTACAATTCCAAAAGAGTAGCTAACATAGTGCTTGCTTATTTTTTGATAATTAATGATACATCTTTTGTTTTTTTCCAATAGTCATTTTTGGATTTTATACAAGTGTATCAAATTGAATTGAATTGAACTGTTTTTCTTGATAGTGTCTATGAGATTAGAAATAAATTTTTGATTTTAAATACGCAACAGGGTACTTCAGAACAGACTGAATAAAATACAAATTCAGCGTCATCAGTTTTGTCAACTTCTAGATTTTTATTCAGCATCTAAAAATCTCTACCAAACATTCTGAGGAGCCAATCCAAAAAAAGAAAAGAACTCAGACTTGTTCCTTTTGTAGTAGTTTTTTCAACTCGTACAATAGCTGAAAAACATAATATCGATAAGGAAATAGCAAAAGTAAATTTTGCTACTAACCCGTAAATTTTGCTACTAACCCGTAAATTTTGCTACTAATCCGAGATTTAGATTTATTGAAAACTGGCAAGTACTAAAAGTGATTCAAAAGTTGAGACCTGGTTCTACACACCCGTTCAGGATAACTGTAACAACTGCTCTTCGGGATGAAATTTATGAAGAAGAAAAACAAAAATGTTTTTCTTCTCTCCCAAGAGAATGAGTAAATATGTCAAATGATAGATGATCAAATGTTTACAACAAACCTGGAATATGTTCAACTTTAACAAGAGAAGATGAACGAGAATTTTTCTATGAAACTATTGTTAACTCTGGAAAGTATGATACTTCGGAATATTTCACGGAATCTTTCGTGACAGACGAACGTGGTGAACATGGCTGGCAAGAGAAAAAGTATTGACGAAAGAATCAGTTCTAAAATTAATAATAATCTATGGTTGCTCGACACATCTTTTGAATTTACTGTGCAACGATTTCAAAATAAAAAAACGGTAAAGAACACATTGTTTAAATAACCAAATATCTTCATAATAGTCATTAAGCCTGAGCAACATTCCGTCAAGCAAGGAGCAAAGCATTAGTTGTTCCAAGCGATGTGTGTTGAAATAGCGTTGCTCTTTGTTTAGAAGTGTATATCTCTCAGTGAGACATAATATTAAAACTTTGTGAGGAAAATAAAAACGAGATTAATTCTGCCTTATACTAAAGATAGATGAATATTTGATGGATAAATGCAAATGAACAAAAACAAATTAGGTATGCATATTCTTTATTTTAACACTTTACACTTTAAAGTTATTTGTCACTTGTTTCAAAATATAATACATGCCGTTTGGATTGTCAGCCGGTACCTAAAAAAACATTATAAAATTTACAAATAGATTTTGATAAAAGTCATTTTAAAATGTTCATAGCTTGGTATATAATTTAATATCTCTGCCGCTCACTGCGTTTTTAACAGTAATAGTATCCATTTTTGTAAACAAATATTGCAATTATATATTAAAGATTTGTAATTTTATTTAAAAGAACTCTTTACTTTAAGAGAATGTTATTTTTTAAAGCGATCCTGTTACGGTTTTCATCCCAAAATCATAAAAAATTATCTCTGCGAGGTTTGAAACATCAAATCAAATATATTAAGATATCCCTCTTACCACCTCCGTAAATTGACTTTACCCATCATCAAAATATGATGTCTGAAAAGAGGTTTTTCCACTCAGAATTTTAAGTAAAGTTATAAAGTTATAAATATATGTATATAAAGTATGTCACTTCTTGTTGTATTTGAAATGAAATTATATTTAAAAATAAGGGAAAGAGTCTCTTTCAAAACAAGTTTTGTTCTAAGCTGTTATGACTGTTCTGACTTTCAATCATATATATGTAGCATTATTCCCTTCTCCGTGCAGAACACTGTAAGTTGCTTCTAGTAGTATAGGGTTGAAGATTCTAGCCATGTACTATATCTCGGAGGATACGTCTACTTCATTTGACGTCTTCAGGTGAATGTCCAGTTATCTTTTAAGTAGTTAAGGTTTGTTACTAAACAGAAAACTTACCATATGTCCAGATCTAAGCACCCAATAAAATTGTAAATTTCCAGCTTTCTTTACGTAACCCTCGTAGATGTGGTTCACACTAAAAGCGTCTCTGCTAGAAGTTGACCATTTTTCAGATCCTTTAAAGGTTAATCTTTCAACCCAATTAATTGTTCCTACAAGAAATGTTAATATGAATGGAAAATCTTTTTAGGTGGGGCTCGAGAATGACCTATACCTTCGTTTTCTGACTTCAGAGTTGCTATCCTGAAGTGAAGAGTCTATGAAATTAGCAATTGTTGAAATACACATAGCTAGTGCTTGACAAGAGTGGCACATGTCAGGAGCGCAACTATACCAATGATATGAGCAATTGGATAATTGTTACAAATGCACGTAATAAGTCAAATAGTGTGTCAGAAATCGAAATAGTCCGATCCAAGACAATTGCTCAGATTACTGAAAATAATAAAATTTCGACTTCAATAAATATTATTGAACAAGAGGCAAGATAAATACTTAATCTGCAAAAGAAGCTTTAGGAAATTAGGTGTAATTATCTTTTTTGATCATTTGTATTGTTTTTTTTTATATGAGAGAGAAAGTAACTTCAGTACGGCCAGCTTTTGAGCTTGTAATTAGATGATTTTTTTGTCTTATAGGTACTGTTTTCTCATCGATTCTCGATGAAAAATAAAAAAATGTAGTTTGTTCTTCCATTCATCGTGATATAATCTGTAGTGATAAACGTGCGAGTATTGATTATAATGATTCAAAATCATATCCAAAGATTGTTGATAAGGTTAGATATTATGTTATCGAAAAGGGACCAGATCAAGTAAAAACCTGCGATTTTAGATTATCGATGTCTGATGATGGTATAACTTTTTCAGCAGATTGGTTCACGAAAAAATGGCTCATGTATAGTGGAACTAACAAATCCCTTTTTTGTTTTCCTTGTTTATTATTTAGTACAAAAGAGTCAATTTTCCGAAAGCATATTG
This sequence comes from Diaprepes abbreviatus, assembly GCA_034092305.1. Classification (NCBI taxonomy): domain Eukaryota; kingdom Metazoa; phylum Arthropoda; class Insecta; order Coleoptera; family Curculionidae; genus Diaprepes; species Diaprepes abbreviatus. The sequence goes on along the minus strand of JASJET010000260.1, from coordinate 4,277,437 downwards.
TGATTGAAAACATCTGAACTCAAAGATTGGTAAACATGATAGCTCAGAAGAACATCGCAATTGTTACGTTTCTTGGAAGGAATTGAAAATATGTTCAAGATAGGGACAAGCGTTGGATGATGACTTGCAACGTATGATTTTCACAGACAAAGAGAAATGAAGATATATCCGTAAAGTAATAATGGATACTATTCTTTTTTGGACAAAAAATAATCTGGCATCTAGAGGTAACGTCGAACGATTCAGACAGCTCAAATCAGGTATTTTTCTTAGTACATTAAAACTGCTTAGCAGATATAATCCGCAAGTTGCGGCACATATATCTCTTCATACTTCTCTCCAACTATTCAGAATGAAAGCATTTCGTTATTGAGTTTAGTTTAAGCGAAATTAAATTACTTGCAAATAAAAAATGACTTGTAAATGTTTCAATACTTTAATAGATTTATACACTTGTTGTTGTAAGGGCTTTTTCAAGAGTACATTTAATACTAAGATGTTTTTTAACATTTATAAATACCCTATATTTTGTTGTCCATTCTCAAGAAACATATTTGATTCCTGTAAATCTAAGAAAGATGACGTCAAATATTTATTTATAATTGGGGTTGAAAGAAAGTTCTGTTGATCATTGGTAGCCAGATGTGGGTTATTTTTTAAAGATTTTTTTATTTCAAGTTGTTGTAGTAAATTTAATCTATTGTTTTTATTTTCGGTATAGAGTAATATAATGTTATTTAAATCTATGAAATGGTTATGATCTGTACGCTGTGATGACATTCCTGAATTTTTATATTGTTTAAAATTGCGGTTAGTAGTGAACATAACCCGATTCGCTCGATCCCCCCACTCCTCGACCTTGACCTTGACCTTGCTTCACCCCTCTTTGGCCCCGCCCACATGTCCTTGTCATTGACCTTGAAAGTGCACGTGTGCTTTGGCCTTGGCCTTGTGTTCAAGGTTGTGTGTGTGACCTTGACCTTGGCCTTGGTCGAGACGACCTTGACTTTGTTGAAGGTCATCTTGGGTGTGTGACCTTGAAGTAGTTATTTGTGCATTGTAATAGTGTGGGATGATCTTAAAATGATTTCGACCTTGCAAATTGTTCTATAAATTGTGTGAGTCTACTTGCATTCATTCAGTGTGAAATGTCAGATACGGAACTATCTAAAGAAAAAATTATAGAGCAAGTCGGCAGAGTAATTTGTTTATATCAGAGTAATTTAAAAAGTTTGTGTGATTTTGAAGAGAAGGATCTAGCATTTTTTCCTCTCGAATATTTAAAAACTTGCGTTGATACGCTGAGTTTACGGCAAATTTGGGATAAGCTGCCAGCGTCATATCGGTGTAACAAGGAACTACAGTTAAGCTTACCCTGTTACATTCACTATGAACAAATATATCGTCATCATATAGATGGGCCACCACCAGCAATAAAAAAGTGTCGTGAATGTAAAAATGAGTGAATAATATGAATAGTGCTTTGCAAGAGACAGTAAAAAAATTGGGCGATGAGTTCACTGAAACGGCTAGTAATTATTTCAATGATGCAATGAAAAGTCGAGCAGAATGGGCGTCGCGCTATTGTGATTTGGCTTATGAATATGAAAAGGCTGCGAATGCATGTCGTAAATATTGCAGCAAAACAATAAATTTACAAGACTTTGTTCGTGAGATAAAAAAGTTGGGGTTTAGTGACTGTTTGGAAAAACTGATTAGGTTCATTGCAGATCCGGTTGTGTTAGATGAAATTAGAGTGTAGGACTTAAGTTTAACGTAGTAGTAGTTAATATGGAAAGTTTAGTGCGAGAAATGTACGAGGAATTTCTAATTTCTGCAGCCTGTTCGGAATTTTACGCATATGAAATGCAAGATTCGGAGGCTCAGGACTTTAGTGTATTTTTTAAGTATATGGACCATGCCGAAGTGTGTCTTTTAGCTAGTATAGTTTGTAAGAATTTTCTTAGAAATAAAAATAAACAATTATTATTGAACAAATTAAGGAAATTAGGTTTAGGTGATAATGTTAAACGCATAGAAGAATGGCAGAAAAAAATCAATGAATAAAGTACATAAAATGTAGTTATTTGTTTCATTATATTTTGTCCTTGAAGTTATCCTTATACCAATTTAAATGTGTGACGTCATTTGACCTTGAATACTCCTCCCACTATTTCTATCGTTAAGCTACCCCCACCATTGTTACAATTCGACCTTGAAACCTCGCTATAAAGGTTCGTGGGAGAAGAAGTGACTTCAAACAGTCGCAGATATCAGTGGCATAAACATCAAATATTGTGTTCGTGTAGTGTTCTGAAAGTGCTTTTATATTCACGGTAATTTTTGGATTTATATACCATTTTTTTCAATAATGAGTATTGCAAAAGAAACTCTAGATGAAATTAATGAAATGTTTAGCAAAGATTTCGAGGTTTTAGAGAAAAAAAAGGTTACCGAAATGATTGTAGGCAAAGTGTATAAAATTGTAAAGATGGTTTCAATGACTACACGATTTGGTAAAACTCTTTTAGTGGCTTTACACGATGACGGTGATAATAGCACATTTGAGACTTTTTTACCAAAACGTGTGGCCGAAACACTACCTGACGATATTGTAGATATTATGAGTAAAACTAAAGATAAATACACTCTAACTTATTTGGGGCAGGGCACTAGAGTTTTTGGAAACAATACTCGAACATTATTACGTTTTGGCTCATTGGAGTAAATTGTATGTAAATTGTTTGAAAAAAAGGATGTAATTAAATTTAAAATATAGTTGCACATGTCAGAATACTTACGCGTGTTCATTATTTCTGTTAAAGATGTCTGCTGATGCGACGACGACGACGACGACCGCCAACGAATGTGTAGATAGATACATATTTTGGTTGGGGAGAGAATTAAGAAATAGGGCTCACGATATGTTAGATAGCGTAAATGATTGGTCGCATATTGATGTAACCAAAGATCAATATAAGAACGAGATCAGGGATACAATCAATTTTATGGCTGGGGCACACTTGTGCGACAAATTTTTATATGGTTCCATAGACATGGATACATTTTGTGCTGAAATGGTTGAAGAAGAATTAAAAGAATACCTCGTCAATATTCCACATTTACCAGGTGAGCTTGCTGCAAAATATGAATTGGTTTCTGCAACAGCAACAGCCCAAGACGTTGACGATCGAAATAGTGTCGGATGGGATAGAATTTTGAGCAACGAAAACGAAGACATGGAAAACTAATTTTTTATAATTTTTGTATTTGTGCAATTAAATTACTGTAAATAAATATCTATTACAATCACAGTTTTATTTTATTTCTTTTATAAACATACCAACCCAGTAGATCATAGTCAGTGTTTCTTTTTCTCAGCTGAAATATTTAATATAAGTAGGGCAAATAAAAATAAAATAGTTTAGTAAAGATTGAAAATGAGTCGAGGAAACAACACAATTGATAAATTTGGTCGTCAGAAATATAATGAAAAATATCATATATTATCTGGGCCACAAGGGATTGGTTTTAAACTTACAGCGGATGGGCAGTATGATATGGGTGGAAAAATCATAACCAACTTAGGCGAACCTAAAGATGATGACGATGCTGTGACAAAACACTTTGTTAATAGAAAGTTTTACAATTTTGCAGTTGTAATATGTGACATATTTAACAAGGATGTCCTCCCCATGATATACAAAAATAATAGTGAGCTTAAAACAAAAATTGAAGTTATGCAGAAAATACTCTATCATCAGCCTTTAAATGACTCATTAAGCGCACTGTCGTACGACTCGACTTCAAAAAAAAATCTAAAAAAAGCAGGTTAAAGAATAGGAGAACGCACTCCGAGTGGCATAGCCTTGAAGATAACGTCGTAGTCGTCGGTGAATTGGACCTTCCCTCCAAGAATATTGAAATGTTATTTATGTGTATGATGTTTTATTGTCATTGTTTTTAATAATGAAGATTGAAATAAAAAACTTTATTTTACAATATATTGTTTATTTATTTTACATTTTAAATAAAAAATATAGTCATACAATATGTTATTTAAACAATATTAGCTTTATCTATCCAAGAGTTGAAGTGGTTGGGAAATCCTAGCCATTTGACAAATAATTGTTCGATGTGATTTTTCTTGCGTTGTCTAAGGACCTTTTCTACTAGATAAACGTCAGGACTGCTTGTTTTTTGTAGTTCTGATTCGTAAAAACACCCTCTTATAGGCTGACCTTCTAACGATTCCAACAAGTAAGTAGGTGGATTTGTAACGTTAACTTTTACAACTTTAAACAATTCGGTTGACCAAGAGGGCGTATATCCTTTCTCGAATAAGCTTTTGTACTTGCTAATACGCACAATGTCACCCATGGAAAACTTAAATTTTTTAGGTACAATTTTTAAATAATCATATGCTTTAATATGTGTTTTTTCTTGCACGTCTGCAGGCTTCATTCCAATGGTGCGATGTTTCGAATGGTTATAGGTTTTTGTTACTGCCGATAATATATGTATCCATTTGTAAGATCCTCTTGTCGAGAATTGTTTATATAAATTATTTTTTAAAGTCCTTATGACTCGCTCAACAATTGCAGCTTTCTTTGTGCTGTAAGTGGAATAATGATTTATATTATATTTTTTCATCAGGGCTTGAAAGTTTGTATTATAGAACTCCTTTCCTTGATCACTTTGCAGATTTGTTGGTGTATATGATGCCTCTTCAATGATGCTTTTCATCGCATTAGTAACTTCTATACCAGTCTTGTTTTTTATGGCTTTGGTATAGACAAATTTCGAGTAACAATTTATACAGACCAAAATATAACGATAACCATCGTTTTCATCAGCATACTGTTGCATTTCAGCCAAATCAATTTGCCACAAATCTCTGTATCCTTTTATTATCGTGCGCCGTCTTACAAAATTTTTTCTAGCCGTTCTATGTAGTTCATTAACAATCTTGATTTTTTCTAGACTGGGCTCCATATTATTAGTAATACTAAAGGTTTCAGATCGAAGGAAGAACTGAATAATATCATTAAATATTGAGCTTAATATATTATATCTTCTTCTCGTAATTCCTCTATGATTGACATAATTTCATTTTCGTGTCCAGTGTGACCGGCCATTTTGGAACTCCACAACAAACGTAAACGATCCACCAACTCTTTAGCTTTGTTCCAGTAGACATATTGAAATTTTTTCGAAGATAATTTCTTTTTTGTGGGTAACTGTAGTTTTTCCGAGAGATTTTTTCTTGTAATAGTACCACCTAATTTTGTGCCCATTATCAGAGGTTTAATAATTCGTAAATATTTGTTCCATCTGGTCTCCCGTAAACCATCACTTTTTTTAAAATTGTTGTAGACAGCATTCGTTGATTCCAAAATTTCCTTGTACGTTGAAAGTACATTATCACTTAATTGTTGTTGTTCCTTGCCTACACTTGGGGGTGTTTTAAGAAATAACAAATCATAAAGTGCCGGTGATCCACCATATTCTGCAATATTTTTCCCTTTTTTGTATAAGACAATATTTCCATTTCGAAAACGCACCTCTAAATTACCAATAAAATTTTTGTTATGATCTGTTTTTGAACCAAAACGTACACCATATACAGTATCGTATAGAGATGGTTTCGAACGTAATCCTTTCAGGTGTGCGTTTAAAGTATCGGAAGTTGTGGTGTCAGCGGATGCGAGAGATGTATTAGTTGATGTCGAGGGTGTATCAAACACCGATTGGCTAATATCTTCTTTTGAAATGCGATGCTGCTGCTGCTGCTGCTGAATAGGTGTGGAGGTTTGAAAGGAATGTGTAGGTTGGGGAAAACCTGATATTTGAGTCGACTGCACTGATGTACTGAGACTATGTGGCTTTGTAGCTGGATAATGTTGTTGCTGTTGTTGTTGCTGCTGCTGCTGCTGCTGCTGACGTTGCTTAACCACATCAGATATAGTTGTCAACGGCTTAGAAATGGGTTCGTAAAACTTTTCCAATTCCACAACATTAAACTCTTTAGCCGCTTTAATTTGTTTAAATTTTTTTCTGACGGCATTGGTAGCTTCCACTAGTTTACGTTTTAAGTCGATCGCGTTATTCATGATGTTAACAAAGGACGTTTCAACAATCAAATGAGCGTTTTCTCTTATTATTACAGTAATATATAGCTATCAAATCCTTTGCGGTATCTTCCCGATTTCACATCACTGTCTTTATCAATTACTAAAAATCCATACTTATTATCCCAACATTTTGAGCACATTTCTTGAAATTGAGTAAAAGTTAGATCCGGTGAAACGTGGTCGGAAAATATGTGTTTCATATTCAACTCATCTTGTTTAAACATAATAATAAAATTGGCGTTGTCTCGCACAAGCTGTTTAGGCACTCGCGAATATGTTTGCGCTAGGTAAAAGGAGTCGATATTTTTATGACGTCCCATGCTAAAGTACGATCTTATAACATCTTGTTTTTCACATATAACATCATCAAAGATAAATATAGAGTTTGGTTTTGCATCGGACGGTTCCACAATATTACTGGAATCACTAAAGGCATAGTAGCCTAAACCTTTGATGGGCGCTAAAATTTTCCTTAAATACTCATATTTCGGTTGATACAGAGATTTCGAGTAAATATAGACATTTTCGAAACGTAGCCCAAGGGGGTGTGTAAGCAGCGAAATCATGACATTAGTTTTTCCACAATTGGATGGACCAATTAACAGGCCGCGAATAGAGGAAGGAAGTAAAGGACCGTGTCTCTTCATTATCTTCTTTTCAAATCCAAGTCCGACTTTTTCATCGAGATTGTCAATAGGAAGTTTTTGTTTAAGATCGATAACGCGCATCTTAGGAAAATTTGATATTTTATAGGCAATTTTTCACAAAAACTGTCATTCAGATGCCGAGCGTCAAACGAAGTGGACGGTCTCACGTTTCCAACAAAACTGGATACGGTATTGTGAATTCGTTAATAAATAAATTACCATTCGAGGTACACATTCCTGGTTATCAATATTGCGGACCCGGAACAAAAGTAATAAAACGTGTGACAAGAGGTGATCCAGGCATTAATCCTTTGGATGCCGCATGCAAAAAACACGATTTAGCCTATTTACATAATAAAGACAACATAAGTGCGAGACATCGAGCGGATTACGAGCTCGAACAAAGTGCTTGGAATAGAGTAAAATCGAAAGATTCCAGTTTAGGTGAAAAAACAGCAGCTTGGTTAGTTACAAACATTATGAAAGGAAAACAACGTTTTGGTATGGGTGTACCATCATCATTATCAACAAAAAAAACATCTAGTAAAGGCACGCGTCATACAAAAAGGAAAGGTGTTAATAAAAATCGACATGTTCGGAAAGCCAGTTTCGGAACAGCTATTCGACAAGCAGTTCGAAGGGAATTATTAAAAGCCGGAAGTAAAAATGTGTTGGAAAAAAATGTCATGAATGCATCTAAAATAGCTCTGTCGGCAGCACGTAGATCGGTAAAAGCGGCAGGTGGCAAAAGGAAGGTTCGTACACCGAGAATAATACCGATTCCTAAAACTGGTGGAATATTACCATTAATACCAATTTTTGCCGGGTTATCAGCTTTGGGTTCATTAGCCGGCGGGGCAGCGGGAATTGTGCGCGCCATAAAAGCAGTAAAAAAAAGCAGCGAAGATAAAACCGGTGCCGGCCTGTATTTAAAATCGAAAGGAAATGGTTTGTTTCTAAAGCCATATCGTAAAGGTATGGGATTATTTTTAAATCGTAGATCAAAAAACTAATTGAATCCCTACCTCGAAGACCACTATCTAACATCGATATAGAAAAATATGCCAAAAAGAAAAGAATAGGACACTTTCGAGGCGTTTATATGAGGGATTTATTACCTAGACAAGGTCCTCGACGTTACGAAGCAGCAATAGTGAATTTGGATAGTACGCGTGGTGCAGGGACTCATTGGGTAGCTTATAGAAAAAATAATTCTAAAGTAACATATTATGACAGCTTCGGCGATTTACCCCCACCGATCGAATTGGTACGATATCTACAAACGGGATCGGAACCATCAAAAATTATTTACTATACATACGATCGTCAGCAGGATTTTGGAACAGTCTGGTGTGGACATTTGTGCTTAAAGTTTCTTGTCGAATCATCAGCGTAAAAGATGTCATCATCATCATCGTCACCATTAACACCGCAAATGGATCGCAATAACTATACTAAAATGTTGCAATCACTGAAAGCATTTCATCTAGCCGGTGGATTAAGGAAAATGACCGTGAAACAGTTAGAAAACATGCCCAAGGAAGTAATGATTGCATTAGCCCCAAATGAAATTCCATTCGTTTGGGAAAAGTTGCCGGAGCACCTTAAAAGCGATATCGATATATTAAAATATCAGTGCGGTTGCAAACATTATTTCAGCAGCAGCAGCAGCAATTTAAACGAGGTTATGACTGATGAGGATCTTACGGCTAGAAAAATATTTTGTTGTTATTGCAAAATCAGCGATGTGCGCATAAAAGCAGAAAATAGCATAAAAACATCACTATCTAATGCAGTGAGAAAAGGTGTGACGATGAATCTTTTTAAATGTTGCCGCTAAGAATAAAACCGAGATGTGTGATGTTTTAATGGTTAGTCATGTCTTATACGTTCACACTAACAGGACACTCGAGCGTCTTAAGCGCCGATTTTTATCCACCAGTCGAATTAAATAGAGAAAACAAATATGGTCTGGCATTGCTGGGATTTTACACATACAATTCAATTTTTAATGTGGACGAAAGCAACAATAAGTTTGCCTACATGAAGGAGGGTTACACCACCGAGCCGATACAATTGCAGATTCCACCTGGGGCCTATGAAATAGATGAGATAGGTAAAGCTATGTTGGAGGCTTTGAGGATTTCAACTGAAGAAAAGAACGATGGAATCTTTTACTTGGTTGCTAATAATAATACGCTGAAATGTGAACTGAAATCCCAATATACTATAGATTTCCGGGGAGAGGCGAGTATCGGTAAAATGTTAGGATTTAATCATACAGTGTTAAAAAGAGACAAAAAGCACGAATCAACCGAGATGGTGGAAATAATGAAAGTACGCATCATACGCGTAGATTGTAATATAATTTCCGGAGCATATATGAATTCGGTGGAAGGTCATACCTTGTTCGAATTCGATATCGACGTGGAGCCCGGTTACAAAATCAGTAAAGAACCACAAAATAATATTTATATGCCGTTAATGCCGGCAGGACGTCAGTTTATCGACAACATTACTCTTCGCATCTTGGACGATAGCGGTGATCTAATCAATTTTCAAGGCGAGAAAATAATCGTGAAATTGGAACTGAAGAAACTTTCATAGAAATGGGTTTTTGCTTCAATCGTCAATTGTGTGTGCTGTCGACTAAGATGGGGGAACCGCCGAAACATAATAAAAGTAAAAGAAGAGTTAACGTCAAGGTTAGTCGTCGTCCAGACGTTAGATCACAAACATCTCAACAGTTATCTGCCGAAGACTATAAATTTTTAAAATCAATCGGTCTTAAAGTGCGAAAATGATTTCCACCACCAGCGATAAAATAGAGGTTTTCTCCGAGCCCATCTTGGACAATTCCATTATTAGTCTAGAAGAGCATACGTATAAACCATACGGATCTCCATCATTCAACAATTCGGATGAAGTCCGTATCCCCATTAATTTTCAAGATATTATACTGGATATCTCCGAAAGTTACATATATATCGAAGGAAAATTTAAACCCATAGACGCAACGAAAAGATGTTTTTTATCAAATAATGCCCTCGCATTTTTGTTCGATGAAATTCGCTACGAGATGGGAGGTGAACAGGTCGCCGTGGTTCGTAAACCTGGAGTTACGACGACATTAAAAACCATGGTTTCATTCGGAAGTTTGCAACAAAGATCTCTCATGACGTGCGGATGGGGTCTCGACGAAGCAAACCAAGATATCGTAGACACGGCAAGTAACGTATTCTCCGGGAAATTACCCTTAAAATATCTTATGGGATTCGCCGAAGATTACGCAAAAGGTGTTTTCAACGTAAAACAAGAGCTTATTATGATTATAGCTCGCACTTTTACCAATTGTTACGTCGGCGAAGTAGAGGCAGAAATTAGTATCGACAAAATCGAATGGAAAATTCGTCACATCATTCCAGACGACAAGCAAAAATTGAAAATACTGTCTCGCATTAATAAAGGAGGAAACAACGCCAGTATTCAAATGGCATATCGTAAATGGGATCTGTACGAATTACCAGCTTTAAGGCAAACATCTTCCGACGTGTGGGCCTTGAGAACGAGTACAAGTCTGGAAAGACCGCGCTATATAATCGTCGGGTTTCAAGACAGCAATAATTGCGACAAGAAAGAAAAAAACGCAACCCAGTTTACCCACGCCGACGTATGCGACATTAGACTGTATCTGAATTCAACCGTTTATCCATACGAAAGATGGAATTTAGATTTCGCCAAGAAACTGTACGCAGCAGCCTATTACAATTACGAAAACTTCCAAAGCAGCTACTACGGGCGCGAGATAAACGATCCGATGATAACGTTCGCGGAATATATGAAAAACCCCGTTTTTATTATCAATTGCAGTCATCAACCAGAGGCGATTAACTCATCGACAGTGGATGTAAAATTGGAGTTCCAAACGAGAAAGAATAAATTCCCCAAAGACACTAAAGTGTACGCATTAGTTATTCACGACTCATTTTTTAGTTATAATGTATTAAACGGTTCGGTGACCAATAAATCTATATTTTAATGTATCTATTATATGTAACACAAAATAATGTTCTTGAATCAATAAATTTGTAATGAGTGAAGTAGTAGTTTTATATTTATTTGAAACCCAACCAAAAAAAAAAAGCTGGCGGAAAAGTCCGCTCTTTAAGAAAAGAGTACGGGAATTTAGAAAATGGTGGTTTATTAAGTGGAAAAAAGAGCTTAAATAACACAAGAAAAAATTTTTAAGGCAAAATATGAAAACAACGATTTAGAAAATTTGTAGGAAAGTAACGGTTAGGAATAGGGAAAAAAATTATAAGAAAAAATTATAGAGGAAATCGAGTACTATAAGCAAGCATTTTTCTCGATAGTAAAAACGTAAAAAAAAATTTTTTCAAAAAAAAATTGAAAAATGGTGAATGCGCGCCAAAGTTGAAGTTTTGGAGCAAAATGATATTAGGAAATTAGAAAGAGAATTTTTTTCTACATATGGTAGTACTTTTCAAAATTCGGAAAGATGAAATTTTAAGAAAAGGGTTATAGTAAGTTAGTAATTTGGATTTTTTAAAGCGCTGTAGCTCGGGAACCGTTCAAGATAGAAAAAAAATAAAAGCACTTTGATAGCCCAAAATTTTGAGGAGAATGCGATGGTGTAAAAAAAATTATAATTTTTTTTTTTTTTGAAAATGCTGAATACGCGCTAAAGTTGAAGATTTAGAGAAAAACGGTATTGGGAAATTAAAGAGAGAACTTTTTTCTACATATTGTAGTATTTTTGAAAATTCGAAAAAATTAAATTTGAAAAAAAGGGTTATAGAAAGTTAGTAATTTGAATTCTTTAAAGCGCTGTAGCTCGGGAACCGTTCAAGATAGAGAAAAAATAAAAGCACTTTAATTACCTAGAATTTTGAGTAGAATACAATGGTGAAAAAAAAATTTGGAAAATCTTAAAAATGACAAAAAATTTGGACGAAAAAATTGAAATTCTCGAGTTAGGAGGCTAGGGCCGCCGAACGGGAGTATGTGGAAGTTGTAGGGGAAGGTTTTTTTTTTTTTTTTTTTTTTTTTTTTTTTTTTCTAAGTCCTAATGTAGAGAAAGTCTAGTACTATATGCTAGAAAAGTGGAGGGGGGTAGTTTGTGTCCATACCAGAGATACGGTGAGTTATAAAATCATATTATTCTCAAACTTATATAATGCATATATGCACTCCACCTTACCCCCTCCAACTTTTTGAATGTATATAGAGGCCGGTATTAGAATTATTTCATCATTACACATTCGATCGGCAAGATGGAAGATATACCAAAAAGGATCATTGGCATTGTCAGGCCATTCGTGCCCGGCAAGATATGCAAGTGTGAGGAGTGCGGGGGTACCGCACCAGGAGCGGCACCTTCGGCACCGCCTGCAACGCCGACACCACCAGCGACGACGACGGTGCCGCCAATGAGAAGACCAAGGGCTGCACCTAGGTCGGTGTTAATATCGTTGGGTATTACTCCACGGTAGGCACCCCACCCTCCCCCCAGGCCCTTTTAGGGCCACAAAAACGGTCCTTTTCAGGACCACATTATATTTTGATCGTAGTTTAGTAGTTGACCATTTTTCAGATCCTTTAAAGGTTAATCTTTCAACCCAATTAATTGTTCCTACAAGAAATGTTAATATGAATGGAAAATCTTTTTAGGTGGGGCTCGAGAATGACCTATACCTTCGTTTTTCAATACTTTAATAGATTTATACACTTGTTGTTGTAAGGGCTTTTTCAAGAGTACATTTAATACTAAGATGTTTTTTAACATTTATAAATACCCTATATTTTGTTGTCCATTCTCAAGAAACATATTTGATTCCTGTAAATCTAAGAAAGATGACGTCAAATATTTATTTATAATTGGGGTTGAAAGAAAGTTCTGTTGATCATTGGTAGCCAGATGTGGGTTATTTTTTAAAGATTTTTTTATTTCAAGTTGTTGTAGTAAATTTAATCTATTGTTTTTATTTTCGGTATAGAGTAATATAATGTTATTTAAATCTATGAAATGGTTATGATCTGTACGCTGTGATGACATTCCTGAATTTTTATATTGTTTAAAATTGCGGTTAGTAGTGAACATAACCCGATTCGCTCGATCCCCCCACTCCTCGACCTTGACCTTGACCTTGCTTCACCCCTCTTTGGCCCCGCCCACATGTCCTTGTCATTGACCTTGAAAGTGCACGTGTGCTTTGGCCTTGGCCTTGTGTTCAAGGTTGTGTGTGTGACCTTGACCTTGACCTTGGTCGAGACGACCTTGACTTTGTTGAAGGTCATCTTGGGTGTGTGACCTTGAAGTAGTTATTTGTGCATTGTAATAGTGTGGGATGATCTTGAAATGATTTCGACCTTGCAAATTGTTCTATAAATTGTGTGAGTCTACTTGCATTCATTCAGTGTGAAATGTCAGATACGGAACTATCTAAAGAAAAAATTATAGAGCAAGTCGGCAGAGTAATTTGTTTATATCAGAGTAATTTAAAAAGTTTGTGTGATTTTGAAGAGAAGGATCTAGCATTTTTTCCTCTCGAATATTTAAAAACTTGCGTTGATACGCTGAGTTTACGGCAAATTTGGGATAAGCTGTCAGCGTCATATCGGTGTAACAAGGAACTACAGTTAAGCTTACCCTGTTACATTCACTATGAACAAATATATCGTCATCATATAGATGGGCCACCACCAGCAATAAAAAAGTGTCGTGAATGTAAAAATGAGTGAATAATATGAATAGTGCTTTGCAAGAGACAGTAAAAAAATTGGGCGATGAGTTCACTGAAACGGCTAGTAATTATTTCAATGATGCAATGAAAAGTCGAGCAGAATGGGCGTCGCGCTATTGTGATTTGGCTTATGAATATGAAAAGGCTGCGAATGCATGTCGTAAATATTGCAGCAAAACAATAAATTTACAAGACTTTGTTCGTGAGATAAAAAAGTTGGGGTTTAGTGACTGTTTGGAAAAACTGATTAGGTTCATTGCAGATCCGGTTGTGTTAGATGAAATTAGAGTGTAGGACTTAAGTTTAACGTAGTAGTAGTTAATATGGAAAGTTTAGTGCGAGAAATGTACGAGGAATTTCTAATTTCTGCAGCCTGTTCGGAATTTTACGCATATGAAATGCAAGATTCGGAGGCTCAGGACTTTAGTGTATTTTTTAAGTATATGGACCATGCCGAAGTGTGTCTTTTAGCTAGTATAGTTTGTAAGAATTTTCTTAGAAATAAAAATAAACAATTATTATTGAACAAATTAAGGAAATTAGGTTTAGGTGATAATGTTAAACGCATAGAAGAATGGCAGAAAAAAATCAATGAATAAAGTACATAAAATGTAGTTATTTGTTTCATTATATTTTGTCCTTGAAGTTATCCTTATACCAATTTAAATGTGTGACGTCATTTGACCTTGAATACTCCTCCCACTATTTCTATCGTTAAGCTACCCCCACCATTGTTACAATTCGACCTTGAAACCTCGCTATAAAGGTTCGTGGGAGAAGAAGTGACTTCAAACAGTCGCAGATATCAGTGGCATAAACATCAAATATTGTGTTCGTGTAGTGTTCTGAAAGTGCTTTTATATTCACGGTAATTTTTGGATTTATATACCATTTTTTTCAATAATGAGTATTGCAAAAGAAACTCTAGATGAAATTAATGAAATGTTTAGCAAAGATTTCGAGGTTTTAGAGAAAAAAAAGGTTACCGAAATGATTGTAGGCAAAGTGTATAAAATTGTAAAGATGGTTTCAATGACTACACGATTTGGTAAAACTCTTTTAGTGGCTTTACACGATGACGGTGATAATAGCACATTTGAGACTTTTTTACCAAAACGTGTGGCCGAAACACTACCTGACGATATTGTAGATATTATGAGTAAAACTAAAGATAAATACACTCTAACTTATTTGGGGCAGGGCACTAGAGTTTTTGGAAACAATACTCGAACATTATTACGTTTTGGCTCATTGGAGTAAATTGTATGTAAATTGTTTGAAAAAAAGGATGTAATTAAATTTAAAATATAGTTGCACATGTCAGAATACTTACGCGTGTTCATTATTTCTGTTAAAGATGTCTGCTGATGCGACGACGACGACGACGACCGCCAACGAATGTGTAGATAGATACATATTTTGGTTGGGGAGAGAATTAAGAAATAGGGCTCACGATATGTTAGATAGCGTAAATGATTGGTCGCATATTGATGTAACCAAAGATCAATATAAGAACGAGATCAGGGATACAATCAATTTTATGGCTGGGGCACACTTGTGCGACAAATTTTTATATGGTTCCATAGACATGGATACATTTTGTGCTGAAATGGTTGAAGAAGAATTAAAAGAATACCTCGTCAATATTCCACATTTACCAGGTGAGCTTGCTGCAAAATATGAATTGGTTTCTGCAACAGCAACAGCCCAAGACGTTGACGATCGAAATAGTGTCGGATGGGATAGAATTTTGAGCAACGAAAACGAAGACATGGAAAACTAATTTTTTATAATTTTTGTATTTGTGCAATTAAATTACTGTAAATAAATATCTATTACAATCACAGTTTTATTTTATTTCTTTTATAAACATACCAACCCAGTAGATCATAGTCAGTGTTTCTTTTTCTCAGCTGAAATATTTAATATAAGTAGGGCAAATAAAAATAAAATAGTTTAGTAAAGATTGAAAATGAGTCGAGGAAACAACACAATTGATAAATTTGGTCGTCAGAAATATAATGAAAAATATCATATATTATCTGGGCCACAAGGGATTGGTTTTAAACTTACAGCGGATGGGCAGTATGATATGGGTGGAAAAATCATAACCAACTTAGGCGAACCTAAAGATGATGACGATGCTGTGACAAAACACTTTGTTAATAGAAAGTTTTACAATTTTGCAGTTGTAATATGTGACATATTTAACAAGGATGTCCTCCCCATGATATACAAAAATAATAGTGAGCTTAAAACAAAAATTGAAGTTATGCAGAAAATACTCTATCATCAGCCTTTAAATGACTCATTAAGCGCACTGTCGTACGACTCGACTTCAAAAAAAAATCTAAAAAAAGCAGGTTAAAGAATAGGAGAACGCACTCCGAGTGGCATAGCCTTGAAGATAACGTCGTAGTCGTCGGTGAATTGGACCTTCCCTCCAAGAATATTGAAATGTTATTTATGTGTATGATGTTT
The DNA here is from genome assembly GCA_034092305.1 of Diaprepes abbreviatus. Classification (NCBI taxonomy): domain Eukaryota; kingdom Metazoa; phylum Arthropoda; class Insecta; order Coleoptera; family Curculionidae; genus Diaprepes; species Diaprepes abbreviatus. The sequence continues at coordinate 4,261,411 of JASJET010000260.1, read as the reverse complement.
TATTGTCATTGTTTTTAATAATGAAGATTGAAATAAAAAACTTTATTTTACAATATATTGTTTATTTATTTTACATTTTAAATAAAAAATATAGTCATACAATATGTTATTTAAACAATATTAGCTTTATCTATCCAAGAGTTGAAGTGGTTGGGAAATCCTAGCCATTTGACAAATAATTGTTCGATGTGATTTTTCTTGCGTTGTCTAAGGACCTTTTCTACTAGATAAACGTCAGGACTGCTTGTTTTTTGTAGTTCTGATTCGTAAAAACACCCTCTTATAGGCTGACCTTCTAACGATTCCAACAAGTAAGTAGGTGGATTTGTAACGTTAACTTTTACAACTTTAAACAATTCGGTTGACCAAGAGGGCGTATATCCTTTCTCGAATAAGCTTTTGTACTTGCTAATACGCACAATGTCACCCATGGAAAACTTAAATTTTTTAGGTACAATTTTTAAATAATCATATGCTTTAATATGTGTTTTTTCTTGCACGTCTGCAGGCTTCATTCCAATGGTGCGATGTTTCGAATGGTTATAGGTTTTTGTTACTGCCGATAATATATGTATCCATTTGTAAGATCCTCTTGTCGAGAATTGTTTATATAAATTATTTTTTAAAGTCCTTATGACTCGCTCAACAATTGCAGCTTTCTTTGTGCTGTAAGTGGAATAATGATTTATATTATATTTTTTCATCAGGGCTTGAAAGTTTGTATTATAGAACTCCTTTCCTTGATCACTTTGCAGATTTGTTGGTGTATATGATGCCTCTTCAATGATGCTTTTCATCGCATTAGTAACTTCTATACCAGTCTTGTTTTTTATGGCTTTGGTATAGACAAATTTCGAGTAACAATTTATACAGACCAAAATATAACGATAACCATCGTTTTCATCAGCATACTGTTGCATTTCAGCCAAATCAATTTGCCACAAATCTCTGTATCCTTTTATTATCGTGCGCCGTCTTACAAAATTTTTTCTAGCCGTTCTATGTAGTTCATTAACAATCTTGATTTTTTCTAGACTGGGCTCCATATTATTAGTAATACTAAAGGTTTCAGATCGAAGGAAGAACTGAATAATATCATTAAATATTGAGCTTAATATATTATATCTTCTTCTCGTAATTCCTCTATGATTGACATAATTTCATTTTCGTGTCCAGTGTGACCGGCCATTTTGGAACTCCACAACAAACGTAAACGATCCACCAACTCTTTAGCTTTGTTCCAGTAGACATATTGAAATTTTTTCGAAGATAATTTCTTTTTTGTGGGTAACTGTAGTTTTTCCGAGAGATTTTTTCTTGTAATAGTACCACCTAATTTTGTGCCCATTATCAGAGGTTTAATAATTCGTAAATATTTGTTCCATCTGGTCTCCCGTAAACCATCACTTTTTTTAAAATTGTTGTAGACAGCATTCGTTGATTCCAAAATTTCCTTGTACGTTGAAAGTACATTATCACTTAATTGTTGTTGTTCCTTGCCTACACTTGGGGGTGTTTTAAGAAATAACAAATCATAAAGTGCCGGTGATCCACCATATTCTGCAATATTTTTCCCTTTTTTGTATAAGACAATATTTCCATTTCGAAAACGCACCTCTAAATTACCAATAAAATTTTTGTTATGATCTGTTTTTGAACCAAAACGTACACCATATACAGTATCGTATAGAGATGGTTTCGAACGTAATCCTTTCAGGTGTGCGTTTAAAGTATCGGAAGTTGTGGTGTCAGCGGATGCGAGAGATGTATTAGTTGATGTCGAGGGTGTATCAAACACCGATTGGCTAATATCTTCTTTTGAAATGCGATGCTGCTGCTGCTGCTGCTGAATAGGTGTGGAGGTTTGAAAGGAATGTGTAGGTTGGGGAAAACCTGATATTTGAGTCGACTGCACTGATGTACTGAGACTATGTGGCTTTGTAGCTGGATAATGTTGTTGCTGTTGTTGTTGCTGCTGCTGCTGCTGCTGCTGACGTTGCTTAACCACATCAGATATAGTTGTCAACGGCTTAGAAATGGGTTCGTAAAACTTTTCCAATTCCACAACATTAAACTCTTTAGCCGCTTTAATTTGTTTAAATTTTTTTCTGACGGCATTGGTAGCTTCCACTAGTTTACGTTTTAAGTCGATCGCGTTATTCATGATGTTAACAAAGGACGTTTCAACAATCAAATGAGCGTTTTCTCTTATTATTACAGTAATATATAGCTATCAAATCCTTTGCGGTATCTTCCCGATTTCACATCACTGTCTTTATCAATTACTAAAAATCCATACTTATTATCCCAACATTTTGAGCACATTTCTTGAAATTGAGTAAAAGTTAGATCCGGTGAAACGTGGTCGGAAAATATGTGTTTCATATTCAACTCATCTTGTTTAAACATAATAATAAAATTGGCGTTGTCTCGCACAAGCTGTTTAGGCACTCGCGAATATGTTTGCGCTAGGTAAAAGGAGTCGATATTTTTATGACGTCCCATGCTAAAGTACGATCTTATAACATCTTGTTTTTCACATATAACATCATCAAAGATAAATATAGAGTTTGGTTTTGCATCGGACGGTTCCACAATATTACTGGAATCACTAAAGGCATAGTAGCCTAAACCTTTGATGGGCGCTAAAATTTTCCTTAAATACTCATATTTCGGTTGATACAGAGATTTCGAGTAAATATAGACATTTTCGAAACGTAGCCCAAGGGGGTGTGTAAGCAGCGAAATCATGACATTAGTTTTTCCACAATTGGATGGACCAATTAACAGGCCGCGAATAGAGGAAGGAAGTAAAGGACCGTGTCTCTTCATTATCTTCTTTTCAAATCCAAGTCCGACTTTTTCATCGAGATTGTCAATAGGAAGTTTTTGTTTAAGATCGATAACGCGCATCTTAGGAAAATTTGATATTTTATAGGCAATTTTTCACAAAAACTGTCATTCAGATGCCGAGCGTCAAACGAAGTGGACGGTCTCACGTTTCCAACAAAACTGGATACGGTATTGTGAATTCGTTAATAAATAAATTACCATTCGAGGTACACATTCCTGGTTATCAATATTGCGGACCCGGAACAAAAGTAATAAAACGTGTGACAAGAGGTGATCCAGGCATTAATCCTTTGGATGCCGCATGCAAAAAACACGATTTAGCCTATTTACATAATAAAGACAACATAAGTGCGAGACATCGAGCGGATTACGAGCTCGAACAAAGTGCTTGGAATAGAGTAAAATCGAAAGATTCCAGTTTAGGTGAAAAAACAGCAGCTTGGTTAGTTACAAACATTATGAAAGGAAAACAACGTTTTGGTATGGGTGTACCATCATCATTATCAACAAAAAAAACATCTAGTAAAGGCACGCGTCATACAAAAAGGAAAGGTGTTAATAAAAATCGACATGTTCGGAAAGCCAGTTTCGGAACAGCTATTCGACAAGCAGTTCGAAGGGAATTATTAAAAGCCGGAAGTAAAAATGTGTTGGAAAAAAATGTCATGAATGCATCTAAAATAGCTCTGTCGGCAGCACGTAGATCGGTAAAAGCGGCAGGTGGCAAAAGGAAGGTTCGTACACCGAGAATAATACCGATTCCTAAAACTGGTGGAATATTACCATTAATACCAATTTTTGCCGGGTTATCAGCTTTGGGTTCATTAGCCGGCGGGGCAGCGGGAATTGTGCGCGCCATAAAAGCAGTAAAAAAAAGCAGCGAAGATAAAACCGGTGCCGGCCTGTATTTAAAATCGAAAGGAAATGGTTTGTTTCTAAAGCCATATCGTAAAGGTATGGGATTATTTTTAAATCGTAGATCAAAAAACTAATTGAATCCCTACCTCGAAGACCACTATCTAACATCGATATAGAAAAATATGCCAAAAAGAAAAGAATAGGACACTTTCGAGGCGTTTATATGAGGGATTTATTACCTAGACAAGGTCCTCGACGTTACAAAGCAGCAATAGTGAATTTGGATAGTACGCGTGGTGCAGGGACTCATTGGGTAGCTTATAGAAAAAATAATTCTAAAGTAACATATTATGACAGCTTCGGCGATTTACCCCCACCGATCGAATTGGTACGATATCTACAAACGGGATCGGAACCATCAAAAATTATTTACTATACATACGATCGTCAGCAGGATTTTGGAACAGTCTGGTGTGGACATTTGTGCTTAAAGTTTCTTGTCGAATCATCAGCGTAAAAGATGTCATCATCATCATCGTCACCATTAACACCGCAAATGGATCGCAATAACTATACTAAAATGTTGCAATCACTGAAAGCATTTCATCTAGCCGGTGGATTAAGGAAAATGACCGTGAAACAGTTAGAAAACATGCCCAAGGAAGTAATGATTGCATTAGCCCCAAATGAAATTCCATTCGTTTGGGAAAAGTTGCCGGAGCACCTTAAAAGCGATATCGATATATTAAAATATCAGTGCGGTTGCAAACATTATTTCAGCAGCAGCAGCAGCAATTTAAACGAGGTTATGACTGATGAGGATCTTACGGCTAGAAAAATATTTTGTTGTTATTGCAAAATCAGCGATGTGCGCATAAAAGCAGAAAATAGCATAAAAACATCACTATCTAATGCAGTGAGAAAAGGTGTGACGATGAATCTTTTTAAATGTTGCCGCTAAGAATAAAACCGAGATGTGTGATGTTTTAATGGTTAGTCATGTCTTATACGTTCACACTAACAGGACACTCGAGCGTCTTAAGCGCCGATTTTTATCCACCAGTCGAATTAAATAGAGAAAACAAATATGGTCTGGCATTGCTGGGATTTTACACATACAATTCAATTTTTAATGTGGACGAAAGCAACAATAAGTTTGCCTACATGAAGGAGGGTTACACCACCGAGCCGATACAATTGCAGATTCCACCTGGGGCCTATGAAATAGATGAGATAGGTAAAGCTATGTTGGAGGCTTTGAGGATTTCAACTGAAGAAAAGAACGATGGAATCTTTTACTTGGTTGCTAATAATAATACGCTGAAATGTGAACTGAAATCCCAATATACTATAGATTTCCGGGGAGAGGCGAGTATCGGTAAAATGTTAGGATTTAATCATACAGTGTTAAAAAGAGACAAAAAGCACGAATCAACCGAGATGGTGGAAATAATGAAAGTACGCATCATACGCGTAGATTGTAATATAATTTCCGGAGCATATATGAATTCGGTGGAAGGTCATACCTTGTTCGAATTCGATATCGACGTGGAGCCCGGTTACAAAATCAGTAAAGAACCACAAAATAATATTTATATGCCGTTAATGCCGGCAGGACGTCAGTTTATCGACAACATTACTCTTCGCATCTTGGACGATAGCGGTGATCTAATCAATTTTCAAGGCGAGAAAATAATCGTGAAATTGGAACTGAAGAAACTTTCATAGAAATGGGTTTTTGCTTCAATCGTCAATTGTGTGTGCTGTCGACTAAGATGGGGGAACCGCCGAAACATAATAAAAGTAAAAGAAGAGTTAACGTCAAGGTTAGTCGTCGTCCAGACGTTAGATCACAAACATCTCAACAGTTATCTGCCGAAGACTATAAATTTTTAAAATCAATCGGTCTTAAAGTGCGAAAATGATTTCCACCACCAGCGATAAAATAGAGGTTTTCTCCGAGCCCATCTTGGACAATTCCATTATTAGTCTAGAAGAGCATACGTATAAACCATACGGATCTCCATCATTCAACAATTCGGATGAAGTCCGTATCCCCATTAATTTTCAAGATATTATACTGGATATCGCCGAAAGTTACATATATATCGAAGGAAAATTTAAACCCATAGACGCAACGAAAAGATGTTTTTTATCAAATAATGCCCTCGCATTTTTGTTCGATGAAATTCGCTACGAGATGGGAGGTGAACAGGTCGCCGTGGTTCGTAAACCTGGAGTTACGACGACATTAAAAACCATGGTTTCATTCGGAAGTTTGCAACAAAGATCTCTCATGACGTGCGGATGGGGTCTCGACGAAGCAAACCAAGATATCGTAGACACGGCAAGTAACGTATTCTCCGGGAAATTACCCTTAAAATATCTTATGGGATTCGCCGAAGATTACGCAAAAGGTGTTTTCAACGTAAAACAAGAGCTTATTATGATTATAGCTCGCACTTTTACCAATTGTTACGTCGGCGAAGTAGAGGCAGAAATTAGTATCGACAAAATCGAATGGAAAATTCGTCACATCATTCCAGACGACAAGCAAAAATTGAAAATACTGTCTCGCATTAATAAAGGAGGAAACAACGCCAGTATTCAAATGGCATATCGTAAATGGGATCTGTACGAATTACCAGCTTTAAGGCAAACATCTTCCGACGTGTGGGCCTTGAGAACGAGTACAAGTCTGGAAAGACCGCGCTATATAATCGTCGGGTTTCAAGACAGCAATAATTGCGACAAGAAAGAAAAAAACGCAGCCCAGTTTACCCACGCCGACGTATGCGACATTAGACTGTATCTGAATTCAACCGTTTATCCATACGAAAGATGGAATTTAGATTTCGCCAAGAAACTGTACGCAGCAGCCTATTACAATTACGAAAACTTCCAAAGCAGCTACTACGGGCGCGAGATAAACGATCCGATGATAACGTTCGCGGAATATATGAAAAACCCCGTTTTTATTATCAATTGCAGTCATCAACCAGAGGCGATTAACTCATCGACAGTGGATGTAAAATTGGAGTTCCAAACGAGAAAGAATAAATTCCCCAAAGACACTAAAGTGTACGCATTAGTTATTCACGACTCATTTTTTAGTTATAATGTATTAAACGGTTCGGTGACCAATAAATCTATATTTTAATGTATCTATTATATGTAACACAAAATAATGTTCTTGAATCAATAAATTTGTAATGAGTGAAGTAGTAGTTTTATATTTATTTGAAACCCAACCAAAAAAAAAAAGCTGGCGGAAAAGTCCGCTCTTTAAGAAAAGAGTACGGGAATTTAGAAAATGGTGGTTTATTAAGTGGAAAAAAGAGCTTAAATAACACAAGAAAAAATTTTTAAGGCAAAATATGAAAACAACGATTTAGAAAATTTGTAGGAAAGTAACGGTTAGGAATAGGGAAAAAAATTATAAGAAAAAATTATAGAGGAAATCGAGTACTATAAGCAAGCATTTTTCTCGATAGTAAAAACGTAAAAAAAAATTTTTTCAAAAAAAAATTGAAAAATGGTGAATGCGCGCCAAAGTTGAAGTTTTGGAGCAAAATGATATTAGGAAATTAGAAAGAGAATTTTTTTCTACATATGGTAGTACTTTTCAAAATTCGGAAAGATGAAATTTTAAGAAAAGGGTTATAGTAAGTTAGTAATTTGGATTTTTTAAAGCGCTGTAGCTCGGGAACCGTTCAAGATAGAAAAAAAATAAAAGCACTTTGATAGCCCAAAATTTTGAGGAGAATGCGATGGTGTAAAAAAAATTATAATTTTTTTTTTTTTTGAAAATGCTGAATACGCGCTAAAGTTGAAGATTTAGAGAAAAACGGTATTGGGAAATTAAAGAGAGAACTTTTTTCTACATATTGTAGTATTTTTGAAAATTCGAAAAAATTAAATTTGAAAAAAAGGGTTATAGAAAGTTAGTAATTTGAATTCTTTAAAGCGCTGTAGCTCGGGAACCGTTCAAGATAGAGAAAAAATAAAAGCACTTTAATTACCTAGAATTTTGAGTAGAATACAATGGTGAAAAAAAAATTTGGAAAATCTTAAAAATGACAAAAAATTTGGACGAAAAAATTGAAATTCTCGAGTTAGGAGGCTAGGGCCGCCGAACGGGAGTATGTGGAAGTTGTAGGGGAAGGTTTTTTTTTTTTTTTTTTTCTAAGTCCTAATGTAGAGAAAGTCTAGTACTATATGCTAGAAAAGTGGAGGGGGGTAGTTTGTGTCCATACCAGAGATACGGTGAGTTATAAAATCATATTATTCTCAAACTTATATAATGCATATATGCACTCCACCTTACCCCCTCCAACTTTTTGAATGTATATAGAGGCCGGTATTAGAATTATTTCATCATTACACATTCGATCGGCAAGATGGAAGATATACCAAAAAGGATCATTGGCATTGTCAGGCCATTCGTGCCCGGCAAGATATGCAAGTGTGAGGAGTGCGGGGGTACCGCACCAGGAGCGGCACCTTCGGCACCGCCTGCAACGCCGACACCACCAGCGACGACGACGGTGCCGCCAATGAGAAGACCAAGGGCTGCACCTAGGTCGGTGTTAATATCGTTGGGTATTACTCCACGGTAGGCACCCCACCCTCCCCCCAGGCCCTTTTAGGGCCACAAAAACGGTCCTTTTCAGGACCACATTATATTTTGATCGTAGTTTAGTAATCGTCACTTATGGGGCGAGATATTCGTTTAACGACGATTTGTCTCGTAGCTTAAGTGCCAAGTTATATGCTTGAGAACCTATGAAAATGTTAACAGTTCAAACAAGGTTTCTATTATTTTTTTTTTGTAATGTATTCTTCACAAAATATTAAGAATAAGTCTTATTGTCTAAACAAATCTAATTCCTTATTTAAAGTTTTTGAAAAAAATCAATAATTCTATAAGCTCTCACCAATACATAACATTTAGAATCCGTTGGTGGGGTGGGGGTAGTTCTATATATATGAGACTGGGTCAGTTACACAGTCATATATTCATCAACCCTCATACGATAAACATGGAGGAAGAAAGACCCGCCAGCCGAGGCTCATCCATCTTTAGTGATGACACCGTAGCCGACAACGTTGGAGACCTGCAAGTCTTCGACGACGACGACGAGGTGGATTTTGAAATTGACGTCCTACGTTGGGACGACTTGGATGAGCCGATTCCGCTAGTATATGACCATGATCCGGGTCTAGTGGAATTAGACGACGCGGGTGATTGGGTCTTACAAAGACTCGAAACTCCGTCGCCGCAGCCAGAGCCGGACTCGACGGAAGATGCGATGCTGGAAATTCCAGCATCACCAACACCCGACGACCCACAAGGCCCCTGCGATTCGTCAAGCTGGTGGTCGACCAGCGAGGATGGGGCACCATAAGCCCCACACTCTCCCTGGCCCTTTTTAAGGGCACACAACAACGGTCCTTTTCAGGACCACAAAATACTTTGATCGTAGTTTTAGTACATATTAGTACTTTGTTACTAATATTGTATGTATAGAATATACAATATTAGATACAAAGTATTAAAACTTTAAGTGCTGGTGGAACCCAGCTAAATCGTTCGTTCGTATTTGAGACCACAAACAACTTTTGGTCTCAATACGTAATATGACATTTGTTTTCACCCCCCACCATTAATTTGTCTCTATATATACGACCATCAATACTTATTACAATCATTTTAGTTCAACATGTCTGCGACTCAACAACAACAACAACAACCCATCCAATGCCCTGTGGTAGATTCTACCACAGAGAATTGTTTGGAGTGGGAGCCGAACGATCCTAGATGGGATGAACTTTGGCGGTTCATCATCGAATACACAGAGGACAGCACCACCACCCCCGCTGATGATGATGACGGGCCGTGCGACTCCACAACTCAATAAAAGAGTCGCATGTTTTACAACCAAACGGTCCTTTTCAGGACCACAAAATAATTTGATCGTAGTTTTAGTTGGTTATAATACTTTGTAACCAATATTTTATGTTTTTTTCATAAAAACATACAATATTGAGATACAAAGTATTAGAAGTTCTGGCGACAGAACCTTAACTTCATAAACCGAACCATGTTTTAGCATACTTGTAAATATTATCAGAAAATATTTACAACTATTGCTATTGCGTAGTTTTAGTGGATTATTCACTCTTTTTTTTTTATTACCTAATATTATGTGGGACAGGGCCTATATGAAATAACACACAAAAATAAATTTTCAAGTCATTTTTATTCTCATTATAAAATATAAAAAATTTGATCAAACACTTTTTTATTAACTACAATATATATATATATATATATATATATATATATATATATATATATATATATATATATATATATATATTTACAAACTTAATACTATAAATTAAAAGCTAATATCTACAACTACCTAACACCTACTACATAATTTATTAAAGTCCTCTAATTGTCTTTTTAACCGCGCAGATTTCACCTTTTTTATCTCTAATTGTTTTTCAAGTTCTATAATGTCACTGGCACACTCGTTCACTTCATTCACTAAGCGTTTTTTCATGGCATAAATGTCAGTCAATTTGGTCTTCTGAGAGTTGGTGAAGTCTTCGACCCACTCCGGTTGTGATGGCTCGGAAGAAGACGCGGTTTTATTTGGTGAAGACGATGACGACGACGACGACGACGACGCAGCGGAAACTTCATCGCCTTCAAAACACCGCTTAAACCGCTTCTTCATGGGTTTCCGGCACCCCAATATCGGCGACAGTGGCGCTGGCGCTGGGGAAGACTTCACCTCCGACACTATTTCATTCTCGACGCTGGCCGGTGTTGGTGGCGTTGGTGGTGTTGGTCCATCGGGGCCTTCTATGACTTCCACTTCTACTGACAGTGGCTCTTGCGGTGCTGTTTTTAGGAAGTCGGGTAATGGAACAGGGGTGGAGGGACGCTTAAAGTTAAACTTTTTCTTCTTCCCTTGTCCCACACCTTTAATCGCCGAATAAAATGTTTTTTTATCGGCGATTTCCGACTTCCGCATAGTCAAGAGCTTTTGCAGTTTCGACGCTTTCGGAGAAGATTCCCTAGGCCGCGATGCTTTTCGCACAACCACATCACTGATCACATTTATCTTTGGCTCCTTCTCCTCCGTCCAGCATTCCAGGAATTGCGCTGCCGACTCAACTAACTCCTCGTCGCGACCATCGTTGAGGGCTCGGTCTTCGGCATCTTCATGCTCCACGCCATTCCAGTTCTCGAACACCCCCGGACTTAACACTTCTAAACCACTCATGTTATCCAGCATGCCTTGCTGTGAACCGCAGCTCACGTCAAGAGCATCTAAAAGAGACCGTACACTAGACATTGTCGATATTCAAACTCACACAATTAACTTTTTCTTAGCACTGTACTGTTTGCTGTTCTGACGAACTGTGAAGAGCTCGAGCCAGCAAGTCTGCTTTTATGCCCATTTCCCCCACTACACCACCTTTATTCCTTTTGTTCGATGCATTAAGTATAATATTTAAACTTGTCAGATGCAAGGCCAAGGCCAAGGCCGACGTAACCGGCAATACCAGGGTCGTTTTCAAGGTTGTAATTTTCATGGATTTTTTTTTGCCCCTGTCAAGGTTATTTTAAAGAAGCATATAAATATAGTACTAAACTTGTTAGATGCGAGGCCAAGGCCAAGGTCAAAGTACCCGTCAATGTCAGGGTCGTTTTCGAGGTTGTAATTTTCAAGGATTTTTTTTTTGGTCCTGTCAAGGTTATTTTAAAAAGTAATACATAATTAGAGTACCGCGATTGAAAAGTACAACATATTCAAACATCATGTTGCCAACCGATGAACAACCTAGTGAAGCAGCCAAAACATACAGTCATATACCAAAAGCTTTTTATTTAACTTGTCATCATTGTAAAAGACTAGGTATCTGCTGGCGAAATGATCTTACGTACGACTTCAACTACATTGACCTTTTCAGGGTTAAATTTGTACAATGCGGCTTTTGTGGACTAGTTTACTACCAGTTCAAGGACATTAATGAACGTGCCATCCAGAGAAGAAATTGGGTCATAGAAGAAGCTTACCTGTACAGAAGAAATTAACATGTATTTTATTTCTTAATTTTTAATTTTTTTGTTTGTTATTTTTTTTATTTTTTTAATAATAAAAAGTAAACTCAATCTTTTGTTATATTTTAATTTTTTTTTCAATAAAACAATAGTAAAATGAATCTGTATGTGTATTTATTAAACATCGCCTAAAATACGTTTTGCAATCCATATTTTTCTGCAGAGTCCGTTTATTAATGAAATAGAACCATATATTAGGGTGAAATCTAATGGTTTCAAATCAGTCTCACATAACAATGTCAGAAGTAAACACTATTGATAAGTTCGGTCGCAAAAGAAAATTTAAGGATTTTAACTTTATGCGAGGTCCTTCAGGAATAGGTTTTAAACTTACACCTAATGGAGATTACGACATGGGAAGCAAAAGATTGTGCTATTTAGCAGAACCTCTTGAAGGAGACGATGCGACCACACGAAATTATGTTGATAATAACCTTGCTCAGTGTGTGCAAGATACGCAGAAAGCTTTACATGACTCAACAATTGTTATTAAAGATATATTCAGAAACCAACTTGAAGGTTACGTACGCAAGAAATTAATTGAAACCGGTCAAGAACTTAGAGGATACATTGATGATACTGTTATTGCAATATATGAACTTAGGCAAGACGAACTGCGTGATGAACTTAACTCTAGAATGTTGAAAATTGAAAAGACTATGGAGGATCTTGTCAGCAAACCTGTTTCACATTAAACACTTACTCGTAGACCTGTGCGTTTAATTTACTATTAGACAAATTTTTCAACAATAACTTTTACAGTTTGTTATTTGTCGACACTTCATTATATTTATAATTTTAAAATAAAGGTTCAATAAAAAAGCAATCAAGTAATGAATACATGTTTTTTATTTAAAAAAAAAAAAAAAAAAAAATTACAATACTATCGTTACATATTAATGTTGTATGTTTAATAGAAATAATAAAAACAATACAAATAATGAAATATGGATTTTCCAGATTACGTGCTGTCCTGACTTAGAAATGATTCCAACGCGGTGACTAAATTTGCTAAGTTTTCTTCCGGGTCTGTTTTGTAAAAATCTATGTCTGCATGCCCCCAAGGTAGAGTTTTGGTTGAACTGGGAATTACATAACGTTTATCATCGCTATGTGACAATGCTACTTTATTTATTATGTTGGTATAAATGTTATGTAATTCACTTCTAAATGTCTTCATCTTTCTTAATATCAAACCACCCCGTTCAACAATTCTTTGGTAGTCTTCCTGATGAAGGTCTTTCTCGATAACACATTTTTTGATACCTTTGGCTTTTTTTAATTCATTATTAATGGACTTTACATAATAAGCCTTCGCGCCGGTACCATAAAAACTTATTATCGGATCACCAGGAAACTCATCTTTCATTCTACCAACTACAGAATTACTTTTAATTATGTTGAAATTATTAATTTCGGGGTAATTTGATGTATCGAATTTTTCGGGGTTTTCTGATATAGTTTGATAAAAGTTTTCCGTATACACTTTTAATATAAGCGAGTCAGTATCGGTGTAAAGTAACGAAGCATCATCGCCAAACTTGGATTTAATAAAATTATAATAAAAATCGTATATTACAGTCTTTGATATATCTAATATGGAAAAACCGATATAAATTGGTTTATTGTACAATATTTTAACTTTATTCATATGTATAGCAACAAAGTTCTCGGTAAATATCGAGCTACTATTGAAATTGGGGCGGGATATTAGTGCTCTAGCTCCATTTCTGCCTACACTGTTCTCCCAATGTGTTACTAATTTTATATCCTTTCGATTTTCCACATTTTACAGTTTTACCAAATATCGAGTTATTTTTTAATTTAAAAGTGTCCTTCGCAAATTTTGTGGTGGCCTTGTTACGTAAGTTGGTATTAAAATCAATATACGATTTTAGCCATTATGATTGCTTAAACTGTAATACTCGATGGGTTTGCATTACCACTAAGTCGTTGGCGATGGCTTGTTTTAAAGTTCTATAGTGTACAACGTATTTTTTTTTATCTTGTAAATTAGGAATTAATTTCGGTAATTTAGCGTTTTCTGTTGGCGGTATGATATTTTCTACTAGAAATGGAAGATCAGAATGTGCATCATGCAACTCAGTCGGATAATGCACATCCACTTCCAAAACGTAGCCATGTAAACTATCATCACCAACAGCCATAATATTTAAATCCAGAATTTCGCGCTCGCTTATCCATCGAAAACCACCATATGGTAATGCTTGTGACATACTATGACCATATAGATTTGTAGCATCAAGGTATGTTATAAATGAAGAAGGTTTTGTTGGGTCATAGTCTGGTAAAAAAATATTATTAGCGATGTGCTTCCTTTCTGTACACTGGCTTATGCCGCCGCGTATACCTTTCTTAAAAAAATGTATCATGTCTATATCAGTTAAGAGCTCTAACTCTACCTTAGTCATACGTAGCATACAATCAAATGATAAACTTGGAAGGGTATAGTAATGTGCTGGATCAAGTTTATCGAATTTTAAACAATTATTCCGAAATTGCTCAAAAACATCACACAATAGCAACACATCTGATTTTAAATACACGTCCGAATAGTCCCCCAAAGTTTTACACCCAAACAAGCGCCATACTTCTTTTACTCTTCTATAGCTTTCATCGCTAATATGTTCTTCCCGTAAATTATCATAAAATTCATCTTTACTTGGAAGACATGTATTTTCCATTTTTTCTATAGAGTCAATAAAGCTATAGGGAAAAACACCCTTTTGACGCATCAAATTAAATTGGTTGATATTTGAAAAATGTTTCCGCGTTTCAATAAAATCGTCGTCGTTTAAACCGCTGCCTAAATTTTCCAAAGACGTTGACAGAAATTTAAAACTATCAATAAATCGCAACTTTAAATATTTCCTCTTGACTTTTCCACATTTACTATCAAAATAATCGTGCACATAAATGCTTTTGGTAAATGATATGTACTTTTCCTTACTTTGAGCCAAAACACCAATTGTATCCCCATATTTACATAACTCTTTTATAAATAAATGGCTATCGTAGCCGCATAAGTTATGAAATATGATAGGGATAAAAGGGGGTAATTTATAATTTAAATTACAAACGGAATGTGCAGCACCAAATCTTTTTGCACCAGTTATGTGACAGTAGTCTCGTACTTTAATCTCACCCTCTTCAAAAGGGCCTTCACATATACCACATATTTTAGCTTCATTAAACTCCATTTTTTCATCAGGCGTTAACGGTTTCATAGGCTTAATTTCTTTTAAATATTTATTATATAGAGCCCTTAAATCACACTCGATACGATCCACAAAGATTTGAGCTGCATTATTCCCCGAAATAGCTCAAATTTCGAAAGTGAGTCGTCAAAAGAGCATTTAATTAAATAAGCAAAAGAATATGGTTCATGTATAAAACTTTTTACAGTGTAAGAATTTTGTGGGTTTGGTTGTACCGTTTCAATGGGTTTTAAAACAGATTCGAAATCTGCATAAACCACGAATGGAACGCGCATTTGCTTTTCTATACCCTCGAATTTTAAAATATTTTCCGGCACACTCTTTCCAAATTTATCGATTTTTAAATCCACTGAGGGTGTTTGCGTGAAAATGTGGTTACAATCGTAGCTTTGATGTAAAGTTAAAGCTGACGGTGTACTAAAATAAATGAGGCAACCATCACAGAAATATATTTTATGTTGTTGACAACTAATTTGACTTGAAACTAAACGTGATAAATCCCGAATCCAACAATAATGACTCTTTGAACAAGTCGTATCACAAAAATGTTCACCGCCATCTTTACTACTACAGTCTTTTGTAATTAACAATAAATTTACATGCCTATCCAACTTTTTTGACGCATACCTCAGTGGACCAATAACTTTTTTAATGTCACGTAATTTTACTGGAAAATCCATACCTGTTACATTTAGCACTCTAGAAAAATGGGGGTAGGATGTCTTCTGTGAAGGCTCTGCAGTTGGAGGAAACAATGCTGATGTTACAGCCCACGCAAAGCAAAATTCGTCCTGGTTAATCACATTGACGACAGCTCCTTTCTTTTCAATAGAACACTGCAACTTGATGTATGATGAGCCACCCATAGGCATATACTTGTTGATACCAACTTCCAAGTATAAAATTCGCACAAGAGCCCATCCTATAACAAGAAAAATAATATATAAAAATCAGTTTAATATATCGGGTTTTGATTTTTCCATACCTGAATCTTTCTCCTGGAACTCTGTCGCCTGCGTTTTTATTAATTCGGTGAAAGAATGGTAAACGGCATCCAAATCACTTTCTACACTAATTATTTGATTAGCAGTGTTGAAGGATTTTTCACTGAATATTTCTTGTGATGGAAGCATGTACTCGCCAACAGCTGTCATGTTAACTTTTAAAGCATGATGCACACGCAATAAATTATTAACAAGTTCCACCACCTTGGATTTAATGTCTGCAAAGAACATTGCGTAATCGGAATGCTCCATATCACTGCTAACCCGATAGGTTGCAATTCTCCTTTTGAAGGCACATTCAACGAGTTGCACACCATGACATACCGGCAAACATGAATTATTTTATGTTGTTGTGTTCGTTTATGCACCGACATATGATTTATTGGAACATCTACATTACATGTAGCGCAATTAATTACCGGAATCGTCGATGTATACTCTTCAATTCGGAGCCGTTTTCCTCCAGGCACTTCATTAAATCTCGCCGCACACGATTCTCTTTGATGACGTCTCATATTATAAATATTAGTAAACTTAGAACCGCAATTTTCACAAACATATGCCATGATTTGTCAAATATTAACACATGTACTACCTATACAAGTCAGAGCCAACTGATGAATGAAACTGCCCCATACCTTATATAAAACCATTCAAGGTCACCCCCAACCACGTAACATATCTTCAAGGTCACACACCCAAGGTGACCTTCAACAAAGTCAAGGTCGTCTCGACCAAGGTCAAGGTCAAGGTCACACACACAACCTTGAACACAAGGCCAAGGCCAAAGCACACGTGCACTTTCAAGGTCAATGACAAGGACATGTGGGCGGGGCCAAAGAGGGGTGAAGCAAGGTCAAGGTCAAGGTCGAGGAGTGGGGGGATCGAGCGAATCGGGTTATGTTCACTACTGCGGTTCTACAGTTTTCAAGTCTAGTTTTTATATTTCTACATTACAAGTTGCGCAATTAATTTTATTTACTCCTGATATATTTCATTTATCTATTTTATCCTTATCGTTAACTAATAACATATCTATATTCAATTTAATTATACATACAGGTTTGCAACTTTAATTATTTAATCTATTACCAATTGTATGACTAAGTTTTGGAATATAATTTACAAATTTGAATCTGAATTCTTTTGGGTTATTAACGCTATTGAATTATATTTAATAGTTTTTTTTGGTTTTTCTTTAGCAGACTGTCGATTAGGCTTTCTTGTAACTGTTATTCTATTTGTTTAATAGTATAGAGTTTTTTTATGAAAATTTTATTTAATGGAAATGTGGTAAGTTTATGAATTAAACTATGTAAGGGAGATAATTTTATCCACCAACTGGTTTGATAATTGATGCATAACTGTTTGCGTGGTTGTGTTTTCTATAGATGTCGAATTCTAAGTGATTATTTATTTATTTTTTTGATTTTAATATCTAAAAAATAAATTTTGTTATTTTGGTCTTTTTACAGTGTAAATTGGATTTTATTATTAATTCAGTTTACGAAGAATAAAAATTAATCCAAATTCCTCTTTATACCATCCCAAATATAAAAAAATTGTCTACATACCTTTTCCAATAATAAGGGTGAAATTGGAGAGCCCATCCGGAGTCTATCTTTCTGTTAATAAATTTCATGACTAATTTCGAAAAATCAATTTTCAATTCAAATAATCCAATGATCAAAAGAGTTTTTTTTACTGGAAAAGGTATGTAAGACGCTGTTTTTTGATTTGAGATTGTAAAGAGAGGAATTTGGATCAATTTTTTTGATTCTTAAACTCAATTAATAATAAAATTCAATTTACAATGGACAAGGAAATTAACTTTTTAAATATTAATATACACAAAAAAAAATGAAATAAATACTTAGAATTCAACATTGAGAGAAAATTCAGAATCACGGATACAGTTATACATCAATCATAAAATCAGTTGGCAGATAAAATTATCTTCCACTTTTCCGTTAAGTAAAGAACTCTGTCTGTTAAACAACTCTCAAGAAATCACGGTTTCAAAGGAAACCTAATCTATAGTCCGCTAAAGAAAAAACAAAAATAGCTAATAAAACAATAATACTATAGCGTAAATAACACAAATGAATTCAATTCAAATTTGTAAATTATACAGCAAAATTTAGTCATACAATGTGTAATAAATCAAATAATTTAGATTGCAAAACTATATGTATACATAAATTGGAAAGGAGTAGGTCATTGGCTAACAATAAGGATAAAATAGATAAATTAAATAGATCAGGAATATACAATTAATTGTACAAATTGTGATGTTGTATACATAGATCAAAGTGGTAGAAATATAAAAATTAAACTTTAAGCACACAGAATCACAATTTTAAATAATATAAAAATTCAGGAATATCCTCACACTCATAACCATTTCATATATTTAAATAACATTACATTACTCCCAATCGAAAATAAAAGCAAAAGATTAAATTTACTAGAAAAACTCGAAATAAAAAATCTTTTAAAAAACCCACATTTGACTACCAATAATACTTACTTTCAATTTCAGTTATAAATAAATGTTTTAGTGGTCCTTCTTAGATTTGCAGCAATAAAATTTGTTTCTTTAGAATAGAGAACAAAATATAGAAAATGTTAAAATATATCTTTAATTTTAGTACTAAATGTACTCCTGAGAAAGCCTTACTAGGGGGAAACATGTGTAGAGTTTACCTCTATTAAACTATTGAAATATTAAAAAGCAAACAGTGTTTTATTTACAAGTATTTAAACAGTGTTTCACAAGAAACCAACTACAAAATCAACATAATGTATGAAGAAATTAAATTAGTTTTTTTTTAAAAGCAAAGTATTAGTCTTTCATTTGATTGTACCCCGATATTAACCACCAGAGTAAATGGTCGAAATTGTGTGTTATGTAGATTCGTGACGAAAAATGCATTGTTTAAAAAAGTTTTATTAATTTTATACATATTGAAGGAAAAACCGGAAGTAGATTTGCAGAAGAGATTATACACAAAATAGACAAAGGTAATATGAGACTATTAGATTGTAGGGGATAGCCATACGATAACGGCCCTAATATGATTGTCATATGGAATATGTTAAATTCTACTATGTATAGCTCATTCTTTAAACTTGGTTTGAGTTCATGCTTCTTGCATAACGCCGGAAATGAGTATGTTCTGTGGTATACTGCAGGCTTCTTTTAACTACCTTTCTGTATTAACAGAATGCTAGAAAGCTTTGCCAAATTTGACGTCTACTTTAAAGACCATTCTGACACAAAGTATAATGTATTTCATTCTTTATACACCGAATTTCCAGAAGTGATTGAAATATTACATTTCATAGCAGAGAGAATGAGTGAGAAATCCTTTATCTCAGTATGTCTTCGGCCAAGAGCATATTAAAAATGATCGGCTTTATTCACGTTCAATGTTCGGGAAATAACAGAAAAATGTAGCTTTAGTTAGCCCACAGGGATCTTGCACTTGCGTCTACACAATCTAAAATCTACTTTTGTCAAGATAATTTTGATGTAATTTTTGACAATATTTGTTTATTTTTCTTATATTAAAAGTGATTATTTTTCAAGTTTTCAGAGATGAAAATTGGAATTTTTAGGTTAGAAATAAAGTAATCGAAGTTGGGTAACAATGTTTTGTACTTATTTCATTTTAGCTGTCGCATGATATGGAGAACTATACAGAATATCATTTGATAGGCTCGGTATCACGAGTTACAATAAGAGCAGGTTGTTTACCAACGAAGTTTGGATGTCAATCCGACAGAAAAAGACGAACAGAAACCGTAACAGCTCGACCATAAACAGTTAAAAGGCAAAGATAGGAAACAATAGCTGAATGTAATAGAGAACTAGAACAAACTTACTCTTCACATTTCCATGACTGAGGTTCAACCAGGTCCAAGTTCAGGTAAAAGTATACCTTCTTCTTCTTTCTTATATATAAGCAATTTGCTTGTTATTCTTCGTCTCTTTGCTTGGTTTCAGTCTATTGCGAGGTTATCATTCCATCGTTTACGGGGTCTTCCGGTACTCCTACGTCCTATTGGTGATTTGTCCTTCGTGATCTTTACTATTCTGTCGTCGGTCATGCGGTCATTCGGTTGATGTGTTCGTTCCATTTCCTTTTTCTTTGTGATACCCAGTCATTGATGTTATCGACTTTACACACTCTTATATCCTCGCTCCTATTCCGATCCATAAGTGTACTGCCAGCTATCCTGCGCACCACTCTCATCTCTGTTGTTTCCAGTATTTATTTTGTTTTCGAGGTTTCTGGTCTGGTTTCTGCAGTGTATGTTAGTATGGGTCTTATTGCTGTTTTATAAATTCTGGATTTAACTTCGATTCCTATATGTTTATTGCTCCATATAGTACTGTTAAGACATGCGGCTGTTCTTGCTGCTTTCATGGCTTGTCCTCTCATCTCCGTTTCAACATCTCCGTATCCGGATATTTCTATTCCGAGATACTTGAACTTCATTTCCTGCTCTATAATTTTGTTGTCTATTTCTAGTTTGCATCTGAGTGGTGTTCTAGATGTAGTCATGGCTTTGGCTTTTGACGCTGATATATTCATGTTAAACTTTTTCGCTGTTATGTTAAATTGGTGCAGTAGTCTTTGCAAATCGTCTTCGCTTTCAGCTATTAACACTGCATCGTCGGCGTAGCACAGTATTTTGATTTCCCTGTCTCCCATTTTATGCCCTTTCAATCTACGCACCTGCTTTATCAACTCGTCCATGATGATGTTAAATAGTAGGGGGCTAAGAGAGTCACCTTGTCGGATGCCATTATTTACTTCTATTGTTTCGGTCAATTCACCGTTTATCCTAGCTTGAATCGTATTTGCCTGATATATATTTTCAATCGTTTTGATAATGTTTTGAGGTATTTGTCTGTCGTAAAGTAGCTGTGTTACATCCTCCAGTTGTATACGATCGAACGCCTTCTCTAGATCGATGAAACACATAAAGGCTGGACGATTATATTTCTAAATCTTTTGTATTCTTGATAATCTTCCAGAGACTGCGTTGTCCTGTATTTTAAGTAGACTCTCTTTTTCTCTTTACATTGCTCCTTAACTTCTTTACAGAGCCAGGGGGTCGTGTTGGGTCCTCCTTTTCCTTGGTTTGTTTTTCGTGTTCCGAGTGCTTCAGTGGCTGCTTCGTTGATATTTCGCTTTAGTTTCTCCCAGCTGTTGTTAATGTTATCCCTTTCGTCTAATGGCTTGTTTTGTATTTTTTCCCTAAATCCTTTTTGGTATAATTCCTTAGTGGATGGAAATGAGTTAATTATAAATACAGTCTTTTATTTATTCCCTGCAAAAGGAAAAAATGTAACTTCAAAATCGTACTATTTTCATTTTAATTATTCAGTTAAATCTTTTCAGTTCATAATTACTTCTGATTACTATTATGTGTTCATTATTGGTTGCAGAAATAATAATTCTTGATATATTACTTACATGGAGGTTTTCACATTTCTAAATTCAGCAGACCAGAAGTTACTGCTTGGTGTGGAGAAATTGGCCACTGTAAAACAATGAATTTTCGCAAATTCAAACTATTTGCGTAAACAAATCCATTTTCCACATGGAGAAACTCCTCAGAATCGTTTCTAAAGAGAGTAGAAAGCAAATTTCGAAGAAATTGCACGGAAATAACTATAAAATAATGTTAACCAAACAACGTAGTTTTTGATAGCGATGATGTTTACGAACAAATGACGTCATGCCCTTTGATTGTTATTTCTTGTTTTATGACTTGAGAGTGATTTAATTATATTTTGATTGCTAAATAAAAATTAAATTGCTTAAAAATAAAGAAAAATATTGTGTTTTTTAGGATTCGCATCATGAGAGCTACTGTTTCGCAGCTAAATTATATTTTTCTTTGAATACAGTCAATATCTCTATTTACCTAAAACTTCTCAACTGTTATGAACAGTATAGGAGGCTAATGTTTAGTTATCCAAATATAGGGGTAGTGATATGTTTGACTCTGATTTTGCTCGTAATATCAGCCAGTTGTGAAACATCGTTTAGTAAATTAAAATTAATTAAAAATTATTTGACGTCACAAATTGGCCAGGAGTAATGTAGCTAAAAATATATATTTGATCAAATAATTGACAAAATAGCAACCGAAAAATCTAGAAAAGTAATGTTATAAATTAGTGTTTTCCAAACGGTGGTACGCGAACCCCCAGGGATTCGTGAGATATAAAAAGGGGGTTCGCGAAAAAAAATATTGTAATGACTGGATTTTAAATTAAATATCGCAACAGGCAACAATCTGTAACGCGCTGAGCCGCTACGCCGCTGGCGATCTGAGTACATTCTCAAACACGCTGGCAACTTCTATTTTAAAGAACAAAGACTTTTCCCGAAAACGCACGAAAGAACGAGAATAACGTCTGAGAGTCGAATTCAATCATAGCTTAGGAACCTCGAGTGATTTCAAAAAGATAAATGAGTTAGTAATTCAGACATAGTGTGTACATAAATATTATTAGTGTAAACCAGTATAGTGATTTCTTCTTACGTAAATAAATTAAAACAAATATCCGAGCTTTACAGATCGCACGTGTGCACGTTGAATGTGAAAACATTGTATATTATATCTTATACAATGGTGAAAATAAATAATTATTGCTCCGTCAATGTATGATGGGTCGTTGGTTAAAAAAAGGTAGTTTGGTCAAATCTGATGAAAAGCTGGCCGAGAAATCAGTTGCTTCTTCTACTTCAGGCCCTAATTTGGAACCTGTGTGTGTAACAACGAACATTTTAATAAGTATATTCGAACTTTAAAGGGCTCAATATGGAAATTTCGCATTGGGCGCCAATGACCCTGGCTACGGCGCTGAATATAAATATAGAAAACTTTTTTTGGTCGTTTTTTGTATTTAGATATGCTACACAAATTGTACCTCATATTTTGATTAATAAAATACATTAAGTGATTAAATAAAAGATTTTACATGCATTCTTTAAGCTAGACTCTGACTAGGCAAATATATCCGATATGCGATAAAAAGTTCAGACCTTAAAATAGCATTTCGAATGACTAGTTCAATTTCGCGAAATGAGAAAAAAAGCTTATCTAAAACTGAAAATTTTGAAAAAGGATACCTAGTCTGAAGCTGACTTAAAAGATTCTTGTATATTACCAGGCGTGTCAACAATTAGATCCAGTTGTCCATTGTATACAGCAACTGTTAGGTCAGTTTCGTTCAGAAGTCGCTCCACAATATCCGTTACTGGTTTCATAAAGTCGCCTGTTAGGTGATCAAAAACGTCATCATTTGTGACGCCCCACGAATTGCTGATATTTAAAGCTCCTTGAACTTGTTGCATTAGAGTCTCATCTTTCAAAGTTGATTTTTCTATAATAATAATATGAATTTTTAGCAATTCAAACAGCATAATTTTTGAATAAAAGGAAAAGTCGTTTTTTTTAAGCATCTTAAGGATGGACATTTTAAATAAAATCAAATCAAATACAGTTTTGCATTTTGTGTAAAATAGATACAAAACTACCTAGAGTTAAAAAGAATCACAAGCAACCACATATTTAACAAAGAATATGTGAAATGTTGAAAATGATCGTCAAACATATTTTTTGATTGTTTTCTTAAAATCTGAGAAATATACAAGTTTCTTTACGGGTATTATAAAGTACAACATAACTGATCATTCTCTGGTTGTATTTGATTTAAAAAATTGTAGTTTTTCTAAGGCAAAAATGTAACATAAAATATGATAACCTTGAACAAAGGATGAATGAGATATGTTGGGGTAACTTGATGTTTTTCAATGTATTTTGACGTGCTAATTCGATTTTTTGAGGTTACCAAGCTTAAACATCAATACTAAAAAAGTTGCAGCCAATTTTAGTGAAAAAAGCGTGTTTTTCGCATTATGCTCGGCGGCATGTAATCTTTCCTTGAATTATACATTTATAACTCATAACATTTGAAAACTCCAGGCGTATTTAGTTTTTTTAAGTAAATCAAATGCCTACGATCCTTAAATTAGCATTATTAGTCTTTGATACATACGCGACTCCAGCAGTAAGCAGAGTACGAAGGGTACAGGAGTCACGTCAGGGGTGGATCCAGTCTCTCCCTTTGGAGGGGGGGGGGGGTGATATCAGAAAAGTACAGTATGGCAAGCGAAAGCAAGTTGTCGATGGGGGGGTGGGGAGGCACCAGCAACATTCCCATTTCTTCATTGCAAAAGGCAAGGTTGTGTCTATTTTTCTGAATTTGAAGCTCTTGGAGAAGGGGGGAGATCACAAGAAAAAACCAGTTGCCGACAGGAGAGAAGAATACGAGCAGCATACACATTCCTAGTATAAGCGGCAGAATCGGGTGTATTTTCCTGAACTCAAAGCTCTTGGGGGGGGGGGACTATTACAAGAAAAACGAGTTTTCAACGGGGCGGAGTGCCAGTAGCATACACATTCCTAATGTAAAAGGCAGAATCAGTTCTATTTTCCTGAACTCAAAGCTCTTGGGAAGGAGAGGAGCGATCGCAAGCATACACATTCCTATACTCTATTCAAGAACTAGAGAGAGTAATAAAACTGTTACCGAAACCTCCAATGTACCTGCTCCAGTGCCGCAGGTAACTGAAGACTGCCGTAAATGTAATTATATTTAATTATATTTAAATATTATAAGCTTTTATAAATTTACTGCAATAATGAAATTTCTGATAGTTCAATTTAATTTCAGTCAGTAAGCAAAGTACACCTTAGAGCGTGTCCTTAATGTTTTATCTTGTTTGCACTTATTTTTATATATTATTTGGGATTAGTGAGATACCCGAAAGATATGGCTTGCACCTCTATATGTATTCCAAAATCATTAAACCAGACCATTTTTTCCTCAATGAAAACCTTGTTACAATGAATGTTTATAATGCCGTAAGACATCAACATCCCGATAATAATGTTAAAAGCTCGGTTGAGATGTCTTCCAACATGATAGGAGTTGGAAAATCTACTATGTACCGAATACTGAAGGAGAAAAAAAGGACTGGGGTTGTTAGTGCTCCCAAGCCACATCCATCACAGGCAGACGAAAAACCTCGTTGGAAGAAGATATGTAACTGCAATAAAAGGAGTTGTACATATATTTTATTATGAGAAGCAGATTCCAACCGTTGACAAAATTCTAACTAAAATTAATAAAGGTCGGGATTCATCTGAAATTAAATGAACTGAACTCTGGAAATTGTTCAGAGAATTTAATTTTTTCTGGGAAAAACCAGGTAGGAAATCTGTTCTTATAGATTGTCCGGAAAATGTCCGTTGGAGAAGGAAATATCTCTTTCAAGTAAAAGGTAGAGTTATTAAAATAACACAACTTACAAAATTAGTAATTTAACTAAACTTTTGAAAGATTTTTTTTGAATAAAGTTACTGCAGAAAATTGGGAAAAATCCATATAATAAAAGAATAAAAGAAAATGAGGAAACTTGATCTTATTATCGGTGAGATAGAAGAACCAATTATAATGACTTTGATTACAAATTAGAAACGTATTGTTTATCAGCGTAAACACAGTTTATTATTTAAATTTTTTATAATATATATAAAAATTAATTACATTTGAATCCCTTTTTAGTGTTTAATTGTAATTCTGCACATGGTTTAAGAAATAAATAAACTGAAACGTTAAATGTCCTAAAAATATTTTTAATTAATAATAAAATGACCGATAAAATTTTAATTTTATATGGACGAATTTATTTTTTTATATATGTTTAATTTCTTGTATTTTTGACATTGGGTATTTTGTAAATATTTAAATTATAATTTAGAATTTTTTGAGGGAAAAATGCTACGTTTTAGTCTGAATGTGCCTAAAACGGTTTCTATGCCACAATTAAAAATAATAAAAATACAGTTGTGATTTGTGTTAAATAGGTCAAAATTATCTATATTTTCTAATGTATGTGAATTATTAAGAAATCATAAGAAATAAAATAATATTATAAAAACTTTTTATTTTATTACCGAAATAATATTCCATGCCATAAATACTTAGTTATAAAATAAACCTCCTGCCGACGCCTATGACAAGAATTAAAATCCTTTTTAACACTTCATACATCCAAATATCTATTGTTATCCTACCCAAATAGTCCATTATTATAGATCGGTATTTTTGATTATAAAATTTCTAACCCATTCCTATGAAAAATATATGTATCTAACAGATTATTCCAAAGACACCGGACTAAAGAACACAGGTAGTTTGCGAAGAAAAAATAAATGGTGAAAAACTGATTTATTACTCTCTCTAGTTCTTGAAAAAACTATAATATAAGAGGCAAAATCGGATCCATTTTCCTGAACTCCAAGCTCTTGGGGGGGGGGGGGCGATCGCCCCCCCCTGGATCCGCGCCTGAGTTACGCTGAGCGAGAACTTATCTCATACGAACTTGTCATTTAATACGAGTTTCGACGATGCACATTCAATTATAATCTTTCTTTCGCGTCGCAATGTATTATACATGCATGTAATGAAACATTAAAATGTCTGAAAGTAAGTGTGTTTAGAAGATGAGAATTTAAGGTCTACTTCAAGCGGCTGTGAAAAAGTGCGTTGGGCTGCGATTGAGCAACAAGATATTGTACAAAAGAGATTGAACAAATTAGAACCCAATGAATTTTTTTCCTATGATATGATATTCTTGTGTTTCAGATTTTATACCGATCAGAATCAAATCTTATGAGACGCTAAAAAATTTGCAGAAAAAAGTTCATCAAAAATAAAATCTAGTCCTCCACAAGCACGAGTCACGTTGGTTCAATTATGACGCGAACAAAAACAAAACAATCCAATTTAAATGATGATAAGTATAATAATAAGCATCTAAATTTATATATTATCTGTGGACGTGGGCTTCCAAAACATAAAGAAGTATTTTGAATAGGTGAAGTGAACAGAGCGAAATGTTTTCTAGAAATATCGAAATTTTACCAAGATATTGTTTTTACATGTACTTGCCACATCACAATAAATGCTTACATACATATGAAAAAAATATGAACAAGCTGTTAATACTGCCAATGAACACAACATTATCGATGAAAGTATTCTTAATAACAACAAAAATGAATTTCCTTAACCAAAAAGAATGAAATAATAAAAAATGTACTCGACTCGATTATAGAATATGTAGAGGTGAAATATTTACTTTATTAATGGTACGACATCAGACAATTGAAAATACTCTTGAAAAAACTTTAAGGGGGAAATTCACCCCAAAAGTTAACCCTTAGAATTTTTTTTAATAGATCTCAGCATCTAATAAATATTTTTGAATTAAATCAAAGGAGTTGCAACCACTATTTCATATTTAAAAAAACTACATTTTTTATAAATATTTTTGTTACAAATGATGGGGAATGAACTCAAAAGTTAATTATAAAAAGCATTTTTGTTAAGAATATTAATTATTAGTGTAGGCGTGTTTTGGGATTTTTCAAATAAGCGCACCCCTTAACAACCCCTTACATTAATAGACCACATATATGTGGTAAAAATATTTTTTTTGTTAAAAGTCTTCCAAAGTGCAAAGCGAATGTAAATTATAAAAAATGCAAATATATCAATTTTTTTTTCAATAATAGTGTCAAAAGGGTGAAAAAAGTCACCCCTAAAAGTAAATACCTAATTTAAAATGAGGTCTAATTAAAATTCTTTAATAAACAAAATATAAAATAAGTCTTGTATGATTTAATAACTTTTTTTTAACATACTAATATTCACTTGTAAGGAGTTAAAACTATCCCTAAAGTTAAATTTTACCATTTTATTTTTCATATAAATAGGTATTTTATAGAGATTTTTCAATAAAATTAAGTTGAAATATATTTTTCACAAGGATTCTGAAATATAAAGCGTAGTTATGACCGAAGTGATTGCAACCCTTATTTTGCAAATGCTAACAATGACAATCGATATTATTAATAAAATGCTTTTTATAATTTTTTTAAGTTTATCATTCGATTTTTATAGAAATAAAATTAATACTTAACTATAAAATAAGGGTTGCAACCGCTTAGGTCAAAAATACACCTTATATTTCAGGCTTCTTACGACAACTATTTTTACATGAATTTTAAGGGTAAACTTTAGAGATGGTTTTCACGCCTTAAAGAAATGTTGGTATATTGAGACGAATAATGAATAATTTCCTTTTTAACCGATTTCTATAAGAAGGAGGTTGTCAATTCGTCGACTATGTATTTTTTTTTTATGTATGTACACCGATTACTCCGGAACGGCTGCACCGATTTGAATGAAATTTTTTACGTTATGTAAAGAAAGTTGCTGCGGTGATCCCATATTTTTTTAGATGAAATTGGTGCAGTAAAATCCAAGATGGCGCTTACAATATGGCGGCCAAAAAAATTAATTTTGTCCGATTTTCTTCAAAATTGGTATGGAGGAATTTTCGGGGTTGTACCCAAAGAATCTGAAATTATTTAAAAAAAATTCAAAATGGCGGATCCAATATGGCGGACAAAAACATTTAATTTAGTCCAATTTTCTCCAAAATTGGTATGGGAGAGTTTTTGAGGTTGCACATAACGAATCTGATATTACTTTTAAAAAATTCAATATGGCGGATCCAATATGGAGGACGAAAAAATCAGTTTTATCCGATTTTCTCCAAAATTGGTATGGGGGAGTCTTCGGAGTCGCATATGACGAATCTAAAATAATTTTTAAAAAATTCAATATGGCGGATCCAATATGGCCGCCAAAAAAATTAATTTTGTCCGATTTTCTTCAAAGTTGGTACAGGGGAATTCTCGGCGTCGTATATGACGAATCTAAAATAATTTTTAAAAAATTCAATTTGGCGGATTCAATATGGCCGACAAAAAATCGTTTTTGTCCGATTTTCTCCAAAATTGGTACGGGGGAGTTTTCGGAGTCGCATATGACGCATCTAAAATAATTTTAAAAAAATTCAATATGGCGGATCCAATATGGCGGACGAAAAATCAATTTTGTCCTATTTTCTCTAAAATTGGTATGGGGAAGTTTTCGTAGCTTCACATAAAGACTCTGAAATTATTTTTAAAAAACTCAATATGGCAGATTCAATATGGCGGACAAAAAATCAATTTTGTCCAATTTTTACAAAAATTGGTACGGGAGAGTTTTCGGGGTCACACATGACGAATCTAAAATTATATAAAAAAAATCAATGTGGCGTATCCAATATGGTGGATAAAAAATTAATTTATTTTCTTTAAATATCGATATTGGAAGGTTTTGGGGCCTATATTACCAATCTAAAATTAATTTGAAATTTAAGATAGTGGATTTTCTAAGACAGACTAAATATTCGTTTGACCCAATTTGATTGGTATTTGGAAAACTCTAAGAACTAAAGAATTTTAATGGTTCATTTTGGGGTGGTTTACAACTTTGGATAAAATGGGTACTTTTTTGCCCGTTTGGAGTCATTACGAGGTACACTAATCTCGATTAGTACTTAGTTCAAATAATTTATGAATATCATAATGAATTCTAAAACTAAAAATAGAAAAATAAAATTTTTATAAAAAAATAGAACCGACTTCTAAAAGTGCGTTAAAAAGTGAAAAATAACCATAAATTTTTATATGAAATTGAACTTTTTGAAGTCGGCGCCAAATTATTTGTACACGAAATAAATATCTACTAATATATGCAAATCACATTTTGTCAGATATTAGTTTGGCGCCGACTTCAAAAAGTTCAATTTCATATAAAAATTTATGGTTATTTTTCACTTTTTAGCGCACTTTTAGAAGTCGGTTCAATTTTTTTATAAAAATTTTATTCGTTATACACGACTTATTTTCTTTTTTTTTTATTAAAGAATTTTAATTCGAACTTGGGATGTATTAGGTATTTACTTTTGGGGGCGATTTTTTTCACCTTTTTGGTACTATTATTGAAAAAAAAATTAATATATTTACATCACTACATAGTATAAAACAAAGTCGCTTTCTCTGTCCCTATGTCCCTTTGTATGCTTAAATCTTTAAAACTACGCACCGGATTTTGATGCGGTTTTTTTCAATAGATAGAGTGATTCAGGAGGAAGGTTTATATGTATAATAACATCCATTAAATAGTGAAGAAATACTGTTATTTTTGAGGTTTCTAATGTGATGTCGTTAAGCGGGAAGTAGCGCTTGCGGCGGTACTGGCCGACCGGGGCGGCGGCAGCGTGCCTATAAATAGCGCGTCGGAGGCCGATGTAATAATTGTTGTAAAAATAAAATAAATAGTCACAGTTTTTCTGTAGTGTATTTAGTATCAGCATTGCACCCGTGCGAAGCCGGGGCGGGTCGCTAGTTTGTTATAAATTACAATCGCTTTACACATTGGATGACTTTTTTTTATCACTTATATGTAGTCCATCACTGTAAGGGGTAGTACCTGTATTTAAGGGTGGTAATTTGAGAAATACCGAAACAAGCCAATACTAGTGATAGATATTGTTAACGAAAACGCTTTTTATAATTTTTTTAAGTTCATTTCCCTATATATAAAACAAAAATATTCACAGATAACGTAGTTTTTTAAAAAATATAAAATAGGTGTTACAACCCCTTTGTTCTTAAATATATTTCCTATTGGTGAACTTTTATGATGAATATTTTCCACTTGATTTTATTTAAAAATATTCATTAGATGCTGAAATATATGGAAAAAAGAATTTTAAGGAATAAGTTTGGGGATCAATTTCAACAAAGCGGATGTCAGCCAATAAAAAAAATAAGTATCTATTATTTATTCAAGTACTACAATATACCAAAAAAAGATTAAAATCGGTGAGGTTTGGTTGGAGTGGTTTCCTTCCAAGTATTTCATATCATGAGACCTAAAGATGCAAAACAAGTTTAGCTTTGTATAGATTAAATACATCTGAAAATGCTATTCATCTTCCAAGTCATTTTGACACAGCGAAAATTACTATAGTTGCTTTCGATAACTTTGATCTTAATGAGGCAACACAATCTAAACTTGAGAGCACACGTGATTGTGTGTTTGTAAAACACTTAAGTTTTGAAAAAGGTATTGTTATTTGCACATATAAATAATTACTATTTATATAATTATTCTCATTTATTGAAGGCTCAACTAAAGAGAAGATAGAAAAGTCTGTTAAGGAAGTCAAAAAGTATATTGTACATTATTAAAAAAAACAACTTTCGACATTTGAAGAATTGAGGTATTGGTATATCATTACGGCAATGTGACTTCCATTTTAGAACTTCCTCTGACAAGTGAATCAATAAAACTGCATATATTAAGAACCTTTTACATAATCTTTGAACAAATAAATTTATTGAACATTGAAAGCGATGTATTAGATCCGGAAAAGTATGGTTATATATTGCAGGAAGATTGTGCATTTCCAAGAAAAATAATAATGATATATCCGTCTATCGGCGAATTACAACCAAATTGTAATCGTAAAAATTGTCCAACTAAATTCTGCAGTTGCAGGGCGATAGGTTTACCTTATATATCATTTTGTACTTATTGTTCTAATAATTTTTGTAAAAATCTACACAATTTCACGTTATAGAGCTGGAATAAATTAAATGTAAATATAATCAAAATATATTACATTATGATATAATATATGTATCAATAATAAATTGGGTTGTTAATTTTATATTAGATATAGATCTATAAGACTGCTTGTACAGATCAATTCATATCAGGTTAGTTGCAGAAAGTGTTACAAAAATATTTGTAATAAATCACACTAAAAAATATTTTAAAATAAGTTTTCGTGTGCATTAGGTTATCGCGCCGCTCGACTTCTATACTCTTCGTGCTCTGTTTACTGCTGGAATCCTGCGCTGCCTATATCAAAGACTGATAATGCTAATTTAGGGATCGTAGGTATTTGATTTACTTTAAAAAACTAAATATGCCTGGAGTTATCAAATATTATGAGTTATAAATGTATAATCCAATAAAAGATTATTTGCCACAGTGCATAATGCGAAAAACATCCAATCCAATTTAGGAATGTAGTAGACAAGAAAGTAAAAAAAATGTCATAATAATACTTAGCTAAGGCAGACCTATACTAGATACAGAAGTTTTTTAAATAAGTTAATTGAAGCCCAGAATGCTAGGTACTAAAAAACCTTAACATACAATTAAAATGCTAATTTAAAAGAGACATGACGAGAGTAAAAAATAATAATATTAAAAACAAACTACAATTTAAACTAATGGTTAAAAATAGGTACACAAAATATTCAAGAAGATATCTTTGGTAAGACTTTTAATCAGTTTTTTGTAGGTGCTGAGGGACACTTGGGAAAACAAATAATACAAACTTTTGAAGGTAATTTGTCACTAAATTCTGTCATCAGAATCAGATAATCTCATCAGTAGTTTCAAAAATAAAAACTTCTCTAGGTTATGGCAAAATCTCAATTGAAGCGGTAAAAACTATAAAAAAATCAATTTCAAAAAATGTATATCACATTTTCAATATTTGCTTCAAATAAAGTAATTATCCAAAACAACTTAAAAAATCGTAATTATTCCTATACATAAACCAGGAGCTAAATATAACATTAACACATTCCTGCAAATACAACTATGGTTCTTTTACCACAAGCGTTTCGACCACTTAAAAGTCTCGGCAGTGGAGATGTATCGAACATTCGCAGGAAACAATTGTCTCTATAAAATATAGAGAGACATATCGGCAGGATATTAAACTTGCCGACTTTTTGATGTCAAAGAATATCGCCAGTCGAACGACATCTATATATTCTCTGGAGCAGTGCAAAATTTAAAAATTAAAATTTCAGTAAAATTTAAATAAATCTGCTTGGTGCCATGTAGTTGCCTATATTTATTCTCCTTTTTCTCTAGGCAGTTAAAGGGAAAAATATATATAAAAAAAAATGTATTTTTCTTACAAATACAACTCTGGTTCTCTCTCTATATGGGTTTCGACCACCTAATGGTCTCATCAGTGGAGCTGAGAGGGATAAATATAGGCAACAATTTGGCTTTGTTAAGGGTATGAGTACAGGCGATGCTGTTACTGTTTTTTTGGAAACTGTATATAAAAATATAAAAGAAAACAAAGAAATTGTAGCAGTCTTCCTAGATTTAAAAAGAGCTTTTTATACTGTATGTCACACAAAGCTTCATAATTGTTTCATAATAGTATTATTGAAGGTTACTTACGGTGTACTACAGGGCACTGTTTTTGGGCCTTTATTCTTTAGCTTGAATTAAAATGATATTTTAAATTAAATGACATATTACAGCGTACGCTGATGATACTAGTGTTACATTCGTTGGCGATTCTTTCATTGAAGTAATATGTAATGCCAATATGGGTTTAAAACGAATCGATGTTTGATCGCATTGTAACCTTCTCACTGTTAGTATCTCAAAAACTGTTGCAATTGCATTATTAAATTCAAATTCCGACCCAGCTAGTCTCACTATTAAAAATCAAATCATAAAATGAACTCCTTTAAATATCTCTGAATCATTGCTGATAAAATACTTCCTTGGAAGGAACATATAATGGATGCTATTAATAAGGTTAGAAAAACTGTGTATACATTTTTAGTTCTACAAAATATCCTAGATAGAGATACAATAATATATATATATATATATATATATATATATATATATATATATATATATATATATATATATATATATATATATATACTATAATACGTATGCTTGCTCTGCGCTGAGCTACTCTTTTGGAATTTTAAAGTGGAGCAGGAAGGACATCAAAAACCTGCAAAGAAAAATAAAGATACTCCTAACAAAAGCACAAAAACATCACCCACGGAGTGCTATTGAACGTACAATGCTTCCAAGACATCAAGGAGGAAGAGGATTGGTGGATATTGGTAAGCAGCTCGACCAATAATAAACTTACGTTCATATTTCCACAGGTTAGCGGACTCTTCCACACTACATCGAGCAAATGCGAGGCAGACAATTTAACGCTGCTACAGTTGAGGGAACAAGATATTACTTCTCACCACCAAACAGACCAAGAGAAGTTACAAACCTGGCTACGGAAGCCACTTCATGGACTGCATCCAAATGAGGTCAATCAGGACAATGTCGACAACTCAGCGTCGAACTACTGGTTGATTTCAGGACAGATGTTTCCGAAAACGGAGGGCTTCTTTTTGGCTAAGTTATTAACAGGTTGTACACCGAAGAAATCAAGAAATAGACGGGTTTTGTATTTCAGTGTATGTTTTTATTAATATCGGCCAAGCGCTTTCGGTCTAACAGACCATCCTCAGGGCTCAGACCTCGTCAAAGGGCACACCTTAACCCTGCCAGTTTGAGAGCAGTCGCCAGCCGTAGCCTCCACACAGAACAAATTGTATACAATTAAAAAATTCTTAAAAAACTTTGTCACAAATTAAAATTAAAACAAAACATGCAACATACTAGTACATTAACACTGTTAAAACAATAAACCTCTTTAATAAAAATCCGTAACCTCACTCTTTTGGATTTTTATTAAAGAGGTTTATTGTTTTAACAGTGTTAATGTACTAGTATGTTGAATGTTTTGTTTGAATTTTAATTTGTGACAAAGTTTTTTAAGAATTTTTTAATTGTATACAATTTGTTCTGTGTGGAGGCTACGGCTGGGGACTGCTCTCAAACTGGCAGGGTTAAGGTGTGCCCTTTGACGAGGTCTGAGCCCTGAGGATGGTCTGTTAGACCGAAAGCGCTTGGCCGATATTAATAAAAACATACACTGAAATACAAAACCCGTCTATTTCTTTCTTTTTGGCTATCTAAGACCAGGTTAATCCGATGAAGAACTATCGGAAGTTCATCATTAGAGATCCTTCAATAGAAAATGACCAATGCAGATATGGCTGTTGAACATCGGAGGTAATTCTGCACATAACTGGAGGATGCCAAGCGTTTGCCGCAACCGAGTATAAGGAAAGACACGACTCAGCCGCTAAGATACTCCACCAAAAGTTAGCAGAAAAGTTAAACCTATTACAGGTAGGAAAAGTGCCTTATTACAAATACAATCCGGAGTCTATTCTTGAGAACAACCAGTTCAAGTTATATTGGGACCTAACGGTTCTGACGGATCATACAGTAGCTCACAATAGACCAGACATTATACTAATAGATAAAATTTCTAGACGAACTACACTTATCGACATTGCTGTACCTAACAACAACAACCTAAGGCCAAAATACAACGAGAAGATCGCCAAATACAGAGATGTGGAGGTCCAAATCCGAAGACAATGGGCGTCCAAACGATTCCCATAATACTGTCAACAACTGGAGTGACACCAAAGAACTTCCTGCAGAACATTAAGGGACTGGGCCTTAGTGAGCATCTGTATAAGCCGATGCAGAAAGCAATTCTCCTAGCAACCGCATGCACCGTCCGAAAGTTCGTAGGAAATACAGCAGACAACGTTACCTAGGACCCGATAACATGGAAAGGGTTCCCACAGAGCTTCATACTTTTGGTGTCTTTGTATGTCTGGTATGAG
Organism: Diaprepes abbreviatus; assembly: GCA_034092305.1. Taxonomy (NCBI): domain Eukaryota; kingdom Metazoa; phylum Arthropoda; class Insecta; order Coleoptera; family Curculionidae; genus Diaprepes; species Diaprepes abbreviatus. The sequence continues at coordinate 4,225,697 of JASJET010000260.1, read as the reverse complement.
TGAATGTTCCTTGGAGGGAGTGCGAGGCCGTGAATTGTATAATACAATACCGTACCACTTTTCAAGTTCATTTTAATCACTACTGATGTTACTTGCTAACTGATTCGAATTTCTAGAGTGCCATTAGCGAGCGTAGGGAATGAACTAGAGATGCTGTAGTTTTTAAATCATTTATATAGGATATCCGGCAAGTATCTACTAATTTCTCGGGAGCATATAGGGAAAATTCAAATAATCCTACTTTGTCACAGAAAAGAAATTCCTAAAGTGCCCTTTAACGGAGATACAGAGCGCTAAAGGGGTACCCGTCGATTTACCTTATCGGCCCTAAGTTTTGAACCGAATTGTATAATTTAATGAAATTTTAATATTATTTAGGAGCCATAAAGACTCATTAAACCATACTACAGTAGATGTTTTAGATCATCAAAGAAGTCAGGAACGAACTTGCAGCTACACTCGTTGGGCCTAATTTTTGACTGGTGTCATTTTACAGAGTTGAAAACTGATATTGTAAATATTTTGGCCATTCCTCGTCAAAAAAGATACTCTTAATTTATTTTGGCCATTTTCGAGATAAATCGGCATTATTACGGACTTCGTTAGAATGCTGTGCGTTTCTCGCTAGTAGTTCTGCTCTTGCATTTACTGGTGCTGAATAAACTAGTTCTTTAGATATTTCCAGAAGTAAAAGTCTGAGGGATTTAGGTCTCTAGGCCTTGTTGGCAATAAAACAGGCCCACCTGGACCTATCCTTTGAAGGTCAAAAATGTTAGTTAAGTGTTGATGTACTACACGGTTAAAATGAAGTGGAGGACCATCAGGTATGTACCATATTTGTATTCTGTCAAGAGATACGTCTTCTAATAAATTAATTAAATTTTGCTGCAAAAATTTTAAATAAATCTCACCATTGCCTTCCAAGACAAATGGACCTATAAGGTTATTTTCTGATGATGCCAGTCCACACATTTACAATAAACCTTTGTGTTTGTTTTGAATTATAGCGTGCGGCCCCCATTTCCGATGATGCCAGCCCAAAAATGTAAATTGTGTGAGTTTATTATGCCATCTCTTGTAAAACTGGCTTCATCAGTAAACAAAATAAAGTTAGAAACATTTAGATTTTGGTTATGTTGCTGTATAAAACAGCTGGATTATTGAAATCTTGCGGGATAATCATCCGGAGACACAGAGTCTACATTTTCAACGTGGTAGGTGTGAAGTAACTGTTCCGTTAGAGATTTTGACAAGTCCGTCAATAATAATTCATTATGAAGGTATTAAAAATAACAACCTGGTTTTTACCTGATTGTGTTTAGTATTAGTTACTTTTGAGTCTTTCGCATATATACCGATTTATTTCGAAAACCGTCAGTTTTATCGAAATAAATCAAAGTATTTAAAAAATCAGCCTTCAGTTCTGTAAAATGACACCTGTCAAAAATTAGGCCTAACGAGTGTGGCTGCACATCCGTTCCTGACTTCTCCGACGATTTAAAACATCTATTGTAGTATAGTTTAATGAGTCTTTTTAACCTCTATAAAATATTAAAGTTTCATTAAATCATACAAGTCTGTTCAAAACTTTGAGCCGATAAGATAAATCACTGGGTATCCGTTAAGGGGCACTTTAGAAATTTTTTATGACAAAATAGGTTTTTTTTTGACCTCCCCTGTATGCTCCCGAGAAATTAGAAGGTACTTACCGGACATCCTGTATATGTAAAATGAAAAAAAATGTTTCCAGTACAGATCATTGAGGTAGTCAAGAAACAATGAAAATTTGAAGATGACATTATCGTTAAAAATAATACAGTGTTAGCGATCCATCAAAAATTATTTTATCTCGATCAGCACACTATCACTCAATCCTTAGACTTCAAACTTGTCCCATGATCTACATAATAAAAAATCTTGACAAGATCACAAAATACCTCTGTAAAAACTTCTTCATCATTAATCCGTACGTAAAGTTCATTTAAAAACAATAAAATAGACTTGAACTCAAACTTCGGGAATAAGTGCGGAACTAATTTTTCTGTATATTTTTGTTGATAACTCACAAAGTATGCAATTTTAAATCACAAGAAATACAGTTTTAGAATGAAGTCATCTTAATATGACATCAAACTTGATCTTAGAAAGGTAAAGCAGAGGTTTCTTTATTATAAATAGCAATGGAACACCCAGGCCAGACCTGTAAAAAGTGAAGAAACTAAAAAAAAACTGTCAAGTACGAGTGTGACTCCTTCACTGAGGGTTCCTTAACATTTTTCGATCTTTATTTATACTTACGACCGGGTTTCAACAGTATTTTTTGTCGTTTTGAATCCCAGCGGCCAATTTTTGTAAGGACGTTGTAAAAGTCGACATTGTTAGAATAATATTCAACATAGAATTCCAAATCTCCCCACGATGAAGTTGCATCTTCCCACTGACCATTGTCTACTAAACTTTTAAGTCCAAGTGCTTGATTAGCTAGATCCTCGTACTGATCAGTGCTGACAATACCCTAAAAACATGATTCTATTAAGTTATGTAATTCTTTAATGTTTTTAATGATTTTTGCTGCAATAAGTAAAATAAAATACCGAAAACCATTTTTTTTATTTTGCTGATTTTTATACAGTCAAAGCTCTTTATTAACCGTTTCCCTATTCGCATTTTCAATATTTGCTGATTGAAAACTTATGACTACTTCCTGTATTCGCGGCTGAAAATTTTGACATACATACAGACTTATTGCATTTTTAGAATAATATGTTTTTGTTTATCAGTTATTTTCCAAAACACACACGTATACCCAGGCGCGGATCCAGGGGGGGGGGGAAGGGTGGGGGCGATCGGTCATTTTATTATTAATTAAAAACATTTGTAGGACATTTGACGTTTCAGTTTATTTATTTGTTAAGCCATCTGCAGAATTACAATTAAACACTAAAGAGGGATTTAAACGTAATTAATTTTTATATGTTACAGAAAATTGTCAGTGAAGCTATCTTCGCTCAAATTAATTATAAATGGTTCCTCTATATTACCGATTATGAGATCGAGTTTTCACATTTTCTTTTATTTTTTATTATATGAATTTTTCCCAATTTTCTGCAGTAACTTTATTCAAAAAAATCTTTCAAAAATTCAGTTAAATTACTAATTCTGTAAGTTGTGTGATTTCTAGCAACTCTACCTTTTACTTGAGAGAAATATTTCCTTCTCCAATGGACATTTTCCGGACGATCTATATAAACAGATGTCCTGTCGGGTTTTTTTCAGCAAAAATTAAGTTCTCTGAGCAATTTTCAGAACTCAGTTCTTTTAATTTCAGGTAAATCCCGATGTTCATTGATTTTAGTTGGAAGTTTGTCGATGGTAGGGATCTGCTCCTCATAATAAAATGTATGTACAACTCCTTTTATTGCAGTTTACATCTCTTCTTCCAGCGAGGTTATTCGTCTGTCTGTGATCGAATGTGGCTTGGGAGTATTAACAATTCCGGTCGTTTTTTTCTCCTTCAGTATTCGGTACATAGTAGATTTTCCAACTCCTATTGGAACTCATCTCAACAGAGCTTTTACAATTATTATCTAGATATTAATATCTTAAGGCATCATAAATATTTATCGTAATAAGTTTTTCATTGAGGAAAAAATTCCCAGGTTTAATGATTTTGGAATAAATATAGACGTGGAAGCCATATCTTTAGGATATCCCACTAATCTCAAATAATATATAAAAACAAGCACAAACAAGATAAATCACTAAGGACACACTGTAAGGTGTACTTTGCACTGACAGAAATTAATTGAACTATAAGAAATTTTATTGTTCTAGTAAATTTATAAAAGCTTATAATATTTAAATATAATTAGATTTACGGTAGTCCTCAGTTACCCGCGGCACTGGATCAAGTACGTTAGAGGTTTCGGTAACAGTTTTATTACTCTGTCTAGTTCTTGAATAGAGTATAGGAATGTGTATGCTTGCGATCGCCCCTCCTCTTCCCAAGAGCTTTGAGTTTAGGAAAATAGAACCAATTCTGCCTTTTATATTAGGAATGTGTATGCTGCTGCACTCCCCCCACCCGTTGACAACTTGTTTTTCTTGCTATAGCCCCCCCCCCCCAAGAGCTTCAGGAAAATAGACTTGATACTGCTTCTTATACTAGGAATGTGTATGTCGCTCGCATCCTCCCTCCCGGTCGGCAACTTGTTTTTTCTTGTGATCGCCCCTCCCCCTCTACAAGAACTTCAAATTCGGTAAAATAGACCCGACCCTGCCTTTGACATTAGAAATGGGAATGTTGCTGATGTCCCCTCCCCCCCGTCGACAACTTGCTTTTGCTTGTCATATTGTACTTTTGTGATATCATAAGTCAAGTTAAAGCAAAGGAAAGTTGGTTCCTACCCGGAAAATGTCTTTTTGTCCTTTAAGATAAAAATAGAAATGCTTCACCATTTATACCTTGGCAAGTCGTTTGCATCCATATCAAGTTTCATTAATCTCAATAGATCAACTACACGACCCATTAAGAAGTCAGAAAGGAAATTAAACAATTCTAAAGCCTTAACTTCAAGATTAGAAAAAGTTTTTCGTGATCCACCAATTGAAAAAATGGAAGAAGTCTTAACATTTTCGAGTGAACACCGTAATCAGAAGACATGCCTCTAAGTGGTGCTATAAACCGTGAGAAAGCAAAGCGTCTCTATTTATATTTTAAAGAACCTGATGATAAATATACGGGTGGAGGATTTCCAGCATCAAAAATAGGTTCAATAAGTGTAAGGTGGGATAATCACAATATAGTATCAAAATTCTTTGAGAAGCTGCATCTGCAGACAGCAGTAGTATATCCAGAAGAATTTTCAAAGTTAATTGGTGATGGTGGACGCAAACCTGAATAAGTGTTTAAAGCAGATGAAAATGTGCTGTTTTGGAAGAAAAATGCCAAACAAAAGTTTCATACCCTTCTCTCGTTTTAAGGCAGTTAAAGAGTTACATTGCTGCTCTGTTGTAATGTATTAAGAGACTGTTTAATTAAGCCACTTATGTACTACAGATCGTTAAATCCTCGTGCTTTGAAAATTAAAACGGGAACAACATACCAGTGTTTTGTCGTGCAAGCCAGAAATCATGAGATACAAGTGTCATTTTTTGTGACTTATTTTGGAATTGTTTTGTTCCTGAAGTTGAAACTTATTTAAGAAAAAATAATTTATATTTCAAAGCAGCTTTAATATGGACAATGCTTCGGATCACCCTCATGAACTTGAAGTTATGCATCCAAATATAATCCAACCTATGAACCTTAAAATCATACCAGACATCGTGGAATATGATCCTTATTTAAATGTTATGCAATGTTGAAAAAATTTTGACATATTAATGTGTTTGTTAACATAAAAGAATCGCAAAAGCCGAATCCATACAGAATAAAAGAATTCTGGAAAAAACTGTTTCTGTATTGGTGGCATATTTATGGAACGTATACCCCGCGAATAAGGAGTTTTGACTGTAATTAGAAATATCTGTCAAACTAAATTCTGTTTACTAAAATGTTTTGAAATATTACTAAGATTGTAAGTGCCAAGGGAGAATAGGAAATAGTTTTCTCAGAAAGCAGTTTAATGTTTTTGTAAATATTGGGTGTTTGCGGTTTTAAGAGTTTTTCAACACTTTTGACAAATATCAATGTTAGTTAGAATTATTTGGTAAACTAAAGATCGGGGTATATCAAGAATATGAAGTTATGTAGCGCACTGTTCAGTGAATTGCCCTTTAAAAAAATTGTTATATTTATGTACAGGGTCCAAGTTTTATAATTTGATACTAAAAAGAGAAATTTGTTGTTTTTGTCTGTTTATTTTAATGCCAGTCTTTAAAACAGTGTTTCTGGGAACATAAAACAATAATATCTACTCTTCTTTTTATTGTACATTGGCAGTACCTTTTCATTGCACTTTTGTCCTTTTCAGTTGCAAGATTTGGTTCTAAATAGTGAAAAATATCTTGATTTATTGTCCTATTATTTCTTACCAAACTATCTGCCTAATTTAACAGTTGTATGGTGATTGATTCTTTAAAATTTAAAAGTCGGATACTTTTATTTTGATGACGATTAGCAATTTAACGCACTCCTCATGCATAAATCTATAAAATGAAAAATATTTTCCTGTACTACCTAAAGGTGTTGAGTAATAAGCTCTAATTTGCTCAAATATCTATTCCAGATATGTGTTGAATACAATCCAGAGAATTGGCAGGTTTTCTTTTTAACATGCTCTTTTTCTAACGTTTCTTATGTACCTCCAATTCTTTAATAAAACTGGAACTTTTTTCCAGACGACCTCCCCCTTTTTTTAGTTTAGCTTTCATAGTGGATGCCAAGCCGAGCAGTCGTCGAGGAAGCATCACCTGAAAATGCCAGCTGAGATGTTGGCGAAACGTCGTGAAGATTTTTCTATTGACGAACGGATTGAAAACCGGAAAAACACCAGGATACATATATATATATATATATATATATATATATATATATATATATATATATATATGTATATATTCTTTTGACTTACCAGATTATATAGGTAGGATGGCCATGTAAGACAAGAATCCACTGGAGATATCCAGGAATCTCCGAGTCCAACTCCTTTAAAATTGCTTTTTATGTCACCACTTTTAATTGCCTGAAAAAAGATAATTTAAGTTATAATTTTTGTAACTGGATACTAACAAAAAGGAGATCAATATTTTTAAAAATAATCAACAAGGGTGTGATTTTTGCTGTTCTTGGAAACTCGACATCCAGAAATGCTTAGTTGCATATCATCACTTTTAATGTTTCATAAGGAACTAAGAACTCTTTCAGTTTGTCTATCATTGTGTGTGTTCATTCTTGTTTCCGTCTGTCTTTAGGCACATGCTGACAATTAATTCAATGATTGATGTGAAGTAAAATGACAAAAACATTAACGATGTCACATTTATTTTATATTGCGATTCTGAATAGACTGTTGCTCCGAAAGCAAGAAAATACTTCTTAGTTTTAAAATTAGTATTAAATTTGAAACACCAACCTGATCTAAATATAGGGCGATTTCTGCAGTCATTTTTCCCCCATAAGATTCGCAAAATATGTAAAGAGGAACATCTTCAAATTGCGGAAGTGCTTTATAGAATCCTTGCAATAAAACAACAAAATCCTTTGCTATTTGAGTATTAGTGGTTGTAAATTCATCATTATCTACATAACTAAAGCCAGTACCCACTGGGTTGTCAACGAATAAAACATTTGCATATTGAACCCAGGTAGAGTTTCTTGGATTTAAGTTTGAGTCTATGGGACCAAGTTCTTCAAAGTTTCCGTACCTAAATAAAAAATAATATTGATGATAGTATCATACTCTATTGATTATCAGAAGAAGAAGTTTGATTATACTGTGACCAAAGTAGATATAGATGACATCGCACGATGTACCTATGCAGGATAGCAGACATGGCCAAATTTAGTACGGATAATAATTGTATCCTAGTATCCTGATATTATTTCTGAACAATGAACATCTTATTGGTGTGTTTTGCAAAAGTTTTACCGTCTTGATTTCCATTTTTGTATGACATTCAAAGTGTTGTATGTATTAAGAATGGTGAATACAAATAAACAGAAAAGAACAATGGAGTAAAAAGGACTAAGTAAATGGATTATCAGTAGTAAAACCACAAGTTTCAAACACATAGTCAAAAACTTACTTCTTGATTTTGGTTAAACCTTTTGTATATAATTTTAGTTTACTGTTATATAAAATTAATACTCCCCCACCTCTTGTGCTATGGCTACAATAGTAATAACCTATTTTATATAAACAAACCTCTGACTTAGTTAACCAGTGTTATGCGAAACAAGCTATTTTTATTTTTTGACTTTAAAATAAGTTCGATATTATCAATTTTGTTTCTAAGACTTTGTATATTCTGATGGAAGAAATCAAAAATGGTGTTTTCCATTTCTCATTCACTAATTGCGAGACTTGAATTATATAGTTTATTTTCGTTCTCCCTATTATTTTTTTTCTATTGTACACAGAACACTTAATGTCAAAGATGGAATAATGTATATCATAACTAGAAAAACAAAATATGAGAAAATAATATCATACACAATAGAAAACTATAAAAATATAAAATGTCGGGGAATAAGCCAAGGCAGCAAATAACATCATTTTCTCATAAATAAAAAGGATAGTTGTAAACAAATCCAACAGATTTACTAAAGGTAGTAATCGCGCTTAGTACAGGTTTATATGAGAGTGAAGTAAAAATAGAGGTCGAAGCCAACAGGGAACTATTGAAAGTTGGAAAATGAGAGATGCATCTAAGATATGAAAACAAACAAAATTGAATGAGGTGAGTGTCAGTTGAAATAATAACATAAACTGAAGATGTCTTTTTAAGAGGGTAACCGCTTTATTTCAATGAATGCATTCAACCTATGTTATTGTACAAAAAGATGATAAAATAAATTATAGACCTATAAGTATTTTGTCCTCTGTTACAAATTGTTAACAAAAGTAGTAACAAACTCATTGTCCATGGAAAACGATATATACCAAGCAATTGAGTAGGCGGCTGTCAAATCTCTTTTCAGATTAAAAAATCTACAAAGGTTTTTAAATGAAAGCGTCTAATTTAATAATAAAGATGGTAAAGTATTGACTCTAATCATAAAATTATTCCATTCTTACTCTGTTGATGATGACCCTGGTCCTCCTTGTAACCAAATAATCACTGGTCTGTCGGTATAAGTATTGGTGGCAGTGGTATAGTGTAACCACCAAAACATGTGGGCACCTTCTCTAACGGTAACAAAACCCCATTCTTGATCAGTTGGACCAAATCCTTGGCGGCCTTAAATGGAATTAATTTATTAACATGGTTTATTGGTTTAAAATGAATAGGCTTATAATAAGTCAACATGCAATAAAAAAAATATCGTTTTATTTTACAAAAAAAATATTTTCTGATTACTAACGATTTTTTTGTTTATAACAAATTACTTCACCATTTTTTGGGAATTCACTTTCGATATTTGTAATCAAAAGGTCAAAATACATATTGTTGCGAATTTCTCTCATCAAAATCGATCACTGGGTTCGCAGGATAAAACACAACACCTATCACTAATACTTTCAATACTTATATTAACTACTTCTTAGCACAGGTAAAACACAACTATCTTATTACTACTTCTTAATATCTTAACTATTTAAATACAACTATAGCACTCCATTAAAACTCTTATTCTATCCTTATTTATATACCTAAATAATTTCCTATATAAATCTAGAATTTACTAACATAAAAGTTGAGATCTATCTAGAAACATGACTCATCGATATAATATTCCTTTCTGCATATTATAATAATGATGACTCATCGCATCGGAATGATGCCATCAACTTTGGCGATTTGCCCTTCTTTCAATGTAGGTTCCATAACCAAACTCTATCATCTCGCTGGAACTCTTCTGAGTTTGCCTCGATGTCATATGAATCAACTAATACCTTTGACGTCAGATATTTACATCGTTTGTTGGAGTGTTAAACTAATCTGACGTTGCTTTTAGAACTCTCGACTGGTCATCCGCAAACGATTTTCTCTACGCTATCCTTTATTATGGTTGTTGTTTGGACAATGACTCTAATTGAATCGGTATTACAGTTCTTTGACAGAATACATTCTTTCTATGCCAAACTTTAGAATGTTAAGCATGTTGTCGAAGGAAAGTCAATTTTGACGAATGAGATCCATTCCCAATATAAACTTATCTTTTATATCAGGAATTAACACCAAATGGTTTAATTTTAGTCTTCCAAGTTGAATCTCAACTTACATTTTTCCAATCACATTAGATGCTTCTTCAGTTACAGTTTTTAACATTATTTTTCTGGACCATATTGGGATTCTAAATGTATCAACAAGACTTGACTTTATCACAGATACTGCAACACCAGTATCAACAGTTATGGTAACAGGTGTAGCATTGACTTTTCTCTTAAGTTGAAGCTGGACTTTTCTCATATGAGCTGTACTTCAGTCTGGATCAAGGTCAAAACTGACTCTCCGTATAAGAAATTCTTCTCTCTGTTCTATTTTACCGCAGTTCTTGTATTCCTCTTTAAATGGTCTTCTTCAAAAGGTATGCAGTCTTGCTGGTCTATATTTGATATTAAAATTGTACTGTTGCAGTTTTTCTTGGTGCTCTTCTATGCAGTCTCTGGATGATATACCAAACCTTAATTGCATCCGACAGGCCCCTCTCATGTGTCCAGTTCGTCCAGCTCTGTAGCACTTTATCTGGTCTCTTAATTGCACTCGACCTGGTTTCTGTTATAACGTGAAGTATCCCTTAATCTACCTTTGATTTTAGAGTTGAACTGTTGTAGTTTTTCCTGGTTCTCTTCTGTGCGATCTCTGGATGGTGAACTAGACCTTAATTTCACCTGACAGTCTCATTTCAGGTATCCAGTTCGACCACATCTGTAGCACTTTATGTGCTCTCTTAATTTTACCCGACAGTACCTTCTCGTGTGTTCAGTTCTCCCACATTTGAAATATTCGATCTGGTTTCTGCTATAAAGTGGAATATAACCTCTTGTGTTCAGTTCTTCCTGGTTTCTTCTTTAACGTGAAATATCACCTTTCGTGTCTAGTTTTTTAAGAATTTCAGGTAACATTGTCTCCATAGTTTGGCTCGTTAAATCCTTATGTTTTTCTATGGTAATAGCTCTTATTTTTGGCCTTGACACGTTATAAGCTGCCTCTACTTTCAAAGCCCTGTGCGCTTCGCAACAATAACTAAACTTGCTTATACGCAACAAAAGCTGTATTTCCTGATCTCTCCTCCATCAATAAAATACTGGATTGTAATCTCTTCTCGGAATTCTTCCGGAGCTCCTGGATAAGTAAGATGAACAAGACGTTGGATATCTGTTTCATATTCTTGCAAACTTTCTTTATTTTTCTGATGTCTTGACTTGAGATGTGACTGATGTAACTGGCGCCGATATTGATCTCCAAATGTTCTTTCCAGCGGAGCGCTAGGGATCTCATAGTCTTTTTGCTGGGTTATGTGAATAGTTTGTATTAACTCTAACGGTGGTCCACGAAGTGTAATTACAAGCGCAGTAGATATTTCTTGGAAGTTCTAGTCATTTGCAGTGGCTGCAGTTTCAAATTGTCGTTCGTACATTATCCAAGATGTTTGACTGTCATAAGTTGGGGGTTTGATGTTCTGTCCGGTGGTTATTACTTTGTTAGAAGGGCCATGCGTCATTATTTTACTGACTTCTATCTACAGGGTCTTCGTTTAAGATTTTATCCTGTTTATGACTTCTTTAATTCCTTGTCGCACTTTTCCTACTTCTTGACGCATAATAGATTCAATAGTATTTACTGCTTGATGTCCTTCTCCTAGGTCTTTTAGTACTTTGGCAATCTCTTTTGTTAAACTTTTGTGTTTGTCTTTGTACAATTTGATCGATTTTTTGCTTTTCTTGTACAATGACTTCATGTATCTATTTGCAAGGTTTATCCCCATCTTTAATGCGGCGTTCTTCTTTTTTTTGGTGACGTTCTTCTTCTTCTTCTTTTTGTTTGTTCTGAAGACGACGTTCTTCTTTCTGTCGACGTTCTTCTTTTTCTTGTTTGTCTTGAAGGCGACGTTGTTCCGTAAGTTCCATAAAATCAGTTAATATTTTATTCACTTGCTCCACTTTGGCTGTTTGCTGTTTAGTATTTACCATAAAAACTTCAAGAATATTTCCGAAAACTCATTTCTAAACTTCTTCATTGATGACAAATTCGATGATGAAGTACGTTTTTCGCTATCCCCTCTAGTTTTCAAATAGAGTGTTCTAGAACTTCATCGAAAATTCATTTCTAAGCTTCTTTCTTAATGACAAATCCGATCGTGAAAAGCGCTTTTCGTTATCCCTTCTAGTTTTCAAATAGAAGGTTCTAGAACTTTGACGAAAACTCGAATCTAAGCTTGTTTATTAATAACAAATCCGATGGTGAAGTCTCTTTTTCGATATCGTTTTGGGTCTACAAATAGAACGTTCTAGAACTTTATCGAAAATTAATCTTATTTTCTTACCTGATAACAAATCCAACAGTGTAATCCGTTTTTCTCTATGTCTTCTAATTTTCAATAAAAATTTCTGGAAACCCGTTGTAAGTCCTCACTTCTGACACCAGTTGTTACGATTTTATCTTTTTAAATCGCGTCTTGGGTTCGCAGAATAAAACACAACACTTCCAATACTTATATTAACTACTTCTTAGCACAGCTAAAATACAACTATCCCATTACTTCTTCCTAATATCTTCACTATTCAAATATATTTATACAATTCCATTAAAACTCTTATCCTATCCCTCTTTATATATCGGTAGAATTTCCTATACAAATCTAGAATTTACTAACATAAAAGTTGAGATTTGTCTAGAAATACGACTCATCGATATAATATTCCTTTGAGCACATTATAATAAAGATGACTCATCGCATCGGAATATTTGTATATGGGGGCGTACCTAGTCGTTGGTAATAATATAAAAAACTTTAGTGCCTCTCTATCTATCTATCTATCTGCTAAGAAAACCCACTGTGCTCCCTAGCTATATATATATATATATATATATATATATATATATATATTATATATATATATATATATATATATATATATATATATATATATATATATATTTATATATATATAAATATGTAGATAAGTTTTTGTCCGTGTAATTTAAAATAAAATAGAATAAAATATTGGCGAAGCGGACGTGAAAATTTGTCAATCTACAAGACGACAAAGGCGACATCTCGATGGTCCACTTGATAATACAAGAACCACACATGGACACAGATTAACAAAGTTTGTAAAAGAACCGTCATATGGTGGCGCGACGGTGAATTAAAACAGAAATATGTAAAATACGAGTACACAAAACGCGCTGCCTAAAGGATAGGGGTCGCATTTTTCGGTACTGACGAGTCCCATATTAGGACGAAACAGCGCTGTCGCCATCTGTCGGACCCGGAGTTTTTCCATATTTTGGAGTGCTCCGCACTTTTTAATACGAGAATCATGTAGATTGACAAATTTTCACGTCCGCTTCGCCAATATTTTATTCTATTTTATTTTAAATTACACGGACAAAAACTTATCTACATATTTATTTACTTGTTTGGCTTTTAAACACGCTAAACGATGCTCTCATGGTGGGATCGTTTGGTGCGGCACGTGGCTTTGGCTGCCAAAATAGGCGGTAGGTCTTGCTTGCCAGTACCGAAAAATGCGACCCCTATCCTTTGGGCAGCGCGTTTCGTGTACTCGTATTTTACATATTTCTGTTTTAATTCACCGTCGCGCCACCATATGACGGTTCTTTTACAAACTTTGTTAATCTGTGTGGTTCTTGTATTGTCAAGTGGACCATCGAGATGTCGCCTTTGTCGTCTTATTTGCTGTGTTTTGATTATAAATTCAGCTTTATACGATGCAAAGGCGAGGTGATGGGTTGTACCGACTGCGGTGGCCTGACGAGTCCCATATTAGGACGAAACAGCGCTGTCGCCATCTGTCGGACCCGGAGTTTTTCCATATTTTGGAGTGCTCCGCACTTTTTAATACGAGAATCATGTAGATTGACAAATTTTCACGTCCGCTTCGCCAATATTTTATTCTATTTTATATATATATATATATATATATATATATATATATATATATATATGTATATATATATATATATATATATATATATATATATATATATATATATTTATATCCTATAACTCAACAAATAAAATCTGTATAGAAAAATTAAGGATTGATATCTCTCAAAAATAAGCAACATTTTCAGTTTTTGTCGGTTTGATAATAAAATCCATTTCTTTATACTTTTTTTTTTACAGCAATGCAATTAAAAATAAGATAAAAATATTACTGTTGTAAGTAGATTAGTAATTATCTGTAAGTAGTTCAATTTTATCTTTTTTTTAAGATTTTTAGACACCTATTTATATCCATTTATATGGTAAGATTCTTTTAAAAAAATGTAATAAAATATGTATTTTCAGTAATTTTTCTTCTTGTATAATCTCCAAAATCTAAGAAAAACTACTTAGCAATTATTGACTTCTTTAGCCAGCCAATCCGTCTGCCTCTCTGATTATCTTTTTTCCTATAAGTGAAGAACTGCAATGCAATTTTCTCTGTTATTCTTTTTATTAATGTTGCCTTTAATTTCCTTCTGTGAGGATGGGCGTGTATCCTTTCTTAACTTCGATCTATTAATTCTTGTAGCAGTCTTACTCTAAGTTGCAGAAATACTTGTGAAACTGAGACACAAGTAGTTTTGATCCTAATATAATTAAGAATATGTTGCTTTCACTTACCGAAAACTGCAACGAGTAGACCGGACAAGAACAAAAATAGTTTCATATTTATAATTTTAAGAGTATATTTAATTAAGTACACTTTGTCTAATTTAAAAATTGTGCTCTATATATACAAGTGTGACGCTGTAAACGAAGAAACTTTGATTAAGTGGGAAGTATTATTGTGACCTATCTTTAATTTCTAAAATAAAATCGAATGGTGGTGCGCTAAAATCAAAACTAAACTTATTTTTTTAATATTAGTTCAAGTTTTAGAGATACGTGATATCATGTCTCTCTATGTATCAACAATGTAACCGCAAGAATGGTATATTTGTATTGTTATAACAATAAAAAGGTGCGACGTTGTCAAATATATAGGAAGTCCCAACCCCCCAGGGCATAAAATAAGGGAGATAGCCATTTAAATCCGTGCAAATCGGATTCTTATGTCCGCTTTGTACTGAACAGCCCTTGTATACAAACAAATGGCAAACGCCACTATTGCGAATATTATGGAATTGAATTGAAAATTGTCAAGACTGCAACAGTGGAACTTATTAGAAGACGATGTTTCAGTATGTGTAACGCCATAAAGGCTTAGCAGCACTTTTTAACATGGAAAAAGACTTGGTTTTCTGCAATAACATTAGCGGTATATTGGCTGCTTCAAATGTAAACTACTAGCCAGAGGAATGGAGATTCTTTATAGACAGTACAGATTAGTTCACATTAGTTGAACATTGAGTTTAAAAGCAGTTCTATTGCATATGGGAAATATTTTACCATCTATTCCTGCAGTTCATATGAAAGAATCGGACGACAATATGAAGAACCTATTAACAAGAATAAAATACGATAAGATCCAATGGCAAAGCTATGGCGATTTAAAGGTGATTGCACTTTTCCTTGGGTTGCAGCTAGGCTACATCAAGTTTTGCTGTTTTTTTGTGTGAATGGGACAGTCGGGCAAAGGCACTTCATTACAAGAGAAAAGACTGGTCGGTTCGACAATTATTAGAACCAGGTGAAAAGAATATACAATACATGCCACTGGTAGACCCCAAAAAGATTGTTGCTACAACTGTATATCAAATTGGGCCTAATGAAAAACTTTGTTAAGGCACTGTATGTAGAGGATGATTTCTCTACATATCGCAAGTTACAATATTTAAAAGATAGTAAAAGTTCTGACCAAATACTGTGGCTCTTCTACACAGAGCTAACAAAAAAGGTTGGAACCAATGAAAGACTTTTTGATACCGATTTATCGAGAAATTTGGCACAGGTATAAATTATTTTATGAATTTTACCCTGCATGTAGAGTGGGTTGAAACTGTTTTTTTTTTAATAGAAGGGTATGTCTGGTAGTACCTCGTTAAAAATGTCGTCAAAATGAAATTTGCAGTATTTACATTTATTCCGGTCAAAATAGATCAAAAAAGTGGTAATATTGCAAAAATTCGCATAGAGCTGAAAATTAGTATAGATCTACACTATTACAGCTAAAATATTAAAAGTCCACATACTCAGGCATATTCCGCGATGTATTGTGATTACGTTTTATAAGACAGTATCCGATTGATTGAAAAAATGGTACCATTTCTAATGATTAAAGTGGAACGGATTATTGTTGATTTCCGGAAAATTTTAGATTGACTGATAATCTTCAAATACTACTTGAACAGAATGTCTTCATCTTCGCTCTTTTGTTCCTCCTCTTGCTGGATTTTTGTAGATTGTTCTAAGAAGAAAGATGTATCAGCTGTCTCCCCATTGATACTATAGGAATCCTCATCTGTTGTATTTGATTTAACATTGGACCAAGACTGACCAATTTGTTCACACTGGTGAACAAAATAATTCGACTTTTTTACAGATACAATTTTTACTACAACCCTTCTTGCAGTTACAAAAAATGGTGCTAAAAATTTTTTTGTAGCAGATGGGAGTAAAGTTTGAATTGGCTCCAAGCTGTTATTTATTAATTTCCAACCGTTGTTTTCTGGGTCCAGTTGATTGCCTGGCCACAAACGAACTTGATAATATACACGATATATGTGTTGATAAGCAGAAGCAGATGTTGGAGGAAGACAAGGTAGTTGTACTCTTTTATTGTTTTCTGTATTTTTTACAAAACTTAAATATCTATAAAATCTTTTTTTTTTTGAAGCTTCATATCTAGCAAGAAGAAAGCGAATCCCATTTGTGATGATGACTTGTGGAGAAGAGACGTCGTTTTTCTAACAATTTAAATGCTGTTTTTTACCCCTTTTGAAAATTGATGTAGTATTGCAGCCAGTTATTGCATGTATAAATAAAATATGAGCTTGATCTTTTGGATATGCAGATAAACTTTCCGATAAATTTTTATTTGTACTCGGGCCTTCCCAGGATTTAAAAAGTAAATAATGTTCTCATCTGGAGTAGATGCGGTCAGAAGTAATAACAAATCATATTTTCACCAACAATGATAGTTGTATTTGTTTTATCGAATTTTACTATTGCTGTTTTAATTATGAAGATATCAGCGTCATTGTTAGCTCATTTCACTGAAATTTTCGCAGTCGTAAATTTATCACATAACATTGAAATGAAGTGAGGCTTGTAAGTTTTTGCAAGAAATTGTTATTGGTTGTTGGAACTATCATAAATCGATCAAAAATGACATCAGAGGATAAAGATGTTTTTGTAGTCCGACGATGTTGTCCTGCAGCTTTAATATTTTTCTTAAAATCAATATAGCCATCCAATACTCGAATCACTCTATGACGCAGATGTACAGGGTATTTCAAAAGAAGTTCGAAAAATTTTAAAGAGTTATTCTTGAGCTAATTTTAAGCATAGAAGTTTATATAAACATATTAGGTCTGATAATGCCTAGTTTTTAAGATACAGGGTGTTAAAATTTATTATTATTTTAAGTTTTTAAATTTATATCATTTGTTTTTAAACATAATTAAATCAAATTTGGAACACATCACATTTTTTATAGTTCCCATAAAAAAATTAATATTATGTGAAATAATATAAAGAGTGGAATTTTTTTCCGGGCTGTACAATTTTAACCTCTCGAACTTTTTTTTGAGCGCTACTGACTTGATTTGATCACTCAGTTAGTTTTTCCATCTTATTGTGAAACTTTTTTTCTATTAAGCTTTCCTTTAAAAGTGTGTATTTGTTCTAATCAATTTTCATTCATATTTGTTTTAACCAACAGAGTCTAAAAAAAATACAACATAATAATATCGGAATTTGAGCAACAGTAAGAAAATATTGATAACAAAAATTACAACAAATGTTGAAAATGGCCGCCCTCAGCCATAATGCAAGAATCCGGTCTTCATCTCATTGAAGAGCTTATTCGTTGAAATAATCGTGGAGTATTTCTTATCCTTTAGCAAGATGTAGTAATGCGGTTTCTCAAATCTTCAACATCTTCAACAAATGATGCATAAACCAAAGATTTAAGGAAATTTCAGATGCAAATATCCTAAGGATATAGATCCGGATATTGGACAGGCAAGTGTTCTGTCTACTCAACCTATCCAATGATTTGGATACACTGCCTCTAAGTGACGGTGCATATTGATACTGAAATGTGCTGGAGCGCCATCATGCATAAACCATAATTCTTGTCTAACTTGAAGAGGAACCTCTTCAAGAATGGCAGCTATCGAGAAAGTGACAATATTGGTCACTATTTAATCTTAATGGAAGGAAACGTGGGCCGCTTATGACACCAATCCATAAACTGGTATTTTTTAAAATTCGGAATACTGTGGAATTGCTTATATTTAATATATTGGTAATTGCTCTTGTACTTGTTTTAGGAGATTCTTCTCTTAAATTAAAGACAGCTTCCCCTAGTGCTACGGTTCTTATCCTGATGACGTCAATAATCAGAAGTTCATTTTAGAAACGTACCATTTTCGCGTAAACGGTGATGAAGACGAGCAAGTGTGGATATAATTCAGAATAAATCCGTTGAGCTTCTAATGCGCTAGCACGATCATAAACAAAATGCATATCTGACATTTCATCATTTGTAAATTCTGTCAATTTACTATTTTTTTTTTATTTTTCATTAATAGTACATAAAGTCAAACTTATCCACAGAAATTATAACACATTACAAAAAAAAAATAATGTGGCAAATCAGGCCTACTATATCTTTTTGTCACTACAATACACACTACAGAACTGCAGATGCATCTGCATATTTTACTTTTTTGTGGAAAAACTACTTTTAGAGGAAAATTAGAGATACAAAAAAGTTTAACAGTAAGACGAGAAAACTAACTGTATAATCAAATCGAGTCTGTGGCGTTAAGAATAACTCTTTAAAAATTTTCACACTTGTTTGGAGAGACCGTGTATAGGCTTCGTAAAAATGCATATTAGGATTTCGGATGTTTGAAATCGTATTATCTCTGGAACGGTGATTTGTAGGAATACAAATTATACGAACATTTTTTGAAGAGAAGTGCATTGTTTAATCTATTTTTACGATAACACTTACCATTTACGAGAAAAATGCGAAAAACCGATATTTCTGACCTTTGACCTTGAATAAAAAATCGGTAGGGACTTGTGATATTTTATTTGTAAAGGAGTCTTTAAGACTTATACCAATTTTCAGTTTTATGCGAATTATTACAATTTAAAATTTATATTTTGATTAGATTATTTCGTGATGTAGGTCCACCGGTAAGCCCAAATATATGAAAAAACAAAACCTTAAAATTTGTTTATTTTATTATAAAAACGCTGGAATTGACTTGACTGTTTGCACCCCCTCTTTCGAAAGGGCAGTGGCTTTGCTGCAAGGCAATTCGCTAGCTCGTCCCACGGCCCGGCGCTTAGCTAGAGCCAGAGCCACCCTTCTGGATAGGTTACACGAACTCCGGATTGTGGGCACTAAATGGTGAGGATTCCGGATAATCGGGTATGTACCCCCGAAAATCCTCTAATAGTACATAACCTAAAAAATTGACATATAATGTGGAGATGATCGCACGTCACAAGTATATCCTTCTCTGTCAATGCGCCGAGCTCCGTTTCGTAGGGCAAAAAACACCCCGCTCACCATAGAGCACGCGACCACGCATAAACCTCACCCCTTGTACAATAGGACTCACCCTATAACGAGCGCTCTCCCCAACACCGCACAATCAGCCCGGACCCCGCTTTCATCCCCAAACGTCCCAACCACGTTATTTTTTCTCGCTTACCGCAAGCGCCACCCGGCAACGTGTTGTTCGTTCAACAATCAAAACAGAAGTGAACGCTGGAATTGTTCGAAATTTCTTTTTTGACAGAACCTCAATTTAAAGTTAAATTCTTCTGTAACATTATATAACATTTCTAAAATAATTTGCATTAATTTACATGTGATTGTTAGTCAGAGATTCAATAGTACTCCTTATATAAATCCACTGATTAGGAAAAAGCTACATCCAGGTAAGCAAAACCTTTTGTGCATAATGAGTTGGCCACGAATATAGATACATATAGAAGTGTTTTTTATGGGAATGTGTGGGTCTAGAGAGGCGCTCACTGCTTTGATAATCTTTGTCGCACGTTACCTCCACTACAAGTATCTCTCTTCCCACCATAAGTTCCCCTTCTAGACGCCCAAGTTGAATTTACCTTTATTTATAAAGTAATGTCACACAGAAGATGCAAACTTATATTTGCAGTATAAAATTTCTGCCGTTTGACACAATATAAACAAAATGGAAAAAATCATATTAATTAATTAAAAACACATTTCTATAGAATTATTTAAAAAAATCTGTAGGTATCGAGATTCTAACCTACACTCACATAAATGGCAAAATATCCCAACATTCCTGACCTCTCAGCTGCGAGGATATTTAATATACATAGTTCATTTCTCACGATTGTTCATCTGGGAGAAGAGGTCTTGGAAAAAGATGTCCGCACTTTGCGGGTACCAGAACTAATCTGTGTGAACATTGGTACCCACGACTGGCGAAGGTTTCTAGCCAAGAATGGCTCTTCTATAAGGAATCTATATTCGTTGGAATTGATATATCATCCTGTTGAAATCATATCTTCTTGTCATACAAATCTGCTTCTATGTTGTTTGGCATTAGGGCAGTCGAGCCCGGAATAAGATGTTTCTATAAAAATAAAATACAAAACCCATTGGCTTTAAAAAATATTTTTCTTTTTCTTTCTTTAATTTAAGCATAAAATGTAAGTTTTTTCTTCGTCCTCTCAGTCTATTCGGGTCGCCCTACACTTCTGCGATCTAAGGGTGATTTGTCACGTACCACCCTAACTATTCTCGAGTCGTCCATGCAACTGATGTGGTTGTTCCATTCTATCCTTCTCTTCAATATCCATTTACATTATCTACTTCACATAGTTCTTTGATGTTCTCGCTTCGCTCTCTGTTCATTGGTGTTTTTCCAGCTATCTTTCGTAGTACCTTCATTACCGTATTTTCCATCATCTGCTGAGTTTTTGTTGTGTCAGGTCGTGTTTCTGCAATGTAAGTCATTATTGATCTAATCGTGGTCTTCATTTCCATTCTGATATGTTTATTTTGCCAAATGGTGTTATTTAGGCACGCTGCTATCCTGGCTGCTTTGTGAGTTTGTTCTCAAACTTCTGCTTCGACATCTCCATAGTTGGATATTTCTATTCCCAGATACTTAAATTTCATCTCCTGTTGAATGATTTTTCCGTCGATCACAAGCTTACATCTTATCGGTGACATTGAAGTGATCATGCATTTTGTCTTAGAAACAGATATGATCATATTAAGAGATTTTGCTGTTCGGTTAAATGCTTGTAGTAGTCTCTGTGGGTCGTTTTCATTTTCTGCCACCAGTACAGCGTCATCGGTGTAACATAGGATCTTAATCTCGCGATCAATCATCCTGTATCCTTTCAATTTGCGTACTGTCATTATTATCTGATTCGCGATAATATTAATGAGAAACGAGCTTAAAGAGTTCCCTTGTCTGATTTCTCTACCAATTAGAATCGGGGCTGTAAGTTCTCAGTTGATCCTGGCTTGAATTTGGGAAGATGTAATATATCTCTAAGCTAGACGCGGTCGAAGGCTTTTTCCAAGTCTATAAAACATATATATGCTGGCTTCTTGTATTCGATTGATTTCTCCATTTGTCTTAACACAAAAACCGCATCGGTGCATGACCTACCTGATCTGAACCCTTGTTGTTCATCCGATAGAGTGATTAAGCTATTAATTTTATTTGTCATGATCTTCGTTGTTTTTAGGGTTGTATTAAAAGTAAATTTATTCTTCTGTAGTTCGTTGGCAGTTTTTTATCGCCCGAGTATGGAGAGAGGGGCAGAGTTTTATTTGCAGGAAATAAACTGTTTGTATTTTTATTTTCTCTGCTTAAAAGGAGAATACTTATAGGCAAATATTTAAACACGCCAGATAGATTTACTTATTTCTTACTGAAATTTTGATTTAGAAAAACTTATAATATAATTTCAGAGAAGAGCTAGAGCCCATTGTACAAAAAAAAAGCTTTCATCGTCGCATTAACCCCTTATCATTTTTTTAATTATATGTTTGATTCTCAAAAACAAAAGTATCAGTTATCTCCAGAAGAAATAAATTTGGCCAATAAAATTGAACGCACGCTCCAATCCTTTTAAGAAAATAATGTTTCCGGAGGAAGTAACAAAATACTTAAATGTGATTCAGTGGTGGATCTCACAAAATGATGAGACTGAAATAGCCAATCAGTTGCTAGTAATAAAGAAGTTCCTGTGTGCAGTTGCTTATTCAGCGTCGCTAGACCGTGGGTTTAGTATATTTGGTTTTGTGTACTTCAATTTAAGAAATAGATTGGGAATTGAAAAAGGTGAAAAATTGGTATTTTTATTTAAATTTTACAATAAAAATGCAAATGATGATAAATTATAAGTTTATGATTTTAAGTTGTCTTTTATATTTATATTTTTTAGTTCCTGTAAGTTTCAAAAATTTTAGAAACTAAATTATTTGATTTAAAAGTTTATAATATTTAGATAGTTTAAGGTAAAATTCACCTTTTTTAATGTTCTCAGGAGTTGCATTGTAGCTATTAAGTCGTTTGTTATTTTTTTTTTCAAGTTGTTTGAAATATTATAATAAATTCTTTTTTGTTTAAATCAACTTAGCCCTGGTTGCGGAATTCATGGATAAATGCAAATGAACAAAAACAAATTAGGTATGCATATTCTTTATTTTAAAGTTTTACACTTTAAAGTTATTTGTCACTTGTTTCAAAATATAATACATGCCGTTTGGATTATCAGCTGGTACCTAAAAAAACATAAAATTTATAAATAGATTTTGATAAAAGTCATTTTAAAATGTTCACAGCTTGGTATATAATTTAATATCTCTGTCACTTATTGAGTTTGCTACAGTAAGATTATCCATTTTTATAAACAATTACTGTAATTTTATATAAATTTATATAAAAGAACTCTTTACTTTAAGAGAATGTTATTTTTTAAAATGATATTGTTACGGTTTTCATCCTAAATTCATAACAAATTATCTCTGCGAGGTTTGAAATAATGGCGAAAATCAAAGCAAGTATTTAATGCCGGGCACAGTCTCCTCTGCCAACGACGTCCCGAACCACAGAGATAGCATGTAACACTATTTCCCTTCTCCGTGCAGAACACTGAAAGGTGTGTGTGTGAGGATACGTCTACTTCATTTGAAGTTATTAAGCGAACATCCAGTTATCTTTGACGTAGTTAAGGTCTGTTTCTAAAGAGAAAACTTACCATATGTCCAGATCTAAGCACCCAATAAAATTGTAGATTTCCAGCTTTCTTTACGTAACCCTCGTATATTTGATTTACACTAAAAGCTTCTCTATTTGGAGTTGACCATTCTTCAGATCCTTTAAAGTTTAATCTTTCAACCCAATTAATTGTTCCTGCAAGAAATATTAAAATGAACAGAAAATCTTTTTAGGTGGAGCTTGAGGATGGTCTAAACCTCTGCCTTTTGACTTCTGGGTAGTTCTTCTGAAGTGAAGAGTTTATGAAATTAACAATTGTTGAAATACAAGCAACGCCATGGCTAGGGCCTGGCAACAGAGGCACGTACCAGGGGTGCAACTATGCCAATGATGTGAGCAAATGGATAATTGTTACAAATGCACGTAATAATTCAAATAATGCGTCAGAAACCGAAATGGTCCCATCCAAGATAATTGCTAGACAGTAGCTAGAGTATTGAAAATAATGCAGTTTTGACTTGAATAAATATTATTGAACAATAATGTAAAACATAAACACAAGTTTTTGTTTAATTTCCACTACATTACGGTGTACAGTACATCAAACATCCGAAGAAGCTACATCGTAGCGAAACACGTTATAGTGGAAATTAAACAAAAACTTGTGTTTTTGTTTTACATTATTTATAATGGATTTCCATCAAGAAAAAGCCAATACAATTCAAAATTATTAAACAAGATGGGAGAGGGAAGATAAATACTTCATATGCAAAAGAATCTTTACGAAATTAAGTGTAGTTATCTTTTTTGATCATTTGTATTGTTTTTTTTTATATGAGAGAGAAAGTAACTTCAATACGGCCAGCTCTTGAGCTTGTAACTAAATGATTTTTTTGCCTTATAGGTATTATTTTCTCATTGATTCTCGATGAAAAATAAAAAAATATAGTTTGTTCTTCTATTCATCGTGATATAATCTGTAGTGATAGGCCAGCGAGCATTGATTATAATGATTCAGAGTCATGGTCAAAGATTGATGATAAGTTTAGATATTATTTTATCAAAAAGAGACCAGACCAAGTAAAAACCTGCGAATTTATATTATCGATGTCTGATGATGGTAGAACTTTTTCAGCAGATTGGTTTCAAAAAACATCAAACAACGAGAAAATGGCTCATGGAACTAACAAATCTCTTTTTTGTTTTCCCTGCCTGTTATTTAATACAAAAGAGTCAATTTTTTCGAAAGTTTTTTTTGATTGAAACCACCTCAACTCAAGGATTGGTAAACATGAGAGTTCAGAAGGACATCGCAAAATGTTACGTCTGTTGAAAAGAATTGGAAATACGTTTAAGAAAAGGACAAGCGATGGATGATAATTTCCAAGTACGATTTTCACAGACAAAGAGAAATGGATATATATTCTTAAAGTAATGATGGATCTTATTCTCTTTTGGGCAAAAAAAATCTGGTAGCATCGAACAATTCAGACAGCATAATTCAGATATTTATTTTAGTACATTAGAAATGCTTAGCAAATATAATCCACAAGTTACTGTAAATGTATTTACCTCATACTTCTCTTCAATTATTCAAAACGAAACGATTTTATTACTGAATTTAGCTGTTAGAAACGAAATTAAATTACTTGTAAATAAAAACTGCTTTTTAATGTTTCAATACTTTAATAGAGTTACACACTTACAGTTGTTTCGCCTTGGAAGGGCTTTTTCAAGAGCACTTTTAATACTAAAGTTAAAGATGTTTTTTGACATTAATATATGCTCTATATTTTGTTGTCTATTCTAAATAAACAAATTTTATTGCTGCAAATCTAAGAAGGATGACGTCAAATATTTATAATTGGAGTAAAGTAAAGTAAAAAGCCCTTACTTGGGGAAAAATATGTAAAATTTGTCTCTATTAAACTATTGAAAAACATTAAAATGCAAACAGTGTTTTATTTACAAGTATGTAAAAAATGTTTCACAAGAAATGAAATCCAGAATCAACACAGTGGATTGTATTGACAAATTAAATTAGTTATTTTAAAAACAAAATATTCATTTGATTGTATCTCCGATATTAACCACCAGAGCAAATGGTCGAAATTGTATGTTATGTAGATTTGTGACGAAAAATACACTCTTCAAGAAAATTTTATTAGTTTTATACATATAGAAGGAAAAATCGGAAGTATATTGGCAGAAGAGATTATACACAAATAAAGATGACACGAAACTATTAGATTGTAGGAGACAGCTATACGACAACGGCCTTAATATGATTAATATAAGGAATATGCTAAATTTCTACCATGTACACCTTATTCTTTAAACTTGGTTTGAGTTCATGCTTCTTGAGTGACGCCGGAAATGACTACGTTCTTTCGTATCCTGCAGGCAACATTCAACTACTTTTCTGAATGAACAGAAGCTGCAAAGCTTTGTAAAATTTGAAGTTTACTTTAAAGGCATTTCGTTTTTTATACACCGAACTTCCAGAATTAATTAAAATATTACATTTCATTGTAGAGGGAATAAGTGAGAAATCCTTTACCCCATTGTCTGTGTCTTCGGCCAAGAGCATAATAAAAATGATCTGATTTGAATTTATTTGCTTTTTGACTGAGTTGAATCATATACTAAGAAATATTAACCATGTTAACCGAATTTTGAAAAAACAAACCCGGTTCATAGACTTTGCTGTGAAACATTTAGAGGGCTTTAAACAATTTTTAAGTGTTTTTGGACTAAATCAAATTGATAAGTGTTTAGTATCAGCAAAGAAACTGTCTATTGAACTTTTAATAGAATCAGAACTTCCTGAAAAACGCAAAAGAAAGATTAAGGTAATGTTTAATGAAAAATCCAAAGACGATGTGACTATATTAACTCAGCTTTAAAATTTGAAAATACAACTTTACCGTGTAGTAGATATGTTAAATCCACATATTGCATGGAGTCTGTCAAACGTAGCCTATGATCTTATTTTTTTAATAGGACATTCTCTCTAGAAAATGTCGATTGAGGAATTAACAAATTCAGCAGCAGATTTGGCATTAAAACACAAAGGAGTTGTGTTTGGAAACTGAAAGCTTCAAACACCAAGCCGATTCTTTACTGCTGGATTTAAAAAGTGGAATGGGGATGTTGACTATTTTTGTGAAAGTGTTTAAAACCATGCATAAGTATTTAATATAGCCCAAAATGTTTAATACTGTCTTCTTAATACCATTAGCATTTTAAAAATCATGTATTTTAACTGACTACTGTGACGTCACATGTTTCCAGATACTGGTAAATAAGGTGATATAAAGTTTTTTTCGTCATTTATGTAATAAAAGATGAGTTCTGAGTTTAATAAGTGTTTTGCCGTTCCTTAGTGTAAAAGTACCACAATTAAAATACCCATTAAGTTATTTATTCACGTTCAACGTTCGGAAAATAGTAGAAAAATAGGGCTTCAGTTAGCCGCCAGTGATCTTGCACTTATGTCTACACAATCTAAAATGTACTTTTGTGAAGATCATTTTGATGTAAGTTTTAATAATATTTGTTTATTTTTCTTATGTTAAAAGTGATTATTTTCCAAGTTTTCAAAGATGAAAATTAGAATTTTTAGATTAGAAATAAAGTAATCAAAGTTGGGTAACAATGTTTGGTACTTGTTTTATTTTAGCTGCCGAAGAACTATACAGAATGTCACTTGATGAGCTTTGTATTACTAGTTCAAATGAGAGTAGGTTGCTTGCCAACAAAGTTTGAATGTCAACCCAACAGAAAAAACGAACAGAATACGTAACAACTCGACCGTTAAAAGGCAAAGATTGAAAACAATGGCGGAATGTGAAAGAGAACAAGAACAAGCTTACTCTACACAAAGCATCTCCATGGCTGAGTTTCAAGCAGGTCCAAGTTCAGATATTTTATTATTTTCTGCGGACGGAACAAATGTAACTTTAAAATCGTTCTATTTTTATATTAATTAATACCTCTGATTACTATTATGTACTCATTATTAACTGCAAAAATAATAATTCTTGATATATTACTTACATGGAGGTGTTCACGTTTATAAATTCAGCAGAGCAGAAGTTAATGTTTGTTACGCAGAAAATGGCCACTGTAAAACAATGAATTTTCGGCAAATTCGAACTATTTGCGTTAACAAATTCACTTTCCATCATAGGAAAAATTTGTTTTCAAAGGGAGTAGAAAGAAAATTTTGAAGAAATTGCTCAGAAATCACTATAAAATAATGTTAACCAAATAACGTCGTCTTTGACAGCAATGATGATTACCAACAAATGATGTCAAGCACTTTGATTATTGTTCTTTATCTCGTGACTTGAGAGTGATTTAATTACATGTTGATTATAAAATAAAAATTAAATTACTTAAAAATAAAGAAAAATATTGTGTTTTTAGGATTTCCATTATGAAAACTACTGTTGCGTTGCTAAATTATATTTTTATTTGAATACAGTCGATATTTCTATTTACTTCTCAACTGTTATGAAGAGTATAGGCTAGTGTCTAGTTATTTAAATACAGGGAAGTGATAGGTTTGACGCTGACGTTGCCCGTAATATCCGCTAGTTATGAAACATCGTTTAGTAAATTAAAATTAATTAAAAATTATTCGAGGTCACAAATTGGCCAGGAGCGTGTAACTAATCTAGCAACATTGTCGCTAAAATATAACGTAACCAAAATATTAATTTTGATCAAATAATTGAAAAAGTAGCAACCGGAAAATTTAGAAAAGTAATGTTATAGATTAGCGTTTTCCAAGCGGAGGTACGCGCACCTTCAGGGATTTGTGGCTATAAAAAGGGGGTTCGCGAAAAAAAATATTGTAATGGCTGAATTTTAAATTAAATAACGCAACAGGCACCAATCTGTAATGCGCCGAGTCACTAGGCCGCTGGCAATGCGAGTACATTCTCGAACACGCCGGCAATTTTTACTTCGGCAAACCAAGGCTTTTCCCGAATGAGCACGAAAGAAGGAAAATAACGTCTGAGAGTCGAATTGAATCGTAGCTTAGGAACCTCGAGTGATTTCAAAAAGATAAACGAGTTAGTAATTCAGACATAGTGTGAACATAAATAGTAGTAGTGTAAAACAGTTTAGTGATTTCTTCTTGCGTAATGTAAACCAGTTTAGTGATTTCTTCTGCAAGCTTTACAAATCGCACGTGTGCATGTTGAACGTGAAAGCATTGTGTATTATATCTTATACAATGGTGAAAGTGAATAAGTATTGCTCCGTAAATGTATGACGGGTCGCTGGTTAAAAAGGGTAGTTTTGTCAAATCTGACGAGAACTTGGACGAGCAATTAGTTGCTTCTTCTACTTCAGGCCTTGATTTGGAACCTGTTTGTGTAAGTAACAACAAGCATTTTAATAATTTTATTCGAGCTTTAAAGGGCGCGATATGAGAATTTCGTACTGGGAGCCAATGACCCTACAACGCTGAATATAAATATAGAGGACCTTTTTTTGGTCGTTTTTTGTATTTACATATACTACATACATTGTACCTCGTATTTTGATTAATAAAATATATTAGGTGATTAAATAAAAGATTTTACATGTATTCTTTAAGCTAGACTCAGACTATGCAAATAGGTCCGATATGCAATAAAAATTGCGGACCTTAAAATAGCATTTCGAATGACTGGTTCAATTTCGCGAATTGAGAAAAAGAGCTGATCTAAAACTGAATATTTTATAGAAGGATGCCTAGTCTGAAGCTAACTTAAAAGATTCTTGTATATTACCAGGCGTGTCGACAATTAGATCCAGTTGTCCATTGTATACAGCAACTGTTAGGTCAGTTTCGTTCAGAAGTCTCTCCACAATATCTGTTACTGGTTTCATAAAGTCGCCTCTTAGGGTATCAAAAACTTCCTCATTTGTGACGCCCCACCGATTGCTGATATTTAAAGCTTTCTGAACTTGTGGCATTATACTCTCATCTCTTAAAGTTGATTTTTCTAAAATATTAATATGAATTTTTAACAATCCAGATAGCATAAGTTTTGAATAAAAAGTAACGTCGTTTTTTTTAAGCATCTTAAGCATGGACATTTTAAATAAAATCAAATCAAATACAGCTTTACTTTGTAAAGTAGTTCAAAAACCACCGAAAGTTAAAAGAAAGTACAATAAATCACATATTTAATAAAGAGTATAATATGCACTATTGAAAATGATCGTCAAACATATTGTTTCATCATGTTTTTTTTTTAATCTAAAAAGTGTAAAAAGCTCTCTTACGGGTATTATAAAGCGCAGTATAACTGGTTGTATTTGATTTAAAAAATTGTAGTTTTTTTAAAAGGAGGAAATATCGGATAACGTAGAAATGTAACATAAAATATGATAACCTTGAACAGATGATGAATGAGGTAAATTGGGATATTGTTTGCGCTAGTTGAAATGTCGTTGGGGCCTATAATAAATTTATAACTCTAGTTCAAGAAAGTATATTGGCTTGTATAGTAACATCATTCTATAAAGAAAACATTTCGTAATAAAGCTACGGATTTCTCAAGGTTTTTTAAAGAATATCCAATTTAGGAATGTATTAGTCAAGAAATTAAAAAAATATATAAAACTTTAATTGACAATTGCAAAGCTAATCTAAAAG
This sequence comes from Diaprepes abbreviatus, assembly GCA_034092305.1. Classification (NCBI taxonomy): domain Eukaryota; kingdom Metazoa; phylum Arthropoda; class Insecta; order Coleoptera; family Curculionidae; genus Diaprepes; species Diaprepes abbreviatus. Next base: position 4,195,831 of record JASJET010000260.1, on the reverse strand, counting down.
AGACATGACGAAATGTACGAGAATAACAAATAATAATATTAAAATAAAAAAACAAACTACAATATAAACTGCTGGTTAAAAATATGTACAGAAAATATGCAAGAAGATATCTTTGAAGAGAATTTTAATCAATTTTTTGTAGGTGCTGGGGGACACTCGGAAAAACAAATAATATAAACTTTTGAAAGTAATTCGACACTAAATTCGGTAATTGGAAGTAGATAATCTGATCAGTAGTTTCAAAGCAAAGTCTGGGTAGGTTATAACAAAATTTCAATTAAAGTAAAAACTATAAAAAAGTCAATTTTAAAAAAATTATATCACATTTTCAATATTTGCTTAAAAAAATAGGAATTTTCCAAAACAACTAAAAAAACCGTGTTTATTCCTATACATAAATCAGGAGATAAATCTGATATTAATAACTATTGACTGATGTCTCTTTCATCACATTTCTTAGAAAATAATGATGTAGTCGGGAAAGGACAGTTTGAGTTTTAAAATTTGAGATTCAGTAAGAAATAAATAAATCTATTTTCTCTCTCTAAAGAAAAAAAATATATACAAGCAGTTGCAAATACAATTATGGTCCTCTCTCCATATGCGTTTCCACCACCTTAAGGTCTCAGCAGTGGAGCTGTATCGAACCAAGAGCAACATTCTCAACAAACAATTATCTATATAAAATACAAATTCCGAGAAATATCGGCAGGATACTAAACTTGTTAACTTTTGAGTGTCAAACGGAAAAATATCGCCAGTCAAACGACATCTATATATTCACCGAAGCAGTGTAAACTTTAAAAATTAAAACTTCAGTAAGAAATAAATAAATCTATTTGCTGCCATATTTAAATAGTTGCCTATATTTATTCTCCTTTTTTCTGACAAGCAGTTAAAGGAAAAAATATATAAAAACAGTTTATTTCTTGCAAAAATAACTCTAGTTCTTTCTTTCTATGCGAGATTCAACCACCTAATGGTCTCGTCAGTGGAGCTAAGGAGAATATATAGACATTAATTTGGCTTTGTTAGGGGTATGAGTACAGGCAATGCTGTTACTATTTTTTTTTTGGAAACTGTATATAAAAATATAAATGAAAAGAAAGAAGTTATAGTAGTCTTTCTAGATTTAAAGAGAGCTTTTGATACTGTATATCATACAAAGCTTCTTGAGAAATTGTTTCATTATAGTATTACTTACGGTGTACCATCGGGCAATGTTCTTGGACCTTTATTATTTAACTTGAATCTAAATGATATTTTAAATTAAATGTCATATTATAGCTTAAGTTGATGATACTAATATTACATTTCTTGGCGATTCTTTGATTGAAGTAGTATATATTGCAAATATGGGCTTAAAACGAATCGATGTTTGGCTGCGTTATAACCTTTTCACTGTTAATATTTGAATAACTCAAACTTAAATTCTGACCCAGTTAGTCTCACTATTAATAATCAAATCATAAAATGAACTCCTTTAAATATCTCGGAATCGTTGCTGATAAAATACTTCCTTAGAAGGAACATATAATGGATGCTATTAATAAGGTTAGAAAAACTATGTATAAATTTTTAATTCTACAAAATATCCTAGATAGAGATTCAATTAACAAGATATATTAGTATAATACAATACTGCACCACTCTTCAAGTTCAATTTCATCACTACTAATGTTACCTACTAACCAATTCGAACTTCCAGGGCGCCATTAGCGAACGTAGAGAATGAACTAGAGATTCTAGAGTTTCTAGACAATTTATATACGTAAAATAAAAAAAAATATATCCAAGTACAGATCATTGAGATAGTCAAGAAACAACAAAAAATTGGAAGATAATATTATTGTTAAAAATGATGTAGTATTAACGATCCATCAAAAATTATTTTATCTCGTTCAATATACTCTCACTCAATCCCTACATTTCACACTTCTTGATCCACATAATAAAAAATCTCTCATGATTCACATAATAAAAAATCTTCACAAGATCATAAAACACCGCTGTAAGAACTTCTTCATCATTAATTCGTAGGTAAAGTTCATTTAAAAACAATAAAATTGACTGAAACTCAAACTTCGGAGATAAGTGGGGAACGAATTTTTGTGTATATTTCACAAACTATGCAATTCTAAATCACAAGAAATACGGTTTTAGAACGAAGTTATTTTCATATGACATCTAACTTGATCTTAAAGGCTAAAGCAGAGTTACCTTTGTTATAAATAACAATGGAACACCCAGACCGGACCTGCAAAAGTGAAGAAACTAAAAAAGACTGTCAAGTGCGAGTGTGACTTCTTCACTGAGGGTTCCGTACCATCAACCTTAATATTTTCGGATCTTTATTTATACTTACGACCAGGTTTAAAGAGTATTTTTTGTCGTTTTGAATCCCAGCTGCCAATTTTTGTAAGGACGTTGTAAAAATCGACATCGTTGGAATAATCTTCGACGTAGAATTCTAAACCTTCCCACGATGAAGTTGCATCTTCCCACTGACCATTGTCTACTAAACTTTGAAGTCCAAGTGCTTGATTAGCTAGATCCTCGTACTGATCAGTGCTGACAATACCCTGAAAATATGATTCTATTAAATTATAATTTCTGTAATTCTTTAATGGTTTTGATGATTTTTGCTGCAATAAGTAAAATAAAATACTTCAAACCATTTTTATTCTATTGAATTTTTTACAGTCAAAGCTCCTTATTCACCGTTCCGTTATTCGGTTTTTCAATACTTGCGGATTGGAAAATTACGTCCATTTTCTGTATTCGGGGCTGAAAATTTGGACATATATACGTACTTATTTGTATTTTTAGAATAAAATGTTTTTATTTACCAGTTATTTTCCGAAATACAGAGGTATACCTTTTGCCTTACTGTTGCTCCGCCGAAAGTTCTTTGACGAAAACAACCGCCGTAAGCGCCGCTACATCACACTTGGTGCTATGGCCTTTGATAACATCTGGCTTCGGGCAATCGGTGTCGAATCATTTGTTTTAATGCTGCAACTTGTCATTCGTCGCAGTAATTTTGAGTGAATAGCACGTATCTATTCTGCTTTATTTACAACCTATAATGTCAAGTAAAAGCAAAGTTAGTTCCTACTCGGAAAAAGTATTTTTGCCCTCTAAGATAAAAATAGAAATGCTTGACTATTTATACCTTGGTGAGTCGTTTGCATCCATGTCAAGCTCTTTTAATATCAATAGATCAACTACATGATCCATGAAAAAATCAAGAGAGAAATTAAACAATTCTACAGCCTCAACTTCAAGATTAGAAAAAGTTTTTCGCGATATAGCAATTGAAAAAATGGAAAACACATTAACTTTTAGGAGTGAAGACTAATTAGAAGGTAGTGCTTCTAACTGATGCTATAATCCGTGAGAAAACTAAGCGTCTCTATAGATATTTTAAAGAACCTAGTGATAAACATACGAGTGGAGGATGTCAAACGTCAAAAGTAAGTTCAATAAATGCAAGGTGTTACAATCACAATATACTATCAAAATTGTTTGAGAAGCTGCATCTGCAGATATTTCAACAGTAGAAATATATTCAGAAGAGCTTCCAAAGTTAATTGCTGACGGCGGATACAAACCTAAACAAGTGTTTACTTTAGATGAAACTGCTCTATTTTGGAAGAACAATGCCAAACAAAAGTTTCATATCCAGAAGTGAAAAGTTTGTCTCTGGTTTTAAGGCAGCAAAAGATAGAGTTACATTGCTGCCCTGTTGTAACGTATCAGGAGACTGTTTAATTAAGCCACTTATGCACTAGAGATCCCTAAGTTCTCGTGCTTTGAAAATCAAAACGACAACAACATACAGTGTTTTGTAGTGCAAACCAGAAATCGTAGGTTACAAGTGTAATTTTTTGTGCATTGATTTTGAAATTGATTTGTTCGTGAAGTTTAAACTTATTTAAAAAAAAAATAATTTATATTTCAAGGCAGGTCTAACTTGGACAATGCTTCGGATCACCTTGGTGAGCTTGAAGTTGTACATCCAAATATAATCCAACCTATGAACCTTTAAAATCATACCGGATATCATGGAATGTGATCCTAATATGAATGTTATTCAATGTTTAAAAATTTTGACATACCAATACCAAAGAATCATTGCAAGAGCCGAAGCCATACACAATGAAAGCATTATAGAAAAACTGTTTCTGTACTGTTGGCATATTTATGGAACGTATCCCTCGCGAATAAGGAGTTTCGATTGTAATTTGATCTGTCAAACTAAATTCTATGTACCAAATTGTTTGAAGTGACACGGGAGAATAGAAAATACTTCCCTCAGAGAACAGATTTATGTTTTTATAAATATTGGGTGGTTGTGATTTTAAGAGTTTGTCGACACTTTCAAAAAATAAACTTTGATATGAATCAGAATTGTTTAGTAAACTAAAGATTGGAGTATATAAAGAATATGAAGTTACGTAGTCCACTGTTCGGTGAATTGCACTTTAAAAAAAATTGTTATACTATGTACAGGATCCAAGTTTTATAATTTGATAATAAAAAGAGAGATATGTTGCTTTTATCTGTTTATTTTATTGCCAGCCTTAAAAACAGTGTTTCTGGGAATACAGGACAATAATATCTACTCTTCTTTTTATTGTTTTTCAATGTGTATTGGCAGTATATTTTCATTGCACAACACACAGTTGATCCTAAATAATGAAAAAATCTTGATATATTTCCTATTATTTTTTATCAAATATCTGCCTGATGAAACACTTGCATGATGACTGATTTTCTAGAATTTAAAAGTCGGATACCTTTATATTGATGATAATTAGAAATTTAACGCATTTCATATGCATAAATCTATAAAATGAAAAATGATCTTTTTGTACTATCTAATAGTCTTTCGTGGTGTTCAGTAATAACTTCTCATTTAGTCCGATTTATTTTTTCCGGACATATCTTGATTATAATCCAGAGAACAGGCAGGTTTTCTTTTTATTATGCTCCTATTTCTAAGATTTCTTATATACCTCCAATTCGTTAGTAAAACTAGAACTTTCCGTTTCAAGACTTCCCCTTTTTTTAGTTTAGCTTTCATAGTAGATGCGTGATTTACTTTTCTATTTTCTCGCAAAGTTTTTACTACAGTAGGTTTTTCTGTGAAAATATATTTTGTCAGGGATACTTTGGTGTAAAAGTTATCCAGCTACATTGCATGTTTCTTCCCTAAATAATTCTTCATTAGTTCCGTTATCCCACTTTCAGGATATGACGAATCTTACTCTTTTATTATTAAAATGAAAATTGCAGGATTTGAGAATGTTTTGACAGGAAGAAAATAATAATGAATAAGTCTAATTAGATGGCCTAAATACATATATTCCTCGACTCTTTGTATTAGTGTTTAGACACGACAAATTATGAATTACAAATACTAAATTGTTGAATCACTTTTGCTAAATATCTTAATTATTACACCTTCTAATAATTTATTCATAAGACTTTAATATTTTTAACAACTTGCAGTTGTTTTATCTTACTTTTTACAAGATTCTCACAGTAGTCAGGTGAAATTTTTTCCCATTCTTCTTGGACCTAATCCCTTGATACATTTAACGAAAACGGTGAAGAATCTTATTTAGGTTAGCACTTTGTACCGGACACTGTAATATTTGAAAATCCTGGGAAATAAGCCAGTTCTTTAATATTTTTGCTCTGTGTTTTGGATCATTGTCCTGCTCGAAGGAAACTTCATTTATTGGCTGAGGTATATTATACAGTTTCAATAAAATTGTATGGTAAAATACCTAGATACATTTCTTTTTTCATATTTTAGACTATTCTATGAAGAACACCCAACCTAAAAGCCTAGCATTACCTCCTCCGTGCTTTAAAGTCTGAATAAAATCGGTTTGACTTATTGGCTTACCTTTCCTTTTCCATTTCCATTGGCGACCATCAGTTGTGTATTGATTGACCTTTGTTTCATCTGATAAAATTACTTTCACCCAATCTTCTTCTGTTTAGCTTTAATATTTTTTACAAAGTTTAAGATTGTCAAACTGATTGCTCTCAGAATGTTCAATATGTATATATATATATATATATATATATATATATATATATATATATATATATATATATATATATATATATATATATATATATATATATATATATTCTTTTGACTTACCAGATTATATAGGTAGGGTGGCCATGTAAGACAAGAATCCACTGGAGATATCCAGGAATCACCGAGTCCAACTCCTTTAAAATTGCTTTTTATGTCACCACTTTTAACTGCCTGGAAAAACATAATTTAAGTTATAATTTTTGTAACTGGATACTAACAAAAAGGACATCAATATATCTTAAAATAATCAATAAGGGAGTGATTTTTGCGGTTCTTTTAAAATCGACATCCAGAAATGCTTAGTTGCATATCATCACTTTTAATGTTCCATAAGGATTCATTCCTGTTTCCGTCTGTCTGTAGGTACATGCTTCCAATTAATTCAATGGTTGATGTGAAGTAAAATGACAAAGACATAAACAATATCACATTTATTTTATATTGAGATTTTAAAAAGATTGTTGCTCCGAAAGCAAAAAATAATACTTCTTAGTTTTAAAATTAGTATTAAATTTGAGAACACCAACCTGATCTAAATATAGGGCGATTTCTGCAGTCATTTTTCCCCCATAAGATTCGCAAAATATGTAAAGAGGAACATTTTCAAATTGTGGAAGTGCTTTATAGAATCCTTGTAATAAAACAACAAAATCCTTTGCTATTTGAGTATTAGTGGTCGTAAATTCATCATTATCCACATAACTAAAGCCAGTACCCACTGGATTGTCAACGAATAAAATATTTGCATACTGAACCCAGGTAGAGTTTCTCGGATTTAAGTTTGAGTCTATGGGACCAAGTTCTTCAAAGTTTCCGTACCTAAATAAAAAATAATATTGATGAAAGTATCATATTCTATTGATTATCAGAAGAAGAAGCTTGATTGTACCGTGACCAAAGTAGATATAGCTGACATCGCACGATGTACCTATGGAGGATAGCAGATATGGCCAAATTTTGTACGGATAATAATTGCATCCTAGTATCCTGATATTATTTCTGACTAATGAACATTTCATTGGTAGGTTTTGTAAAAGTTTTACCGTCTTGCTTTCTATTTTTATATGACATTCAAAGTGTTATATGTATTAAGAATGGTGAATACAAATAAACAGAAAAGAACAATCGAGTAAATAGGACTCAGTAAATCAATTATCAGTAGTAAAACCACAAGCTTCAAGCACACAGTCACAAGCTTTTTTTTTGATTTTGGTTAAACTTTTAGTATATAATTTTAGTTTACTTATTACTTAGTTATATAAAATTAATACTCCTCTACCTACAATAATAATAATCCATTTTATGTAAAGAAACTTCTGGCTTATTTAACAAGTGTTCTGCGAAACAAGCTATTTTTATTTTTTACTTTAAAATAAGTTCAATTTTATCAATTTTGTTCCTAAGACTTTGTATATTCTGATGGAAGAAATCAAAAATGGTGGTTTCCATTTCTCATTCACTAATTGCTAGACTTGAATTATATAGTTTATTTTCTTTCTCTCTATTATTTTTTTTTCTATTGTACATAGGGTACTCAGTGTCAAAGATGGAATAATGTATCTCATAATAAGAAAAACAAAATATGAGAAAATAATATCATCCACAATAGAAAACAATAAAAATATGAAATGCCGGGGATTAGGCAAGACAGGAAATACAATCATTTCTTATAAATAAAGAAAGATAATTACAAATCCGAAAGATCTAGTAAAGGTAGTAGTCGAGCTCTATAGAGATTTATATGAGTGTCAAGTAAAAATAGAAGTCGGAGCCAACAGGGAACTATTAAAAGTTGGAAAATGAGAGGAATAAATAAAATTGCATGATGTGTGTAACAGTTGAAATAATAAGATAAACTAAAACTGGTTATTTTAAGAGATAATAACTTTATTCAGTGGCAAATGAGAGGAACAAATAAAATTAAATGAGGTAAAAGTTGAAATAATGAAGATGGTTATTTTAAGAGGGTAACAGCTTTATTCAATGAATGCATTCAACCTATGTTATTGTATAAAATGATGATAAAATAAATTATAGAGCTAAAAATATCTTGTCCTCTGTTAGAAAATCTTAACAACAGTAGTAACAAATCCATTGTCAGTGAAAAACGATATATACCAACCAGTTAAGTAGGCGGCTGTCAAATCACTTAACTTCAGATTAAAAAACCTACAGAGATTTCTAAATGAAAGCGTCTAATTTAATAATAAAGATAGTAAAGTATTGACTATAATCATAAACGTATTCTATTCTTACTCTGTTGATGATGATCCTGGTCCTCCTTGTAACCAAATAATCACTGGTCTGTCGGTATAAGTATCGGTGGCAGTGGTATAGTGTAACCACCAAAACATGTGGGCACCTTCTCTAACGGTAACAAAACCCCATTCTTGATCAGTTGGACCAAATCCTTGGCGGCCTTAAAATGAAATAATTTACTAACATAGTTTATGGCTGTATAATGAATAGGCTTTGATTATTAACAATTTTTTTGTTAATATAAATTACCTGACAATTTTTCGGAAATTTATTCTCGATATTAGCAATCAAGGAAACAAAATACATATTGTTACGATTTTCTCTCTTTAAAATTGCTCACTGGAACCACAGAATAAAACACCTTTCACTAATACTTTCAATATTTATATTAACTACTTCTTAGCACAGCACACAAATACCTTGTTATTATTTCTTAATATTTTCACTGTTTAAATAAAACTATATGACTCCATTGGAACTCTTATCCTATACAAATCTAGAATTCACTAACATAAAAGTTGAGATCTATCTAGAAACATGACTCGTCGATATAATATTCTTTTCGGCATATTACAGTAAACATCAGAATATTTTCATGTGAGGGTCTACCAATAAGTTACTCCTAGTTGTTCGTAACACTGCCCCCTCCTAATTCTATTTATCCCGATCAGCTTCGACATCTCCGCGGTATGCCTGTGTAGATGTACTATTTTCATTTTATACTTGGAACTTCGTTGGATTCTATAAACAATGTCATTGATTCTCTTCAGAATAGTTTATGGTCCTTCCCATGATGGCATCAATTTAGGCGATTTGTCCTTCTTTCTATGTGGGTTCCATAACCAAACTATCATCTCGCTGGAACTCTGCTGAATTTGCCTCGATATCGTATAAATTGACTAATGCCTTTGGTACCAGGTAATGGTATCATGTTGACGAACCAGGTCTATTTCCAATATAAACTCATAATCTATACCAGCAACTAACACCAAATGGTTTAGTTTTAGCCTTCCAAGTTGAATCCTAACTTGAATTTTTCGTATGAGTTGACTAATGCCTTTGGTACCAGATAATTACAGGGTTTGTTGAAGTGTTGAAATAATCCGACGTTGCTTCCAGAACTCTCGTCCAGTCGATTTTCTCTGCGCTACCCTTTATTATGGTTATTTGTTCGGCAATGACTCTGATTGATTCGGTATTACGGTTCTTTGACAGAATAAATTCTTCTGTCCCAAACTTTATAATGTTAAGCTTGTTGTCGAAGGAAAATCCCATTCCCATTATTAACTCATCTTTTATATCAGCAACTAACAACAAATTGTTTAATTTTAGCCTTCTAAATTGAATCTTAACTTAAATTTTTCCAATCACATTAGATTGTTCCCCAGTTATAGTTCTTAAAATTACTTTTCTGGGCAATATTAGGATTCAAAACTTATCAACAAGACTTGACTTTATCACAGATAGTGCAATACCAATGTCAACGTTTATGGTAATAGGTGTAGCGCTGACTTTTCCTTTAAGTTGAAGCTGTAGCACTCGATCTGGTTTCTGCTTTAACGTGAAGTATTACTTATTCTACCTTTGATTTTAGAATTAGACTGTAGTTTTTCCTGGTTCTCTTCTACGCGGTCTCTGGATGGTAAACTAGACCTTAATTACATCTGACAGTCCCATCGCAGGTGTCTAGTTCGGCTACATCTGTGGCACTTCGGGTGCTTTCTTGATTCCACCTGACAGTCCCTTCTCGTATGTTCAGTTCTCCCACATCTGTAATATTTGATCTGGTTTCTGCTATAACGTGGAATATCACTTCTTGTGTTGAGTTCCTTTCGGTTTCTTCTATAACGTGAAATATTATCTCTTGTGTCTAGTTTCTTAAGAATTTCAGATAACATTATCTCCATGGTTGGGTTCGGTAAGTCTTTGTTTTTCTCTACGGTAATACTTTTTATTTCTAGCCTTGACGCATTATAAGCTGCCTCTATTTCCAAAGCCTTGCCCAACGCTTCACTACAATAACTAAACTTGCTTATAAGCAACATCAGCTGTATTTCCTGATCTCTGATTCCTTCAATATAATACTGGATTGTGAGTTCTCGGAATTCTTCCGGAGCTCCTTGGTAAGCCAGATGAACAAGACGTCGGACATCTGTTTCATATCTTTATAACTTTCTCTATTTCTCTGATGTCTTGTCGAGCTGTGACTGATATAAATGGCGCCGATACTGATTCCCAAATCTTCTTTACAACGCAGCACTAAGGATCTCATAGTTTATTTGCTGGATTATGGGAATAGTTTGTAATAATTCTAGTGCTGGTTCACGAAGTGCAATTATTAACGCAACAACCATTTCTAGGAAGTTCCAGTTATTTGCAGCAGCTACAGCTTCAAATTGTCGTGTGTATATTATCTAAGATGTTTGACTATCATAAGTTGGGGGTTTGATGTTCTGTCTGGTGGTTATTACTTTATCAGAATGGCCATGCGTCCTTATTTTATTGACTTCGATCTGCAGGCTCTTTATTTTAAATTCTATCCCGTCTGCGACTTCTTTAATTTCTTGTGCACTTTTCTTACGTCTTGTTGCACAATAGATTTAATAGTATTAACTTCTCATATGTCTTTTCGCACTTCGCCTATCTCTTTCTTAAACTTTTGTGTATGTCCTTGTGCGATTTGATCGAATTTTGCTTTTCTTGTACAATGACCTCATATATCCATTTGCAAGTTTTATCCCCATCTTTAATGCTACGTTCTTCTTGTATTTGGTGACGATCTTCTTCTTCTGGTTTGTCTTTAATTCGACGTTCTTCTTCTTGCTGTTTCTCTCTTTGGTGAAGTGTTCTTCTTCTTCTTCTTTTTTTTTGACGACGTTCTTTTTCTTTCTGACGACATTCTTTTTCTTCTTGTTTGTCTTGAAGGCGACGTTGTTTCATACGTTCCATAAAATTAGGCAATGTTTTATTCACTTGCTCCATTTCGGTTGTTTGCTGTCTAGTATTGACCATAAAACTTCTAGATAATTTCTGAGTTTCTTTATTGATGACAAATTAGGTAATGAAGTCAGTTTTTCACTATCTCTCCCAATTTCCAAATAGAATGTTCTAGAATTCTGTCGAAAATTAAGTTCTAGGCTTCTTTCTTAGTGATATATCGTATGGTGAAGGCTAATTTTCGCTATCTCTTCTAGTTTTCAAATAGAATGTTCTAGAACTTTGTCGAAAATTCGTTTCTAAGCTTGTTTATTAATAACAAATTCGATGGTGAGGTCTGTTTTTCGATATCGTTTTTTGTTTAAAAACAGAACGTTCTGGAACTTTATTGAAAATTAATCTCATTTTCTTACTTGATAACAAATCCAACAGTGGATTACACTGTTCTTCTCTATCTCTTCTAATTTCCAATAAAATTTTCTGTAAATCCGGTGTTAATCCTCACTTCTGACACCAATTGTTATGGTTTATCTTATTGAATCGTTTTCTGGGTTCGTAGAATAAAACACAACACTTTTCACTAATAATTCCAATACTTATATTAACTATTTCATAGCACAGCTAACATTCAACTATTTTATTACTAGTTCTTAATATCTTCATTATTCAAATACATCTATACAACTCCATTAAAACTCTTACCCTATCCGTATTCATATACCTATAGATTTCCTTTACAAATCTAGAACTTACTAATATAAAAGTTTATATCTGTCTAGAAATACGACTCATCGATATAATATTCCTTTCGGCACATTATAATAAAGATGACTCATCGCATCGGAATATATTTCTCTATCGGCTACGAAAACCCATTGGGCTCCCTGACTATATGCATTTATATCCTACTCAACAGATAAACTCTGTATAGAAAAATGAAGAATTGATATTTAGAAATAAAGCTTTAGAATAATTGTCTCTCAAAAATAAGCAACATATTCAGTTTTTGCCGGTTCGAAAATAAAATATATTTTTTTTTATATTTTTTTGTCTACAGCAATGTAATCAAAACTAAGATAAAATTATTACTAGACGATGTTTTTCTTGATTTATGTTATTGTTTTAAGTAGATTAGTAATTATCTATAAGTGGTTCAATTTTATCTTGTTTTAGATCTACATATTTATACTCCTTTACATGATAAAATTCTTTAAAAAATGTAAAAAAATATGTATTTTCATTAAGTTTTCTTCTTGTATGATCAAAATTTAAGAAAAAATACTTAGCAATTATTGATTTCCTTATTTTTATCAAGCAAAGCCAGTCTGTTTGCCTCTCTGATTTTCTTTTTTCTTATAAGCGAAGAACTGCAACGCTGTTTTCTCCGTTATTTGGAGAGTCTCTCTTTCGAAGAAGGTGTGATATAAGCTTTTTTTAACACTTTAGAAGTGTAAATCTTTAATTTAGTTCTGTGAAGATGGGCGTGTACCCTCTCTTAATCTCGATATATTAATTCTTGTAACAATCTTCTAATTTGTAGAAATACTTGTGATCCTGAGACACAAGTAGTTTTGATCTCAATATAATTAAGAATATGTTGCTTTCACTTACCGTAAACTGCAATGAGTAGACCGGACAAGAACAAAAAAAGTTTCATATTTATAATATTAAGAGTGTGTTTAATTAATTAAAATTTTTATAATTTAAAAATTGTTCTCTATATATAGAATTTTTAATCTGTATTATCATTATCTTAAGTGTGACGCTGTAAACGAAGGAATTTTGGTTAGGTGGGGAGTATTACCGTAAGCTCTCTTTAATTTCTTGATCGAAATTTTTGATTATCAGTGGTTAAAACTCCATATTGTTTACAACCACTTAAAGTTTAATTCATTTAAAGTGAATCACTATTTTATTTATTCGGCTCTCCATGGAAGAAATCCAAGCAGTATGAACAACACAACCATTTTCATGAACATTAAATTAATAACAAGGACGTTGTGCTAAATAGTATCAAACCAAATATTTGTTTATCTTATAATTAACGAATAAGTGGATGATTTTTCTTCATATCAGTTGTAATATGTAAAAGATAGTTACAAATACTGATCAAAAACTGTAGCCCTTCTACACAGAGCTAACAATAAAGGTTGGAACCAATAAAAGACTTTTTGATACGGATTTATCGGGAAATTTTAAACAGGTCTAGATTATTTTTATGAATTTTACCCTGCATGTAGAGGTGGTTGAAACCACCCACGACTTTTTTTTTTAAATAGATTATGTCTGGCAGTATCTCGTTTAAAAGGTCATAAAAATGAAATTTGCAGTATTTACTTTTAGTCCGGTCAAAATAAATCAAAAAAGCGGTAATATCGCAAAAATTCGCTTAGAGCTGAAAATTGGTATAGATCTGCACTATTACAAATAAAATATCAAAAGTTCTCATCAATCCTACGCCTGCCAGAAATGATATACAAGGTCAAAGGTCAAAAATATCGGCTTTTAGAATTTTTCTTGTAAATGCTGTTATCGTAAAAATAGGTTAAGGAAAAGTTGTAGATCATACAATTCTCCACAAAAATTATTCTTATACTTTTTTTTCCAATTAATATTCCTGAGATGTCGCGATTTCAAGATGCAACATAATATGCACACAGTTGGCATACTCCGCGATGTATTGTGATTAAGGTTCATGAAACCGTCCTACTGATTGAAAATATGATACTATTCTTAATGATCATAGTGAAATGGATTATTGTTGATTTCCGGAAAATTTTATTCTGAATGATTATCTTCAAATACTACTTCAAGAGTAATGTCTTCATCTTCGCTTTTTTCTTCTTCCTTTTGCTGGATTTCTGTAGAGTGTTCTAAGAAGAAAAATCCATCAACTGTCTCCCACTGATACCATAGGAATCCTCATTGGTTGTATTTGACAATTCGTTCATACTGGTGAACAAAATAATCCGGCTTTTTTATAGCCACAATTTTTATTACAATCCTTCTTGCTCTTACAAAAAATGATGTAAAAAAGTTTTTTGAAGCAGGTGGGGGTAAAGTTTGAATTGGCTCCAAACAATTGTTTATTAATTTACAACCCCAGTTTTCTGGGTCCAGTTAATTGCCTAGCCACACTCGATTTTTTCCAAAACTTAAATATTTGGAGCTTCATATATATAGCAAGAAGAAAGCGAATCCGATTTGTGATGATGACTTGTGGAGAAGAGTCGTCATTTTTCTAACAATTTAAATATTGTTGTTTTACCCTTTTTGAAAATTGCTAATGTAGTATTGCAGCCAGGTGTTGCATGTATTTATAAAATATGAGCTTGACCTTTTAGATATGCAGATAAACTTTCCTTTATACCTGCGTTTGTACTCGAGCCTTCCCAGGGTTTAAAAAGTAAATAATCTTATCATCTGGAGTCCGTATAGTTAGTAGTAATAACAAATCATATCTTCACCAACATTGCCAGTTGTATTTGTTCTAACAAATTCTTTTATTGCTGTTTTAATTAGAAGGACATCAGCGTCATTATCAGCTAGTTTCACTGAAAGGTTCGTAGCTGTAAATTTTTTACTTAACACTGAAATGAAGCGAGGTTTGTTGTGAGTATTTACAAGAATCTGTTATTGGTTATTGGAGCCGTCATAAGTCGATCAAGAACTACATCAGAAGATAAAGATGTTTTCGTAGTCCGACGACGTTATCCTGCAGCTTTGATATATTTTTTTTAAATTAGTATAGTCATCAAATACTATAGTCACTCTATGACCCAGATATACAGGTGTGGAAAATCCAGAACAGAACCTCTGAAAAAAAAAAGAAAGCGACGGACAACCCGTTTAGCCATGTTGAAGAAGTGAAATAAAGCATACTGTTGTATCGTTGCTTGCTTCCTGGTTTCCAGCAAAAATGGTGTCGGGCAAGGACTTTTCGCTGATTTCGGGTCGTCAAAACACAGTGGGTCGAAAGCACGGATTTGATATTAAAAATAAAAATCGGATCCAACAATAGCAGACTGAAACTTTAAAATCATGAAAATAAATTCGAAAAACGTCTAATGTGGTTCAACGCTTTAACAATAAAATAAAAAGAATAATTGTATTTCTATGTATAAAATATTGCGCTTGACTTCAAGGTATATTTTAAATATAATACTACAATAATAAATACATGGATATCGATAATTGTTAAAAAGGCGAGAGTACTTTTTCCTCTATGCTTAAGACTTCTTAATAAATAGCAATGCAAATAATTTGTAAGTAATATAATATTCATTGATTCACATAAATGAATAAATAATACGACTGTAATAAAAATAATAAAAATAACTTTTTAATCACTGCCTTCTTTGTTAACAGCTCTTTTCTCATTCTCCAATACGTATGAATTGTTATCCGAATCCTTACTATGTCAAGAACAGTGTAAGGATCCATCGACGCCAAAAGTTTTGGAACACATCCTCCATGTTTTTTCTCGAGGAAATTTTCGGGCAAAGTCTAAGCGATAATTTCTTATCAACTTATCCGTTGATTTTTGTGCATCTTTCGATAGTTTACCTATGACTCATCACTGTTCTCGAAGAAACTCTCTCCTTAAAGGCCTGTTGGATGATAGCCTTTGTCTGTGCTTTCACCTCTTTGTCTTTCTGCTTACGAGCTTGCCACTGCTGTGTGTCACGTTGATACGACAAATACAAGCAGCATTCGAAGAATCTAATACATGCGTGTAGTGCTAACAGTTGTAGCTTGAAATACTCTGTATTTACTGGGACACAGTACCAATGTTGTTGAACTGAGATGTTGTTTGGCAGAGATAATAACGTTGGACCGATTTCGCTCTAGCCAAAGCATTCACCTAGCCGTATATCATCGTCATAGATAATAGTACTGAAGCTCGGGCGGCAAAGCGAACTCTTTTATATGGTGCAAGTTGTCTGGTTCGAGTTCATAATTTTCTATTTTCGTTAGGGACTTTTGTTCGGTTTTCTTAATAAATTCAAATTTCAGAGGCCCGCAATTCATAGTAGAGGAGGATTTGGAATTGTACAACACAATCTGTTCTTGTTGAGTTTGCGTGTTAATACCTGCTAATTGAAGTGGAATAAGAGAGGTTAGGAATAAGTTTGTATCAGAAATATTTGGATCAGTGAATTTCATTTTGTACTGGATCTGACCTGACAGTCCATCGAAGCCCATTTGCAAATGAAACACATATCTACAAATTTAATTTATCGATTTGTTCAAGGGCGTCTAATTGAAGCAATATAATTCGATCCACTGTGTGATCCAGTAAGCCTTGGAATTTAACCTCGCCTTTTGATTTAGTAAAAGTTAGATACTCGTCATGTGGATTACATGCTTTTTTTTTGTATTTTAAACACCAGAGTACGGCGAAAATATATTACTGCCTTTCTGTTTAGCCCAATTTTGTAATCGTTGAATTGTAACTGGGCGCGACGCAACTATAACACTGTTGCTTTGACCTGAGACGAAACTTTAAAAAGACTAGACTGACCGTTTATATTACCGAGGTTTAATAGAAACGTTACTATAGCCAACTTTCTATTTTAAATTTCTTAACTACAAATTATTTTGGCCGTTTCCTCAAATTTTAACCCACTAAGCCCGTCTAACTTAGTTCGGGACAGAAGATCGTAGGGAACGCCTACCGCATATTACCCCCACTAACTTCCGTGCAACACGAAGACGAGCAGTACCTTGAAACGAATGAGAGGGTGTATTTACTTTTCATCTAAACTTGTAACGTAATCGACGGAATTTGGAATATTTAATGACTATTTGATACATTGATTGTTTTAAATACATCAAATAGTCGAAACACAAAAAAAAAGTTTTTGTTGGGCATTGACCGTAAAGAAAATTGATATTTCTGTTACAAAATAAACATTTATTCTAATAAAAATACTAGTGAAACGCAACGGTAAATTTCTAAGTAAATAAGCTAATAGACCACTTTAAAATTAAAAATCATTCTCAAAATAAACTTTTATTCTGGTAAAAAATAAAAGTAACACGTGTTTCCTGGTCTTTCGGAAAAATTTCTTGAGTTATTTGCAATTTGTAATAGCGATATTTGTTCCGCTTTAAAATATTCCGAACTGTTCGAGCGTTCATATCAAGTTCTTAGGTAATTACGGTACTATTGCAAGGAAAATTAATTTCTGCCAAAGTACAAACGTCAGTCTCCCGATTTGCTCGTTCTTCAGTAATTTGAGGAACCGGTTGCTCCTCATTATTATCAGTGCATTTTTTACAATTTTTAAACAACCGATTGTCCCAAATTTTTTAATAATTTCCGAAATTCCAAATTTTCAAGGAACAGGATGAATTTCACACGTAAATACAAATCTGCTAATTATTTACCAGAATAGTGTACCACTTAATAATCTGCTGTTTTTGTTCCGTGGAATAAACTTCCATTGTAACAAAAAAATTTGGTGCGAAACACGGTACTTACGTTTCGACGGTCTGATTGAAAGCAAATAACTTGGAATGCTCTTGTTGTGCTAGGGCGTGGCGTATGCTGCCGCCTACTCTCACTGCGCCAGCATTGTATTACAACTCATCCGAGGGCCAAACTGGTAATTTACACGTATGTCGATGCTTACGATGCTTATCTTCTGTCTCATTCTGATTTGATGAATAATATAGTATTTTCTTTATCATACTTAAGAAACGTCGAGTTTCTGGTTGGGATTTTCCAGACCTGTATATGTAAACACTGAACGTACAACTCAAAAATAAGATTAAAAATTTCTTCTCGATCCCCACAACGTGGTGCAATAGACATCCTCCGTTGATGATTTAGGTAGCATTTGTGTTGTCAATATTTCAATTTTAATATATTGAAGGCAATCATAAATGGCTGATTTCTGTGTCTTACGCATTCTAATTGCATCGAAGAGTTATAGTGGATAGGAAGCTAATTCAATTTTGAGTTATTTTTCAAGTTCGTCCTCAAATGTCTTAGTAATATTCATGCGTTGAAATAATATTACAGGGTCTATAGGTGCCTTCTCATCATAAACTTTCATAGTGCTACTCATAGTCACAGGAAGGAGTATTTTATCAGTGCGTTTTAATTTATTATTATTAGCAATTTTAATTTTACGAGCATTACGATAATTAATTTTATTATCAGCGACGACTCCACTGGAAATTGTCATGATTTTTTTTAACTAAAAGAAAAGGATCATTATCTTAGTACTTTAGTGTGTGAGTCGCGCAAACCAATACTTCCACATTTTTTACTTATATTGAATGTCCGATGACATATATAAGCTGCGTAAGAGTGCATATTAATATTTCCAATGTTTGAAACCGTGATATCTCTGGAACGGTAATTTGTAGGAAAACAAATTATAAGAACAATTTTTAAAGAGAATTGCATTGTTTGATCTATTTTGATAACAATTCTTACCGTTGACGAGAAAAATGCGAAAAACCGGTATTTTTGACCTGTGACGTTGAATAAAGGATCTGTAGGAACTTTTGATATTTTATTTGTAATGGTGTCCTTAAGACTTATACCAATTTTCAGTTCTATGTGAATTATTGCAATTTTAAATTTATATTTTGATTGGATTATTTCGTGATTTGGGTCCACCGGTAAGCCAAAGTAAATGAAAAAACAAAACCCTAAAATTTATTTATTTTAGCATAAAAAATACTGGAATTGCTCCAAATTTCTTTTGGGATAGAACCTCAATTGAAAGTTAAATTCTTCTGTAACATTATGTAAGAGTTCGAAAATAATTTGCACTATTTTACGTGTTATTCTTAGTCAGAGATTCAATAGTACTCCTTACATTAATCCACTGATTAGGAGAAACCACATCCAGATATGGCAGAACATTTCGTGCATATGAGTTGGCAACACATATAGATTCATATAGTAGCGATTCTTATGGGATTGTTTGAGTCGAGAGAGGCGCTCACTGTTTTGATGCTATCTCTCTCGCACGCTACCCCCACCACAAATATCTCTCTTTCCACCATAAGTTCTAGATAATCTAGTTGTATTTATGTCTATTTATACAGTAACGTTACACAAGGGATGCAAACTTTTATTTGCAGTAAAAAGTATTGCCGTGTTACACAATATAAAACTGATAATAGCGGCGCTTCATTTATATTTAGTTCGCGTTAAATTTAAACAAAATGGGGAAAAAAATCACATTAATTAATTAAAAACATATTTTTATAAAATTATTAAAATAAATCTGTATGTAAAGAGATCCGAGCCTACAATCACACAAAATGCAAAATATAATTTCCCTGACCTCTCGGCCGCGAGGATATTTAATATACATAATTCATTTTTCACAATTGCTCATCTGAGAGAAGAGGAAAAAGATGTCTGCACCATCTACTTTGCGGGTACCAAAACTAATCTTTGTGAGCATTGGTACCCACGACTGGCGACGCTTTCTAACCAAAGATGGCCCTTCTATATGAAATCTGTATTAGCTGGAATTGATGTACTATCCTTTTGAAATCATATCTTCTTGTCATGCAAATCTGCTTCTATGTTATTTGGCATTAAGGCAGTTGAGCGCAGACTAAGATATTTGTATAAAAAATAAAATACTAAAGTCTATTGGCATCAGAAAAGATTATTCTTCTTGTTTCTTTAGTTTAGGCATTAAATGTAAGTTTTTTCTTCGTCCCCTCAGCCTATTCGGGCCTTAAATTGTCGCTCCATCTTTTCGAGATCGCCCTATACTTCTACGACCTAAGGGAGATTTGTCCCGTGCTACCCTAACTATTTTCGAGTCATGTGACTGATGTGGTTGTTCCATTCCATTTTTCTCTTCAATATCCAGTCGTTTACATTATCTACTTCACACACTTCTCTAATGTTCTCGCTTCGCTCTTTGTTCATTAGCGTTTTTCCAGCTATCTCCTGTAGTACTTCCATTTCCGTTCTTTCATCATCTGCTGAGTTTTTGTTGTGTCGGGTCGTGTTTCTGCAATATATGTCATTATGAGCCTAATCGATGTCTTATAGATTCTGGCCTTTGTTTCCATTCTGATATGTTTATTTTGCTAAATGGTGTTATTTCGGTATGCTGCTATCGTAGCTGCTTTGTTAGTTTGTTCTCGAACCTTTGTTTAACATCTCCATAGCCGGATATTTCTAGTCCCAGATACTTAAATTTTATCTCCTGTTGAATGATTTTCTCCTACACCACAAGCTTACATCTTATCGGTCACTTTGAGGTGGTCATGCATTTTGTCGTAGAAACAAATATGAACATATTAAGAGATTTTGCTCTTCGGTTAAATGCTCGTAGTAGTTTCTGTAGGTCGTTTTCATGTTCTGCCACCAGTACAGCGTCATCGGCGTAACATAAGATCTTAATCTCGCGATAACACATTCTGTATCCTTTCAATTTGCATATTCTCATTATTATCTGATTTATAATTACATTAAAGAGAAACAGGCTTAAGAAGTTCTCTTGTCTAATTCCTCTACTAACTAGAATCAGATCTGTAAGTTCTCCGATGATCCTGGCTTAAATTTGAGATGTAATATATCTCTAATCTAGACGCGAAGGCTTTTACCAAGTCTATAAAACATATATTTATGCTGGCTTGTTGTATTCGATCGATTTCTCCATTATTTGTCTCAACATAAAAACTGCATCGGTGCACGACCTACTCGATCTGAACCCTTATTCTTCATCTGATAGAGTGATTAAGCTATTAATTTTATTTGTTATGAGCTTTGTAATTAGTTTTAGGGTTGTATTAAGCAAATTTATTCCTCTGTAGTTCGTTGGCAGTTTTTTGTCTCCCGAGTATGGAGAGAGGAGCGGAGTTGTATTTGCAGGAAATAAAGTGTTTATATATATTCTTTTATTTTTCTCTGCTTAGCAGGGGAATACTTAAAGGAAACTATTTAAACACGGCAGATAAATTTATTTATTTCTTATTGAAATTTTGATCTAGAAAAACTTACAAAGAAGAGCTAGAGCTCATTCTACAAAAAAAAATAAGCATTTAATGGTCGATATGATCAAGCATTAACCCCTTATCATTTTGGCACTTATATGTTTGATCCCCAAAATCAAAAGTATCAGTAATCTCCAGAAGAAATAAATTTGGCCTTAGAGACTATTTGAAGATACGGGATTGCTACCACTAGCAATAAAGTTGAACACACGCTCTAGTCCCGTTAAGAATATAATGTTTCTGGTGGAAGTAACAAAGTACTTAAATGTGATTTAGTGGTGGACATCATAAAATGGTGGAACTTGTGTATAATAAATTTGGTTTTGTTCACTCTGATTTAAGAAATAGATTGGGAATTGAAAAAGGTGAAAAATTGGTATTTTTATTTAAATTTGATAATGAAAATGCAAATGATGATTATTATAAGCTTATGATTTTAAGTTGCAAATTTATATTTTTCAGTTCCTGTAAGTATCAAAAATTTTATAAATTAAATTATTTGATTTAAAAGTTTACGATATTTAGATAGTTTAAGGTAAAATTAATCTTTCTTTATGTTCTTAGGCGTTGCATTGTAGCTATTAAGTCGTTTGTGATTTTTCTTCTCAAGTTGTTTAAAATATAATAAATATTTTTTTGCTTAATCACAATTTTTGTGGAAAAAAATCGAGTGATTTAAATAGTAATTTTCATTATGACTTAAATTATTTGATTAAAATCAGCTCAACCCTGGTTCCGCATTTGATGGAAGAATGCAAATGAACAAAAACCAATTAGGTATGCATAATCTTTATTTCAAAGTTTTACACTTTAAAGTTATTTGTCACTTGTTTCAAAATATAATACATGCCGTTTGGATTGTCAGCAGGCACCTAAAAAACCAATCACATTACAAAATTTATAAATAGGTTGGGACAAAAGTCATTTTAAAATGTTCTTAGCTTGGTATATAATTTAATATCTCAGCACTCACTGAGTTTTCTACAGTAAGGTTACCCATTTTTGTAAACAAATACTGCAATTTTAGATTAAAGATATGTAATTTTATTTAAAAGAATCCTTTATTTTAAGAGAATGTTATTTTTTAAAGTGATGCTGTTACGGTTTTCATCCTAAAGTAGTAACAAATTATCTCTGCGAGGTTTGAAATAGTGGTGGAAATCAAATCAAATCAAATATGCTATGATATTCCGCTCCTCATCTCCGCAAACTGACTTTACTCAACATCCAAATATGATATCGTTTTCTCACTTAGAATTTTGCGTAAAGTTATATAGTTATAAATATATGTATGTAAAGTACGTATCACTTCTTGATGTATTTTAAATGAAATTACATTTAAAATAAATTTTCTCTCTTTCCCATTCAAAAGAAGTTGACTTCCAAGCTGTTATGGCTATTCTGCATATATGTACTACTGGATGCGGCATTTAATACTGGGCACAATCCCCTCTGCCAATGGCGTTCCAAGCGATAGAGATATCATGTAGCAGCATTCTCTTTCTCCGTGCAGAGTATTGAAAGCTGCTTCCAGTAGTATAGGATCGAAGATTCTATCCTTGTACTATATCTCGGAGGATACGTTTTCTTAATTTGACGTCTTTAGGCGAACGTCCAGTTTATCTTTGATGTAGTTAAGGTTTGTTCCTAAACAGAAAACTTACCATATGTCCAGATCTAAGCACCCAATAAAATTGTAGATTTCCAGCTTTCTTTACGTAACCCTCGTAGATGTGATTTACACTAAAAGCGTCTCTGTTAGAAGTTGACCATTGTTCAGATCCTTTAAAGGTTAATCTTTCAACCCAATTAATTGTTCCTACAAGAAATGTTAATATGAACAGAAAATCTTTTTTGGGTGGAGCTCGAGGATGGTCTAAACCTCCGCGTTCTGACTTCAGAGTATTTCTTCTGAAGTGAAGAATTTATGAGATCAGCAATTGTTGAATTAAAACAGCGCAGCTAGGGTTTAGCAACAGAGGCACGTATCAGGGGAGCAACAAGCTAATGGTATGAGCAAATGGATAATTGTTACCAATGCACGTAGTAATTCAAATAGTGTGTCAGAAAGCCAAATGGCCCCATCCAAGACAACTGCTCAGACTATTGACAATAATGCAGTTTTAACTTCAATAAATATTATTGAACAAGATGGAAGAGGCAAGATAAATACTTCATCTGCAAAATAAGCTTTAGAAAATTTCATGTAGTTATCTTCTATGATCATTTTTATTGCTTTTTTCTATATGCAAGAGAAAGTAACTTCAATACGACGAGCTTCTGAGTTTGTAATTTAATGATTTTTTTGTCTTATAGGTATTGTTTTCTCATCGAATTTTGACGAAAAATAAAAAAAAATTAGTTTGTTCTTCCATTTATCGTGATATAATGTGTAGTGATAAACCTGCGAGCATTGCATATAATGATTCAAAGTCATAGCCAAGGATTGATGATAAGTTTAGATATTATCTTATCGAAAAGGGATCAGAAAAGTAAAAACCCGAAATTTTAGATTACGATTTCTGATGATGGCAGAACTTTTTCAGCAGATTGGTTTTAAAAAACAGTATCAAATGACGAGAAAATGGACTATGTATAGTGGAACTAACAAATTCCTTTTTTGTTTTCCTTATTTGTTATTTAGTACAAAAAAATCAATTTTTTCGCAAGTATTTTGTGATTAAAAACACCTGAACTCGGATGGTAAATATAAGAGTTCAGAAGAACATCACAAATGTTACGTCTCTTGGAAGCAATTGGAAATAGGTTCAAGAAAGGGACATGCGATGGATGATGACTTGCAACATACGATATTCACAGACAAAAAGAAATGGAGGTATATCCTTAAAGTAATAATGGATACTATTCTCTTTTAGGCAAAAAATAATCTGGTATCTGATAGCGTCGAACTATTCAGACAGCATAAATCACGGGTTTTTCTTAGTCCATTAGACCTGTTTATCAAAAATATTCCACAAGTTGCTGCACATGTATATACTTCATACTTCTCTCCTACTACTTAAAACGAATCGATTTCATTACTGAATTTAGCTATAGGAAACGAAATTAAAGCACTTGTAAATAAGATACTGCTTTTTAATGTTTCAATACTTTAATAGAGTTACACATTTATAGTTGTTTCGTCTTGTGAGGGCTTTTTCAAGAGCACATTTAATACTAAAGTTAAAGATGTTTTTTGACATTTATATATACCCTATATTTGTTGTCTATTCTAAAGAAACACATTTTATTGCTGTAAATCTAAGAAGGATGACGTCAAATATTTATCTATATTTGGTGTTGAAAGAAAGTTTTATTGGTTATCGGTAGCCAGGTGTGGTTTATTTTTTAAAGATTTTTTTATTTAGAGTTGTTCTAGTAAATTTAATCTTTTGCTTTTATTTTCATTATAGAATAATTTAGTGTTATTTAAATCTATGAAATGGTTATTATCTATACACTGTGAGGACATTTCTGAATGATTTTTTTTTATATTATTTAAATTTGCGGTTTTTAAGTCTAGTTTTTATATTTCTACCATTTTGATCTATGTATATGGCATTACAATTTGCGTAATTAATTTTATTTACTCCTGATCTATTTATTTCATCTATCTTATCCTTACTGTTAACTAATAAACTATCCATATTCAATTTATTTGTACATATAGTTTGCAATCTAAATTATTTAACTTTTACAAATTGTATGACTAAGTTTATATAATTTACAAATTTGAAGTTGGATTCTTCTGGGTTATTAACGGTATAGAATCCTTTTTTAATAGTTTTTTTTATTTTTCTTTAGCAGACTGTCGATTAAGTTTTCTTTGTATCCATTGTTCTTGCGATTTTTTTAATAGTACAGTTTTCTTTACTTAATGGAAATATGGTAAGCATATGGATTAAACTATGTAAGGGAGATAATTTTATCTGCCAACTGGTTTGATGAATGATGTATAACTGTTTGCGTGGTTGTGTGTCCAGTTCTAAGTGACTATTATTATTAT
This sequence comes from Diaprepes abbreviatus, assembly GCA_034092305.1. NCBI lineage: Eukaryota > Metazoa > Arthropoda > Insecta > Coleoptera > Curculionidae > Diaprepes > Diaprepes abbreviatus. The sequence goes on along the minus strand of JASJET010000260.1, from coordinate 4,170,518 downwards.
TTTTTTTTATATCAATATCTAAAAAGTTAATTTTGTTATTTTGGCCCTTTGAAAGTATAAATTGGATTTTATTATTAATTCACTTTAGAATGCATAAAAATTGGTCCAAATTCCTCTCTATACCATCCCAAATGCAAATGCGCGGATCCGAGGGGGGGGGGCGATCGCCCCCGTCCCCCCAAGAGCTTTGAGTTCAGAAAAATAGACCCGATTTTGCCTCTTATACTATAGTTTATTCAAGAACTAGAGAGAGTAATAAAGCATTTTTTACCCTTTTTTTCTTCGCAAACTATCTGTGTGCTTTAGTCCGGTGTCTTTGACAAAATCTGTTAGACACATATATTTTTCATAGGAATGGGTTAGAACTTTTATAATCGAAAATACCCGTCTATAATAATGGACTATTTGGGTTGAATAACAATAGATATTTTGATGTGTGAAGTGTTAAAAAGAATTTTAATCCTTGTGATAGGCGTCGGAAGGAGGTTTATTATCACTAAGTTTTTATGGTATAGAATATTATTTCGGTAATGAACTTAAAATAAAAACTTTTTATAGTATTATTTTATTTCTCATGATTTCTTAATAATTCACATACATTAGAAAATATAGATAATTTTGACATATTTAACACAAATCACAACTTAATTTTTATTATTTTTAATTTTGACATAGAAACCGTTTTAGGTACATTCAGACTAAAACGTAGCCTTATTCTTTTAAAAAATTCTAAGTTATAATTTAAATACTTACAAAATACCCATTGTCAAAAATACAAGAAGCTAAACATATATAAAAAAATAAATTCGTCAATATAGTATTAAATTTTTTTGGGGGCTATCGGTCATTTTATTATTAATTAAAAACATTTTTAGGACATTTCACGTTTCAGTTTATTTATTTCTTAAACCATCTGCAGAATTACAATTAAGAGCTGATAATAAATACAGTATTTTATTTATTTGCTGCAAAACGAAGAAAAGTAACTTCAAAATCATACTATTCTTATTTTAATTATTCAGTTAAATCTTTTGAGCTCTGATTACTATTATGTATTCATTATTGGTTGTAGAAATAATAATTTCTTATATATTACGTACATTTCTAAATTCAGCGTTTTTGTTGTTGCGAAGAAATTGGCCACTATAAAACAATGAATTTTCTACAAATTCTAACTATTTGTGTTAATAAATCCACTTTTCCTCATGGAAAAACTTCTTGGAACCTTTTTTAAAGGAGTAGAAAGCAAATTTTGAAAAATTGCACGGAAATCATTATAAAATAATGTTTTCCAAACAACGCAGCCTTTGACATGACGCGATGGTGTTTATAAACAACTGACGTCATGCACTTTGATTGGTGTTCCTTGTCTCGTAATTTTGAATATTAAACAAAAATTAAATTCCTTGAAAATAAAGAAAAATATAGTGTTTTTTAGGATTTCTATTATGAAAACTACTGTTTCGCGGTTAAATTATATTTTTATTTAAATACAGTTAACATCTCTATTTACTTAAAACTTCTCAACTTTGATGAAGAGTATAGGCTAGTGTCTAGTTATCAACATATAGGGATAGTGATATGTTTGACGCTGACTTTGCCAGTAATATTAGCCAGTTGTGAAATATCTTTTAGTAAATTAAAATTAATTAAACATTATTTGAGGTCAAAAATTGGTCAGGAGGGTCTAATTAATCTAATATTTTCGATAGAGTATAATGTAGCTAAAAATATTAATGTTGATCAAATAATTGACAAAATAACAACCGGAAAATCTAGAAAAGTAATGTTATAGATTAGCGTTTTCCAAGCGGTGATGCGCGAACCCCCAGGGATTCGTAGCTATAAAAAGGGGGTTCGCGAAAAAAATATTGTAATGGCGGAATTTTAAATTAAACATGGCAATAGGCAACAATCTGTAACGCTCCTAGTCGTTACGCCGCTGGCGATGCGAGTGCATTCTCGAACACGTCAGCAACTTCTACTTCGTTGAACAAAGACTTTTCCCGAATGCGCACGAAAGAACGAGAATAACGTCTGAGAGTCGAACTGAAGAGTAGCTTAGGAATCTCGAGTAATTTAAAAGAGATAAATGAGTTAGTATTTCAGGCATAGTGTATACATAAATATTAGTAGTGTAAACCAGTTTAGTGATTTCTTCTTACGTAAATAAATGAAAACTAATATCCAAGATCTACAAATCGCACGTTTGTACGTTGAATGTGAAAGCATTGTATATTATATCTTATACAATGGTGAAAGTGAATGATGGGTCGTTGGTTAAAAACCGGTATTTTTGTAAAATTTAACAAAAAGCTGGATGATCAATCAGTTGCTTCTTCTACTTCAGGTCCTGATTTGGAACCTGTGTGTGTAACAATGAACATTTTAATAAGTATATTTGAACTTTAAAGGACGCAATATGGGAATTTCGTCCTGGGCGCCAATGATCCTGGCTACGGTGCTGACTATAAATATAGAAGACATTTTTTTGGTCGTTTTTGGTATTTACATATACTACATACATTTTAACTCATATTTTGATTAATAACATATATTAGGCGATTAAATAAAAGAACTTACATGCATACTTTAAGCTAGACTCAGACTATGCAAATATGTCGGATAAGCGATAAAATTTTCGGACCTTAAAATAGCATTTCGAATGACTAGTTCAAATTCGCGAAATGAGAAAAAAAGCTGATCTAAAACTAAAAATTTTGTTAAAGGATGCCTAGACTGAAGCTGACTTAAAAGATTCTTGTACATTACCAGGCGTGTCAACAATTAGATCCAGTTGTCCATTGTATACAGCAACTGTTAGGTCAGTTTCGTTCAGAAGTCTCTCCACAATATCTGTTACTGGTTTCATAAAGTCGCCTGCTAAGAAATCAAAAACCTCATCATTTGTGACGCCCCACGTATTGCTGATATTTAAAGCTTCTTGAACTTGTGGCATTAGACTCTCATCTTTCAAAGCTGGTTTTTCTATAATAATAATAATATGAATTTTAAGCAATCCAAACAGCATAATTTTTTAATAAAAGGTAACGTCGTTTTTTAAGCACCTTAAGGATGGACATTTTAAATAAAATTAAACCAAATATAGCTTTACTGTATAAAGAAGGTACAAAACTACCTAAAGTTAAAAAGAAGAACAATAAATAACATATTTAACAAATAATATAGTGTGCACTATTGAAAATGATCGTCAAACATATTGTTTGATTATGTTGTTTTTTAAATCTGAGAAATATACAAGTTACTTTACGTGTATTATAAAGTCCAACATAACTGATCATTCTCTGATTGTATTTCATTTAAAAATTGTAGTTTTTCTAAGGCAAAAATGAAACATAAAATATAATAACTTTGAACAAAGGATGAATGAGGTAGATTGAGATAACTTCATGTTCTTCGATGTATTTTGACGTGCTGATTTTTCCAGGTTACCAAGCTTAAAAATGGGTATTAAGAAAGTTACAGCCGATATATGCACAGTGACATATAATCTTTCATTTAATTATACATTTATAAGTCATAATATTTGTTAACTCCAGGTATATTTACTTTCTTAAAGTAAATCAAATGCCTACGATTCTTAAATTAACGTTATTATATTGTCACCTGATTGTAAGAACTAGTTAACTCGGCATTCCTGGTTTTGAGATATAGCCAAAAATAATTTTAGGCATTTTTTAGATTTTTTTTTGCAAATGAAATCATAAAATAGTAGATTAATTTTTGTATCTAGGATTTTATCACTAATCGGTTCGTGAATACAAACCAAAAAAAAAAAAAACAAAAACTATACTCCGGCTTTTTATTTTTAGGAAAAGGAAAATTAAATCACTGTTATCTAGTTTTTGCATTAGCAACTTTGTCCCTAATGAAAGTCGAATATTTGGGTATATAATGAGTAAGTAACAAATCCGGATTACTGAACAAAAATAATACACGAAACAAGTGAAAAACGACAAGGAAAAAACAACTTTAGTCTTCTTCCCCTTCTATCCTCCCATAAAGTAAGTTCGAATAAAAGTCTAAGTAGGTTATACTTAGCATCGAAAATCGGATGGCCTTGTCGGTAGCATGGTAAGAAGACATTTGCTGAAAACCTATGCAATAATTTTTTTTTACAGTCCACACGCCTGAAATGTGCCGCTCAAAAAGATTCTTTGCATTCATATTCGTACGGCATATCTTTCTTGAAATGAAACTAACCGAGCTTCTGAAATAGAACCTGTCCATTTCTTGTGTCTTTTTTTCTCATAGTAAGATGGTTATTAGCAAATACCTTCCAATCCGTAAAGTCCTCGGTTGGATGTCGTGTATATTGTAGGGCTTATCTCCTTTCTTCCGTGCACTTCGTGCAATTATCTTCCAGTTACCTGACCATAATGCCTACTAGCGCGCTTAAACTCTGTACTAATGACCGAGGATGGAATCGCATTCCATTTCACAATGGCCTGGTGTCAAAAATTTAAGGTCGATAACCTTTAGGTTCTTAATAACTTGAACTGCGTACATACACATTGCAACGACATACTTGTTTAAATTTTGACCTCCACAACGGTCGCTAAAACATATCTTCATCAGTGGTATTTGGAAGAAATTGAAAGTACCGGAAAAGAATGCTTGCTATTTTGCAGCTGCCTCTGCCTCCTTGGCTTTCGCTCTGTTTTCTTGCAATGTTGTAAGTGGTGAAGTAAAACAAAGCATTATTGTTTAGGTCGCTGGGGCAAAGAAGAACCTGCTGGAAATCAAAATTACAACTTACAAAATTATCACTGCACCTTTTTTGTCAATTCTTTTCGCTTCTCGAGCCTCTCCTTTGTATTTCTGATGAGCTTCGTCCTCTCTCTTCATCTCATCGTTAAAATAAACAGCGCTATCGAAAGCCATACAGACAAAAAATTACACTGAGTGTACCTCCTCTATATGGTCGCCAGATTTAAAGACGGGTCCAGGTATTTTATTCTAGTACCTTCTATACAGTAATTCGATGGCACATAGGGAAAACTCATAATGTGAGCCTTAATGCCTTCGATTAATGCGCGATCCAAAGTAAAGCTCTTTCCTTTTCCCCTTCTATCAGAAACAACAACATTTTCGTTAGATCTCTTGTTCATAGCGATATCTACAACATTCTTTTTAATTCCTAAGGTGTTTAAGAATATACGCTTACATACTTTCTTTCTTTTTCCACTGATCAGCAGGAAATATGTTGTAATAGAACATATATTAATTACTTTATACTGTTTAGCATGAAGTATATTTTGTTAAAATGGGTAATTAAACAGTCACTAGGTGGATAGATTTTTTCCCGTGGGAACAGGGTAGTATATATATATATATATATATATATATATATATATATATATATATATGTTATATCGTAGATTTTCACGGATGGTAGAATGAATAGTTTGGTTATTCCGGGTTTCAATCCGTTTGTTCAAAAAATCGTTTTCACGACGTTTCGCCAAAATCTCATTTGGCATTTTCAAGTGCGGTTCGTCTCGTTATTCGCTGAGAACAATCCCCACCAGAAAGTGACATTTAAATGGACCAATTAGAAGCGTTCGGTCTATTTGTTGAATCATAAGGTATTTTCTCGTGGGGTAACCTGGTTTAAAGCGTGTTTGGATCCGTTTTGAAACACATTTGAAATGACATTACTATTTCCGAACGCACGAATACGATAATGACGAAGTGCTCATGCTCACTTATTTCAAAACATGTCTATAATTGTTTCAAAATAGGTGCAGACAATTTTGATGTGACGTCATTACTTCATTACCAGAATGCAACCATTTTGATTCCTTGAACCTGGTCGAAATAAATTGACGGAGACAAAACAGTTGTGTTGGAGACTGTCAAGGTCGTGCCGTCGTGATTCGTTTTAATTTGAAAGTTTTATATAACTTTATTCAGTAATTTATTATTTGTTTGTGTTTAACATAGTGAGAAAACATGTTGGATATTAATGGGATACTTTAATTACGTTTAGGTAAGTACTTATTTTTTAATTTTAAGTATTCATGGCAAACATATTTGTTTTGAAGTTTATTAACTATTGCGGCGTTTTTGTTTTATGGTGTTTATTACAAAAAAAAATTTTTCCAAAAAAATATTTCAGCAGTATTTTTACCATAACAGAACTTAATTATAAGATTGTATTAATAATTTTAAGGTAGCTGCTTATTAAGGGGTTCAAAAGTTAATCTATTGTTGGAAAGGAGATTTGACAGTTTAGGTGTCCAATTAAAATATAAATTTTTACGTATAAAGTTATTTTAATCTAGAACATTAAAATATTAGTCTAGTTCTCACTGGATGACTTTAATAGTGGTCATAAGGGCTAAAATGCTCAATAATGAATATTAATAGTCGTGTTAATAGAACTGAGCCAACAAAAACTATTAGATACATATTCTAGTTTTTGCATGCTATTACCTATGTACTACATAATTAAGCTTTATTTTTTGTTGTAGGTATAATTACCTTTATCAGTAAGGAATTTAGCCCAAGTATGTAACAATAATTTAATGATTAAATATATAAGTTGCCTGGTGTTGTAATTATTGTTTTTGCCTTTTAAAAATTTTTTCTTCATAATTCACTATTGCATCAACTTAGTTGTCTCTCATACTATTTTAATAAACTAATTTTTTTTAAATGTCTAGGTTTGTGGTAGCTCTTCCTAGAACTGTAAAATCTTAGGTATCATGAATGGAATTTAAATAAACTAAAGACAAAATATTATACTGTCAAGTAATCAGGTTTGTAATGTTTAAGATATGATTGAAAAAATGGATTGCATAATTTATAAACATTCCCCATATTATAAAACAAAATCCAATTATACATTTTGGGCAACAATTGTAAAAAATCAGAAATAATTTCAAAATTGCAAGCCTTTCTCATTTTTGTGACATGTTGAATGTAATTAAGTAAAAACTTGGGCTATTTTCTTATCTCTTATGGGTCAACAAAGAATAGATATCATCCCTGAATGAATACTTGCTAGTTATATCCTGAGGTAAATAAATATTTTCATTTTAATTGCATATGTAGTGTCCTTTGAATTAAAGTTGATAAACTGTAACACTAAGAGGAAAGATGTCATTAAGACATGGAGCTATTCCTAGCCTTAACCTTGGATCCAACTAGAAGAAAATCTATTATTACAAAGAGGGGTCCACCTGAACCGTAGGTTTTCTTCTTTTAATTGTTATACATGAAGGCAACTTATCATAAGTATTTATATATGATTCTTTATGTCTGAAGTCAGCATCTATTTGAAAATTTGTAAATTGTAAAATAGAAACTTTTGAGTTAACACTTTTTAACATATTGATTAGTGAATACTATCCAAATAAATAACCAAAGAGCACTTCTTAGCGTGTATAGACATTTATGTCAGAAGAGCATAACCAAAACTCACAGGCTTAGGCCAAGTTGAAATAATTTGTTGATCTAATAGCATCAAAAAAATTTATCAGTTTTAAATACATTTTCTTTTAACCATTTATTTGTTTTTTTCTAACTTCTTTAAAACAATAATGTTCTACAACATTTTTTTAAAAAAGCAACACCTTGCACTACTTAATATTTTATCCAACTTTTTTTCCTGATGGTACAATTTATAAAATGTATATATTTTCAGACCTGCAAATATTCCTGGTATCTCGTGAGATGATTTTGTCACCACCTTATGGTACAATTTATAAAATGTATATATTTACAGATCCGCAAATATTCCTGGTACCTCGAGAGATGATTTTGTCACCAAAGGGTAAGAATTTTTAGGCTTACATTTTAAAAATGAACTTATAATAAATAATATTCCTGAAATTAGAAATTTAATGAAATTAAATGTCTAAGCATTTTTTTAGTATTTTTTGTATAGTTACTAAATAATTTTAATTGTTTTCCAATAATCATATTTGTCTTGCTTGTAGAAAAAAAAAACAAACTAAATGTTGATGTTATAGTTTTTAACCAATACAATTAATTTTTTTATTGAAGGCTTGTCAGCATACATATCCCAAAGAATCTATATCAAAACAAGATATTGATTACCCTAAAGATGATGCTGATAAAGAAAGGTATATATGCTAATTATTTATTTCCAATACCATCACAGGTTGAAACAGGCATATCATTGGCCCTATTATATGTAGTCAAAATTGTTATGTCAGTCAAGTGAACGCCAGTTTTGACCATGAGTGACCCAAGTTATGATTAATGTCTAAAAAAATAAATGAACTTATAGTAAAGTTTCAACATTTTCTTAAAACCTAATTTAAAAAGGAAATATAAGATCAAGAAATAATAGGAGATCTTTCTGTTAAGTGTTTGGTTGAATAAATTTTTAGGAGCACTAAATATGTCAGTGAACTTTTAATTTTGATTATAATTTAAAGCCATTGAACTAATGAATGTTTTTTTTTTTGATAATTTGTTCGAACAGATTATTAATCGAGTTTTGTTAGGTATACAAATACTGATTTTAGGCAGTGTTGTGTTATCTTGGGCTAAATTATTAAATATTTTATAAAGGTAAATAATACTACGTAGTGTCCTCCTGTTGTGAAGCACCATTAAATTATATCATGGACTCTTTTCAACAATATATCTGCAATACGAATACATTTTTTTTGGACTTTCTCGATCATTAGGATATATTTTACATAAAAGGGGGACCAAATCACAGTAGCATACTCAAGTTTAGATCTAACCAAACTAACTATTAAAGAGAGTTTTTAATGTTTTTTCAGAAGTAAATGTTATGGACTTTTAAAGAACAAAACCTAAATGTTTATATGCCTGCCTAACTATTGCTTCAATTTTAAACTTATCAGGAAATGATTTGGCTTTGATCATGTTTGGTTTAAAAAACATATTTTGAATTCAATTTTAACAATTAGCTCTTAAACTTAAGATTCATGTTTATATTGCAGAAAGAAAAATGATCATAGTGCAACGTGTATAACTATTATCTTTTATCAAATGTATAAAACTAACTTTCATTTTAATTATAGGATTTTATTGTCAGAAGCTGCAGTTGAAATATTAGTGGAGCCTAGACACAATCTAGAAAATGACTTAATTTCAGTTTTTTTTATATAATCTTAAAACAGTTATAGTTGTGAATAAATATCTTATTAATATTTCAAAAATTGATTTTTCTTCTTTGTGAGAAGGAAATATTTTGTTATGACTTATTGTGATCTGTTCGTCATTATTCACTCTAGCACGAGTTTTATAATAGTGATATAAATAAATATTGTTACAATTATTACCTATAAAGTTTTTATTGTGCAAATATCACCAGAAAATAACAGCTCACTGAATACAATGTATTGTTCTTATATATATATATATATATATATATATATATATATATATATATATATATATATATATATATATATTACTTTAAAATAAATTTTTGTGTTATGTTCAGTCTGTTCAAAAAATTGGTGTAGAGCCCACTCCAGACTAAAATTCCATAGTGAATCAATGATTTAACAAGGCCCTTATATGATAAGAAATCTCAAACTTAAAATTTCTTTAAGGATATAGAATTTGTGGATTAAATATCTAATTTTGTATGAAATATACTCCTTATGTACCTTTTATTTGGTTGGATTTAAAGTTCATACATTTAAAAAATTTATAGAAATTGGAAACCTTGGCCAAAACGCTAACTAGTAACTCTAACAAAAAAAAAAAAAAAAAAAATAATACCATTTTCTACAGATGTTTTATGTTTTCAGTTCTATTATGTCTGTCCTTTTTTTGCAGTACTGTTCAAGTACAGGAACTAATATTCTTACAAAGTAAGGTAATAAAATAACAGTATGAACTTAAAGCAAACAGTATATTACAGAAAATATATAATGAAATACAATACACAACCATTTTTCAACTTTATTATATATATATGAAGGTAACAAAGTTCTGTGAATTTATGTATATAAGATACCCTAAGACCCAAACTATTTGAAAGTTTGTGTGTAACAAAAAAAATAAGACCTACAACTTATGCGCATCATTTTACAAGTTGAAATAAAATATGTGACTTTTTGCAAATGTACTGGATCAAATAGATAGATCTATTTAATACCAGCAATTTCAAATTCATAATTTTTAGGGTCAATTTTAATCTTATTAGCTAACTGGAAAAAAATTTGATTCCATTTCTGTTAACAGGAAGTGTAAAAAATTAAGCAGTGGTCTGTCTCCAGTTTTGATACAATCCCCCCCGCCTTTATATCACATGAGTTTTGGGCACCAATTTTTTTCTCATTGCCAATACCATATAGAGCCATAATTTGATGCCTGCTTATGTTATATTAGTTTGTTTTGATGATCATCTCATGTATACATAACATACAATATATGTCCAATTCATACATTGAAGCAATTTTTATTTATGCTTTAAATGCAGTATGGTTATTAATGCTAGGGCGATCATTGACGGTAAATAAAAAAAAAATTCATAAAATTATATGCTCTTGGGACAAAAAAATACAAAGTTAATGCAAATTGTTTGTGTTCAAAAGTGTAACGCTTTGCAATAGGTTTTTAATTTTCTTCTGGTGCCTGATATTTTAGAATTTTTACAAAAAATTGGATAAAAATTTATTACATACATAAATCATAAAAATCATCTATTATGGAATTCTGATTTTTTTCATTGTAAAATATTTCTGAAATTACGTTTTTAAAAGTATTAATTATTTAGCGCATCTTTTTCCTTAGGTGAAGAATATGACAAAAAGTTTTTTTTTAACACTGCAGTTGAGGTACTGGTTGAGGGCCAGTCTTTATTATAAGGGGGTATTTGTGCCATATCTGATATATTTGCTTTTACACTGTCATCGGTATGGGTTCCACCTAAAATATGCAACTTATCACTTTTTAAAATAGACCTATTTATTTTTAAAAAAAATCAATATAAATATTATCTCCATTCATATAACAATCAGAAAAAAGTAATAAAAACACTTGGCAATCTGTCAACTGACTATTTTTGTAAATTGAGTTTGGTGCTTACTGCTTTATGATTTATGTATGAACAGGTATAATATTTATGCTGTGTGAAATATAACATGCATTTTTTGTATGTACAAATTCAACTGAAATTCTTTTTTAATTTGACAGTAAAATTATTTCTAAACATATTTCAGCAGCAGTGTATTGCAGCATTATTATTACAATTATTTATTCACCAGTAGTTTCTTAATCATCTGATAATAAAAGCAAAGGTTGGCTTATAATTGGTGGTGGATCCGAATCAACAGAACGTTTCCAATGTGGACTTTCGTTAACTGTAATAAGATAAATGATGAACAAATTTTCACACAATTTCACACTGTATTTTCTTACCTTTTTCTTGAAATAATCCCACTTGCACTAAAACACAATTGAGCATTTTAGATAAAACTAAATATCAAATTTGGTTAAAATATAGCAGAAAACACTAAAAATCAAGCTGAAAGGAAACATGAAGGGCTTTGAATTTGCGGGAAAATTGATGCTTTGTGATTTTAAATAACCATTAAATTGTAATTGTTCTAACAGCAATTCCACTACATTATACTTTTCATTACAAAACTGAATATTAAGTAAAGAGCAGCTCAATTATTAAAAAGAGATTAACAGAAAAAAATCGGTGACGTCATAAAATACTACATAAGGATGAAATTAGTGAAACTGTTCTAAAATTGTTTGACGTGGGTCAGATTTCCCAGAAATAAAGACATGTACTATATATTTTTTTAATACATAGAACAAATCAATCCTCCCTCAAACAAGTATGAGCCAGGTAGTTCAGATTTATACAATATTTATGTATGTAAAGATGGCTTGTAAAAAGCAAGACAAAAATAAAAACCAAAACCTAAGAAAACTGGTTATTAGGGTGTGTCTGTCTGTTCATCTCTTCCTATCAATCTGATGCACCCTTGTATTATGTTCTTGATCATATGATCCATCATCAAAAAACATGCAAAAAAGATGAACCACATGGCGACATTGCATTAGTCTGCCAATAGGGCCAACACTTGTTTACGTTTGTTTTTCTGCTCAATTTTTAGTATTTTCAGCTATATGTTAATAAAATAAGCAGTTTTATATAAACTGTGGTTATAGTTCAGAATGTGCAAATGTGTTTTAATGGAAGTGGCAAAATTTAAAGAATGGTTCAGAAAACATATGTAAGAGAAAATTTTTTTTTGGGTAAACTATGTGCGACTGCAAAAAAAAACTTCAGATTCATGTTCCATGATCCCAAACTGGGTAAACAAAAGATCAATGAAAAATTTGGTGTTTCACTATTTCAAATAATTACTGTAATTTGTTTCAAAATTTTTTTTCATATACAATAAGAAAAGTAGTAATATCATGGCAATCAAAATTAAATGAATAAAAGACCTATGTACATACTCACCAGTATCTTTCAAAAATCTGGTAGGTGTTCCCTCAAATGACCCATCAGTCGAGACAAAAGAGATAATTGTAAAAGCTGGGAATATGGTAGGTACAGCATTGGCAAACCATATTGTAGGAATATTACTCATGACCTTCTTATTTTCAAAATCACATACTAAATTTGAAAAACATTTCTAGGGTCTTTTTCAAGTAAACTTTGTCTGGAGTAAACCAGATTTTGCACCTAAAGAAAGATAGTCTAATTTTAGCCACACATTTTGTTAAAAATCAATGCTAATCATAAAAAACGTTAATGAAAATTGTTTTCAAACATAACTAGGTACTTCTAACTTTATTTATACAAGAAAAAAAGTCTTTTAAATTACAAGCTTTGCTTAGACCAAAACAAATACAAATTATTGTTAGGCGGGTTTTAAAATAGTTATATACAATATGTACATGTTTTTCAAGATATTAGGAAAAACTGGTCTTGCAAATATGAAATAACGTCTGGACTTACCTAGAAGGATCTAACGGCAACTTAAAAAAAATGATTCCTTGGCCTTTCCTTGAATCACATTGAGATTCAATGCATGATCTGTTTTTGCTTTAGCATTTTTACATTATGTAGCACAAGTTTTATTACAGAAAATTACCACAAAGGAACTAAAATCCAAAAGTTAATATTTTTCCACCACCCGATTACTGATAACAAAAAAAGACAGCTGGCAACTGTCAAATGTCATCATTAGCGAAGGAACAAGGATAGAGAATCGCTTTTGTGCGGGAACGAGTCTATCCCTTCTTAGAGGGGAATCACGCTTACGTAGCCTCTTAGCTCCGCCTATAGAAGGAGAGGGCCTGCTCCTCGAAAACGTTCCATCTCTTTTTAAGCGTGAGCCAACTTCTTCCATAAGGGTCCGCAGTCTAGATTAAATAAAATGTAATTTTATTTAATTTCTACTACGTCTATGGTATTAACCGGTTGAAGTATTGAAGTCTTGCGGGATAATCATCCGGAGACATAGCGTGTACTTTTTCAGCGTGGTACGGGTGAAGTAACTGTTCCGTAAAGTTTCATGTACAATTTCCCTTAGGCTTCGATCAACCCTTTAAAAGGTTTTTGGACTTAACAATGTTCTACCTGGAAATCTTTTATCATAAAGTCTTCTTTCGTTAGAAGAATTTGACAGAAATGCACCATAAATTAAACGTATCAGTATACCCTGTAAGAATATTCTTCCATTTTTTAAAATAATTTTTACTTGAAGGTGGTTTTTGACAAGTTCCGTCATTAGTAATTCATTATGTAGGTACTAATAATAACAACCTGATTTTTACCTGTTTATGTTTAGCATTAGCAACCTTTGAGTGTTTCGCATACAAAGCGATTTATTTCGAAAACCGTCAGTTTTATCGAAATAAATGTATCTTTTTTGAAGATAAATCACCAAAATATTTAAAAAATCAGTCTTCAGCTCTGTAAAATGACACCTGTCAAAAATTAGGTCCAACGAGAGTGGCTGCACGTCCGTTCCTGACTTTGATGATTTAAAATATCCACTGTAGCATGGTTTAATGAGCTTTTATAAAATATTAAAATTTCATTAAATTATTCAAGTCGGTTCAAAACTTAGAGCCGATAAGGCAAATCGCTGGATACCCTTTTAGTGCTCTGTATATCCGTTTAGAGGCACTTTAGGAATCTTTTTTTCTATGACAAATTAGGATTATTTTGACCTTCCTTGTATGCTCCCGAGAAATTAAGGGTACTTACTGGACACCCTGTGTATGTAAAATAGGAAAAAAATGTTTCAAATACAGATTATTGAGGCAGTCAAGAGGCAACGAAAAATTTGAAGATGACATTATCGTTAAAAATGATACAGTGTTAGCGATCTATCAAAAATTATTTTATCTCGTTCAGGACATTATCACTCAATCCCTAGACTTCAAACTTGTCCCATGATCCACATAATAAAAAATCTTGGCGATATCACAAAACATCGCTGTAAAAACTTCTTCATCATTAATCGGTACGTAAAGTTCATTTAAAAACAATAAAATAGACTTGAACTTAAACTTCGGGAATAAGTGGGGAACGAATTTTTGTGTATATTCTTGTTGATAAATCACATACTATGACAATTCTATATCACGAGAAATACAGTTTTAGAATGAAGTCATCTTCAAATGACATCCAACTTGATCTTAGAAAGCTAAAGCGGGGGTTCTTTGGTATAAATAGCAACGGAACACCCAGACCAGATCTGCCAAAAGTGAAGAAACTAAAAAAAAACCGCCAAATGTAAGTGTGACTCCTTTACTGAGGGTTCCTTAATATTTTTTAATCTCTATTTATACTTACGACCGGGTTTAAATATTATTTTTTGTCGCTTTGAATTCCAGCTGCCAATTTTTGTAAGCACGTTGTAAAAGTCGACATCGTTCGAATAATCTTCGACGTAGAATTCTAAATTTCCCCATGACAAAGTTGCTTCTTGCCACTGACCGTTTTCTACTAAACTTTGAAGTCCAAGTGCTTGATTAGCTAGATCCTCGTACTGATCAGTGCTGACAATACCCTAAAAAACATGATTCTATTAAGTTATTCTTTCTGTAATTCTTTAATGTTTTTGATGATTTTTGCTGCAATAAGTAAAATAAAATTCTGAAAACCATTTTTGTTCCGTTGACTTTTTTACAGTCAAAGCTCCCTATTTACCGTTCCGTTATTCGCATTTTCAATATTTGCGGATTGAAAACTTATGACGACTTCCTGTATTCGCGGTTAAAAATTTGGACATCATACTTATTATATTTTTAGAATAATATGTTTTTATTTACCAGTCATTTTCCAAAACACACAAGTATACCTTTTTGCCTTATTGCTACTTAGCCGAAGTTCTTTGACAAAAGCAGTCGAAGCCGTACGAGCCGCCGCATCACACATGCCGCTATGCTCTTTGATAAAATCTACCTTCGTGCAATAGGTATCGAATCTTTTGTTTTATTGCTGCAACTTGTCGTTCATCGCAGTAATTTTTAGTGAATTGTATGTGTCTATTCTGCTTTATTCGCTAATTATAATATCAATTAAAAGCAAAGGAAAGTTGGTTCCTATACGGAAAAAAGCTTTTTTGCCCTTTAAGATAAAAATATAAATGCTTGACCTTGGCGAGTTGTTTGCATCGATACCAAGTTCATTTAATATCAGTAAAGCAACTACACAATCCATCAATAAATCAGAAGGGAAATTAAACAATTCTAAACTCACTTTACGATCAGAAAAAGTTTTTCCTGATACAGCAATTGAAAAAATGGAAGACTCATTAACATTTTCGAGTGAACACCGTAATCAGAGGATAGTGCCTCTAAGTGGTGCTATAATCCGTGAGAAAGCTAAGCATCTCTATAAATATTTTAAAGAACCCGATGATAAACATACGGGTGAAAAATTACAAGCATCAAAAGTAGATTCAATAAGTGCAAGATGCAATCACAATCACAATATAGTTACAAAATTATTTGAGAAACTGCATCTGCTGATATTCCAATAGTAGCAACATATCCAAAAGAACTTCCAAAATTAGTTGCTGATGGAGGATACAAACTTAAACAAGTGTTTAATGCAGACGAAAGTGCCCTGTTTTGGAAGAAAAATGCGAAAAAGGAATTTCATATCCAAAAGTGAAAAGTTCATCTCTGGTTTTAAGGCAGCAAAAGATAGAGCTACATTGCTGTCCTGTTGTTACGTATCAGGAGACTGTTTAATTAAGCCACTTATGTACTAGAGATTCCTAAATCCTCGTGCATTGAAAATAAAAACAAAAACAACATACCAGTGTTTTGTAGTGCAAGTACAAGTGTAATTTTTTGTGTAATGATTTTGAAATTGTTTTGTAGGTGAAGTTTGAACTTATTTAAGAAAAAATATTTCAAGGTTGTTCTAATTTGGACAATGCTCCGGATTACTCTCGTGATCTTGAAGTAGTGCATCCAAACATAATCCAACCTATGAACCTTTAAAATCATACCTGACATCATAGAATGTGACCGTTATATGAATGTTATTCATTGTTGAAAACATTTTGACATACCAATGTGTTAACATAAAAGAATCATTGGAAAAGTCGAAGCCATACCCAATGAAAGCATTATGGAAAAAACTGTTTCTGTATTGGTGGCATATTTATGGAACGTTTACCCCGAGAATAAGGAGTTTTAATTGTAATTAGAAATATTTGTCAAACTAAATTCAGTTTACCAAAATGTCTTGATATATTACTAAGACAGTAAGTGCCACGGGAGAATAGGAAATACTTTCCTCAGAAAACAGACTTGTGTTTTTATAGATATTGGGTGCTTGTGGTTTTAGGAGTTTGTCAACACATTCAAAAAATAAACTTAGACAGAATTAGAATTGTTCAGTAAACTGAACATCGGGGTATATCAAGAATATGAAGTTACGTAGTCCACTGTTCAGTGAATCGCACTTTAAAAAAATTGTTATATTTATGTACAGGATCCAAGTTTTATAGTTTGATAATAAAAAGAGAGATATGTTGCTTTTATCTATTTATTTTATTGCCAGCCTTAAAAACAGTGTTTCTGGGAATACAGGACAATAATATCTACTCTTCTTTTTATTGTTTTTCGATGTGTATTGACAGTACATTTTCATTACACAACACAAAGTTGATCCTAAATAGTGAAAAAATCTTGATATATTTCCTATTATTTTTTTTATCAAACTATCTGCCTGATGAAACAGTTGCATGATGACTGATTTCCTACAATTTAAAAGTCGGATACCTTTATATTCATGATAATTAGAAATTTAACGCATTCCACATGCATAAATCTATAAAATGAAAAAATATCTTTTTGTTCTACCTAACGGTCTTTCGTGGTGTTCAGTAATAAGCTTTCATTTAGTCCGACTTATCTATTCCGGACATATCTTGATTATAATCCAGAGAACAGGCAGGTTTTCTTTTTATTATGCTCCTTTTCTAAGATTTCTTATATACCTCCAATTCGTTAGTAAAACTAGAACTTTTTGTTTCTAGACTACTTTCCCCTTTTTTTTTAGTTTAGCTTTCATAGTAGATGCGTGATTTACTTTTCTATTTTCTCGCAAAGTTTTTTTTTTACAGTAGGTTTTTCTTTGAAAATATATTTTGTCAATGATACTTTGGTGTAAAAGTTATCTAGCTACATTGCATGTTTCTTCCCTAAATAATTCTTCATTAGTTCCTTTATCACCCTTTCAGGGTATGACGAATCTTCCTCTTCTATTATTAAAATGAAAATTGCAGTATATAAGAATGTTTTGACCGGAAGAAAATAATAATGAATAAGTCTAATTAGATAGCCTAAATACAAATATTCCTCGACTCTTTGTATTAGTGTTTAGACACGACAAATTATGAATTAGAAATACTAAATTGTTGAATCACTTTTGCTAAATATCTTAGTTATTACACCTTCTAATAATTTATTCATAAGCCTTTAACATTTTTAACAGCTTGCAGTCGTTTTATCTTACTTTTTACAAGATTCTCACAGTAGGCAAGTGAAATTTTTTCCCATTCTTCTTGGACCTAATCCTTTGATATGTTTAACGAAGACGATGAAGAATCTTATTTACGTTAGCACTTTCTACCGGACACTGTAATATTTGAAAATCCTGAGAAATAAGCCAGTTCTTTAATATTTTTGCTTTGTGTTTTGGATCATTGTCCTGCTCGAAGGAAACTTCATTATTGGTTGATACAGTTTCAATAAAATTATGTTTTAAAATATCTAGATACATTTCTTTTTTCATATTTTAGACTATTCTATGAATAACACCCAACCTGAAAGCCTAACATTATCTACTCCATGCTTTAAAGTCTGAATAAAATCGGTTCGACTTATTGGCTCACCTTTCCTTTTCCATTTCCATTGGCCACCATCAGTTGTGTATTGATTGACCTTTGTTTCATCTGATCAAATTACTTTCACCCAATCTTTTTCTGTTTAGCTTTAATATTTTTTACAAAGTTTAAGATTGTCAAACTGATTGCTCTCAGAATGTTCAATATATATATATATATATATATATATATATATATATATATATATATATATATATGTATATATATATATATATATATATGTATATATATATATATATATATATATATATATATATATATATATGTATATATATATATATATATATATATATATATATATATATATATATATATATACTTTTGACTTACCAGATTATATAGGTAGGGTGGCCATGTAAGACAAGAATCCACTGGAGATATCCAGGAATCACCGAGTCCAACTCCTTTAAAATTGCTTTTTATGTCACCACTTTTAACTGCCTGGAAAAAGATAAATTAAGTTATAATTTTTATAATTGCATACTCACAAAAAGAACATCAATATATTTTAAAATAATCAATAAGGGCGTGATTTTTGCTGTTCTTTTAAAATCGACATCCAGAAATATTTAGTTGCATATGATCACTTTTAACGTTCTAGTTTCGTCTTGTCTGTCCATCCGTTCATTCCTGTTTCCGTTTGTCTGTAGGCACATGCTTCCCATTATTTCAATGATTGATGTGGAGTAAAATGAGAATAACATTAACAATGTCATATTTATTTTATATTGCGATTCTAAAAAGATTGTTGCTCCGAAAGCAAAAAAAATACTTCTCAGTTTTAAAATTAGTATTAAATTTGAGAAAACCTACCTGATCTAAATATAGGGCGATTTCTGCAGTCATTTTTCCCCCATAAGATTCGCAAAATATGTAGAGAGGAACATTTTCAAATTGTGGAAGTGCTTTATAGAACCCTTGTAATAAAACAACAAAATCCTTTGCTATTTGAGTATTAGTGGTCGTAAATTCATTACTATCTACATAACTAAAGCCAGTACCCACTGGGTTGTCAACGAATAAAATATTTGCATACTGAACCCAGGTAGAGTTTCTTGGATTTAAGTTTGAGTCTATGGGACCAAGTTCTTCAAAGTTTCCGTACCTGAATAAAAAATAATATTAATGACAGTATCATATTCTATTGATTATCAGAAGAAGAAGCTTGGTTGTACCGTGACCAAAGTAGATATAGCTGACATCGCACGATGTACCTATGCAGGATAGCAGACATGGCCAAATTTAGTACGGATAATAATTGTATCCTAGTATCCTGATATTATTTCTGACTAATGAACATTTCATTGGTAGGTTTTGCAAAAGTTTTACCGTCTTGCTTTCCGTTTTTGTATGACATTCAAAGTGTTATATGTATTAAGAATGGTGAAAACAAATAAACAGAAAAGAACAATGGAGTAAAAAGGACTCAGTAAATCAATTATCAGTCGTAAAACCACAAGCTTCAAGCACATACTTTTAGTACATAATTTTAGTTTACTTTTATAAAATTAATACTCCTCCACCTACAATAATAATAACCTATTTTATGTAAAGAAACTTCTGACTTATTTAACCAGTGTTCTGCGAAACAAGCTATTTTTATTTTTTACTTTAAAATAAGTTGAATATTATCAATTTTGTTCCTAAGACTTTGTATATTCTGATGGAAGAAATCAAAAATGGTGGTTTCCATTTCTTATTCACTAATTCCTAGACTTGAATTATATAGTTTATTTTCTTTCTCTCTCTTATTTTTTTTCTATTGTACATAGGATACTCAGTGTCAAAGATGGAATAATGGATCTCATAATAAGAAAAACAAAATATGAGAAAGTAATATCATCCACAATAGAAAACAATAAAAATATGAAATGCCGGGGAATCAGACAAAGCAGGAAATACAATCATTTCTCATAAATAAAGAAGGATAACTGTAAACAAATCCGAAGGATTTAGTAAAGGTAGTAGTCGAGCTCTATAGAGATTTATATGAGAGTCAAGTAAAAATAGAAGTCGGAGCCAACAGGGAACTATTAAAAGTTGGAAAATGCGAGGAATAAATAAAATTGCATGATGTGAGTAACAATTGAAATAATAAGATAAACTAAAGGTGGTTATTTTAAGAGATAACAACTTTATTCAATGGAAAATGAGGGGAACAAATAAAATTAAATGAGGTGAGTAATAGTTGAAATAATGAAGATGGTTATTTTAAGAGGGTAACAGCTTTATTCAATGAATGCATTCAGCCTATGTTATTGTATAAAATGATGATAAAATAAATTATAGAGCTAAAAATATTTTGTCCTCGGTTAGAAAATGTTAACAACAATAGTAACAAATCCATTGTCAGTGAAAAACGATATATACCAACCAATTGAGTAGGCGGCTGTCAAATCACTTAACTTCAGATTAAAAACCTACAGAGATTTCTAAATGAAAGCGTCTAATTTAATAACAAAGATAGTGAAGTATTGACTATAATCATAAACGTATTCTATTCTTACTCTGTTGATGATGATCCTGGTCCTCCTTGTAACCAAATAATCACTGGTCTGTCGGTATAAGTATCGGTGGCAGTGGTATAGTGTAACCACCAAAACATGTGGGCACCTTCTCTAACGGTAACAAAACCCCATTCTTGATCAGTTGGACCAAATCCTTGGCGGCCTTAAAATGAAATAATTTACTAATATAGTTTATGGCTGTATAATGAATAGGCTTTGATTATTAACAATTTTTTTGTTAATATAAATTACCTGACCATTTTTCGGAAATTTACTCTCGATATTAGCAATCAAGGGATCAAAATACATATTGTTTTGATTTTCTCTCTTTAAAATTGCTCACTGGAATCACAGAATAAAACACCTTTCACTAATACTTTCAATATTTATATTAACTACTTCTTAGCACAGCACACAAATACCTCGTTATTATTTCTTAATATTTTCACTGTTTAAATAAAACTATATAACTCCATTGGAACTCTTATCCTATACAAATCTAGAATTCATTAACATAAAAGTTGAGATCTATCAAGAAACATGACTCATCGATATAATATTCTTTTCGGCATATTATAATAAACATCAGAATATTTTCATGTGAGGGTCTACCAATAAGTTACTCCTAGTTGTTCGTAACACTACCCCCCTTCTAATTCTGTTCATCCCGATCAGCTTCGACATCTCCGCAGTATGCCTTTGTAGATGTACTATTTTCATTTTGTACTTGGAACTTCGTTGGATTCTATAAACAATATCATTGATTCTTTTCAGAATAGTTTATGGTCCTTCCCATGATGGCATCAATTTAGGCGATTTGTCTTTCTTTCTATGTGGGTTCCATAACCAAACTCTATCATCTCGCTGAAACTCTGCTGAGTTTGCCTCGATGTCGTATAAATTGACTAATGCCTTTGATACCAGATAATGGTACCATGTCGACGAACCAGGTCCATTTCCAATATAAACTCATGATCTATACCAGCAACTAACACCAAATGATTTAATTTTAGCCTTCCAAATTGAATCTTAACTTGAATTTTTCCTTTCACATTAGATGCTTCTCCAGTTATAGTTCCTAAAATTACTTCTCTGGGCAATACTAGGATTCTAAATTTATCAACAAGACTTGACTTTATCACAGATAGTGCAACACCAATGTCAACAGTGATGGTAATAGGTGTAGCGCTGACTTTTCTTTTAAGTTGAAGCTGTAGCACTCGATCTGGTTTCTGCTCTAACGTGAAGTATTACTTATTCTACCTTTGATTTTAGAATTAGACTGTAGTTTTCCCTGGTTCTCTTCTACGCGGTCTCTGGATAGTGAACTAGACATTAATTGCATCTGACAGTCCCATCGCAGGTGTCCAGTTTGGCTACATCTGTAGCACTTCGGGTGCTTTCTTAATTCCACCTGATAGTCCTTCTCTTATGCCCAGTTCTCCCACATCTGTAGTATTCGATCTGGTTTCTGCTATAACGTGGAATATCACCTCTTGTGTTCAGTTCCTTTCGGTTTCTTCTATAACGTGAAATATTACCTCTCGTGTCTAGTTTCTTGAGAATTTCAGATAACATTATCTCTATGGTTAGGTTCGGTAAGTCCTTGTTTTCCTCTAGGGTAATACTTTTTATTTCTGGCCTTGACACATTATAAGCTGCCCATATTTTCAAAGCCTTGCCCAACGCTTCACTATAATAACTAAACTTGCTTCTTCAATATTTCCTGATGTCTGATCCCATCAATAAAATACTAGATTGTAGTTCTCGGAATTCTTCCGGAGCTCCTGGGTAAGCCAGATGAGCAAGACGTCGGACGTCTGTTTCATATTTTTATAAATTTTCTCTATTTCTCTGATGTCTTGACTTGAGCTGTGACTGATATAAATGGCGCCGATACTGATCTCCAAATCTTCTTTATAACGCAGGACTAAGGATCTCATAGTCTTTTTGCTGGATTATGGGAATAGTTTGTAATAATTCTAGTGCTGGTCCACGAAGTGCAATTATTAACGCAGCAACCATTTTTTCGAAGTTCCAGTTATTTGCAGCAGCTACAGCTTCAAATTGTCGTTGGTACATTATCTAAGATGTTTAACTGTCATAACTTGGGGGTTTGATGTTTTGTCTGGTGGTTATTACTTTATCAGAATGGCCATGCGTCTTTATTTTGTTGACTTCGATCTGCAGGCTCTTTATTTTAAATTCTATCCCGTCTGCGACTTCTTTAATTTTTTGTGCACTTTTCTTACGTCTTGTTGCACAACAGATTTAATATTATTAACTTCTTGACGTACTTCTCATATGTCTTTTCGCACTTCGCCTATCTCTTTCTTAAACTTTTGTGTTTGTCCTTGTGCAATTTGATGGCATTTTTGCTTTTCTTGTACAATGACCTCATGTATCCATTTGCAAGTTTTATCCCCATCTTTAATGAGACGTTCTTCTTGTATTTGGTGACGATCTTCTTCTTCTGGTTTGTCTTTAATTCGACGTTCATCTTTTTGCTGTTTCTCTCTTTGGTGACGTGTTCTCCTTCTTCTTCTTTTTTTGACGACGTTCTTCTTCTTTCTGACGACGTTCTTTTTCTTCTAGTTTGTCTTGAAGGCGACGTTGTTTCATACGTTCCATAAAATCAGCCAGTGTTTTGTTCACTTGCTCCATTTCGGTTGTTTGCTGTCTAGTATTTACTATAAAACTTCTAGGATATTTCCAAAAACTCGTTTCCAAACTTCTTTATTGATGATAAATTCGATAATGAAGTCCGTTTTTCGCTGTCTCTTTTAGTTTTCAAATATAATGTTCTAGAACTTTATTGAAAATTCGGTTCTAGGCTTCTGTCTTAATGAAATCCGATAGTGAAATTCGTTTTTCGCTATCTCTTCTAGTTTTCAAATAGAATCTTCTAGAACTTTGTCGAAAATTTAGTTATGAGTTTCTTTATTGATGACAAATTAGGTAATGAAGTCAGTTTTTCACTATCTCTCCCAATTTCCAAATAGAATGATCTAGAATTCTGTCGAAAATTAAGTTCTAGGCTTCTTTCTTAATGATATATCTTATGGTGAAGGCGGATTTTCGCTATCTCTTCTAGTTTTCAAATAGAATGTTCTAGAACTTTGTCGAAAATTCGATTCTAAGCTTATTAATAACAAATTCGATGATGAAGTCTGTTTTTTGATATCGTTTTTTTGTTTAAAAACAGAGCGTTCTGGAACTTTATTGAAAATTAATCTTATTTTCTTACTTGATAACAATGCAATTTTCTGGAAATCCGGTGTTAATCCTCACTTCTGACACCAATTGTTATGGTTTATCTTTTTAAATCGTTTCCTGGGTTCGGAGAATAAAACACAACACTTTTTACTAATAATTCCAGTACCTATATTAACTATTTCGTAGAACAGCTAACATTCAACTTTTTTATTACTAGTTCTTAATATCTTCACTATTCAAATACATCTATACAACTCCATTAAAACTCTTATCCTATCCGTATTCATATACCTATAGAATTTCCTTTACAAATCTAGAACTTACTAATATAAAAGTTTATATCTGTCTAGAAATACTATTCATGGATATAATATTCCTTTCGGCACATTATAATAAAGATGACTCATCGCTTCGGAATATGTCTCTCTATCGGCTACGAAAACCCACTGAGCTCCCTGACTATATGCATTTATATCCTATAACTCAATAGATAAACTCTGTATAGAAAAATGAAGGATTGGTATCTAGAAATAAAGCTTTAGAATAATTGTCTCTCAAAAATAAGCAACATGTTCAGTTTTTGTCGGTTCGAAAATAAAATATATTTTTTTTTATATTTTTTTTTGTCTACAGCAATATAATCAAAAATGAGATAAAAATATTACTAGACGATGTTTTTCTTGATTTATGTTACTGTTTTAAGTATATTAGTAATTATCTATAAGTGGTTCAATTTTATCTTTTTCTAGATCTACATATTTATACCCCTTTATATGGTAAAATTCTTTAAAAAATGTAAAAAAATATGTATTTTCATTAATTTTTCTTCTTGTGTGATCAAAATTTAAGAAAAAATATTTAGCAATTATTGATTTCTTTATTGTTATCAAGCAAAGCCAGTCTGTCTACCTCTCTGATTTTCTTTTTTCTTATAAGCGACGAAGGTGTGATTTAAGCTTTTTTTTTTAACATTTTAGAGGTGTAAAAATTTAATTTAGTTCTGTGAAGATGGGCGTGTACCCGTTCTTAATCTCGATATATTAATTCTTGTAACAATCTTCTGATCCTGAGACACAAGTAGTTTTGATCTTAATATAATTAAGAATATGTTGTTTTCACTTACCGTAAACTGCAATGAGTAGACCGGACAAGAACAAAAAAAGTTTCATATTTATAATATTAAGAGTGTGTTTAATTAAGTACAATTTTTATAGTTTAAAAATTGTTCTCTATATATAGAATTTCTAATCTGTATTATCATTATCTTAAGTGTGACGCTGTAAACGAAGAAATTTTGGTTAGGTGGGGAGTATTACCGTAAGCTATCTTTAATTCCTTGATCGAAATTTTTGATTATCAGTAGTTAAAACTCCATATTGTATACAACCACTTAAAGTTTAATTGATAAGTGAATCACTATTTTATTTATTCTGCTCTCCATGGAAGAAATCCAAGCAGTATGAACAACACAACTATTTTCATGAACATTACATTAATAACAAGGGCGTTGTGTTAAATAGTATCAAACCAAATATTTATTTATCTTATAATTAATGAATAAGTGGATGATTTTTGTTCATATCACAAGTTGTAATATGTAAGAGATAGTTACAAATACTGATCAAAAACTGTGGCCCTTCTACACAGGGCTAACAAAAAAGGTTGGAACTAATAAAAGACTTTTTGATACGGATTTATCGGGAAATTTTAAACAGATCTAAATTATTTTTATAATTTTTATTCTGCATGTAGAGGTGGTTGAAACCACCTCCAAATTTTTTTTAAAATAGAAGATTATGTCTGGCAGTATCTCGCTAAAAAGGTCATAAAAATGAAATTTGCAGTATTTACTTTTAGTCATGTCAAAATAGATCAAAGAAAGTGGTAACATCGCAAAAATTCGCATAGAACTGAAAACTGGTATAGATCTACACTATTACAAATAAAATACCAAAAGTCCTCACCAATCCCCTCTCTGCTAGAAATGATATACAAGGTCAAAGGTCAAAAATATCGGTTTTTAGAATTTTTCTTGTAAATGCTGTTATCGTAAAAATAGGTTAAAGAAAAGTTGTAGATCATACAATTCTCCACAAAAATTATTCTTATACTTTTGTTTACCAATTAATATTCCTGAGATATGGCGATTTCAAGACGCAACATAATATGCATACAGTTGGCATACTCCGCGATGTATTGTGATTAAGGTTCATGAAACAGTCCTATTGATTGAAAATATGATACTATTCTTAATGATTATAGTGAAATGGATTATTGTTATTTTCCGGAATATTTTATTCTGACTGATTATCTTCAAATACTACTTCAACAGTAATGTCATCATCTTCGCTTTTTTCTTCCTCCTCTTGCTGGATTTCTGTAGAGTGTTCTAAGAAGAAAGATGCATCAGCTGTTTTCTATTGATATCATAGGAATCCTCATCGGTTGTATTTGACAATTCGTTCATACTGATGAACAAAATAATCCGGCTTTTTTATAGCCACAGTTTTTACTACAATCCTTTATACTATTACAAAAAATGATGTTAAAAAGTTTTTTGAAGCAGGTGGGAGTAAAGTTTGAATTGGTTCCAAACTATTGTTTATTAATTTACAACCCCAGTTTTCTGGGTCCAGTTAATTGCCTAGCCACACTCGATTTTTTTATTTATTTTTTCCAAAACTTAAATATCTATACTTGTCTATAAAATCGATTTTTTTGGAGCTTCATATATATAGCAAGAAGAAAGCGAATCCGACTTGTGATGATGACTTGTGGAGAAGAGTCGTCATTTTTCTAACAATTTAAATATTGTTGTTTTACCCTTTTTGAAAATTGCTAATGTAGTATCGCAGCCAGGTGTTGCATGTATTTATAAAATATGAGCTTGACCTTTTAGATATGCAGATAAACTTTCCTTTATACCTGTGTTTGTACTCGAGCCTTTCCAGGGTTTAAAAAGTAAATAATCTTATCATCTGGAGTCCGTATAGTTAGTAGTAATAACAAATCATATCTTCACCAATAATGATAGTTGTATTTGTTCTAACGAATTCTTTTATTGCTGTTTTAATTATGAGTACATCAGCATCAATATCAGCTAGTTTCACTGAAAGGGTCGTAGCTGTAAATTTTTCACTTAACACTGAAATGAAGCGAGGTTTGTTGTGAGTATTTACAAGAATCTGTTATTGGTTGTTGGAACCGTCATAAGTCGATCAAAAACCACATCAGAAGATAATGATGTTTTCGTAGTCCGACGACGTTGTCCTGTAGCTTTGATATATATATATATATATATATATATATATATATATATATATATATATGTATATATATATATATATATATATATATATATATATATATATTTTAAATCAGTATAGTCATCAAATACCAAAGTCACTCTATGACCCAGATATACAGGTGTGGAAAATCCAGAACAGAACCTCTGAAAAAAAAGAAAGCGACGGACAACCCGTTTAGCCATGTTGAAGAAGTGAAATAAAGCATACTGTTTTATCGTAGCTTGCTTCCTGGTTTCCGGCAAAAATGGTGTCGGGTAAGGACTTTTCGCTAGTTTCGGGTCGTCAAAACACAGTGGGTCGAAAGTACGGATTTGATATTAAAAATAAAAATCGGATCCAACAATAGCAGACTGAAACTTTAAAATCATGAAAATAAATTCGAAAAACGTCTAATGTGGTTCAACGCTTTAACAATAAAATAAAAAGAATAATTGTATTTCCATTAATAAAATATTGCGCTTGACTTCAAGGTACATTTTAAATATAATACTATAATAATAA
Source organism: Diaprepes abbreviatus (assembly GCA_034092305.1). Taxonomy (NCBI): domain Eukaryota; kingdom Metazoa; phylum Arthropoda; class Insecta; order Coleoptera; family Curculionidae; genus Diaprepes; species Diaprepes abbreviatus. Next base: position 4,142,597 of record JASJET010000260.1, on the reverse strand, counting down.
ATACAACTCCGCCTGCATGATCGAGGGGTGAATTGAGTAGCTCAACGGTCATGTTGCCGGTCCTAAGCCCGGAAAAAGGAGGAAGGTTCCCAGACCAGGTTAGCTCCCTATCTGGGGTAAAAAAAAAGATTGCAGGCTCACAGAACCAACACTCTGCCTCGGAACAGGACGGATTCACAGATGACGACCCACGCAAGAAAAAGGTTAACGATTTGAAATAGGAAAAGTGCAATACGAATTGCTACATGGAATATAAGATCATTCAACAACAAAGACCAGGAAACACTAAATGAACTAAAACATCATAAAATCGACATAGGCGCCCTACAGGAAACCAAAAAGAAGGGGAAAGGCCAAAAACAATACGATGACTACCTAGTAATATACAGCGGGGTAGACAAACATGAGAGAGCAAAAGAAGGAGTGGCATTAGCAGTACATAAGAAATATCAAGGGAGTATACGTGAATGTGGTTACATCTCCCCAAGAATTCTGACCGTTAAACTTGAAACAGAAAACCAAAAACTAAATATAATATCAATCTATGCCCCCGAAGACAATAAATCAAAGCAAGAAAGGGAATCATTCTACGACCAGCTCCAGGACACTATCCAGTCACTATCACAAGACCAATCACTAATAATTTTGGGAGACTTTAACGCCCGCATTGGAAACAATGCAATACCTGGGGTTAAACAAAGGTTTAACGAAGACATGTTAAACGATAATGGAGAGCTAATGATCAACCTCTGCACGCTTAATGAGCTGCGAATTAACAACACCTTTTTCGATCATAAAGACCAATATAAATTCACATTCACTAACACTAGAGGATTTAAGTCAATAATTGATTATATCGTCACTAATAGACACCTCCACCCAAGCCAAATCCTTGATGTCAGGACACTGAACTCTGCTGATGTGGGAAGCGATCACAGCTTACTACTCGGGAAAATCAATTTGAAACTTACACCAAAGAAAAACCAAGAACTACCGTTACAGCAGGAAAAGATCAATATAGAAGCACTATGGGACACATCGATAAGAAAACTGTACGAAACGAGACTCGAAGGAAAGATTGAGATTAATCAAATAAACGGACAAGATAGCATTAATACCAGCTGGGAAAAAGTACAGAAAAACATAAAAGAAGCCGCCAGCGAGGCCTTAGGAACAAGAATCCCACATAGAAGTGGAAAAGCCGCAAAAACCCCTTGGTTTTGTCAGGAAATCAAAGACAAATGTAAGGAGAAAAGAAAAGCATATCTTGATTATAGGACACAAAGAACACCGGAATCATATGAAATATACCGAAGAATTAGAAACGAAACGACAACACGCGTAAGACAGATAAAAGATCAACACTGGGAAGCATTTTCTAAGCGAATGGAGAATGACTTCTATGGGCTTCAAAAACAAATCTGGCGACTAATTCGAACACAAAGAAAAGAAGTCAATGAGCTGGTAGAAACAAATCACATTACCAATGAAAAGTGGATAGACTACCTAAGCGAACTGTTCAGAGCAGATAACATCGAGACTGAACTTAGCACACCTGAAATAGTGATAAACGAAGACATTGAAATTGGAACCATGGAGGTTAGTGCGGCACTCCAGAAGCTGAAGAACAGGAAGAGCGCAGGACATGATGGCATCCCGAATGAACTACTCAAATACGGTGGCCAACGCCTTACACAAGAATTGACAAAACTGATTCAAAAAATTCTCCATCAACACAAAATACCGGATGAATGGCGCACTAGCACGACCATTCTTATGTTTAAAAAGGGAGACAAAAAAATACCATCGAATTACAGAGGAATAAATCTCTTAAATACCACCCTGAAACTTACCACAAAGATAATAACGGCTAAAATTAACAGCTTAACTACATTGGCAGAGGAACAACAAGGCTTCAGATCAGGAAGATCATGCACAGATGCAGTTTTTGTCATAAGACAAGTAACAGAAAAATCGATTGAATACAACAAACCGACTTATATGTGCTTCATCGACCTGGTGAAGGCTTTCGACCGTGTGCAATTGAGAGATATCGTACATCTCCTATACAATAGACAAATCCCTCGCAATATAATAAAAACTATTGAAAATATATACACAGCCAATCAAATCCGAGCCAAAATAAACGGAAATCTCACCAAACCAATACCTGTGGGATGTGGCATCCGACAAGGGGACTCTTTAAGTCCTCTTCTATTTAACATCATAATGGACGAGATAATAAAAGCAGTACGTGTGTTGAGAGGATATAGGATGGGAGATCGGGACGTTAATATCTTATGCTATGCTGATGATGCAGTTCTGCTGGCAGAAAACGAAGATGATCTGCAGCGACTGTTACACAGATTCAACTGCACAGCAAAATCATTCAATATGACCATATCAGCCTTAAAAACAAAATGCATGACAACGTCAAAAATACCATTGAGATGTAAATTGGAAGTTGATGGCAAAATTATACAACAGGAGATGAAGTTTAAATATTTAGGAATATCAATCTCGGGATTTGGTGATGTCGAGACTGAGGTGAGGGAACAAACACACAAAGCGACAAGAATAGCGGGGTGTCTGAACGATACTATATGGCGAAATAAAAACATCGGAACAGAAACTAAATCCAGAATATATAAAGCAGTAATTAGGCCAATTATGACATATACCGCTGAAACTCGCCCCGATACATCAAAAACCAAACAGATTTTAGAAACAACTGAAATGAGGGTGCTGCGCAGGATAACAGGAAAAACACTGTACGATAGAGAAAGGAGTGAAAATGTAAGAGAGAGGTGCAAGGTGGAAAACATAAACGACTGGGTGCTGAACAGAAAGGTGGAATGGAATGGGCACATTGACAGGATGGACGACCGAAGAATTGTGAGAGTCACACGTGATAAGTCACCAGCGGGACGTAGGAGTACAGGACGCCCCCGAAAGCGATGGAGCGACAACTTGAATGTATAGTGGACAGAGTGGTGAGGGAAAACAGGCGTTTCGTCTAAACCAAAGAAAGAAGAAGAAGAAGAAGAAGAATAATAAATACATGGATATCGATAATCGTTAAAAAGGCGAAAGTACTTTTTCCTCTATGCTTAAGACTTCTTAATTAATACCAATGCAAATAATTTGTAAGTAATATAAGATTTATTGATTCACATAAATGAATAAATAATACGACTGTAATAAAAATAATAAAAAGAACTTTTTAATCACTGCCTTCTTTGTTAACAGCTCTTTTCTCATTCTCCAATACGTATGAATTGTTATCCGAATCCTTACTATGTCAAAAACAGTGTGAGGATCCATCGACGCCAAAAGTTTTGGAACACATCCTCCATATTTTTTCTCGAGAAGATTTTCGGGCAAAGTCTAGGCGATAGTTTCTTATCAACTTATCCATTGATTTTTGTGCATCTTTCGATAGTTTACCTATCGGTAATATTGCAAATGCTATGATGTCTGGTCAATGGAGTAAGTCATTTGTGGATTCCTGTTGGAATGTTGTACCAAGAATATCCTTTGAAGAATAATCTTGCTATTTGAAGTTTGTATTTCCAAATCTTCTCTATTGCAGTTTAATGTCGGCTTCCAATGGTTTGCAAAATGACGGGAAACCGGAGGATTAGTTTTCGCTTTACTCTTGTTATAATGGTTGACTCATTACTGTTCTCGAAGAAACGTCGAACTATGTTGCCATTGTTAGTGCTTCCTAACCTTTTCTTTGGCATGTCAACAAGAAGTCCTAATCTCTCTCCTTAAAGGCCTGTTGGATGGTAGCCTTTGTCTGTGCTTTCACCTCTTTGTCTTTCTGCTTACGAGCTTGCTACTGCTGTGTGTCACGTTGATACGACAAATACAAGCAGCATTCGAAGAATCTAATACATGCGTGTAGTGCTAACAGTTGTAGCTTGAAATAATCTGTATTTACTGGGACACAGTATCAATGTTGTTGAACTGAGATGTTGTTTGGCAGATATAATAACGTTGGACCGATTTCGCTCTAGCCAAAGCATTCACCTAGCCGTCTATCATCGTCATAGATAAGTTGTACTGTACTGAAGCTCGGGTGGCAAAGCGAACTCTTTTATATGGTGCAAGTTGTCTGGTTCGAGTTCATAATTTTCTATTTTCGTTAAAGACTTTTGTTCGGTTTTCTTAATAAATTAAAATTTCAGAGGCCCGCAATTCATAATAGAGGAGGATTTGGAATTGTACAACACAATCTGTTCTTGTTGAGTTTGGGTGTTAATATCTACTAATTGAAGTGGAATAAGAGAGGTTAGGAATAAGTTTGTATCAGAAATATTCGAATCAGTGAATTTCATTTTGTACTGGCTCTGACCTGACAGTCCATCGAAGCCCCATTTGCAAATGAAACTCATATCTACAAATCTAATTTATCGATTTGTTCAAGGGCGTCTAATTTTAAGCAATATAATTTGATCCACTGTATGATCCAGTAAGCCTTGGAATTTAACCTCGGCTTTTGATTTAGTAAAAGTTAGATACTCGTCATGTGGATAACATCCTTTTTTGTATTTTACACACCAGAGTAAGGCGAAAATATATTACTGCCTTTCTGTTTAGCTCAATTTTGTAATCGTTGAATTGTAACTGGAAGCAAACGCAACTATAACACTGTTGCCTTTGACCTGAGATGAAACTTTAGAAAGAATAGACTGGCCGTTCATATTACCGAGGTTTAATAGAAACGTTACTATAGCCAACTTTCTATTTTAAATTTCTTAAATACAAATTATTTTGGCCGTTTCCTCAAATTCTAATCCACTGAACCCGTCTAACTTAGTTCGGGACAGAAGATCGTAGGGAGCGCCTACCGCAATATTACCCCTGCTAACTTCCATGCGACACGAAGACGAGCAGTACCTTGAAACGAATGAGAGGGTGTATTTACTTTTCGTCTAAACTTGTAACATAATCGACGGAATTTGGAATATTTAATGATTATTTGGTACATTGATTGTTTTAAATACATGAAATAGTCGAAATACAAAAAAAAATAGTTTTTGTTGGGCATTGACCGTAAAGAAAATTGACATTTCTCTAATAAAAATACTAGTGAAACACAACGGTAATTTCTAAGTAAATAAGCTAATACACCACTTTAAAATTAAAAATCATTCTCAAAAATAAACTTTTATTCTGGTAATAAATAAAAGTAACACGTGTGTCCTGGTCTTTCGATAAAATTTCTTGAGTTATTTGCAATTTGTAACAGCGAGCGTTCATATCAAGTTCTTAGGCAATTACGGTACTATTGCACGGAAAATTAATTTCTGCCAAACTACAAACGTCAGTCTTCCGACTTGCTCGTTCTTCAGTAATTTGAGAAACCGGTTGCTCCTCATTATTATCAGTGCATTTTTTACAAATTTTTAAATAACCAATTATCCCAAATGTTTTAATAATTTCCGAAATTATTAATTTTCAAGGAACAGGATGATTTTCGCACGTAAATACAAATCTGCTGATTATTTACCAGAACCACTTAATAATCTGCTCTTTTTGTTCCGTTGAATAAACTTCCATTGTAACAAAAAAATTTGGCGCGAAAAACGGTACTTACGTTTCGACGGCCTGATTGAAAGCAAATAACTTGGAATGCTCTTGTTGTGCTAGGGCGTGGCGTATGCTGCCGCTCGTTCTCACCGCGCCAGCATTGTATTACCCCTCATCCGAGGGCCAAACTGGTAATTTACACGTATATCGATGCTTATGATGCTTATCTTCTGTCTCATTCTGATTTGATGAATAATATAGTATTTTCTTTATCATACTTAAGAAACGTCGAGTTTCTGGTTGGGATTTTCTAGACCTGTATATGTAAACACTGAACGTACGTCTCAAAAATAAGATTAAAAATTTCTTCTCGATCCCCACAACGTGGTGCAATAGACATCTTCCGTTGATGATTTAGGTAGCATTTGTGTTGTCAATATTTCAATGTTCATATATTGAAGGCGATCATAAATGGCCGATTTCTGTGTCTTACGCATTCTAATTGCATCGAAGAGTTATAGTGGATAGGAAGCTAATTCAAATTTAAGTTATCTTTCAAGTTCATTCTCAAATGTCTTAGTAATATTCATGCGTTGAAATAATATTACAGGGTCTATAGGTGCCTTATCATCATAAACTTTTATAGTGCTACTCATAGTTACAGGAAGGAGTATTTTATCAGAGCGTTTTAATTTATTTATTTAATTTTACGAGCATTACGATAATTAATTTTATTATCAGCGACGACTCCACTGGAAATTGTCATGATTTTTTTAACTAAAAGAAAAGGATCATCATGTTAGTACTTTAGTGTATGAGTCGCGCAAACCAATACTTCCACATTTTTACTTATATTGAATGTCCGATGACATATATAAGCTGCGTAAGAGTGCATATTAGTATTTCCAATGTTTGAAATCGTGATATCTCTGGAACGGTGATTTGTAGGAAAACAAATAATAAGAACAATTTTTAAGAGAATTGCATTGTTTGATCTATTTTGATAGCAATTCTTACCGTTTACGAGAAAAATACGAAAAACCGGTATTTTTGACCTTTGACGTTGAATCTAGGAGATTGGAAGGGGATGGAAAACTACAAAAATAGGCTAAATGCTCAAAAAAGTGTTCCACCATGCAGAAAATAAATGTCATAAATTGACATCGACTGGCTATGGGGAGCAAGCGCAAAAAGAAATTTCGTAGTAAATTTGTTGCATGAAGTTAGCAATGTAAGAATGGGAAACCAGAGCAGGGTTTGCGACACGATCGGCGTCACAGCATATTCTTTATGTTTAATGCGGTTGTTGGCCATCATCCTCAACGCTTATTTTCTTTGTTGTGCGGTGCAGTATCATTAGTTAAATTTCGGAATTTATATTTGTGTATGTTGTCAAGACATTTGTATAGACTTTAATTTATAACAATGTATCAGTGTATGGTATTGTTTTGTAAATCGCGTGGTTCGATCCCGGAAATTCATTATTTTCGTTAGGTACCTACGTTTTTTGTATTACATCAATATGTAAGATTATACTGAAGATTTTTTAATAGATCGACGATTTTAAAGTTTTGTTTGCGGTAGTGTGTAGTTTTTATCATTTTTTCATTTCATTTTTTTTGATCAGAAATTAATTATTTTAAAGTTTAGAAGGTACATGGAAAACACTTGACTTAATAATAACATAAAAGAGGAGTAACATATAGTTAATCCCTATGGCCAGATCCTTTTTAACATTGAAGATAAGATAAGATTTTATTTCGAATTATGTTCAAATTTCTTTTAAGGCAGTATTTATTTTATTAGTCGTTTTATAACCTGAACTTTAAATTGTAATTTTTCAATATAACAACATAAATAAGAGGTTTTTCAAATCCAGTCCTGTCCCTTGATCTACTGCACAAGTGCAGCATAGCCACATTGAAGGGAGTACAGAGTTACATGAGGAACCAAATTTGGTTTAGGGTATTCTCCTTCCTTTTACCCCTTCCAACTTCCTTGCGTTGAATAAAGAATCTGTAGGGACTTTTGATATTTTATTTGTAATGGTGTCTTTAAGACATACGAATTTTCAGTTCTATGTGAATTATTGCAATTTTAAATTTATATTTTGATTGGATTATTTCGTGATTTGAGTCCACCGGTAAGCCAAAGTAAATGAAAAAACAAAACCTTAAAATTTATTTATTTTACTATAAAAAATACTGGAATTGTTCGAAATTTCTTTTGGGATAGAACCTCAATTGAAAGTTAAATTCTTCTGTAACATTATGTAACAGTTCGAAAATAATTTGCATTATTTTACGTGTTATTCTTAGTCAGAGATTCAATGGTACTCCTTACATCAATCCACTGATTAGGAGAAACCACATCCAGATATGGCAGAACATTTCGTGCATAAGATTTGCAACGAATATAGATTCATATAGAAGCGCTTCTTTTGGAATTGTTTGGGTCTAGAGAGGCGCTCACTGTTTTGATGCTATCTCTCTCGCACGCTACCCCCACCACAAATATCTCCCTTTCCACCATAAGTTCTAGATGATCTAGTTATATTTATGTCTATTTATACAGTAACGTCACACAAAGGATGCAAACTTTTATTTGCAGTAAAAAGTATTGCCGTGTTACACAATATAAAACCGATAATAGCGGCGCTTTATTTATATTTAGTTCGAGTTAAATTTAAACAAAATGGGAAAAAATCACATTAATTAATTAATTAATTAATTAAAAACATATTTTTATAAAATTATTAAAATATATCTGTATGTAAAGAGATTCGAGCTTACAATCACACAAAATGCAAAATATAATTTCCCTGACCTCTCGGACACGAGGATATTTAATATACACAATTCATTTCTCACAATTGCTCATCTGGGAGAAGAGGAAAAAGATGTCTGCACCATCTACTTTGTGGGTACCAAAACTAATCCTTGTGAACATTGGTACCCACGACTAGCGATGCTTTCTAACCAAGAATGGCCCTTCTATATAAAATCTGTATTAGCCGGAATTGGTGTACTTTTGAAATCATATCTTCTTGTTATGTAAATCTGTTTCTATGTTATTTGGCATTAAGGCAGTCGAGCGCAGACTAAGATATTTCTATAAAAAATGGAATACTAAAGTTTATTGGCATCAGAAAATATTCTTCTTCTTGTTTCTTTAGTTTATGCATAAAATGTAAGTTTTTCTTCGTCCTCTCAGCCTATTCGGGCCTTAAATTGTCGCTCTATCTTTTTCGAGATCGCCCTATAGTTCTACGACCTAAGGGAGATTTGTCACATGCTACCCTAACTATTTTCGAGTCATTTATGTGACTGATATGGTTGTTCCATTTCATCTTTCTCTTCAATATCCAGTCGTTTACATTATCTACTTCACACATTCTCTAATGTTCTCGCTTCGCTCTCATTAGCGTTTTTCCAGCAATCTTCCGTAGTAACTCCATTTTCGTTTTTCCATCATCTACTGAGTTTTTGTTGTGTCGGGTCGTGTTTCTGCAATATATGACATTATGAGCTTAATCGTTGTCTTATAGGTTCTGGCCTTCGTTTTCATTCTGATATGTTTATTTTGCCAAATGGTGTTATTTTGGTATGCTGCTATCCTAGCTTCTTTGTTAGTTTGTTCTCGAACCTCTGTATGGAAATCTCCATAGCGGGATATTTCTATTCCCAGACACTTAAATTTCATCTCCTGTTGAATGATTTTCTCCTCGACCACAAGCTTACATCTTATCGGTCACTTTGAGGTGGTCATACATTTTGTGGTAGAAACAGATATGAACATATTAAGAGAATTTGCTGTTCGGTTAAATGCTCGTAGTAGTCTCTGTAGGTCGTTTTCATTTTCTGCCACCAGTACAGCGTTATTGGCGTTACAAAAATCTTAATCTCGCGATAACACATTCTGTATCCTTTCAATTCATAATTACATTAAAGACAAACAGGCTTAAGGAGTTCCCTTGTCTAATTCCTCTACTAACTAGAATCAGATTTGTAAGTTCTCCGAAGATCCTGGCTTAAATTTGAGAAGATGTAATATATCTCTAAGCTAGATGCGGTCGAAGGCTTTTACCAAGTCTATAAAACATATATATGCTGGCTTGTTGTATTTGATTGATTTCTTCATTATTTGTCTTAACACAAAAATCGCATCGGTGTATAACCTACCCGATCTGAACCCTTGTTGTTCATCTGATGAGCTATCAATTTTATTTGTTATGATCTTTGTTGTTAGTTTTAGGGTTGTATTAAGCAAATTTATTCCTCTGTAGTTCGTTGGCAGTTTTTTGTCTCCCGAGTATGGAGAGAGGAGCGGAGTTGTATTTGCAGGAAATAAAGTGTTTGTATATATTCTGTTATATTTCTCTGCTTAAAGGAAACTATTTAAACACGGCAGATAGATTTATTTATTACTTACTGAAATTTTGATCTAGAAAAACTTACAATATAACTTCAAAGAAGGGCTTGAGCTCATTCTACAAAAAAATAAGCATTTCATGGTCGATATGATCAAGTATAACCCCTTATCATTTTGGAACTTATATGTTTGATCTCCGAAAACAAAAGTATCAGTTATCTTCAAATTTGGCCTTAGAGACTATTGGTAAATTATTTGAAGATACGGGATTGCTACCACTAGCAATAAAATTGAACGCACGCTCTAGTCCCGTCAAGAATATAATGTTTCCGGAGGAAGTAACAAAGTACTTAAATGTGATTTAGTGGTGGACCTCACAAAATTATGGAATGTGTGTTTAATAAATTTGGTTTTGTTCACTCTGATTTAAGAATTAGATTGGGAATTGAAAAAGATGAAAAATTGGTATTTTTATTTAAATTTGACAATGAAAATGCAAATGATGATTATTATAAGTTTATGATTTCAAGTTGTAAATTTATATTTTTTTGTTCCTGTAAGTTTTGAAAAATTTTATAAACTAAATTATTTGATTTAAAAGTTTACGATATTTAGAAGGTAAAGTTTATCTTTCTTTATGTTGCATTGTAGCTATTAAGTCGTTTGTGATCTTTCTTCTCAAGTTGTTTGAAATATAATAAATATTTCTTTTGTTTAAATCACAATTTTTATGGAAAAAAATCGAGTGATTTATATCGTAATTTTAATTATTATTTAAATCATTTGATTAAAATCAACTCAATCCTGATTGCGCATTTGATGGATAAATGGAAATGAACAAAAAAAAATTAGGTATGCGTATTCTTTATTTTAAAGTTTTACACTTTAAAGTTATTTGTCACTTGTTTCAAAATATAATACATGCCGTTCGGATTGTCAGCGGGCACCTAAAAAAAACAATCACATTACAAAATTTATAAATAGATTGGGACAAAAGTCATTTTAAAATGTTCATAGCTTGGTATATGATTTAACTAATATCTCTGCCACTCACTGAGTTTTCTACAGTAAGATTATATATTTTTGTAAACTACTGTAATTTTATATCAACGATAGGTAATTTTAGAATTCTATTTTAAGAGAATGTTATTTTTTAAAGTGATTCTGTTACGGTTTTTATCCTAAAGTCATAACAAATTATCTCTGCGAGGTTTGAAACAGTGGCGGAAATCAAATCAAATCAAATGAAATATGTTATGACAGCCCTCTCTTAATTTCCGCAAACTGACTTCACCCATCATCAAAATATGATATCCGAAAAATTTAGAGGTTTTGTGACTTAGAATTTTAAGTAAAGTTATAAAGTGGTAAATATATGTATCTAAAGTACTTCACTTTTTGTTGTATTTTATATTAGCTGTTATGGCTATTCTGACTGTCGAGCATATATGTACTACTGGACGCAGCATTTAATGCCGGGCACAATCCCCTTTGCCAAGCGACATAGATAGCATGAAGCACCATTCACTTTCTCCGTGCAGAGCACTGAAAGCTGCTTCCAGTAGTATAGGATCGAAGATTCTATGTACTATATCTCGAAGGATGCGTGTATTTCATTTGATGTCTTTAGGCGAACGTCCAGTTTATCTTTGATGTAGTTAAGGTTTGCTTTTAAACAACAAACTTACCATATGTCCAGATCTAAGCACCCAATAAAATTGTAGATTTCCAGCTTTCTTTACGTAACCCTCATAGATGTGGTTTACACTAAAAGCATCTCTGCTAGAAGTTGACCATTTTTCAGATCCTTTAAAGGTTAATCTTTCAATCCAATTAATTGTTCCTACAAGAAATGTGAATATGAATAGAAAATCTTTTTAGGTGGAGATCGAGGATGGTCTAAACCTCCGCGTTCTGACTTCAAAGTAGTTCTTGTGAACTGAAGAATTTATGAGATCAGCAATTGTTGAATTAAAACAGCGCCGTAGCTAGGGCTTAGCAACAGAGGCACGTGTCAGGGGAGCAACAAGCTAATGTGTGAGCAAATGGATAATTGTTACCAATGCACGTAGTAATTGAAATACTGTGTCAGAAAGCCAAATGGCCCCATCCAAGACAACTGCTCAGACTATTGAAAATAATGCAGTTTTAACTTCAATAAATATTATTGAATAAGATGGAAGAGGCAAGATAAATACTTCAACTGCAAAATAAGTTTTAGGAAATTTTATGTAGTTATCTTCTATGATGATCATTTTTATTGTTTTTTTCTATATGCAAGAGAAAGTAACTTCAATACGACAAGCTTCTGAGTTTGTAATTTAATGATTTTTTTGTCTTATAGGTATTGTTTTCTCATCGAATTTTGACGAAAAATAAAAAAAATTTTGTTTGTTCTTCCATTTATCGTGATATAATATGTAGTGATAAACCTGCGAGCATTGCATATAATGATTCAGTATTCGGTACATAGTAAAAACAGAGCTTTCAACATTATTATCTGGATATTGATGTCTTAAGGCATCATAAACATAATAAGTTTTTCGTTGAGGAAAAAATGCCTTGGTTTAACGATTTTGGAATAAATATAGAGGTGGAAGCCATATCTTTTGGGTACCTCACTGATCTCAAATAATATATAAAAACCAGCACAAACAAGATAAATCACTAAGGACACACTGTAAGGTGTACTTTGCTCACTGACATAAATTAAATTGAGTTATTAGCAATTTTATTGTTGCAGTAAATTTATATCGTCTTATAATATTTAAATATAATTAAATACAATTAGATTTACGGCAGTCCTCAGTTATCTGCGGCACTGGAGCAGGTAAGTTGGAGGTTTCGGTAATAGTTTTATTACTCTCTCTAGTTCTTGAATAGAGTATAGGAATGTGTATGTTTGCGATCACCCCTCCCCTTCCCAAGAGCCTTGAGTTCAGAAAAATAGAACCGATTCTGCCTTTTATATTAGGAATGTGTATGCTGCTGGCATCCCCCCCCCCCCCCCCCCGTTGAAAACTTGCCATACTGTACTTTTGTGATATTACCGCCCACCCAAAGAGAGAGGCTGGATCCGCCCCTGGGTTAGTGTCTAGTTATCGACATATAGGGATAGTGATATCTTTGAAGCCGACTTTGCCAGGAATATCAGCAAGTTGTGAAACATCTTTTAGTAAATTAAAATTACTTAAAAATTATTTGAGGTTAAAAATTGGTCAGGAGGGTCTAATTAATCTAATATTTTCGATAGAGTATAATGTAGCTAAAAATATTAATGTTGATCAAATAATTGACAAAATAACAACCGGAAAATCTAGAAAAGTAATGTTATAGATTAGCGTATTCCAAGCGTGGTGCGCGAACCCCCAGGGATTCGTGAGCTATAAAAAAGGGGTTCGCGAAAAAAATATTGTAATGGCGGAATTTTAAATTAAACATGGCAACAGGCAACAATCTGTAACGCGCCGAGTCGTTACGCCGCTGGCGATGCGAGTGCATTCTCGAACACGTCAACAACTTCTACTTCGTCGAACAAAGACTTTTCCCGAATGCGCACGAAAGAACGAGAATAACGTCTGAGAGTTGAACTGAAGCGTAGCTTAGGAACCTCGAGTAATTTAAAAGAGATAAATGAGTTAGTAATTCAGGCATAGTGTATACGTAAATATTAGTAGTGTAAACCAGTTTAGTGATTTCTTCTTACGTAAATAAATGAAAACGAATATCCAAGATTTACAAATCGCACGTTTGTACGTTGAATGTTAAAGCATTGTATATTATATCTTATACAATGGTGAAAGTGACTATTGCTCCGTAAATGTATGATGGGTCGTTGGTTAAAAACGGGTATTTTTGTAAAATCTGACGAAAAGCTGGATGATCAATCAGTTGCTTCTTCTATTTCAGGTCCTGATTTGGAACCTGTGTGTGTAACAACGAACATCTTAATAAGTATATTCGAACTTTAAAGGACGCAATATGGGAATTTCGCCCTGGGCGCCAATGACCCTGGCTACGGTGCTGAATATAAATATAGAAGACATTTTTTTGGTCGTTTTTGGTATTTACATATACTACATACATTTTAACTCATATTTTGATTAATAACATATATTAGGCGATTAAATAAAAGAACTTACATGCATACTTTAAGCTAGACTCAGACTATGCAAATATGTCGGATAAGCGATAAAATTTGCGAACCTTAAAATAGCATTTCGAATGACTAGTTCAAATTCGCAAAATGAGAAAAAAAGCTGATCTAAAACTAAAAATTTTGTTAAAGGATGCCTAGACTGAAGCTGACTTAAAAGATTCTTGTACATTACCAGGCGTGTCAACAATTAGATCCAGTTGTCCATTGTATACAGCAACTGTTAGGTCAGTTTCGTTCAGAAGTCTCTCCACAATATCTGTTACTGGTTTCATAAAGTCGCCTGATAAGTAATCAAAAACCTCATCATTTGTGACGCCCCACGTATTGCTGATATTTAAAGCTTCTTGAACTTGTGGCATTAGACTCTCATCTTTCAAAGTTGGTTTTTCTATAATAATAATATGAATTTTAAGCAATCCAAACAGCATAATTTTTTAATAAAAGGTAACGTCGTTTTTTAAGCATCTTAAGGATGGACATTTTAAATAAAATCAAACCAAATATTGCTTTACTGTATAAAGTAGGTACAAAACTACCTAAAGTTAAAAAGAATAAATAACATATTTAACAAATAATATAGTGTGCACTATTGAAAATGATCGTCAAACATATTGTTTGATTATGTTGTTTTTTAAATTTGAGAAATATACAAGTTACTTTACGTGTATTATAAAGTCCAACATAACTGACCATTTTCTGATTGTATTTCATTTAAAAATTGTAGTTTTTCTAAGGCAAAAATGAAACATAAAATATAATAACTTTGAACAAAGGATGAATGAGGTAGATTGAGATAACTTGATGTTCTTCGATGTATTTTGACATGCTGATTTTTCCAGGTTACCAAGCTTAAAAATGGGTATTACGAAAGTTACAGCCGATATAAGCACAGTGGCATATAATCTTTCATTGAATTATATATTTATAACTCATAATATTTGTTAACTCCAGGCATCTTTACTTTCTTAAAGCAAATCAATGCCTATGATCCTTAAATTAACGTTATTATATACCTGATTGTAAGAACTAGTTAACTAGGCAATCCTGGTTTTGAAATATAGCCAAAAATAGTTTTAGGCATTCTTTTAGAATTTTTTTTGTGAAATCATAAAATAGTATATTAAGTTTTGTATCTAGGATTTTATCACTAATCGGTTCGTGAATACAAATCAAAATAAAAACAAAAACTATACTCCGACTTTTTATTTTTAGGAAAAGAAAAATTAAATCACTGTTATCTAGTTTTTGCATTAGCAATTTTGTCCCAAATGAAAGTCGAATATGTGGGTATAAAATGCGTAAGTAACAAATTAACGGATTACTGAACAAAAATAATACACGAAGCAAGTGAAAAACGAAAAGGAAAAAACAACTTTAGTCTTCTTCTTCCCCTTCTCTCCTTCCATGAAGTAAGTTCGAATAAAAGTTTAAGTAGGTTATACTTAGCATCGAAAATCGGATGGCCTTGTCGGTAGCATGGTAAGAAGACATTTGCTGAAAACCTATGCAATAATTTTTTTTTACAGTCCACACGCCTCAAATGTTCCGCTCAAAAAGATTCTTTGCATTTATATTCGTACGGCATATCTTTCTTGAAATGAAACTAACCGAGCTTCTGAAATAGAACCTGTCCATTTCTTGTGTCTTTTTTTCTCATAGTAAGATGGTTATTAGCAAATACCTTCCAGTCCGTAAAGTCCTCGGTTTGGATGTCGTGTATATTGTAGGGCTTATCTCCTTTCTTCCGTGCACTTCGTGCAATTATCTTCCAGTTACCTGACCATAATGCCTACTAGCGCGCTTAAACTTTGTACCAATGAGTTCATGGAATCGCATTCCATTTCACCATGGCCTGGTGTCAAAAATTTAAGGTCGATAACCTTTAGGTTCTTAATAACTTTAACTGCGTACATACACATTGCAACGACATACTTGTTTAAATTTTGACCTCCACAACGGTCGCTAAAACATATCTTCATCAGTGGTATTTGGAAGAAATTGAAAGTACCGGAAAAGAATGCTTGCTATTTTGCAGCTGCCTCTGCCTCCTTGGCTTTCATGCCACATAAAACAATACTGTTTTGTTACAATATTGTAAATGGTGACGTAAAGCAAAGCATTATTGGTCGGATCGCTGGGGCAAAAAAGAAGCTGCTGCAAATCAAAATTACAACTTACAAAATTATCACTGTACCTTTTTTGTCAATTCTTTTCGCTTCTCGAGCCTCTCCTTTGTATTTCTGATGAGCTTCGTCCTCTCTCTTCATCTCATCGCTGGAATAAACAGCGCTATCGAAAGCCATACAAACACAAGATTACACTGAGTGTACCTCTTGTATATGGTCGCCAGATTTAAAGACGGGTCCAGGTATTTTATTCTTATACCTTCTATACAATAATTCGATGGCACATAGGGAAAACTCATAATATGAGCGTTAATGCCTTCGATTAATGCGCGATCCAAAGTAAAGCTCTTTTCTTTTCCCCTTCCATCAGAAACAACAACATTTTCGTTAGATCTCTTGTTCATAGCGATATCTACAACATTCTTTTTAATTCCTAAGGTGTTTAAGAATATACGCTTACATACTTTTTTTCTTTATCCACTGATCAGCAGGAAATATGTTGTAATAGAACAAATATTAATTAATTTATACTGTTTAGCATGAAGTAGATTTTGTTAAAATGGGTAATTAAATAATCACTAGGTGGATAGATTTTTTCCCGGCGGAACAGGATAGTATATATATATATATATATATATATATATATATATATATATATATATATATATATATATATATATATATATATATTGTTACAAACTTTACAGCGTTGTACTTTTGCTAGTATTAGTTTGTATTCGTAGTTTGTAGGGTTTTAGGTATATTTTCTAATGTAATGAACTTTGTAGCATTTTATATTTCTTAGGATTAATTTGAGTTTGCAGTTCATAGGGTTTTAGGTATATTTTCTACACGTTTATAATTTATTTAAGTAATTTTACCTTTGTTAATTTCCTCAGGAGACGACTATGAAAGAAGGTCTGGAACTTTTTAGAGAATTCGATTTCCTTATTTTTAACATGAAACGCCTATGATAGAAGGTCTAGAAATCGCCGGATTATTCCTTTTTCTTATTTTGATTACCCCATGTAGTATGGAAATCCTTTTAGAGAATTAGGGAATCTTCCGGCATCGACCAAAAGGGTATATAAAGGGTCCAGATCTGCTTTCTCAGTCAGTTTAGTTTGAGAGTTCGTTGATGCAACTTGAAATTGTTTGACAAGTGTCAAAAGTAAGGCTGACAATAAAAATATTTTGAAATAATAGTGTGTTCAATTATACAGTGTGTGTTCGAAGATAGGCCGTCCGGAACAAATTGTTGTCGGAAGTGGATCAAATCCAGAAGAGGTTAGTTCAGGTTATAAAATTAGAAAAAAATAAATTGAAATTGTATGCCAGTGGAAACTAGAAAACAGAAGGCAAAAATGGAAGAACAACTTCAAGGTAGTTTAAACCAGATACTGATGATGATACAAGACATGAAAACAAGTCAAGAAAAGATGAGACAAGAATTGAAAGAAGATATGACGAAAAATCAAGACGATATGAAACAAGAACTGATGACACTAAAGACAAGCCAAGATGACATGAAACAAGAATTAAAGACAAGCTAAGATGATATGAAACAAGAATTGATGACACTGAAAACAAGCCAGGAAAACATGAACCAAGACCTGAGAGGGGACATTCAGAAAAATCAAGAAAGCATAAAACAAGAACTAAGAACAAGCCTAGAGGACATGAGACATGAACTTAAAACAAGTCAAGAAGATATGAAACAAGAAATGAAAGAAGACATGACGCGCATTGAACAAGAAATGCAACAGAAGATGAGCAAAATTAGAGTAGACATACATGTTGAAATACAACATGAAGTGACAGGAATCCAGAAATAGGTGCAACAGTTATATTTGCAAATGGAAAAGGTAGCCAGTACAGGTGTAATAAAGGTAGATGGTATTCCTGCAACTAGTGTGATGAAGCCACCTACCTTCGACGGCAAAGTACCTTGGCTTACCTACGTCCGTCAGTTCGAAGCCGCCGCCACCGGCAATAACTGGAGTTTACCGGAAAAGGCACGTGCTCTTGTTCTAGCACTACCAGGTGAAGCTATGGAGGTACTACGTAACATTCTTGAAGAAAAACAGAATGATTACGAGTTCATTGTTACTTTTCTGGAGATGCGCTATGGGGAAGCCCACCTCCAAGAAGTTTATAAAGCCCAACTCCAAGGAAGAAGACAGAAATACAACGAAAGTTTTCAAGAATATGAGGCGGATGTAATGAGGTTAATATATTTGACCTACCCAACATACCCAGAAGAAATAAAGCAAGAGTTAGCAGTGAATAGTTTTATTGAAGGTTTACGCGACCCAAAAACAAGTCAGACACTAAGAATGGCAAGACTGAAGAGAATTTCCGAGGCTCTTGCATATGTCCTTCAGTTTGAAACAGCCAAACAGACCTCAAGGAACCAAGGAAGAGTCATAAGAAGAGTCAGTGTTTCCCAGGATGACCGCAATACCAATGAGGAATTTTTCATGGAGTTAATGAGGGAGATGCAGGAATTTTTAAATAGACAAAAGGCACATGACAACAAAAACACAACCTTCCATGGCAGAAAAAGAATTCGTTGTTGGAAATGTGGCCAAGAGGGGCATGTACAAAGCCGCTGTACTGACAGTACTGCTCCTGACAGTGTTCAGAATCAGGAAAACTCCCAGTAGCCAGCTTAGAGGGGCGAAAGCTGGCTAGGTGCTACCAAGCCCCACCACCAATAACAATTAAGGTATCCCAACTGCAAAACAATGGTTCCAGCTTGGTAGTACCCGGAAAGGTATGCGGTCGGGAATGTGAAATGGTATTAGACACTGGTTCTACTCACACCATTGTAAAGCCGAACATCTTGGCTCATTGTAAAATTGGTCTTCCGGAGAAGCATTATGTCCTGCAAACCGCCAATGGGGAAGTAATACCTGTGAAAGGGATACATGAAGCCAAAATAACCCTGGGAAGCACCACTTTCAAACATATGGTCATTGTTGCTGATATTTTGGATGAAGTAATACTCGGTCTAGATGTCATGGAGCACCAGAAGCTTGTCCTTGATCTTCCTCAACGAGTACTGCGAACTAGAAATGAAGAAATTGTTATGAATATACCGAAAAATAGTAACGTGTCGATCCGGAAAGTTGTACTTCTTGAAGATGCGATGTTATCCTTAAGTTCAGAATGTATAGTAAAAGTAAAGGTTGATCATTCTGAAGAAGATGAAATAGTTTTAGTTGAACCAAGTCAAGATTGCTCGTTGTATGCAAAAGGGATTCTTCCTGCTAGAACACTGATCCAGAATAAAAGATGCCATATATTTGTCAAGATGTTAAACTTGAAGGATTATCCTCAACAGATGAGAAAAGGTGACAAGATTGCAACCTGTCAACCTGTCGACGTGATAGTTACCGGTATCCCGTTGCAACCTGAAAAATTACCTGCTAGTCTACCTAAAGTACTTCAAGACCTGGTTAGTACGTCAACACCTTTACTGAATTAAGTTCAGGTGGCTAGACTAGAAGATCTTTTAAGAAGAAATCAGAATGTTTTCTCTTTATCTGATAGCGACTTGAGAAGGACCAATATAGTCGAGCATAGAATAAATACCGGTGAAGCAACTCCATTTAAACAAGCTCCAAGGAGAATACCATTAGCAAAACGTGACGAGGTTGAGAAGATGCTTAAAGACATGCAGGATCAAGGCATTATAGAACCTTCCCAAAGTCTCTGGTCATCCCCAGTTGTACTAGTTAAAAAGAAAGATGGCTCAACTAGATTCTGTGTTGACTTTAGACGGCTTAATGACGTCACAAAGAAAGACAGTTTTCCTTTGTCTCGTATTGATGATACTCTAGATACTTTAACTGGATCAAAATGGTTTTCCACATTGGACTTAAAAAGTGGCTATTAGCAGGTACAGCTTCATCCAGAGGATAAAGAAAAGTCCGCCTTTTCTACTGGAATGGGGTTATGGCAATTTAATGTTATGCCATTTGGTTTATGCAATGCCCCAGCCACTTTTGAACGTTTAATGGAACGAATCTTACATGGACTAACGTGGAAAACATGTCTAGTCTATCTAGATGACATCATAATTCTGGGAAAAACATTTGACGATCATCTGAAAAATGTTGAAGATATATTTCAAAACTGAGAAGTACACAATTAAAGCTCAGTCCGAAGAAATGTCAATTTTTCCAGAAAGAAGTGAAATACCTAGGACATATAATCACAGAAGCTGGTGTACGAACCGATCCAGAGAAGACAGAAGCCATTCAAGGTTGGCCAATACCGAAAAATAAGCATGAACTGAGAAGTTTTCTAGGCCTCTGTACTTACTACAGAAGATTCATAAAAGGATTTGCCGATATTGCAAGACCTTTACATAGACTGACTGAAAATAGCAACAGCTATGAATGGTCCGCAGACTGCGAAACCGCTTTTAATGAACTAAAGAAAGCACTTTGTAATCCTCCAATACTGTTATATCCTGAGCCCGATCAGATGTTTGTTGTGGACACTGACGCTAGTAACTCCTCTATAGGTGGAATTTTGTCCCAGATACAAAATGGCCAAAAGAAAGTGATTGCTTATTTTAGCAAAGTACTTTGCAAAGCTGAGCGAAATTATTGTGTAACAAGAAAATAACTACTCACCATTATAAAGACAATGGAACATTTTCACAAATATTTATATGGCCAAAAATTTCTCCTTCGAACAGACCATGTATCACTAAAGTGGCTTTTACAATTTAAAAATCCTGAAGGTCAAATAGCACGATGGTTACAACGTTTACAGGAATATGATTTTAAAATTGAACATAGAAAAGGCTTGAACCACAAAAATGCAGACGCTTTGTCGAGAAGACCATGTTCAGAAGCATGCAAGCACTGTAACAGACACGAAGAGCGAGAAAATCCTGACGATTTCTATTGTCGAAAGACACAACTACAATGCTCTTTGGATTGGGATCCCAAAATCATCTCCAAAGAACAACAGAAAGACCCAGATCTTAACATCATCATTAAATTAAAGAATAATAAGTCAGATCGACCCACTTTTCAAGAAATCTCGTCAAAATCTCAAAAAGTGAAAGGTTACTGGGCCTTATGGGATTCCTTGATTATGCACGATGGTCTATTGAAAAGAGTTTGGGAGAGCTCTGATGGCAAAGACTACAGATACCAGACTATATTACCCACCAAAAAGGTTCCAGAAGTACTGCAAGCTTTACATAATGGTGTAGGTGGCGGACACTTAGGGGTTATGAAAACTCTTGAAAAAGTTAGAGAGAGGTTCTATTGGCTGGGGAGCCGCGCAGATGTAAAAGATTGGTGCAAAACCTGTACTGACTGTGCTCCCAGAAAAGGATGGAGAACCCATAGCCATGGTAAAATGAAGCAGTACAATGTACGAGTACCTTTTGAAAGAATAGCTATAGACATAGCAGGACCATTTCCTATTAGTAAATCCGGGAATCGCTATATGTTGGTAGCTATGGATTACTTCAGTAAATGGCCAGAAGTCTATGCGATACCAAACCAAGAAGCCACCACCGTTGCTGAAATGTTGTTTGAACAGTGGATTTGTAGATATGGGGTGCCAGGAGAGATACACTCTGATCAAGGCAGAAATTTTGAATCTGACGTTTTTACGAACCTTTGCAAGCTTCTGAAAATCCACAAAACTAGAACAACACCCCTTCATCCACAGTCAGATGGAATGGTTGAGAGATTTAACAGAACGCTGGAGAATTACATAAGGATACAAGTAAATGAACAACAAAATAACTAGGATAAATGCATTCAGCCATTTTTACTAGCCTATCGTTCAGCCATTCACGAAGCCACTGGAAAAACACCTACCAGCATAATTTTTTTCCAGTCGATTTACTTACTGGACGTCCACCCGATTCTGAAGCAACTTGCGAAGACTACTTTAACCAAGTTAGTAAGCAGCTACAGGTCTTACATGAAGAAGTCCGTCAAAAGTTACAAGTAGAAAGCGACAGAATGAAGACTCGCTATGACCTCAAAGCCAATACGGGTGGATTCATGGTTGGTGAAAGACTTTGGTTGTACAATCCGAAAAGAACCAAAGGGCGTTCACCAAAACTTCAAAAGTCATGGGAAGGTCCGTACAATGTAGTGACTCGACTAAACGATCTCGTGTACCGAATTCAGAAAAGTCCTCAAGCGAAGATGAAAGTTGTGCATCTGGACAGATTGGCCCATTACCAAGATCAAGAAGGTTGATCGGGACGATCAAGGCTTGAAAGGGGGGCAATTTTACAAACTTTACAGCGTTGTACATTTCCTAGTATTAGTTTGTGTTCGTAGTTTGTAGGGTTTTAGGTATATTTTCTAATGTAACGAAACTTGTAGCGTTTTATATTTCATAGTATTAGTTTGTATTCGTAGTTTGTAGGGTTTTAGGTATATTTTCTAATGTAACGAACTTTGTAGCATTTTATATTTCATAGGATTAATTTGAGTTTGCAGTTCATAGGGTTTTAGGTATATTTTCTACACGTTTATAATTTATTTAAGTAATTTTACCTTTGTTAATTTCCTCAGGAGACGACTATGAAAGAAGGTCTGGAACTTTTTAGAGAATTCGATTTCCTTATTTTTAACATGAAACGCCTATGATTATTCCTTTTTCTTATTTTAATTACCCCATGTAGTATGGAAATCCTTCTAGAGAATTAGGGAATCTTCCGGCATCGACCAAAAGGGTATATAAAGGGTCCAGATCTGCTTTCTCAGTCAGTTTAGTTTGAGAGTTCGTTGATGCAACTTGAAATTGTTTGACAAGTGTCAAAAATAAGGTTGACAATAAAAATATTTTGAAATAATAGTGTGTTCAATTATACAGTGTGTGTTCGAAGATAGGCCGTCCGGAACAATATATATATATATATATATATATATATATATATATATATATATATATATATACATCAATTTATGAAGACATAAAGTAAAAGATCCTCTCTAAGATTTGTCTATAAATCTGTAGAACTAATCCTACCCTGGTTATATAAATAAAACTGAAAAAATAAAGGCTGAGGGTGGTTTTTAACATGTGTTATATACCGTTAGAATATATTAAAATATTGAACGATTTTCCCATTATTGGGAAACGAAAAAATAATCAAATAAACTCATTATAATTTGACATAATGTTTGACCTGTGAAAGGACTCAGGTTTTTTTACAGATGCTATCCCTTTAGTTATAGAGATTAATTCGGGAATCAAGCATCCGATATAGAATAGTTAATGCCTTCAGCACGAGAAGACCGAAAGTCTTCGAACTTTAAGGGAATGAAATTTTGCAGTTACAGGGGTGCAGGGTGTAAGGTTCGAGGACGCTCTTTTAATGAATGTAAAACTTCAGGTACAATCTGGGAGTCGTGGTGATCGGTACTACTCTTTAAGGCCAATGTCTTAGTAAATTACGTGACGTGTATATTCGCCGGAAATGAAGGTTTTCTTTGTTTTGTTTTGTTTTTCATTTAATTTATGAATTTAAGGGAATATCGTGTGTTATTTTACTCGAGCATTTCGCGATTGTAATACTGTTTGATTAAAAAATATAAATAGTTTTTTTTTGCGGTTTATTCTTTTTCCTGTTTAATGTTTTAGTAAGCTATTTATACGTGTTTTTTCAAAATTGGATTTTACATTTTTGGTTAATAGAACGGCTAATAAGAGCAATTATGTTAGTTCCGTCGTAATTGTTATTTATTATTAGTTTAGGTTTCTTATTGTAAATAATTCGTTTTTCTATTTATTTTTGTTAATAGACTAAGTGTTTTGAGAAATTAAAAACCTCCACGCGACTAAACCTACGGACGTACTGCTGTGAGAGCTGTAAACAAGAAATGTCATCTGACCAGGTAATTAGTAGCCTTGCCTGAGTCCTTTAGTTCTGAGTTATGATTTTGGTAAGCTTAAATAACCGTAGTTGTTTGGAACTAAAGCTGCAAGGGAGAAGATGAACGTCCAGACTTCGAGAGTGTCTTTGTTACTGTAAAAATGAATTATAGGGTTTTTTAAAATAGCTGTTAATATGTGACAGCAGGATGATTATAGATGGAACGGTCAACGCTACCACAATATACCATTTGCAGGAAACTATGATCAAATACTGTCACAATGTTATTGAGAACAGCCTCTCGAACTCTTAATGTGTCGTTCCTCTTGTCTTTTAGATGTCCCCAGAAGTAAAAGTCTAAGGGATTTAGGTCTGTAGAACATGGTGGCCATAAAACGGGCTCACCTCGACCTATTCATCGAAGGTCAAAAATGTTAGTTAAGTGTTGATGTACTACATGGTCAAAATGAGGTGAAGCACCATCATGCATGTACCACATTTGCATTGTGTCAAGAGGTATGTCTTCCAATAAATTATTTAAATTTTGCTTCAAAAATTGTAAATAAGACTCACTGTTAAGTCTTCCTTCCAAAATAAATGGACTTATAGGGTTATTTCCGATGATGCTAGCCCACACATTTACAATAAACCTTTTTTGGTGATTCTTTTGAATTATAAACTGCTGCCCCCATTTTCGATGATGCCAGCCCAAAAATGTAAATTATGTGAGTTTATTATGCCATCGCTTGTGAAACTGGCCTCATCGGTAAACAAAATAAGATTATAAAAATTTAGATTTAGGTTATGTTGCTGTATTAACCGGTTAAAGTATTGAAGTCTTGCGGGATAATCATCCGGAGACATAGCGTGTACTTTTTCAGCGTGGTACGGGTGAAGTAACTGTTCCGTAAAATTTCATGTACAATTTCCCTTAGGCTTCGATCAACCCTTTGAAAGCTTTTTGGGCTTAACAATGTTCTACCTGGAAACCTTTCATCATAAAGTCTTCTTGCGTTCGAAGAATTTGATAGAAATGCACCATAAATTAAACGTATCAGTATACTCTGTAAGAATATTCTTCTGTTTTTTAAAATAATTTTTACTTGAAGGTGGTTTTGACAAGTTCAGTCATTAGTAATTCATTATGTAGGTATTAACAATAACAATCTGATTTTTACCTGTTTGTGTCTAGCATTAGTAACCTTTGAGTGTTTCGCATACAAACCGATTTATTTCGAAAACCGTCAGTTTTATCGAAATAAATGTACCTTTTTTGAAGAGAAATTACCAAAATATTTAAAAAATCAGTCTTCAGTTCTGTAAAATGACACCTGTCAAAAATTAGGTCCACTGTAACATGGTTTAATGAGTCTTTATAAAACGTTAAAATTTCATTAAATTATACAAGCCGATTAGGCAAATCGCTGGATACCCTTTTAGTGATCTGTATATCCGTTAAGGGACACTTTAGGAATTTTTTTTTCTATGATAAATTAGGATTATTTTGACCTCCCTTGTATGCTCCCGAGAAATTAAGGGTACTTACCGGACACCTTGTGTATGTAAAATAGGAAAAAAATGTTTCAAATACAAATCATTGAGGCAGTCAAGAAACAACGAAAAATTTGAAGATGACATTATCGTTAAAAATGATACAGTGTTAGCGATTTATCAAAAAATATTTTATCTCGTTTAGCACACTATCATTCAATCCCTAAGCTTCAACCTTCTCCCGTGATCCACATAATAAAAAATCATGACGAGATCACAAAACATCGCTGTAAAAATTTCATCATTAATCCGTACGTAAGGTTCATTTAAAAACAATAAAATAGACTTGGACTTGAACTTCGGGAATAAGTGGGGAACAAATTTTTTCGTATATTTTTGTCGATAAATCACATAATATGACAGTTCTATATCACGAGAAATACAGTTTTAGAATGAAGTCATCTTCAAATGACATCCAACTTGATCTTAGAAAGCTAAAGCGGGGGTTCCTTTGTTATAAATAGCAATGGAACACCGAGACCAGACCTGCAAAAATTGAAGAAACTAAAAAAAACCGCTAAATGTGAGTGTGACTTCTTCACTGAGGGTTCCTTAATATTTTCTAATCTCTATTTATACTTACGACCGGGTTTAAATAGTATTTTTTGTCGCTTTGAATTCCAGCTGCCAATTTTTGTAAGCACGTTGTAAAAGTCGACATTGTTGGAATAATCTTCGACGTAGAATTCTAAATGTACCCATGACAAAGTTGCTTCTTCCCACTGACCGTTTTCTACTAAACTTTGAAGTCCAAGTGCTTGATTAGCTAGATCCTCGTACTGATCAGTGCTGACAATACCCTAAAAAATATGATTCTATTAAATTATCCTTTCTGTAATTCTTTAATGTTTTTGTTGATTTTTGCTGCAATAAGTAAAATAAAATTCTGAAAATCATTTTTGTTCCGTTGATTTTTATACAGTTAAAGCTCCTTATTTACCGTTCCGTTATTCACATTTTCAGTATTTGCGGATTGAAAACTTATGACGACTTCCTGTATTCGCGGTTGAAAATTTGGACATCATACTTATTATATTTTTAGAATAAGATGTTTTTATTTACCAGTCATTTTCCAAAACACACAAGCTTACCTTTTTGCCTTATTGCTACTTATCCGAAGTTCTTTGACACATGCCGCTATGATCTTTGATAAAATCTACCTTCGTGCATTAGGTATCGAATCTTTATTGCTGCAACTTGTCATTCATTGCAGTAATTTTTAGTGAATTGTATGTGTCTATTCTGCTTTATTCGCTACCTATAATATCAATTAAAAGCAAAGGAAAGTTGGTTCCTATACGGAAAAAAGTTTTTTGCCCTTTAGGATAAAAATATAAATGCTTGACCTTGGCGAGTCGTTTGCATCGATATCAAGTTCTTTTAATATCAATAAAGCAACTACACAATCCATCAAGAAATCAGAAGGGAAATTAAACAATTCTAAACTCACTTCACGATCAGAAAAAATTTTTCCTGATACAGAAATTGAAAAAATGGAAGACGCATTAACATTTTCGAGTGAACACCGTAATCAGAGGATAGTGCCTCTAAGTGGTGCTATAATCCATGAGAAAGCTAAGCATCTCTATAAATATTTTAAAGAACCCGATGATAAACATACGGGTGAAAAATTACAAGCATCAAAAGTAGATTCAATAAGTGCAGGATGCAATCACAATCACAATATAGTATCAAAATTATTTGAGAAACTGCACCTGCTGATATTCCAACAGTAGCAACATATCCAAAAGAACTTCCAAAATTAATTGCTGATGGAGGATACAAAATTAAACAAGTGTTTAATGCAGATGAAAGTGCACTGTTTTGGAAGAAAAATGCCAAAAAGGAATTTCATATCCAAAAGTGAAAAGTTCATCTCTGGTTTTAAGGCAGCAAAACATAGAGCTACATTGCTGTCCTGTTGTAACGTATCAGGAGACTGTTTAATTAAGCCACTTATGCACTAGAGATTCCTAAATCCTCGTTCATTGAAAATAAAAACGAGAACAACATACCAGTGTTTTGTAGTGCAAGTACAAGTGTAATTTTTTGTGCAATGATTTTGAAATTGTTTTGTAGGTGAAGTTTGAACTTATTTAAGAAAAAGTATTTCAAGGCTGTTCTAATTTGGACAATGCTTCGGATTACCCTCGTGATCTTGAAGTAGTGCATCCAAATATAATCCAACCTATGAACCTTTAAAATCATACCTGACATCATGGAATGTGACCGTTATATGAATGTTATTCATTGTTGAAAACATTTTGACATACCAATGTGTTAACATAAAAGAATCATTGGAAAAGTCGAAGCCATACACAATGAAAGCATTATGGAAAAAATTGTTTCTGTATTGGTGGCATATTTATGGAACGTATACCCCGAGAATAAGGAGTTTTAATTGTAATTAGAAATATTTGTCAAACTAAATTCAGTTTACCAAAATGTCTTGATATATTACTAAGATAGTAAGTGCCACGGGAGAATAGGAAATATTTTCCTCAGAAAACTGACTTATGTTTTTGCACAACACAGAGTTGATTCTAAATAGTGCAAAATCTTGATTTATTTCTTATTATTTCTTATCAAACTATTTGCCTGATTAAACAGTTGCATGATGACTGCTTACAATTTAAAAGTCGGATACTTTTATATCGATGATGATTAGAAAGTTTATGCATTCCACATGCATAAACCTATAAAATGAAAAAATATCTTTCTGTTCTACCTAACGATCTTTCGTGGTGTTCAGTAATAAGCTTTCATTTAGTCCGACTTATCTATTCCGGACATATGTTGATTATAATCTAGAGAACAGACAGGTTTTCTTTTTATCATGTTCCTTTTTCTAATATTTCTTAAATACCTCCAATTCGTTAGTAAAACTAGAACTTTTTGTTTCTAGACTACTTCCTCCTTTTTTTAGTTTAGCTTTTATAGTGGATGTGTGATTTACTTTTTCGTTTTCTCGCATCTACTATGGTAGGTTGTTCTTTGAAAATATATTTTGTCAACGATACCTTGGTGTAAAAGTTATCCAGCTACATTGCATGTTTCCTTCCTAAATAATTCTTCATTAGTTCCTTTATGACCCTTTCAGGGTATGACGAATCTTCCTCTTCTATTATTAAAATGAAAATTGCAGTATATAAGAATGTTTTGACAGGAAGAAAATAATAATGAATAAGTCTAATTAGATAGCCTAAATACAAATATTCCTCGACTCTTTGTATTAGTGTTTAGACACAACAAATTATGAATTACAAATACTAAATTGTTGAATTACTTTTGCTAAATATCTTTATTATTACACCTTTTAATAATTTATTCATAAGTCTTTAACATTTTTAACAGCTTGCAGTCGTTTTATCTTACTTTTTACAAGATTCTCACAGTAGTCAAGTGAAATTTTTTCCCATTCTTCTTGGACCTAATCCCTTGATATGTTTAATGAAGACGATGAAGAATCTTATTTTGGTTAGCACTTTGTACCGGACACTGTAATATTTGAAAATCCTGAGAAATAAGCCAGTTCTTTAATATTTTTGCTCTGTGTTTTGGATCATTGTCCTGCTCGAAGGAAACTTCATTTATTGGATGAGGCATATTAAACAGTTTCAATAAATTTTGTGGTAACATATCTAGATATATTTCTTTTTTCATATTTTAGACTGTTCTGTGAATAATATCCAACCCACAAGACTAATATTACACCCTCCATGCATTAGAGTCCGAGTAAAATCTGTTTGACTTGTTGGTTCACCTTCCCTTTTCGATTTCCATTGGCGAATATCAGTTGTG
This sequence comes from Diaprepes abbreviatus, assembly GCA_034092305.1. Classification (NCBI taxonomy): domain Eukaryota; kingdom Metazoa; phylum Arthropoda; class Insecta; order Coleoptera; family Curculionidae; genus Diaprepes; species Diaprepes abbreviatus. The sequence continues at coordinate 4,113,181 of JASJET010000260.1, read as the reverse complement.
TATTGATTGACCTTTGTTTTATCTGATCAAATTACTTTCATCCAATCTTCTTCTGTGCAGCCTTAATATTTTTTACGTAGTTTAACCTTGTCAAACTGATGGCACTCAGAATGTTCAGTTTCGCAACATAATATATATATATATATATATATATATATATATATATATATATATATATATATATATATATATATATATTGTTGTATCAACGGCTCGAACTAAATTTAAACTCCAAAATAAAAGAACATCGAGTCAAAAAATTATGTGTATATGACGAGAAACTCCGTTGATAAGCGCCTCCTCAAACACGTGACTAGGTTGGGCTCGGCGATTGGCCGATCGAAGGATGCGTGACCCTTTTTCGCCGGCGGAGGGAATATAAAAACGGCAAAATGCGTAGCATCGCTCTCTTACGCAGATTGACAACGAAGGGATTCGTCATTAAGAAGAAGTCTATGCCGCAAGTCTGCATACGGGCTACTGTTTCGTATGACAATTTTCAAGCATTTTGCTGAATTGTCCTCGGTTCGCGAAATCGCCGTCGTGGAGTCAGTAACTAGCACTTGCACAAAGCTAGTGAAAGCTCCCGGGGATTTTCAATTGGTGGGCTTTCCGAGTTTCTAATTTCTCCCAAGAAATTAGGGCCGGGATGCCCTTCCCGAAGAAACCTTCAATTATTGCTCTTCGCGATTAGGGAAGTGAAATTTTTCCAAAAGGTTCAGTAGGCAAAGTGTAAAGCGATTAAACAATCATTTACACACATTGGTAAGTGGAAAGCTGACCTCTACAGCACTTTTTCTGATAGTTAAACTCGTGCCACGACTAACCGCAGTATCCGATAAGTGTTCGGTACTGCGGGAGGAACCAGCATTAGAATTCCGCGTCCAACCTTGTTATAGACTTTTTTGTTAAAAAACTTCTAGACATTGTTAGTTAATTATTCTCGTGTGTGGGAAACTAATTAACAGATCGGTTTTTCTAATTCGCGGCATTAGGTTAATTGCGCTTAACCTTGTCACGGTATAAACCAGAAAATTTCTATCATTAGACTCATTGAGAAAAACTCTCATCGAATACGGGATATAAATTAATTGTGCTTAATTGTATCGCCGTGGGAAATACTAATTACGGAATCGTGGAACTAAAATTGACTTATTAGCAAACTCAAAAAAGTGTGTTAAATCTAAATCGGAACTTCGTAAAACTTATATATATGAATATTATCAAAACCAGACAGTAATAAAAATAATTGTTCGCGTGCTAATTATTTTAAAAAACCAAAAATCATTAAAAATCGCCAATATTACAAGTGAAAATTAGTTGGGAAAAACCCAGACTTTCCAAAAAACCACAAATAGTCACGTACCAGACAAGACGCCGTCGGCAAACCGGCAGATTTCACCGCCAGGCCGGCGCCATTGATAGTAGCCCGAGGATTTCTTTTGTTCGGAAACAATAGAGTTGTTTCGCAATTCTCACCCTTAAGAACTTAAGAATCTTTTGACAGACTGTACAAGTTCAAATTGTTATTTCGTTTTAATTATTTAATTAGCAATTTGTTTTATTTGTTGTATAGGAATAGAATTAAAATTCCTTATTGTTTAAAGGTTATAGAAGCTAACTCCTTTACTAGTTCACTAATAGTTTAAGAATTACAAAGTTTATTCTTTTCGTTATTAATTATTTGTTGAAGAGCTTTTATTTTATTCTATTATAACGTTTTGATTACTTAATAACCTTATTATTCATTTATTCAAAGTACTCCTAAATTCCAATATTTTGCGCGAAATCTATTATCATCAATTTAACTTCAGTTAAAAAATTCATCAATACCAAGATAAAAGCACTTAGTTCACAGAGTTCAAAAGAACGAAAAATCGAATTGTTATAAATAAAACTTTCTTATAATTATAAGTAAACCAACTGTTAACGGGAAAACCCGGATAAAAATCTGAAAGCTCTTTTGTAATAATCACTTTGTGACTAGATAAGCCTAACTGATAAATCAAGCCATTTTATTTAATTGGTGATAATACCAGTTAATAACATATTGTAATACCAACCACAACTTACAGTTAATTATTTAGTAATATAAACCAATTAATTAGATTCGTAAAAGACCCTGATATACGGCATTATATCGGTCTTGAGTTAAGAATAGACAATTTGCGCAAAAAATTGAGCTCTTAGGGACTATCAGCAAAATATTATTATTATTATTTTATTATTTGGAAAAAATTAAAATATTTTTGAAAACAAAAACAACGATAGGTACACAACTAAACCTATAGGAAGGACACTGACGGCACAATACAGAACTTTTGACAAAACATTGACTAATCCATTTATAAATTTTTTGAAACCAAACTCTAAATACTTTAAATAAAATTCCCTAAAAGTAATTAAGTCCAGCCCAGTAATCCAACAAGCCCCCCGTGATTAAAAACTTCATGCAAAAGAATTCTCAGAAATTTCTGAAGTAATATGCAGAATAAGCAAATAAATATTTCCTTCTATTAAATATGTCCAGTCCCGTTTTAAAATATCAGACCGTGTCCAATGAGGCGGGTGGCCTTTCAGACTTCCCGGGTGGTTTTGGAGGGATCTCGGCGGCGGGGAAACCCGTCGCCTTATTTAACACGGCCATCCCCCATTTTTCCCCACTGACAAACGACTAGACTCGACTAACACATCGCGAAGATCTGTGAAAAGCCTAATAGAATTTTATGAGACTACCTCAACTCCAGAGGTTGGTCACAGGTTTAGCCTAAGAGATGTTAGATTTAGTAGTATACCTAGTTTTATTATTAAACCTAAAACTCAACTAATCCAATCCCCATCTAAAACAAATATTGTTGCAAATGTACCAACAAAAGAACTCCAACGACACATATCGATTTCATTCGATACTTCCGTTGACGAGCCGAGCACGCATTCGGCAAAAGATACCGTAACTACCTTAGCAGTAGAAAAAGAGCGCGATACTAACCTTGAAGAGGTACCGGTTCCGCAGAAAGTCTAGGACATGCGGGGACAAAATTTCCGTTAAGTACTAACGTTCTTAACGAACATTTATGGACGAATAAAGCCGAAACGCGATACGGAACGGGTACGTTTATACAACATGGCATCCCTGTAGCGGACGAGTGCAGCAGGTCGCAGCTTCGTTGAAAGATAGACCCCTGCATGGAAAAGCATTGAGAATGCTAAAGAACCCACAACGAAACGTGACACGGAAAGGGATAACCGGCAGAAAAATAGTTGAGCTATCAGCCAAGGGGTCTGACATATAGCAACAAACATATTAAGTCCGATGAGGCCCTAGTCACGATGTTGATAATACCGAATTTGGGGTGTTAGTCCCCGCAGTTCCTGGGCATCCAACGTTCGGCGCTTCGTTCGAGATAAGGACTTATATCTCGAAGAACGACGAAGTTGTCTGGCCTAAAGGAAGGGGGTGTCGTATTATCCAACATCTTACCGCTTTTCTCCGGCCAGATTTAACTTCAAATATAAGTTCCGAGTATTAATAAGTACGACGACGGGTGTCTGGGAAGGTACCAACTAGAATCCCACTGACGAGTCCTATAGTTGGTACCGGGACGAAACACCCACATTTTTAAAGAAATTCGAATAATACATTAACCCAATTGTGACACGGCTGGTCTTTTCTAGGTTTTCCCTGCCTAATAGCCCGATGATGACGAAAATAACCCGATGAGAGAAACAGATAGTGACAACCCTTATGAGAGACAAGAAAAGAAAACCGAACTTGTTTGTAATGTAGGAGTATACAGGGACGAGTCTATAACTAGTGGTCTCCGATAGACTTTCTCCAAAATTACAACAATATATATATATATATATATATATATATATATATATATATATGTATATTTTTTTTCCGGTTGTCAATCCGTTCATCAATAGAAATATCTTCACGACGTTTCGCCAACTTCTCAGCTGGCATTTTCAAGTGATGCCTTCTCGACGGATTCACAACCGGAAAAACACCAGTACACATTTCACCATCCGTGAAAACTTACGATACAACATATATAACTTACCAGATTATATAGGTAGGGTGGCCATGTAAGACAAGAATCGACTGGAGATATCCAGGAATCACCGAGTCCTACTCCTTTAAAATTGCTTTTTATGTCACCTCTTTTAATAGCCTGAAAACAGATATTTGGATACTAATAAAAAGGACATCAATATTTTTTTAAATAATCCATAAGGGCGTGATTTTTGCTGTTCTTGAAAAAACGATTCCCTGCAATGCTCATTTGCATATCATTACTTTTACTATTTCATAAGGAATTAGTAACTCTTCTAGTTTTGTCTTATCTGTCCATCTGTTCATTCGTCTTTCCGTCTGTCTGTAGGCATATACTTTTAATTAATTCAATGACTGATGTGAAGTAAAATGACAAAAACATTAACGATGTTAACCATAGCGACACATTTATTTTATGTTGCGATTCTAAAGAAAGTTGTTCATCCGAAAGTAAAAAAATACTTCTTAGTTTTAAAATTAGTATTAAATTTGAGAAAACTAACCTGATCTAAATATAGGGCGATTTCTGCAGTCATTTTCCCCCCATAAGATTCGCAAAATGTGTAAAGAGGAACATCTTGAAATTGTGGAAGTGCTTTATAGAATCCTTGTAATAAAACAACAAAGTCCTTTGCTATCTGAGTATTAGTGGTTGTAAATTCATCATTATCTACATAACTAAAGCCAGTACCCACTGGATTGTCAACGAATAAAACATTTGCATATTGAACCCAGGTAGAGTTTCTTGGATTTAAGTTTGAGTCGATGGGACCAAGTTCTTCAAAGTTTCCGTACCTAAATAAAAAATAATATTGGAGATAGTATCATACTCTATTGATTATCAGAAGAAGAAGCTTGATTATACTGTGACCAAAGTAGATATAGCTGACATCGCACGATGTACATATGCAGGATAGAAGACATGACCAAATTTAGTACGGATAATAATTGTATCCTAGTATCCTGATATTATTTCTGATCAATGAACATCTTATTGGTGGGTTTTGCAAAAGTTTTACCGTCTTGCTTTCCATTTTTGTATGACATTCAAAGTGTTGTATGTATTAAGAATGGTGAATGCAAATAAACAGACAAGAACAATGGAGTAAAAAGGACTAAGCAAATCAATTATCAGTAGTAAAACCACAAGCTTCCAACACACAGTCACAGGCGTACTTTTTGATTTTGATAAACCGTTAGTACATAATTTTAGTTTACTGTTATATAAAATTAATACTCCTCCACCTCTTGTGCTATGGCTACAAAAATAATAACCTATTTTATGTAAAGAAACTTCTGACTTATTTAACAAGTGTTCTGCGAAACAAACTATTTTTATTTTTTGACTTTAAAATAAGTTCAATATTAGCAATTTTGTTCCTAAGACTTTGGAAGAAATCAAAAATGGCGATTTCCATTTCTTATTTACTAATTACTAGACTCGAATTATATAGTTTATTTTCTTTCTCTCCATTATTTTTTTTTTCTATTGTACAGCCAAGGCAGGAAATACAATTATTTTCTCATAAATAAAGAAGGACAATTATAAACAAATCCGAAACATTTAGTAAACGTAGTAATCGAGCTCTATACAGATTTATATGAGAGTCAAGTAAACTCTTGAAAGTTGGAAAATGAGAAGAAAAAATAAAATTGCATGAGGTGAGTAGCAGTTGAAATAATAAGATAAACTGAAGGTGGTTATTTTAAGAGATAACAGCTTTATTCAATAGAATATGAGAAACAAATAAAATTACATAAGATGAGTAACAGTTGAAATAATAAGATAAACTGAAGATGGTTATTTTAAGAAGATAACAGCTTTATTTCAGTGAATGCATTCAACCTATGGTATTGTATAAAATGATGATAAAATAAATTATAGACCTATAGATATCTTGACCTCTGTTAGAAAATGTTAACAAAAGTAGTAACAAAGCCATTGTCAGTGAAAAACGATATATACCAACCAATTGAGTGGGCGGCTGTCAAATCACTTATCTTCAGATTAAAAAACCTACAGAGATTTCTAAATGAAAGCGTCTAATTTAATAATAAAGATGATAAAATATTGACACTAATAATAAAAGTATTCTATTCTTACTCTGTTGATGATGCCCCTGGTCCTCCTTGTAACCAAATAATCACGGGTCTGTCGGTATAAGTATCGGTGGCAGTGGTATAGTGTAACCACCAAAACATATGGGCACCATCTCTAACGGTAACGAAACCCCATTCTTGATCAACCAAATCCTTGGCGGCCTTAAAATGAAATAATTTACTAATATGGTTTATGGGTTTAAAATGAATAGGCTTACAATAAGTTAACCAACAATAAAAAATATCCTTTTACTTTACAAAAAAAATATTTTTTGGTTATTAACAGTTTCTTTGTTAATAACAAATTACCTGGCCATTTTTAGGGAATTCATTCTCGATATTCGTAATCAGGGGGTCAAAATACATGCATATTGTTACGATTTTTTCTCTATAAAATCACTCACTGGGTCCGCAGAATAAAAAACCTTTCACTAATACTTCCAATACTTATATTAACTACTTCTTAACACAGCTATAAAGCAACTATCTTGTTATTACTTTCTAATGTCTTCACTATTTAAATACAACTATACAACTCCATTGGAACTCTTATCCTATCCCTATTTATATACCTATATTTATAAAATAGTTTACTAACATGGTCTATGGGTTTAAAATGAATAGGCTTACAATAAGTCAAACAAGAATAAAAAAATATCATTTTATTAACAATTTTTTTGTTTATAACAAATTATCTCACCATTATTCGGGAATTCACTCTCAATATTTGTAATCAGGGGGTCTAAATATATATTGTTGCGAATTTCTCACTTTAAAATCGTTCACTGGGTTCGCAGAATAACACAACACCTTTAACTAATACTTCCAATACTTATATTAACTACTTCTTAGCACAGCTTAAACACTCTTATTACTACTTCTTAATATTTTCACTATTTAAATTCATCTATACAACTCCATTAAAACTCTTATCACGTCCCTATTTATATACCTATAGAATTTCCTATTCAAATCTAGAATTTGCTAACATAAAAGTTGAGATCTATCTAGAAACATGACTCATCGATATAATATTTTTTTTGGCATATTATAATAAACATGACTCATCGCATCGAAATATTTACATATGAGGGCGTACCAATAAGTCTCTCCTAGTTGTTCGTAACACTGCACCCCCTTCTAATTCTGATTGTCCCGATCAGCTCTGATATCTCCGCGGTATGGCTTCAACCTGTGTAGATGTACTATTTTCATTTTGGTCTTGGAACAACGTTGGATTCTATAAACAACGTCATTGCTTCTTGTCAGAACAGTATATAATCTTTCCTATGATGGCATCAACTTAGGCGATTTGCTCTTCTTCCTATGTGGGTTCCATAACTAAACTCTATTGTACCGTTGCAACTCTGCTGAGTGTGCTTTGATGTCGTATGAGTTGACTAATGCCTTTGGTACCAGATAATTACAGGGTTTGTTGAAGTGTTAAAATAACCCGACGTTGCTTCCAGAACTCTCGTGCAGTTGATTTTCTCTGCGCTACCCTTTATTATGGTTATTTGTTCGGCAATGACTCTGATTTATTCGGTATTACGGTTCTTTGACAGAATAAATTCCTCTGTCCCAAACTTTAGAATGTTAAGCTTGTTGTCGAAGGAAAATCCATGTTGACGAATCATGTCCATTCCCAATATTAACTCATCTTTTATATCAGCAACTAACACCAAATGGTTTAATTTTAGCCTTCTAAGTTGAATCTTAACTTAAATTGTTCCAATCACATTAGATGCTTCTTCAGTTACAGTTCTTAACATTACTTTTCTGGACAATATGGGGATTCTAAATTTATCAATAAGGCTTGACTTTATCGCAGATACTGCAACACCAGTATCAAAAGTTATGGTGGCATTGACTTTTCCTTTAAGTTGAAGCTGTTTTTTTCTTATATGAACTGTACTTCAGATTGGATCAAAGTCAAAACTAATTCCCCTTAAAGAGAATCCTTCTCTCTGCTCTATTTTGCTGCAATTCTTCTATTCTTCTTTACATGGTCTTCTTGACAAGGTATCTGCGTGGTTATGCACTCTTTCTGGTGTATATTTAATATTAAAATTGAACAGTTTTTCCCGGTTCTTTTCTGTGCGGTCGCTAGATGATAAATTATACCTTAATTGTACCTGACATTCCCACCTCATGTGTTCAGTAAGTTCACATCTGTAGCACTTCATGTGCTTTCTTAATTCCACCCGATAGTTCCTTCTCGTATTTCCAATTCTCCCACATCTGTAGTATTCGATCTGGTTTCTGCTGTAACGTAGAATATCACCTCTTGTGTTAAGTTCTTGATGGTTTCTTCTATAACGTGAAATATCACGTCTCGTGTCTAGTTTAAGAATTTCAGATAACATTTTCTCCATGGCTTGGTTCGGTAAGTCCTTGTTTTTTTCTATGGTAATAGTTTTTATTTATGGCCTTGACACATTATAAGCTGGCTCTATTTCCAAAGCCCTGTCCAACGCTTCACTACAATAACTAAACTTGCCGTGTTTCCTGATCTCTGACCCCATCAATAAAATGTTAGATTGTATGTTCTTCTCTGAATTCTTCGGGAGATCCTGGGTAAGCCAGATGAACAAGACGTCGGACATCTGTTTCATATTCTTGGAAACTTTCTCTATTTCTCTGATGTCTTGACTTGAGCTGTGACTGATATAACTGGTGCCGATACTGATCTCCAAATCTTCTTTACTACGCAGCACTAAGGATCTCATAGTCTTTTTGCTGGGTTATGAGAATAGTTTGTAATAACTCTGGTGCTGGTCTGCGAAGTGCAGTTGCTAACGCAGTAGCCATTTGTTTGCAGTTCCAGTTATTTGCAGTGTCTGTAGCTTCAAATTGTCGTTTGTATATTATCCAAGATGTTTGACCATGATAAGTAGGGTGTTTGATGCTCTGTCCGGTGGTTATTACTTTATCAGAAGGGTCATGCGTCTTTATTTTATTGACTTCTATCTGCAGCCTCTGTATTTTAAATTCTATCCCGTTTACGACTTCTTTAATTTCTGATCGCACTTTTCCTACGTCTTGTCGCACAATAGATTTAATAGTATTTACTTCTTGACGTACTTCCATGTCTTTTCGCACGTCTTCTTAAAGTTTTGTGTTTGTCCTTGTACATTTTGATCAAATTTTTGTTTTTCTTGCACAATGATCTCATTTATCCATTTGCAAGTTTTATCCCTATCTTTAATGCGACGTTCTTCTTGTATTTGGTGCCGTTCTTTTTCTTCTTGTTTGTCTTTAACTCGATGTTCTTCTTCTTGCTGTTTCTCTCTTTGGTGTCGTTTTTCTCCTTTTTGTTTTTCTTGTTGGCGACGCGTTTCTTCTTCCTGCTTTTCTTACGACGTTCTTCTTCTTTCTAACGATGTTCTTCTTCTTCTTGTTTGTCTCGATGGCGACGTTGTTCCCTAAGTTCCATAAAATCAGCCAATGTTTTATTCACTTGCTCAGTAGTGGATATATGAGAGAAGGAAAGAGGAGGAGGAGGAGGAGAAGTAAGAAAAGTAAATCATCAATACTTTTCATCCTCCTCCTCTTTTCTTCTCTCATTATACTTTTCAAATCTCTCATTATACTTATTAAAAAACCTCGTATCATCAACACTTTTCATCCTCCTCCTCTTTTGTTCTCTCATTATACTTTTCAAAAAGCCTCGTATACATCACCTTGAGTTTAATCTTAAAGTTAACAACATGGTTAACCTTTCATCGAATCAGATCATAGTAGGAGATCTAACCTTATGTTTGACCTTGAGGTGGATAACCTTATTTGACCATGAAGTCGATATAAAGTCCTACCACCAATGAATTTTCACTTCAGTAAATTTATAAAATAGATACGTGGAGCAACAAAAGATGATAAATTAAATACCAACAAATAATAAGTAAATAATAATTAAATAATTTTATATTTAATAGTAAATATTACAAAGTAAATATTAAAAAAATTCATTCAAAAATTTATGGATAATAATATTGAAGAAGAAGATCCAGATCTAAATGAATTAATAGGAGTATTGGATTACAATACATATCTTAACGAAAAAAAATTTCAGAAGAACTTCAGAAATTGTTTGGACTACGATATAAATAATTTCGAACAAATTGAAGCTGAATCTGGTGACTCCGATATTGAAGAAGATAATGAAGAAGAAAGTGCTAGTGCTAAATTTTGTTTAGTGAAACATAAGTACACTGATCCCAAAGAAGTTGTGTTCTGTATTACTCAGAGTTATATCGTTGTGTTTGTAGTGACGGAAAATCAAGAAAAAACTCTTTGTCACGCATGCTATCAAATTATACAATATTATCAAAGGGCAGGGGCTCATAGACATGTAAATACTCATAATAAGAGAAAATTAAAACGCTTAAGTGATGATTTACATTGCGATATATGTTCAAGACAGTTGTATCAAATTATTACCCCCAAAGTTTATTTAATTTGCAATGGTAGTGTTAAAAATATTGATTTAGATTGGGACACAAATGTTCCAGTGGTGCCAATATAATGCCTGGTAAAAAACCAATATATAAAAACGGTAGGAAGTCGCGAAGGGTAAAAAAAAAAGTTGTTAACGAAATAATTGAAAATAAAACCGAAGAATGTCCTATATGTCTTGAAGATATATTATCTAATAAAATGATGTCACCAGAACCTTGTAATCACAGATTTTGCATCCCTTGTTTAGGAGTGTGGATGTTAATTAATAAAACATGTCCAATCTGTCGCAATGAACTATGCGTAATTAAATGTGAAAATGAAGAAACTGTAGTCCTAGAATATTTAGTTTAGAATATATTATTTAATATTTATGTGTTTCAAACCACTTCATACATGTAAAAATGAAGAAATTATAATCCTAGAATATTTATTTTAAAATGTATTATTATTTAATTTTTATTATTTTAAAATTATTATTGTTTGTATTTAATTTATCCATTTATTCTTATCTTATTGGAATAAAGGATTGAACAATTTCGAAAAAAATGTTTTATTTATAAGAATAACGAACAAACATAACAACTCAAAACAAAAGTTTTGATTAGTCATAATAGATTGAAAAAATATTTTAAATTAACCACCCTGTTCAAAAATTCTTAATCCTTTCTTATTTTAGAGAGTTTTAAATCTAAAAGTAATAAGTTTATAAATATGAAAGAAAAAATATTATAGAAGATTTAGGTACAGTTATCTTCATACTCCTTTATAATTAGATCAATTAAATAAAATTTACATTTCCTTAAATCGTCTCCGTTACTATTCGTTATCACTTAAACACTTTAACAACCTAAAAATAGTTTCACTTAACTTGTTTGATAAAGCTATCGAAAATATAATAAATTTATAAATATATCTTCCTTCATTCTCGTTTAACTAGAATAAATAAATTTTACCTTAAATTCTTTCAGCTACTAGCCACTATAACTAAAACTTCACTAATTGTTTAACTTAACACTAAAAAAGTCTCACTTAACACTGTCCCTATATTGTCTTTTTCTGTTTTCAATTTCAACTGGAAAAAATAAAAAATCAATTAGTATTTTAGTTATAACGAAGATTAACTATGATTTAAAAAAACATTTAGTATTTATTTGGTAATTACTTACTTCGTAGTAGAATCCACTTCCGAAGATTGTAGGGGACCTGGAACTCCATTTTCTCGACCCCCAACCTCATTTTCTTCAGGGTTTGTTGTTGAAGAAATTATATTGCTTTGAATGGGTTGAGGGTCTTGTGGGGGCTCCTGGTCCCTTCCAATGAGGATTCTATTATTATCAACTACAACTACTCTGAAATTTCGTAACATTTTTTTTTATAAAAATTAAAAATTTGTTTTGGTTTGATTGAATGTTCAGAATCTTTGACCGCAAATGACAAAAATTGGCCTCGTTAAATAAGCGTTTCTATAAAAGTAGGTCATGGGTACTTTCGCCACACTTTGGGTGCGGCGGCCTTCGGCCGGTTGTTATAGGCGTCATAGGGGGCGGGGGCGGCCTTCGGCCGGGTGTTAGAGGAGTTATAGGGGGCAGGGGCGGCGGCCGAGGGCCGCCGCCCCCGCCGCTCCGCCGCCCCGCCCCCTATAACTCCTCCCCCCGCGTGTCTTCGGCCGCAGAGCGGCCTCAGACACGCGGGGGTCGACTGAGGCCTTCGGCCTCAGGTGCGGCCTTCGGCCGCCGCCCCCACCGCCTCATGCTTCTGTCCTTCCTTCCACTTCTACTTTTTCGTCCCTGATTATTGTTTACCCCAACCTTCACCCCTACTGTGTGTGTGTGTGTGTGTGTGTGTGTGTGTGTGTGTGTGTGTGTGTATGTGTGTGTGTGTGTGTATGTATGTGTGTATGTATGTATGTGTGTGATGGTGTGTATGAGTGTGGTGTGTGTGGTATCCTCGTGGGTTTTAAAAATTTTAAAAATTTTAAAAATTAGGGGTCAATGACCTTTATTGAGGTCATCTTATTTTCAAGGAGAAAGCATGACCTACTTTCATATAAAAGCGGTTGAAAGATCAGTTCAGCCTAAGCTTAAGTCCAGTTCAGTACGTTTTCGGTCCGTCTTTTTAAGTGAAGAGTTCAGTTTAAATTTATCCATTTTTAATTGTTTTTGTGTTTAGTTTAACTTTTTAAAGGTATGTCTTCTTTTGTTTCCACTTTTCCTAAAGAGTTAAGAATGAAAAAAATTAATATCATTTCAAATATAGTAATTCAACCTGCCATTTTGGAAAATGCTAATCAAAATTTAAGTCAGAGGACGCAAAATTTTAATTGTATGGTTAAAGAAATGCAAGAAAGCAATTTAGAAAAGAAATTACTTCAAAATTCTATAGAACCTGATATTAATTTTTTGAATAAATTTGACGATTTTCCGGATTTAGATATTATTTCACAAACAGATTTTGAGATGGAAAATTTAATTTTAGATCAAAATATTGATATAAATAATATTTTAACTTCGGAAACAGCAAGTATTTTAACCCCAGAATCTCCAAACATAAATTCAGAGACTACAGACAAAACAGACGCAACTCCTGACATTTCAACTCAGGACTTAGAAAACTTAGACAATTTTAAAAAACTAATGGGAATTCCAAAAAACGCAACTAATGATAGTGATAGCGATTCAGGTTCTAATATTTCGCAAAATTTCTTTGGAATTATTAAGAATACAAATTTAAATTTTGAAATTTCTAAAAATGAAGACAATTTTGAAGTAATTCCTAACACAACTGCTATTTCTCCTTCAACGTCATGCCAAATTTCTAACGATCCAAAAAATTTTAAAATTTTTACTTCGTCCGAAAATGCTAGTAGTAGTAATAGGGAGGTTCCTGGGAGGGTTTCTGGGGAGGAGGATGGATCGCAAGAAAATTATTAAATTTCGAATTCTAGTGAAGATTTGGGACGGTTTTTTAAGGGGAATGATGTTTTAAGTGAACATCCCAACAAAAATTCACCTATCCTTTTCGAAGAATCGACTCAAAATTCCTTTGATATATCATGTGCCCAAAAAAGTTTTAGGGAACCATTTCACCCATTTCCAAATTCACCAAAAATTTTTGAAAGTTCTCCACCTGATTTTGATGAAATCCTAAATTCGGTTTCTACCCAAACGGATGTAGTGGGTGAAACAATTCTACCAAATAAATATCCAAAGCTTTGTTTTAGCTCTAAAACAAATTTTAAAATTAAAAACAAACATTTGTCTAATGTAAAATCTTTGGGATTTGTTTTAGACACAATTTTAAATCAAGGTGGTGGTAAAACCGAGGAGGAGAAATGGCAATTGTGGAAAAGAGCACATGAAATGTATAAAAACATTCTTAACATTTTTAAACCCACTCCTTAACTTTCTTTGGTTCACATAAAAGCTCCTCCCCCAAGTTTTCCACCATCATTTAAATTCATACCTCAACACATTCAGTTTACTTTGCTGAAATTGACTTAAGCTTCACAATAAGAGATTGTTTTAGAAAAGATGGTCTTTAAATGCAAAGACTGTGCCAAGACTTTTACTAGACAAGATAATTTAAATCGTCACGTGAATACCTTACACAACAACATTCCCAAGTTAGAAGATAAAAAGAAGAAGAAGTGTAAGTTTAACTTTAAGTAGATGTGTCAGTTTTACAAAATAAGTATTAACTTGGGTTATATAGATATATTTAATAAAGATGTATTTTTAATTTTAGGTGAAAGAAAATATTGTCAATCTTGTAAAATATTTATTAGCAAATCATTATGGTTCTGCCATTTGCGAACAAACAAACACAAGACAAATTCTTTAGTAATCACAGATGATAACGTTTCTGTTATTAAATCAGCATTTAAACAACGAATCATTTCATATAAAATTTCAGCTACTAAATATCACATAAGTATTAATGAATTTTTCACGGAAATTTTGCAAAAAATAATGGACACAATTAATTATGAAGTTCAAAGAAACACCTGTGTTAAACTCAACATGGAACTTTTTGGCCTCTACCTGAATCCTTCAAATGATAATCATGATGTAAAGTCTTTTAATACGCCATTCCGTATTTTATGTAGTACCACTGACTTAGCTACAGAATTGGATGAAATGATTGCAATTATGGATCGAAAAGCCGATGAGCTGGCAGAAAAAGATTCAGGTACACAACTTTTCTTAAATATAAATTTATATTTCAAAAATCAAATTGCTTATAATATATTTTTTGATTTAATTTTAGGATGGATTTTACTGAAAATTTTACATGTGGAAATCAATATAAACAAATTCAACCCACTTAAAGCTTCGTCTTATATTCCTCTGCCAACGGAAATAAGACAGAAAAACGCAGTGATAAATATTCAAAACGACGACGAATGTTGCTTTGCATGGGCAGTAGTTGCAGCTCTGCATTCACCTACAGGACCAATAGACAGAGTGGAATCATATCCTCATTATACAACACTTTTAAACTTTCAAGGTATTCAATTTCCTATGACTTTAAACGAAATAATTAAATTTGAAAATCTTAATAATATTTCTATTAATGTTTATGGTTTAGAAAAAATAAAAAGGAATTTTAAAACCGAAATCGAAATTATAGGACCTTTACATTATACTAAAAATAAGCGAGATCGTCACATTAATTTATTATTAATAGGAGATGATAATGGGAATTTTCATTACTGTTATATTTCAAATTTAGCAAGATTAATTTCTCGACAAATATCTAAACATAATGGAAAAAAATTTTTATGTGATGGTTGTTTGCAATATTTCACTACTGAACAGCAGTTGGTTAGACATAATGCGGTGGATTGCGATTTTGTAAGGAAAAACCTTCCTTCTATTGAAAGCAAAATTAATAAATTTGGGAATATTATGCCTGGAAATATTTTAAAATTTCAGAACATACAAAAACAAATTGAAGTTCCGTTCGTTATTTATGCTGATTTCGAATGTATTCTTAAACCTCTGGAAAACATGAATTTTATTAATTTAGATCCTACTTCTCCATATACTGAAAAAAAATTTGAACACATTCCATATTCATTTGCATATTATATAAAATGCTCTTTTGATGATTCACTTTCAAAATTTCAAATTTATACGGGTCACAATTGTGATCAAATTTTTATACCTTATCTAGAAAGAGATGTCTTTGAGATCTATAATAAATATTTAAAACATTCAAAACCAATGAAAAAATTAAATACTTTAGAACAACTGCATTATGAATATACCAACAATTGCCATATATGTAATAAAACTATAATTTCTGATAAGGTTGCGGACCATTGCCACTTAACGGGTTCATTCAGAGGTCCTGCCCATTCAATATGTAATTTAAATTATAACCTACCAAATTTTATTCCTGTAATATTACATAATTTGCGTAATTGTGATTGTCATCTATTTATAAAAAATTTATGTCCTAATAAAGAACAATTATCTGTCATTGCCCAAAATAAAGAAAAATATATATCATTTGAAAAATCCATTGAAGTAGATCAATATTTATATAAGAAAACAGGTCACAAAAAATCAAAATTTTTACATCTTAGGTTCATTGACTCATTTCAGTTCCTACCGAATTCTTTGTCAAATTTAGCTTCCATTCTTAATGACGATCAATGTAAAGAAGTACTTAAATATTTTAATGATAAAGAAAAATTTAATTATATTCGTCAAAAAGGAGTTTTCCCTTATAAATATATTGATGACATTTCAAAATTAAATGAAACCCAATTACCAGATAAAAAACAATTTTATAACGATTTAACGGATGAACATATCACCGATGAGGAATATGAGAGAGCTAAAAATGTTTGGAAACTATTTAATTGTGATACAATTGGGCAATACTCTGAGATTTATCTAAAATCAGATGTATTACTGTTGGCGGATATTTTTCAAAATTTCAGAAAAACTTGTATAGAGACTTATAAATTAGATCCGGGTCATTATTACACTTTTCCAGGTTTAAGTTTTGACGCTTGTATGAGATACACTGGGGTAGAATTAGAACTATTAACAGACCCAGATATGTTACATTTTTTTAAAAGTAATGTAAGAGGAGGAATCAGTACCTGTGTATGTAGGAAATCTATAGCAAACAATTTATTTCTTTCAAATTACGATCCATCACAACCAACTAAATATATTATGTACTTTGACGCAACTAATCTTTACGGATATGCTATGTCTCAATATCTTCCACAAAAAGATTTTATTTGGCTAACAAGTCAACAAATTCAAAATTTAGACATAATGAATATTTCTGACACTAATGAAAAAGGGTATGTTTTAGAAGTTGATTTAGAATATCCAGAAATTTTACATAATTTTCATAATGAATTTCCGTTTTGTCCTGAAAATTATAAGCCTCAAAATTCTAAAACTTTCAAATTAATTCCCAATTTAAGAAATAAGGAGAAATATGTAATTTACTATACTTTATTAAAAGAGTGTATTAAATATGGAATGAAATTAACTAAAATACATAGAGTAATACAGTTTACACAGTCTCCATGGTTAAAAAAATATATTGATCTTAATACAAAATTAAGAAATGAATCCACAAATAAATTTCATAAAAATTTGTATAAATTGGCAAATAACAGTGTCTACGGTAAAACAATGGAAAACGTTGACAAAAGAACCGATATACGCTTAGTTACTCAATGGTCAAAGAACCACAGAAAAGATGGTGCGGAAAATTTAATTGCCAAACCTTCATTTAAAGACGTCACTGTATTTTCTGAAAATTTAGTAGCAATTCAAATGCGAAAAGTACTAGTTCAATATGATAAACCTGTCTATGTAGGCTTTAGTATTTTAGATATATCAAAAACGGTGATGTATGACTTTTTTTTATGGGTTTTTAAAACCTTTATATAAGAATAATATTAAACTTCTGTACACCGATACAGATTCCTTTATTTTGGAAATTAAGACAAGTAATGTTTATGAAGACATTAGGGTTAATATTGATAAATTCGATACTTTTAATTATGATGTTAATAATATTCATGAAATACCAATAACTAAATCTGTTGTTGGAAAGTTTAAGGATGAATATGCTGGTGAACCAATAGAAAGCTTTTATGGCACAGGGGCCAAAGCTTATTGTGTTAAGTCAGAAAATGGGTTGCTTAAAAAAGCTAAGGGGATAAAGAAAAGTAGCATTAAAAAACAATTAGAATTAACACATTATAAAGATGTTGTAGAACAAAATTCAAAAGTTTTCTGTACAATGTATTTGTTTAGATCTCGACTTCACAATATTTATACAGAATTAGTTAACAAATTAGCACTCACTTCTAATGATGATAAACATACATTAGCATGGGGTCACCAAGATATTCCATTTTTTCAGTGGTTAATAGACCATGAAAATGAATTATAAAAAATTCTTTTAAGATTAAAAGTTTTACTCTTCAAGGCTAAATTTGAAGTATTTAAGAACATGGTAAATTTTAAAATTATATCAGTATAAAATATACCACCGTCTAGAATAAATATGTGTTTAGAATCTTTTGAAAAAGAAATTGATAACAAATTATATAGAACATATGAAAAAAGACTTTCCTCATTTAAATTCTGGAATGGAAAATTAAATCCTAAAGTGTTAGCCCAATCAGGGTTTTATTATTTAGCTATTCATGATGTTTGTAAATGTTTTTACTGTGGTGCAGAATTATTTGCCTGGAAAATTGATGATTGTCCAATTGAGGAACATTATCGTCACTGGAAGAACTGTGACTTAATCGAGTGTTTGTGGTTAGGTGAAAAAAATAAAAAATGTGAACCTGTTGTCCTTAAAGTGAAAGAAAATATGTCAACATCTTTAATTTTTTTATTAGTTTTAATAACTATGTTTGTATCTCTAATTTGTAAACAAATTATTTAATGTCCTTAAAGTGAAAGAAAATATGTCAACATCTTTCATTTTTTAATAGTTTTAATAACCATGTTTGTGTCTCTAATTTGTAAACAAATTATTTAATATTTTGAAAAAAATGTCTATATATTGTAGAAAATTAATTAAAACTGTTCAGTCTTATTTCAATCTCTTATTGTTTTGTTAATAGACAATTAAAATTGAAAAGTGTTTTAATGGCATCCCTTATCAACTACATTGTTTTGCATTCAATTTTAAATAATACTTTATATGTACTTTATCCTCCAAGGGTTTTACATGGAATGGTGTGTTTTGAAAACGATACCTCTACTATTAAACCTGAAATATGTAATTATATGAAAGCTATGAATATTAATAATTATTCAACTGCTTTCGCATATAATATGAATAATAGTCAATCTAATAGTAATTTTTTCAAAATTTACTTTCATTATCCAAATAATACAATTTTTGACACTGACTGGATTGAAAAAAATAAAAAACCATTTACGATTTCTAGCTGTGCTCATGTTAAAAATGATGAGGAAGGTAAAAACTGTTTAATTCTATTTATCTTCAATATAATTTTATCAATAGGTAGTTTTTCACTTTTGTCGTTCTTGACAATTTTGTTTTATCAAGATAGGTCATAAAAATTTAATAAACTTGCCTGACCTTGAAATTTATAGAGGAGTGGGGTGGATAAGATATATTCAGACCCAGTATTTTAGTTTTCAGTTAGCATCAAGACATCATGTTTAATAGTAGCAATTTTAATGGATATAAATCCAGTTCTAGTGAAACTAATGATAAAACTAGTCAGTGTAGTGAAAAATTATTAAATTCAAAAATTTACTATCTTAACAATTCCTTATCAAAATTTGTTTGTGTTGGAATTGGTATAAATGATTTTACACCAAAAGTTCTAATTGGAGGTCGAAATGGATTTCACATTTACTTGAATGAAGAAGAATGGAAAGAACTTCAAAAAAATCAAGGAGTGTTGGTGAATTATTTTTATTCTTCTCAAGCATATGCATACCCACTAAAAATTGAAAAAATCACAGTGTTTTTTGAAAAAATAAATCATTCTCCTGTTATCAGAATTCAAAAGGATGAACATTATGTGATTCTGGGAAAAGAATCAATAGATAAATTAGTTGAAATCGACGAACTTGTTGACTACAGAATTCATATAATTAAGAAGCAAGAATTTTCCAAATATTTTAATTTGTTTCATCACTATAATTATTAGTCAGGAGATGTGTTGTCTCATATTTATAATGTTTTGGATCCATGTCAGAATTTAAACAGTGAGAATGTCGGAACTGTTTTAGAAATGTTATCTCTACATAAACAGGAATTAGAAAACAAGTTAAGAAAATCCGGTGCATTACAATAGAAATATGAAGAAATCAGTGACAATCAGTGAGAACAATAATAAAGTTTATATATTAGTGACATGGGACTTTGCATTTAGACAAGCTCGAAAAAGTGAATATCAGAAATTTTATCTTGACAGACTAAGATTTGAAAAACGAGTTGAACAATGTGAAAGTATTCTTAAAAGTATTTTTGATGTAGATCATAGAAAAAAAATATATATTGAAAGATTTAATGTAAAAATATAAATTTATATTGTTGATCTCAGTTGTAAACATCTTAAAAATTATATTGTTAGTATTTGTTGTAAAAAAGAATTATCATAAATAAAAAAATATGTTATATAAATAGGTCTTTTATTTAAAAATTTGATATACAATATTACTTAAAATTAATTACAATACATCTTTTTTAAGAATCCATGAATTATGTGATTTATTGAATCCTAACCATTTAACAAAAACTTGGTTCCCTTTCTTCCTTAAAATTTTTTTAACCAAAAATACATCTGGATGTTTAACTTTTTGTAACTCTTCTTGGTAGAAACCTCCTTCAATATATTCATTTTTACTATCTTTTAATAAATAGGTGGGTGGATTTGTTAACTGAACCTTTCTAATTTGAAAAATTTCAGTTGACCAATTTGGAGTATATCCTTTTTCAAAAGCTTCTCTTTGTTTGGAAATTCTAACAAAATCATTTTCTTTAAATTTAGTGCGCTTTAAATCAAATATTTTTTTAAAAGTAAAAGAATTTTGCAGTATAGTTTTCTCATTTTTTTTATTAACCTCAACAGGTCTATATCCGGTAGTTCTATGAATACTATTATTATATTTTTCAATAATAGTGGGTAAAATAGAGTACCATTGGTAATTCCCTCTATTACTAAAATATTTCCACATTATATTTTTTAAAGTTCGATTTACGCGTTCTACAATACTCGCTTTGAGATAAGAGTAAGTATTATAATGATTAATTTTGTAATAATTCATAAGATCTTTAAAATCTTTATTGAAAAATTCTTTTCCCAAATCTGTCTGCAAATTTTGCGGTTTATTTGTTTTTTCTAAAATTTTTTTCATAGCTTCAGTTACATCTTTTCCTTTTTTACTTTTAAGTGGTTGAGTCCAAACTTAGAGAATGCATTTATCACCACCAGAATATATCTATAACCTTTATTAAATTTGGAATAGGGTTGCATCTCTACCAAATCAGCTTGCCATAAGTCATTTAGGCTTTTAACAATAGTTCGTCTTCTTCTATATCTTCCTCTTGCCGGTTTATGTAATTCATCTACAACTGTTTCTTTAATATTTTTACTCATAGTACTAGAATAAAATTTCTTAATACCTTCTTTAAATAACTTATTTTATTTGTTTGTTATCTTTTTTTAGTAAATCATCGATTTTATATTCCAAAGTTTTAAAAGATGCATTATTCGAATCTTTGACTTTTTTGATTTCACCTTCGATTTTATACTCCAAATTTTTAAAAGATGCATTATTCGAATCTTTGACTTTTTTGATTTCATCTTCAATGTTGCTAATTCTTACGTTAATTTTAGTTTCAAAAAGAACAAGTGATTTTATGCTTTCGTTTCTCATTTCTCTTACTGTTGCGTTTAATTCTTCTCTAGCATATGCCATTGTGTCATTAAACTCTTTTCTAGAAACTTCGGCTGCTCTTTGAACTAATTCGTTTAATGATTTTATTTCTTTTACCAATTTATCTTCTAGATTTTTTATATCTTTTCCTAATTGAAATTCTACATTTGTTAAATTTAATTTTATTTCTACCATTTTTTTTTCTATTTTCTTTATATCTAAAATCGCTTTTTCAATTTCAATTCTTACATCGTTCAAAGATTTTTCATAATCATTTAACTTTGTTGAAATTTCTTCAATTTTTGAACTGTGTTGTGCAAGTCCTTTTTTTAAATCATGGATAGAGGTGTTAATCATAGCTTGTATTAGTTCTGCTAAAGATTCTAATTCTTTTTCTAATCTTTTATTCAACATCTTTTGAAAATATTCATCGTCAATAGTGGTTTTTAATTCTGTTTTTAGATTGTTTAATTGTGAGATTATCTCCATGATTTGTTCACTATTTTTTAAAATTTCATTTTTAAATTTATTTTCAATTTTTTCAGCTACATTTTGTAAATCTGTGTTTAATTTCTTTTCCAAATTTTTCAAGTTTAATAGAATTATTTCAGCATTATTTTCAATTGAATTAATTTTCTGATTTATTTCATTAATATTATCGCAATCTTTTTTATGGATTATAAAGTGTGTATTAATAGCTCTCTCTATTTGTTGTGTGTTTTTATTCATACCATCATGAATGTTTTGAAAATTACCTATTTCTTCAGAAACCCTATTATTAAGTTTGTTCGTAAATTCTTGGAACTTTGATACCATATCTTTTATAATAATTTGTTTAACATTTTCTATTGCAGAAGTATCATTTATTTTTGATTTAACCAATGTTATTTCATTTTTTATGTTATTTTCAAAACTCTTTACTTCATCATATTTCTGTTTTATTGTTTTAAAATCATCTTCACACTTCGATGTTTTTTGAGAAAAACTTTTTAATAGTTCATCATTGTCTTTGACAATATTTTTTATATTTAATATCCTGTTATCATAGTTTGACACAACATTTTCTTCAAATAACTTAATTTTTTTCGAAATAGATTCCACATTTTCATCATTTTCACTAACTCTCTTTTTTAAATTTACAATATCATTTTTTAACACAGGTTCAAATCTTTGAACAATATCATCACTTTTAAAATTTTTTAATATTTCATTTTCAACATTGGCTATTATTTTATTTTCTATTGTAGGTATATCTACTGTATACTTTTTAGAAATATGACGTCCAAATTTATCAATGGTCATTTTAACAATGTTATGTAACAATATTTACTACATTCTTTTATACAATTATATTGGCTTCTTTCAATTCTTCTATAATAGAAATAATTTCGTTGTTATGTCCTGTATTCCCAGCCATCATAGATGCTATCAACAGTCGAAGTCTATCAACAAGTTCATTTACGTTATCCCAATATACGTAATCGGTATAAGGCTTATTAACTTTTAAAGTTATACCGGATCCTGTTCTTTTCGAAGATATTCGAGTTTCTCTGTATGGAGCTTTTCGTCTGTCAAAAAATCCTTGAACTATATTATGCATTTCGGGATTTATGGTTTTGGTTTTTGTAATTCCTTTATTTTGTAAATAAGGCCCTATTATAGAAATATATTTTTGTGATCCATTTCCCTGTACCTGCTCATTTGGATCATAATTTCTACGGTATGCATTGGTTCTCTTTAAAATATCCATATAATTTTCCAAATCTTGTTTTTTATAACCTACTGGTTCCTTTTTAAATAATAATTCATATAAACCTGGTGTACCTGTATAAGTTATACCTTCAACTTTTATGTTTTTACCGATAATTTCTATAGGTCTTTGTGTTAAGCCCAAAAAGAATTTCTCAGTTTCAAAATCATGTACTATTCCATAGAGGTGATCAAACTTATGTTCCACATCTTTTACACCTCCGTCAATATATTGACGAGGTAATTCATGAAATCCTGATAAATATTCTTGATATAAAGGTGTACTGACAAATGTTTGAATTGTTTGGCGTGTTTGTTGTAATATATCCGAAAGATTTCCTACCGTAGATTGTGAAATTGAAGAAGGGGTGGTTTCTGCTATGACACTTGTTTGTTGTAAAGATGGCATCTGACTATGTGAGGCTATACTGGTTTCCCAATCAATAATTGTTGGTATTTCTGTAGGAAGAATTGGAGTTTTCCCTGTCTTTCTTTTTTCTGGTGTTGATGTTCCATATTGTAGTTTTTTTCTTGGTGTTAGTGTTGGAAACAATCTTTTTTCTGGTTTTTCATAATTTTTTTTAATGGGTGTTTGTAGCTCTTCCTTTACCTCAGCCGATTCAATTTTACCAATTGTTGAAATTAATTGTTGTAAGGGTTGAGTTATTGGTTTATAGGTTTCCTCCAATTTGGATTGTGCTTCAAATTCAGCATTTTTTAAACTTTGATATTTTTGTTTAACAGCTTTCCTTGACTTAACAAGCTCTCTTGCTAAGCGTTCATTCATGATTAGTTAAATTTTTCACAAAACTTTTATTTTTATAAGAAAATATATGAATCAAATCCTTTTCGATATCGACCGGATTTTAAATTCGAATCCTTGTCTATTACCAAAAATCCAAATTTATCTTTCCAACACATCAAACATAACTCATTAAATTGATTAAATGACATATCAACATTAACATGATCATCATAAATATGTTTTAAGTTCGTTTTGTCTTGTTGAAATATAACAATCAAATTCGCATTGTCACGAATTAATTGCTTTGGAATCGAAGAATACGTTTGACACAAATAAAAACAATCAGTATTTTTATGTCTTCCGAAACAAAAATAATCTTTTACAACATTCTGATTGCAACACACTATATCATCAAATATTATTATGGAATTTGGTTTTATTTCTTGTGGAGAAACAATATTTTCTTCATTTTCGGATTCATAATATCCAATTTCTCTCAGTGGTTTAAAAAGTAATCTCAAATATTCATATTTTGGTTGATATAGAGACTTTGAATAAATATATAAATTTTCAAACCGTAAACCATTAGGATCTTCAATTAAACTTATAATTATATTAGTTTTACCACACCCTGATGGACCTATAATTAACCCCCTTTTACTAGAGCCTTCAAACAATTTTCCATGTTTTCTAAAATTATTTCTTGAAGTCTCATGGTCTTTAATAATAATTGAATAAGGTTGTTTGACAATTTTCATATATAAGAGGATGTATGAAGGGTAAGTTCTAATTTAAAACTAGTCAGTTTGTTCCAAGATTTCAATTATATAATGCCAATCTCATATAAGCAACAATCCATTTAAAAAGAAGAGTCAGAAAAAGAGGTAGTGGTTTAATTAATACTCTAATAAATAAGTTACCTTTTGAATTACATCTACCTGGGTATAATTTTTGTGGACCTGGAACCAAACTAGAAAAGAGACTAGCTAGAGGCGATAAAGGCATAAACTTATTGGATGAAGCTTGTAAAGAGCATGATATTGCCTATGCACAATCAAATGATATAAAAAGCCGACACGCTGCTGATAAATTATTAGGTGACAAAGCTGCCGAAAGGTTCAGAGCAAAAGACGCTACTTTTGGAGAAAAAACTGCTGCACTTGGAATAAGAGGTGCAATGAAAATTAAAAGAAAATTTGGTATGGAATTAAAAAAAAAAAGGAAAAACAGAAGTCGAAAAAATCGTCTAGGACGAGGAATAACTTTATCTCAAGCTATTTCAAAAGCAAGACAAGCACTAAACGGAAAACAATTTAAAAGTTTGACTGATATTATTCAAACCGCACTTAGATCTATAGGAGATAGTAGAATATTATCACCAAAAAATAGAATCATACCAATTCCAAAAACTGGTGGATTTCTACCTCTTATTCCTTTATTTGCTGGTTTGTCCGCTTTAGGTGCTCTTGGAGGAGGAGCAGCAGGTATTGCGAAAGCTGTCAATGATGCAAAAGCTGCTAAAGAAAAATTAGAAGAGTCCAAAAGACATAATAAAATGATGGAATCTATAGCAGTAGGAAAACAAGGAAGTGGTCTTTATTTAAAACCATATAAAACTGGATGTGGATTATATCTGAAACCTTATTCAAAAAACTGTTAAAACAAATACCTCGAAAACCACTTACAAATTATGATTTAAGTAAATATATTAATCTACTTAAAATTCCCAACTTTCGAGGTATATTCATGAGAGATAAATTACCAAAAAAAATTAATAAAAATGAAAGTGGTATTGTTAATCTCGATAAGAATAGTGGTGATGGAACTCATTGGACTGCATACATAAAAAAAGGAAAAAATATTTTATATTTTGATAGTTATGGCAATTTGCGACCATCTACCGAATTAACAAAATATTTTTTCAGCGATAAAAAGAAAAATATCGTGAAATATAACTACGACCATTATCAATCAATTAACAAAACAAATTGTGGTGAGCTCTGTCTTAAATTAGTGGTAATTCCCCCACGCTTTCTGTTAATATCCATCCTCCAATATATTTAGATGAAAATTTTGAATATTCCATTGGACTCGTAAATTTTGAAACTTTTAATGCTATTCCAAATATTGATGAGACTAATAATCTTTTCATTTATGACTCAAATAAAGAAATAAGAATACCACCAGGTAGTTATGAAATAGATGATGTAAATAATTTTATTCAAAAATTTTTGGACAATCGTACTTTTCTTCATATTTATGTCAATAATAATACTTTACGAACACATATTAAAACAGATATTCCTATCTCGTTTCGTGATGGAACTATAGGAAAAATATTAGGTTTTAAAAATAAGGAATTAGAAGGTCTTAAGGAGCACATTTCAGATTTTCCAGCGGAAATTATTAAAGTAAACGCCATAAACATCGATTGTAATATTGCCGAAGGATCATATTTAAATGGAAAACCTGTTCATATAATACATCAATTTTTTCCTAGTGTAGCTCCTGGTTTTAAAATAATAGAATCACCACAAAATGTGCTTTACTTTCCTGTTACTGTAAAGGTAATAGACAATATAAACATTAAAATAGTAGATCAAGATGGTGATCTCATCAATTTCAGAGGAGAAACGGTAACAGTAAGACTACATCTTAAAAAAATAGATGAATAATGGTTATCTTATATAATAAAAAAGTCTCAAATTATAATTTTTCAAAAAAATTTTACTCTAAAAACATTAATAAGAAAGATACTAAACGACATTTAACTAGTAATAAATTAAACTCTCAAAGGTTAACACCTTCTAATAAAAAATTTCTGATAAATTTAGGTTTCAAACTAAAATAAAATGGAATATTTAAATGTAAAAGAAAATATTCTTGTAGATGAATCAATATTAAGCTGGGAAATACTATCATTTGAACCTTTCAATCCTACAAAACTTGGATTAAATGATGAAATTAGAATTGCTCTACAACAAACAGGAAAATATCCTTTACCTTGCAAAAGTGAATTATATTTAGAATTTCAAGTTACCAAAGAAGATGATACTCCATTGGCTAATACGGTATTAATCAACAATGCTCCAGCATTCTTGTTTAAAGAATTACGTTATATTTTAAATGGTGTTAAAATTGATTCAGTTCGAGATGTAGGAATCACTTCAACTCTTAAAGGATACATATCATTTAATCAAAACGAAAGTGCTAAATTGGAAAATGCTGGATGGTATCCAAAAACGAAACCTAAAGAAAAAATTATGACTGATGAAAAAGGAAACGTTTCCCTATGCGTCCCATTAAAAATGTACTCGGGATTTTTTGAAGATTATAACAAAATAATTTTAAATTCACAACAAGAACTAATACTAATAAGAAGCAATGATGACACTAATGCTTTAGTAACCACAAGTGATGATGAAAAACCGAAAATTAAAATAACCAAACTTTGTTGGCGAGTTCCACATCTTACTGTGGCCATTCCCCAAGAATTGGCACTAACGAAAATTATTGATAAAAACAATGATATTCTTCTTACTTTCCGAAGTTGGGAATTAATTGAATATCCAGAGTTATTAGAAAATACAAGACATAATTGGCCTGTCAAAACCTCCACAAAAATTGAAACACCAAGACATGTACTAATTGCTTTTCAAAAGGATAGACGTGGTAATTTAAAATCAGATATGAGTAAATTTGATCATTGTGACCTAAGGAATATAAATGTGTTTTTAAATTCAGAAAGATATCCTTACCAGGATCTTCAGCTTGATTTTAAAAATAATAAGTTTGCTACCCTGTATGAAATGTTTTCTGAATTTCGTCAAGTATATTATAACTTTCCAATAGAACCAATATTTAATCCCAAGGAATTTAAAGATAATGCACCTATTGCTTACATTAATTGCTCTCATCAGAGAGATTTATTACAATCCGGCCCAGTAACCATGAGAATTGAATTTGAGACAAAAGAAAAAATATCGGGAAAAACAGCTGCGTATTGTGTTATAATACATGATAAAGTATTTAGCTATAATCCATTAACAAAAATTGTTAAACAACTTTAACTTCTCCCACCACATCAAATATCATTATTAAAATGAAAATATATCGAATAAGATCAGTTGTTTCTATACCATAGTTTGTTGCACAACAAATGGAATGTACAAAATACAAAAAGAAAAAATCGAACTATTTTTAAAAAAAATTAAACATCTAAAAAATCTTATTGAAGACTATTCGAAAAAACAATTTGTAATAAAAAAATTTAGTACTTTAAAAATTTGCTAAATAAAAATGAGAATAGTTATGGATGTTCAAGGATTTAAGGATGAACACAACAAGTTTATTCCTAAAGAACTTGCAATGTTTGATGGACATAAAATGAGTCATTATATTTTTAAACCACCGTATCCACTACAAATGCTTCCACCAGAAACATACAAGCAAGCAGAATGGTTAATGAAATTTCATCACTGCATCAATTGGAATACAGGATATATTCCTCTTCATAATTTTTCATCTATAGTAAAAAACTTAACAGAAAAAGGAGAATTCATTTATATTAAAGGAGAAGAGAAAGCTAATTTTATTAGAAAATATTGTACTAAGCCAATAATTGAATTGGACGAACAACCTGTTTTAATTAAATCATCTCCTAAATGTTTTTATCATTCTCAATCACCTTCAATGTGTGCCCTTTCTAATGTATTCTTTATGTATAAAAATTTTTTTATGAATGAATAAATTAACAATGAATGTCATAATATTTTTTTTATTTATCCACATCCCCACATTACTAACAGGAAATTATATTTTCCTATCTTTACATAATCAAATATTTAAACATAACAGCCGTTACACAATAATAAAACAATTATAAAAATTTTAATATTTTATTTCATACTAACTTTAATTAACCAATAAATCAATACATAAATTTATTTCTTTATTGAGTCCAATTTTTTTAAGTTCATCAAAGAATTTTAACACATTTTTAGTCTTTAAAAATTCACTACACAATTCTGCTGCTTTTTTACAACAATTTGCATGATCAACATATTTTATATATAACAATAAATCTTGACCCTCACTTTCTTCTTCAACTAAACAAGATAAATATCTGGAACATGCTTCGTTCATAATGAACTCTTCATAAAGGTCCCTCACAAAATTTTCAATTTTAGGCATCATCTTCACCATGCGATTTGATTAGTTCTTGTAATACAATAGGATCTCTAATATATTGGTTTAAATGACGAACTTCATGATGAAACCAACTTAACTTCACTAATTCACGTATAAACTGTACAATATCTTTGTTTTTAAAATAACGTTCGCACAATTTCACAGCCTCTATATTGGATATATCCAAATAATATTGAAACCAAGATGGACCACTATCAACTGCATAATGTTCGAACTCAAAAGCAGAACTTTTACATTTTTTATAAAATTTTTGAATTAATAAATTTAATTCACTTTCGTTAGAAGCAGAAGACATATTTCATTTTAGTATGTTGTAAGCTGGTAAAGTGTTGCTTTTATAATCAAAATTTAGAGAAGGGATACAAGGTCATGTTAACATGTATACGAAGTAACGCGAATGTATACGAAGTAACTCGAATGTATACGAGATAATTCGAATGAGAAAACAAAAGAGGAGGAGGATGAAAAGTGTTGATGATATGAGGTTTTTTAATAAGTATAATGAGAGATTTGAAAAGTATAATGTGAGAAGAAAAGAGGAGGAGGATGAAAAGTGTTGATGATTTACTCTTCTTACTCCTCCTCCTCTTTCCTTCTCTCATATATATACTATTTTGCTCCATTTCGGCTGCGTACTGTCTAGTATTTACCATAAAACCTTCTAGATGATTTCCGAAAACTCGTTTCTAGACTTCTATATTGATGACAATTAGTTTTCAACTAGAATGTTCTAGAACTTTATCGAAAATTCAGTTCTTGCTTTCTTTTTTAATGAAATCCGTTGGTGAAATTCGTTTTTCGCTATCTCTTTTAGTTTTCAAATAGAATATTTTAGAACTTTGTCGAAAATTCAGTTATAAGTTTCTTTATTGATGACAAATTAGGTTATTAACTCAGTTTTTTACTATCTCTCTTAATTTCCAAATAGAAAGTTCTATAACTCTGTCGAAAATTCGGTTCTAGGCTTCTTTCTTAATGACTGATCCTATGGTGAAGTCGAATTTTCGCAATCTCTTCTAGTTTTGAAATAGAATATTCTAGAACTTTGTCGAAAATTCTATTCTAAGCTAGTTTATTAATAACAAATCCGATGGTGAAGTCTGTTTTCGATATCGTTTTCTTGTTTAAAAACCGAACGTTCTAGAACTTTATCGAAAATTAATCTTATTTTCTTACATGGTAGCAAACCCAACAGTGTAATCTGTTTTTCTCTATCTCTTCTAATTTCCAATACGATTTTCTGGAAATCCCCTCACTTCTGATACCAATTGTTACGATTTTATCTTTTTAAATCGCTTCCTGGGTTCGCAGAATAAAACACAACAATTTTCACTAATACTTCCAATACTTATTTTAATTAATTCATAGCACAGCTAAAACACAACTATCTTATTACCACTTCTTAATATCTTTACTATTCAAATTTTTCTATAAAACTTCATTAAAAATCTTATCCTATCCCTATTTATATACCTATAGAATTTCCTATACAAATCGAGAACTGAACATAAAAGTTTAGATTTATCTAGAAATATGACTTATAGATATAATATTCATTTTGGCACATTGTAATAAAGATGATTCATCGTATCGGAAAATTTGTTTACGAGGGCGTACCAATAAGTTTCTACTAGTCGTTCGTAATAATATAAAAAAGTTTAGTAAAGCCATGTCTCTTTATCTGCTACGAAAACCCACTGGGCTTGCTAACTATATACATTTATATCCTATAAATCAACAAATAAATTCTGTATAGAAAAATGAAGTATTGATATCTAGAAAAAAACTTTAGAATAATCTCCCAAAAATTAACATTTCCAGTTTTTGTCGGTTTGATAATAAAATACATTTCGTTTTATATTTTTTTGTCTGCAGCAATGCAGTTAAAAATAAGATAAAAATATTACCAGACGATGTTTTTCTTGATTTACGTTACTGTTTTAAGTGGATTAGTAATTCTCTGTAAGTGGTTCAAATTTACTTTTTTTTAGATATACATATGTATACCCCTTTATATGGTAAGATTCTTTAAAAATTGTAAAAAATATGTATTTTCAGTAATTTTTCTTTTTGTATGATTAAATCTGAGAAAAAATACTTAGCAATTATTGATTTCTTTATTTATATCAATCAAAGCCAGTCTGTCTGTCACTATGATTGTCTTTTTTCTTATAAGTGGTGAACTGGCATGCTGTTTTCTTTGTTATTTGGAGAGCCTCTCTTTCTAGGAAGGCGTGTTAAAAGCTTTTTTTTAATACTTTGGAAGTGTAAAACCGTTTTTTTCTCTTATCTCTAATTTAATTTTGTTAAGATGGGTGTGTACCCTTTCTTAATCTCGATATATTAATTCTTGTAACAATCTTTTTATTTGTAGAAATACTTCTGATCCTTAGACACAAGTAGTTTTGATCTCAATATAATTAAGAATATGTTGCTTTCACTTACCGATAACTGCAACGAGTAGACCCGACAAGAACCAAAGTAGTTTCATATTTATAATATTAAGAGTGTGTTTAATTAAGCACAATTTTTCTAGTTTAAAAATTGTTCTTTATATATAGAATTTTTAACCTGTATTATCATTATCTTAAGTGTGACTGTAAAAGAAGAAATTTTGGGTAGGTGGGGAGTATTACCGTAACCTATCTTTAATTTCTTGATCGAAATTTTTGATTATCTGTGGGTAAATTTTCATATTGTAAACAATCACTTAAAGGTAAATTCATACTTGAATCACTATCTTATTTATTCCGCTCTCCATCGAAGAAATCCAAGCAGTATGAACAACACAACTATTTTCATAAACAGTAAATTAATAACAAGGACGTTGTGTTAAATAATATCAACCCAAATATTTGTTTATCTTATAATTAAGGAATCAGAGGATGATTTCCGTTCATATCACAAGTTGTAATATGTAAAAGATAGTAAAAGTACTGACCAAAAACGGTGACCCTTCTACACAGAGTTAACAAAAAAGGTTGGGACCAATAAAAAACTTTTTGATACCCATTTATCGGGAAATATGAAACAAGTCTAGATTATTTTTATGATTTTTATCCTGCATGTAGAGGTGGTTGAAACCACCACCAAATTTTTTTTAAATAGAAGATCTGGCAGTATCTCGCTAAAAGGTCATAAAAATGAAATTTGCAGTATTTACTTTTAGTCATGTCAAAATAGATCAAAGAAAGTGGCAACATCGCAAAAATTCGCATAGAGCTGAAAACTGGTAGAGATCTTCACTATTACAAATAAAATACCAAAAGTCCTCACCAATCCTTTCTCTGCTAGAAATGATAAACAAGGTCAAAGGTCAAAAATATCGATTTTTCGCATTTTTCTTGTAAATGCTGTTATCGTAAAAATAGTTGTAGATCATACAATTCTCCACAAAAATTATTCTTATACTTTTTTCCTACCAATCAATATTTCTGAGATATCGCGATTTCAAGATGCAAGATAATATGTACACAGTAGGCATATTCTGCGATGTATTAAGGTTTATGAGACAGTCCTATTGATTGAAAAAATTGGATTATTCCTAATGATTATAGTGAAACGGATTATTGTTGATTTTCAAAAAATTTTAGTCTGACTGATAATCTTCAAATACTACTTTAACGGTTTCATCTTTGCTTTTCTCTTCCTCCTCTTGCTGAATTTTTGTAGATGGTTCTAAGAATAAAGATGCATCAGCTGTCTCCTCATTGATACCATAGGAATTCTTATCTGTTGTATTTGATTTAACATTGGACCAAGACTGGCTAATTCATTCATGTTGATGAACAAAATAATTCGACTTTTTTACAGCCACAATTTTTACTACAACCCTTCTTGCAATTACAAAAAATGATGATAAAAAGTTTTTTTGTAGCAGGTGGGAGTCAAGTTTGAATAGGCCCCAAACTGTTGTTTTTTACTTTACAACCCCAGTTTTCTTTTTCTACAAAATTGAAATATCTACACTTTTCTAGAAAATATATTTTTTTGGAGCTTCATATATAGCAAGAAGAAAGCGAATCGCATTTGTGATGATGACTTGTGGAGAAGAGTCGTCTTTTTACTAACATTTTAAATATTGTTGTTTTACCTCTTTTGAAAATTGCTGATGTAGTATCGCAGACAGTTGTTGCATGTATTTAATAAATATGAACTTGACTTTTTTGCTATGCCGATAAACTTTCCGATATACCTGTGTTTGTACTCAAGCCTTCCCAGAATTTGAAAAGTAAATAATCTTATTATCTGGAGTCCGTGTAGTCAGTAGTAATAACAAATCATGTCTTCACCAACAATGATAGTTGTATTTGTTCTATTGAGTTTTTTTTATTAATGTTTCATTTATGAGGACATCAGAGGCATTATCAGCTAGTTACATTGGAATGTTTGTAGCTGTAAATTTTTCACCTAATATTGAAATGACAAGAGTTTTATTGTGGGTATTTGCAACAAATTGTTACTAGTTGTTGAGACTCTTATAAATTGATCAAAAACGAAATCAGTAGATAAAGATGTTCTTGTGGTCCGATGATGTTGTCCTGCAGCTTTAACATTTTTCTTAAAATCAATATGGCGATCAAATACTCATTCTATGACCCAGATGTACATAGTGATTCCAGATAAGTGCGAAAAATTTTAGAGCTATTCTTGAGCTAATTTAACGCATAAAAGTTTTTATAAACATATGTCTGATAATGCTTAGTTTTTAAGATAGAAAGATTAGTTTTTTAATTTATATCATTTGTTTTTAAAGATAATTAAGTCTAATCTGGAACACAACACATTTTACAGTTCTCATAAAAAATTATTATTATGTGAAACAATATACACGGTGGACCATTTTTTCTGGTCTGTAAAATTTTACTCTCTCGAACTATTTTTTCGGGAGCCACTGACTCGAATTGATTACCCAGTTAGCTTCCCTATCATATTGTGAAACTTTTTGTCTCTTAAGTTTTCCTCTAAAAGTTAATAGTTTTTCCACGAAAAAAAGAAAATATATTAGTAAAAAATCAAAATGAATTTGTTTTATTCAATTTTCATTCATATTTGTTTTAACTAAGAAAAAAGTACAACATGTTAATAACGGAATTTGAACAAAACTAACAAAATATTAATAACAGAACTTACAACAAATGTTGAAAATGATTACCCTCAGCCATAATGCAAGAATTCTATCTTCATCTTATTGAAGACCGTATTTGTTGAAATAATTCTGGAGTATTTCTTTTCCTTTTGCAAGACGTAATAATGGAATTTTTCAAATTTTCAATATTTTCAACAGGGGATGCATAAACCAAAGATTTACGGAAACCTCAGATGCAAAAATCTAAAGGATTTAGATCCAGAGATCGAGCAGGCCAGTATGGAATACATTCGCGACCTATCCAATGATTTGGATACATTGCCTCTAAGTGACAGCGTACATTGATACTAAAATGTGCTGGAGCTCCATCATGAATAAACCATGATTCTTGTCTAACTTGAAGAAGAACCTCTTCAAGAAAGGCAGGTAACTCTTCCTCTAAGAAATCACAGTATTAGTCACTATTTAATCTTAATGGAAGGAAACATGGGCCAGTTAAATAATTGCATATTACACCAATCCATATATTTAATGAAAATTGATGTTAATAACTGGCTTTAAGAAATACATGCGGATTTTTTTCAACCCAAATGTGATTAATTTGAAAATTTCTTACGGATTACCTTGAAAAGTGTGCTTCATTAGTAAACAAAATACGAAATAAAAAAAGAGGAGATTGGGCGATCATTTGAAGTATCCACTGACGAAAAACAATACTCGGCAAAAGTTTCGAGGTAAAAGCGCCTGCCCCCGCTGGATATGGTAGGGATACAATTGGTGTTCTTTTAGAATGTGAAATACTGTGGAATTGCTTATATTTAATATATTGGCATTTTTCTCGTACATGTTATAGGAGATTCTTCTATTAAATTAAGAACAGCTTCCTCTAGCGCTATGGTTCTTATCTCCCGAGGACGTTCTCAATCAGAAATTCGTTTTAGAAATGTACCATTTTCTCTTAAACATTGATGAAGATGAGCAAATGTGTTAGATGAGGTAACCTACGTTGTGGATATGATTCAGCATAAATTTGTTGAGCTTCTAATGTATTTCCATTAGCACGATCATAAACAAAATGCATATCTGAGATTTTAACATTTGTAAACTCTGTCATTTTTACTATTTTTTTACTGACTTTACATTAAGAGTACATAAAATCAATCACACTTATCTACAGAAATTGTAACACATTACAAAGAAAAACAAATATGACAAATTAGGCCTTAAATTATTTGACAAGAGCCTACTAAATCTTTTTGTCATTTAACAAGCTACCCTTACAGAACTTAATTGGAGATGTGTCTGAAGATATTTTGTGGAAGAACTATTGACTTTTAGAAGAAAGCTTGAGAGACAAAAGGTTTAACAATAAGATGGGAAAGGTAGCTGAATAATCAAATTGAGTCAGGGGCGCCCGAAAAAAGTTCGTGAGGTAAAATTTTACAGAGCCGGAGAAAAATTTCATTCTGTATATTATTTCATATAACAATAATTTTTTTGTCAGAACTGTAATAAGTGTTATGTGTTCCAAATTTGACTTAATTTTCTTTAAAAAGAAATGATATAAATTTAAAAAACTAAAAATAATAATAAAATTTAATACCCTGTATCATAGAAACTAAACATTATCCGACATATGTTTATATAAACTTTTATGCTTAAAATTAACTTAAGAACTTCTGTCTATTTAAACAGTAATGCCACACAAAGGATGCAAACTTTTATTTGTAGTAAAAAGTTTCTGCCGTTTCACACAATATAAAACCTATAAGAGTGGCGTTTCATTTTTAATTAATTCGAGTTAAATTTAAACACAATGAAAAAAAAATCATATTAATTTGAAAAACATATTTTAATAGAATTATTTAAAAAATCTCTATGTATCGAGATTTGAACCTACATTGACATAAAATGAAAAATAAAATTTCCCAACATTTCTGATCTCTCGACCGCTAGGATATTTAATATACGTAGTTCATTTCTCACATTTGCTCATCTGGAAGAGGGGCACATAGAAAAATATGTCGCCATCTACTTTACAGGTACCAAAACTAATTTTGGAGACATTGATACCCAAGACTGGCGACACTTTCTAACCGAGAACGGCCCTTCTATATGGAATTTATATTCGTTGGAATTTGTGTAGCATCTTGTTGAATCCATATCCACTTGCCATGTAAATCTGCTTCTATGTTGTTTGGCGTTAATGCAGTCGAGCTCGGAATAAGATGTTTCTATAAATAATGAAATACAAAAGCCCATTGGCATAAAGAAATATTGGTCTGCCGAATATTTCTAACCAATCATTAACTTTTTGTTGTTTTTGGCTATGAGTCTCCTGAGTTACATACACAGAATTCTACAGAAGCATAAATGGGAACAAACTGACTGGGCGCTTCCCACAGAAACAGCTTACTAAGAAAACCTTCAGTGAAGTCTATAAATATAAGTTAATTACTAATGTAAATCATTCTTGTGATCTCAATACTTGTATTAACATTCAATTCTAAATCCTGTAGTTGCTCTCATTGTATTTTTAGAAATAAAGTAATTTTTAAAAACACAAGTTGCTGTACCAAAAACTTAATTCCGGCATCTAATACGGGTTTTCCTTCGAATAATATCGATAGTTTTGTCGATTACCATGATTATTTAACGATATATATTTCCAGCAAGACGGTGCACTGAATCCCCACCATCAGGTAGTGAGACTTTTTCTGGAAACTAAATTTCCTTAAAGATGGATTAGCACCAATGACCTGTTAGTTGGCCCTCCAGATTCCCTGATCTACCTGTTCAGGATTTTTTCTAATAGGGCTTTTTATAAAATATAGAACTTGACATCGTTCGGTGGAAGAGCTTTGCAATGCAACAAATTTGGCTTAATAGTTTTTCGCAAAATTAACCTGTCATTATTTTAAATATGGTAATTCTGTATCGCGAAAATGGCAATTATTTTCAATCGTACTTAAAATAAGGTGTTTCATCTAGTATCCCGTTTGGTTAACTTATATACTTTTTTTACATAGTAAGTTTAGATATAATTTGTATTTGGGAATGTATGAAGTCTAATATACAGTGTGTCCCACGACGAACTGCCGCTATCAATTTCACGGAAAATAGTTTGGAAAATTTTTTTAATGTCCTATACCTAAGACTAACTGTTTTTGCCATATTTTGTTTTTATGTCAAAAATGGAGTTTGCAGGCCTAAACAGAACTATCAATTTGTCCTACATGAAAGCTTTTATTATTTAATTGGGGTTATTCTCCGTCTAGAATATCATCTATTTTAGTGTACTGTGATGATATTTTGATAATAAATCAATACAGGGTGATCAAAAACTAACATTAAATATTTGAAAAAATCAATAAAAGACAATTAAAAAAAATAAAATAAACCCCCTATTTTTATAATGTTATCTTATTTAGCATTAAAAATAAGAGTAATCTTTAATATAGTTGCCAATCGAAAAAATTGTAGTCTTTGAAATATTGGCAATTTAACATTTTTGAATTGTAACGCGACGAAAAAACAATAGATCACCACAGAATCAGCTGACAATCATTAGTAAAAATCATGCCGGGGCGATTAAATTATATGCACGAAGATTATTTAAATTTGTTTATTATCTATGGGAAATGTAACAAAGTTTTATCAGAAACATGCCAAACACTTGCTGATAGAGATAAACAGAAATCGTTATGGACGAGTGTTAAACAAACATTGGAAAATTTCAAAAAATTTGGCACCGTTAGGGCAAAAATACATAATAATGAGGGAAATGTTGAAATTGTAATTCTACTAGGTACTGATTTGCCGAAAGAATGCAATTTTGCGAATTTATACAGTGATACAAGACGACCCTCGATTTTTGAACAACGTCATATGGACTGATGAAGCAAAATTTACGAAAAATAGTCTTTTTAAAAGACACAATTTTCGTTTTTGGAGTGATTTAAATCCTCATGCAGTAAAATTGCCAAATTTTCAATAAACCTGTAAATTTAAAGTATTTTGTGAAAACCTGAATGACAATTCATTAATAATACAAAGCAAATTATGCCCCCTTTTAAATTATGTATCAATTTTTGTAGGAGAAAGATATTTGAATATTCTAGAAGGTTAGAGAATCACTATTTAAACAATTTATCTCTGGCGGAACACATGTAAATTTTTTACCAACACGATGGCGCTCCACCATACTGAACCGTTCCCTTTACCAACTTCTTACAAGCAACAGTTTACGACAAGTGGATTGCCGACAATGGACCTATTTTGTTGCCTCCTCGTTCTCCTGATTTAACTGTCTTATGACCTGTTTTCATTTATGGACACCCACCTTGGGTTTTTTTTACGCATGACCCATCAGCTGATTTCGGGGTTCTTGACGTCATGGGTGAAAGACATCAGTTTGATTATATTATATTTACGACTTTTTACTGGCGTTTTAATTTCTAGTTATTTTTTGTTTTGCACTTTTGGTATTTTGGATAATATGAAGCACTGACGAATTATAAGTTTTCTGACTGTATTTTTGATTTGTTTTAATGCAACATAATTTTTAATTCTTTATGAAATTGAGAAAGTAATGTGTGAATTTTTATTCTTACATCTTCTACATTAAGAGATTGCTTATAGCATATATGGGCAACTTTAATAATTCCGTTTTTACATAATTTAAAACTGCCTCCTTTTTTACTTTATTTCTGAAGTTATCATCTTGTAAATTATATAAGACCGGACAGTGTTGATACAATTCTATAATGTCCAGCACATGCTCCTTGCGCCAAATAAACTGCCTTTTTTTGTTGCCATTATATTAATAAATTTAGAAAATAAAATGTCTACAGCTAGCTTTTTTTATAGAAACAATAAAAAAATCACATACATAAAACGATAAACAATATTGAAAAAGTTAGGTTAATGGTGACATCTGACATGGACATAAGGCAAATTAATGTTACTTAATCTAGATTGTGGATCCCATAGAAGAAAGTTAGCTCACCCTTAAAAAGAAATAGAGAGTTTTCGATAAGAAATAGAGAGTTTTCGATGAGTAGTATCTCTTTTTCTAATTTCAGTCAGGTGACAGGGGTATCCGATGACCTTTGGAGTATTGTGCTTAACTTCGCCATTGAAAATATAGGATACCTGGTCTAGTATCATTATATCTATGACATCAGGCTGGCAATCATGTTTTTAAGCATTTTTCACTAAAACAAGCTGCCTAAGAATCGGAACCTCGATTTTTCACCCACCGTGACTCACAAGTGTGAACGGAAAAAGTCGCAAGTATTTTGCCATTCGTAAAAAACCCCGGGTGGGCACCCGTAAGTGAGAAGAGGTCATTAGATTATTTTATATGGGGAACGATAAAAAACATCGGCTATTGTAATCCAGTGACAGCCATGGATGGCGAGCTAACTCGAAGATGCGAAATATGTTTGGAAATTCAGGGTGGATATTTTGGATGTTTATTAAAATAAGTTGTTCCCTATGTAGGTAAGCCGTTTAGCATTTTTACAACACAAAATTGTTAAATCGCTAATATTTCAAAAACTGCAAATTTTGGGAACAAACAACTTTATACAAAGCCATTATTTCTAATGCTTAATAAGATAATATTATTAAGTTCATATTTAAAAAAAATTGACTTTAAACGATTTTTTCAATTTAACAATTAATGTTAGCTCTTTATTACCCTGTATTTATTTATTATCAAAATAATAACACAATTAACACAATTAACTAATAAAGGCTGCATATATAGGACTAATTGATAATTATGTTTCGGACTGCCATTTTTGTCATAAAATTTAAAATAAGTCCGAAACAGTTAGACTTACATACAGAAAATATGTTTATAATTTTGCGTAAAATCTAAGAATGAAATAACATATAGGGTGTTTTATTTAAAATAAGCAAGAAGGCGTCAACTTCTGGTATAACTGGAAGTGCTACCACCTTGAAAATGTTTTATCCGAATTGCCCCTATTGACTTTAGTAAACCGCCAAATTTTAAAAATTTTATAAAATGTGCCTATTTTCTGTGAAATCGATCGTGGCAGTGGGACAATCTGTATAATAAAAATTGTCTTCAATACTTAAACTATATTATATTGCAAGGATCTTGAACTCTTATTCTTACTAATATTCAAGGCCTAAGGTATTATTATTACTAAGATATGTGTTCAATATTCATGGACCACTGTGAGTTTAAGTCTTAAAAAAACAAAATTTTTGATTTATTAGTGAAATCAAATATCAACTATTATACATTTTTGAAAACCTTAAAAAATGAATTTAAAAAAAAATAGACCTCTGAAGCACAAAAAATAAATTAGATTTTACCAAGAGAAAAATTATATAGATTTTGTTTCTAAATATACCAAGAGTATGAAACTCGAAGAATTTATTTGTTGACCATTTTATTCATATAAATTTTGATTACGCCAAACTAAACTAATAGTAATGTTTTGTGAGTAATAAATAATAAAAAAATCCAATTTATTACAATTTTTCTACCATGTTTGGCTTCGCCTCCAATCAAAAGAACTAGGTAGTAAATGTTAAGAAGTTTAAACGAGAAAAACTCCTTTTCATTCTGAATTTAAGCTTATTATGTGTTTTATTTTCTCTAATATATAGTAAATGTATCACAGATCCAATAGTATTCAACACTTGAGATATTGTGGATTATTGCTGCTATCTCGTTTGAATAGCAGTCTTGTGGGTGGCACATTTGATGGACAAACGCAAATGAATAAAAATAAATAGGGTATGCATATTCTTTATTTTAACTTTTTACACTTTAAAGTCATTAGTCACTTGCTGTAAAATATAATACATGCCGTTTGGATTGTCAGCAGGTACCTAAAAAAATAAACACATTACGAAACGTTGTACAGGATAGGAACGAAGTAATTTTAAAACGTTCATAGCTTTTCATATCACCCAAATACTGCAATTTTATATTAAAGATATGTAATTTTAAAAGAATGCTTCACTTTAGCATATTGTTATTTTAAAAGTGGTGTTGATATGGTTTTTATCCTAATATTTCAAAAAAATCTCATGCCGTTGGTCCTCGGAACAAATATAATAACAAATAACCTCTGCGAGGATTGAAATATTAGCGGAAATCAAATCAAATATGTTATGATGTTCCTCTCCCTACCCCCACAAATCGACTTTACCCATCATCAAAATATGACTTTCTAAACAAATTGGGGGCATCCTTACTTGAAATTTTATCAAAGTTACCAATATATGTATATAAAGAATGTCCATTATGGTAGTATGTTAAATGAAGTTGTATTTGACATTAATTATCTGTGCTGTGGCTATCCTGATCTTGGAGCATATACATACTACTGGAGGCAGCATTTAATGTCGGGCACAATCCCCTCTACCGAGGGGCAGAGATAGCATGTAGCCCTTCTCCATGCCGAGTCTACTTCAGTTGACGTGATTTCTTACTTGGAATTTTAAGCAAAGTTGCCAATATATATATATATATATATATATATATATATATATATATATATATATATATATATATAAAGTATGTCCATTCTTGTAGTATTTTAAATAAAATTATATTTGACATTAATTCTCTGTGCTGTGGCTATTCTGACCTTGGAGCATATTAGGCCAGGAAACGAAGCGATTTTTGGGAGGTAAAAATGTCTCAAATACTGCCTGCGATCTGATTGCAGAAGTGGATAGGGGAAGAGAGTAGAAATGACGTCTCATCTCGTGCCTCAACAAATTTTTTTTGGAAAAATTGTTGTTTTTTTAACAAATAGGTCGAAAAATGATTTTTCCCCGGTTTTTTGGATTTTACGGAAAATCTAAGGGATTTAGAGAAAAATGTTTCAGAGATGAATAGTACGTCTTGAAAATATCTTCAAAATGAGTTTTTGTTTGTCCAAATCGGTCTGTAAACAAAAAGTTATTGCAAATTAAACATTAAAAATGGCTTATTTTTCAGTTGTTAATAACTTTCTTAATATTTATTGAATTGTTTTCAACTTTTACCAGAAAGTGAGTTTTAAACTGCTTAAAAAGTGTGCGGAAGTTGGGCGCTGTCGGTCCAATAGTTTTTGTAAAATTGCAATTGGTTATGAGAAAAACGAAAAAAGTGACTATTTTTGATTGGCTGTACCATCGTCTAGGAAACTGCTACAGAGTTCTGTTAATGCTAATTCTCTTCGTAAAGACTTAAGCTATCATGTAGTAAAAAAAGGGTATTTTTCATATTTTGTTTATGCAAAATCGTCAGAATGAAAACTCTACTTTATTTAGAAGCGGAGATATGGCTAATTTTTCAAGCGCGCGCAATTGAATGATTTCATATACTTTAGACTCTTATTAATGAACTGTAAAAAATTCAGCTCTTAATATAAATAA
Source organism: Diaprepes abbreviatus (assembly GCA_034092305.1). Classification (NCBI taxonomy): domain Eukaryota; kingdom Metazoa; phylum Arthropoda; class Insecta; order Coleoptera; family Curculionidae; genus Diaprepes; species Diaprepes abbreviatus. Next base: position 4,070,438 of record JASJET010000260.1, on the reverse strand, counting down.
ACAATCGCTTTGTGATTTTTTGAAAAAAAAATTGTTAACTCGGCTCCTATCTATTGGTCGTAGAGACTTTTTTTCTTCAAAATTCGTGTTTTTTTTTACCAGCTTTCCAATGATATACTTCATTAACAAATCGGACAAAAAATGCGGTTGTTAATTAATTTATTTATAAGCGAAAAATTACCCATATTTTCATGGCGATTTTGCATAAACAAAATATGAAAAATATCCACTTTTTTTTTTCAATACATGATAGCTTAAGTCCTTACGAAGAGAATAAGTACTGACAGAACTCTGTAGCAGTTTCCTAGACGACGTTATAGCCAATCAAAAATAGTCACTTTTTTCGTTTTTCTAATAAACAATTGCAATTTTACAAAAATTATTGGACCGACGGCCCCCAACTTCTGCACACTTTTTAAGCACATTTTGAAGATATCTTCAAGACGTACAATTCGTCTGTGAAACATTTTTCTCTAAGTCCCTTAGATTTTCCGTAAAATCCAAAAAACCGGGGAAAAATCATTTTTCGACCAATTTGTTAAAAAAAAACAATTTTCCAAAAAAAATTTGTTGAAACACGAGATGAGACGTCATTTCTACTACCTTTCCCTACCCATTTCTGCAATCAGATCGCAGGCAGTATTTGAGTTTTTTTTAACACTCCGTTTCCTGGGGTATATACATACTACTGGAGGCAGCATTTAATGTCGGGCACAATTCCCTATACCAATTACATTCCGAGTGGCAGAGATAGCATGCAGCGCATTCGCCTTCTCTGTGCAGAGCAATGAATGCTGCTTTCAATAGTATATGCTCAAAGATCCTCACTATGTACTATACCTTGGAGTACACGTCTACTTCAGTTGACGTCTTCAGACGAATTTCTTGAAATTTATTTCCGCTTTGACAAAAGATGAGTGATCTTCGACTTATTTAACGTCAGTTCCTAAAGAGAAAACTTACCATATGTCCAGATCTAAGCACCCAATAAAATTGTAGATTGCCAGCTTTCTTTACGTAACCCTCGTAGATGTGACCTACACTAAAAGCATCTCTTCTGGAAGTTGACCATTCTTCAGATCCTTTAAAGTTTAGTTTTTCAATCCAATTAATTGTTCCTACAAGAAGTGTCAGTATGAAAAGAAAGTAGTTATAGGTGTAGATCTAGGATCGTTTAAACCTCCATCTTCAAATTAGCTCTTCTGAAGTGGTTAGTCTATGAAATCAGCAATTGTTGGAATATAAACAGCGCTATAGCTAGAGCCTGGCAACGGGGGATACGCGCCAGGAGCGCAACAAACCTAATAATTTTTATTCTTTATAATATATATTTTTTTAGATTGCAAAGTTAAATTTTACCCTGGGCACTTTCCATCCGCCTAGTGGCGCGAGAAAGCGACATGGAGCAACAAAGATATACTATATTTTATGTGAAATAAGGACAGTCTAATCGCGTTTTCGTATCGAATTTCTCCAAATTCAAACGTTGCAATAATTAGATTTTGTTTGTGTTAAAATTTACTCAGCGAGTGTGTACAGGATGTCAAATTTTCGATGGTTTTATGGGTTATCTCCGTTATTAGTAAAAATAGGAGAATAACGTTTTTGTAGCACTGTGCTACTTTTTAAAGAAATGAACAATGCTATTAACAGAATTTTCATAAACGTCTTCTTTTTGGAGATGAAAATTATGCATTTTGGGGCACCACTCGTATTTTGGTTATCTTGCACATTATCCTAAAGTTAAAAAATAGAACTATTGACACCTAGAGACACCCCATATATTTTTTAATAATTTGTTACAAGCTTTTCAAAAATATACAACATTCTACATTTATTATTAGTACTGGGTCTTAAATCTACGTTTTTTAAATAAAATAATCAGATTCTGGTAGTAAGCCGTGACAGGTATTTCAAGAAACAAAACATCAAAATTATGGCCTTTGTGCTTCTGTCTATTCAAATTCTAACAATTCCTGGCACATAATAAGAAAAGCATGCCTCTGGCGAGTGAGATAATGTACGTATGATTAAGGCCAGAAAGTCCACTCAAGGGCCATATTGGCAGATTATCATTTTCTTCCCTTTTTATAATTACTTAACTGGTGCATACCAAATGAATACAAGGTATGGATAATGCGAGTAAAACTATTTTAACATGTAGTTGCTAAAACTCTCAACTTAATTTCATACAGCAAACATGTATCATTAAAAGAGTATATAGAACCTAAAATCATTAATCATATACACATATTTTATCGCTTTTAAAATTCTAACATAATGACAAGGACGAGTCTTGGCTCATCCGGAAATCCGATTTAAAGATTACAAAAGACTATTTTAAACAAATGCAAGATATGGATAATTTAAAGAAATCAATTTTAACATTACGCGTACTTGTTAAATTCCAAACTCAATTTTTTGAACCTACAATATTCGAAATATTGAGATCAAATAAAAATAGATGCAAATGAAAGATTTCAATTAAGGGATATATAGAACCCCAAACCATTAGTTGTATACAAATACTTTACCTCTTTTCAAATTCTAATCCTTCGTACCTAATAAAAAAGCAAGCTTCTACTAAGCGGTTAAAAGCAGGTATAACAAGGTCCGGAAATACAATAGAACTTTTCGCCTCGTTAAAGGAAAACAGGTAGTGATGTATCTGAGGAACGATAGCATGCATAGGAAGCCTGAGGAATACTCCCAAAACCATGTTGCCAGATTCTCGTTTTCCTCCATTGATTTATTATAATTATTTAGTTAATACGGGGTAATTAATTAAGTTAATTCATTCAAAACAATAGAAATAACCCTTAAAACGATTGTTTTTTCCTTAAAACGGGGTCAGGTTAGGTTGATTTTTGTTAATTAATTTAAAAAATAGCAGTAGGTGATTTGGCAGGCTTTCCTGGGACTCCCTGTGGGAGGCTGCAGAACTGTTCATTGATTACTACTAGAATCCGAAATATACTTAGCCCTTGTGTGTTCGTCAACATATTGTTGATACCAGCAATAGACTTTTGTTTCTTTAAATAGCCGTCATGGCCTACTAATATGATTGGATATTTTTTCTAAAAAATTCAAATTTAAGGCTCAATATTAATCATAAATATAGAATGTTATATATTTTTGAAAAGCTTGTAACAAACTAAATCAAAATATTCATTTAAAAAATAAGTATGGACCCCAATCAATCCTAACTGTTCTAATTGCCGTTGGCAAAAGAGAATCAAAATTATTGCTGGAAAGCAAATTTATTGAATCGTAGAGTAGAGCTGCTGGAATGAGGTGTGCCAAGGAACATATAAGGATCTAGCGAATGGCTTATTAAGGAGCTTCCCTCCTTAGGAAGGAAAGTGCTGTGAATTGTTGTGAGATTGTTCACAGGATATTGTCACCTGAGGGGCCATATTTAAATAATCGCTAGTCCGAACACAAACTTATTATACAATTTTGAAATCAAGTGGAAAAAAAAACTTTTATTGTAGCAGAAAACATTTTTTTTGTTTCTCAACTTTACGAATTTTAAGGATAATTTGGAAGAAATCCTACAACTGTCGTATTTAAAATTTTTTTCCATTTCTTTTAATAAATCCCCTAGGTATGGTGCTAAATATAAAAAAGCCTGTACATTTGACTTGACTACGGCGCTAAATATAAATATACAGGATTTTTTTGGTAATCAGTGTTGCGAATTTACATATCGTACATACACTGCACATCGTATTTTGATGTGAAATAAAATATAAAAGCAGATTAAAAAAATTTACATATATTCTTTAATCTCTACTCAGACTCTCCAAATATATCGGATATGCGATAAAAATAAATAAAAATTGCGGAAATTAAAATAAGATTTCGAAGAACTGGTTGGATTTTGCGAAATAAGAAACAATGCTGATCTAAACCTAAAATTTTGTAAAAATTTACCTAGTCTGAAGCTAATTTCAAAGATTTTTTTTATCTTACCTGGTGTATTAACCATTAGATCCAGTTGTCCATTGAATACAGCAACTGTTAGGTTGGTTTCGTTCAGAAGTCTTTCCACAATATCTGTTACTGGTTTCATAAAGTCACCTTGTAGGTGATCAAAAACGTCAATATTTGTGATGCCCCACGTATTGCTGATATTTAAAGCTTTTTGAACTTCTGGCATTATACGCTCATCTTTCAAAATTGATTTTTCTAAAATAATAAAGTAAATTTTTAGCAATCTAAAGAGTATGAATTTTGATTGTCAAAGTCGTTTTAAAACATTTTAAGGTTCGACATTTTAAATGAAATCAAATCCAATACAGCTTTATTGTGCAAAACAGAGTCAAAACTATCTAAAGTTAAAAAAACACAAGAAATCACAGATTTAACAAATAGTATAGTGTGAACTATTGGAAATGATGGTCAAAGGTTTTATTTGTACACAAATTCCTTTACAAGTATTAAAATCCAGCTTAATGATCATTTTCCTTTTGCATTTGGTTTAAAAAATCGTAGTGTTTCTAAAAAGAGGAAATATAAGCTAAAACAAAAAATATGATAACATTGAACAAATTACAAATAAGGTGGAATGAGGTATTGTTTGCGCTAGTCCATATGTCGATGAGGCCTATAATAAATTCATATCCCTAGTTCAAAAAGTATACCGGCTTGCACAGTGACATTATTCTATAAAAAAAGGGCAAAACATTTCGCAAAAAAGCCAAGAATTTCTCAAGGAGTTTTAAATAGATTCTGATATGGGTTAAAAAGCCATGAATTCCACGTTAAAAATAGGTACAGAAAATGTTTAAAAAGATTTCATTTATGAGACTTGTTACGGAATTTTTGTAATTCCTTCACCCTATTTTTCCAAACACCCTCGTAAAACTTAGAACTACTACATATATTCTGTCATGCGCAGGATATAGTCACACGATGATTATCGATTGCAAATAACAGACGTTCATTGAATCATTTTTTCACATTTGTCAAGATTTTGTTTTCACAACGGTGTATTAGTGAAAAGAAGAAAAGGTAATTATTTTTTTAAAGACTTATTTAGTTTAAAAGAGTTTCGTATTATTCTTGTTAATTTAGTCACATTATTGATTCGATTACTTCGTTCCGCCAAATTAAGAAAAAAATCTGTCAAACGTTTTTGTTTGTAAATTTTTTCCATGTGGTGGTGGGGAAACGGAATCATAAATTCCAGGTCTTCCTCCGCTGACTACGAAAGAACGAGGTAAGTTTGTTTGTTCTCTTAAGATGTTTTTTTAATTTAGTAGAATATCTTCCCTGAGACACAAATTACCTTTTGTTTTTGTTTAAGTATGTTTAAATGTATTTATAGAGCATAAATTTATTTGGCTTTTAACAATAACGTTAATTTTACGGTAATTTTTCTTAACTCATGGTTGGCCATCCTGACACGAGGGCATGAAAATTATCCTAGAGACCTGTTTCTGGTCTTAATTACCTATTTTCTTTATTAAACTATCTGTTCCTTAAGCGTTTTGGCAACTTAATGTCTTATTAAGAGTTGTACTGCCTAGTTTTATGTTTTTTTAGCGAAAAATGTATCTGAAACGGTATAGGCTATTATTTCATCTAAGATACCTGAGCTGGAAGTTGGCTTATTTGAGGAAACTTGGCAGACAAAGACTCTATGAAGCATATTGGGGCCAAAACCATATGGAAAAGGATACTCGAGTTCCAACCTACTTCATCAGGAAGACTGGAACTGAGTTTTAATTCTTATCTTTTATCTTTTGCTTATGTAGAAGCTTGCCCGTCGAATTTTGACTCCACCTGTGGGCCTACTCCAAGTTTGAGGAGATCGACTAATATTGTCGTGTCTTTATAGAAGAAAAATTGTCTTTTTATCTCATGGTGTCTTTACAGAAGACAAATTACATTTAGCCATATTGTCTTGAAGCAACAGGCTTTATTTGATTTATTTTTTTATCATTTACCTACAGTGTCTATTAAAACGTACAATTATTTTTTTGTATTCAGTCAACGTAAGACTATCTTTCTCTTCTTGTTAAATTACGAGTTATTGTTATTTCCTTTTTTTTGTCTATCACTATTGTTAACGTCTTCATAGTATCTTGTCACAATGGTGAATGTAAATTTATTATTAATTGTCGGATATTATAGCAGGTCCATTTATTTATTTTTTTTACATACAACAGGGTCGGTACAAAAGATATGCATTATTTTTCTTTAGAAATATTAACATTTAATTCTTGGCAGCACGTATTGTGTCGTAATTTTTAAGAAATATATTAACCTCTAGTATTTTAATTTTTTTGGATATAATCATATTATTTTTGTGTATAACCATTTTGAACTTTGATTATTAATGAATTGTTTGTTATTTTTGTTAACTTTTATTTTGCACACCCACTGTTTCTTTCGAAAATTACATTTTCTAAATTTAGATTGGAACCCCGTGAGCCTTACTGTCAATAATTTGTAGGGAACGCAAATTTAATAATAATATTCTTCACACGATTCTAAACTTTATTGTGTAGGGATTAAGTTGGAATTAATAATCACAGGTACATTACTTCTACATTACCTAAATTGGAAAGTTAAAAAAAAACTATTAACAGACTTTTAATCTAAAATATATAGGGGTATCCGGGAAAATGTGGGAAATCTCCAAGATATGAAAAAAAAGTGAAAGGAATAATATAAGTTCGTGTAAATTTTTTGTGTATAGGCCTCCCCTCAGGAGATAAGGGCCTCCAAAAAGCTGCAATGGAATCAAGTTTTTTACACATAATTATTGAATCACCAGGTATGTTTTACTTTGTTTTAATATGATGTATACCAGGTAAGACCCTTGAAATTACTATCCAAGAAAGTGTTGTGAATGACTTACAGCTGTAGGAACGGACTAGCTGTGACACTCAAGATCCCATTTTTTCCACTCTGTGTAATAAGAACTTTGGACAAAGTTTTTTACATACCTTTAACTATTGACTAAAAATTAAGTACTCTCCATTTATCTCGCTAATCCTAACCGTTTTCGGAAAAACATCATTTTATTTACACTGTTAGTCCCCTAACTTCTGTCGGGTTGAATATGAAAAATAGGAATTTTCCCCTGTCATCATAGTTTCAATAAAAAGTTAAACTAATTGCTTAGCTAAAAACTTCGTAAGAGGGTTCAACGTGGAATCCGTGAAGTCTAATATACCCGCAGGCACGACTAATTGAGGATTGCTGTGCATTAACTCAGCATTGTTCTTTATTTGATCACAATGAAATGTGATTTTCCGTAGAAGTTCTTCTTTATCATCGATCGGAGTGAAATACACCAAAATTTTGAGGTATCCCTACCGCTAAAAATTCAACGGCGTTAGGTTGGGAGATCGAGGAGACTAGGCAATAGGTCCTCCTCTACCTATCCAATAGTTTGTATAGACGTTCTTCAGTTGCTCCCGTACAGCAACGCTGAAATGTTTCGGCGACTTTCAAGTAGTAGGTGCTCTACTAAATCATGAAAAGCGTTCTGGAAGAACTCCAAATGAAGTTCTTCATTCAGTCGTGTCGGCAATACGAACGGTCCAATCAAAAAATTGCCAATGATTCCTGCCCAGACATTAATTGATTGGAACTGATGTTGATGATGCAAAGTAATAGTTGCATGAGAATTTTCATAAGCCCATACATGTGAGTTGTGTAAATTTATGATGCCATTTTTGGTAAACTCTGCTTCATCCGTGAAGAGAAGAGTGCTAATGAAGTTAACATTGTATCGTTGCTGATCTAATAGCCAATTTGCAAAATGCATTCTACGGGGAAAATTTTTAGGAATCAGTTCATGCAGTTTTTCAAATGCTATTGATATAACAGCTGTTCTGGAAGAACTTCATGTACTATTGTTTTCGACGTATTAAACTACGCTGATAATTTTGCTAGCGCTCGTTGAAGGAGTGTCAATTACAACATTTAAAATATTTTCTTACAATTGCGGCGTACGTACCGTTCATCCCCGACCAGCATCAGTACTTCTTTTCTAAAATTGTGATGAAATTTATTAATATTACCTTAGTCCTTACCATTCTCCCTTTGACGTTGGTCAATTCGTTGAAATGTTCTCTGATCTGAAAGCGTACGATTAGGATATCCGTCGTTATATAACCTTCTCGCTTCCAAAGCATTGCAAGATGCAAGATAATACATCACATGCATTGGATCGAATTTTTTGATCATAAGGTTGAAGGTTGAATATTTGATAGGAACAAAGATGTATCTTTTATCGAAATATGCCAAATACATGATTTAAATATAATTACGTTTTTTTGAAAACGGCTACATTTAGCGACATGAAAAAAGAGTACTTAATTTTTATTCAATAGTTAAAGGTATGTAAAAAACGTTGTCCAAAGTTTTTATCATAGAGGCCGTAAAAAATGGGGTCATGAGTGTTACAGCTAGTCCGACCCTGCAGCTGTGAGTAATTGACAACACTTTCTTGAACAGTAATTTCAAGGGTCTTACCTGGTGTACATCGTATTAAAAAAATGCAATATACCTGGTTGTTCAATAATTATGTGTAAAAAACTTGATTCCATTGCCGCTCTTTGGGAGCCCATATCTTCGAAGAGAAGACCTATACGAAAAAAGTTTATATAAACTTTTAGTATTTATTTCATATTCGGAAGATTTCCCACATTTTTCCGGACACCTTGTATAAATAATAAGAATATTTGCATCGTACCACTTTTTAAGTATAAGCAAATGATTATTGATATTACTTTCCAGCTGATTCAAATTTCCAGAAGGCCACAGGATGGTCGCGTCATTAGTGAACGTAGTAAATGAATAATAGTTTTTAAATCAGTTATGTATAAGAAAAAAATGGTCAAAGTACAGACCCTTGTGGTATTGAAGAATTAACGGAAAAGTCGGAGGATACATTATCGTTAAAAAAGATATACTCTAAGCGATTCATCAAAAATGATATTATCTCATCCAGTACATTACCTAGACTTCAAGCTACTGTAGCAGTACTCATTGGTTCACAAATAAAAAACCTTAATGAGATCAAAAATCACCCCTGTCGCAACCTCCCTATCATTATATCATAAATAAAATTCATTTAAAAACAATAAAATAGTCATTGGTCTTGGACTACAGATTTAAGAGGAGAATGAATTTTTTTGTATATTTCTGTTGGCAAAATAAAAACTGTTTAATTGTAAATCAAAATAAAGACAGTTTTGGAATGTTAAAAGTCAGCTTGATATGACACCTAATTTGACCTTTTTTGAACCTAAAAAAAGTGGCTAAAACAGATTTTCCTATATTATAAATACAAGAAGATCTATAACAATCACAATGGAATACCCAAACCATATCTGTTAAAAGTGAAGAAACTAAATAAAAATGGTCAAGTTTATACTTACGACCTGGTTTAATCGGCACTTTTTGACGCTTTGAATCAAAGTCATAAACTTTTGTAAGGACATTGTAAAAATCAACATCGCTAGAATAATCTTCAACGTACTCTTCTAAATCGAACCACGAGTTAGTTGCATCTTCCCACTGACCATTGTCTACTAAATGTTTAAGTCGCAGGGCTTTATAAGCCAGATCCTTGTACTGATCAGTGTTGACAATACCCTGAAAACATATTTCTGTTGTAATGTAGATGTTCACGGATGGTAGAATGTCTACTGGTGTTTTTCCGGTTTTTAATCTGTTCGTCAGTAGAAAAATCTTCACGACGTTTTGCCAATATCTCAGCTGGCATTTGCTAGTGATGCTTTCTTGGCCGCTTGGCTTGGAATGAGCGTGCTGGTTCTCCGTCTGCCTTTTTATACTTTGGAACTTACGCAAGTTATATCTTAGTTCTGCTTGGTTGGCTTCCATGCTTTACTGGGCCTCAGCTCGTTGTCCTGTTTCTTTGGCGTGTTATTTTTGGTTGGATTTTGATTAGAGTTTTCCATGTATTTGAGATGTTTTGTGCATCATATCTCCTGTTAAAATTTTTAGTGTTTTCTATTTCGAGAGCTTCTCAGATGATGTGCGTTCTGTAGTGCGATCTGTTTAGATTCCTGGAAATTTATAGTGAGTTTCGTCTCATGGTGATGTTGGAATAGAGATGATGTGGTTTGCTTATTTTTTACGTTATTTTTATATTCTTGGTCTCTGGTAGACTTTCTTCTGTTTGTTTGGACGATGTATTCTTTTTGCAGTCTCTACATGGCATGTTGTACTCTCCCTGGTTGTTCAATGGTATTTTGTCTTTGAGATTTGCCAATAATTTGTATATTGTTGTTTGGGGCTTGTAAATTGTGAATATGTCATGTTTCTTCAGAATTTTTTCAATTACGTCTGTAATACCTTTTATGTATGACAGTGTGGTTTTTGATTTGGGTTTGTCATATTCTTCTTTTTATCTGCTATTGCGTTTGTGTTTTGTTTTATGATCTTTTCATATTGTGTTTCTTGTAGTTGTGATGTTGTTAAGTTCTTTTTGGCGGTTTGTGGGTTTGGTTAGTCTCAAGAATTTGGAGGTCAATGTGTTGGCGACTGATTGTAACTATGATGGATGGTGGTGAGTTTCGACATTCAGGTGTCTGTAGACCATATAATCGATGCTTAGGTTGTTTTTTCTGGTTATTCGAAGGTTAAGGAAAGGATATAGCTTGTTGATTTCGACCTCCAATGTAAATTGTATGGAGTGATGCTGTTAACTCAAACAAAACCATTCCTCTGAAAACGTTACGTAGATGACATTTTGATCATACTGCCACACGGAAGATCCAACCTCGACATGTTTTTAGAGGAACTAAACAGCATTCATCACCGCATACAGTTCACATTGGTGGCCGAATTCAACAAGCAGCTACCTTTCCTTGACCTTCTAATAACTAGAAAAGACGACCTAAGCATCGATTATACGGTCTACAGAAAACCTATACACACAAACAGATATCTGAACGCTGAATCTCATCACCATCCATCACAGTTACCATCAGTCGCCAATACACTAATCTCCAGATCCTTGCGATTAACCAAATCCACCAACCGCCAAGAAGAACAGTTCTGAAACAAAACAGTTACAAAGAACACAAAAGGCCATAAAATAGAACACAAATGCAATAGCAGAGAAAAAATAAGAACATGACAAAGCCAAACCAAAAACAACACTGCCATACATAAAAGGTATAAGAGACGCAATTCGAAGAATTCTGAAGAAGCTTGACATCTGCACAATTTACAAGCCACAAACAATAATACACATATTACTGGGCAATCCTAAAGACAGAATACTATTAGAACATCAGGGGGTATAAATCGTCCCATGTAGAGATTCTGAAAAAGAATACATCGGACAAATAAATAGAAGAACGTCTACCAGACTTTAAGAACACAAAAATAGTATAGACAATAAGTAAACCACATCAGCTTTATTTCAACATCATCAGGAGACAAAACATACTATAAATTTCCAGGAAACCAAACAGATCGCACCCATAAAGAACTATAGGACGCGCATCATTAGAGCAGCTCTCGAAATAGAAAACACAAAGAACCCTAATAAAGGAGATGATGCATAAAACATTTCCAATACATGAAAAATCCTAATGAAAATCCAACCAAAAATAATACACTAAAGAAACGGGACAGCGAACCGAGAGAATGTTTAGACCCAGGGAAGCAAGGAAATCAACCAGGTATAACCTGAGCAAGTGCCAAACTATAAAAAGGCTCACAGAGAATCAGCACCCTCATTCCAAATCGAGCAGCCGTCAAGGAAGCATCACTTGAAAATACCAGCTGAGAATTTTGTTCTGACGAATGGATTGAAAACCGGAAAACACTAGTGCATATATATATATATATATATATATATATATATATATATATATGTATAGTGCATATATATATATATATATATATATATATATATATATATATATATATATATATATGTATAGTGCATATATATATATATATATATATATATATATATATATGTATGTAATGTTTTCAACATTCGCATAAAGCTTCTTTCAAGATTCGACATGAATATAAAATAACTTTGAAGAAGCTCACTATGTTGGAGTGAAACGTCAGAAAAATTATCGTTTTTTGATTTTCAAATAAGAAACCTATACCCAAGTGAAGAATTGCAGAAATATATATATATATATATATATATATATATATATATATATATATATATATATATATATATATACCTATACCCAAGTGAAGAATTGCAGAAATATATATAAATATATATATATATATATATATATATATATATATATATATATATATATATATATATATATATATATATATATATATATATATATATATATATATATATATATATATATACCTATACCCAAGTGAAGAATTGCAGAAATATATATAAATATATATATATATATATATATATATATATATATATATATATATATATATATATAGGTATATTCATTTAACTTACCAGATTATATAAGTAAGGTGCCCACGTAAGAAAAGAATCGACTGGCGATATCCATGAATCACCGAGGCCAACTCCTTTAAAGTTGCTCTTTATGTCACCACTTCTAATTGCCTGAAAAAGTTTTCATAATGTTATACTGTTTAACAACTTGGGATAATTTAAGTTATAACTCTTGGAACTGGATACCACGTAAAGGACAACCACACATTTTAAAATAATCGCGAATTAAGAATCTTTCTAGGTTTATCATATCTGTCCTTTTGTTCTTTCGTCTGTGTCTGTGTTCATGTGCTTTCCATTAATTGAATAGCAGATGTGAAGTAAAATCGTAAAAAGATTAACAATGTCAACAGCTTTCACGAAACCGTAACCTAATGTATGTTCGATACGTACTTGCTCGCATTTATTTAATATTTCGATTCTAATAAAGCCTTATGCTCCAAAAGAAAAAATTATTTCATAGATTCAAAATTATTATTAAATTTGAGAAAACCAACCTGTTGTAAATACAGGGCGATTTCTGCAGTCATTTTTCCTCCATAAAATTCGCAAAATATGTAGAGAGGAACATCTTCAAATTGAGGTAGTGCTTTATAGAACCCTTGTAATAAAACAACAAAATCCTTTGCTATTTGTGTATTATTAGTAGTAAATTCATCATTATCTACATAACTGAAGCCGGTACCCACTGGGTTATCAACAAATAAAACATTGGCATAGTTAACCCAACTAGAGTTTCTTGGAGTTAAGTTTCCGTCTATGGGACCAATCTCTTCAAAGTTTCCATACCTAAATAACACATAATAGAAGTAACAAAGTCACCAATAACTAGAAGATCTACTCTCTTGATTCTTGTATGTTACCCAACGTCTAATTTAATAATAAGGGCTGTGGCGGATAAAGATCTCTCTCTGTTGAAAGAGGGATCAATGATATCCACTTTCCTAATGCAACAGACGGACGAGACTATTTTTTTGACCCCCCCCCCCCACTCGTCCTTGCATTCACCCCTGAATCCGAGTAGTAAATATTTGGCTTGAAAATATCGTATCTTAAAAGTATTTTATTCTTACTCTGTTGATGATGACCCGGGACCTCCTGATAACCAAATAATCACCGGCCTGTCGGTATAAGTGTCGGTGGCAGTAGTATAATGTAACCACCAAAACATGTGGGCACCTTCTCTAACGGTGACAAATCCCCATTCTTGATCAGTAGGACCAAACCCTTGACGACCTTAAAAGTAAATAATTTATTAGCATGGTCTTTGGATTTAAATTAATAGGTATAAAAATAAGTCAAGCAAATTTTGAGACTTGAAAATATAACTTAGGAAATCGTTTCGTTTTATTACTAAACTGGTGACAATGGAAAATGTTGTGCGTGAAAATCATTTTGGACAAATAGCTTTCTTAGGTGAAAATAATTTGTAAACTTCTTTTAATTTTTGGTCCAAATCATATTCCATTTGACAGCAAAATTCGTAATCTTTCCAGCAAATTTTGTTCCATTTTTAATTTCAAGATGCCCGTGCGACTTCGTAGTACTAGAATGAATGAAAACATTAACAGAGGAAGTGAACATGTTGCTAACAATCCCAGAATCTTAGTTCGTAGCTAATATCAACAGCTGAACATTATGAGAATCTCTCTACATCGAATTTTAACCAATATGACCTTACATGTGTATAAAATTCAACATACCCAAGAGCTAAATTGCAGGGATTATGGAACTGCAGTCAGCGGTGAATCCAGCCTATCTTTTTTTTTTTTGGAAGGGGGGGCGGTTATATCATAAAAATACAGTATGGCAAGTGAAAGTAAGTTGTCGATAGAGAGGGAGATGCCAGCAGTTCTGAATTTGAAGCTCTTGAGGAGAAGGGCGATTGAGAGCGAACGCGTGTTTTCGACGGAAGGAAAAATGCCAATAACATTCACATTCCTAGTTAAGATGCTGGATCAAGTCTATTTTTCTAAATTCAAAGCTCTTGGAGGGGGGGGGGAGCAATTGTAAGTGAACTCGAGTTGTCGACGGGAGAGGAGATACCAAGAACGTTCACATTCTCAGGTAAGAGGGGGCCTGTTTTTTTTTCTTGATTCAAAGGTCTTGGGGGGGGGAGGCAATCTCAAGCAAACGCGAGTTGTCGGTAGGGAGGGGAGTTGCCAACAGCATTCATATTCCGAGTGTAAGAGGCACAGTCGAGTCTATTTTCCTAAATTCGAAGCTTTTGGGGGTAGGCGATCGCCCCTACCGTCCCACTCCTTAAATCCGCCACTGATTATAGTAACTTAAAATAAATTTTATCTGAGTTCTGCTAACAACACTGTGAATTGAGGACGTGAAAACTCTCAAGTGTTTGAAGCAGGTGTAATAGAATTATTTTTTTTGACTGATGGTGGTGAAGTGATTAATATGAATGATGAACGCTACAGCAATATATTAAGACATTTTTTCTGCACCAATCAGATAATATGGATCTTGATAATACGTTTTTTTAACAATATGGCACCAAGTATTACACGGCGAGGGAAATAATGGTTTTATAACGGATACGTTGTCCTGATGGTCGCATTATTTCTAGGAATGGTGCTATGAATTGTCTTGCGATATTGTACGATCTAATTCTTTTAGATATTTTTGCTTGCGAAAAACAAAGTATATGCAAACAATCCTTAGACGAATAATTACCCGAAGCAAAAGATTCATTAAAAAATTGAATCGCAATTGTACCGACATATTATTGCAGGAAGGTTGGTAATTTGTAGAAACAGCCAAGGGGGACATTTGGACCATATTATGTTTAAAATACAACCCCAATGTCTATTTTATGCTAAAAATAAACAAAAATGTTCTTTTTCGATACTGAAATACATTTTGTGATATAAATTATGACAATGTCATAAGCGAAACAAAATTGATCCACTAAACGATGTAACTTGCATGACAGCTAAATCCGGTTTAAAAATTAATTCTTTTTAATAAATCTAATTGATGCAGTATACATTTATATTGTATATGTCAACAAACAAATCTTAATATAGGAATGTCAAGACTAGTAAGGAGAATTCAAACAACGCAGAACGGAAACAAAGTTTTCTAATCTTGGTAATAAAAGAACGATTTATGAATTTTTAAGTGTTTAGGCTACCCTGAAATTTACAAAAAATTGAATTTATTTTGTCTATATTTATTATTTATAATTTTAAGAATATTCTAAACTTTTCTCGTCAAAAATTCGAATTATTACCAGAGATATAGCAGTTCGAATAATCCAGTCAAAATAGACATTCAACTTCACAAAAATTCGCATAGAGCTGAAAATTTATATAGGTCTTATATACACTATAACAAAATAAATATCAAAAGCTAGGTGTGTTTTTCGCATTTTTTTCGTAAACAGTACTTGTTATCCGAAAAATAGATCAGACAAAAGTTGTAGATCATTTAATTTTCTACAATAATTATTCTCATACTTTTTTTCCTACTAATCACCATTCCTGATATCACGATTCCAACAGTTGAAGAAGTCGTATTTTACATAATATGCACACATTGTTGCACCATCTATGAAGTAATTTACTTGGCTCAAGTAAAAATATGAAAGTATTGGTTTGTGTGATTCACACACTAAAATACGCGCAAATTATATGATTCTGAATGAATACTCACTTAGACATTCTAGTAAATTGAATTGTGTAATTTTGAAGAATATTGTGATTGAGCAATCAATAATGAAGTCGTTAAAAAAAAAATATGAAGGTGTTATTCTAGGGAGAACTATACCGTTTTTAAGAGTATGGTCTCGGTGTCCCTAAGAAGCCTGTCGGAACATAAAAAAGTCCCGTTTTATAAAAATTTTGTAAACATTAGATAACTGGCGAGAATTTAAAATGTTTTGTTAGTTGTGTAAACGGTCAACGCTCGGCTCTTTTAACAGCAGTGAAAAAGCGATCTACATCTGTATGTTCTGGGTATATTCTTGCGGAAAACAAGAATGGATTCTAATCGTCGAAACTCATTGATCTCTTCTTCCGCTGCCGCGAATTTTCCCGTATATTCTGGTCAGTGATTGGTACGATCTAGAACGGGGGGCCAATATAATATAAGCAAGTCGACAGACGACGTGGACATATTTCTTATCGAGTTTCCGACAGAGAGTTAGCGGTAATAATAGAGGTAAAATGAATTTAATATATAGGAATAAGTTTCAAGTGTGATTTTATAAGTAAATATAAAGTGACACCAATGCGTTTTTAATGAAAACTTACAAAGAAAATATCTTCTTATAAAACAACGAAATAACATTTCCTTAGAGGGACACTGCGAAAAGTGCCGAACAGAATTTAGTGTATCCCATAGAGGTGTCAGTGATATAAAGCAACATTTACGGTCCGATAAACACAGAAAATCTGAACATGCGTCATCTTCAAATACATTAATGGTTGGTTACTTTAAAAAAAGCGATTCATCAACTTCTTAAGATGAGGATGTTTCCGTCTATCACACTTTACACGAAAATCACAGTTTTGACAGCAACCATTGTGCCTTAAAGCTAATTCAACAATGTTTTGAATGAAAGTTTCGATGTGCTGAAATCGAATCAATAGTTACGAATGTTTTGGCACACAATTGAGCTGATGATATGAACAGATATTTAGTAGAAATATATCTCGGTTTCGACTGATGAAATCAACCACAGCTCTCAAAAAAAATTTCCGGTATTAAACTATTGGATTTTCAAGAGCATTTGAAGCAGCAGGTGAAACATCCGACATTATTGTAAAGTACTTAACCAAGGTTTAAGACGAATATAATTTGAACAGAAAAATTGTGGCTTTTTGTGGCATGCAAACTGCAATTTTGGCGGTTATCAGAAACGAGGTTCCAATAACGTTGTTAGCAAATTGAAGTCACATTTGAATCGATCTTTAATCGGTACTGGCTGCGGCTCACATACATTTCACAACGCAGTTAAATTGGCCGCCGACTGCCTATCATTTGATGTTGAAGTCATTATTATAAAAATATACTCATTTTTCTACATTTACACCGTAAAAGTTAAAACTTTAAAAGATTTTTGTGTGGATGTGTAGAATATCATAAACTATTAGGATACAGCAAAATAAGATGGCTTGCACTTATGCCTGCAGTCGAATGAGTTTTAAAAATGTAGGAAGCACTAAAGTCTTACTTTTTGAGCTACTAGTTTAAAAGGTTTTTTTGAAATCCTAAGCCCAGAACAATGGCTCTATTTTATTCATGTCCAAGCATCTACTTCCTATAAAGTTATTTTGAAGATTGAGGATCTAAAAATTTCTGAGGTTACAAAAGAAGTTAACATGTTCAAAGAAAAATTTAATTTAAAACAAAACCCACAATTCCTTCCTTTGACTGTATAAAGCTTAAAACACCAAAATGGTTTTTTAGAAGAAGAACTGGTGAAGACTATTGCTACAAATTGTTTTAAAACCTGCCCTGGGTATTTAAGCCAATGGAAATCTAAGTTCACTTTGAGAGGGTCAATTTGTCAATGGTTTCAACAAGGGAAGGTATCCAAAAAGTGATAGATATTTTAACGGAATCGACTTTTATTCAAGGCGAAAAGGATACCGAAATATTGGAAGAGTTTTCACTTATTAAAAATAATATCACATTATTAACGAATGGAACAACTTAAATGTAGCTGTAAAAAATCATTGAGTGAAAATCTTTAACCATTTCAAAAAAATAATCGAAACCATTTGCATTTTTGTACAATTTTTGAATATGCTTTTTGTCTACCCGGAACGCATGCATCGACTGAAAAAGTTTTTAGTTTAATTAATAAAATATGGACTGTTAAATAGACGCAGGTGCAGGTAGTAGTGCTCCAAGCTATTATAATTTTAAAACTAAACGTCATTAAAGCTTTGCTAGGATTTTATTTATATTTAAAATCGTCACCATCTGTATTAAAGCAAATTTGTTCTTTGAAAAATAAAATAAACCTGAAGTTATTGATTAGTTTAACATTTGTTAGTAAAAATAATTATTTCTTTTCCATTTTTGATTTGTTTAATACTAATTTAATGCTTCAGTGTTTATTTTTTATTTGTGTATTATTTACGTTGTATGCAATAAACAATAACCAATTATTAATTTGCATTTATTGTGTTAAAACGGCAATATTTTCTTTCCCAGTCCATTTTTCTGTCCAAAAAATGGTCACTTAATTTATAGAATGCATGCGATGACTACTGTATGTGAAGGATTGGAAGATTTAGCTAATGTTAGAATTGATACAACAGATCAACATCTAGATGCAAGTGATTCGTGTGTAAAGAGAGATACATTAAAAAACTTCTTGAATGGTTTTTATACATGATTCTTTCCCTGAGATTAAAAAAACATCATGTCAATTGCCAGTAGAGTCGTCGGTGATAATAAAATCAATTGTCATAATGTCCGTGAAGATGGAATTGCTTTTATAACTAAAATTACTTGCCAAATGTTTAATAATATTAAATTAAAACTCACTGACAAAGTACGTCTTCTTTTAACTATGAGCACTATAAAAGTTCATGATTTGAAGATAAGGATAGACCCTGTGTTATTATTTCACAGAATGACTATTTCTAAGACATTTGAAAGTAAACTTGAAAAATTCTTTGAATATGATTTAGTACCCTACCCATTATCACTCTTCGATGCAACTGGAATGCATAAAACCCAAAAGTCAGTCATTTATGATTGTTTTCCATCTATGAACAATAAAACTGACAACTCAAATGTTACCTACATCTTGAATCACGTTGTGTGAGATCAAGAAGAAATATTTAATGTTATTTTTGATAAATACGTTCAGTATGTACACAGACATTTTGGTCATAGAGTGACTATCGTATTTCATGGTTATAGTGATTATAAGAAAAATATTAATGCTGCAGAATAATGTTGTCGAACTACAAAAACATCTTTATCTTCTGATGTTGTTTTTGATCGATTTATGATAGTTCGAAAAAAACCAATAGCAATTTATTGCAAATACTCACAACATGTTTCGCTTCATTTCAATGTTGTGTGAAAAATTTATAGCTGCGAACATTTTAGTGAAACAAGCTGACAATAACGCTGATGTCCTCATAATTGAAACAGCAATAGAAAAATTCAATAGAAAAAATACAACTCTCTTTGTTGGTGAAGATGTTGATTTTTTAATAATGCTGACTGTACAAGCTCCAATTGATTATTTACTTTTTGTAACTAGGGAAAGCTCAAGTACAAAACAAAAATAAATTAATCTGAGAGTTTGTTTCCATATCCAAAAGGCTAAGCTCATATTTTATTTTTACATGCAATAACTGTCTGCGATGCATCACCAATTTTCAAAAGCGGTAAAACAGTATTTAAATTGTCAGAAAAACGTAATAATTTAACTGATTGTTTAGAAGTATTTCAGAAGATTACTTCCTGCTATATACGGAGCTCCAAAAAAATTAAGTGTCTAGACCAGGCGCGGATCCAAGGGGGGGGGGCGGTGGGGGCGATCGCCCCCCCCCCCCCCCCCCCAAGAGCTTTGAGTTCAGGAAAATAGACCCGATTGTGCCTCTTATAATATAGTTTATTCAAGAACTAGAGAGAGTAATAAATAATTTTTTACCCTTTTTTTTCTTTTCTTTATTCCGATGTCTTTGGAAAAATCTGTTAGACACATATATTTTTCATAGAAATGGGTTAGAAATTTTATAATCAAAAATTCCGGTCCATAATAATGGACTATTTGGATGGAATAACAAAATATATTTGGATGTGAAGTGTTAAAATGGATTTCAATCCTTGTCATAGGCGTCGGAAAGAGGATTATTTTATCACTAAGTATTTATAGCATAGAATATTATTTCGGTTAAAAACTTAAAATAAAAAGTTTTTATATTATTTTCTTTCTTATGGTTTCTTAATAATTCACATACATTAGAAAATATAGATAATTTTTTAACACAAATCACAACAGTATTTTTATTATTTTTAATTTTGGCATAGAAACTGTTTTAGGTACATTCAGACTAAAACGTAGCCTTTTTCTCTCAAAAAACTCTAAGTTATAATTTAAATACTTACAAAATACCCACTGTCAAAAATACAAGAACTTAAACATATATAAAAAAATAAATTCGTTCATATAATATTAAAATTTTTTTGGAGCTGTCGGTCATTGTATTATTAATTAAAAACATTTTTAGGATATTTGACGCTTCAGTTTATTTATTTCTTAAACCATCTGCAAAATTAAAATTAAACACTAAAAAGGGATTCAAATGTAATTAATTTTTATATATTACAGAAAATTTAAATAATAAATTGTGTTTACGCTGGTAAACATTACGTATCTAATTTGTAATCAAAGTCAGTGAAGCTATCTTCGCTCAAATTAATTATAATTGGTTCCTCTATCTCACCGATCATGAGATCGAGTTTCCCCATTTGCTTTTATGCTTTTATTATCTGGATTCTTCCCAATTTTCTGCAGTAACTCTATTCAAAAAAATCTTTCTAAAATTCAGTTAAATCACTAATTTCGTAAGTTGTGTTATTTCTAGCAACTCTATCTTTTACTTGAGAGAGATTTTTCCTTCTCCAACGGACATTTTCTGACGATCTATAAAAACAGATTTCCTATCTGGTTTTTCCCAGCAAAAATCAAGTTCTCTGAGCAATTTCTAGAGCTCAGTTCTTTTAGTTTCAGGAAAATCCCGATCTTCATTGACTTTATTTAGAATTTTGTTGACGGTTGGGATCTGCTTCTCATAATAAAATGTATGTACAACTCCTTTGATTACACTTTGTGTGATCAAATGTAGCTTGGGAGTACTAACAATTCCAGTCGTTTTTTTTTCTCCTTCAGTAATCGGTAGATAGTAGATTTTCCAACTCCTGTCATGTTCGAATATATCTCAATAGAGCTTTTAACATTATTATCGAGATATTGATATTTTAAGGTATCATAAACATTCATCGTAATAAGTTTTTAGTTGAGGAAAAAATGCCCTAGTTTAACGATTTTGGAATAAATATAGATGTGGAAGCCATATCTTTTGGGTATCTCACTAATCTCAAATATATAAAAACAAGCACAAGCAAGATAAATTATTAAGGACACACTGTAAGGTGTACTTTGCTTACTGACAGTAATTAAATTGAACTATCAGAAATTTTATTGTTGCAGTAAATTTATAAAAGCTTATAATATTTAAATATAATTAAATGTAATTAGATTTACGGCAGTCCTCAGTTACCTGCGTACTGGAGCAGGTACGTTGGAGGTTTCGGTAACAGTTTTATGACTCTCTCTAGTTCTTGAATAGAGTATAGAAATATGTACGCTTGCGATCGCCCCTCCCCTTTCAAAGTGCTTTGAATTCAAGAAAATTGACCCGATTCTGCCTCTTGTACTAGGAATGTGTATGCTGATCGCATCCTTCGCCCGGTCGGCAACTTATTTTTTCTTGTGATCGCCCCCCCCCCCCCACTCTTCAAGAGCTTGAAATTCAGAAAAATAGACCCGACCCACCCTGCCTTTTGCATTAGAAATGGGAATGTTGCTGGTGTGTCTCCCCCCCCCCCCCGTCGACAACCTACTTTCGCTTTCGTACTTTTGTGATATCACCGCCCCCCCCCCCCCCCCCAAAGAGAGAGGCTGGATCCGCCCCTGGTCTAGACAAGTATAGACATTTAATTTTTGTTAAAAATACACGGAACAATAAAAGAGTCTTGTCTTCCCCCATCTGCTTCTGCTTATGAACACTTATATAGTGTATACTATCAAGTTCAAGTGTAGCTAGGCAATCAACTAGACCCAGAAGATTAGGATCTTTCTTCTTAAAACAGTTTATAGAAGCCCAGTAGGAAAAGGAGGAAGAAAGCGAAGATTAAGACCCGATGAAGTAGCATTTGAAGATTATCAATCAGATTAAAATTTCACGAAATCAACAATGAACTGTTCTACTTTAATCATTAACAATGATACTATTTTTTCAATGAATAGGATACTGTTTAATTAAACTTAATCATAATAGATCTTGTAGTATGCCTAAACGAAAGTCGCGATAAAAATAAAAAATAATGCGCCAGTTACACGACCACAATATTTTCATCTTCGCTTTCTTCTTCTTCTTCTTCTTACTGGATTTCTGTAGACTGTTCTAAGAAGAAAGATGCATCAGTTGTCTCCTCATTGATACCATAAAATCCTCATCGTTGTATATGATTTACCATTGGAACAAGACTGGCCTTGATAATTCGTTCATACTGGTGAACAAAATAATCTGACTTTTTTACAGCCCCAATTTTTACTACAACCCGTATTGCAATTACAAAAAATAGTGTTAAGAAGTTTTTCTGGAGTAGGTGGGAGTAATGTTTGAATTGGCTTCAAATTGTTATCTATTGATTTTTAGCCCCATTCTTCTGAATTCAGTTGAACTTGATAGTATACACGATATAAGTGTTGATAAGCAGAAGAAATGTTGGAGGAAAACAAGATAGTTGTACTATATTATTGTTCCATGTTTTTTTTATAAAACTTAAATAAATTTATTGTGTATTCAGGCAATTTTTTGTGGAGCTCCATAGCAAGAAGATCCGATTTGTAATGATGACTTGTTGAGAGGAGTCAATCTTTTTAAATACTTCTGCACAATCAATTAAATCATTGCGTTTTTCTAACAAATTATATATTGTTGTTCAAGCCGTTTAGAAAATTGCTAATGTAGAATCGTATTATTGTAGTTATTGCATGTAAAAATTAACTATGCGCTTGACCATTTGGATATGCAGATAAATTTTCTAATGAATATATTTTTGTCTCTACTTGAGTATTCCCAAGTTTTAAAAATTAACTGCGGTAAAGTGTTGGCAACAAGAGAGAATAGTTTGACAGCTGATAGTTTAGAGTTAGTAAAAATGGAGCACTACACGAGAGTATAATGCGCGTTTTTATTGTTGAACAATAATTGAAATATAATAAAAGTTTGGCAGCCACAGTTCGCAATTCTCGTAAAAATTATGGTTGGAATATTGATTTAGCTTCGTCAATTGTGAAAAAAGTAAATGAAAAATTCAGGGAGACTATATCAGTTGGTGATGTTACACATACTGATCGTCCAATAAAAAGCTATTCAAATGTTAATATCGATGCAGTGCGTGAGAGTGTTGGTGAAAGTCTAGGAACATCAATTCGGCATCGTGGATAAGAATTGCAAATTTCAAGAAGCTCTCTACAGCATATACTCTCTAAAGATATGCGTCTCCATGCTTACAAAGTTCAATTGATACAAGAACTGAAGCCTGATGATCATACACAGCGAAGAGACTTCGTTGAATAGATTATTGAACATTAACAAATGGATGCTGATTTTTTGAGCAAAATCATCTTTAGCGATAAAGCTTATTTTCACCTTGATGGCTTCGTTTATCGTCAAATTACCACATTTTGGGTTCAGAGAACCCACATGTGATTGTTGAAAAATAAATGTATCCAGAACGTATCACCATTTGGTGCGGATTTTGGGCTAGAGGCATCATTGGACCATAGAGATAGAAAATGAGGCTGATCAAGCAGTGACTGTTACTGGTGCTCGATATCGAGACATAATAACCAAGTTATTTCTGGCTAAATTGAATGATATTGACGTGGATGACATATGGTTTCAACAAAATGGTTCCACATACCATACAACTCATGAAACAATTCCATTACTGTATGAGACATTTCCTGATAGTGTTCTCTTTCTCTCTCTTTCTCTAATCAGAATTCGCCCCTTAGATCATGTGATTTTACACCATTGGATTTTTTCTGTGGGGTTATTTGAAGTCAAAGGTCTACGTCAACAAGCCCACAACCACCAGTACATTAAAGAAGGAGATTTAACGCTGTATCAAAGAAATTCGGTCACATTTATACAAAATGGTCTTGGAAAATTTCGACATAAGAGTGAATATGTATCAGCAAAGCCATGGAAGTCATTTTGTCCGATATGTGATTCCATATATAACCCTATCCTATGCATTTTATGATTCAATAAAAAAATTACAATTTAAAGAAAACTGTGTTTTCTATTTAATTCAAATCTTGCGTAAATTTGACATTCCTTTTAATTTGAACGTATTTTAATGTGTGCCTCACAAAAACCAATATAGACATTTTTACTTATATTGAGCATTCTATGACGTATAAAGGCAGCGTAAGAGTGCATCTTAGTATCTCTAATGTTTGGAATTGCCAAATCTCAGGAATGGTGATGAGTGGGAAAAGTATAAGAACATATATTAAGAATACTTTTTAATTTAATTTGAAGGGATGGAGCATGCTCACTCTTAATTCTTTTTTGTTAAGGATTTGACTATTTAATTCTTGTAAATGTTTATTTTTTCCGCTTAAAGAGAGATTTGTGTTTTTGGAACAAATGCAGATTTGACCCTAATATAAATAATAATATATATTTTTCACTTACCGAAAACTGTAATGAGCAAACCGGACAAAAATAAAAATAATTTCATGTTTTTAATATTAAGAGTAGTTTAACGTATACTTTTAGAATTCACTGTATTATCCTAATTAAAAAAAAATCTTGTGTTTTATATATTCTTTTTAATCTGAACCATCCTTATCTTAAGTGTAGCATAGAATACGAAGAGACTGTAATCAGTTAATTAGTAAGTGATATCACACGTCCTTATTTTAACTTTTGTTCAATTTCTTGATTCTAATTACTGATTATCATTTCTTAAAATTACTTATTATATAAGTATATTTGACTCGCAATCTTTTAGGTAAACAATGGATACGTGCTCTCAATATAGTGTCCTGTAGCATGCGCAGCATGCAGTCAAAAAAATAGTTTATGCTTTGATCTACAAGACGTTGGCAATGAGTTTTAAACAAGGAAAGTCGTTGAGGTTGCAGAAAACGAATATGAAGTTATTTTTTCACTAAAAATTGTGAACATTAAAAAAAAAACAGAAAAATTAGTAAACAATTTAAAAAAATCATAATCGAGTCGAGTCGCTATAACTTAGGATATATATATATATATATATATATATATATATATATATTAGCGTTATCTGTCAAATTTTAATTATTTTCAAAAAAAAATTCAAAAGTGGGGTTAAATCCCAAAATATCGAAAAAAGTTGTTAAAGGATGTTTTTCTAGATGCAATTTTAGCTCATATGCAAAATTTCAGCTGCACCACTGTTGCAAAATAAGGGTCAACGTAACCTACATAAAAATTCTTAGTTTTGACAATACTTCACCCCAGACATATTTTGTTTAAAGCAGAGCTATATTCAATGTGTGTTTTTCTACAAAATCCAATAGGGCTATTAAAATTTGGTCACATGTGATGCATAGTTATATATATATATATATATATATATATATATATATATATATATATATATATATATATATGAAGTAAAATGCGAACAGTAAATGCATACCTAGCTCCAACCATATCCTTTCCGTGTTAGAAGTTGCACAGTTTGAACAAATTGCTAAGGAAAAACAATTTATCCTATTTCACCACCATCGAGATAATGGCCTACCTGTACCACCATACCGAGAAGAAAGTCAAAACTTACCCTCTCCGCCACAGTGATGCGGCAGAAGTACATGTTTCGTCTCTACTAGACTCATCAGGGTACCGACATGCATCTGGCTGTGCAAAGAACAGATCAGAAAGAAGCATGCAAATACTGATCGCGGCTTCGCCGACGTCCCGCCGGATGGCGTATATATGTTTATGCGGCTTTCACAGATTCCTCCGTGTGAGATGCAATAGCAGTGGATATATCCACATTATGCCGTTGTAGTGCTGAAATCACATTCAGCAAACGTACAACTATATGCAGCTCTGTGCATGAATGAAGTAAAATGCGAACACTGCCTCTGCCTCTGCCGTATCACTGTGGCGGGGAGGCTAAGTTTTGACTTTCTTCTCGGTATGGTGGTATAGGTAGGCCATTATCTCGATGATGGTGGAATAGGATAAATTGTTTTTCCTTAGCAATTTGTTCAAACTGTGCAACCTCTAACACGGAAAGGATATGGTTGGAGCTAGGTATGCATTTACTGTTCGCATTTTACTTCATTCATGCACAGAGCTGCATCTAGCTGCGAAGGAATCCGCGAAAGCCGTATAAACATATATATATATATATATATATATATATATATATATATATATATATATATATATATATATATAAGTAGTGGGAATAGGGGGCTCCTAGTTGACCCCCCCACCACTTTTTTGATTGGTCAGCCAAGAATGACCTTGTTTCTGATTGGCTGCCCAAGTTCGCCCCCTATTCCGATTGGTTTCATAAACTCCGCCTCTTTTTGCTCCACCTCCTACCTCCTTCCTAACCACCACAGTAGTTGGAGGGGAGCTGGTAGCAGTTGGAGGGGGGCTGGTATTTTAAACGATCGAATCTGAGCGAACTTCAGTCATTCGTGCGCGATGTCAAATAGCGACCAACAACAACAACAACAGCAACTCATTGAACGTGTAGGCCAAGTAATAATTTCCTACCAAAAACACGGAAAAAATCTTACCGATTTTGAAGATCAAGACTTGGCCTTCTTTCCCATCAACTACTTGAAAACATTCGTCGATTCACTTAGTTTACAACAAATTTGGAACAGGTTGCCGGAAAATTATAGAAGTGACGAAGAATTGCAGCTAAATTTGCCGTGTTTTAAACACTATCCACTATATCAACACCACATAGACGGCCCGCCATTATCAATTAAAAAGTGTTGTAAAATTAAAAAATAGTGTGAACAAGTGAATCGAGTTTCATCGGACAGTCTTCGAAATGGATCAGACACATGTATATTTAGATTCTGCTTGTGATGAAACGATCCAGTCAATGTACAAAGATGAAACAACTCATTTTAACTTGGCTGGAAGAGGAAAGTTTCACGCAAGACAGGATTCTCTGATCACTATTGATCGAAATAATTTCGAAGACGACGATGAAGATGAAGAAGATGATGGGATAGAGGATAATGGCGTTCCAAACGGGTGTGGAGAAGAGGGGCTCGTGAAAGTGGCAAAAATAAATGCAAGTGATACATTGACACCAAATTACCTTACGCGAGAAGTGTGCGTTTTTCAATCTTATGTCGTAATTATTTCATCTTCTGGCGGTGCATATAATTTATGTTGTGAATGTTACTATATACATGCTTTAAATTGCCCAAATGGGAAAAATAATTTTGTTAATAGCCACTATAAACGATCCTTTATATGTTGCGAAAAAGATCTGCAATGCAACACGTGTGAAAACGATTTATTCATAACAACTCCTTCACAAGCATGTATAATATGTAACAAACCAGAACTAAAGAATATGCAAAACCATCTAATCGAAAAATCAAATTTTAAATAAATTTATTTCACTTGCACTTATTCATGCACTATGGCGTTTTTAATATTAAGTTTAAGTTTAAAATATTTTATAAGAATTTAGATTTTGTTCTGCTAAGTTAAATAAATATAAGAAACTATGTAAATAAATATAAGGGAATGATGTGAATAAATAAGAATTTGTATTTATTCCCATTGAAAGAAATTATAATTTTGTTCTTTCAGTGTAGAATAATTCTTTTCAAATAATATGCACAACAACCCTACCGATAAATCAAATTTAAATAAATGAATTTGATACTCCACTTGAATTTATTCATGCACCCTAGTAGTTTTTGAATATTAAGTTTCAAATGTCAACTAATTTAAATAAGATTTCATATAAAATATAAGTTGTAAGATATAAGTTATAAGATATATATTAAGTTTAAGTTAAATAAATATAAGGGTGCCATCTAAATAAATAGAAATTTGTTTATATTAAGATTTGAAGAACTAATGATTTTGTTCTTTCAGTGTAGAATAATTTTTTCTACATAATATGCACAATCAATCCTATCGATAAATTGAATTTTAAATAAATGAATTTGATACTGCACTTGAATTTATTCATTCACCCTAGTATTTTTTAATATTAAGTTTAAAATGTCAACTAAGACATTTAAATAAGATTTTATATATAAGATAAAGAACAATTAGGTTTAATTCCCTGACAACAGACTATGATTTATTCTTCCATGTTAAAAAAAAAAACCTAGTTTTCATTACTATGCTTGTAAAAAAAATTATATTCATCCTATTCATAATAATTCTTTCAAGTTAAAGAAACTTGGTTATTAGGTGTGATTCTGTATAAGAAATAGAAAAAAATAAAATATTTTCTTCAACGACTTTGTTTTTTATTATTCCTATATCCAAAATACAAATATACATATATACATAAATACATATTTATAATTTATACCATTTTGGGTTGCCAATTGCTGCTGTCTGCCAGAGGTTGCTGTTGTCTGCCATAGGCTGCTGCTTTGCCATCGGTTGTTGTTGTCTGCAAGAGGTTGCTGCTCTGCAAGAGGCCAATTTATAATTTATAATTTATTGGCCTCTTGCATTTTCGAGGGTAACTCTGCCTTCGCTGCTGCTGCTGTTGTTGTTGCTGTTGTTGTGTCTGCTCCTGATGCTGTTGATGTTGCTGTTGATGTTGCTGCTGTGGCCTCTTGCATTTTCGAGGGTAACTCTGCCTTCGCTGCTGCTGCTGTTGTTGTGGCTGCTCCTGATGCTGTTGATGTTGCTGTTGCTGCTGTGGCCTCTTGCACTTTCGAGGGTAACTCTGCCTTCGCTGCTGCTGTTGTTGCTGTGGTTGTGGCTGCTCCTGCTGCTGCTGCTGTTGTTGCTGCTGTTGTTGTGGCTGCTCCCGCTGCTGCTCCTGCTGCTGTTGTTGCTGCTGCTGCTCTGCCATAGGTTGTGGCCGATCTTCTTCCATAGGCTGTTGTTGCTCCATCATCAAAGGTTGAAGATCCATTGCTCGGTCTGGATCCCACTCAAAGGCGATAGGCTCGGGATCCAGGTCTGGCTCAAACATATTGATAAATTCTTCATCTAAATAGTCAACCTCTGATGGTGGCGGCCACATCACCGTGTTCTCGGAATTTGGACTCTGACGATCCATCAGATTGATCTGATTTTCCAAGAATCCCAGAAACTCTTGTAGTGTTATAATTATGAACGTACTCATTTTGAGACTTTAAACTTAATGAATGCTAAGTCAAGACGCTGTAAATCCTTATATACAATACTGAAATACCACTTTTCCTACCTCCAGCGGCAAAACCAGTCCGTAGAATGAGAAGAAGAAGAAGGCAAAGATAGCGTGAACTCGAGAGAGGTCGTTCAACGGTCGTAAGTTGTTTTGTTCTTAAGAAAAAGACGAGTAAAGAGGAGAAGAAGAAAAAAAAAAAAAAAAAGTTGTTTTTGGAATAATATAAAAAACGGAAAAAAAAAAAAAAAAAAAAAAATTAAAAAAAAAAAAAAAAAAAAAAAACTGTTTTTTATATTATTCCAAAAACAACTTTTTTTTTTTTTTCTTCTTCTCCTCTTTACTCGTCATTTTCTTAAGAACAAAACAACTTACGACCGTTGAACGACCTCTCTCGAGTTCACGGTCTCACGGTTCCCGTCGTACCATGCAGTGCCACGCCGTACCAGCCGGTACCAGGCTCTTGGCTGCTTTAAAAGGCGGCTGGGTACGAAGCGTCTCTTCAGTTTACATCTCGCTATTAGCGTACGCTTGTAAAATTATCGAATCTGTTGTGAATATATCTAGATAGTCCGATTTATTTCGAATTGTGTGACGTAGTGACATATTAATTTTTATTTGGTTTGTATTGTTGATTTCATATTTTTGATTTGATATTTTTGATTTAATATTTTTGACTTAATACTTTGGATTTTCATTCATTTTTACTTAATCTTCTAAAAGCCAATTTTTGATTGATTTTTTCATTTTTGTGGATTTTTTTTGATTTTTTATTGATTTTTTGATTTTTTTATTGATTCATAATTTTTTTATTTTTTAATTTATAATTTAAAATGTCATTTTTAAATGTAAAAATTGAAAACATCGACTTAACAGCCTTCGATTTAAACGACGCTTGCCTTGTGCATGATTTGATTGATTGTTCATTTTGCGGGCTAAGCGACGAGGAGCTAGATATTAAATTTAGGGAAATTGATATTAATACATTTAACAATTCATCTGAATCTGGCGATTCTTCCGAAATTGGTGAAAGCGATATTTTGACACAGCTCTTAAAAGTTTTGGATGAATCTATTATCCCTGATATTCCTCAAGAACCTCTTGAAACAATTAATTTCGATGATTTAAATAATGATATATTAAGGAAAAATTTAATTAACAATTCTGAAATAAATGAGGGATATAATTTGGAACAACTTTTAGATATATTAGAAGGGGGTGAAATTTGTGAAAATAGCTCAGGGCAAAATTTAATTAAGGGTGATGTGGAATATCAGGAGACTTTTGAGAGCTGTGAGGAACAAAATAATAAGGGGGTTTTAAACAATAATAATAATGGGGTTGGTAACGAGGGAGCTTTAAATAATGATAAGAGGATTGGCATTGGGGGTTTTTCGAAAAATAATATGGAAGAGGTTTATCGCCCCCACTATTCGCCAATTTCAGATGCATCGTCAGATTCATCAGAGGATTCCAACGACAGCGTTGAGACTGTTATAAACGTCTCAGCCAAAGCTCAGCATAATTTTATTAAAGTGTTGGATCAAAATTTAATTGAAGGGTTGGATCAAAATTTTATTCAGGGGTTTGAACAACCATCCAAATTTGGCTATACCAGAAATTCAGTAAATTCGGTAGATGTTTTTGATTTGAGTTGTGGCGAAATTGTGGGGGACATTGAGGTATATACTTATACTGAAAATTTTGAAGATGAGCAGCCTCAATGTCCCTTAATTTCTTCCTGTAATCAAAATCAATTTTTGAAAAATCCTTCTGGCCTAAATTTAGAACAAAGTTCTGAAAATTTAATTGAAAAAAATTTACCCAAAAAACGTTCTTTATCAGAAACAAATGATTGTTCAGATTTAAAAAAGTCAAAATTGGACGGTGATATTTCTAGTTCCCAAACTTTAGGGGCACAAATTTCAAAAAATTCTTTACCAGTCGCTGTAACAACAGCTCCGAAAATCAATCCAACAAATAAAGTCGCTATTGGAGAATTAGATAAGTTTCTACATAAGAAAACTAAGCCGAGCTTAAATAGGAATGAAACAAGGTGTGCCACATCTAGATTTAAGTCAATGGTTTATTCCTATTTAAACTTAGATAATATATGTAATAATTTATCTAATTCGACTTTAAAAGACGTTAAAAATTGTATTCAACGACAAGGCGATCTTCTTTTAAATTTGGGAAATATATTTTTTAAAAAAAATCCATGTTTTTCTT
This sequence comes from Diaprepes abbreviatus, assembly GCA_034092305.1. Lineage (NCBI taxonomy): Eukaryota > Metazoa > Arthropoda > Insecta > Coleoptera > Curculionidae > Diaprepes > Diaprepes abbreviatus. The sequence continues at coordinate 4,038,574 of JASJET010000260.1, read as the reverse complement.
CAAATTAAAAAGTGAATCCAAAAGTTAATTCAAAAGTAAATCCAAAAGTTTTCTAAATTGCGCGAGCTGAAAAAATTGCTAATTATTCTGTCATTGGGTCTTGATAGATCGAAATTGTATTTATTTAAAAGCGACACGGCCCTAACCGATTCCATTTTAAAATGACTCTCCTTTGCACACACTGCTTAAGAGAATTTAAAAGAAAATCACATATTGTACGCCACCTTCGAGAAAATGTTGTTAATAACGAAAACACCTTTAACTTGGAAGATTATATAATTAATCGTAAGTATTTTTTTTATAACATATTTAGCTATAATTTTCCTTTTAATTTTTTTTTATTATTAATAAAGGTTTACAGAGGAATTAAAAAATAATAATTGTTTCAGTTGATGAACTACTTTCAAGACCTCCAATGCGATTTTGCCAAGATTGTGAAGTAAATGTCAAATCTAATTCCTGGAGCACACACTTGAGGACAAATATTCATAAAAACAGGAGCTGCATAAAATATGGAAATGGAATTGACATTATCAGGAGTGCATTTAAATGTCGAATAGCTTCCTACAGAATATATTCGCAGAATTATCACATCGACATCAAAAAGTTTCAGCAAGATGTTGGTAATAAAGTGCAAACATTAATACGCCAGCGTCAACAGGAATTTACATGTGCTAAAGTAAATTTGGAATTATTTGGAATATATTATTCTCCAACTTTAACCTCTACTTCAATTAAGTCATTTAATACACCGTTCTTCATTGTAACCCATACAACTGATCTACAACAGCTTTACGATGATTTATTCAAGATTATTGAAACCAAAGCAGATGAATTGCCGGAAAGAGACTCAGGTAATTATTATTTAATCTCAAGAGCTAAGTTTTCTTAATCTCAAGAGCTAAGTTTTCTTAATATCACTTGTACATCTCTAACAAATATTATTCAGAACTAATTTTTTAATTCCTATTACAGGGTGGGCTCTACAAAGAATTCTGCATTTGGAAGTCAACATCAATAAGTACAACCCATTGAATGCCTCCTCCTACATTAAGATGCATCACTTTTCTAAATCAATAGTGAATGTGATGAATGAGGACAATTGCTGTTTCGCCTGGGCAGTGGTTTCAGCAGCATACCAGCCAACCGGTAATCCTCGAAAGACCTCATCATATCCAGACTTCAGAGACGCTTTCGATTTTACAGGTATTGAATTTCCAGTAAAATTATTAGATATAAAAAAGTTTGAGGAAAAAAATAATTTGTCCATAAATGTATATGGAGTTGAAAATTTTTTAAGGGATAATAAAAAGGTATATGAGATTGTCGGTCCTTTACATTATAATAATGAAAAGAAAAAATTACATATTAATTTGCTTTTAATAAGTTCTGATGATGGAAATAACCACTACTGTTGGATAAAGGATTTAGGTTGCTTGGTATCCAAACAATTATCAAAAAAGAAAATAAAAAAATACTTATGTGATGGATGCCTTCAATATTTTGGAACATATGAAAAACTTAACACACATTTAGAACGTGATTGTAGTTTTGTTCGAATTGAGCTTCCTTCAGATAATTTGATTTTGGATAAATTTGGCAATTATATTCCTGCAAATATATTAAAGTTTCAAAATATTCAGAAACAGTATAAAGCTCCTTTTGTTATTTATGCCGATTTTGAATGTTATTTGAAAAACATTGAGTGCCAACAATCTACACCTGATTCGACAACCTCATATACTATTAAAACTGCTGAACATATACCCTATTCATTTGCTTATTATATTAAATCATCATTTGATGAGAATGTTGTGTGTCTTAAACTTTATAGAGGTACAGATTGTGCTATAAAATTTATTGAATACATTGAAAATGATGTAAAAGAAATTTATAAAAAATATTTAAAATATCAAGTACCATTGAAAGATTTATCATCTGTGGAACAGATTGAATATGAAAATTCTAGCATTTGTTATGTATGTGAAAAACCTTTTTCAAAAGGAAATTTCATAAAGTGTAGGGATCATTGTCATATTACAGGTAAATATCGAGGAGCCGCCCACTCAATATGTAATTTGCATTTTAAACCTCCAAAATATATACCAATAGTATTGCATAATTTAAAAAACTATGATTCTCACCTATTTATTAAATCGCTTTGCTATAATAAAGAAAATATTAGTGTTATAGCTCAAAATAAAGAAAAGTATATTTCTTTTAGTAAGGAAATTTTCGTTGATGTGTCAGAAAAGCGGAAACCAGTTGCTTTGCGACTACGCTTTATAGATTCTTTTCAATTTCTCCCAGAGTCTTTAGAGTCACTATCACAAACTCTACAAGATTCACAATGTTTTGAAATTAAAAAGTTTTTCTCAAATGCTGATGAATTTCGATACATTAGACAAAAAGGGGTATTTCCATACTCTTACATAGATTCCAACGAAAAATTAAATGAGAAATCTCTACCATTGATTGATAAATTTTATAATAACTTAACCGATGAAAATATCTCTCCTCAAGACTACAGTCGTGCTGTAGAAGTGTGGAATCTATTTAAGTGTTCTACAATAGGGGCTTATTCCGATATTTACTTAAAATCAGATGTTTTACTTTTGGCTGATGTTTTTGAAAATTATAGATCCACATGTATTAAAACCTATAAGTTAGATCCTGTTAATTATGTCACTAGCCCTTCTATGTGCTGGGATGCAATGATGAAATTAACTAATGTAGAATTAGAATTATTAACGGAACCAGATATGCTTCATTTTTTCAAAAAAGGTGTTCGTGGTGGGGTTAGCACTTGTTCCAAACGCAAATCTGAAGCAAATAATCCATTCTTAGAAAATTTTAATCCTGAAAGACCTACAACATATATCGCTTACTTAGACGCCACAAATTTGTATGGTTATGCTATGAAACAATATTTGCCTGAAAAAAATTTTGCTTGGGTACCTAAGCTCGAAATAGAAACTTTAAATATATCCGAACTTTCAGATACATCATCTATAGGATACATATTTGAAGTTGATTTAGAATATCCAAATTATTTACATGATAGTCATAATGATTTCCCATTTTGTCCTGAACAATATACACCACCAATTTCAAACCACTCAAAATTAATTCCAAACTTACATAATAAATATAACTATATCATTCACTACCGATATCTGAAACAATGTCTACAATTTGGACTCAAAATCATAAAAATACACAGAGCAGTTAAGTTTACACAATCACCATGGTTAGCGGAATATATAGATTTAAATACAAATTTACGAAATTTATCTAAAAATAAATTTGATAAAAATTGTTATAAATTGGCAAATAATTCAATTTTCGGTAAAACCATGGAAAATGTTGATAGGCGAGCAGATATTAAATTAGTATCTCAATGGGAAAGACAGGGTAATAAATTTAGTGCCGAAAAACTTATTTCTAAACCTCAATTAAAGGATTTTAAAATTTTCTCTGAAAATCTAGTTGCTCTTCAACTTCAACAGGTTTGCATTGAATACAATAAACCAATTTATGTTGGGATGAGTATTCTGGATATTGCAAAAACTGTAATGTATAATTTTTATTATGGGTATTTAAAAGTAAAATATGGTAATAATTTAAATTTATTATATACGGATACTGATTCCTTAATTCTTGAAGTTCAGACCCAAAACTTTTATGAAGATATGAAGCTAAATCTGGATCAATTTGATACTTCTAATTTTTCTGAACAAAATATTCATTGCATGCCTATTACAACATCAGTTGTTGGTAAATTTAAAGATGAGTACAAAGGGATTCCCATTGAAAGTTTTTATGGAACTGGTGCTAAAGCATATTGTATAAAATCCAAAAATAGTGTAGATAAAAAAGCAAAAGGCGTTAGTAGATCATGTATAAAAAATCAATTAACATTATCAGATTATAAAGATGTTGTTGAGAAAGGTGACAAAATATTCTGCACCATGTATGTATTCAAGTCAGATATGCATAATATATACACTAATTTGTTAAATAAATTGGCATTAACAACTCATGATGATAAAAGATATTGTATACCAAATTCCACAAAAACTCTTGCATGGGGACATAAGGATATTTTGGAAACAGATTTTTTTGATAAAGATATGAAAATGATGTATGATACTCTAACTTTTTTAAGTTCTGGAAACGAAAATGGATCTAAAAATAAAAAACCGCGATTAGAATTAACTACTCCTAGTAATTTTTCATCTTTATAAAGACATCATTTTATATGATGATAAATTATGTAAGTCGTTTTTGAAGCTTTAAAAGTTGGAGGGGAAACTGAATCCAAAAACATATATATTGTATAGAAATACCATTATTTGTTAGTAATATTACAACAATGACTGCTGCATCTTTAATAGTTTTAGTTTCCCTTGTTGGAAATGTGATATATGTAAATTACATTCCTAATACAGTTAGGGCTGATATATGTATAAATGCCCTCAAAAATGAAACCGACTGCTACAAACAGATGAAAATGACATATCTTGTTGGAAATTCACACTTTTTTACCTATAATGTAACTGATTCTGCTTTGTGTGAAAATACATACATAAAAATTAAATATTCCATGACAAACAAACCATTACAATATTCAGATTGGATTCCTTTCAATAATAAAAAAGAAGAATCTTGTCATTGTGTCTGTTGTTATATATTTGTTATTATATTTACAGCAGCAATATTTATTTGTACATGTTTAATTTTATTGTATTTCATGAAAAAATATCTATAAAAATATTTAATAAATGTTAAAAAAATAATATAAATTTTGTTTTTTATTGATTCTCGTTAGTATAAAGACATTTAAAGTTTATCCCCTCCTCTTAAATGGAGAGGGAAAATAAGTTTACCCCTCCACTTGAGAGGAGAGGGAAAATGTATAAAATTTAGGAGCAAACGGATTGATAGTTAGTTTTTTGAGAGCAAGCAGATAGCCAGTTAGTTTTTGAAATACATCATTTAAAATGTTCAGTAATCAGAGTAAAAATATATTTGAAAATTCACCATTAAAAAAGAAAATAAAAAAAACAATTATAAATTCTACAAAATATAATTTAAATAATTCTAACTCTAAATATGCTGTGATTGGTTTGTGGGTGGAAAGTGATTTTCTACCATGCATTGAACTTGGTGGTAAAAATGGTCAGTCTGTGATATTAAATGAAGATGATTGGAAGAACTTATTGCAATATCAAGGAGTTATAACAAATTATATGTTTTCACCAAATGTTTTCAATGAACCGATATATTTGCAAAATTTATCTATTCATTTTGAAAAGATTGGTGAATTACCAATAGTGAAGATTGTGAAAAGCTGTGATTTTATTTACTATGGAAATGAAACTGTGTGCAGACTATGGGAACAAATTCCACTTATAGAATATAGACTAAATGTTTTACAAAAACAAAACTTTCGACGTTATTTCAACGTTTTTAGAAATAACAATTTTTACGACGGAGATTCTTTTGACAAAATATATAATGTCCTTTCTCCAAAACAAAATCTAAATAGTGAAAATGTGTGCTCCATGCTGGAACTGCTGTTGAATCATCCCGAAGAACTAGAACAAAAATTAAAGTCTAAGCACTATTATGAAGAAGACAGTATCTATTGATGAATCAAGAAACCAAATTCATCTGATGGTTGCTTGGAACTTCGCCTACAGAAAAGCTCGTATGACTTCTGAAGAGTTTATAAATCAAAAACATTTTAGAAGAAGGATTAAATTGACTGAAGAAATTTTAAATCCCATATTAGACTCTGATTATAGGAATATTGTATTTAAAAAAATGTTTATGTAATAAGCTTATTTTTAAATAAAACAAATATATATAAAAAATCATTTTTTTTATTACAAACATCAATTATTATTACAGCATTAATTACTATTACATCACATCTCTCTTGAAGATCCAAGAGTTATAAGATTTATCTAATCCTAACCATTTTACAAATACTTTGTTTCCTTTCTTTCTTAACACTTTTTCCACCAGATATACATTTGGGTGTCTTACTTTTTGAAGTTCTTCTTCATAGAAACCTCCTTGAATATCTATCCCATTTCCATCTTGAATCAAATACGTTGTTGGATTAGTAAGCTGGATTTTTTTTATTTGAAAAATTTCGTTTGACCAGTTGGGCGTGTAACCTTTAGAAAATTGTTCGCGAATCTTGCTTATTCGTACTCTATCACTGACACGAAATTTTGGTGATCTGGGATCCACAGTTTTCCTATGAGTATAAGCTGATTTCAAGATTTCCATTTCATTCTTTTTGTTAACTTCGTTTGGTTTTTTTCCGATTGTTGAATGCTTAGTATTATTGTATTCTGTAATTATTTCTTTAAGAAAGCTGATCCATTTATAATTACCTAGTAAACTAAACTTTTTCCACATTTTGTTTTTTATCGTTCTATTTACTCTCTCTACAATACTAGCTTTCATATTAGAAAATGTGTTGTAATGATTAATTTTGAACTGCTCCATAAGTTTCTGAAAGTCTTGATTAAAGAATTCTTTACCCTGATCAGTATTCAGATTTGTTGGGGGAGTTTTTAAAGTTAATAGAATTTTTTTCATTGCAGCTGCTACATCTTTACCAGTTTTGGATTTTACAGGTTCTGCCCATACAAATTTAGAAAACACATTTATTACCATTAAAATATATCTTAAACCCCTATTAAATTTCGCATATGGCTGCATTTCTATCAGATCAGCTTGAAATAGATCATTAAGCCCTTTTACAATTGTTCGTCTCCTTCTATATCGCCTTCTCGCCGGTTTATGTAATTCATTTACAACGTCTTGCTTAATTTTACTCATTATTAATTTATACCTTACTCTCGAAAATAAATCCCACAAATAACTTTACCTCCTTCTAAACCGTTTATAAAAGCCCTTTATCGCTGATGTTGTAAAATATAAAAAAAATCATCTCAGTTTTTTTTAGTAAGTTCTTTAATTTTATTTTCCATTGCTTCAAATGATTTTTTATTTTCATTTATAATTTCTTTTATTGATGAATTTATTTGGGTGATGTTGTTAGTAAGATCAGAAATTTTTACATTAAATTTATTTTCCATTGTTTCAAATGATTTGTTATTTTCATTTCTAATTTCTTTTATTGACGAATTTATTTGGGTGATGTTGTTATTAAGATCAGACATTTTTACATTAAATTTAGTTTCCAAAAGAACATTTGATAACGTATAATCTTTTTTGAAACCACCTAATGTTGAATTCATTTCTTCTCTTGCATAATTCATTGTATCATTAAATTCTTTTCTAGAAACTTCAGCAGCTCTTTGAACTAATTCGTTTAAAGATTTTATTTCTTTTGTTAATTTATCTTCTAGATTTTTTATATCTTTTCCTAATTGAAATTCTGCATTTGTAATATCTAATGTCATTTTCACAATTTTTTTTTCTATATTTTTTATGTCTGACACTGTCTTTTCAGCTTTGTGTAGTATATCTGTATAAGATGTTTCAAGTTCTTTTATGAGTAAAGAAGTCTCCTCGATTTTTGAACTATTATTTTTAATTTTAATTAATACATCCTTTTTAGAAACTTCTATTATAGCTTGCACTACTTCTAGTAAGGATTCTAATTCTTTTTGTAATTTCTCATCGATTGCCTTTGTAAAATTTCCCTCGTCAAAAGACGTTTCAGATTTGGTTTTCAGATTGTTTAACTGCTTTAGTATATCCTCGATTTTTTCATTATCTTTTGTAATTTGATCTTTGAATTTTGTTTCAATTTTTTCATTTTCGTTTTGAAAATCCTCCTTCAATTTGTCTTCTAAATATTGTAAATTTGATTTATATGCATTGATTTTAATTTCAAATTCTTTAATTTGTTCTTTAAATTCATTAACTTTGTCGGTATCTTTTTTGTGAATTAGGAAATGAGTGTTCATTGATTTTTCAAGATTTTGTGTATTTTTATCCATAACGTCATGTATTTTCTTAAAATTCCTTACTTCTTCTGCTACTCTATCATTAAGCAAATTAGTAAAATTTTGAAACTTTGATGTAATTTCCTTGGAAATACTGTTCTTGACATTGTCAATTGCTGAAGTATCCTTAATTATTGATTTAATTGATGTAATTTCATTTTTTATTTCATTTTCAAAATCATCAACTTTATCATATTTTAACTTCACTACGTCAAAGTCATTTGCATATTTAGAAACTTTCTGAGAAAATTTTTCTACTACATCATCATTTCCATCAACAGTATTTTTCAAATTAATTATCTTGTCATTATATTCAGGAATAACTTTATCCTCAAATAACTTAATCTTTTTTGCAATATTTTGTATATTGTTATCATATTCATTTATTCTCTTATTTAAATTATTAACATCGCTTTTCAACCCGGGATCTAAATTTTGAATTAATTTGTTTTCAATATATTTGACATCGCTTTTAAAAATTTTTATTATTTTCTCTTCAACATTTGATAATATTTTATTTTCTAGTGATAATAATGTGTTTAGAGCAGATTTTTTTGAAATATGACGACCAAATTTATCGATGGTCATTTTAGAAATGTTTAAAAGTATCTATTATGTCCTTTTATATAATAATATTCGCTTCTCTTAGTTCTTCAATAATGGAAATAATTTCATTGTTATGACCAGTGTGTCCCGCAAGCATGGATGCTACCAATAGTCGAAGTCTCTCAACAAGTTCGTTTACATTATCCCAATATATGTAATCTGTATTAGGTTTATTAACTTTTAAAGTTATACCAAATCCGGTTTTTTTTGAAGACACTCGACTTTCTCTATATGGAGCTTTGCGTCTTTCAAAAAATCCCTGGACTGCTTGTTGAGATTCGGGATTTAGAGTTTTAGTTTTTGTAATTCCTTTGCTTTGCAAATAAGGTCCTATTATAGAAATATATTTATGTGATCCATTCCCCTGCACCTGCTCATTTGGATCATTATTTCTACGGTATGCATTGGTTCTTTTTAAAATATCCATATAATTTTCCAAATCTTGTTTTTTATACCCTATTGGTTCTTTTTTAAATAATAACTCATATAAACCTGGTGTACCTGTATAGGTTATTCCTTCAATTTTGATGTTTTTACCAATAATTTCGACAGGTTTTTGAGTTAAACCCAAAAAGAATTTCTCGGTTTCCAAATCATGAACTATTCCATATTGGTGATCAAACTCATGTTCAACATCTTTTACACCGCTATCAATATATTGGCGAGGTAATTCATCAAATCCTAATAAATATTCTTTATATAAATCTGTATCAACAAATGTTCTAACTGTTTGCCGTGTTTGTTCCAGTATATCTGAAAGATTTCCTATTGTGGAGTGTGAACCTGAAGAAGGGTTTGTTTCTGCAATAATACTTGTTTGTTGTATAGATGGCATTTGACTTGCTGAAGCTAAACTCGCGTCCCAGTCAATAATCGATGGTATTTCTGTAGGAAGGAGTGGAGTTTTTCCCGTCTTTCTTTTTTCTGGTGTTGATGTTCCATATTGTAATTTTCTCTTTGGTGTTAGTGTTTGAATTGATCTTTTCTGTGGTGTTTCATAAATTTTTTTAATTGGTGTGTGTAGCTCTTCCTTTATTTCAACAGGTTCAATTTTACCAATCGTTGAAATTAATTCTTGTAAGGGTTGAGTTATCGGTTTATATGTTTCCTCCAATTTAGTTTGCGCCTCAAATTCCGCATTTTTTAAACTCTGATATTTTTGTTTAACAGCTTTTCTTGATTTAACTAGCTCTCTTGCTAAACGTTCATCCATGATTGGTATAATTTACCATCAAACGTTTATTTTTATAAGTAAATATATGAATCAAATCCTTTTCGATATCGGCCAGATTTCACATTAGAGTCTTTGTCTATTACTAAAAATCCAAATTTATCTTTCCAACATATTAAGCACAACTCATTAAATTGGTTTAATGACATATCAACATTAACATGATCATCATAAATATGTTTTAAGTTTGTTCGATCTTGTTGAAATATAACAATTAAATTTGCATTGTCACGAATTAATTGTTTCGGAATAGAAGAATATGTTTGACATAAATAAAAACAATCAGTATTTTTGTGTCTTCCGAAACAAAAATAGTCCTTTACAACATTCTGATTACAACACACTATATCATCAAATATTATTATAGAGTTTGGTTTAACTTGTTTTGGTGAAACAATTGTTTCTTCATTTTCAGATTCATAGTATCCAATTTTTTTCAAAGGTTTAAAAAGTGTTCTCAAATATTTATACTTTGGTTGATATAAGGATTTTGAATAAACATACAGATTTTCAAATCGCAAACCATTCGGATCTTCAATCAAACTAATAATAACATTGGTTTTGCCACAGCCTGACGGGCCAATAATTAACCCTCTTTTACTATTTCCCTCAAACAGTTTTCCATGTTTTCTAAAACCATTCACTGAACTTTCATGATCCTTAATTGTTATAGAGTATGGTTGTTTCTCAACTCTCATTTTATATATAAAACAAACTATTAATATTCAGTATTGTGATGTAACTGGTTAGTTATCACTAGGATTGCAACTATATATAATGTTTCCATCACATAATAAACGAATCATTTACAAGACAAACAGCAAAAGGAAAGGAAGTGGTTTAGTAAACTCATTAATAAATAAATTACCCTTTGAATTGCATATTCCTGGTTATAATTTTTGTGGACCTGGAACAAAATTGGAAAAACGATTGTCAAGAGGTGATAAAGGTATAAATTTATTGGATGAGGCTTGTAAAGAACACGATATTGCTTACTCACAATCAAATGATATAAAAAGAAGGCATTTAGCTGATAAAGTATTAGCTGACAAAGCTTTATCAAGGTTCAAAGCTAAAGATTCTAGTTTTGGGGAAAAAACTGCTGCACTAGGAATTACTGGTGCTATGAAAATTAAAAGAAAATTAGGTATGGGACTTCGAACGAGAAGAAAGTTCAAGCGAAAAACTCGAAAAGGACGAGGACTATCATTATCTCAGGTAATTTCAAAAGCTAGAAAAGGAATTAAGGGGAAACGTTTTAAAGACCTAAATGAAAGTATTCAAACTGCTTTAAAAGCTATTAAAAAAACTGGTAAAGTGTTACCTCCAAAGAAAAGGGTAATTCCAATCCCAAAGACTGGTGGATTTCTTCCACTTATACCTTTATTTGCTGGTTTGTCTGCTCTTGGTGCTCTTGGAGGAGGGGCTGCAGGTATTGCTAAAGCAGTAAATGATGCAAAAGCAGCCAAAGCGAAATTAGAAGAATCTAAACGACACAATCAAATGATGGAGTCCATTGCGGTAGGAAAAAAAGGAAGTGGACTTTATTTAAAACCCTATAAAACAGGATGTGGATTATACTTGAAACCTTATTCAAAAAACTGCTAAAACATATACCTCGAAAAGCACTTACAAATTACGATTTACTTAAATACGCTAAATATTTACAAATTCCCAACTTTCGTGGTATTTTTATGAGGGATAAATTACCAAAAAAGATAAAGTTAATTGAAAGTGCAATTGTCAATCTAGATAATCACAGTGGTGTTGGTACTCACTGGATAGCATATACAAAAAAAGGAAAAAACATAATATATTTTGATAGTTATGGTAATTTGCGACCCCCTTCTGAATTAATTAAATATTTTTATAGCGACCAAAATAATAATATTGTTAATTATAATTATAACAGTTATCAAAACTTTAACAAAACAAATTGTGGTCAATTGTGTCTAAAATTTCTTTATAACCATATGTAACACCTAATTTTAGTTTATTATTAAACATATTTTTAAAGTAAAATGTCATATAGTTTTGTTCTTAGCGGCAATTCCGCTATTTTAACATCAGAGTTACATCCTCCAATATATTTAGATGAAGATGTTGAATATGTTATCGGTCTTGTAAATTTCGAAACATTTAATGCAATTCCCAATATTGATGTTGGGAATAATGTATTAATTCATGATGAAAATTTAGAAATAGCCATACCCCCAGGTAGCTACGAATTAGAAGACATAACAGATTTTTTAAAAAAACACTTGGATGAGGATAAAATTAGTTTTAGTCTTTATGCAAATAATAATACTTTACGTACACATCTTAAATGTTCAGCCCCCATAACTTTTCGTGAAGGAACTATTGGTAAATTATTAGGGTTTAAAAATGGGCGATTGGAAGCCAACATTGAACATATATCAGATTTTCCCGCGGAAATAATTAAAGTAAATTCAATAAATATAGACTGCAGTATTGCAGAGGGATCATATTTAAACGGGAAACCTGTTCATATAATACACCAATTTTTCCCGAGCGTTGCTCCAGGGTTCAAAATAATTGAGTCACCTCAAAACGTCATATATTTCCCAGTCACCGTTAAAGTAATTGATAAAATAGCCATTAAAATAATAGATCAGGAAGGTGATTTGGTTAATTTTAGAGAAGAAACCATAACCATCAGACTACATCTTAAAAAAGTAGATTAAAGATGGTAATATTATATAACAATAAATCTGCAAACTTTACTAGAAAATTTAATAATAAAAACATTAATAAGACAAGAAAGAAACCAACTTCCTTTAGTAGGAAATCAAACTTCCAAAGGTTAACACCTTCTAATAGAAAATTTCTTCAAAGTTTGGGTTTTAAACTTAAATAAAAATGGATTATTTAAATGTAAGAGAAAATGTATTGGTTGATGAATCAATATTAAGCTGGGAAATTCTTTCTTTCGATCCTTTTAATCCTACAAAACTCGGACCAAATGATGAAATCAGAATTGCTTTGCAACAAACAGGAAAATATCCTTTACCTTGCAAAAGTGAAATTTATGTGGAATTGCAAGTAACTAAAGAAGATGATTCCCCTTTAGCTAATACTGTTTTAATTAATAATGCTCCGGCATTTTTATTTAAAGAATTACGCTATATTTTAAATGGTGTTACTATTGACTCCGTTCGGGATATTGGTATAACTTCAACTCTTAAGGGATATATTTCATTTAATCAAAATGAAAGTGCTAAATTGGAAAATGCCGGTTGGTATCCGAAAACAAAATCTAAAGAAAAAATTATGACTGATGACAAAGGTAATGTTTCATTATGTATACCATTAAAGATGTATTCAGGATTTTTTGAAGATTATAATAAGATTATTCTTAATTCACAACAAGAACTTATTCTAATAAGAAGTAATGATGATACAAATGCATTATTATCCAGTAATGAAGATGAAAAACCCAAAGTTAAAATTACCAAGTTGTGTTGGAGAGTTCCTCATCTTACTGTAGCGATTCCGCAAGAATTAGCACTTACCAAAATTATTGACAAAAATAGTGATATACTAATAACCTTCCGAAGCTGGGAATTAGTTGAATATCCAGAGTTATTGGAAACTACGAGGCACAACTGGCCCGTAAAAACATCTACAAAAGTCGAAACGCCACGTCATGTTCTAATTGCTTTTCAGAAAAATAGACGTGGTAATCTAAAAATGGATATGAGTAAATTTGATCATTGTAATTTAAGAAATATGAATGTCTTTTTAAATTCAGAAAGATATCCTTACAATGATCTTCAACTTGACTTTGAAAATAATAAATTTGCTACTCTGTATGAAATGTTTACAGACTTTCGTCAAGGGTATTATAACTCTCCAGTGGAACCAATTTTTAATCCGAAAGAATTTAAAGAAAATGCTCCTATAGTTTACATTAATTGTTCACATCAAAGAGATTTACTACAAACAGGTCCAGTAACCATGAGAATTGAATTTGAAACCAAGGAAAAAATTCCCCCTAAAACAGCGGCATATTGTGTTATAATTCATGATAAAGTTTTCAGTTACAATCCATTAACAAAAATTGTGAAACAGTTGTAATACAATTTCCTTAAGATAAAATACTCTTTTTAAACAAACCGCTACTTACGCTTAAGAGCGCACGCGTCAATTTTGATATTTATTAACGTAGCCAAACCAGAATTCTTCATTTATATAATGTCTTACGAGATTTCAGTTCGAGTATTAGATTTTCAACTTCAGTTGCAGAAATTAAAAAAACAAATAAGTGAATATCAATTAAAAGTAGAAATGATCAAGAAATTCAAATATTTGAAAATATGAAACTTATTCTAGATCTTCAAGGATTCAAAATTGAAAATAATAAATTTATTGTAAAGGAATTAGCAGCGTACGATGGGCAAAAGACAAGTCATTTTATTTTCAAAGCTCCATTTCCGATGGGTCATTTACCATCCTATTTACACAAACAAGCTCTGTGGTTAATAAAAAATTACCATTGCATTGAATGGTGTGAAGGATTTACACCATTACACAAATGTGGAGATATCATAAGAGATTTAAGCGCTAAGGTGGACTATGTTTATGTAAAAGGGGAAGAAAAGGCAGATTTCGTAAAGAAGTATTCCATGAAACCAGTTATCGAGATTGATGAACAACCCGCCCTAAAGAAAATGGATCCTTGCTGCTTTTATCATCAAAAAATACCATGTGTATGTGCATTATCAAATGTTTATTACCTTTACAACAATTTTTTTATGTAATAAAAGACTTGATTACAAATTATGTGTTTTATTTTCTAACATTGTTTTAATACATGAAATATTATTATTTAATCCTAGTTCTTGAAGTTTACATATTAAAATATCTATATTTTTATTTTTTAAATATTCGCTACAACATTTAGCTGCTAGTAAACATAATTCCGCATGTTCCATATAATTTAAAAACACTATAATATTCTGCGCTTCACTTTCTTGACCTTCATATGCATAAAACTCGGAACAGGCTGCGGACATCAAAAACTCTTCATACATTTCTCTTATTAATAATTCCATAATAAATCCTACACTAAAACCTCCCTGTTTCTCAATATCTCTTTATCTCTCTCTTCCTCTTCCACGATTTCTTTTAATATATCAGGATCTTTTATATAATCCTTCAATATCCTTAAAAAGTAACTGAATCCTATTTTCTTTATTTCATGAAAGAACTTCGGCAAATTTTGGGTTTTTCTATAATTTAAACAGGCTTCTGCAGCTAATTGGTATTGGAAGGCAGTCTCATAATATACCTGTGCCCACTCGGGGTGTGTTTTCCTTAGCATTGCATTCTTTAATTCGGAATTTTGAAGTTTAGTAAACTGTTTACCTAATTTGATTATTTCATTTTGCAAATCACTGTTCATAACTACCACTTATTTTTAATTTAACACTGTTCTTTATTAGTGGTGAATCTTCTATATAAGCTTAAGACTAGTTGTAAATGAATGTAGCTCGCTCAGATTCAGTCCTTTAAAATACCAGCTCCCCTCCAACTGCTACCAGCCCCCCTCCAACTACTGTGGTGGTTAGGAAGGAGGTAGGAGGTGGAGCAAAAAGAGGCGGAGTTTATGAAACCAATCGGAATAGGGGGCGAACTTGGGCAGCCAATCAGAAACAAGGTCATTCTTGGCTGACCAATCAAAAAAGTGGTGGGGGGGGTCAACTAGAAGCCCCCTATTCCCACTACTTATATATATATATATATATATATATATATATATATATATATATATATATTGTGGGGATTTTTTTGGCCAAATCGATCTAAAACGTGAGCTCATTTTAAAGCTACAGTTATATAAATAGATTTTTAAACGGTGGCATTTTTTTTGTGACGGCAAAATATTCCGTTTTAGGGCTCAATTCGTAGTATTTGGATACGTTAATTACGAATCTGATATCAGAATAACAAAATTCAAAATGAAAGATCCAATAGACCCCCGAAGTGCATATTATGGCTATTAAGAAGGGTACAACCTACTTGAAAGTTCGATTATCGGGGTTTATATAAAGAAGAGTAAAATCGAGATGAAAGTTTTTTTGATATGTAGCAAAGGGTTATTTTTACTCATATCATTTTTAAACATTTCATTTAAGAAAAAATTTTTATAAAAAAAATTGAACCGACTTCTAAAAGTGCGCTAAAAAGTGAAAAATAACTAGAAATTTTTATATGAAATTGAAATTTTTGAAGTCGGCGCCAAACTAATACCTGACAAAATGTGATTCGCATAAACAGATTAAAAATACTTTATTTGTAATTGCTTTCTTACCATAATTTGTATATATTAGTAGTTATTTATTTCATTTAGATATAATTTGGCGCCGACTTCAAAAATTTCAATTTCATATAAAAATTTCTAGTTATTTTTCACTTTTTAGCGCACTTTTAGAAGTCGGTTCAATTTTTTTTATAAAAATTTTATTTTTCGATTTTTAGTTTTGAATTCATTATGATATTTATAAATTATGTTAACTAAGTGCTAATCGAGATTAGTATACCTCGCAATGACTCCAATGTGGTATCCATAATTGTAAATCACCCTAAAATTAACCACTAAAAATTCTTTGATTCTTAGAGTTCTTCAAATACCAATGAAATTGTGTCAAACAAATATTTAGTCTGTCATAGTAAATCCACTATCTTAAATTTCAAATTAATTTTAGATTGGCAATATAGGCCCCAAAATCTTCCAATATCGATATTTAAAGAAAATAAATTATTTTTTTATCCACCATATTGGATATGTCATATTGAATTTTTTAAAAATAATTTCAGATTCTTTATGTGAGGCCCCGAAAACTCCCCCATACCAATTTTGGAGAAAATCGGACTAAATTAAACTTTTTTGTCCGCCATATTGGATCCGCCATTTTGAATTTATTAAAATTAATTTCAGATTCGTTGGGTACAACTCCGATAATTCCTCCATACCAATTTTGGAGAAAATCGGACAAAATTAATTTTTTTGGCCGCCATATTGTAAGCGCCATCTTGGATTTTACTGCATTAATTTCATCTAAAAAAATATGGGACCACCGCAGCAACTTCCTTTACATAACGTAAGAAATTTTATTCAAATCGGTGCAGCCGTTCCGGAGTAATCGGTGTACATATATAAAAAAAAATACATAGTCGACGAATTGAGAACCTCCTTCTTTTAGAAGTCGGTTAAAAAATAAAGTTACATAAAATAATTTTTTGAACAAATTATTTACTAAAGAATAAAAAAATTAACGTAATATTAGGTAGTTCAGCTCGAGTCTAGTAGAAGTTTTCACATGATTGTTTGTATAACAATAAAATAAACAGTTTACAATATTGTACATTAGATAAAAATGAATTTTTCATTATTTCTATCCTAACAAAGATTTTTCAGAAAATGAGTTGTTATTTATTGCAATTTTCAATCAAGCACAAAATTTTTTAATAAACAAGCACACTGTTCCTGTCTGGCTAGATTTATTTATTATTTTATTACATTATATAAATGAATTCACAATAGCAAATCAATCATTTGCACGAGCGATATAAGTTATTTAAAAAAATTAATTTACGGAAATCGAGTATCCATCGAATATCCTCATGAAATGTTTTAAAAACTAAAGGCACACGTCTATATACAAAATATTTCGTAAACACAGAGGAAAATAAAGGAACCATATGAGTTTCAGACTCCTAGAAAAAATCGTCTTTCAGCTTATTAGGTAAAATAATTGTTTTTTGTATGCAGTACCCATTGCGGTAATGTGAAAAATTGACATTGAACATCACTGTATTCAAAAGACTCATATTAAAGTTGCTTCTTAAAAAGTTGTGAATTTTTTGAGCTATAACTAAGACTCTGGTATTTTATCAAAAGTGTACTGTTTAAAATCGCTGAGCACCGCATCAGTACTTTAAAACGGGAATTACACTTTAATGGGGCTGCAGTCAATAAGATGGTTGGCCAGAAAAGAAAAACTTTTTTGTTAATCTAGCTTTCGAGAAATTTTATTCTCTTCATCAGGACTTCTACAAAAGAAAAAATAACCTATCTAAAATATATTTATCATAAAATAAAACTAAAGAAAAACCTACGAATATTTTACTCTTTACCTAAAATTCATAAGTCTGTCTTATCAATGCGGCCTATTGTGTCTTCCTTGAACTGCCTTAATGGCCCCTTAGCTACTTACATCACCAACATACTAATTTAACTTATAATACAGATAATAATTATTATGTCAAGGATTCCTTTTTTTCAGTGAATTCATTAATAACCGCCAATTACCTGACAACTATGTTATTGTGAATTTTGACGTTGTCTTTCTTTTCACTAATTTACTGTTTGAGCTGGTCCTAATAAGTCTTAAGGACCATTGGAATGATATATCCAATTTCTGTACAATGGATTGTGGCACTTTCGAAAAGGTTTTCACTTTCATCTTTTATTCAAACTATTTTGTTTTTGGTGACAACTATTACAAGCAGATCTTCGGAACCCCCGTGGAAAATGAATTATCACCAATACTAGTTAATTATATTTTAGATGATCTTATTGAAGACTGCATACAATAATTTCCTTTTTAAATTCCTTTTGTAAAGAGGTACGTGGATGATCTCATTTTTGTCCTTCTAGCACACAGTATAGACGACACTTTGGAGATGTTTAACTCATACAACTTCCATCTCGAATTTAGAGTCGAAAAGGAAGACACAGCTTACCATTCCTGGATATGTTGATAATAGGCACAGAAAACAACCTTTTAAAAACCAGGTAGTACAGAAAGTCCATTTGCTCAAACAGATTTTAAAATTTCCAATCCTATCACCCATCAAAAATGAAAATCAACCTCATATTGCGAAAAGGAGGGCAATTAAACTCACTCACCTTGACTTTAGAGAGGATAGCTTATAATTACTTAAAACAATATTTTTGTAAAACTCATATCCGCTTTTAGTTATTAATAAATTCCTATATAAAACACAATATGACATACCAGAGAACATTTTTGAAAGGGCCAACCACCCTTCATTAATACACACGCAAACAACTCAATTATCACTGACAGTTGAAGACAACAACGCGGTCCAACAACTAACGCATGCCGCTATCCTTTATTGAAAATTTAACTGCTAGATTCAAAAAAGTTTTCCAAAATGGAACTTCCATTAAAATTGCTACTAAACAAATGAAAACAATCGCACTACTTTACTCGAAAACTAAAACACCCGTTTCACTGAAAGAAGACTGGAATATTGGTTATAAGATCCATGCCTTAATTGTAACCAAGTATATATAGGTCAAACTTCCAAAAACTTTTCAGATAGAGTTCCCATAAGAGCGATTATAGTAGAGGAATGTTTTCTTGTACTCTACCGAACACGTTTTAAAAGGGTCATATGATGAACTTTGAGACACCAAAAATTTTAGCAAAAGAAAACAACTTTCATAAAAGAGTTTTTATGGAAATGATTCGCATAAACAACGAACCATTTTTCATCAACAAAAGAGAGAACATAGAAAACCTCAGAATAACATATAATTACTTGCTATAACTAGAAAGTAATAACAATCGGTCCCCCATAATTCAATCTTTTCAGTCAAATACCATTTAATCACTATTCTGTTGATTGTTACTAGCACATTTGTTCAACCGGGTGTGGACTGTGCCATTTCGATTTCTCAATTACATTACACCTTGACAGTTACGATAAACTTAAGTCACAATCTCTATCTCTTATCTACTTTTGATGCAATAACAAAATATTTTTTGGAAATGTTACCTCCGCCCCCGGAACGTTTACCAGCATTTGAACAGTATATATTTAATCTATTAAAACAGGTTTTTGGCGTCAACTGTCATTTGTCAATCGCGTTCATTCATTTTGAAATGGAGTTTCGACAGCGTCCACATACTGAAAATTTAGTTCTCAAGTATATTAAAGAATTTTCTGCCTTTTAGAACATTTACTTTTATTATAATATGTAATCCTAGTGTAAAAATCATAATGACTGTTTCTATTGAACAAAACCTGGCTTTTTACACATGCTCACTTTGGTAGGTTTTTTCTTTACATTTATTTTACAATAAATAAATTTAAGGAAGATTTTCGATTGATATCTCAGTGAAACGTGACACCATCATCCTTCTCAAAAACAATCCTTCATTAAGTCTTTGGTGCATAGGGCCCTTTCAATGTGACAACAGTCACCGAAATCAGAAACATAATTGTCTAATGCCCTGAGAGGCAATGGGTATTGAGTTGAAGATATAAAACGTTATATCAATAAATATAAAAACTTGACTCCTCAACAATATGTCATAAATGTACATCCTATGGACAGTGTTGTCTTACCATACATACACGCGACCACTAACAAGATTGCCAGATTGCTCCGAGAATCAAATATTCGGATAATTTTCAACACATGTAAGAAAGTTGGACAATATTTGATGTCTCCAAAGGACGCATACCATTTCAAGCAGAAGGCGTGTACAAGATATCTTCCTCTTGTGGTAAAGTGGATGAAGGTGAAAAAGGACGGTTTATATCCATTAGGCTTAAGGAATATGAAAGATGTATAAAAAAGAAACAAAGTATACAATCTGCAGTAGCTGAACACCAGCATTGCTCTGGTCAAACTTTTAATGTAAAAGAACTTAAGGTGCTATTATTAGTGTCTGGTTTTTTTAAAAATAAAATTAGAGAATCAATCGAAATTTGTAAATATCCAAATAATATTAATAGAGATGCAAGTTACAGTCTACATCACAAGTGGAAATCGATTGTAACGCTGGATCACGGTTCGCTGAAAACCAGTCGGGTGTAAATGCCGGGCGGTTGCTCCTCGATACCCATTCAGTGTTCTAATCTCGTGGAGTAAAGATCTCTGAAGATGTCTCGTGTAATCGTAGACGAAACGTCGGATAACAAATCCAAGAACCATGATTTTCAACTAAACCAAAGCCATGAAAGCTTTCGTTCTTTATTAAAACAACCGGTATATTATCTGAGTGGTCGATTTCAATTTTTTCAAACTTTTCAAAGATGTATAATGGCTGATATATAATTTCACTCATGAAGCTGAAAACAACGACATTCTAGAGATCAACACTGAATTATATCGCAGACTATCCACTGAGATGAGTAAGGCGGTGTTGGAGTATGGTGGAACCAACTCATTCGCCAACAGTACCAAGAGTAATCTCATCTAAAAATTTCGGTATTGTTTGTTTGAAGGTTGTAGAAAATGTTGAAGATTAATTAAAACGTAGTTGTCGGAATTATATTATATTTATTTTTGTTTATTTTTACGATATTTCGATTAGGTTATATCTCTAATTGTTATCAATTATAAATTGAATGTTTTGTCTTAGGGCTTATATATAGATCATTGATTCTGAACCATCAGTGCATATAGCCAAACAAAAAGACAAATTTATTTAATTTTTTTCAAAATAGGCATTGATCGATCATATCGAAAATTGCTGTATCTGTCGTATAGGTTTTCAGACGTTTTGCAAATAATGTATCTTCTTGACTAAAATTCTTAAAAATATATCTGAAATAGGCAAGCAATACTGCAGCGTTTGCTACATCGGTCGACTTGTTAGGCTAAATAGCGAAATAATTCAATTTTATTTTTTATAAAAGTTCCCTTTCCACATCATTTGCCAAATCATTAATTCTCCGCGACAATGTGCGGTTTGGACAATTTTCTTTGCTGCTTTTTCTCCAACTATACATTTGGTGATGTTTTGAGCACATAGTCCAATCAAGTTTTCTTCTACATGAATGTGCTTGTCCAGATCTTGCAATTCTCTAACTAACTCGAAATGATGTCTTGAGAGCCGTCTCACTATCATCGTTTAAATCTGTTAAAAAAGAAGAAACACTAGACTTTTTATTACCTGCCAATTTTCTTTTAAAATATTCAATAGGTTTATCCTTGTGACCCGAATATCTTGTTTCAAGGTGCCTACGAAAAAGAGGTGGTTTGAACTGCTGTTGCCCAGAATTTCCCGACAGATTACACAAAACGATTTAGGTTCTGAATTCTCCCCGGTAAAATAAAAACCCATTTATGAATAATGACTGTTATATTGTTCCGGACGGCCGGTCCTCAAAAAAACTGTACACACTGTATTACTTTAATAACTTTTTATTGTTAACGTCAATTTTGACACTTGTCAAACTAATTCAAGTTGCCTCGACTAGCTCTCAAACTAAACTGTCCCCGAAAGCCGATCTGGACCCTTTACACACACCCTTTTGGTCGATACCGGAAGATTCCTTAATTTTATACAAGGATTTCCATACTACATGGTGTAATAAATCTTGGAAAAAGGAATAATCCGGCAATTTCTAGACCTTCTATCATAGGCGTTCCATGTTAAAAATAAAGAAATCGAATTCTCTAAAAAGTTCCAGACCTTCTTTCATAGAGGTCTCTTGAGGAAAGTATAACTCTAGAAAGTTCGTTACATTGCAATTATTTCCAGTGGACGTGGCTTCGAAATGACGGACATAGGTAAGTCAAGGTACTTTGCCGTCGAAGGTACGTGGCCTTATCACACTAGCTGCAGGAATACCTTTATTATACCGGTACTGGTTACCTTTTCGATTTGCAAATGTAATTGTTGCACCTGTTTCTGGATTCCCGTCACCTCATGTTGTACTTCGCCGTGACGTCTTCCCTAATTTTGCTAATCTCCTGTTGCATTTCTTGTTTTATGCGCTTCATATCTTCTTGATTTTTTAAAATGTTTTCTTGACTTGTTTTCAGTGTCACCAATTCTTGCCGCATATCATCTTGGCTTGTCTTGTTTCAAATCGTCTTGCCTTACCTTTAATTTTCTTTTCATATCGTCCTGATTCTTCGTCATATCTTCTTTTAATTATTTTTTCATTTCTTTTAGGCTTGTTTTCATGTCATGTATCATCGCCAGTATCTGATTTAAACTAGTTTAACATTGTTCTTCCATTTTTGCTTTCTATTCTCTAGTTTTCACTGGCATAAAATTTCGATTCCCGTTTTTTCTAATTTTCTAACCTGAACTAAGCTTTTCTGGATTTGATTCCACTTCTGACACTAATTTGTTCCGGACGGCCGATTTTATTTTATTGTCAAACTCAATTTTGACACTTGAAAAACGAATTCAAGTTGCCTCGACGAGCTCTCAAACTAAACTGTCCGAAAGGCGATCTGGACCCTTTATAGACCCTTTTGGTCGATACCGGAAGATTCCCTAATATTCTAGAAGGATTTCCATACTAAATGGTGTAATAAAACTAAGAAAAAGGAATAATCCGGCGATTTCTAGACCTTCTCTCATAGGCGCTCCATGTTAAAAATAAGGAAATAGGATTCTCTTTAAAGTTCCAGACGTCTCCTGAGGAAATTAACAAAGGTAAAATTAATGAAATAAATTATGAACTCGAAACTACAAATAAAAACTAATACTATGAAATGTATAACGTTATAAAGTTTGTTACATTATTTTCGTTTCTTTTCGTTTTTCTTACTCTTTTCGCCTATTTTTTCTTTGCTTTCAATTTAGCAAGACAGTAGCTTACTACAACGGCTGCCCTGTGTTGGTTCCAAATCAGGGACTGAGGTAGAAGAAGCAACTGATTACTTGTCCAGCTTTTCTACAGATTTGCCAAAACTACCAGTTTTTAACCAACAATCCGTCATACGTTTACGGAGAAATAAGTATTTACTTTCACGTGCGACGTGTACACGTGCAATTTGTAAAGTTTGGGTATTTGTTTTAATTTATTTACACGGGAAGAAATCACCACGGTTTACACTACTAAGATTTATCTACATACTATGTATTAACTACTAACTCATTTATGTTTCTAAAATCACTGGAGGTTCTTAAGCTCATCGTACCATTAAGCTCGATTCTACTTTTCCTTATATATGACTGCTACGTTTCCATATCAGCAAACGTTATTCCCGTTCTTTCGTGCGCATTCGGGAAAAGTCTTGGCGCGTCGAAGTAGTTGCCGGTTCGTTCGAGAATGTACTCTCATCACCAGCGACATAGTGACTTCTCGCGTTATAGATTATTGCCTGTAGCGATGTTTAATTTAAATTCCACTATTACAATATTTTTTTCGAGAACCCCCTTTATAAAGTTCATAAACTCCTGGGTGTGTGCGAACTACCGCTTGGGAAACGCTGTTCTAGAAGAAGAGTTTGTTGATGAATAAAGTCGAAATTTTCCAAAAAATTGTGTTTTAGTATGTTAGTCTCGGGACTCTTCGAACCACGAGTTATCATGCACATTTTATGAACCTGATGCCAATGAACAAAAACAAAATGTGTATAAATATTTTTTATTTATTATTTTTACACTTTAAAATTATTAGTCACCTGCTGTAAAATATATAACATGCCTTTTGGATTGTCAACGGGTACCTAAAAAAATTACATTATAATATTTATATACACGATGAAATAAAGGTCATTATTAAACGTTCACAGCTTCTTCTGGTTTTTAATATTTTGTATAGTGACCGGCAAAAATATTGCACTTTTTAAAAGCTTTAAAAAAAAAGCAAGATTGGCACATCTTGCAAATAAAACACAAAGAGAAAGAAATGTGAAATATGCTAGCTTAAACAGGGTGGAATTATTAAGAATATTTAACTAGGAAAAGTTGTTTCTTCGTGTGTTTTGGTTTTAAGATGTTTATTTGCTATATTCTGATTTTTTCTTTATAATGCAGTATCTCAGAGTTTTTTTTACAATAAAATTATCCATTTTTTTAAAACTGTCAACAATATTAGAGGAAAATCAAATTGTATGAAAAATCAAGATACACACACACACACACACACATATATATATATATATATATATATATATATATATATATATATATATATATATATATATATATATATATATATATATATATATATATTAGACGAGGTTATTGAGTTGCCTGAGTTTCTGCCTGATGGGACTGTGGACATTTCTTCAATGGGTGTATTCTTGTGTGATGAGTTTGGTGACATTAGGGGTTTAAAGATATCTTATTTTATTGAACCCGATGATATTCCGTTCCCTTTTTTAAAAAACTGCATTTACTTTTTGAGCGGATCCTTGCATTCTTTATTTCAACTTTCCTTAAAATCAAATTAATTTTCTATTAATTGAAAAGCAATATTTTTAAACTCCAATTTTTAGGTCTGGTAATTGGCGGGATATTTGTGATTATAGAGGTTTTGTTTGAAGGTTGTAGACTAAAATGTGGTTGTTGGACTTGCATTGTCTTTATTTTTGTTTGTTTATACGATATTTTGATTAAGTTGTATTTTTGATCTTTATCAAGAATAAACTGAATGTTTTATCTTAACGCTCTGAGCTTATATAGGGACTGTGTTCATTGAATCCATAAAGATAGTAAAAGTCCGACAACTACATTTTAGTCAGTCTAAAATCTTCAAAGAAATGTTGGCCAGCCGATATGGACCCGGTATTAGCCTCAAAACCAAAACTTACTAGAAAATGAGGATCAAAATTGCAAAGGAGAAAGCCTCTTCATTACACAGGATCGAGACAGCAACATCATTCCTATTGATTTTAGACAAAAATTAATCAATAATAATAGGTAATCGAGCGCGTCGTATTCTGGACAACGTCAGCAAAGCACTACTACGATCATAGGTAAATTATCACCTATGGTGAAAAGCGCTTCTTCTGGATGAAGCGCTATGAAGAAATCGAAGCCGAAAGTCTACCAGAAGACATTGAGCCAATTTTCCACAAAATAGATAACATATGCAACATATTGAAAGAAAACATGGCGAGGAGACACTAGAATGAAGTGGAAGAACTAAAATCACAACAACAACCGACCCTACCTAAAACAGCTCCAAGAAAAACCATCATAAACTTATCTTCAAGGATACTTACAACAGTCGAAGAACAATTATTGAGCATGGAGTTTAATTTCACAGTAACACCTAAAAGCATACCTATTTTAAATATCATAAGCTCCGTAGAATTAATACAAATCGATTAAAACTATTCCGACGAGTTTAGGTGGAAAACAAAATCAACCTTGGACGACATGAAAAATTCCGTTCAAAATCTCTCCAAGATAAAAGTATTAGCCTTAAAAGAACTTCTTTAGGATGAATCTATAAAGATTCAACCAGCGGATAAAGGAAATGCAACGGCAATCAAGGACATCGTAATAAACGATAGGAAAGTCGTGGATATTCTGGAAAAAGGAAAATATAGACAGTTAGCTCATGATTCAACCAAATCTA
This sequence comes from Diaprepes abbreviatus, assembly GCA_034092305.1. Classification (NCBI taxonomy): domain Eukaryota; kingdom Metazoa; phylum Arthropoda; class Insecta; order Coleoptera; family Curculionidae; genus Diaprepes; species Diaprepes abbreviatus. The sequence goes on along the minus strand of JASJET010000260.1, from coordinate 4,012,399 downwards.
TAGAGTCAAAAATCTACCGAACAATAAAATAATACAAATACCATATACCTGACAATCTACGATCGACACTCACACCACCTTAGAGTAAGCCACCACATCTTTAAGGACTACCTAAAATTCGCAAAACCAACATACCATTGAGACTGGTACTGGCGAAATTTCTTCTAAAAATCCAAGGTCCATTTCCTACAATTAAGTTTACCATAGAAAAAGACGTAAATGATCAACTGCCCTTCCTAGATTTCATGACGGATCGTTCAAATGAAATTATTAAAACTTCAGTGTACTGGACGCCAACAACTGGACAATATCATAACCATGGTTCTAATATCTCTCTCTCTCTGCCCATTCCCCCCACTACACCACCTTTATTCCTTTTGTTCGATGCATTAAGTATAATATTTAAACTTGTCAGATGCAAGGCCAAGACCAAGGCCGACGTAACCGGCAATACCAGGGTCGTTTTCAAGGTTGCAATTTTCATGGATTTTTTTTGTCCCTGTCAAGGTTATTTTAAAGAAACATATAAATATAGTACTAAACTTGTCAGATGCAAGGCCAAGGCCAAGGTCAAAGTACCCGTCAATGCCCGGGTGGTTTTCCAGGTTGTAATTTTCAAGGATTTTTTTTTGGTCCTGTCAAGGTTATTTTAAAAAGTAACACATAAATAGAGTACAGCGATTGAAAAGTACAACTGATGAACAACCTAGTGAAGCAGCCAAAACATACAGTCATATACCAAAAGCTTTTTATTTATCTTGTCATCATTGTAAAAGACTAGGTATCTGCTGGCGGAATGATCTTACGTACGACTTCAACTACATTGACCTTTTCAGGGTTAAATTTGTACAATGCGGCTTTTGTGGACTAGTTTACTACCAGTTCAAAGACATTAATGAACGTGCCATCCAGAGAAGGAATTGGGTCATAGAAGAAGCTTACCTGTACAGAAGAAATTAACATGTATTTTATTTCTTTATTTATTAATTTTTTTTGTTTGTTATATTTATTTATTTTTTTAATAATAAAAAGTAAAGTCAATCTTTTGTTGTATTTTAATTTTTTTTCCAATAAAACAATAGTAAAATGAATCTGTATGTGTATTTATTAAACATCTCCTAAAATACGTTTTGCAATCCATATTTTTCTGCAGAGTCTGTTTATTAATGAAATAGAACCATATATTTGGGTGAAATGTAATGGTTTCAAATCAGTCTCATATAACAATGTCTGAAGTAAACACTATTGATAAGTTCGGTCGCAACAGAAAATTTAAGGATTTTAACTTTATGTGAGGTCCTTCAGGAATAGGTTTTAAACTTACACCTAATGGAGATTACGACATGGGAAGCAAAAGATTGTGCTATTTAGCAGAACCTCTTGAAGGAGATGATGCGACCACACGAAATTATGTTGATAATAACCTTGCTCAGTGTGTGCAAGATACGCAGAAAGCTTTACATGACTCAACAATTGTTATTAAAGATATATTCAGAAATCAACTTGAAGGTTACGTACGCTAGAAATTAATTGAAACCGGTCAAGAACTTAGAGGTTACATTGATGATACTGTTATTGCAATATATGAACTTAGGCAAGACGAACTGCGTGATGAACTTAACTCTAGAATGTTGAAAATTGAAAAGACTATGGAGGATCTTGTCAACAAAACTGCTTCACATTAAACATTTGCTCGTAGACCTCTGCGTTGAATTTACTGTTAGACAAATTTTTCAACAATAACTTTTACCGTTTGTTATTTGTCAACACTTCATTATATTTATAATTTTAAAATAAAGGTTCAATAAAAAGCAATCAAGTAATGAATACTTTTTTTTTATTTAAAAAAAAAATACAATAGTATCGTTACATATTAATGTTGTATGTTCAATAGAAATAATAAAAACAATACAAATAATGAAATATGGATTTTCCAGATTACGTGCTGTCCTGACTTAGAAATGATTCCAACACGGTGACTAAATTTGCCAAGTTTTCTTCCGGGTCTGTTTTGTAAAAATCTATGTCTGCATGCCCCCAAGGTAGAGTTTTGGTTGAATTGGGAATTACATAACGTTTATCATCGCTATATGACAATGCTACTTTATTTATTATGTTGGTATAAATGTTATGTAATTCACTTCTAAATGTATTCATCTTTCTTAATATCAAACCACCCCGTTCAACAATTCTTTGGTAGTCTTCCTGATGAAGGTCTTTCTCGATAACACATTTTTTGATACCTTTGGCTTTTTTTAAATTCATTATTAATGGACTTTACATAATAAGCCTTCGCGCCGGTACCATAAAAACTTATTATCGGATCACCAGGAAACTCATCTTTCATTCTACCAACTACAGAATTACTTTTAATTATGTTGAAATTATTAATTTCGGGGTAATTTGATGTATCAAATTTTTCGGGGTTTTCTGATATAGTTTGATAAAAGTTTTCCGTATACACTTTTAATATAAGCGAGTCAGTATCGGTGTAAAGTAACGAAGCATCATCGCCAAACTTGGATTTAATAAAATTATAATAAAAATCGTATATTACAGTCTTTGATATATCTAATATGGAAAATCCGATATAAATTGGTTTATTGTACAATATTTTAACTTTATTCATATATATAGCAACAAAGTTCTCGGTAAATATCGAGCTACTATTGAAATTGGGGCGGGATATTAGTGCTCTAGCTCCATTTCTGCCTATACTGTTATCCCAATGTGTTACTAATTTTATATCCTTTCGATTTTCCACATTTTCCATAGTTTTACCAAATATCGCGTTATTTTTTAATTTAAAAGTGTCCTTCGCAAATTTTGTGGTGGCCTTGTTACGTAAATTGGTATTAAAATCAATATATGATTTTAGCCATTTTGATTGCTTAAACTGTAATACTCGATGGGTTTGCATTACCACTAAGCCGTTGGCGATGGTTTGTTTTAAAGTTCTATAGTGTACAATGTATTTTTTTTATCTTGTAAATTAGGAATTAATTTCGGCAATTTAGCGTTTTCTGTTGGCGGTATGATATTTTCTACTAGAAATGGAAGATCAGAATGTGCATCATGCAACTCAGTCGGATAATGCACATCCACTTCCAAAACGTAGCCATGTAAACTATCATCACCAACAGCCATAATATTTAAATCCAGAATTTCGCGCTCGCTTAACCATCGAAAACCACCATATGGTAATGCTTGTGACATACTATGACCATATGATTTGTAGCATCAAGGTATGTTATAAATGAAGAAGGTTTTGTTGGGTCATAGTCTGGTAAAAAAATATTATTAGCGATGTGCTTCCTTTCTGTACACTGGCTTATGCCGCCGCGTATACCTTTCTTAAAAAAATGTATCATGTCTATATCAGTTAAGAGCTCTAGCTCTACCTTAGTCATACGCAGCATACAATCAAATAATAAACTTGGAAGGGTCTAGTAGTGTGCTGGATCCAATTTATCGAATTTTAAACAATTATTCCGAAATTGCTCAAAAACATCACACAATAGCAACACATCTGATTTTAAATACACGTCCGAATAGTCCCCCAAAGTTTTACACCCAAACAAGCGCCATACTTCTTTTGATATTCTTTAGCTTTCATCGCTAATATGTTCTTCCCGTAAATTATCATAAAATTGATCTTTACTTGGAAGACATGTATTTTCCATTTTTTCTATAGAGTCAATAAAGCTATAGGGAAAAACACCCTTTTGACGCATCAAATTAAATTGGTCGATATTTGAAAAATGTTTCCGCGTTTCAATAAAATCGTCGTCGTTTAAACCGCTGCCTAAATTTTCCAAAGACGTTGACAGAAATTTAAAACTGTCAATGAATCGCAACTTTAAATATTTCCTCTTGACTTTTCCACATTTACTATCAAAATAATCGTGCCCATAAATGCTTTTGGTAAATGATATGTACTTTTCCTTACTTTGAGCCAAAACACCAATTTTACCCCCATATTTACATAACTCTTTTATAAATAAATGGCTGTCGTAGCCGCTTAAGTTATGAAATATGATAGGGATAAAAAAGGGTAATTTATAATTTAAATTACAAACGGAATGTGCAGCACCAAATCTTTTTGCACCAGTTATGTGACAGTGGTCTCGTACTTTAATCTCACCCTCTTCAAAAGGGCCTTCACATATACCACATATTTTAGCATCATTAAACTACCTTTTTTCTTCAGGCATTAACGGTTTCATAGGCTTAATGTCTTTTAAATATGTGTTATATAGAGCCCTTAAATCACACTCGATACGATCCGCAAAGACTTGCGCTGCATTATTCCCCCGAAATAGCTCAAATTTCGAAAGTGAGTCGTCAAAAGAGCATTTAATTAAATAAGCAAAATAATATGGTTCATGTTTAAAACTTTTTACAGTGTAAGAATTTTGTGGGTTTGGTTGTACCATTTCAACGGGTTTTAAAACAGATTCGAAATTTGCATAAACCGCGAGTGGAACGCGCATTTGCTTTTCTATACCCTCGAATTTTAAAATATTTTCCGGCACACTCTTTCCAAATTTATCGATTTTTAAATCCACTGAGGGTGTTTGCGTGAAAATGTGGTTACAATCGTAGCTTTGATGTAAAGTTAAAGCTGACGGTGTACTAAAATAAATGAGACAACCATCACAAAAATATATTTTCTGTTGTTGACAACTAATTTGACTTGAAACTAAACCAGATAACTCCCGAATCCAACAATAATGACTCTTTGAACAAGTCGTGTCACAAAAATGTTCACCGCCATCTTTACTACTACAGTCTTTTGTAATTAACAATAAATTTACATGTCTATCCAACTTTTTTGACGCATACCTCAGTGGACCAATAACTTCATGTATTACTTCATTATTTTCATATTTAGATTCCAGACCGTATACGTTAATTGATATATTGTTCATGTCCTCAAATTTTTTAATGTCACGTAATTTTACTGGAAAATCCATACCTGTTAAATTTAGCACTCTAGAAAAATGGAGGTAGGATGTCTTCTGTGAAGACTGTTGGAGGAAACAATGCTGATGTTACAGCCCACGCTAAGCAAAATTCGTCCTGGTTAATCACATTGACGACAGTTCCTTTCTTTTCAATAGAACACGGAAACTTGATGTATGATGAGCCACCCATAGGCATATACTTGTTGATACTAACTTCCAAGTATAAAATTCGCACAAGAGCCCATCCTATAACAAGAAAAATAATATATAAAAATCAGTTTAATATATCGGGTTTTGATTTTTCCATACCTGAATCTTTCTCCTGGAACTCTGTCGCCTGTGTTTTTATTAATTCGGTGAAAGAATGGTAAACGGCATCCAAATCACTTTCTACACTAATTATTTGATTAGCAGTGTTGAAGGATTTTTCACTGAATATTTCTTGTGATGGAAGCATGTGCTCGCCAACAGCTGTCATGTTAACTTTTAAAGCATGATGCACACGTAATAAAAGATTAGCAAGTTCCACCACCTTGGATTTAATGTCTGCAAAGAACATTACATAATCGGAATGCTCCATATCACTTCTAAACCGATAGGTTGCAATTCTCCTTTTGAAGGCACATTCAACGAGTTGCACACCATAACATACCGGCAAACATGAATTATTTTTATGTTGTTGTGTTCGTTTATACGCTGACATATGATTTATTGGAACATCTACATTACATGTAGCGCAATCAATTACCGGAATCGTCGATGTATACTCTTCAATTCGAAGCCGTTTTCCTTCAGGCACTTCATTAAATCTCGCCGCACACGATTCTCTTTTATGACGTCTAATATTATAACTATTGGTAAACTTAGAACCGCAATTTTCACAAACATATGCCATGATTTGTCAAATATTAACACATGTATTACCTATACAAGTCAGAGACAACTGATGAATGAAACTGCCCCATACCTTATATAAAACCATTCAAGGTCACCTCAAACCACGTAACATAACTTCAACGTCACACACTCAAGATGACCTCCAACAAAGTCAAGGTCACCTCGAACAAGGTCAAGGTCAAGGACACACACATCCTTGACCACAAGGTCAAGATCGAGGACAAAGCACACGTGCACTTCCAAGGTCAATGGCACGGACATGTGGGCGGGGCCAAAGAGAGGCGGGGTAAGGTCAAGGTCAAGATCGAGGAGTGGGGGGATGATGAGGATCGGGTTATGTTCACTACTGCTCTCCATGGAAGAAATCCAAGCAGTATGAACCACACAACTATTTTCATGAACAGTGAATTAATAACAAGGACGTTGTACTAAATAATATCAAACTAAATATTTGCTTATCTTATAATTAAGGAATAAGAGGATGATTACTTTTCATATCACAAGTTGTAATATGTAAAAGAAAGTACTGATAAAAAACGGTGACACAGAACTAACAAAAAAGGTTGGAACCAATAAAAAACTTTTTTATACCCATTTATCATGAAATTTGAAAAAGGTCTAGATTATTTTTATAAATTTTATCCTGCATGTGGAGGTGGTTGAAACCACCTCCAGTTTTTTTTTTTTAAATAGAAGAGTATGTCTGGCAGTATCTCGTTGAAAAGATCATAAAAATGAAATTTGCAGTATTTACTTTTAGTCATGTCAAAATAGATCAAAAAAACTGTATTACAAATAAAATATCAAAAGTTCTCACCAATCCTCTCTCTGCTAGAAATGATGTACATTTTTCTTGTAAATGCTGTTATCGTAAAAATAGTTGTATATCATAAAATTCTCCACAAAAATTATTCTTATACTTTTTTTCCTACCAATCAATATTTCTGAGATATTGCGATTTCAAGATGGAACATAATATGTACAAAGTCCTATTGATTGAAAAAATGGGACTATTCCTAATGATTATAGTGAAACGGATTATTGTTGATTTTCGGAAAATTTTAGTCTGACCGATAATCTTCAAATACTACTTTAACGGTTTCATGTTTGCTTTTTTCTTCCTCCTCTTGCTGAATTTCTATAGATTGTTCTAAGAAGAAAGATGCATCAGCTATCTCCTCATTGATACCATAGGAATTCTCATCTGTTGTATTTGATTCAACATTGGACCAAGACTGGCCAATTCATTCATGCTGATGAACAAAATAATCCGACTTTATTACAGCCACAATTTTTACTACAACCTTTCTTGCAATTACAAAAAATGATGACAAAAATTTTTTTGAAGCAGGTGGGAGTAAAGTTTGAATTGGCTCCAAACTGTTGTTTATTAATTTACAACCCCAGTTTTCTGGGTCCGGTTGATTGCCTAGCCACACTCGATTTTTTTATTTATTTTTTACAAAATTTAAATATCCACACTTGTCTATAAAATCTATTTTTTTGGAGCTTCATATATACCAAGAAGAAAGCGAATCCCATTTGTGATGATGACTTGTGTAAAAGAGTCGTCTTTTTAATAACATTTTAAATATTGTTGTTTTACCCCTTTTGAAAATTGCTAAAGTAGTGTCGCAGACAGTTGTTGCATGTATCTATAAAATATGAACTTGACTTTTGGATTTACCGATAAACTTTCTGATATACCTGTGTTTGTACTCGAGCCTTCCCAGAATTTAAAAAGTAAATAATCTTATTATCTGGAGTCCGCATAGTCAGTAATAATAACAAATTATGTTTTCACCAACAACGATAGTTGTATTCGTTCTATTGAATTTTTTTATTGCTGTTTCAATTATGAGGACATCAGCGTCATAATCAGCTAGTTTCATTGAAATATTTGTAGCTGTAAATTTTTCACATAATATTGAAATGAAAAGAGTTTTGTTGTGAGTATTTACAAGAAATTGTTACTAGTTGTTGAGACTGTCATAAATCGATCAAAAACGAGAAGATAAAGATGTTCTTGTGATCCGTTGATGTTGTCCTGCAACTTTAACATTTTTCTTAAAATCAATATAGCCATCAAATATTAGTCACTCTATGATCCAGATGTACATAGTGTTTCCAGATAAGTACGAAAAATTTTAGAGCTATTCTTGTGCTAATTTAACGCATAAAAGTTCTTATAAACATATTTCTGATAATGCTTAGTTTTTAAGATAGAGAGATAAAATTTATTATTATTTTTAGTTTTTTAAATTTATATCGTGTTTTTTTAAAGATAATTTAGTCTAATCTGGAACACATTACATTTTTTACCGTTCTCAGAAAAAATTATTATTATGTGGTGTCCTTTTTTTCGGGTCTGTAAAATTTTACCCTCTAGGACTATTTTTTCGGGAGCCACTGACTCAAATTGATTACCCAGTTAGCTTTCCTATCATATTGTGAAACTTTTTGTCTCTTAAGTTTTCTTCTAAAAGTCAATAGTTTTTCCACGAAAAAAAAGAAAATATATTAGTAAAAAATCATAATGTATTTGTTTTATTCAATTTTCAATTATATTTGTTTTAACTGAGAAAAAATTACAGCATGTTAATAACGGAAGTTGAACAAAACTAACAAAATGTTAATAACAGAACTTACAACAAATGTTGAAAATGATTACCCTCAGCCATAATGCAAGAATCCTATCTTCATCTTATTGAAGAGCGTATTCGTTGAAATAATTCTGAAGTATTTCTTATCCTTTTGCAAGACGCAATAATGCGATTTCTCAAATTTTCAACATTTTCAACAGCAGATGTATAAACCAAAGATTTACGGAAACCTCAGATGCAAAAATCTAAAGGATTTAGATCCGGAGATCGGGCAGGCCAGTGTGGAATACCTTCGCGACCTATTCAACGATTTGGATACATTGCCTCTAAGTGACAGCGTACATTGATACTAAAATGTTCTGGAGCTCCATTATGAATAAACCATGATGCTTGTCTAACTTGAAGAAGAACCTCTTCAAGAAAGGCAGGTAATTCTTCCTTGAGAAAGTGAAAGTATTGGTCACCATTTAATCTTAATGGAAGGAAACATGGGCCAATTAGATAATTGCTTATTACACCAATCCATATATTTAATGAAAACTGATGTTAATAACTGGCTTTAAGAAATGCATGCGGATTTTTTTCAACCCAAATGTGATTAATTTGAAAATTTCTTACGGATTCCCTTGAAAAGTGTGCTTCATCAGTAAACAAAATACGAAATAAAAAAAAGAGGAGATTGGGCGATCATTTGAAGTATCCACTGACGAAAAACTATACTTGGCAAAAGTTTCGAGGTAAAACAGCTTCCTCTAGCGCTACGGTTCTTATCTCCCGAGGACATCCTCAATCAGAAGTTCGTTTTAGAAATGTACCATTTTCTCTTAAACATTGATGAAGATGAGCAAATGTGTTATGATGAGGTAACCTACGTTGTGGATATAATTCAGCATAAATTTGTTGAGCTTCCAATGTATTTCCATTAGCACAACCATAAACAAAATGCATATCTGAGATTTTAACATTTGTAAACTCTGTCATTTTTATTATTTTTTTACTTACTTTATATTAAGAGTACATAAAATCAATCACACTTATCTACAGAAATTATAACACGTTACAAAGAAAAACAAATATGACAAATTCGGCTTTAACTTATTTGACAACAGCCTACTAAATCTTTTTGTCACTTAATAAGCTACCCTTCTTCTTCTTCAAGTGCCATCTCCGCTGCGAAGGTTGGCTATCATCATGGCAATTCTAACCCTAGAAGCTGCCGCCCGGAACAGTTGAACAGAACTGCAAGAAAACCATTCTCTGAGGTTCCTCAGCCAATACATCCTTCTCCTCCCGATGCTGCGCCTGCCCTGAATCTTCCCCTGCATAATCAATTGGAGCAATTGGTATTTATTGCCTCTTGTAATATGGCCCAAGTACTGAAGCTTTCTTATTTTAACAGTCAGTGTTACCTCTTTTTGTTTGTTCATCCTGTCAAGTACTTCTTGATTAGTTGTTCTATCCTTCCAGGAGATTTTCAAGATTCTACGATACGCCCACATCTCAAATGCTTCCAATTTATTCATACACTGTTTGTTCAGCGTCCACGCCTCCACACCATACAACAAGACCGAAAAAACATAACACTTAAGCAATCGCACTTTCAATTTTAAGCTTAGATTTCGGCTACAAAATATTTGTTTCATATTGTTAAACGCACTTCGGGCTTTCTCTATTCTTATTCTTATTTCCCGTGTATATTCATTTGACTCGTTAATATTTACTCCTAGATAGTTGTAGTTTCGTGCTCGTTCTATTCGCTCGTTGTTTCCATATAGGTTGATATTGTCGATATGTTTCTTCGTAATTATCATGAATTTAGTTTTCTTTGTATTCAGTGACAAACCAAATTCCTCGCTTGTTTCTATTACTTTATCTAATAGTCTCTGGAGATCTTCGACACTTTCTGCCATGAGTACCGTGTCATCAGCGTATCGTATATTACAAATAGGATGACCGTTGTATTACGACATTAAAAGCAAATAGTGCTTCTCTAGTTCCTAGTCCGTTTCTAAATCCGAATTGTGTCTGTCCGATTTCTGTTTCTAATTTCTTGTATATTCTACCATGAATGATCTTTAAGAATATTTTCATCATATGACACATAAGACTGATGGTCCGATGTTCGGAGCATTGCTTCGCGTTTGGCTTTTTAGGTAAAGTTATTATTGTTGTTAGTAGCCATTCTTTCGGTATTATACCAGATTTATAAATGCTATTAAATAGTTCCACAATCATTTCTAAATTACGTCCCTCAATGAGTTTGATTATTTCTGTTGGTAACTCATCTGGACCTGTAGCTTTCCCAGTCTTCATTCTTTTTATCGTGTGTTCCACTTCTTCACTTGTTATTTCTGGTCCTGTGTCACTGCTGATATATTCGTTTTCTACCTCATTGCGTTGATCGTTATACAGATGCTCTATGTATTCTTTCCAGACTCTCAATTTTTCTTCTGTGTCCATAATTATGTTTCCTCTTTCGTCCATCAATACGTTGTGTCTACTGTCTTGCCTTTTTTGTTAATTCTTTAATTTTCTTGTATGTATTAAAGCTGTCGTGCTTATTTTGTAGTTGTTCAATTTCTTCACATTTTTCCCCGAACCATTTTTCCTTAGCTGAACGTATCTTCGAGCGAATTTCCTTCTGCAGTTCTTTATACTTCTGTTTGTCTTTGTTTTTATGTTTCCTTCTTTCGTTCATCAAGTTCAGTATTTCGTTTGTCATCCATTCCCTCTTATATACCTCACTTTTAAGTAGATGTTCTTCAGATGGCTTCTTTAACGCTGTTTTAAGTTTGACCCAGTTGTCGTTGATATTATCTGGTGTATATTGTATTGTGGTCTGTATCGTTCTCAGTGTTTCGTCAATTTCCTTTACGATCTGTTCTTTTACTTCTGAATCTCTTAGTTTATTGAGATCAACTGCTTTTTTGGATGTTATGTTGCTAATTCTTTTTAGTTTTATTCTCATGTTCGCAATTAGTGGATTATGATTAGACGATACGTCTGCTCCAGGGTATGTCTTAATTGATGTTATGCTATTTCTGTATCTCTCATTGATCAATAGATAGTCTATCTGGTTTCTGACTGTGTGATGTTCTGTATCCTGTGGAGACTTCCATGTGTATAAACGCCTATTAGGTAGTTCGAAAAAGGTGTTTGTCACCACGGTTTTATTTTCTTGGCAGAATTGTACCAGTCTCTCACCTCTTTCATTCATATCTCCCAATCCGAAGTTACCAACCAGATTATCTATCTTTCCCTTCCCAATTTTAGCATTGAAATCACCCATTATTATTGTGATGTCCCTTGTTATGGTTAGTTTTAATGCCTCGTCTATTTGTTCATAGAATGATTCCACTTCTTGTTCTTCTTTGTCCGATGTTGGTGCATACACCTGTATTATATTAATTTTTCTGATGTTAGTGCTTAGCTGTAACATCATAACACAATCAGACAAGGGGAGAAAGTTCAGGACATGTCGAGAGACAGACTTGTTTACCATTATAGCCACTCCGTTTCGGTGCTGAGTGTCCTGAGAGTCCTGGCTACCAGAATAGTATATTATATGATCTTTAATGTGGCAGTTTCCATTTCCTGGCCATCGGGTTTCGCTTATACCCAGAACGCCGATATTCATTCTTTGCATTTCTTGAACAATGTTGTGTGCTTTTCCTGGTTCGTACATGCTTGTAACATTCCATGTTCCGATTCTCAACATTTCGTTGTTAATATTTTGACAAGGATTTCGCTGGCTGACGACCCGAAAAGCCTTGCCACTTCTCTTGCCGGATCTTGGCCTCCGACAACCATGATCAGTAAGGTTATGATCGCAGTATTTCATGTCATGATGACTGTACTAGAGATATCCTATGGATCTTTAATGTAGTGGTTTCTCGTTGCCTGCTACATCCCACTGCCGTTGACTAATACATTAGTTCCTCCGCCTTTGAGATCGATTTCTCAATCTCAGGACAATGAGTTGCCCTATCACTTACCAATTCGTCCACCCGAAGCTGTTGATCGGTAAGTGGGGGACTACTTATTCCGGTAGTCACTCGGTCGCCATTGCCTCGTTAGTTAAATAACAGGGTGTACCATACAACTTTCGCTGTACTTCGTGAAGGTGAGGTTGGCATTTGTGTACGAGAGGCTATATATATATATATATCGCGCGTCATACCCTTACAGAACTTAATTGGAGATGTGTCTGAAAATATTTTGTGGAAAAACTATTGACTTTTAGAAGAAAGCTTGAGAGACAAAAGGTTTAACAATAAGATGGGAAAGCTAACTGAATAATTAAATTGAGTCAGGGGCGCCCGAAAAAAAGTTCGTGAGGGTAAAATTTTACAGATCCGGAGAAAAATTTCACTCTGTATATTATTTCACATAACAATAATTTTTTTGTGAGAACTGTAAAAAGTGTTATGTGTTCCAAATTTGACTTAATTTTCTTTAAAAAGACATGATATAAATTGAAAAAACTAAAAATAATAATAAAATTTAACACCCTGTATCATTGAAACTAAGCATTATCTGACATATGTTTATATAAACTTTTATGCTTAAAATTAACTTAAGAACTTCTGTCTATTTAAACAGTAATATCACACAAAGGGTGCAAACTTTTATTTGTAGTAAAAATTTCTGCTGTTTCACACAATATAAAACCAATAACAGTGACGTTTAATTTTTAATTAGTTCGAGTTAAATTTAAACACAATGAAAAAAAAAATCATAATAATTTGAAAAACATATTTTTATAGAATTATTAAAAAAATCTCTATGTATCGAGATTTGAACCTACATTGACATAAAATGAAAAATATAATTTCCCAACATTTCTGATCTCTCGACCGCTAGGATATTTAATATATGTAGTTAATTCCTCACATTTGCTCATCTGGAAGAGGGGCACATGGAAAAATATGTCTGCGCCATCTACTTTACAGGTCCCAAAACTAATTTTGGAAACATTAGTACCCAAGACTGGTGACGTTTTCTGACCAAGAACTTCCCTTCTGTCTGGAATTTATATTCGTTGGAATTTGTGTAGCATCCCGTTGAATCCATATCCTCTTGTCATGCAAATCTGCTTCTATGTTGTTTGGCGTTAATGCAGTCGAGCTCGGAATAGAATGTTTCTATTAAAAATGAAATACAAAATACCACTGGCATAAATAAATATTGGTCTGCCGAATATTCCTAACCAATCATTAACTTTTTGTTGTTTTTGGCTATGAGTCTCCGGCATCTAATACGGGTTTTCGTTCGAATAATATCGATAGTTTTGTCGATTAACATGATTATTTAACGATATATATTTCCAGCAAGACGGTGCACTGAATCCCCACCATCAGGTAGTGAGAGCTTTTCTGGAAACTAAATTTTGTTAAAGATGGATTGGCACCGATGACCTGTTAGTTGGCCCTCCAGATTGCCTGATCTACCTGTTCAGGATTTTTTCTTATAGGGTTTTTATAAAACATAAGACTTGACATCGTTCGGTGGAAGAGCTTTGCAATGCAACCAATTTGGCTTTCCAGTTTTTCGCAAAATTAACCTGTCATTATTTTAAATATGGTAATTCCGTGCCGCGACAAATGGTAATTATTTTCAATGGTACTTAAAATAACATGTTTTGTCTAGTGTCCCGTTTGGTTAATTTATCTACTTTTTTTACATAGTAAGTTTAGATATAATTTGTATTTGGGAATGTATGAAGTGTTATATACAGTGTGTCCCACGACGAACTGCCGCTATCAATTTCACGGAAAATAGTTTGGAAAATTTTTTAAATGTCCTATTCCTAAGACTAACTGTTTCTGCCATATTTTATTTTTTATGTCAAAAATTGAGTTTGCAGGCGTAAACAGAACTATCAATTTGTCCTACATGAAAGCTTTTATTATTTAATTGAGGCCAGTCTCCGTCTAGAATATCATCTATTTTAGTGTACTGTGATGATATTTTGATAATAAATCAATACAGGGTGAACAAAAACTAACATGAAATATTAACTTGAAAAAATCATTAAATCATTTAGCATTAAAAATAAGAGTGATCTTCAATAAAGTTGTCAATCGAAAAAATTGTAGTCTTTGAAATATTGGTAATTTAACATTTTTCAATTGTAACGCGACGAAAAAAACAATATAGCACCACAGAATCAGCTGACAATTATTAGTAAAAATTATGCCGGGGCGATTAAATTATATGCACGAAGAATATTTAAATTTGTTTATTATCTATGGAAAATGTAACAAAGTTTTATCAAAAACATGCCAGACACTTGCTGATAGATATTCAGATAAACAGAAACCGTTATGGAAGAGTGTTAAACAAACATTGGAAAATTTCAAAATTTTTGGCACCGTTAAGGCAAAATTACATAATAATGAGGGAAATGTTGAAATTGTAATTCTAATAGACTAACTAATTTGCCGAAAGAGTGCAATTTTGCGAATTTATACAGTGATAAAGCAAAATTGACGAAAAATGGTCTTTTTGAAAGACACAATTTTCGTTTTTGGAGTGATTTAAATCCTCATGCACTAAAATTGCCAAATTTTCAAGAAACCTATAAATTTAACGTATTTTGTGAAAACCTGAATGGCAATTTATTAATAATACAAAGCAAATTATGCCCCATTTTAAATTATGTATCAACTTTTGTAGGAGAAAGATATTTAAATATTGTAGAAGGTTAGACAATCAATATTTAAGCAATTTATCTCTGGCGGAACACATGCAAATTTTTTACCAACACGATGGCGCTCCACCATACTGAACCGTTCCCTTTACCAACTTCTTACAAGCAACATTTTACGACAAGTGGATTTCCAACAATGGACCTATTTTGTCGCCTCCTCATTTAACTGGTTTATGGCCTGTTCTCATTTATGGGTGCCCACCTCGGGTTTTTTTACACGTGACCCATCAGCTGATTTCGGGGTTCTTGACGTCATGGGTGAAAGACATGAGTTTGATCACATTTACGACTTTTTACTGGGGTTTTAATTTCTAATAATTTTTTGTTTTGTACTTTTGGCATTTCGGACAATATGAAGCACTGATGAACTATTAGTTTTCTGACTGCATTTTTGACTTGTTTTAATGCCACATAATTTTTAATTCTTTATTAAATTGAGAAAGTAATGTGTGAATTTTTATTCTTATATGTAGAAGACATTAAGAGATTGCTTATGGTATATAGGCAACTTTAAAAATTCCGTTTTTATGTCATTTAAAGCTGCCTCCTTTTTTACTTTATTTCTGAAGTTATCATCTTGTAAATTATATAAGACCGGACAGTGTTGATACAATTCTATAATGTCCAGCACAGCCTCCTTGCGCCAAATAAACTGCCCTTTTTTGTTGCCATTATATTAATAAATTTGGAAAACAAAAGGTCTACAGCTAGCTTTCTTCTATAGAAACGATAAAAAATCACATACACAATACGATAAACAATATTGAAAAAGTTAGGTTAATGGTGACATCTAGCATAGACATAAGGCAAATTAATGTTACTTAATCTAGATTGTGGATTCCATAGAAGAAAAATAGCTCACACTTAAAAAGAGATAGAGGGATTTCAATGAGTAGTATCTCCCTTTCTAATTTCGATCAGATGACAGGGGTATCCAATGACCTTTGGAGTATCGTGCTTAGCTTCGCCATTGAAAACATAGGATCCCCGGTCTAGTATCATTATGTCTATGACATCAGGCTGGCAATCATGTTTTTAGATATTTTTCACTAAAACTAGTTACCCAAGGATCGGCACCCCGACTTTTCACCCACAGTGACTCACAAGTGTGAACGGAAAAAGTCTCGAGTATTTCGCCATTCGTAAAAAACCCCGGGTGGGCACCCGTAAGTAAGAAGAGGTCATTAGATTATTTTATATGGGGAAAGATAAAAAAAACATCGGCTGTTGTAATCCAGTGACAACCATGGATGACGAGCTAACTCGAAGATGCGAAATATGTTTGGAAATTCAGGGTGGATATTTTGGATATTTATTAGAATAAGTTGTTCCCTATGTAGGTAAGCCATTTAGCATTTTTACAACACAAAATTGTTAAATCGCCAATATTTCAAAAACTTCAAATTTTTGAAACAGACAACCTTAAACAAAGTCATTATTTCCAATGCTAAATAAGATAATATTATAAAAATAGGAGTTCATATTTTAAAAAAATTGACTTTAAACGATTTTTTCAATTTAACAATTATAATTAGTTTTTTATTACCCTGTATTTATTTATTATCAAAATATTAACACAGTTAACACAATTAACTAATAAAGGCTGCATATAGGACTAATTGATAATTCTGTTTCGGACTGCCATTTTTGTCATAAAATTTAAAATAAGTCCGAAACAGTTAGACTTACATACCGAAAATGTGTTTATAATTTTGCGTAAAATCTAAGAATGAAATAACATATAGGGTGTTTCATTTAAAATAAGCAAGAAAGCATCGACTTCTGGTATAACCGGAAGTGCTACCACCTTGAAAATATTTTAGCCGAATTGCCCCCATTGACTTTAGTAAACCGCCAAATTTTAAAATTTTTCTAAAATGTGCCTATTTTCTATGAAATCGATAGCGGCAGTTCGTCGTGGGACACCCTGTATAATAAAAATTGTCTTCAATACTTAAACTATCTTATATTACAAGGATCTTGAACTCCTATTCTTATTAATATTCAAGGCCAAAGGTATTATTACTAATAAGATATGTGTTCAATATTCATGGACCACTGTGAGTTTAAGTCTTAAAAAATCAAAATTTTTGATTTATTAGTGAAATCAAATATCAACTATTATACATTTTTGAAAACCTTAAAAAATGAATTTTAAAAAAATGAACCTCTGAAGCACAAAAAATAAATTAGATTTTACCAAGAGAAAAATTATATAGATTTTGATACCAAGAGTATGACATTGAAAAATTTGTTTGTTGATCATTTTGTTTACAGAAATTTTGATTACGCCAAATTAAACTAATAGTAATGTTTTGTGAGTAAGAAATAATAAAAAAATCCAATTTATCACAATTTTTCTACCACGTTTGGCTTCGCCACCATCCAAAAGAACTATGTAGTAAATGTTAAGAAGTTTAAACCGAGAAAAATTTCTTTTCATTCTGAATTTAAGCTTATTATGTGTTTTATTTTCCCCAATATATAGTAAATGTATCACAGATCCAATAGTATTCAATACTTGATTTTTTGTGGACTACTGCTGCTATCTCGTTTGAATAGCAGTCTTGTAGGTGGCACATTTGATGGACAAACGCAAATGAAAAAAAACAAACAAATAGGGTATGCATACTCTTTATTTTAACTTTTTACACCTTAAAGTCATTTGTCACCTGCTGTAAAATATAATACATGCCGTTTGGATTGTCAAAAGGTACCTAAAAAAATAAACACATTACGAAACGTTGTACAGGATAGGAAAAAAGTAATTGTAAAACGTTCATAGCTTTTCATATCACCCAAATACTGCAATTTCATATTAAAGATATGTAATTTTAATTAAAAGAATGCTTCACTTTAGCATATTATTATTTTAAAAGTGGTGTTGTTACGGTTTCCATCCTAATATCTCAAAAAAATCTCATGCCGTTGGTCCTCGGAACAAATATAATAACAAATAACCTCTGCGAAGATTGAAATATTAGCGGAAATGAAATCAAATATGTTATGATGTTCCTCTCCCTACCTCTGCAAGTCGACTTTACCCATCATCAAAATATGATTTTCTAAACAAGTCGGGGATTTTCTTACTTGGAATTTTAAGCAAAGTTACCAATATATGTATATAAAGTATGTCCATTATTGTAGTATTTTAAATGAAATTGTATTTGACATTAATTCTCTGTGCTGTTGCTGTTCTGACCTTGGAGCATATACATACTACTGGAGGTAGCATTTAATGTAGGGCACAATGCACCAATTACATTGCTAGTGGCAAAGGTAGCATGTAGCGCATTCGCCTTCTCCGTGCAGAGCAATGAATGCTGCTTTCAGTAGTATATGCTCAAAAATTCTGACCATGTATTATACCTTGGAGTACACGTCTACTTCAGGTGACGTCTTCAGGCGAACTTCTTGAATTTTAATTCCGCTTTGACAAGAGATGAGTTATCTTTGACTTATTTAAGGTCTGTTCCGAAAGAGGAAACTTACCATATGTCCAGATCTAAGCACCCAATAAAACTGTAGATTGCCAGCTTTCTTTACGTAACCCTCGTAGATGTGACCTACACTAAAAGCATCTCTGCTGGAAGTTGACCATTCTTCAGATCCTTCAAAGTTTAATTTTTCAATCCAATTAATTGTTCCTACAAAAAATGTCAGTATGAAAAGAAAGTAGTTATAGGTGTACATCCAGGATCGTCTAAATCTCCGCCTTCAAACTTCAGATTAGCTCTTTTGAAGTGGTTAGTCTATGAAATCAGCAATTGTTGGAATATAAACAGCGCTAGAGCCTGGCAACAGGGATACGAGCCAGGAGCGCAACAAGCCTAATAATTTTTATTCTTCAGAATATATATTTTTTTAGATTGCGAATTTAAATTTTACCCTGGGCACTTTCCATTCGCCTAGTGATGCGAGAGAGCGACGTGGAGCAACCAAGATATAATATATTTTATGTAGAATAAGGACAGTCTAATCGCGCTTTCGTAACGAAGGATGGAAATGCATGACGGGTTTTCTTCCAAAACATGATAATTTCCCCAAATTAAAACGTTACAATCATTAGATTCTATTTGTGTTAAAATTTACTCAACGAGTATGTACAGGATGTCAAATTTTCGATGGTTTTATGGGTTATCTCCGTTATTAGTAAAAATAGGAGAATAACGTTTTTGTAGCACTGTGCTACTTTTTAAAGAAATGAACAATGCTACCAACAGAATTTTCAAAAAAGTCTTTTTTTTTTTGGAGATGGAAATTATGCATTTTGGGGCATCACTCGTATTTTGGTTATCTTGCAAATTATCTTAAAGTTAAAAAATAGAACTATTGAGGCTTTTCATGTAGGGTTCAGTGGCGTAGTCACTTTTTTTTATAGGTTTAACTGTTTCTGAAAACTAAATAAAACTTGTCTTTTTTTTACACCCCATATATTTTTTAATAATTTGTTACAATCTTTTCAAAAATATATAACATTCTACATTTATTATTAGTATTGAACCTTAA
The DNA here is from genome assembly GCA_034092305.1 of Diaprepes abbreviatus. Taxonomy (NCBI): domain Eukaryota; kingdom Metazoa; phylum Arthropoda; class Insecta; order Coleoptera; family Curculionidae; genus Diaprepes; species Diaprepes abbreviatus. The sequence continues at coordinate 3,992,711 of JASJET010000260.1, read as the reverse complement.
ATTTGAGTTTTTTACAAAAAATATCCAATCATATTAGTAGGCCATGACGGCTTAGTCTTAAATCTACGTTGTTTAAAAAAATAATCAGATTCTGGTAGTAGGCCGTGACAGGTATTTCAAGAAACAAAACATCAAAATCATAGCCTTTGTGCTGCTGTCTATTTAAATTCTAATAATTCCTTAGATATAAAAAGAAAAGCATGCCTCTGGCGAGCGAGAGAATGTACGTATGACTGGGGCCAGAAAGGCCATATTGCCAGATTCTCATTTTCTTCTTTTTTACAATTACTTAACTAATACAGATCAAATGAATGCAAGGTATGGATAATGTGAGTAAAGCTATTTTAACAGTGCATGTAGCTGTTAAATTCTTAACTTAATCTCTTCGCACTCAAAATATTCGAAATATTACTTTAAATCAGATAAAGAAATCGATACAGCGAACATGTATCATTAAAAGGGTATATTGAACCCAAAATCACTAATCCTATACACATATTTGATCTCTTTTAAAATTCTAACATAAAGGCAAGGGCGAGTCTTGGCCCATCCAGAAATTCGATTTAAAGATTACAAAAGACTATTTCAAACAAATGCAAGATATGGATAATTTAAAGAAATCAATTTTAACATTACGCGTACTTGTTAAATTCCAAACTTAATTTTTTGAACCTACAGTATTCGAAATATTGAGATCAAATAAAATAGATGCAACAGAAATATTTCAATTAAGGGATATATAGAACCCAAGACCATTAGTTTTATATAAATACTTTATCTCTTTTCAAATTCTAATTCTTCGTACCTAATAAAAAAGCAAGTTTCTGCTAAGCGGTTAAAAGCAGGTATAATAAGGTCCGGAAATATTATCGCACCTTTCGACTCGTTAAAGGAAAGCAGGTAGTGATGTATCTGAGGAACAATAAGATGCATAGGAAGCCTGAGGAATACGCCCAAAACCATGTTGCCAGATTCTCGTTTTCCTCCATTGATTTATTATAATTATTTAATTAATACGGGGTAATTAATTAAGTTAATTTATTCAAAACCATAGAAATAGCCTTTAAAACGACTGTTTTTTTCTAAAACGGGGTCAGGTTAGGTTGATTTTTGTTAATTAATTTAAAAAATCGCAGTAGGTGATTTGGCAGGCTTTCCTGGGACTCCCTGTGGGCGGCTGCAGAACTGTTCATTGACTACTACTAGAATCCGAAATATACTTAGCCCTTGTGTGTTCGTCTCAACATATTGTTGATACCAGCAATAAATTTTTGTTTCTTTAAATAGCCGTCATGGCCTACTAATATGATTATTTATATATATATATATATATATATATATATATATATATATATATATATATATATATATATATATTCTCTAAAAAACTCAAATTTAAGGCTCAATATTAATAATAAATATAGAATGTTATATATTTTTGAAAAGCTTGTAACAAACTAAATCAAAATATTCATTTAAAAAATAAGTATGGACCCCAATCAATCCTAACTGTTCCAATTGCCGTTGGCAAAAGAAAATTAAAATTGTTGCTGGAAAGCAAATTTAGTGAATCGTAGAGAAGAGCTGCTGGAATGAGGTGTGCCAAGGAACATATAAGGATCTAACGCACGGTTTATTAAGGAGCTTCCCTCCTTAGGAAGGAAAGTGCTGTGAATTGTTGTGAGATTGTTCACAGGATATTGTCACCTGAGAGGCCATCTTCATAAGATTGATTTTATAGGCGACCCGACATGCAGATGGTGTCTGGAGGAGGATAAATCTATCGACCATGTCCTTAGAGAGTGTCCAGCATTCAACGGACTTAGACAGAGATATTTCGGAACCGGAAGCAGTTAGTTCAATTAACGAGGCTGTTTGGATTCGCAAAGGCGATTGGCCTCGAATGACCTGCTGCAATGGTCGGATGTAAAGGGCACAATGAGGCATCAATGATCAAGTATCACTACCTTTGTTTCAATAATTCATTCATTTAAAAAAAAGGAAGTTTTATTTATTTCTTCGAAACAGTTGAACCTATAGAAAAACTGACTATGCCACATGAAAAACTCCAATAGTTCTCTTTTTTTAACTTTGCGATAAGTTGAAAGATAACCGAGATACGAGAGGTGTTCCAAAATGCATAATTTTCAAAATTGCTCTCTATCTCCAAACGAAGAGGTTGGCATCGTTCGTTTCTTAAGAAAGTAGCACAGTGTTACGAAAACCTTATCCTTCTATTTTTACTTTTAACGGAAATAACCCGTAAAATCATCGGAAATTGGACACTCTGTACCTATAAAAATTATATATAGCGGTCAAATTAAAAACCTCCTTCTGTTAGAAATCGGTTAAAAATCAGAAGCGCATTTGGCATTAAAATAGAAAGATGAGTTGAACTCTAATGAGATGCATATATAAATTGAAAGCTTCAAACACCAAGCCGTTTTCTTATCACAGGATATAAAAGTGTCAGTTGTTATGAAGAACAGAGGCTACGTTGTGAACGATCGTTTAATAAATTAAAATTAATTGAAAATTGTTTGAGGTCAAAAATTGTCCATGAATGTCTAACTAGTCTAGCAATATTGCCTATAGAGTATAATCTAGCTAAAAATCAGTGGCGGTTGGTGCATTAAATAAGTAGGGGTTGCAATTCCAATGGCACATTAAAAATATAGATATGTATAAAACCTGTGATAGGCAACTGTGGATGAAAAAATAAAAGCCTTTAAAAATTGAGTTAGTGTGAAACAAACTAGTGTATTTTAAAAACTAAGCATACATTTTAAAATATAGCAGTCAAAACAAAATGCACGTTTAACTTACTGTGTGAATTATTTATAAAGAAAATCCATACGCGGATTTTTGGCATTAGCAAACTTATTAATAACTCGCTGATTGAAATCAGGTATGCTTTAGATAAATTTTCTTTTATTAGAAAGTATCCAAAGCAAAAAGTTCTTTCCTGGCTCATAGTATTCTGTAAAAACCTTTTTATCCGTTTGAGGGCAGAAAAGCACGGCACTGCTTTAGCCGTTGCCGTTGGAATAGTAATTAAAATTTTAAAAATAGTCTAGAATTTCACTAAAGGTCTCACTTAGCTAGATATTTTACGAAAGATAGTCATAATGTACATGAATTCCCGAAATTGATCTACATTTTTCAGTTTCATAGATGACGGTCAGTTCTGTACGGAGTTTTTGTTCGAAAAAAAAGGGGGTAAATAACATATGTATTACATTCGACATACTGTTCTGAGAAAAGAAAGACTGGCTGCTACTAAGTGACCACAAACTTCTTTTGCTTCAAAGTCGTTCGAGGTAATATTATTTTTAATTTTTGTTAATTTTGAATCAAATGATAATATATTTTTATTTGCGATCACAGGGTCAATTGTCTTGTTTGAAACCCACCAAATACAAATCAACTTGAGGTATTATTTTGTAAAATAAGTTTAACCTTGAAAGGAAACTCTTATTTTTGAGCATTTTGACATACTCTGATAATTGGTTCGTGGTTTTAACATTTTTACCGTCATCTAAGATTTTGTCCATTGTCTCTAGAATGCTGTCTTTGTATTCTAATACGGTACAAACAACTTTAGAATTATAATTACATCTTGTTGGGCCGAACGAGGTAAGCGTTTGTAAACAATTTGATCTAATATTGCGGTTCTTTGAGGACTATTTGAAAAAGAGAACTATTTGAAGAAAAGAACAAAATTCTTGTAAACTGGAAAAAAAAATATTTTTATTGGCAGATGCAGCGTTTAACATTACCAAATCTAATTGATGTGCATCACAATGCACGCAAGCAGCATGCTCATAGATTTTTTTATAATTGCTTGAACCCCATTCGACGAGTCGCTTATGTTTTCGAGAAAATAAAAAAGCGCTCACTTGGTTTTACTTATACATACAGGAAGATAGAGAGCAAACACTGTATTATATTTTACTGCTCTTACAAGATATTCTTAAAAATGTCTAACACATACACGATGGTTTTTACAAATTTCTTCGTAACTCGGAATCCTTTGAATTTGGAAATCGAAATCGGCCACTGTATACGTCTGCACAGTTTGGGATAAAGCACTTAATTTTGGATGATGTTTTTCACGCCAAACATTTTTAACTTCTTTAAATCGTATCAAAATATCTTGATCAAAGTAAACACATTGTCACTTTCAGAAAAATTAAAATATCGGTACAGTAGACATCACGCATAGAAATACCGGCACAGTAGACACCTCGGTTGTATTCTAACCTGAACTAAAGGAATGGCTGATACTAGCAGCGCTACGCGTGACTGGAAGCAAAAGTTCAAATACTCGCCCAGTGGGTTGCATATGAGAAATAGTAGGGGGAGATTTTGTGGGGCAAACTAAAACTGGTTTGTAAGTTGCACTTGCAACCTACATGAAGCTAATGAGACAAAATTAATCTCCACGTATTAGATAGGCAACTCCATATACGCGCAAACCAGCAAACTAATAACGTTTCCAACCGTGATACTGCAATACAGACAAATTATTAATGATATTTAGGCGAAATAAGTTAAATTATTTCAGTAATTGACTCCTGTTCGCGTATAATCTAGGTAAAAAATTGACTTAAATGTAATCATTAAATTATCAGTAGAAATAAAAAAAATATATTTGTACTTATATTTATTAGTAGGTTTTATTTTAATTTACAATTTTTTTGGGGGTTGTGCAAAGCTGCAAACCTAAGGAAAAGTTGCCACTGCTAAAAATATTAATTTTGATCAAATACTTGATAAAATGGCAACGAAAAATCCAGAAAACTAATGTCACAATGTTACAGATAATACAAATCATTGCTCAAGTCAGATCCTCTTGTCTAATGTGATTATAATTTACACTGAATCAAATTGTATTAGACTGAGATACTGTTTTCATGCTATATTAAATAAATAAATCATAATAAGTAATAATGAGCATTTTCATAAGAACAGTTTTTTTATATTTGGCACAATACCTAAAGGCTTTATTATAAGAGATGAAAAAAAACTTTAAATACGAAAGTTGTCGATTTTTTCCGTATTATCTTTTAGATTCGTTTAAAAAAACAGCGACGTATCGCAAAGTTGAGAGACAAAAGAAATTTTAATTTTTTAAATGCAATATCTTGTATACTCTCTACTAGAATGAAAGTTCTTTTCCTCCTGACTTCAAAAATATATAATAAGTTAGTGTTCGTACTGGAAAACAAATGCTTTATTTTAATTTGCATTATGACTTTTTAATATGGTTTCGAATACTTAATATATTGACTAATATATGTGTTTAAATATTTAACGATGGGTTATTCAGAAAAAGAAAAATACCAAATAATTTTTCCTAAAAATAATTATAATAGCAGGAGTGTTAAGATCGGCAAGAAGATATTTTTCAGTATAAAACAATATTGGGTAGCCAATGATACTAACACAAAAAAATAAATTAGGAAAACCTCTACATATTTTCAAAATATCCTTAATGATTTTAAAATATTTTCTTTCATTTTATGATTCATAGAGCTTGAAATAAAATCCCTGTATTTTTGGTTAAGTAATGTTACTATGCATTCAATTTTTTCCCTTATTATTTCTATGTTTCATTATAAATTTTATTTTTGATAAACCTCCACAAGAGAAGATCTAATGAACCCAAATCTGGGCTATTAGCCGGCCATCTATTTGTGCCATTCCCTCAAACACAAAAGTTATATTGCTAGTTAAGGTACTCACTCAGTAACTGCCATCACATTGTGAGGCGATGCACCATCTTGATGCCGAATCAGATTATTGTATTGTTGAACTGGCATATTCTCTAAATGTTCTTCTACATTATTTTCAATTAAATTTAATCATTTAAATTTCCATTTAAAATAATTGCCCCAATAATTTTATTTGCCCACATCAAACGTGAATTGATTGCCCACCCTTTAGAACTTGTATTTTGCGGGGATTTTAGTTGCCCAATAATGTCTATGAAAATAATTTTATTTAGAAACTATAGAAATGCGATGCAGCATCGTGAATAGATCTTTTCGGATATTCTAAAAATTACATCAACTAATAATTATTTGTTTTACAATACTAGACTGAAAAATTACCTTAAAAATAGAGTAAAGTATTTATATCATCTTCTTCAATTTTTACTAAGCTTCTGACTTTTCATTTCATTAAATTTTTTGACAGTGTATCTTACTGTACTAGTAGATGGTACTCGACGACCAGGATATATATTACGGTATTTGTGTTGTCCTCTGATTATATTTTTATTATTTGAATAAAAAAGACAAAGTACCTGATGTTTTTTTTTCCGAATAGCCCATATCAAAATGTTTATTAGTGAATATATTATGTCAATTTAATAAGTATTCGAAACCATATTAAAACGTCACAATGAAGATAAAATAAAGCATTTGTTTTCCAGGACTCCTAGTTTTTTTATATCAATTTATTTTATCTTTATTTTTTATTGAATACTGTGATAGAGTAAGCTCTATCTAATTTTACTTTAATTCTTAATTACACTTCTTATAAACTACAACTTATTCTAGATTGTCCTCTCCCAATTATCTATGACGGTGGATCTAAAGGATCACATGGTACTAGATATGTATGTCTAATGTGAGAGTTAGGTTTAAGAATATTTTATATATATATATATATATATATATATATATATATATATATATATATATATATATATATATATATATATATACCTTTAAGTGCTTTTTAATTTTATCGAAAAATTATTTGTGGTCATTTAAATCTAAATGAATTCTGGAGTTTCCAACAAATCAAGGTGCTTGTGTTATTAATTTTAAAATTTTATTTTGAAATATATGCAATTTTGTTCTTCTGTAGTTTGATAGATGTGCCCAAGTTTGACACTAATAGGTTATAGTTGTGCGCGTTATAGTTTTATAAACCAAAAGTTTATTTCCCATCGACAGTTTACTCTGTTTATTGAGTAGAGGATAGAGACATGAATATAATTTTTGAACTTTTTGTAATATGAAATCCACGTGACCAGACCAGACGATTATCGTATTCTAATCATAAATATTTCACTTTGTTAGACTGTTGGAGAGTTTCGTTTTTAATAAAATTATATGGATTTTTTCTGGATTTTGTAAATAGGATAACTTGAGTTTTGTTAGGATTGATTTTTATTTTTCAAAGGTCTAAAAATTTTTGTAAAATGTTTATGTGGTTTTGCAATCTCTTAGTAACTAACTCTGCATTTCTGTTAGAGACTGTTATTGCTGTGTCATCAGCGTATAGACTTATATCTGACTAATTACTTTTAAAGATATCAGCAATGTAAATATTGAAAAATATTATAAATTTATTAATAATTTAAACTAAAATATTTAAATAATGGCTAGTCCGAACACAAACTTATTATACATTTTTGAAATCAAATGGAAAAAAAACCCTTTATTGTAGCAGAAAACATTTTTTTGTTTCTCAACTTTACGAATTTAAAGAATAATTTGGAAGAAATCCTACAACTGTCGTATTTAAAATTTTTTTCCATTTCTTATAATAAATCTTCTAGGTATGGTGCTAAATATAAATAAGCCTGTACATTCGACTTGACTACGGCGCTAAATATAAATATACAGGATTTTTTCTTGGTAATAAGTGATGCGAATTTACATATCGTACATACACTGCACATCGTATTTTGATGTGAAATAAAATATAAAAGCAGATTAAAAAAATTTACATATATTCTTTAAGCTAGATTCAGACTATGCAAATATATCGGATATGCGATAAAAATAAATAAAAATTGCGGAAATTAAAATAAGATTTCGAAGAATGGTTGGATTTTGCGAAATAAGAAACAATGCTGATCTAAAACTAAAATTTTGTAAAAATTTGCCTAGTCTGAAGCTAATTTCAAAGATATTTCTGTCTTACCTGGCGTATCAACAATTAGATCCAGTTGTCCATTGTATACAGCAACTGTTAGGTTAGTTTCGTTCAGAAGTCTTTCCACAATATCTGTTACTGGTTTCATGAAGTCACCTTGTAGGTGATCAAAAACGTCAGTATTTGTGATGCCCCACGTATTGCTGATATTTAAAGCTTTTTGAACTTCTGGCATTATACGCTCATCTTTCAAAATTGATTTTTCTGAAATAATAAAGTAAATTTTTAGCAATCTAAAGAGCATGAATTTTGATCAAATGTCATAGTCGTTTTATAACATTTTAAGGTTCGACATTTTAAATGAAATCAAATCCAATACAGCTTTATTGTGTAAAACAGAGTCAAAACTATCCAAAGTTAAAAAATAACACAAGAAATCACAGATTTAACAAATAATATAGTGTGACTATTGGAAATGATGGTCAAAGGTATTATTTGATCATTTTTTTAAAATCTGATAAGTACACAAATTCCTTTACAGGTATTAAAATCTAGCTTAATGATCATTTTCCTTTTGCATTTGGTTTAAAAAATCGTAGTGCTTCTAAAAAGAGGGAATATAAGCTAAAACAAAAAATATGATAACCTTGAACAAATTACAAATTAGGTGGAATGAGGTATTGTTTACGCTAGTCCATATGTCGATGAGGCCTATAATAAATTCATATCCCCAGTTCAAAAAGTATACTGGCTTGCACAGTGACATTATTCTATAAAAAAAGAGCAAAACATTTCGCAAAAAAGCCAAGAATTTATCAAGGAGTTTTAAATGGATTCTGATATGGGTCAAAAAACCATGAATTCCTCGTTAAAAATAGGTACAGAAAATGTTCAAAAAGATATCATTTATGAGACTTGTTACGGAATTTTTGTAATTCCGTCACCCTATTTTTCCTAACACCCTCGTAAAACTTACAATTACTACATATATTCTGTCATCCGCAGGATATAGTCACACGATGATTATCGATTGCAAATAACAGACGTTCATTGAATCAATTTTTCACATTTGTCAGGATTTTGTTTTCACAACGGTGTATTAGTGAAAAGAAGAAAAGGTAATTATTTTTTTAAAGACTTATTTAGTTTAAAAGAGTTTCGTATTATTCTTGTTAATTTAGTCACATTTTTGATTCGATTACTTTGTTCTGCCAAATTAAGAAAAAAATCTGTCAAACGTTTTTGTTTGCAAATTTTTTCCATGTGGTGGTGGGGAAACGGAATCATAAATTCCAGGTCTTCCTCCGCTGACTACGAAAGAAAGAGGTAAGTTTGTTTGTTCTTTTAAGATGTTTTTTTTTTTAATTTAGTAGAATATCTTCTCTGAGACACAAATTACCTTTTGTTTTTGTTTAAGTATGTTTAAATGTATCTATAGAGCATAAATTTATTTGGCTTTTAACAATAACGTTAATTTTCTTAACTCATAGTCCACCATCTTGACACGAGGGCATGAAAATTATCCTAGAGACCTGTCTCTGGTCTTAATTACCTATTTTTTTTTTATTAAACTATCTGTTCCTTATGCGTTTTGGCAACTTAATATCTTGTTAAGGGTTGTACTGCCGAGTTTTATGTTTTTTAGCTCTATCTCCAGCGAAAAATGTATCTGATGGGTATTGGCTATTATTTCATCTAAGATACCTGAGCTTATTGGAGGAAAGTTGGCAGACAAAGACTCTATGAAGCATATTGGGGCCAAAACCATATGAAAAAGGATACTCGAGTCCCAACCTACTTCATCAGGAATACTGGAAATGAGTTTTAATTCTGATCTTTTACCTTTTGCTTATGTAGAAGCTTGTCCGTAGAATTTTGACTCCACCTGCGGGCCTGCTCCAAGTTTGAGGAGATCGACTAATCTTGTCCTGTCTTTACAGAAGAAAAACTCTCTTTTTATCTCATGGTGTCTTTACAGAAGACAAATTACATTTAGCCATATTGTCTTGAAGCAACAGGCTTTATTTGATTTATTTTTTTATCATTTACCTACACTGTCTATTTATTAAAACGTACCATTATTTTTTTGTATCCAGTGAATGTAGGACCAACTTTCTCTTCTTGTTAAATTACGTATTATTATAATTTTCTTTTTTTGTTTATTACTACTTTTAACTTCTCCATAGTATCTTGTCAAAATGGTGAATTTTAAAATGTATTATTAATTTTTATGATATTAGAGCAGGTCAACCTATTTATTTATTTCTTTTTTGACATACTACAGGGTCGGTACACAAGAAATTCATTATTTTTTTTTTTAGAAATATTGACATTTAATTCTTGGCAGCACGTATTGTGTCGTAATTTTCAAAAAAGGTACTAACCTTTAGTATATAATTTTGATTTTCTTGGATATAATCATATTATTTTTTGTGTATAACTATTTTGAACTTTGATTGTTAATGAATTGTTTATTTTTATTGACCTTTATTTTGCATTGTTTCTTCCTAGAATTATATTTTCTAAATTTAGAATGGAACCCCGTGAGCCTTACTGTCAATAATTTGTAGGGAACGCATATTTAAAAATAATAATTTTCACACGTTTCTAAACTTTATTGTGTAGGGATTAAGTTGGAATTAATAACCACAGGTACATTACTTCTACATTACCTAAATTTGAAAGTTAAATAAACTACTAACCGACTTTTAATCTCAAATATACAGGGGTATCCGGGAAAATGTGGGTAATCTCTAGGATATGAAATAAAAAAACACGTGAAAGGAATAATATAAGTTCGTGTAAAATTTTTTCGTATAGGCCTCCCCTCAGGAGACATGGGCTTCCAAACAACTGCAATGGAATCAAGTTTTTTACACATAATTATTGAACCACCAGGTATATTTCACTATCCAAGAAAGTGTTGTGAATTATTCACAACTGCAGGAACGGACTAGCCGTGACACTCATGTATGATAAGAACTTTGGCCAAAGTTTTTTACACATCTTTAACTATTGACTAAAAATTAAGTGCTCTCCATTCATGTCGCTAATCCCAACCGTTTTCGGAAAAACATCATTTTATTTACACTGTTAGTCCCTTAACTTCTGTCGGGTTGAATATGAATAGGAATTTTCCCCTGCCACCATAGTTTCAATAAAAAGTTAAACTAATTGCTTAGTTAAAAACTTCGTAAGATGGTTCAACGTGGAATCCGTGTTTGATATACCCGCGGGTACGACTAATTGAGGATTGCTGTACCCGTCACATTAACTCAGCATTGTTCCTTATTTGATCACAATTAAATGTGATTTTCCGTAGAAGTTCCTCCCTACTATCGATCGGAGTGAAATATTCTAAAATTTTGAGGTGTCCCCACAGCTAAAAATTGAACGGCGTTAGATTGGGAGATCGAGGAGGCTAGGCAATAGGTCCTCCTCTACCTATACAATAGTTTGGATAGACGTTCTTCAGTTGCTCCCGCACAGCAACGCTGAAATGAGGTGGTGCCCCATCGTGCATTTAATACATGTTTCGGCGAATTTCGAGTAGTAGGTGCTTTACTAAATCGTGAAAAGCGTTCTGGAGGAACTCCAAATAAAGTTCTTCATTCAGTCGTGTCGGCAGTTTGCAAACTGCATTCTATGAGGAAAATTTTTAGGAATCAGTTCATGCAGTTTTTTCAAATGATTTTGATATAACCGCTGTTATGGAAGAACTTCACTATCGTTTTCGACGTATTAAACTTCACTGATAATTTTCGAGCGCTCGTTGAAGGAGTGTCATTCTGTTCTTCCCCGACCAGCATCAGTACTTCTTTTCTAAAATTGTGAAGACATTTATTAATATTACCTTATTAAATGGAATCGCCTACAATTCTCCCTTTGACGTTGGTCAATTCGTTGAAATGTTTTCTGATCTGGAAGCGTACGATTAGGATATCCGTCGTTATATATCCTTCTGGCTTCCAAAACATTCCAAGATGCAAAATAATACATCAGATGCATTGGATCGAATTTTTTTCATAAGGTTGAAGGTTGACCATTTGATAGGAACAAGATGTATCGTTTATCGAAATATACCAAATACATGATGTAAATAAAATTACGTTTTTTTGAAAACGGTTACACTTAGCGACATGAAAGAAGAGTACTTAATTTTTAGTCAATAGTTAAAGGTATGTAAAAAATGTTGTCCAAAGTTTTTGTCATAGAGGGCGTAAAAAATGGAGTCATGGGTGTCACAGCTAGTCCGACCCAGCTGTGAGTAATTGACAACACTTTTTTGGACAGTACTTTGAAAGGTCTTACCTGGTATATATCATATTCAAAAAAATGCAATATACCTGGTTGTTCAATAATTATGTGTAAAAAACTTGATTCCATTGCAGCTCTTTGGGAGCCCATATCTTCGAAGAGAAGGCCTGTACGAAAAAAGTTTATATGAACTTTTAGTATTTTTTTCATATCCGGGAGATTTCCCACATTTTCCTGGACACCTTGTATAAATAATAAGAATATTTGCATCGTACCACTTTTTAAGTATAAGCAAATGATTATTGATGTTACTTTCCAGCCGATTCAAATTTTCAGAAGGCCACAGGATGGTCACGTCATTAGTGAAAGTAGTAAATGAATCAGAGTTTTTAAATCAGTTATATATAATAAGAAAAAAATGGCCCAAGTACAGAATTGACGGAAAAGTTGAAGGAGACATTATCGTTAAAAACGATACACTGTAACCGATTCATTATAAATGATATTATCTCATCTAGTACATTACCACTCAATATCTAGACTTCAAGCTAGCCTAACAGTACTCATTGGTTCACAAATAAAAGGCCTTACCGAGATCACAAAACAACCCTGCCGCAACATCCCCGTCATTAATTCATAAATAAAATTCATTTAAAAACAATAAAGAAAGCGTCATTGGTTTTGAGACTGGAAATTAAACTACAGATTTAAGAGGAGAATGAATTTTTTTGTATATTTCTGTTGACAAAGTAAAAACTGTTCAATATAGATAGTTTTGGGAATGTGAAACTTCATATGACATTCCATCTCACCTGCTTTTTCGAACCCAAAAAAGTGGCTAAACAGATGTTCCTATATTATAAATACAAGAAGATCTATAACATCACAATGGAACACCCAAAATATATCTGTTAAAAGTGAAGAAACTAAATAAAAATGGTCACGTTTATACTTACGACCTGGTTTATTCAGCACTTTTTGTTGCTTTGAATCAAAGTCATAAACTTTTGTAAGGACATTGTAAAAATCAACATCGCTAGATAAATCTTCAATGTAGTTTTCTAAATCGCCCCACGAGTTAGTTGCATCTTCCCACTGACCATTGTCTACTAAATTTTTTAGTTGCAGTGCTTTATTAGCCAGATCCTCGTACTGATCAGTGTTGACAATACCCTGAAAACATAATTCTGTTGTAATGTAGATTTTCACGGATGATGGTTTTTAATTTGTTTGTCAGTAGAAAATCTTCACGACGTTTCGCCAACATTTGGTAGTGATGCTTTCTTGGCCGCTCGGTTTGGAATGAGCGTGCTGGTCCTCCGTCTGCCTTTTTATATTTTAGCACTTACGCAGGTTATGCCTTGGTTCTGCTTGGTTGGTTTCCTTGATTTACTGGATAAATGCCTTTTCTTAGCTCGCTGTCCTGTTTCTTTGGCATGTTATTTTTGGTTGAGTTTTGATTAAAGTTTTCCGTGTATTTGAGATGTTTTGTGTATCAGGTATCTTGTTAAGGTTTTTAGTGTTTTCTATTTCGAGAGCTTCCAGATGATATGCATTCTGTAGTGCTTTATGTGTTCGGTTTGGATTCCTGGAAATTTATAATGTGTTTTGTCTCCTGGTGATGTTGGAATAGAGCAGATTAGGTTTGCTTATTTTTTATACTATTTTTATGTTCTTGGTCTCTGCTAGACATTCTTCTGTTTGTTTGGACGACGTATTCTTTTTACACTCTCTACATGGCATGCTGTACTCTCCAGCTGTTCAATGGTATTTTGTCTTTGAGATTCCCCAATAATTTGTATATTGTTGTTTGGGGCTTGTAAATTGTGCATATGTTGTGTTTCTTCAGAATTTTTCCAATTACGTCTGTAACACCTTTTATGTACGACAGTGTGGTTTTTGATTTGGGTTTGTCATATTCTTCTTTTTATCTGCTATTGCGTTTGTGTTTTGTTTTATGGTCTTTTGATATTCTGTTTCTTGTATTTGTGATGTTGTTAAGTTCTTTTTGGCGGTTTGTGGGTTTGGTTAGTCGCAAGAATTGGGAGATCAATGTGTTGGCGACTGATTGTAACTATGATGGATGGTGGTGAGTTTCGACATTCAGGTGTCTGTTTGTATCTGTAGTTTTCTGTAGACCATATAATCGATGCTTAGGTCGCTTTTTCTGGTTATTAGAAGGTTAAGGAAAGGTTGTAGTTTGTTGATTTCGACTTCCAATGTAAATTGTATGGGGTGATGCTGTTAACTCAAACAAAACCATTCCTCTGGAAACGTTACGTAGATGATATCTTGATCATACTGCCACACGGAAGATCCAACCTCGACATATTTTAGAGGAACTAAACGGCATTCATCACCGCGTACAGTTCACATTGGTGGTCGAGGTCAACAAGCAGCTACCTTTTCTTGACCTTCTAATAACTAGAAAAGACGACCTAAGCATCGATTATACGGTCTACAGAAAACCTATACACACAAACAGATATATGAATGCTGAATCTCACTACCATCCATCACAGTTACCATCAGTCGACAATACACTAATCTCCAGATCCTTGCGACCAACCAAATCCACGAACCGCCAAGAATAATTCAACAACATCACAACAGCTCTGACACAAAATAGTTACAAAGAACACAAAAGGCCATAAAACAGAACACAAATGCAATAGCAGAGAAAAATAAGAACATGACAAATTCAAACCAAAAACAACACTGCCATACATAAAAGGTATAACAGACGCAATTTGAAGAATTCTGAAGAAGCATGACATTTGCACAATTTACAACCCACAAACAATAATACACATATTACTGGGCAATCCTAAAGACAGAATACTATCGGAAAATCACGGGGTATAAATCGTCTCATGTACAGATTCTGAAAAATAATACATCGGACAAAGGAGAGAAGAACCTCTACCAGACTCCAAGAACACAAAAATAGCATAGACAATAAGCAAACCACATCTGCTTTATTTCAATATACTATAAATTTCCAGGAAATCAAACAGATCGCACCCATAAAACACTATAGGACGCGCATCATCAGAGAAGCTCTCGAAATAGAAAACACAAAGAACCCCAATAAGAGAGATGATGCACAAAACATCTCAAATGCATGAAAAACCCTAATCATAATCCCACAAAAATAATACACTAAGGAAATAGGACAGCGAGCCGAGAGACGGTTTAGACCCAGGGAAGCAAGGAAATCAATCAGGAAGAACCAAGGTATAATCTGAGCAAGCGCCAAACTATAAAAAGGCAGACAGAAGACCAGCACGGTCATTCTAAATCAAGCATACCTATGTATATATATATATATATATATATATATATATATATATATATATATATATATATATATATATATATATATATATATATATATATTGCGTTGAAAAACGTGATGCGGGACCTAACGTCTATCGTCAGAGGTCTATATTCGTCGCCCACACACGCTTCAAGCAACTGCCCGAAGAGGAATTAGCATATTACAATTTTGAATATTTTGTTTTTTTTTTTAAAAATTTGAAAATTGGTGAATGTGAATGAAATAAGTTTTTTCTTGCTCTAATAAAAATATTCTAAACCACGATATGTATTTTTAATTTTTCCTTGAGCGCCCAGTTACTGTATCCTATCTAAGATAAGATAACAGCACTGTATTTATTCTTTGGATTTACTTAAAAATACATATATTATTGTTAACAAAATTTTAATAAATCTATTTTCTCTTTTTAATCTCCCCTTAATATAGCTAGCTCGCTTCCCCTGAAACTATCCCAAGTGAGTTCAGATTCTCATAAATTAAAATTATCTTTTATCTACTGCCAATTAAAACCACTGAATTGTATTAACAATCAACATAAATTTATTATAAAACAAAATGATATTATTACTGATTATAAAATTATTTTGAAATACCTATTATCTAGATCATCTTTATTAAAATTAAAAATCAATTGCACCTTATCTCTACTGTTGATTATAATGTCACTCCACTTAACTGTCAAGAGTTGTTTGACAAATATGAAGGTCTCGTGTTCAGTTGAAATGTATTACTTTTACTTATTTTAAAAATTAAAAAAAAAATGTAAAGTGCGGATTATTAATTTTAACAAGTGATTATAAATTAGTTCTAATGATTTTATAATGTCTAATATAAATGTGGTAATATTATGTTTTAAAATACCTTAATCCTTAAGTGTTTGTTTACTTATAAACAATAAAAAGGTATATTTGTGTTTCTCTGTCTTCTTTTACCATCAAATTGGATTGGGATATTTGTTTTAAAAATACCTACTATCAAGTAAGTAGATATTCTTTATTAAACACTGTCTTGGTTATTTTTTTGGTAATGTCCAGGAATTGTTTACTTCTAGGAAATGTTGGTATTTACACCAGCCAGGTATAATTTCTTGAACTTTTATTTGACACAATCGGGTTTTACTAAATTTTCTTGATGTTAGTTGGAGTTGCTACTTCTTAATGACATTCAATTTAATTTAAATTATTTTTTTTTTTTTTAAAATATTGATTAATCAAACTTTATTTAAGATTTATTTACTTTCATAACCTTTAAAAAATATTTACTTATCAAAAACAAAAGATCTCGCACGTGGCTTTATGATTTTGTCGTGAAAATTTTAAGGTTATGTTTTGAGGAGAAACTTTTCTTTTACACCTCTCTGTAACAATACTTTTTTGCAACTGTCTCGAATTTTTGTGATTTTTCTTTCTATCGTATGCCACCAGCTGACTTAATTAATCATTCTGATTGGCTCAGCAGTTGAAGGCATCGGGTTACTTGATGAAAAATCACCCTTTTCTTGGCGTTCTTGTCAAACAAAAATGGCTGTCAAGAATTTTAAAATTGATAAAATTTTTCCAATTTTACCATTTCCTGGATTTATCCAATAATATGCATGACAATAAATATTATAAAATTAAACTATATGATTTTACCTATCTAATTATACATATTTTAGTCTTCCTAAAACAATTTTTAATATTAAAAATTATAAAACAAAATGGCTTGACATGAAAATATTGAAATATATAATTAACTAATTATTGAAAATTATTGTTTGAAGATGCTAAATTATGTTTTCTTAATATTAAAATATTAAATTTTAGAATTTTCCTTACATTCTAATATAATTTATTTTACTCCATTACTTAAAATTAATTTATAATATCTAATTTTAATGTCAAAATCACAAATTTTCTTAAATTTATTCTATGTTCTTATGTGTTTTAATTAAAATTATTTTCTTAATACTACTGTTAACTGTCTAATTTATATTAAAAACAATTTAATAAACCTTATTTATTATTTAAAAATACTTTTCGTAACTGGTTTCACACTATGTTCACCTTTTGTTCCTTTTCAAAACATTATTGTTGCAAAAACCGATCGTTATGTTTTTTTATTTCACTTGAAGATTTTCACTCTTCATTATCACTTTACCTTCACTATCACATCTAATGTTTGTACCTTATTATTCTTATGATCAATTTACAATATGATCTTATTGTATTAATATTTATATATTGTTTATTTTACAATTATGTCTAAAAATTCATTATGAATTTAGCATTATATATGATTTTTTTTTTAATCATGTAAGCTTTTAATTATGCTTTGGTCCATATTATTTGTAAATATTAATGACTCTTATTAATTAATATATCTACTAACTACTTATTACTATCTAAATAATAAATTTATGTTGTATCTTAGATATTTTAACTGAAATTGTTTAGACTCGTCGAGTATTTATTATATGGTCATTAGGTCATCTTGTGTCGATTCCTATTCAATTGCCCCAAATTGAATATTTAATATTTTATTATAAATAAAATATTAAATATGAATATTTTAATTCTTATTTGTACTTATTATTTATATTAATTACAACTTTTAGTTGATAATAAAATTTATATCCTTATATATTTTACAGCTTATTAGAAATTTATTGTTTCACAAAATATCCCTTTTAATCATAAACTTTTGTACGTTATTTGATCAGCTAATATTATATTTATACATATCTTTGATATTAAATATGCCTCTGACTTGTCTTGTGTCAGGGTATACTATTTTATAGCTATTATCTCCGTTTTCTGTTTCTATTTCAAATGGTCCTTCATATGGCCATTGAAATCTACTGTATTGACCTTGTTTAGTATCTGTCTTTTTTAGGGCTTTAATCAATTAAATAACAATATATTTTCTAATTTATTTTCATCAATTAATGATGCTTCAGAACCACTATCTATTAATATTTTTACTTCAGTATTATCAATTTTACCTTTTACATATATTAAATCTAAATTATTTTCATATTTTTCATTGTATAAATTGTCATTTAAGTCTATTAATTCTCGTGGATGTTCGTAATGTATAAAATTCGTCTTAATTTCAGATCCAAGGCTGTTATTTAAAAATTTGTTCGTCTGTTTCTAGGATCCGAAGATACCTCCCTTCGATTTCTCTCCAGGCTGTTGCTCCGTCTCCCTGTCATGTGGTTATTTGTCTGTTCATTGTCTACTCGTAAGTCTGTATCACTTCTATTTCGTCTAATATTATTAGTTTGTCTATATTCCCTGTCATTTCCATTGTAAAAAGTTCGATTCCTAAAATTTTGTCTTTCATTGTTCTGAATGTTCCTATCAATTTGTCGATCATTGTTATTTGCGCCTCTATTTAAGTTTATATTATTTTGTCTCGCGTTATATTGTTGTCTATATTGTGAATTATTATTATTTAAATTATAATTATTTGTACCATTGTCTGTTTGTCTGTATCGTGTATTATTATTATTAAAATTATTGTTATTAAAATTTCTATTTGTTTTCTGGTAAAAGTCATTATTACGGTTATAGTTATTATTATTTCTATTAAAATTGTTAGGAATATTATTTGTATAATTAGTTTGATTCTGTCTAAATTGATTCGGCTGTGGACGTATATTGTTATTTAGGTTTTTAAAGTTTTGCTCATAACTATTTTTTCTATTATTTTGATTGTGCCCATTAAAATTACCTCTTTGTACTCTTGTTAAGAAATTAATAAATTGACCCATTGTTTTTATATTTTGAATTGTAATTGTTTGTACTATATTATCTTGATAATGACGAGCAATGTTCAGAATAATTTCGTCTTCTCTCATTGGTGGATTTAAATACTTTGCTACTGTACTTAGCTTTAAAGCATAATTTACTAGATCTCCATTTTTATTATAATTAAATTTCCCAAAGTATAATTGTTCCCTAAACTCTGCTTGTTTAATTTCTCCCCAAAAATATTCCAAAAATTCCCTTTCAAACTCACAAAAATTATTTATTGTTGATTCTATATTACCATACCAAATACTTGCATGATCAATTAAATTAACTCGAATAAAGTCTTTTATTACTTGTAGATTATTTACATTATTTAACCTATTCTTGATACTATTAATAAAAGCTACCGGGTGTAACATACGAATGTTGCCATTAAACTTTAGACCCATGTCATTAGTACTGTTACAAATATTTCCATTGCCCATATTATTTCTAGTTACAGTCTCCAATTTCTTATCCACGGTACAAGTAACTAGTTCAGTTGTGGATTTTAGTTTTTCTTCTATAATCTGATAGTATTCCTGGAAAGTTCTGTAACATTTCCTATCAATTTTATCTATTTCATTACCATGCTTATCTAATTCTGAGGTAATGTCATGCATGGTCGTATCTAGTTTGTCATTAAGACGCTCTATTTCTGTGTTCCTGTCACCTTTCTCTATTTCTAGCATATTTAATATTTCTTGGTTATTTTTAGTTACCTTTTCATGCATTTCTTCAATGCATGTTGACAGCTCTTTTGACATTCTGTTTTCAATTTCTAATATTTTCTCATCCACTTGTTTTTCTAATCTTATTTGCCCCTGTTTAATATCATTTAATTCTTTTTGGCCTTTAGTTATTTCCTTTTTTAATTCTTTTTGACCCTGTTCAATCTTATGTTCTAGGTCTTGCTGTCTTTTTTCTAGCTCCTTCTGACCTTTTGTAACTTTCGTATCCAGATCGTTAAGCCCTTTTTCCATTTTATTTTCCAGATCTTTTTGGCCTTTTTCCAGATCTTTTTGGCCTTTTTCCATTTTATTTTCCAGATCTTTTTGGCCCATTTCTATTTTATTTTCCAGATCTTTTTGGCCCATTTCTATTTTATTTTCCAGATCTTTTTGGCCCATTTCTATTTTATTTTCCAGAGTATTTTGCATACTCTGCAAAAATTTTATTATATCTTGATTACTACTCTGTTCTGTCTTTTCTGGTTCTTTTTGCTCAGAGGTTGTTATTTCCCCTACCTCTTCTAGCTTAGTCTGCTGAAATACTTCAATCTCTCGATCGGTAGAAGAAGTGGATGTACTAGCTGTATCTTCTTTTGTTTTCCGTACTCCAATTTCTTGATTAATTTGTTTTCCTGATCTTAAGGTTATATTTTGTTCAGCCATGGTATTTTATTTATTCAAGTTTTATGCAATTCAAAAATTTTATAAAATTTATGTATTAAACTTTTGTTTAATACTACTGTTATCAATTTTGTTGTAATTAGTTTTAAATAACTGATGTGCAATAATACTCGTTTTTTATATGTTACAAGTTCCTATTAATTATTTTTATTGACAGTAGACTTATATACCCTGAAAATATTTTAGTAATCCAAAAATGTTAATTGCCCTGAAAATATTTAGTGATCCCTGAAAATATTTATGCCCTGATAATATTTTAATAATCCCTGAAAATATTTATTGCCCCACGTTGGGCGCCAATTGCGTTGAAAAACGTGATGCGGGACCTAACGTCTATCGTCAGAGGTCTATATTCGTCGCCCACACACGCTTCAAGCAACTGCCCGAAGAGGAATTAGCATATTACAATTTTGAATATTTTGTTTTTTTTTTAAAAAATTTGAAAATTGGTGAATGTGAATGAAATAAGTTTTTTCTTGCTCTAATAAAAATATTCTAAACCACGATATGTATTTTTAATTTTTCCTTGAGCGCCCAGTTACTGTATCCTATCTAAGATAAGATAACAGCACTGTATTTATTCTTTGGATTTACTTAAAAATACATATATTATTGTTAACAAAATTTTAATAAATCTATTTTCTCTTTTTAATCTCCCCTTAATATAGCTAGCTCGCTTCCCCTGAAACTATCCCAAGTGAGTTCAGATTCTCATAAATTAAAATTATCTTTTATCTACTGCCAATTAAAACCACTGAATTGTATTAACAATCAACATAAATTTATTATAAAACAAAATGATATTATTACTGATTATAAAATTATTTTGAAATACCTATTATCTAGATCATCTTTATTAAAATTAAAAATCAATTGCACCTTATCTCTACTGTTGATTATAATGTCACTCCACTTAACTGTCAAGAGTTGTTTGACAAATATGAAGGTCTCGTGTTCAGTTGAAATGTATTACTTTTACTTATTTTAAAAATTAAAAAAAAAATGTAAAGTGCGGATTATTAATTTTAACAAGTGATTATAAATTAGTTCTAATGATTTTATAATGTCTAATATAAATGTGGTAATATTATGTTTTAAAATACCTTAATCCTTAAGTGTTTGTTTACTTATAAACAATAAAAAGGTATATTTGTGTTTCTCTGTCTTCTTTTACCATCAAATTGGATTGGGATATTTGTTTTAAAAATACCTACTATCAAGTAAGTAGATATTCTTTATTAAACACTGTCTTGGTTATTTTTTTGGTAATGTCCAGGAATTGTTTACTTCTAGGAAATGTTGGTATTTACACCAGCCAGGTATAATTTCTTGAACTTTTATTTGACACAATCGGGTTTTACTAAATTTTCTTGATGTTAGTTGGAGTTGCTACTTCTTAATGACATTCAATTTAATTTAAATTATTTTTTTTTTTTAAAATATTGATTAATCAAACTTTATTTAAGATTTATTTACTTTCATAACCTTTAAAAAATATTTACTTATCAAAAACAAAAGATCTCGCACGTGGCTTTATGATTTTGTCGTGAAAATTTTAAGGTTATGTTTTGAGGAGAAACTTTTCTTTTACACCTCTCTGTAACAATACTTTTTTGCAACTGTCTCGAATTTTTGTGATTTTTCTTTCTATCGTATGCCACCAGCTGACTTAATTAATCATTCTGATTGGCTCAGCAGTTGAAGGCATCGGGTTACTTGATGAAAAATCACCCTTTTCTTGGCGTTCTTGTCAAACAAAAATGGCTGTCAAGAATTTTAAAATTGATAAAATTTTTCCAATTTTACCATTTCCTGGATTTATCCAATAATATGCATGACAATAAATATTATAAAATTAAACTATATGATTTTACCTATCTAATTATACATATTTTAGTCTTCCTAAAACAATTTTTAATATTAAAAATTATAAAACAAAATGGCTTGACATGAAAATATTGAAATATATAATTAACTAATTATTGAAAATTATTGTTTGAAGATGCTAAATTATGTTTTCTTAATATTAAAATATTAAATTTTAGAATTTTCCTTACATTCTAATATAATTTATTTTACTCCATTACTTAAAATTAATTTATAATATCTAATTTTAATGTCAAAATCACAAATTTTCTTAAATTTATTCTATGTTCTTATGTGTTTTAATTAAAATTATTTTCTTAATACTACTGTTAACTGTCTAATTTATATTAAAAACAATTTAATAAACCTTATTTATTATTTAAAAATACTTTTCGTAACTGGTTTCACACTATGTTCACCTTTTGTTCCTTTTCAAAACATTATTGTTGCAAAAACCGATCGTTATGTTTTTTTATTTCACTTGAAGATTTTCACTCTTCATTATCACTTTACCTTCACTATCACATCTAATGTTTGTACCTTATTATTCTTATGATCAATTTACAATATGATCTTATTGTATTAATATTTATATATTGTTTATTTTACAATTATGTCTAAAAATTCATTATGAATTTAGCATTATATATGATTTTTTTTTTAATCATGTAAGCTTTTAATTATGCTTTGGTCCATATTATTTGTAAATATTAATGACTCTTATTAATTAATATATCTACTAACTACTTATTACTATCTAAATAATAAATTTATGTTGTATCTTAGATATTTTAACTGAAATTGTTTAGACTCGTCGAGTATTTATTATATGGTCATTAGGTCATCTTGTGTCGATTCCTATTCAATATATATATATATATATATATATATATATATATATATATATATACATAGGTATATTCTTTTAACTTACCAGATTATATAAATAAGGTGCCCATGTAAGACAAGAATCGATAGGCGATATCCATGAATCGCCGAGGCCAACTCCTTTAAAATTGCTCTTTATGTCACCACTTTTAATTGCCTGAAAAAGTTTTCATAATGTTACACTGTTTAACAACTTGGGATAATTTAAGTTATAATTCTTGGAACTGGATACCAAGAAAAGAATATCCACATATCTTAAAATAATCCACATTGGCAAGTTTATTACTCTTCTTGAAAAATCGACATTAAGAAAGGCCTAGTCGCATATCACCGCTTTTACTCTTCCGTTGCGAATTAAAAATCCTTCGAGGTTTGTCATATCTGTCCGTTTATTCATTCGTCTTTTGTCTGTGTTCATGTGCTTTCAATTAATTCAATGACAGATGTGAAGTAAAAACGCAAAAAGATTAACAATGTCAACAGCTTTCACGGAACTGTAACGTAATGTGTGTTCGATACGTACTTGGTCGTATTTATTTAATATTACGATTATAATAAAGCCTTATCCTCCGAAAGAAAAAATTACTTCATAGTTTCAAAATTATTATTAAATTTGAGAAAACCAACCTGATCTAAATATAGAGCAATTTCTGCAGTCATTTTTCCTCCATAAGACTCGCAAAATATGTAGAGAGGAACATCTTCAAATTGAGGTAGTGCTTTATAGAACCCTTGTAATAAAACAACAAAATCCTTTGCTATTTGTGTATTATTAGTGGTAAATTCGTCATTATCTACATAACTGAAGCCGGTACCCACTGGGTTATCAACAAATAAAACATTGGCATAATTAACCCAACTAGAGTTTCTTGGAGTTAAGTTTCCGTCTATGGGACCAATCTCTTCAAAGTTTCCATACCTAAATAACACATAATAGAAGTAACAAAGTCACGAGTAACCAGAAGATCTACTCTCTTGATTCTTGTATGTTACCCAACGTCTAATTTAATAATAAGGGCTGTGGCGGATAAGGATCTCTCTCTATTGAAAGAGGGATCAATGAGATCCACTTTCCTAATGCAACAGACGGGCGAGACCATTTTTCTGACCCCCCCCCACTCGTCCTTGCATTCACCCCTGAATCTGAGCAGTAAATATTTGGCTTGAAAATATCGTATCTTAAAAGTATTTTCTTCTTACTCTGTTGATGATGCCCCGGGTCCTCCTTGTAACCAAATAATCACCGGCCTGTCTGTATAAGTGTCGGTGGCAGTAGTATAGTGTAACCACCAAAACATGTGGGCACCTTCTCTAACGGTGACAAATCCCCATTCTTGATCAGTAGGACCAAATCCTTGACGACCTTAAAAGTAAATAATTTATTAGCATGGTCTTTGGGTTTAAATTAAAAGGTATAAAAATAAGTCAAGCAAGTTTTAAGACTTGAAAATATGACTTAGGAAATCGTTTCGTTTTATTACTAAACTGGCGACAATGGAAAATGTGCGTGTAAATCATTTTGAACAAATAGCTTTCTTAGGTGAAAATAATTTGTAAAGTTTTTTTTTAATTTTTGGTCCAAATCATATTCCATTTGACAGCAAAATTCGTAATCTTTCCAGCAAATTTTGTTCCATTTTTAATTTCAAGATGCCCGTGCGACTTTGCAGTACTAGAATGAATGAAAACATTAACAGAGGAAGTGAACATGTTGCTAACAATACCAGAATCTTAGTTCGGAGCTAATATCAACAGCTGAACATTATGAGAAACTCTCTACATCGAATTTTAACCAATATGACCTTGCAAGTGTATAAAATTCAACATACTCAAGAGCTAAATTACAGGGATTATGGAATTGCAGTCAGCGGTGAATTCTTATTTTTTTTTGGGGGGGAGGGGGCGGTTATATCATAAAAATACAGTATGGCAAGTGAAAGTAAGTTGTCGATAGAGAGGGAGATGCCAGCAGTTCTGAATTTGAAGCTCTTGAGGGGAAGGGCGATCGCGAGCGAACGCGTGTTTTCGACGGAAGGAAAGATGCCTACAACATTCACATTCCTAGGTAAGGGGGGGGTCTGGTTTTTTTTTCTGAATTCAAAGGTCTTAGGGGGGGGGGCAATCTCAAGCAAATGCGAGTTGTCGGTAGAGAGTGGAGTTGCACACAGCATTCATATTCCTAGTGTAAGAGGAACAGTCGAGTCTATTTTCCTAAATTCGAAGCTTTGGGGGGGAGGCGATCGCCCCTACCGCCCCACTCCTTAAATCCACCACTGATTATAGTAAGTTAAAATAAATTTTATCTCAGAGTTCTGCTAACAACAACACTGTGAATTGAGGACGTGAAAACTCTCAAGAGTTTGAAGCAGGTGTAATAGAATTATTTTTTTGGATTGATGGTGGTGATAATACGTTTTGTTTAACAATATGGCACCAAGTCTTACACGGCGAGGGAAATAATGGTTTTATAACGGATACGTTGTCCTGATGGTCGCGTTATTTCTAGGAATGGTGCTATGAATTGTCTTGCGACATTTTACGATCTAATTAGATATTTTTGCTTTGAGCTTTGCTAAAAACAAAGTATATGCAAACAATCCTTAGACGAATAATTACCCCAAGCAAAAGGTTCATTAAAAAATTGAATCGCAATTGTACCGACATATTATTGCAGAAAGGTTGTTCATTTGTAAAAACAGCTAAGGGGGACATTTGGACCATATTATGTTTAAAATATAACTCGAATGTCTATTTTTTGCTAAAAATAAACAAAAATGTTCTTTTTCGATACTAAAATACATTTTGTGATATAAATTATGACAATGTCATAAGCGAAACAAAATTGATCCACTAAAAGATGTAACTTGCATGACAGCTAAATCCGGTTTAAAAATTAATTCTTTTTAATAAATCTAATTGATGCAGTATACATTTATATTGTATATGTCAAAAAACAAATGTTAATAAGGAATGTCAAGACTAAAAATGTAGTAATAAATCCTTGGAATTAGTAAGGAGAATTCAAACAACGCAGATGGGAAACAAAGTTTTCTAATCTTGGTAATAAAAGAACGATTTATGAATTTTTAAGTGTTTAGGCTACCCTGAAATTTACAAAAAATTGAGTTTATTTTGTCTATATTTATTATTTATAATTTTAAGAATATTCTAAACTTTTCTCACGTCAAAAATTCGAATTATTACCAGAGATATAGCAGTTCGAATAATCCAGTCAAAATAGACATTCAACTTCACAAAAATTCGCATAGAGCTGAAAATTTATATAGGTCTTATATACACTATTACAAATTAAATATCAAAAGTCCCCATCGATCCTAGGTGTTGTACTTGTTATCCGAAAAATAGATCAGACAAAAGTTGTAGATCATTTAATTTTCTACAACAATTATTCTCATACTTTTTTCCTACTAATCACCATTCCTGATATAACGATTCCAGCAGTTGAAGAAGTCATATTTTACATAATATGAACACATTGTTGCACCATCTATGAAGTAATTTACTTGGCTCAAGTAAAAATATGAAAGAATTGGTGTGTGTGATTCACACACTAAAATACGCACAAATTATATGATTCTGAATGAATACGTTCTGTCACTTAGACATTCTGGTAAATTGAATTGTGGAATTTTGACGAATATTGTGGTTGAGCAATCTAAAATGAAGTCGGTAAAAAAAAGGTGAAGGCGTTATTCAAGGAAGAACTATGCAAGAGAGTGGCATAAGCAAATGGGTTTACGGCTAAAGCGATCATACTTTTCGTTATCCACTGGACAGTACCGTTTTGTAAGAGTATTGTCTTGGTGTCCCTAAGAAGCCTGTCGGAACATACAAAAGTCCCGTTTTATAAAAATTTTGTAAATATTAAATAACTGGCGAGAATTTAAAATGTTTTGTTAGTTGTGTAAACGGTTAGTACTTGGCTCTTTCAACAGCAGTGAAAAAGCGATCTACATCTCTATGTTCTGGGTATATTCTTGCGGAAAACAAGAATGGATTCTAATCGTCAAAACTCATTGCTCTCTTCTTCCGCTGCCACGAATTTTCCCGTATATTCTGGTCAGTGATTGGCACGATCTAGAACGGGGGGCCAATATGATATAAGCAAGTAGACAGACGACGTGGACATATTTCTTATCCAGTTTCAGGCAGAGAGTTAGCGGTAATAATAGAGTTAAAATTAATTTAATATATAGGAATAAGTTTCAAGTGTGATTTTGTAAGTAAATATAAAGTGACAGCAATGCGTTTTTAATGAAAACTTACAAAAAAAAAATATCTTCTTATAAAGCAACGAAATAACATTTCCTCAGATGTATACTGCAAAAAGTGCCGAACAGAATTTAGTGTATCCCATGGAGGTGTCAGTGATATAAAACATCATTTACGGTTCGATAAATACAGAAAATCTGAACATGCGTTATCTTCAAGTATATTAATGGTAGGTTACTTTAAAAAAAGCGATGCATCAACTTCTTAAACTGAGGATGTTTCGGTCTATCACACTTTACACGAAAATCACATTTTTGACAGCAACGATTGTGCCTTAAAGCTAATTCAACAATGTTTTGAACGAAAGTTTTGATGTGCTGAAACTGAATGAATAGTTACGAATGATTTGGTACACAATGCAGTTGATGATATGAACAGATATTTAGTAGAGATATATCTCAGATCCGACTGATGAAATCAACCACAGCTCTCAAAAAATATTTCCGGTATTAAACTATTGGATTTTTAAGAGCAATTAGGTGAAACATCCGACATTATTGTAAAGTACTTAACCAAGGCTTAAGACGAATATAATTTAAACAGAAAAATTGTGGCCTTTTGTGGCATGCAAACTGCAATTTTGGCGGTTATCAGAAACGATGCTCCAATAACGTTTTTAACAAATTGAAGGCACATTTGAATTGATCTTTAATCTGCATTGGTTTCAGCGCACATACACCGAACAACGCAGTTAAATCGGTCGCCGACGGCCTACCATTTGATGTTGAAGTCATTATTATAAAAATATACTCATTTTTCTATATTACACCGTAAAAGTTAAAACTAAAGATTTTTGTGTAGATGTGTAGAATATCATAAATTATTAGGATACAGCAAAATAAGATGGCTTGCACTTATGCATGCAGTCGAATGAGTTTTAAAAATGTATGAAGCACTAAAGTCTTACTTTTTGAGGATACACAAATGCTCTTCTAGCTTAAAAAATCTTATCTTAGAGCTACGGCTCTATGTTATTCATGCATAAGCATCCACTTCCCATCAAGTTAATTTGAAGATTAAGGGTCTAAAAATTTCTGTCAATAAGGTTGCAAAAGAAGTTAACCAGTTCAAGCAAAGTTTATTTTTAAAACAAAATCAACAATTCCTTCCTTGGACTGTACGCAGCTTAATCGCTCAGTTACATCAAAATGGTTTTCTAGAAGAAGAACTGGTGAAAATTACTGCTACAAATTTTTTTAAAACCTGAACTGAGTATTTAAACCAATGGAAACCTTACATCATTTTGAGTAGGTCAATTTGTCCATGGCTTCTACATGGGAAAGTATCCAAAAAGTGATAGACATTTTAACGGAATTGAGTTTTATTCTTGGTGAAAAGGATATCGAAATATTTGGTGAGTTCTCACTTATTACAAAAAATCTCACATTAACGAATGGAACAACTTAAATATAGCTGTTGTAAATCGTTGGGTGGAAATATTTAACCATTTCAAAAAAAATAATCGAAACAATTTGCATTTTTGTACAATTTTTGATTATGCTTTGTGGTCTATCTGAAACGAATATATCGACTGAAAGAGTTTTTAGTTTAATTAATAACATATGGACTGTCGAAAAGACGCAGTAACAGGTAGCAGAGCTCACATCTATTATGATTTTAAAAGTAAACGTCAATATAGTTTGCCCACGATTTTATTCTTATTTGAAATCGTCACAATTTGTATTAAAGCAAATTTGGTCTTCAGGAAAATAAAAAAACCTGAAGTTACCGATTAGTTTAACATTTGTTAATAAAAATAGTTATTTCTTTTCCATTTTTGATTTGCTTTATATTAATTTAGTGGTCCATATAAAGTTTGTGTCTTCTTTAAACGTTTTTTTTTATATATGTATTATTCAGGTTTTACGCAATAAACAATAACCAGTTATTAATTTGCATTTATTGTGTTAAAATGGTAAATACCCTATCAATATTTCCTTTCTCAGTCCAGTTGTTCCGTTTTCTGTCCAAATGGTCACTTTATGTCATGCATACGACGACAACTGTATGTGAAGGATTGGAAGATCTAGATGCAAGTGATTCGTGTGTAAAGAAAGAGATCAAAAAACATCATGTCAATTGCCAGTGGAATCGGCGGTTATAATAAAATTAATTGTCATAATGTCCGTATAGATGAAATTGCTTTTATAACAAAAATTACTTTCCAAATATTTAATAATATTAAATTAAAACTCGCTGACAAAGTACGTCTTCTTTTAACTATGAATAGTACTATAAAAGTCCATGATGAGAAGATAACTATAGACCTTGTGTTATTATTTCACAGAATGACTATTACTAAGACATTTGAAAGTAAACTTAAAAAATTCTTTGAATATAATTTAATACCCTACCCATTATCACTCTTCGATGCAACTGGAACGCGTAAAACACAAAAGTCAGTTATTTATGATTGCTTTCAATCTGTGAACATTGAAATTGACAACTCAAATGTTACCTACATCTTGGATGGAGGATATCTATTACTTCACGTTGTGTGAGATCAAGAAGAAATATTTAATGTTATTTTTGATAAATACGTTCAGTATGTACACAGACATTTTGGTCATAACGTGACTATCGTATTTCATGGTTATAGTGATTATAAGAAAAATATTAATGCTGCAGAATAATGTTGTCAAACTACAAAAACATCTTTATTTTCTGATGTTGTTTTTGATCGATTTATGATAGTTTGAACAAACCAATAAGAATTTATTGCAAATACTCACAACATGTCTCGCTTCATTTCAATGTTGTGAGAAAAATTTATATCTGCGAACATTTTAGTGAAACAAGCTGAAAATAACGCTGATGTCCGCATAATTGAAACATCAGTAGAAAAATTCAGTAGAAAAAATTCAACTCTCTTTGTTGGGGAAGATGTTGATTTTTTAATAATGCTGACTGTACAAGCTCCAATTGATTATTTACTTTTTATAACTAGGGGAAGCTCAAGTACAAAACAAAAATAAATTAATCTGAAAGTTTGTTTTCATATCCACAAGGTCAAGCTCATATTTTATTTTTACATGCAATAACTGTTTGCGATACAACATCACCAATTTTCAAAAGCGGCAAAACAGTATTTAAATTGTCAGAAAAACGTAATAATTTATTAACTGATTATTTAGAAGTATTTCAGAAGATTACTTCCTGCTATATACGGAGCTCCAAAAAAATTAAGTGTATAGACAAGTATAGACATTTAATTTTTGTAAAAAATACACGGAACAATAAAAGAGTCTTGTCTTCCTCCATCTGCATCTGCTTATGAACACTTATATAGTGTATATTATCAAGTTCAAGTGTGGCTAGGCAATCAACTGGACCCAGAAGATTAGGGTTGAACATTAATAGATAATAGATTATAATTCTTATGGTATGGGAAGGTAACTTTCATTCATCTTAGAATAGTTTATAGAAGTCCAGTAGGAAGAGGAGGGAGAAAGCGAAGATTAAGACCCGATGAAGTAGCATTTGAAGATTATCAGTCAGACTAAAATTTCACGAAATCAACAATAAACCGTTCCACTTTAATCATTAACAATGATACTATTTTTTCAATGAATAGGATACTGTTTAATTAAACTTAATCACAATAGATTTTGTACTATGCCTAAGCGGAAATCGCGTTAAAAATAAAAAATAATGCGCCAGTTACACAACAACAATATCTTCATCTTCGCTTTCTTCTTCTTCTTCTGGCTGGATTTCTGTAGACTGTTCTAAGAAGATGCATCAGTTGTCTCCTCATTGATACCATAAAATCCTCATCTGTTGTATACGATTTACCATTGGAACAAGACAGGCCTTGATAATTCGTTCATACTGGTGAATAAAATAATCCAACTTTTTACAGGCCCAATTATCACTACAACCCTTATTGCAATTACAAAAAATAGTGTTAAGCAGTTTTTCTGGAGCAGGTGGGAATAAAGTTTGAATTGGCTTCAAATTGTTATCTAATAATTTTCAGCCCCATTCTTCTGGATTCAGTTGAACTTGTTAGTATACACGATATAAGTATTGATAAGCAGAAGAAATATTGGAGGAAAACAAGATAGTTGTATTTTATTATTGTTCCATGTTTTTTTTTATAAAACTTAAATAAATTTACTGTGTGTTCAGTCAATTTTTTGTTGAGCTCCATAGCAAGAAGATCCGATTTGTAATGATAACTTGTTGATAGGAGTCAATCTTTTTAAATACTTCTGCACAATCAATTAAATCATTGCATTTTTCTAACAAATTATATATTGTTGTTCAAGCCGTTTAGAAAATTGCTGATGTAGAATCGTATTATTGCAGTTATTGCATGTAAAAATTAAATATGCGCTTGATTATTTGGATATGCAGATAAATTTTCCAATGAATATTTTTTTGTTTCTACTTGAGTTTTCCCAAGTTTTAAAAATTAAATGCGGTAAAGTGTCGGCAACAAGAGAGAATAGTTTGACAGCTGATAGTTTAGAGTTAGTAAAAATGGAGCACTACACGAGAAAATAATGCGTTTTTATTGTTGAACAATAATTCAAATATAACAAAAATTTGGCGGACACAGTTCGCAATTTTCGTAGAAATTATGATTGGAATATTGAGTTAGCTTTGCCAACTGTGAAGAAAGTAAATAAAAAATTTAAGGAAACTGTATCAATTGGTGATGTTACACATACTGGTCGTCCAATAAAAAGCGATTCAAATGTTAATATCGACGCAGTACGTGAGAGTGTTGGCGAAAGTCTAGGAACATCAATTCGGCTTCATGGATAAGAATTACAAATTTCAAAAAGCTCTCTACAGCCTATACTCTCTAAAGATCTATGTTTCCATGCTTACAAAGTTCAATTGACACAAGAACTGAAGTCTAATGAACATACACAGCGAAGAGAGTTCGTTGAATAGATTATTGAACATCAACAAATAGATGCTGATTTTCTGAACAAAATTATCTTAAGCGATAAAGCTATTATTTTCATCTTGATGGTTTCGTTTATCGTCAAATTATCATATTTGAGGTTCAGAAAACCCACATATGATTGTCGAAAAATAAGTGCATCCAGAACGAATCACCGTTTGGTGCGGATTTTGGGCTGGAGGCATCATTGGACCATAGAGATAGAAAATTAGGCTAATCAAGCAGTGACTGTTACTGATGCTGGATATCGCGACATAATAACCAAGTTATTTCTGGCTAAATTGGATGAAATTGACGTGGACGACATATGGTTTCA
The DNA here is from genome assembly GCA_034092305.1 of Diaprepes abbreviatus. Taxonomy (NCBI): domain Eukaryota; kingdom Metazoa; phylum Arthropoda; class Insecta; order Coleoptera; family Curculionidae; genus Diaprepes; species Diaprepes abbreviatus. The sequence continues at coordinate 3,959,749 of JASJET010000260.1, read as the reverse complement.
ACAAAACGGTTCCACATGCCATACAGTTCATGAAACAATTCCATTACTGAATGAGACATTTCCTGGTCGTGTTCTCTCTCTTTCTCTCTCTCTCTGTCTCATCAGAATTCGCCCCTTAGATCATATGATTTTACACCACTGGATTTTTTCTATGGGGTTATTTGAGGTCAAAAATCTACGTCAACAAGCCCACAACCACCCGTACATTGAAGAAGGAGATTTAACGCTGCATCAACAATATTCGGTCACATTTATGCAAAATGGTCTTGGAAAATTTCGACAAAAGAGTGTATATGTGTCAACAAAGCCATGGAGGCCATTTTCCCGATATGTTGTTCCATATATAATCCTATCCTATACATTTTAAGATTCAATAAAAAATTACAATTTGAAGAAAACTGTGTTTTCTATTTAATTCAAATCTTGCGTAAATTTTGCGATTTCTTTTAATTTGTACGTATTTTAATGTGTGCCTCACAAAAACTAATATAGATATTTTTACTTATATTGAGCATTCTATGACGTATACAGGCATCTTAGTATTTTCAGTGTTTGGAATTGCGAAATCTCAGAAATAGTGATGTGTGGGAAAAAGTATAAGAACATATACTAAAAATACTTTTTTTTATTTAATTTTTTGGGATAGAGCATGCCCACTCTTAATTCCTTTTTGTTAAAGACTTGACTATTTAATTCTTCTAAACGTTTATTTTTTTCACTTAAAGAGAGATTTGAGATTTTGGGACAAACGCAGATTTGATCCTTCTATTAATAATAATATATCTTTTTCACTTACCGAAAACTGCAATGAGCAGACCGGACAAAAATATAAATAATTTCATGTTTTTAATATTAAGAGTAGTTTAACGTATACTTTTAGAATTCACTGTATTATCCTAATTTAAAAAAAAAATTGTGTTTTATATATTATTTTTAATCTGAATTATCCTTATCTTAAGTGTAACATAGAATACGAAGAGACTGTAATCAGTTAAGTAGTGAGTGATATGTCCTTGTTTTAGCTTTTGTTCAATTTCTTGATTCTAACTATTGATTATCATTTCTTAAAATTACTTATTATATAAGTATATTTGACTCGCAATCTTTTAGGTAAACAATGAATACGTGCTCTCACTATAGTGTCCTATAGCATGCGGAGCATGCAGTCCAAAAAATAGTTCCTGCTTTGATCTACAAGACGTTGGCAATAAGCTTTAAACAAGGGAAGTCGTTGAGGTCGCAGAAAAAGAAAACAATTTAAAAAATCATAGTCGAGTCGAGTCGGATATATGTATATATATATATATATATATATATATATATATATATATATATATATATATATATATATATTATTTGTACGGTTGTATTATTTATTTCACACATGCCTTCAAATTTACAATCAATTCGACTCTGAGGTACAATTTAATTGGATATCGTTAGTTTGTGTAGTTATCGGTTAAACCATATTAAATATTGTGTAGTTTTTGGAATTAAGGGTAGATGATAAAAATAAAGTTACATAAAATAATATAAAACTTTTTTGAACAAATTATTTACTAAAGAATAAAAAAATTAACGTAGTATTAAGTAGTTCAGCTCGAGTCTAGTAGGAGTTTTTACATGATTGTTTCTATAACAATGAAATAAACAGTTTACAATATCGGACATTAGATAAAAATGAATTTTTCATTATCTCTATCCTAACAAATATTTTTCAGAAAATGAGTTACGTTATTTATTGTAATTTTCAATCAAGCACAAAATTTTTCAATAAACAGGCACACTGTTCCTGTTTGGCTAGATTTACTTGTTATTGTATGCATTTTACATTATATAAATGAATTCACAATAGCAAATCAATCTTTTGCACGGGCGATATAAGTTATTTAAAAAAATTAATTTACGGAAGTCGAGTATCCATCGAATATCCTCAAAAACTAAAGGCACGCGTCTATATACAAAATATTTCGAAAACACAGAGGAAAATAAAGGTACCATATGAGTTTCAGACTCCTAGAAAAAATCGTTTTTCAGTTTATTAGGTAAAATAATTGTTTTTTGTATACAGTACCCATTGTGGTAATGTGAAAAATTGATATTGAACATCACTGTATTCAAAAGACTCATCTTAAAGTTGCTTCCTAAAAAAGTTGTGAACCTTTTGAGCTATAACTAAGACTCTGGTATTTTTTCAAAAGTGTACTGTTTAAAATCGCTGAGCATCGCATCAGTACTTTAAAACGAGAATTACACTTTTATGGGGCTGCAGTCAATAAGATGGTTGGCCAGAAAAGAAAACCTTTTTTGTAAATCTAGCTTTCGAAAAATTTTATTCTCTTCATCATGTCTTCTACAAAAGAAAAAATAACCTATCTAAAATATGTTTATCATAAAATAAAAGTAAAGAAAAAACCTACGAAGGTTTTACTCTTTACCTAAAATTCATAAGCCTGTCTTGTCAATGAGGCCTATTGTGTCTTCCTTGAACTGCCCTAATGGCCCTTTAGCTACTTACAACATACTAATTTAACTTATAATAGAGATAATAATTATTATACCAAGGATTCCTTTTCTTTCAGTGAATTCATTAATAACTGCCAATTACCTGACAACTATGTCATTGTGAATTTTGACGTTGTCTCTCTTTTCACTAATTTACTGTTTGAGCTAGTTCTAACAAGCCTTAAAGACTATTGGAATGATATATCCAATTTCTGTACAATGGATTGTGGCACTTTCGAAAAGGTTTTCACTTTCATCTTTTATTCGAACTATTTTGTTTTTGGTGACACATATTACAAGCAGATCTCAGGACCCCCCGTGGGAAGTGAATTATCACCAATAATAGTTAATTATATTTTAGATGATCTTATTGAAGACTGCATACAAAAACTTCCTTTTTATGTTGCGTTTGTAAAGAGGTACGTGGATGATCTCATTTTTGTCCTTCTAGCACACAGTATAAATGACACTTTTGAGATATTTAACTCAGACAACTTCCATCTCTAATTTATAGTATATAGATTTATTACACAGAATACCATTCCTGGATATGTTGTAAACAAGCACAGAAACCAACGTTTTAAAAACCAGGTAGTACAGAAAGCCCATTTACTCAAACAGATTTATAAATTTCCAATCCTATCACCCATCAAAAATGAAAACTAACCTCATATTTGGAACGAAAAGGAGGACAATTAAACTCACTCACCTTGACTTTAGAGAAGATAGCATATAATTACTTAAAACAATATTTTTGTAATAATCATATCCGCTTTCAGTTATCAATAAATTCCTATATAAAACACAATATGACATACCAGAGAACATTTTTGAAAGGGCCAACCACCCTTCATTAATACACACGCAAACAACTCAGTTATCGCTGACAGTTGAAGACAACAACGCGGTCTAACAACTAACTAGCATGTCGCTATCCTTTATTGAAAATTTAACTCCTAGACTCAAAAAAGTTTTCCAAAATGGAACTTCCATTAAAATTGCTACTAAACAAATTAAAACAATCGCACTGCTTTACTCGAAAACTAAAACACCCGTTTCACTGAAAGAAAACTGGAATATTGTTTATAATATTCCATTCCTTAATTGTAAAGTATATATAGGTCAAACTTTCAGAGACTTTTCAGATAGACTTCCCATAAGAGCGATAGTAATAGAGGAATGTTTTCTTGTACTCTCTCCGAACACGTTTTAAAAGGGTCATAGGATGAACTTTGAGACACCGAAAATTTTAGCAAAAGAAAACAACTTTCATAAAAGAGTTTTAGTGGAAATTGTTCGCATAACAACGAACCATTTTTCATGAACAAAAGAGAGGACATAGAAAACCTCAGAATAATATATAATTACTTGCTATAACTAGAAAGTAATAACAATAGGTCCCCCATAATTCAATCTTTTCAGTCAAATACCATTTAATCACTATTCTATTGATTCTTACTATCACATTTATTCAACCGGGTGCGGACTGTGCCATTTCGATTTCTCAATTACATTACACCTTGACAGTTACGATAAACTTAAGTCACAATCTCTATTTCTTATCTACTTTTGATGCATTAACAAAATATTTTTTGGAATTGTTACCTCCGCCCCCGGAACGACTACCAGAATTTGGGCAGTGTACACTTAATCAATTAAAACGGGTTTTTGGCGCCAACTGTCATTTGTCAATTTTATTCATTTTGAAATGGAGTTTCGACAGTGTTCACGAGCTAGAAATTAAGTTCTCAAATAAAATATTGAATTTTTGCATTTCAGAATATTTACTTTTGTTGTAATATGTAATCCTAGTGTAAAGTGCATAATGACTGTTCCTATTGAACAAAACCTGGCTTTCACACATACTCACTTTGGTAGGTTTTTTTTGTACATTTATTTTACAGTAAATAAATTTAAGGAAGGTTTTCGATTGATATCTCAATGAAACGTGACACCATCATCCTTCTCAAAAACAATCCGTCATTAAGTCTTTGGTGCATAGAGCCCTTTCAATGTGACAACAATCACCGAAATTAGAAACAGAACTGTCTAATGCCCTGAGAGGCAATGGATATTGAGTTGAAGATATAAAACGTTATATCAATAAATATAAAACCCCGGCTCCTCAACAATATGTCATAAATGTACATCTTATGGACAGTGTTGTCTTACCTTCCATACACGGGACCACTAACAAGATTGCTCCGACAATCAAATATTCGGACAATTTTCAACACATGTAAGAAAGTTGGAAAATGTTTGACGTCTCCAAAGGACGCATATCATTTCAAGCAGAAGGCGTGTTGCTCTTGTGGTAAAGTAGATGAAGGTGAAAAAGACGGTCTATATCCACTAGGCTTAAGGAACATGAAAGATGTATAAAAAAGCAAATTATACAATCTGCAGTAGCTGAACACCAGCATTGCTCAGGTCACATTTTTAATGTAAAATAAACTTAGGTGTATGAGTGTCTGGTTTCTTTAAACTTAAAATGGGAGAATCAATCGAAATTTGGAAATATCCAAATAATATTAATAAAGATGCAGGTTATACTCTTCATCACAAGTGGAAATCGATTGTAACGCTGGACCATGGTTCGCTGAACCCCAGTCGGGTATAAATACCTGGCGGTTCCTCTTCGATAGTCATTCAGTGCCGCAGCCTTCTTGCATTAACAGTAATAATGGAATTTTCAGTAAACCTAGTGTCGAGATACCTAGATGCCGTTTCACTGGCGATATTTTTCAGTCTGGCATATTTTGTAAGTTATATTTTATATAGCAGTTGTTTCCTGCGAATGCTGCTCTTGGTTTGATACAGCCCCTGAGAGCTGATGAGACCATAAGGTGGTCGGAACGCGTATCGAGAGAGGACCAGAGTTGTATTTGCAGGAAATAAACTTTGTATATATTCTTTCCTTTTCTCTTCTTGAAAGGACAATATATATATATATATATATATATATATATATATATATATATATATATATATATATAAAGAACCATTTAAATACGGCAGATAGATTTCTTTATTTCTTAATCAACTTTTACTTTTTAAAAAAATTCGCACCCCAGTTACTGTATAGATGTTTGATTGGCGATATTTTTCAGTCTGGCATCGTAGTCGGCAGGTTTTTAATATCCTGCTGACATACATTGGAATTTATATTTTATACAGCAGTTGTTTCCTACGGATGTTGCTCTCGATTTAATACAGTTTCTCTGACGAGACCATAAGGTGGTCAAAACGTTTATGGAGATCAGACCAGAGTTGTATTTTAGGAAACTAAATATTTGTATATATTCCTTTCTTTCCTCTGTTTAAAAGGATAATACATATCAACAACTATCAAAACATTAGTGCTTATTCACCTGCAGACGTTGAATCCGAAAGTTGAGTTTCTTTAGCACGGCTGTTATTCTGTCATGCGTATTGAAAATGATGATGTCTGTTGCTTTTAAAGACAGATTTAAATCATTTAATTTAGAAAAAATGTCGGCTAAGTATGCAAGTTTTTGCACCCAAAGAATATTGGATACACTAGAGGACAAATGATATGGATGGTCAAGAAAAATGCTTGAACTTCAGACTTTAATTCAAGCGAGTCAAAACCTTGCCAGGAGTAAGGTGTCTAACTTCTGTATGAAGTAGTAAGGAAACGTTGCTTCCAAAGTCCTCACAAAGCGCACTGAACGGACTTGATTTTGTAGCACGCTATTTTATAAGATTTACTATTTTTACAGGGTCGCTTAAAGTACTGGATAACTCTGCAGAAATGCGCTTACATGCAAGCACTTGTCTATGAATACAGCAATAAGTACATTCAATATTCTCGTTGATCTTCTTTACACGCGCTACAAGATAAGAAAATAATCCGGTCATTGATTTTGAACCATCAGTGCACACAACCAAACAAAAAGATAAATTTATTTAATTTTTTTCAAAATAGGCATTGATCATATCGAAAATTGCTGTACCTGTCATATAGCTTTTCAGAGGTTTTGTAAATAATATATCTTGAATAATATTCTTAAAAATATATCTGAAATAGGCAAGTAATACTGCAGCGTTTGCTGCATCGGTCGACTTGTTAAGCTAAGTAGCGAAATAATTCAATTTTATTTTTTATAAAAGTTCCCTTTCCACATCATTCGCTAAATCATTAATTCTCCGCGACAATGTGTGGTTTAATAAGGGAAAAAGAACAATTATCTTTGCTGCTTTTTCTCCAACCATACATTTCGTGATGTCTTTAGCACATAGTCCAATCAAATTTTCTGCCACATGAATGTGCTTGTCCAGATCTTGCAATTCTGTAACTAACTCGAAATGATGCCTTGAGAGCCGTTTTACTATCATCGTTTAAATCTGTTAAAAAAAGAAACACTAGACTTTTTATTACCTGCCAATTTTCTTTTAAAATATTCAATAGGTTTATCCTTGTGATCCGAATATCTTGTTTCAAGGGGCCTACGAAAAAGAGATGGTTTTAAACTGCTGTTGCCCAGAATTTCATGACAGATTACACAAAGCGATTTAGGTTCTGAATTCTTCCCGGTAAAATAAAAACCCATTTATGAATAATGACTGTTGTATTGTTCCGGACGGCCGGTCTTCAAACAAACTGTACACACTGTATTGCTTTAATAACTTTTTATTGTTAACCTCAGTTTTGACACTTGTCAAACTAATTCAAGTTGCCTCGACAAGCTTTCAAACTAAACTGTCCCCGAAAGCCGCTCTGGACCCTTTACACACACCCTTTTGGTCGATACCGGAAGATTCCTTAATTTTCTAGAAGGATTTCCATACTAAATGGTGTAATAAATCTAGGAAAAAGGAATATTCCGGTAATTTCTAGACCTTCTTTCATAGGCGTCCCATGTTAAAAATAAAGAAATCGAATTCTCTAAAAAGTTCCAGACCTTCTTTCATAGAGGTCTCCTGAGGAAATTAGCTAAGGTAAAATTAATGAAATAAATTATCAACTCGTAGAAAATAAACCTAAAACACTACAAACTATAAACACAAACTAATACTATGAAATGTATAGCTCTATAAAGTTCGTTACATTGCAATTATTTCCAGTGCAGGCGGCTTCGAATTGACGAACATAGGTAAGTCAAGGTATTTTGCCGTCGAAGGTAGGTGGCTTCATCGCACTAGTTGCACGAATTCCACCTACCTTTATTATACCTGTACTGACTACCTTTACGATTTGCAAATGTAATTGTTGCAACTGTTTCTGGATTCCCGTCACCTCATGTTGTACTTCGCTGGGTACGTCTTCTCTAATTTTGCTAATCTTATGTTGCATTTCTTGTTTTATGCGCTTCATATCTTCTTGATTTTTTCTTTCAGTTCTTGTTTCATATCTTCTTGACTTGTTTTAAGTTCCTGTCTCATGTGCTCCAGGTTTGTTTTTAGTTCTTGTTTTATACTTTCTTGATTTTTCTTAACGTCTTCTTTCCATTCTTGGTTCATGTTTTCTTGGCTTGTTTTCAGTTTCGTCTCATATCATCTTGGCTTGTCTTAAATTCTTATTTGATATCGTCTAGATTTTTAATCATATTCTTGTTTCATATCGTCTTGACTTACCTTTAATTCTCGTTGCATATCGTCTTGATTTTTCGTCATATCTTTTTTAAATTCTTATTTTATTTCTTCGTGGCTTGTTTCCATGTCATGTATCATCGCCAATATCTGATTTAAACTATTTCACGTTTTTTCTAATTTTCTAACCTGACCTAACCTCTTCTGGCTTTGATCCCACTTCTGATACCAATTTGTTCCCGACGGCCGGTTTTCAAACAAATTGGACATACTGTTTTATTTTATTATCAACTTCAATTTTGACACTTGAAAAACTAATTCAAGTTGCCTCGGCGAGCTCTCAAACTAAACTGTCTGAAAGCCAACCTGGACCTTTTATAGACCCTTTTTGGTCGATACCGGAAGATTTCCTTATATTCTAGAAGGATTTCCATACTAAATGTTGTAATAAAACTAAGAAAAAGGAGTAATCCGGCTATTTCTAGACCTTTTCTCATAGGCGCTCCATGTTAAAAATTAGAAAATAAGATTCTCTTAAAAGTTACAGAAGTCTCCTGAGGAAATTAACAAAGGTAAAATTAATGAAATAAATTATGAACTCGAAGAAAGTAAACCTAAAACCCTACAAACTACAAATACAAACTAATACTATGAAATGTATAACGCTATAAAGTTCGTTACATTATTTTCGTTTCTTTCCGTTTTTCTTACTCTGTTCGCCTATTTTTTCTTTGCTTTCAGTTTAGCAAGACGGTAGCTTACTACAACGGCTGCCCTGTGTTGGTTCCAAATCAGGAACTGAGATAGAAGAAGCAACTGATTACTTGTCCAGCTTTTCTAAAGATTGGACAAAACTACCAGTTTTTAACCAACGATTCGTCGTATTTACTTTCACGTGCGACGTGTACACGTGCAATTTGTAAAGCTTGGGTATTTGTTTTAATTTATTTACATGGAAAGAAATCACCACGGTTTACACTACTAATATTTATCTACATACTATGTATTAACTACTAACTCATTTATGTTTCTGAAATCACTGGAGGTTCTTAAGCTCATCGTACTATTAAGTTCGATTCTACTTTTCCTTTTATATGACTGAGGCGTTTCCATATCGGCAAACGTTATTCCCGTTCTTTCGTGTGCATTCGGGAAAAGTCTTGGCGCGTCGAAGTAGAAGTTGTCGGTTCTTTCGACAATGTACTCCTATCACCAGCGGCGTAGTGACTTCTCGCGTTATAGATTATTGCCTGTTGCGATGTTTAATTTAAATTCCACTATTACAATATTCTTTTCGAGAACCCCCTTTATAAAGCTAACGAACTCCTGGGAGTGTGCTAACCATCGCTTGGGAAACGCTGTTCTAGAAGAAGAGTTTGTTAATGAATAAAGTCGAAATTTTCCAAAAAATTGTGTTTTAGTATATTAGTCTCGGGACTCTTCGAATCAGTTATCATGCACATTTTATGAACCTGATGCCAATGAACAAAAACAAACTGTGTATAAATATTTTTTATTTATTATTTTTATTCTTTTTACACTTTGAAATTATTAGTCACCTGCTGTAAAATATATAACATGCCTTTTGGATTGTCAACGGGTACCTAAAAAAAATTTACATTATAATATTTATATACATGATGAAATAAAGGTCATTGTTAAACGTTCACAGCTTTTTCTGGTTTTTAATATTTTGTATAGTGACCGGCAAAAATATTGCACTTTTTAAAAGCTTTTAAAAAAGCAAGATTGGCACATCTTGCAAATAAAACACAAAGAGAAAGAAATGTGAAATATTCTAGCTTATACAGGGTGGAATTATTGAGAATATCTTACTAGGAAAAGTTGTTTCTTCGTGTGTTTTGGTTTTAAGATGTTTATTTGCTATATTCTAATTTTTTCTTTATAATGCCTGAGTTTTTTTACAATTAAATTATCCATTTTTTTTAAAACTGTCCACAATACTAGAGGAAAATCCAATTGTATGAAAAATCAAGACACACACACACACACACATACACACACATATATATATATATATATATATATATATATATATATATATATATATATATATATATACATATTAGACGAGGTTATTAAGTTGCCTGAGTTTCTGCCTGATAGAACGTGAACATTTCTTCAATGGGTGTATTTTTATGTGATGAGTTTGGTGACTTTTAAAGATACCTTATTTCAATGAACCCGATGGTATTCCGGTCCCTTTTTTGAAAAACTGTATTTACTCTTTGAGCGGATCCTTGCACTCTATATTTCAACTTTCCTTAAAATCAGGTTCATTTTCTATTAACTGAAAAGCAAGATTTTTAAACTCCAATTTTTAGGTCTGGTAATTGGCGGGATATTTGTGATTATAGAGGTTTTGTTTGAAGGTTGTAGACTAAAATGTGGTTGATGAACTTGCATTGTCTTTATTTTTGTTTGTTTATACGATGTCTTGATTAAGTTGTATTTTTAATCATTATCAAGTATAAACTGAATATTTTATCTTAACGCTCTGAGCTTATATAGGGACTATGTCTATTGAGTCCATAAAGATAGTAATAGTTCGACAACTACATTTTAGTCAGCCTTCAACAATGTCTAAAATCTTCAAAAAAAAGTTGACCAGCCGATATGGACCCGGTATCAGCCTCAAAATCAAAACCTACTAGAAAATCAGGATCCAACTTGCCCAGGAGGAAGCCTTTTCATTACACAAGTTCAAGACAGCAACATCATTCCTATTGATTTTAGACAAAAATTAATTAATAATAATAGGTAATAGAGCGTGTCGTATATTCTGGACAACGCCAGCAAAGCACTACTACGATCATAGGTAAATTATCACCTATGGTGAAAAGCGCTTCTTCTGGATGAAGCGCTACGAAGAAATCGAAGCCGAAAGTCTACCAGAAGACATTGAGTCAATTTTCCACAAAATAAATAACACATGCAACATATTGAAAGAAAACATAGCGAGGAGCCACTAAAATGAACTGGAAGAACTAAAATCACAACAACAACCGACCCTACCTTAAACAGCTCCAAGAAAAACCATCATAAACTTATGTTCAAGGATACTTACAACAGTCGAAGAACAATTATTGAGCATGGAGTTTAATTTTACAGTAACACCTAAAAGCATACCTATTTTAGATATCATAAGCTCCGTAGAATTAACACAAGTCGATTAAAACTATTCCGACGAGTAGGTGGAAAACAAAATCAACCTTGGAAGACATGAAAAATTCCGTTCAAAATCTCTCCAAGATAAAAGCATTAGCCTTAAAAGAACTTCTTTAGGATGAATCAATAAAGATTCAATCAGCGGACAAGGGAAATGCAACGGAAATCAAGGACATTGTAATAAACGATAGAAAAGTTGTGGATATTTTGGAAAAAGGAAAATATAGACAGTTAGCTCATGATTCAACTATATCTATAGAATCAAAAATCTACCGAACAATAAAATAATACAAATACCATATACCTGACAATCTACGATCGATACTCACACCACACTACAGTAAGCCACCACATCTTTACGGACTATCTAAAATTTACAAAACGAACATACCATTGAGACTGGTACTGAACACATATGTTAAAAATTCCACACATTTGGTAAATATCATAAGTAACATTAATCTAGAGCCAGACAACAGACTAACAAGTTTTATTGTGGAAAGTCTCTATACTAATATGCCATTAGGAGAATCACTAGACATAGTCAAAACTACACTTTCAAATGATGCAACATTATCAGATCGAACCACATTACCACTGGATGGGGCTGGTGAACCTTTTGGAGTGTTGCCTTATTTTCAAGAAAAGGAACTCAATGAATTTTTGACACATTTAAAGTCTAATTCTCTACAAATAAGTTTACCCAAGAAAAAGACGTAAATGAACAACAAGCCTTCCTAGATTTCATGACGGATCGTTCAAATGAAATTATTAAAACTCCAGTATATTGGACGCCAACACATACTGGACAATATCTTAACCATGGTTCTAATCACTCTGTTGTAACAAAACGAGGAATTATACGCATTGTATTAATGTTCAATAATTCTGATTCATTTGAAAAAGAGGTAGCAAACTTAATCTAAACTGTTCGAAAAATTGATTTCTGACCAGTTTACCTGAAATGAGCAGCATGGTTTTGTTGGGGGTTGGTTTACGGTGACTAACCTGCTTGCTTATGAGCAATATTTGTTGGGCGCCTTTGAGGGGGAGTTAAAGGTAGACAGTATCTAAACAGATGTCTTGAAGGCGTTTGACAGAGTGAATCACCAATTGCTTTTGCATAAGTTTTAGGATTTGAGCTTTGGATCTTCGGTTCTGAAATGTATATCTGGCTTTTTGTCTGGTAGTAGCCAATATGGACTAATTATTGTTATATTAGCCGGCTTTCACGTATGGTTTGCTCACTCAATGACTCTAGTTTGGATCTCCTCGGAATGAATTTGCCCATTTTTAGAAAGCGACCAATTGCGGCACTGCGTGCAGATTAGCTGAACTTTGGTGAATGTATCGGCTTTTATGTATATTTATTTCTTTCCTTCATCTTTGTGATTATTGATACTTACTACAGCAATCTTTCTTACTTGTCTCTATATTATCTCGGTTTTTTTATTGTAAAATTGTAAATTGGATTTTCCGTTTAAATAAAATAAATGAACCCATAATTCTCTCTCTCTCTCTCTCTCTCTCTCTCTCTCTCTCTATTACTCCATGTACCCTATCTACTACGATCATAAGTAAATTATCACCTATGGTGAAAAGCGCTCTCGTAGGTCATGTCTATCTCAGTCGACTTCAGACGAACGTTTCAGATTTTTTTTTTCTCGTTTTAACAACAAATGAAATTTCTGTAACCTAGTTAGTATTCGTTTTTAAAGAGGAAACTTACCATATGTCCAGATCTAAGAACCCAATAAAATTGTAGGTTTCCAGCTGTCTTTACGTAACCCTCGTAAATGTGATCTACACTGAAAGCCTGTCTGTTAGAAGTTTTCCATTCTTCGGATCCTTTAAAGGTTAATCGATCAACCCAATTAATTGTTCCTACAAGAAGTATGAAAATAAAATCATGATTCATCGAGATCGAGAGCTATGAACTGAAATATAAATATATTATATTGGACCTTTCATTTGTTTAACAGCTTTTCGTATTTACTGGTCATACATAAATCAACAATTTAAATTGCATTTTAAAGGATTGGATCTATTTTACGAAATGAAAAAAAATCCAGCAGCTGATCTAAAAATGGACATGTGTACATGGCCGTAATAAAAATAACAGCTATTTTGAAGAAAGAAGCTAATTTTAAAGATTTTTTATGTTACCTGGCGTATCAACTATTAGATCCAGCTGTCCATTGTAAACAGCAACTGTTAAGTCTGTCTCGTTGAGAAGCCTCTCGACAATATTTGTTACTGGTTTCATAAAGTCGATTGTCAGGTGATCAAAAACCTCGTCGTCGTCATTGGAGATGCCCCACCTATTGCTTATATTTAAAGCTTGCCTAACTTGTTCCATTATATCCTCGTCTTTTAGAATTGTTCTTTCTTAAATAATAAAATATGTTATTAGCATTCCAGTATTCCAAAGAGTATGATTATATATATATATATATATATATATATATATATATATATATATATATATATATTTGTAAATAGGAAATTCGCTCCTATGCGAAAATAAAGACCGTTGATAAATATTACTGTGTACTGCGGAGATCTCTAATATAATAGAAAAGCTACGGGTTCGAAAAATGACGACAGCGCTGTTTCGTCCTAGTATGGAACTCATCAGGTTATTGCGTTCGGTACAAACCATCATTTCGCATCTGTGTCGTATAAACAGATTTCACAGTTGAAAAATAGTAAATAAGACACAGTGGCGACATCTTGGTAGATTACTTAATAACACTAAGGCAACACAAACCAGCAATATTGTATAAAACCGTAAATTAGAAACGGAATATATCAAAACTCGATAGACGAAACGTGCTACGTCAAGGATTGAGGTCGCATTATTCGGCATCGGCAATTAAACCAACCACAAATTCCGAAGTTTAAGTAAAGTGTCACACCAGCGATCTCCCTACGAGAACTGTTGCGTGTTTTTAAGCTAACAAATACAAAAAAAAACAGAAGTTTTCTTCCGTGTAATTTTAAAATAAAATAGGAAATTGTCGGCTATGAGGACATAAAGACTGTTAATAAATATTACTCTCATGTGTAAAAGGGCGGAGATTTCAAAGATAGTGGAAAAGCAACGGGTCCGAAAAACGACATCAGGCCATTGCATTCGGTACAAACCATCATCTCGCATCTGTGTCCTGTAAACCGATTTTACAGTTGAAAAATAGCAAATAAGGCACACAGTGGCGAAATCTTGACGAATCAATCAATAACAAAAGAGCAACACAAACCAACAATGTTGTATAAAATCCCATGTGATGGTGCGACGGTAAATTAAAAAACACACAACAGTTCTCTTAGGGAAATCGTTGTTGAGACACTTTACTTAAACTGTGGAATTCATGGTTGGTTTGGTTGCAGATGCGAATAATGCGACCTCTATCCTTGGAGTAGTCCGTTTCTTGTATCGAGTTTTGATACATTCCTTTTTTAATGTACCGTCGCGCCATCACATGACAGTTTTATATAACATAGTTGGTTTGTGTTCGCTTGTGCTATTGAGTGATCCATCGAGATGTCACCACTGTGTCTTATTTACTATTTTTCAACTGTGAAATCTGTTTATAGGACACAGATGCTTATTCCTTTATGTACGTAATGTGATGAAACATTTTCCAAAAGCAACAATATTCTTCGATCATTTATAAAAAAATCAGATTCGGTTCTTTTATAACGCATAGGGATTGAAGGAGCTAACAATGTTTCGAAAGAGCCAAGTTCTTATTACAGGAACTTGAACTGTAAATTAACAAAGATATTACTGAAAATATTTATTATTATATAAAATGTTTTATTTAAAGCAAACTCTGAATAAGGTATTTACTTAAATTTAAGAAACTCCCCCAAATCAGTCGTTTGAGATCAAACATTACAAACTAACTAGATATAGTCTTTTTAAGAACATAAGATTTAATTGAAAACAAAAATAAAAAATTTATTAAACTGAAAAACATTTTTGGCAAAACTTTAACGCAAACTCTGAATAAAGGATTTATTTAAATCTAAGAAACTCTCACAGCATAAGCCGCTTTAGATCAATCATTGCAAAATAACTATGTTTAGTCCTCTTAAGAACATATAAAAACAAAAGTTAAGAATTAAAAAAAATTAAAATCATTTTTGGCAAAAATAATGCAATCACCCTTTTACTCCACAGGATTCATGTGCACAACCGGAACAAATTTTGTACTGGTACCACTTTTGATTGCTGTCACTATAATTTTCATTGCACACTACACAATTATCCTGTCCTCTTCATCTTTTATTTTTATTCTTGATTGAGAACCTCTTTTTTTACTTGTGGCAATAATATATTATCGTGATGTATTTGAATATGTATCATTATTTGTTTTAGATATTTTAGTAAGCGCTTTTCTTTAAATTATTTTTCTTTTGGCTTACATTTGCCTAAATTTCTTCTATCTGGTTTTTCTCAGAAGTAACTGTTACATTGGAAGATGACATTTTCCGGCCCTTACGAATTGTGTTTTTTCTGGGCCTGCCATCAAAAATGTTCTAATAATTTGTGATGATATAACTAGGTGCCCTGATGTGGTCGCAACTGAAACTATAGGTGCCGAAGCAGGCGAAGATGGAAGAGGTCTCAAACTATCTTATAATATATTTTGTTGCTCTGAATTTCTTGAAATTGGCAGTGGAGATGTACAAGCAGATGAACGCGGAGAAGACAAATTCTCTTCGATTTCAGTCACGTTGTTATTATCATTTTCCTTATTGGAATCGACTTAAACAGATGGATCAGATCTATCACTCACAAATGATGATAAAATCTCATTTTCTTCAAATATGTCCAAATTCAAGGGATAAATAACCGTTTTGTGAAAAGCACGTGTAATATTGTGAGGACTGAAAGCTGATAGATATACATCTTCCACAAACTGTCCAACTTGGTAAATGATGACTGTTTTACTGGGATTTGACAACGTCTACTCATTCATCAAGAGGCTGTAGCTTATAATGGGAAAGTGACTACCACAATAGAGTTTTCACTAGCAAATTCAACCACTTTGATATTAAGATGTGAACTGTGATTGTCCTTATGATCAATGCCGAATTTTTTTTTTGGAGGGCTCAATATGCACTATAAAATGTTCCAGAGGTTTAATGAAACATTCTTTATTCATCTATCCAGAAATATTTGCCAATCCAAGAGTTCCTGGTGGACCGTTGGTCAACTTGATGCCTTTGTAACTTACTCGCGGGAACACAAAAATTGGTGGTAAAAAATCGCCAGCAGCATTAATGAAAAACAAAGTTGTCACCAAAGATCCTCGTTCACCTGATGTCACTTGTCCGATTTGTTTCGGTCCTCTTTCAGCAATAACTTTGAGTGGATTGGTTAAAGTGCTGTTTCATCTGCGTTAAATATCATGTGTGGAGAAAAATTATAAACTCTGATAACAAAAGACTTGCTTAATTTAATTTTATTAAAACTAGTTGTTCTGGAAAGTGAAGTACTTTCAGATTTTCTAACCGTTCATCATTTGTGTTTGCTCATAAATTCTTTCAATGAATCATCGCTTGCACTTTGAGAGTTATTTAATTTGTTTCGACAAACAGAACTCACTTCTGCATAATCAAATGCCAGTTTTTTTGACTTGTTGTTTTGTAAGCCTATAGCACATGTTAGATGCAGTTTTCAAATAATCTGCTTCCTATATTAGGATTATGTTTGTAGGATGATTCACCAGAAGGTAATACCTTTTTAACTATTTTCGCTAATTGAGCACTTGAAACAGTAAGGAAAAGAGCAGTTTTATTTATAAACTGGCCTTTCCCGCTCACTCACTAACAGCTTCCCTCTGTTGTAGATGCTACTGGTCTTTTACGCTTTTTAGCTTCACTGTTTCAGATGTCATTGTTTTCTGAAGTAAAAAAACGGTCTATTTTAATCAAATATCTAAATAAAATAATTTCATTGCTCATATAATTAATAAATATAGGCATTGAATCAAAAATAAGCCTTGAACTGTCAAAAGTGTGTGGATGACAGCTGGTCTTTAAAATTGTATTAAGATTTTCTTACCTATCTTTCATATTTTTTTAGTAAATTAGCATTTTCAATATTAGATATACATTTCCCGCAATTTATTTTTGAAAAGTAGGTATTGACTGAGCTGACGTCATAACTCTTCAATTTTTAACAAATAATTTAGTGACATTTTTTGTTAAATAACGCAAAATCGTTGTTCGAGATTATTTGAAAATCTTAATTTTTTAAAATGAGAGCTTACCCCTAAGTAGAAAAGATTGATGTATATTTTAGTAATTGGAGAATTTATGCTTTAAAATATCCAAATAGACGGTATCCCGAAAAGTGTTCATTAGAAAATATGCTGCATGCTTGTTGAAGAATAAGAAGTGTGGCTTATAAAAAAAATCTGTCAGAAACCAATTATCGGAAATGTAGAAAATAAACTTTTAGTTACGAGATCTCTGATCGAAAATCCGCATATGTCACCGAAGAATGTGTGAAGCTGCAGGAATAAATGCCGTAGCATTGAAAAAATAATAAAAAAACAACAAATTTTACTTATATGGGCATTCAACATGATGAAAATGTCTTTGCTTTTGTTCTTTTCATTATTACAATAATAAGATTCACGATTTATTTAGAATCCTCGATCGTCAATACAGATGATCTGTCAATGTGTGGGGTGGAATAATTAGAGCGTGTATGGTTAGTCTATACTTCTTCGATGGCCATGTTTTTTAGATTTATTAAGCATAATTTATCTGTATTTTTGGTAAATGTTCCACTGAATATTCGAGAAAGAATGTGGCTGCAACTAGACCATGCTCCTGCGCACTTCCAAGTTAACGACACAAAAGAGTAAGATACTAACCAGAGAAAGAAAAATGTTCAAAATTTTGCCGGGAGTTGTTACATAATTTGTCCAAGTCCGTCACTCAATTTTTTTTAATATCCTCGTAGTTTCAGCTATATGATCAGCTGATAAGTCATGTGATGATTATCGATTGCAAGAGGACGTAGTTAATTTTTGTCTTATTTGTCAGGACTCTGTTTTCAAAACAGTGTTTTGGTGAAAAAAAGGGAAGTTTTTTATAACTTATCTGGTTTTGGTTTAAGAGAGTTTCGTATTATTTTGGTAAGTTTAGTGACCTTTTTGATTCGGTTGGTTTGTTTTGCCAAATTAAAAAAATCTTTTAAATACCTATTTGTTTTTCCTGTGGTGGGGAACTGAAATCATAAACTCTAAGTCTTTGTTTACCGACTGTAAGAGACTAAGGTACGTTTAAGATTTCTTTCAAAATTTAGCAGATTATCTTCTCTGAGATACTTATTACCTTTTATTTTGCTTAAGCATGTTTCAATGTATCTGCAGCGCATACATTTATCAGGCATATAGCATAATATTCATTTTACAGCAAATTTTCTTATAAGACTAGTTGCTGGTTTAAATTACCTATTTTCTAAATTACGTGTTGTCAAATCATTTTGGCAACATAATTTTGTGTTAAGAGTGCCTGGTACTAATACCAGGGTAAAATGTACCTAAAGTATCTAAGATTCCTGAGCTGATAGAATGCTTATCTTAGGGAACTTGATAAACAAACATTCCACAAAACACAATGGGGCGTCTTAACTTTTATTCTTTGGCTTATTTGAAGCTCATTTGTAGAATTTTGACTCCACCTGCTAGTCTGCTCCAAGTTCAAGGAGCTCGACAACCTTTCTTATCTTATCGAGACTTTGTGACAGACAAATTCTCTTCATATCTTATCGTGTTTTTGCACAGAACAAATTATTTTTATACTTTGCGTCTTTACAGAAGATCAATTCTTTTAAAATCCCTTAGCACAGAGTACCTTGAAACAACATGCTTTATCTTATTACATCTTTTATTAACAGGTGTCTATTATAAACGTACCAATAGTCGTGGTCTTTGGCTAATGTTTGACCAAACTTTCTTCTCTTGTTCTATTACAATTGTAAATTTCTTCTCATGTTTTATTATTATTATAAACTTTAATTTCTAAAGGTCTTATCAATTTTAACAAAATTGGAAAAGGTCAACTTGCTTACCTTTTTGATATTCTAAAGGATTAATACAAAAAGAATTCTTTGTTTTTTTTCACAAGGTAATTTTTGATGGCACAACTTCTTTCGCGTCCCACTGTATGATTTAATAAATTGGAAAAAATTCCTTATTTTGGAATTTAGCAAGGCCAAGGACAAGTTAACATAATTTTTACCTAATATTTGCAATAAAAGCTACAGGGTGTTGAACACATCGGCTCAAATTTGAACAAGTTTAAATGAATAAATATCTTTTTTTTTTAAATGGTACACCCTGTATATTTTTATGTTATTTAATAGAATAATAAAAACCCTAAAAGTTTTGTTCAATATATCCTATACCTATTTATAATAGTTTTTGAGATATTTCAGTTTATCTTATTTTCCATACTTTTTTACAGAAATAGTCTTCATTATCATAGTAGCCATGTAAAATAATAAAAAGAAACTACAGTAACAAACAGAATGTGGTTAAATATGATGAAATACATTATTCGTTATATTACAACGGCAATAGTTTAATTAAACATAATGTGAAAAAATTAACACAACAATAACGACAAGGCAAATACATATTTGCTTTTATACTAAATTGAAACAAAAAAATTACCTATTAAATACTGAGATTAATTATTTCTTTTTAATAAGTGTTCGAATAAACGACCCTCTTGTGCAATGCACAAATTTAGTCTTTTTTGCAGGTTTTCTTGGACCCTGGACAAAATTAGTGGCGTTATTGTTCTACAGGTATCCCTAATCCTGTTTCGCATATCTTCCACTGTTGTTGGTGGATTAACATACACCTTATTTTTAATATAACCCCATAGGAAGAAATCTAATGGGGTGATCTCGCAAGACCTTGGTGGCCACTCAATGAAACCCCCATGTCCAATCCATTTTTGCGGATATCGTTGGTCCAAAAACGCACGAACTTCACGATGGTAATGCGGAGGCGCACCATTGTGCTGGAACCACATACTGTCGAGCTCGTCCCTATCGAGACCTTGAAGCAGTTGGGGTAGTTCTTCTTGTAGAAAGTTCAGGTAACTATGGCCATTTAGTGGTTCATTAAAAAAGTGGGGTCCAATAATTCGATTATGATGAATACCACACCAAACATTTAATGACCAGTGGTTTTGATGTTGCACCTCTCTAATCCAAAATGGGTTTTCTGTGGCATAATAATGCATGTTGCGTCTATTTACGGCACCGTTACTTCTAAAAGTAGCTTCATCACTAAACATTACCTTGCATAATAAATTTGGATTTAATTGAATCTCCGCATTTATTGTATGACAAAAGTTTACACGACTTTCAAAATCCTGTCCATGCAATTCTTGGTGTAATTCCATGTGATATGGATGATACCTATATTTCTTGGTAGTACGATTAGCGGTGGATTGTGATGTTTCACATAATGCTGCTAACTGACGGCTACCAATATAAGGATTTTCCTGAACATTTAACAATACTTGTAGTTCTTTTTCTTCATTAGTTACTGGTTTGTTGACCACTTTACGTTTTGGATAATCAACAGTACCAGAAGAATCAAATCTTTGCATTAAGCAAGAAGGCAATTTTTTTGAGCCTCTCCTATTGTATAAATCATATCTATTAACTGATTCTTTGGAAAATTCATTTTACAATATAAGATGAATGCAAAAAAAACCAAACTACACTACATAAAAACCAAAAGAAGCGACTGCGGTTATAAATTTGACACACAGAAAAATGTTCTTTTACATTGTTTTTGCCATGGCTACTATGATAATGAAGACTATTTCTGTAAAAAAGTATGGAAAATCAGAAAAACTGAAATATCTCAAAAACTATTATAAATAGGTATAGGATATATTGAACAAAACTTTTAGGGTTTTTATTACTCTATTAAATAACATGAAAATATACAGGGTGTACCATTTAAAAAAAAAAGATATTTATTCATTTAAACTTGTTCAAATTTGAGCCGATGTGTTCAACACCCTGTAGCTTTTATTGCAAATATTAGGTAAAAATTATGTTAACTTGTCCTTGGCCTTGCTAAATTCCAAATTTGAATATATTTGTCACAAAATTGAAAACGTTATTTAGGATTGAATTGATGCTTGAAAATGTGACTTTTTTTCTTTAAACTTAATTATCTTAGAAACTATAAAGTTTTGTTATAGTAAACCCTTAATAAAAAAGATTTAAAATTATAAGCTAAATCGAAAATACGATTCGTATATAGGGTGTTCTATTTAAAAAAATACAACTTTATGCTGTCCTGGTTTTTTGGCTCACCCTGTAGAGTCCTAAATATTTTCAAAATCTGCGTAAAAATAAACTGTATCAAAGAATAAATATAGTTCCTTTGTTAATTTCACCGAAAAGGCACAAACCTACTTCATCCAATCGTTGACTCACCCTGTATATATATATATATATATATATATATATATATATATATATATATATATATATATATATATATATATATATATATATATATATATATATATAACAATTTTACAGAAAGTTGCTAAAACAGATGGTACAGATGGTATTGTGATGTTACATTGAGATCAATAACAACGGAATACCTGTATCAAGTCCGTAGAATCTAAAAAAAAACTAAAGAAAAGATAGTCAAGTGCAATTGTAACTTACTCACTGGGGGTTTTATATATACTTACCACCTGGTTTAATCAGTACTTTTTGTTGCTTTGAATCAAGACTGCCAATTTTTTTAAGGACATTGTAAAAATCGACACCGTAGGAAAAAGTTTCGACGTAGAATTGTAAGTTCCCCCAGGCGGTAGTTGCATCTTCCCATTTACCCTCATTTATCAAATTTTGAAGGCCAAGTGCAAATTTATTTGTAGCATTGTACTGTTGAGTGTCAATAAATCCCTGAAAATATAATTTTCTTATATCGTTTAGTAATCAATATCAATATAATATGCTATGCGGATGATGTGATCCTACTCGCAGATAACGAAGACGACCTCCAGAGATCGACACACCTATTTAACGTATAAATTAAGAAGTACAATATGCAGATATCAACGAATAAAACAAAGTGTATGGTAATTTCCAAGGAACCAAGAAGATGTAAGCTACAGATAGAAAATGCCATAATTGAACAAGTCATGAACTTTAAATACCTAGGCATTGACACAACAAGTTGTCGTAACGTTACTGGAGAAGTACTGTCACAAAATACAAGAGCCCTACAAGTGACAGGATGCTTAAGAAATGTTATATTTCGAAACAAATACATTAGAATAGAGGGAAAAATAAAAATATATAAGACCATGATACGACCAATTCTAACTTATGCCACGGAAACAAGAGCCGACACTAATAAGACAAAGCAGAAAATGAGAACCACCGAAATGAAAGTACTGAGATCAATGCTGAACGTGTCAATCAGAGATAGGCTGACAAATACCTTAATCAGAGAAAAATGTAATGTGCAGGACGTGGTCAAATGGACAAAAGAAAGAAAAAGAGGTTGGAAAGAACACGTTGAGAGAATGAGTGAAGAGAGACTAGCCAAAGTTTGTATGTATGGACGACCAAGAGGAAGAAGATTACCAGGACGACCACCAAAGAGATGGGCCCAGAGCTGGTTCTCTTCATCAGCAGAATAAGGCGGGTGTAGATGGAATGACAAACAGGGATATCCCTAGTCAACGTAGAAGAAGAAGAAGAAGAAGTTTAGCAATTTTGATTGTAACCTTTAATATATATATATATATATATATATATATATATATATATATATATATATATATATATTTATAGGAATATTAATGGGGATAGGATATTAGTAGTTAGTTTTAGTTTATACCTTAATATTAAAGTGTAAAAACGTCGTAATTAAATCATTCTTATTTATTTGGGTAAGTATTGTTTTTATTATACGGACCCAGGGAGTGATTTATGAAGAGAAAAGTATATTATTAAAAATATAGTTTTGTAATATTTTCAATTTTCTCTCCTGATCATGGGACCTTAAAGTACAAGTAGTACTCTTCAAGTACCGCTAAGTTTGCTCAAATATTTTCCTTTTCTTCCAGATATTCAATTTTAAAAATTTCAAATTGCATAGATCTTTCAAGTTTTGAAAACCTTCATCTTTTGTGATCGATAAGGCTTTAGACGAGAATTCTGATAAATTCTAGATGTTTTAAGGTTATCAACGCATCGCTCAATCCAAATTTATCATTAGTTTCGAAAAATCAATTTGTTTAAAAGATTTGTTTAAACAAGTTATGGCAAAATTTATTGTTTTTTAAATAAATGCGTCCATTAGGTACATTTTACAAAAATAAATAGGTTCAAAAGAATCGTTATCGTTATTATGATATATTTTGTTATATATAAAGTTTTATCTAACACATTTTTTATTTTAAATATAAACTCTTTAACGATATGAATTTGTACAGTTTGTATTTGTAGAATAAGGTTCTGTGAATTCTAGATATATTCTTAATTATTTTCTAATGATCGCTTGAGGGTTTTTTAAATTGCAAAATTAATTGTTTATGATTTTGCTTACAACAAAATATATCGTAATACCGATAGCGACTCCTTCAAACGTATTTATTTTTATGAAATTCAATGGAAGAGTTTATTTAAAAAATAATGAATTTTGCAAAAATTTATTAAAACATGGATCGAGCGATGTTTTAATAGTCTTAAAACATCTATGATTTATCAGAATTGTCGCTTAAAGGTTTATCGGTCATGAAAGGTGAAGTTTTCCAAAACTTGAAAAATTCATGCAATTTAAAATTTTCAAAATTGAATAACTTGAAGAAAAAGAAAGATATTTGTACGAACTCAACGACATTTGAAAGAGTATGACTTATACTTAAAGATACTATGTGTAGTTTTTTCAGAACAAAAGGCAACTAAAATGTAGCAGACTGTATTGTAGAAAAAAAGGAAAAGGAAAAAACCTGCACAAATCGATTATCTTCCATACGTTCAATAAGGCACATTCTTTATCCTGAGAGTACCCTCTTACTGACGTTCGCAGGACTACTCCATTCACCCTTACTTTCTTCCCTGTAATTTAATGTTTGCAGAAATTGTCTCTAAAGTCGATTGTTTATTTTGTCACGATACCGACCCAAGATACGATACCATACTCGACTCTATTTAGAGTGTGCGTGTGTGACCAACTCGCTTGGATTGGCTATGCGACTTGTGAGCAGTAAACAAAATGAGAAAAAATATAATAGCAAAAAAACAATATATTGAAAATAAATTAACTAGGAATAGTAAAGCAACACAAATTTAATTATAATTTTGAACTACATTATTATGTCACTTAAGTTCCTAATTGGAGTACTTTAATAATTTGTTTGCCCAAAAATAAAATAATCAAGATTTCTGAACAATGTGTAATGTGGATTATTCACTAAAATTAAATGACTTGAAAATTAAGTAAAAAGAGAAAGCATCTTACATTAAAAATAATAGTGGATACTTCAGTAAACCTATTGATGAGATACTTAATGTTTGACTACCATTACTTTGTAACATCAAAACTTCACGCTTCAATAGACAAAGTTTGTATATGAACTATATTAGACAAGTCATCATTTCTAGAGTATTATGTGTATCAAAATGACAATTGGTACAGGTAAATGGTATGTGAAGGGGAGACTTTTCGCATATTTTCCACTTTCCCTCCACTTCCGGTTTCACCGGAAATGGCCCCGGTTTTGAATTTTTAAATTGAACACCCTGTATATTTTAACATCTTTGGATTTCTGAGACAATTCTAGATCAGAATGTGACATTTTAAAAACTTTTTACGTCTACCTCATTTTTTTAGAGCCACTTTTAAAATTGCATCTAGGTGGCCATGATCGGACGCAAACGAATCTAACGGCCTTAGGTGATGTCAAAAAAATACAATCGCAAAGTTTTAGTGACTAGTATGAAAGACAGGAATTGGATTAAAAATTTAACAAAATTAACAAAAAACTAACAAAATAAACTAATAACTTAGACGACGCACTTAAAATATTTGAAATTACAGTAGCTCAATTTGTTAAAAGTTTAGTGTAGTAAATGTTCAAAGTGCATTCCTTCTTTTTCACGACACATTTCAGCTCGTTCAATTGTTTCTCTTAACACGTTTTGTGCATTTGGGGCGTTATACTTCTAAATGCCCGTAAAATTCTTTCTTCTAATATTTCAAGAGTAGCTGGGGCTGCTCCATAGTAAACCCTTTCTTTAACATATCCCCAGACAAAGAAATTGAGCACAGTAAGATCCGGTGAGCTGGCCACCGTACCGGACCATTGGTTGCAATAATTCGATTATTAAAATGCTCTATTAAATAATTAAGAACTTCTCTAGTATTGTGAGGCGGTGCTCCATCTTGTTGAAAGTAAATTCGCCGTAAAACTGCTAAAGGTATATCATTGAGATGATTTTCGATTTCATTTTGAAGAAAACTTAAGTATCTAACCCCTGTCAACTGACCTTGAAACAATATTGGCCCAATTATTCTGTTTCCAACGATACCAGCCCAGATATTGACGCCAAATCTTTCTTGAAAATTGCCCTCTCTCATTTCATGTTGATTTTGTTGGGCCCAGTACTGAGTATTTTGCTTATTGAACATACCATTATTTTGTAAATCGGAAAATAGAATAAAATCGATAAAATTTGGGTCAACTCTATGATTTTGAAGCAGCCAATCACAAAACACTACCCGTCTATCGCCATCCTCATCAAATGTTGATGTAACTAATATTTAAATGCTCGATATCCATGCTTTTTCAGTATTTTTCTTGCTGATTCATAACTTATCTGCAGTTCTTGACTAATTTTTCTTAACGAAACTGTTTTATCAACCTCAACCATAGCAAGTACGTTAATCTCAGTCTCTTCATTTATGATAAACCTCTGTTCCGCCTCTGGATTTCCTATTTGCCTAAAACGAGTCTTGACATACGGAAAATACTGATGGGCTGGATGTTGCCGATTCGGATATCTATGAGCATACAACTCGGCAGCATTCCTTGAATTTCTATGACACTCTCCAAATATTAATAACATATCTACTTTTTCACTTTGAGTATACATTATTTTAACGAAAATTTAAACTAAACTTAACGAAAATTAAGAAACTTTTACGTCGGTTCTTAGAGCGTATGTCACTGTCATTATCTACTTAAGTGAGTGCTTTGTTTTCCAAAGAAGACTTGATAAAAACAGTTGCAAATTATTATGCATCATGGCTGTCCATGGCGCACTTGTCATAAGTAAATAAATTATCCAGTATTTTGCTTAATAATATTTAATTTCTGTTCTTATGTCTAATTCAATCGCAAATAAATTAGTACCGTTAGATTCGTCAAAGAATGCTTTTTTCGAAAAGTAGTTGTCAAAAAGGGGTCGCCATTTGAAAATTAATAGTTAGAAATGAAAACGTAATTTTGTCAACTTGTCTTATTCCTGTTTTTCATACTAGTAACTAAAACTTTGCGATTGTATTTTTTTGACATCACCTAAGGCCCTTAGATTAGTTTGCGTCCGATCATGGCCACCTAGATGCAATTTTAAAAGTGGCTCTAAAAAAATGAAGTAGACGTAAAAAGTTCTTAAAATATCACATTCTGATCTAGAATTGTCTCAGAAATCCAAAAATGTTAAAATATACAGGGTGTTCCATTTAAAAATTCAAAACCGGGGCCATTTCCGGTGAAACCGGAAGTGGCCGGAAAGTGAAAAATATGCGAAAATTCTCCCCTTCACATACCATTTACCTGTACCAATTCTCATTTTGATACACATAATACTCTAGAAATTATGACTTGTCTAATAGATTCGTGGTATAAAACATTTTTACAAAAAAAAGTGGATGCTTATTTGACCAGAATGTCTTATTCTTATGTAATTAGATGCATTGAATCCAAATCTGAGGTCCGCTAACCTCTATCATGGCAGGCTCAAGGCCATTTCAAGGTCAAATGGAGTTAAACTCACTAAATAAATCTGAAAAAGGTTTTTGAGGTCGCTGAATCTGAAATCGTGGTTTTTTTAATTCCCAAATGTCGACAAGAGGGCATTTTAGGATCATTTCAAGGCCAAATTGGGAAAAATTTACCAAATGGATCTGAAAAGGAAGATATGTAAGTGTTTGGGTCTCTGAATCCAATTCGTTATTTGTTTAATCCCCCAAGGTCAGCCAGGGGTCATTTCAGCGGCATTTCAAGGTCAAACTGAGAAAATTTACTAAATAAATTTGTAAAGAAAAATATATAGACTTTTAAGGGAGCTAAATCTTAATTCGTGGTTTGTTTGACAACTCAAGGTTAACCTGAGGGCATATCAAAGTTATTTGAAGGTGAAATTGAAAGAAATCCACTAAATAAATCAGTAAAATAAGAAAACTCACGCACCGCTAGGTCGATATCCATTACACAGCAAACAGACAAGGGGATCGAGTTTTTTAGTCGACATTCAAGATCCCAAAACCACGTGCAGCTACATCGATATCGGTTACAAAACAGCTAAGCTAGCGAAGCGAATATTTATAAGTGTAGGACACCAACCCCAAACTCTCATATATGCCGTGCCTGGGGTATATGGTTTTCGGAGAGCTTAGGTTTTATTTCGTACACTCATAAATATTTATTTTTCGTCTCTGTCTGCTGCGTAAAGGGCAGTGATCTCGCTTCGCTTCGGATATGTGGTTATGAGAGTTTATGTTTTGGTATATTTATAAAAACCTGGTCTACTCGCCTGGCTGTTGTGTAGTGGCCCTCAATCTAGCTACACGTAGAGTGTGTGGTTTTGGCAGCTTGTGTTTCGCCATAAAAACTCGATCTGCAACCCTGTCTGCTGTGTAATGGATATCAATCTAGCCATGCGTGGGTTATGTGAGTTTGAGAGCTTGGGTTTTAGATTACTGTTTCATAATAATTAACTCCGTTTACATATCTGCAGTGTAAAGGACATCATTCTAACTGTGCGTGGAATACGAGGTTTCGGAAGCTTGAGTTCTGGCTCAAAAACTTGATCCGCTTGTCTGTCTGCTATGTAACGAATAATGATTTAGCTGCGCGTGGGTTCTATTTTTTAACATATTTATTCAGAGGATTTTTTTTTCAATTTGACCTTGAAATGACCTCTGGTTTACTTTGAGGTATTAAACAAACCGCGAATTCAAACTCTCCCTCAAAAGTCTACATATCTTCTTCTACAGATCTATTTAGGAGATTTTTTACAATTTGACCTTGAAACGACGCGGAAATGACCTCTGGCTGACCTTGAAAGATTAAACAAACCACGAATTTGACTTCAGCGACCTCAAAAATCTACATATCTTTTTTTTTCAGAGATTTATTTAATGGATTTTTTTCAATTTTACCTTGTAATGACCCTAAAATGACCTCTAGTCGACTGTGGAAAATTAAACAAACGACGAATTCAGATTTAGCGACTTGAAAAACATATGTATCTACTTCTTCAGATTTATTCAGTGAATTTTACTTCATTTGACCTTGAAATGACCTTGAACCTGGCGTGATAGAGGTTAGCGGACCTCAGATTTGGATTCAAGGCGTCTAATTACATAAGAATAAAATGGTCTGATCAAATAGGAATCTATTTTTTTTTTCGTAAATTTGTGTAATTATAAATATAACCTAATCGAAACGTCGTACCACGAAACAAAAAAAAAAGAATTCAAGTTCGACAAACACATTTCAATCAATCTTTAATATTGTCTAGAACTTTTAAACAAAAATGAAAAGAATCATTATATATTATGTAGGGTTTTTACTTACTAGTTTATATAAGTAAGGTGCCCATGTAAGAGAAGAATCAACAGGAGATATCCAGGAATCCCCGAGTCCAACTCCTTTAAAATTGCTGTTTATATCGCCATTTTTGATTGCCTAAAAAAGTATTAAAGTAATCCGGGGGCTTGATTTTCGTAGGTGATGAAGAGATGTGGCTCCACCAAAGTTTTTTCAAATGTATTTTGACCCCTGTTTACGAATGTCGAGGGTAGATTTCCGAAAAATGGTCAGGTAATTTGTTGTAAATAATAATAATTTAAATTACAGCCGTGCCATTACATGGTGGTTTTGTACAACATTATTGGTTTGTGTTGCTCTTCTGGTATTGAATGATCCATCAAGATGTCGCCACTGTCTTATTTACTGTTTTTCAACGGTAAAATCTTTTTTTGGGGTACATATGCGACATGATAATTTGTACCGAATGTGCCCTAATGAGTCCCATACTAGGAAGACACAGCGTTGTCGTCATATTTCGGGCCTGGAGTTTTTCCGTTATCTTGGAGACCTCCCCATTTTTTGACATGAGCGTAATATTTATCAACGATCTTTATGTCCGCATAGCTAGGAATTTCCTATTTTATTTAAAATTACACGAACAAAAATTTTTCTCTCTTATATATATATATATATATATATATATATATATATATATATAAAGTACGAATGGAATGATCAAAGAAAGCTATAATAGATTAAATGCGCTTGGTGAGCGCCTGTAAGTAGACTTCCACTTCCCATCATAAACGGCGGCGCCTACGTTATAATTGATAAAACGCTATTTGTTTATAGCCTTAAAAAGTAATAAAAATGTTACATTTTCGCATTGCGATTGATTTTAGCTCGTAATTTTTGACTTTTGACTAACTATATATTGCTGGGCGCAGAATTTGAATATATTTATTTAATCAAAAGTTATGTATGTTAAAAAGGGGCAAAAATGCCATTTTTCAATTGTTTCACGATCATTGACTCAAAAAGTCTACGCCGGATAGAAAAATAACACTTTTTGTTTGGAGTTGGCCTACGAACAAGAAAATATTTTAATTTAGTTTTACATTAAAACAATTTTCTTAATTATTAACAATAACTAATTACCAGACAATTTTTCGGGAATTTCCCGTATATATTCGTAATCAGGGGGTCAACATATACGTAAATAACTTTTGTGGAGCCATCTCTCTTTATCAGCTATGAAAATCCACTAAACTCCCGGACTATAAAGTTTGTAAGAACCAACCTGATCCAAATAGAGAGCAATTTCAGCAGTCATTTTTCCTCCATATGACTCGCAAAATATATAGAGAGGAACATCTTCAAATTTAGGTAGGGCTTTATAGAATCCTTGTAATAAAACAACAAAGTCCTTTGCTATTTGCGTATTATTAGTCGTATATTCATCATTATCCACATAACTGAAGCCGGTACCCACTGGGTTGTCAACAAATAAAATATTTGCATATTGAATCCAGGTAGAGTTTCTTGGATTTAAGTTTGAGTCGATGGGACCAAGCTCTTCAAAATTTCCATATCTAAACAATAAAATTTTTAAAGTTTTGAAGTTTTGCAGTCAAGTCGGTGTCAAATTATTTCTGAATGAATCAAATAACTACTAATACGATACATATATATATATATATATATATATATATATATATATATATATATATATATATATATATATATATATCGTATGTTTCATTTAGAAATAATTTGGCACCGACTGGATTTCAAGACTTTGAAAATTTTAATTTCATATAAAAATTTATATTGTTAATTTTCACTTGTTACTGCATTTATAAAAGTCGGTTCAGTTTCTTGATAAACATTTTATTTTTGGTTTTAAATTACATTATTTGAACTAAGTACTAATCCAGATAAGTGTACCTAACCATACCTCCAAGGTCGCAAGAAAGTACCCATTATATCCAAAGTTGTCAATTATCCCAAAATGAACAACTAAAAATTCTTGGATTATTAGAATTCTCCAGATACCAGTTTTGATTGAAATAGGATCAAACAAATATTTAGTCTGTCATAGTAAATATGCTATCTTAAACTTTAAGTTAATTTCAGATTAATAATATAGATCTCCAAAAGTTTCCAATACCGATATTTAAAGAATTTGAGACATAAATTTCTTTGCCCGACATATTTTTATCTTAGATATTGAGTTTGAGTATACGCCCGAAGAACCCCGCAATATAAATTTCAGGCAAAATCGGAAAAACGTAAAATTTCCAGTTCCTCATGCTATATTGATTAAATTGTAAAAAAAATAACTTAATATTCAAAATAATATTCGACCCCGAAAACCTCTCCAATCAAAGTTGAAAAAATGCTCAACCCACCTATTGGAAAGCTTAAGGAAAATAAGGCAATAGGCCCTGATGATATACCTGCATATATATTGAAGGAATATAAAGATTTTGGAGCCGTTAAATATAATTTTTAATCCTAGCTTACAGACTTCAGAGTATCCTGTTAAGTGGAAAACTAGTAAAGGCCGATTAGTATTTTGTGTGCAGTTTCTAAGGTATTTGAGACAGTTCTTTTTGAAAGTATCTGTACACTGGTGGCATCAAGTTTATCTGTCCGGCAGCATAGGTTTCTGCCAAAAAAAATCAACTTTCACAAATTTGGCTTCTTTTTGTCAATATGTTTATGATTCACTTAAAAGAAAATCACAGGTGGATGTTATATATACTGATATGGAGGAAGCATTTGACACAGTTAGACACTGTCAAATTTTAAAAACTTTAGTTGACATTGATATGCCTCAAATTTATGTCATTGTCTTGAAATCATGCTTGTGTAACCGTGAACAATATGTTGAAATTAAAGGGTATAAATCTGCAACCTACACCAATACGTCAGGAATTCCGCAGGGCTCCAATTTGGGACTATTATTTTTATAATATCAATAAATGGTATTACAAATATCTCTGAAAGATATGAAGCTTTGTTATTTGCCGACGATTTTAGACTGCTTCTAGAGATTAACTCTGAAACCGACTGTGATACATTGCAATCTGACTTCTGTGATTTAGCAGACTTATGTGATACTAATGGTTTTAAATTAAATGTTAGTGAGTATTCCTGTATGTCTTTTACCATGAATAGACGCATTATCCCATATAATTATAAAATTGGGAATAATGAACTTAAGCGAGTAAGCAGCCAGCGTGATTTAGGAGTAATCTTTGATCCGACTCTATCTTTCTCTGATCATATTGTTACGATGATTCAGAAGGCACAAAAAACAATGGGTTTTGTCGTCAGAAACTCTAAATTTTTTAATATTGACGTTAGTTTTAGACTGTTTGATGCACTGGTTGCTCCTGTACTTGAATATGATAGTATTGTATGATCACCATATTATAATATCTGGAAAGAATTTATTGAAAAATTCATAGAAAATTTTAAAAATATATGTTTTATAAAAAATAAGGATATTCTCCAGAAAGAGGATGTGTCCAGGCATACTTACTGAATATTTTTAGAAGAATGTCTTTTGAGAAAAAACAAATTCGCATATGTCTTTGCACTCTATTTAAGATTATCAAGGGCCCAATTGATGCCCCGGATATTCTTTCACAATTGCCTTTTGCAATTCAGAGGCTAAGAAGTCGAAATAGATGGATATTCTATTTGAATTTTCCAAGGACAAATTTGTATAGGAGCAGTTCAGTGTATAATATGTGTAATTTGTTTAATTTGTATGCTTCAGACATAGATATAGGATTAATTAACTTAAATAAGTTTAAGAAAATTATAAATAACAAATTATTAGATAATGCATATTAACTGAATGGTATCTGTAAGTGGCTTCGGCTGTTGATGCTGTATGAAATAAATAAATAAATAAATAAATAAATATTGGATCCGCTATAATGAATTTGAAAGCCCCTAATATCAATTTTAGATGAAATCTGGAAATTAAAAACTTTAGATCATCATATTGCATCTGATATATTAGATTTTCTTAAAATAATTTTATATTCGCTATTTACATCTTCAAAATCGAAAAATGTAAAATTTTTGGTCCGCTATATTTTATTAACCATATTGAATCTTGAAAAAAGAAGTTTAAATTCATAATTTACACCTTCAAGAATCCCCTATATCAGTTTTGGATAAAATCGGAAGAAGTAAAATGCGCTAAACGCCATTATGAGCTTTTCAAAAATAAATTTAAATTCGCAATTAATACTAACAAAAGTCCTCCAATACTGATTTTGGACAAAATTAAGAGATGTAAATAACTTTAGGTTCGTAATGTACCACTCTAAAAGTTTCCCATATCAATTTAGGAAAATTTTTTTTTCCCATATTAAATTTTTAAAAAATAATTTTAGATTCGTTATGTGTGACCTCGGACTCCCCCCCCCATAGCAATTTTGGAGAAAATCGGACAAAACTGACTTTTGTCCGCTATATTGGATCCGTCACATTCAATTTTTTCAAAATAATTTTAGATTCGTTATGTACAATTCCGAAATCTCCCTCACACCAATTTTGGAGAAAATCCGACAAAACTAATTTTTGTCCGCCATATTAGATCTGCCACATTGGATTAAAAAAAATTTTTATATCGGTAGTGTATGACCCTGAAAATTCTCGCATACCAATTTTGGAGAAAATCGGACAAAATGAATTTTTTTTGTCCGCCATATTATCAGCGCTATCTTGGATTTTATTGCACCAATTTCATCTAAAATAATATGGACCTATTGCAGCTAATTCCTGAACATAACGTAAAAAATTTCATTTAAAACGGTGCCACCGTTCAGGACTAATCGGTGTACATATATACATTTACGAAGTATACCTCTTCTACGACACATATTAAATAATACATAGCGGTCGAATTGAGGACCTCCTTCTTTTAGAAGTCGGTTAAAAAATAATAGTAGTAACCATGTAATAGAGTAATAAAAATATCTACTCTATCGATGATTATAAGTAAATTTGAAAACATACCTTATTATAGAATATTGATAGGATACAATCATTTAGTGTGACAGAAGTGGAGAAACGATACCACTAGAACATAAATGGGGCTCTAAGCATTCAAAGTAGAACTGCGAAATTGTCCTTCTTCCGAATAGAAATGTGCATTTTGTTTACAGCATCCTTATTAGTCTGATAGTTTCTTCTACAAATCTCAAGTTTCTATGTCAGTTAGTAGTTATGCAATACAAAAGTGATGTATAAATAGAAACCTACTGAGATTTCTAAAAGAAAGCATTTCATTTAATAAGAATGATGGTTATGACTTGGTTTGAAAGTATCTGGTATTAAAAGAACTTAATCCTTACTGTGTTGACGATCCTCCCGGTCCTCCTTGTACCCAAATAATCACGGGTCTGTCGGTATAAGTATCGGTGGCAGTGGTATAGTGTAACCACCAAAACATATGAGCACCTTCTCTAACGGTAACAAATCCCCATTCTTGATCAGTAGGACCAAATCCTTGGCGGCCTTAAAAGTAGGTGGTTCATTATTATGGTCTAATTCCTGAGGCTAAAATATGAGGATCTAGACCAATTAACCTTAGTCCAGAAATTGATGACTTCCGAAATACAGGGAGTCAAAGTAAATTTTCTTTGTTAATAATAGCACAAGTTTACAAAGTGTAGAGCACAATCGCTTATTTTTATGTAATTTGACGCCCTGAATAAAAAATCTGAAATCCGCCAACCTGTATCACGTTAGGTACAATGTTATTTCAAGGTAAAATGAAGTAAAATTCACTAAGTAAATCTAAAGAAATAGAGGTTTTTGAGGTCGCTGAATTCGAATTTGTGATTTGTTTAATCCCCCAAAGTCACTCAGGGGTCATTTCAGGATCATTACAAGGTCAAGTTGTGAAAAGACCACTGAATAAATCTGAAAAAAAGATGTGTAGATTACATCCAAATTCGTTCGTACTAATAATGACCGAACAACATAATGAAACATACATTTTTTCAATTTGACCTTAAAATGACCTCGAGGGATGAAACGAACCACGAATTCGGATTCGGCAACCCCAAAAATCTCCATATCTTCTTTTTCAGATCTATCTAATGGATTTTTCTCACTTTAACCTTGAAATGGCTCTGAAATGACATCTGGTGGCACTTGGGGGACTAAACAAACAACGAACTAGGATCCAGCGTCCCCAAAAACCTATATATCGTTTTTTCAGATGTATTTAGTAAACCTGATGTGATAAAGGGTAGTGGACCTCAGATTTGGTTTTAGGTCGTTGAATTACATAAGAATGAAATGGTTTGTTCAAATATACATCAATTCTTTTTTTTTTTGTAAATCTGTGTAGTTTGATTTATATTAAATTTGGTACTTTGGGGATTTTCAGGATGAGAAATCAATCTGATTACAATGTCGATGTACATTGTAGAGGGCGGCACCAGCTTCACAACTTTTTTGTGCCTCAGTATATCAAATTTCTAATTAAAAATTATTAAGTTAAGGTTAGTCAAGAATCAATAATCCACTCATTTATCAACGAGGCTCACTGATAGTTATGTGATAGATACTAACAAATGTATTATTTGCGAAAAAACTTCGTATAAATGAAATAAAAAAAACTGCAGCAGCATGCAAAAATAGTTATAAAAACTATTATATAGAATATATACAGGGTGAGTCAACGATTGGATGAAGTAGGTTTGTGCCTTTTCGGTGAAATTAACAAAGAAACTATATTTATTGTTTGATACAGTTTATTTTTACGCAGATTTTAAAAATATTTAGGACTCTACAGGGTGAGCCAAAAAACTAGGACAGCATAAAGTTGTATTTTTTTTAAATAGAACACCCTATATACGAATCGGATTTTCGATTTAGCTTATAATTTTAAATCTTTTTTATTAAGGGTTTACTATAACAAAACTTTATAGTTTCTGAGATAATTAAGTTTAAAGAAAAAAAGTCACATTTTCAAGCATCAATTCAATCCTAAATAACGTTTTCAATTTTGTGACAAATATATTCAAATTTGGAATTTGGCAAGGCCAAGGACAAGTTAACATAATTTTTACCTAATATTTGCAATAAAAGCTACAGGGTGTTGAACACATCGGCTCAAATTTAAACAAGTTTAAATGAATAAATATCTTTTTTTTAAATGGTACACCCTGTATATTTTCATGTTATTTAATAGAGTAATAAAAACCCTAAAAGTTCTGTTCAATATATCCTATACCTATTTATAATAGTTTTTGAGATATTTCAGTTTTTCTTATTTTCCATACTTTTTTACAGAAATAGTCTTCATTATCATAGTAGCCATGGCAAAAACAATGTAAAAGAACATTTTTCTGTGTGTCAAATTTATAACCGCAATCGCTTCTTTTGGTTTTTATGTAGTGTAGTTTGGTTTTTTTTTGCATTCATCTTATATTGTAAAATGAATTTTCCAAAGAATGAGTTAATAGATATGATTTATACAATAGGAGAGGCTCAAAAAAATTGCCCTCTTGCTCAAAGAATTTACAAAATGAAGTATCCTGATCGACGCCAGCCTAATACCCATACTTTTCAAAACTTAATGCAAAGATTTGATTCTTCTGGTACTGTTGATTATCTAAAACGTAAAGTGGTCAACAAACCAGTAACTAATGAAGAAAAAGAACTACAAGTATTGTTAAATGTTCAGGAAAATCCTTATATTGGTAGCCGTCAGTTAGCAGCATTATGTGAAACATCACAATCCACCGCTAATCGTACTACCAAGAAATATAGGTATCATCCATATCACATGGAATTACACCAAGAATTGCATGGACAGGATTTTGAAAGTCGTGTAAACTTTTGTCGTACAATAAATGCGGAGATTCAATTAAATCCAAATTTATTATGCAAGGTAATGTTTAGTGATGAAGCTACTTTTAGAAGTAACGGTGCCGTAAATAGACGCAACATGCATTATTATGCCACAGAAAACCCATTTTGGATTAGAGAGGTGCAACATCAAAACCACTGGTCATTAAATGTTTGGTGTGGTATTCATCATAATCGAATTATTGGACCCCACTTTTTTAATGAACCACTAAATGGCCATAGTTACCTGAACTTTCTACAAGAAGAACTACCCCAACTGCTTCAAGGTCTCGATAGGGATGAGCTCGACAGTATGTGGTTCCAGCACGATGGTGCGCCTCCGCATTACCATCGTGAAGTTCGTGCGTTTTTGTACCAACGATATCCGCAAAAATGGATTGGACGTGGGGGTTTCATTGAGTGGCCACCAAGGTCTTGCGACATCACCCCATTAGATTTCTTCCTATGGGGTTATATTAAAAATAAGGTGTATGTTATTCACCAACAACAGTGGAAGATATGCGAAACAGGATTAGGGATACCTGTAGAACAATAACGCCACTAATTTTGTCCAGGGTCCGAGAAAATCTGCAAAAAAGACTAAATTTGTGCATTGCACAAGAGGGTCGTTTATTCGAACACTTACTAAAAAGAAATAATTAATCTCAGTATTTAATAGGTAATTTTTTTGTTTCAATTTAGTATAAAAGTAAATATGTATTTGCCTTGTCGTTATTGTTGTGTTAATTTTTTCACATTATGTTTAATTAAACTATAGCCATTGTAATAAAACGAATAATGTATTTCATCATATTTAACCACATTCTGTTTGTTTCTGTAGTTTCTTTTTATTATTTTACATGGCTACTATGATAATGAATACTATTTCTGTAAAAAAGTATGGAAAATAAGAAAAACTGAATTATCTCAAAAACTATTATAAATAGGTATAGGATATATTGAACAAAACTTTTAGGGTTTTTATTACTCTATTAAATAACATGAAAATATACAGGGTGTACCATTTAAAAAAAAAGATATTTATTCATTTAAACTTGTTCAAATTTGAGCCGATGTGTTCAACACCCTGTAGCTTTTATTGCAAATATTAGGTAAAAATTATGTTAACTTGTCCTTGGCCTTGCTAAATTCCAAATTTGAATATATTTGTCACAAAATTGAAAACGTTATTTAGGATTGAATTGATGCTTGAAAATGTGACTTTTTTTCTTTAAACTTAATTATCTCAGAAACTATAAAGTTTTGTTATAGTAAACCCTTAATAAAAAAGATTTAAAATTATAAGCTAAATCGAAAATACGATTCGTATATAGGGTGTTCTATTTAAAAAAATACAACTTTCTGCTGTCCTGGTTTTTTGGCTCACCCTGTAGAGTCCTAAATATTTTTAAAATCTGCGTAAAAATAAACTGTATCAAACAGTGAATATAGTTTCTTTGTTAATTTCACCGAAAAGGCACAAACTTACTTCATCCAATCGTTGACTCATCCTGTACATACATACAAACATACATATATATATATATATATATATATATATATATATATATATATATGTATATATATATATATATATATATATATATATATATATATGTATATATATATATATATATATATATATATATATATATATATATATGTATATATATATATATATATATATATATATATATATATATATATATATATATATATATACATACATACATACATACATATAGACATAAATACAGGGTGTCCGGTAAGTACCTACTAATTTCTCGGGAGCATTCAGAGGATGTCAGAATAACCCTACTTTGCCTCTTAACGGAGATACAGAGCCCTTAAGGGGTACCAAGCGACTTACCTTATCGGTTGTAAGTTTTGAATGGACTTGTATAAGATTCATTAAACCATACTACAGTAAATGTTTTAGATTATCAGAGAAACCAGGAATGGTCTGCAGCCATCCTAGTTGGGCCTAATTTTTGGCAGATTTCATTTTAAAGAGCTAAAAACCGATTTTTAAAATACTTTGGTCATTCCTCTTCAAAAAAGGTACTAATTTATTTTGATAAAACTGACAGTTTTCGAGATAAATCAGTTTTTATGCGAAAAATTCAGAAGATACTAATGCTCAATACAAAGGTGTAACAATCAGGTTGTTATTGTTAATACCTAGATAATGAATTGCTATTGATGGAACTTGTAAAACCGCCTTCAATTAAAAATAATTTTAAAAAATTGAAGAATATTCTTATGCAGAATATGCTGATATGTATTTAATTTATGGTGAATTGCTGTGAAATTCTTCAAAGGTAAGAAGACGTTATGCTGAAAGATTTCCAGCTCGAATATTGTCAAGTCCGAAAACCTTTCAAAAGCCTAAGGAAAACAGGAAAAATATGATTAGAAAATAATTAATAGAGTTAACGAAATAATTTTTTACATGTTTTATTCATGGTCATTTTTGCCGCGACGTG
Source organism: Diaprepes abbreviatus (assembly GCA_034092305.1). Lineage (NCBI taxonomy): Eukaryota > Metazoa > Arthropoda > Insecta > Coleoptera > Curculionidae > Diaprepes > Diaprepes abbreviatus. The sequence goes on along the minus strand of JASJET010000260.1, from coordinate 3,920,276 downwards.
GCGGTGAGGGCTCTCCCAGGAGAGTACGAAACCCTCACGTAGAAGAACACATTTTGCAAGATATTGCTGACAACCTATCAAACAGCAAAAGAAAGCTCGCGACACAAAATTGATTGTACATGAAACAGTGACAGAACAGTTACTTCACCCATACCACGTTGAAAAAGTATAGGCTATGTCGCCGGATGATTATCCCACAAGATTTCAATACTCCAACTTGTTTATACAGCAACATAATCCAAATCTAATTTTATTTAACTTTTTTTTTGTTTACCGATGAGGTCGTTTTTACAAGAGATGGCATAATAAACTCACACAATTTACATTTTTGGGCTGATGAAACCCCGCACGCTATTATTCAAAAGAAACACCATCAGAGGTGTATTGTAAATGCGGCAAAAAATGTGATTTTTCAAATATTTAACGATTTTTAACCCAAGCATTATGCGTGATATTTTATTTGGATTTGTTTTTACTCCGTCTTTTGCCATTAAATGTCCAAAATAAGCAACTTCTTTCTTAAAAATTCGCATTTATTTGGTTGAATTTTTAAATTTTACTTTTCTTAAGTCTGGAGAATGCTTCTTTTAATCTGATCATGTGTTCATGATTCGTCCATATATAATGCATATCTTTCGTTTTGGACACCTATGAGAATGTTATCCATCACTCTATTCATTATTGAAGGTGCGTTCTTTATGCATTCTGAGGTACTCAAAATGTCAATTTTCAACAGAAAAAGCTGCTTTTTGTAAATCAAAAGTTACACTGTTTGCTTAGAATCGGTCGAGGAAAGCAAAAACAATTTTTAATTAAAAAAAAACAATTTTTTTATTATTAACAATTTTTTTCTTTATTATAAATAACCCGGCCATTTTTCCGGAATCCACCCTCGATATATAAAAAATTTTGGTGGTGTCATATCTCTTCGTTGGCTACGAAAGCCTACTGAGCTAAAGTTAAGCCATATTAGTATATTACGATAATAACAATTTGGTACCAGTAAATTTAATTACAATAATTCTCTTAAAGATTTTCAGACAATTTTTGTTATTTCCTGTTCCATTTCAAGTAGATAAATGATTATTTTTAAGTGGTTCAATTTCCTCTTTATATACTCATTCCACTTCATAACGCAAGATACTTTAAAAAATTAAATTATATATGTGTTTTTGTTTAAAGTAATATTTCTTTTTGCATAAAATCGAATCTAAAGACATAGTTGTTAATAATTTCTTTTTTTTTATAAACCAGTGCCAGTTCCTGTACATGTTTGATTATCTGTCTCTCTTCTTATAAGTGAAGAACCGCACTGCAGTTATCTCTGTTATTTCCAAAGTCTCTCTTTCAAGAAACCTGTGGTAATAAAAAGGTTTAGAGTCCAATATTCGTATAAAAATTGTTTTTGATTTTATCAGTATGTTATTGCTTATTTAATTCTATCAGAATGGTTTTTTATTAAGAATTCAATATTTTAATTCTTGTAAATATTTATTTTCCCCACTTGAAGAATTTTTATATTCTTAATATAATTAATGATATATATCTTTTACTTACCGAAAACCGTAACAAGTACACCGGTCAAAAACAAAAATAGTTTCATATTTAAATTATTAAGAGTGGGTTAATGTACAATTTTAAAACTCACTGTTCATTCTTAAAAAATCTTAATTATGTTTTATATATACTTATATTTTCTTAATCTGTATTATCGTTATCTTAAGTGTGATACCGTATACGAAGAAACTATGATTACTTAAGTGGGGAGTGATATGATATTATTTTAACTTATGTTTAGTTTCTTGATTGTAATTACTGATTAATTTGACCTTTCTTGCATTCCGATCATACCGCCAGTCCTACAGGTTACGAATTACCAAGGTTCTACTGTATGGCAGAAAAAATTAAAGGTCATTCTCACCTTCAGACGAAAGAAGAAAAAACTTAAAAGAAAAAATCTGAACAATATTTATCCAGTTTTAAATATTTTAATATTTTTCTTGATTAATTCTATCAAATTAATGTAGTAGAAAAAAAACAATTAAAATTGGACCTCCCTTGTATACTCTGTATACAAATGATTTGCCCAAAATCTTTGAAGAGCCGATTATATTACATGCCGATGGTGTATCACTTATATTCAGAGAAAACACGACGGCCACTCTTGCAAAAGTTATTGACATCTATAAAATAGTACAAAAAGTTCGTTTTTTGCCATTATCTCTATAAATTGTTGTCCGATTTTGGCATATAAAACAAAAAATTAAAGGTCTTTTTAATACCTATAACTTTTGCTCATACAACTTTTCTCTAAAATGTCATCAAAAAATTCTACAGACAAAAAATCAAATTTTCCCACTTTGGTCGTTGTTTATAAAAAATAGAGCCGAACTCTTTACGAATTTATCATTTACTAGACCCCTCCTATGATTTAAAACTTTCAGATATCTGTAATAAATTTGTCGATGAAATCGATGTTTTTTCATTACACAGACTGAACTATTAGGGAATTGTTACAGGATAAGTCAATGATCTTTTCCTTTTCCAGTAAAGTTAAAGAAGTATCGGAAGTTATATATCCTTAAAAAGAATTACCTATCGAATTGTTCGATCCAGACATAATGGGTATATTAGGAAAATAGTCCTTGAACGTGAATTGAAGTTGTTTGAGATGTTTAGTTCCTTTTAATATTTTCCTTATGTTAAATTTCATTTTCCAATAAAATGGTGTTGAGAGAATCAAAATATTGGTGCTCAAAAGTCGAATTGGCAGTTATTCTATCATGCACATTGAAAACGGTGATACCTGGACACTTCTAAAGACGGTTTAAAATCATGTAAGGAAAAAAAAATAAATGGTTATGGCCACCAAAACACCCAAAAAATTTAAAAAGATATAATTGTAAGAATGAAAGAAATGTTTATTTAAACTTGTCAGGTGGCTCTATAATGGTCTTTACCTTTTAGGGCTCCTCCGGTTAGCTCATCCCAAGGGAACGGAGAGTGGTGTAGGTAAATGCGCCACCTGTTTTAATGCCCTAAAGGTCAAGGCAGAGCCCGATCTAACAAAAAAAAAAAACAGGAAATCTAATTTAATTACAAGAAAAACACCCAAAAGATTAAAAAAAAACAAGAATCTATATTTACGTGTTATGGTGTAAATGCAACCACCGAGAGTGGCCCAGCGCTTCTCTGTTTGAAGGAAGAACTTCGGACAGTCAGCTGGTTTTTGACAATTCAGAACTAAATTAATCTAACAAAATGAGCAATTTTACTTTAATCAGTGTTTTGGCTATATTACTAATTATACAAGAGCGATTTACCATAAATGGCAACTATATATATATATATATATATATATATATATATATATATATATATATATATATATATATATATAATAATGATAGTATTATGTGCACTTTACCCGCGTAAATAGGCCTGTTTACCTGAGTTAACAAATGTGCCCTTTTACATATGTGAAAGATATCAACTGCATACGGTTGCAAGATTTGATTAATTGTACCATATGAGGAAACACAATAGATCTTACCAAGGTAAGTACACTAATTATTCATAAATTTTATATTCAAAATGAAAAGAAAAATACAACGGCTTTAAATTTTACAGGTGATGCCGAAGGCATTAAAGTCTATGATACCCTGAAAACGACACAGACACATAATACCTGTTTAACGGCGGTTTCTTGATGTGCTGATGTTGAGGCTCTGGATCACTCGGTGTGGTGGTATGTAGCATGCAAGGCAGATGCCGTAGAGGTATTCGCAAGAATATCCGAGTAGTCTGGTATGTACAGCAGCCAAGGCAGGTACCGGTGAGAAGTCAGCAAGAAGGCCCCGATGATGATTCCAAATGAGGGCAATGAAAGGAAAAAGAAAAAGGAAAAAAAGAAAAAAGAGGCCTAAAACAAAAGATGGACTTAGAAAGAACTCAACCTTTTATGTTACGAGTGAGGTAGGTTACTCATTCCTTTTCTTCTTAAACATACCCATAATTATTAACACTTGAGAATTAAAACAAAAATTAAAACAAAGACTTACCAGTGATGTTATGTGGCCTTTTCGTGGTGGAACAGAAAAAATAGCAAAATTTGATGTTGGGTTTGTCCCCCGAATGGACCAAACCAAATCAGCATACAGCTGTTAACAACACAGTTACTATAAATTTGGTCAGGGACCTGAAACTTTCAATTTAAAACTAGCAAAATTGCCAAGTGACCTTTCCGGTGCAACTCTGCAAGAAAAGTCCTTATCACTCTCAGACTTTTTTTTCATGTCCCCAGAAAAACGTCCACGGAAACGGCGGGAAAAGATACAGGGATCTGTATATTGACTGACAACTGACAAGCTTCAAAACAATAAAAAAATAAAAATATGAAATTTTAAAATTATGACACGAAATTTTATTAGCAAGTAACCAGGAAAATTGTGGTATGTTCAGAAATTTATAGCAATAAACAGGCTTTGTTGAAGTGGAACTGAACAAGAAAAGTCGAGTAGATTCTAACCTTAAACTTTATTTATATTTGACATTGAGGTAGTTTTTCCGTTTTTAGCTTAATAGAATCTGTAATAGTTATGATAACTGACACAATGGGAAAATTAAACTGCCTAGAAGACATATAAGATCCAACAGTATCCAGAGAGCTTCCACTCAGAAATCTGTTGATCCTGCAGCCAAATGATTATCTGCTCACTCAAGGTCTCTCGATGAAGGTAACAATAATTCCAAAATACAATCTAAATTAAGAATTTCTAACTAAATATGCCATACCGAGCTACTCTGTACAATACTAATACCTTTTTATATTTTAGGTACAAAGGAGAGAAGCCTTAGGAACTCAACAAAATAACAAGGACTATCGAACAATTACTATGGATTATAATAGCATAATTGTGAATCAATTCTAATAAACAAGATATATTGCCAATGTTTTCTTTCATTTGTAAATTTGTTCCCAAAACAAAATAAAACAAAACACATAAATGATGAAAGAGGTAAGCGTAAACATTACTATTTTAGATAGGAAATTAGACAGGCAAATTAAAACCGTAACAATCATTTAATTTAGAGAAAATGTCGGCTAAGTATGGATGTTTTGTAGCCAAAGAATATTAGATACATAAAAGGAGAAATGAAATGCTTGTTAAAAAAAAAATGGTTGAGCTTCAATTTAAATAAGCAGGTTAAAACCTTGCCACGAGAAAGACATCTAACTTATGTATCTTAGAAATATGGAGGCTTCCAAAGTCCTCTCAAAGCGTACGGAATAGACGAGAGTTTGCAGCACGCGATTTTATAAAATTTATAATTTTTAAAGAGTCTCTGCAGGAATACGCTTACATATCAGTGGGTCTCTATAAAAACAGCAATGAGTCCATTCAGTATTCTCGTTGAACTTCGTCCGCACTATAAGACTAGAAAATGTTCCGGTCATAAATTTTGCACCATCAGTGTAGATAGTTAAACAAAAAGACTAATTTATTTAATTTTTTTCAAAATAGTCATGATCATATCGAAAATTCCTGCACTTCAGTGGTTTTGTATATGATATATCTTCTTGAGTGGAATTCTTAAAAATATGTCTAACATGGACAAGCAATATTGCATCGTTTGCTATATCGGTCACCTCATTAAGCTAAATGGCAAAATAATTCAATTTTATTTTTTGTCAAAGTTCACTTTCCATACCATTTGTCAAATTATTTATTCTCCGCGACATTGTGTTGTTTGATAAGGGAACAAGGTCAATTTTCTCTCACTCTATGTGCTTGTCCAGGGCCCCTATCCTCGTAAGTGTGATGTGAAAGGTGAGGTGAATGGCGATGGGAATGGCGATGTGAACTTTTTGACAGTAAAAACCGTATTCTTAAAAAGCCAATGTTGCCAAATATGAACGTGCTAAAACCCGAGAATTTTAAAAAGTAAAATGGGTGACAGATTGAATTAAGCTGTCAGACCGAAAATGTCCGTAGTATATTTTGTTGCCATTTTAGGCAAAAAGTAGTTTTGGTACTTTAAATTAATCGTCAAAAGTAAAAAAAAAATACTGCTGTTGTTATTTTTGTGAAGTTATTGATTGTCATTACAATATTTGTACTTTGCCTGGATTAAATTTATCTCAAATTGACACTCTAGAACTGTTAAACAAAAATGCATACAAAGAGCCAAGTACTTGAAGATTCTAATATATAAAGAAAAGAGGATATCAAAAAAAGCAGCAATCATATATACAAAGTAATATACTGACAGTAATTGCAGAAAGTCAGCACTGATAAACCTTGAAACGGTAGAAATTACCACTTTACGTAGTATGATTAAGAGCCATCATCCCTATGCACTATGGAAACTATCCTATCAGTTATTTATTGTATGAATTCACAAAGTGTCCAGCCTCTTACTGCAAGATGTTCTGTCCTGACAAGTAAATTTGAAAGAAAACCTGAAACTTCTACGAAGATAGTGAAACTGTTTATGACCAGGGACCGAAACCAAAGGCATGACAGAATACGTCCATTAAAGATACTGGCAGATCTCACATTCAACTTTAAATATATATATTTTTTTATTTTATAAAGATTTGTAGAGGCTTGAAGATAAACTGTACCATAAATAAGGTTTTTATGCTGAAGGACATTCGTTGGTCTGTAGGGTTCATATTTATATGTCTCGATAAATTATAATCATAATATTTATTTAATTGTAGTGTCCTATAGTCTTTAACACAACCTAATTAAGTTAAGTGCTGTAGTTAACATAATTTAAATATAAAATTTGTTACTTATATAAATAAAAGTTTCAGATAGCTTACAAATTGTGATTTCTCAAATTTATTATAAGTCGCGTCGTGAAAAGAATTATGTTAGATTTAACTGTTTAAAACTAAGATACTCAGCTGTTATAGGCACAAGTATTTATGTTAAATCCATAAGCAGAACTGGCCCTAGAAAAATTTTTTTTAAATAGCACACTCATACAATTGAGTTATGAACAGAATCTCCTGTAATAATTTTATATGTCTATAATCTCAAATTTACTTAATATTTGCGAGCATATTCAACTTTCTAAGGATATTTTATTAAAAAGTTTGAAAATATTAAAAATATCTGGGTACCACCTAATTAACGTTTCAATTGTTTATTCAAAAAATAAAACGTCTTAAAGAAACGGTTCGTCAACATATTATTTTTTTTAATGACAAGTTATTTTGAAGAACCAAAAATAAAATAAAAATTTTTAATACTATTTAGTTTTTTGAAATTCGTGCGTTCAGTATGTCATTTAGCGGCTGACATTTCATTTGCGCATGTTTCACCGTTCGCTTGCCTTTCACCGGGCGAACGAGGATATGAGCGATGAACATTTCAAGAATACGCGTTCGCCACCTTTTCACCGTTCACTTCACGTTCCCCAGTACGAGGATAGGGCCCTAGATCTTGCAAATCTGTAACTAACGTGAAATGATGCCTCAAGAGCCATTTTATTATCTTCGTTTAAATCTGCTAAAGAAGTAGAAACACTAGATTTTTTATTACCTGCCAATTTTAATTTTAAAATACTTAACAAGTTTATCCTTGTGATCTGGATGTCTTATTTCAAGATGTCTACGAAGAAGAGATGGTTTTAAACTGCTGTTGGCAAGGATTTCATTACAGATTACACAAAGCAGTTTTGGTTTTTACTCTACCTCGGCAAAATAAAAATCCATTTGTAAATAGTCACTGTCAGATTTTCATTTCTTTCTTTTTTTCTCACACCGCACTAACGAGCATTTGGCCTCAAAAACCGGACAAAAAGGAGAAATGCAAACTATACAAGTAATCATCGAAATTATTTTTTTTGTATACCAAAGTAACCGTACTATCATAAAAATATGATAAAGTGGCCCCTCCACGCAGCTACGCTCCGCACAGTTAATTGCAATCTAAGCTTCGTTCAATACGCAAGCATTCGTTCTTGATAGATTTTTTTTAGACTTGTGTTTGGTGTTTGATATTTTTTGTAAGGTGAATATTAAAAAAAAAATTTTGTGATGGAATCCGAAGAACAAGGTATGTATTTAATTTTAATATATATTATTTAAAAATATAATGACTGTTTAGTATTCTTATGGACTTAAAACAATATGCAAGAAAATTTTCTATTTTTTTGTTTTTCTTTTTATCTAATTAGTGTTTTTGAAAATGTTCCGAGCTAGGTCGGGCTATAATTCTTTTTTTATAATAAACTATAGACCTTAGCCATATCATAACAGTCAAAACATTTTCCACATGTTTCCACCTCTTAAAAAAACCGCTTTGAGTTTCACGTTTTTTTTCGCAATAATCTTGGTTATTTTTTACCTTCATACATATTTTTTTCCTATAGGTACAAATTTGACATCAAATGTTATTGAGGTATATCGTAAAACGGTATACATGCTTTTTAAACAGAGCACATCCAGCACATTTGAAGATAAGGTATCATTTATGGAACATAAGCTTTGCGAAATGATGAAATGTCTCCAAAACGAGTACCATACCTTAAGTCACGATTTAAAACATTTTAATAATGATTTGAAGAAAAGATGGATATCATCTAACTATATTGAAGAAAGATTTTTGGAAAAAAACGAGAATGGCTTAATACATCAATACCAGTACATAACTGGGCCACGAAATCTACGGGACGTCCAAGGAAGCATTTCCAAGAATTACATGATCGTAATAAACGACGAAATACAAAAGAACTCCGTGAACAGGTACCTATTGAGGAGCTTTCCTATGCAGCCAGCGTAAGTTAACGAATGTCTGGAAATGCCGAGGCCTCTAAAATTATAATAGATGCAACTTCAATACTAACAAGAGCCAAACTTTACCGGAAGGTAATAAATACTGGTCAGAAACCGAAAGTAAAAAATTACACACCTGAATAAGCTTTGCAAATCTTTGTTGAAGGTGACTTTACAAGGGGGCAGTGGGAGTCGTTATAAAATTCCAATAAGGGTATATTTCCTTGAAATACTCTAATTAGAGAAGCAAAAGAACTCTACTACCCAAAACAAGAGTCAGTCCTAATTACGGAGACGAGTGTTGAAGTTGTGCTTCAGGACCTACTTGATCACACAGTGAATAGACTTTGTTTTTATCTTGAGATGGATTTTTTATGGGAAAACGTACAATTAGCCTAAGTCAACATATAAAACGACACCTATTACGTTTTTTTAATATTAATCCCCTCCCCGTCCCTACCCTAAGTCAGCGCCCCTTCACCCGATTGATAAAGTAATGCCAGAAATGAAATCGGAGCATCTAAAAATATATAAAACGATACCCATTACGTTTTTTAAATATTAATCCCCTCCCCCTCTCCACCCTAAGTCAGCGCCCCTTCACCCGATTGGTAAAGTAATGCCAGAAATGAAATCGGAACACCTAAAAACATTTAAAACGATAACCATTACGTTTTTTAAATGTTATTCCCCTCCCCCTCCCTACCTTAAGTCAGTCCCCCTTCATCCGATTAGTAAAATAATGCCAGAAATCAACCTAGCGCCCTCAAAAATCCATGAATACTGATTTTGACATGTCTAGAGTCAAAAACAACGACGTTATTAATTTTGTCCGGTTTTTGAGGTCAAATGCTCGTTAGTGCACCGTTCGCCTATTTTTTTCTTTGCTTTCAGTTTAGTGAGACGGCAGCGCTCACTACAACTGTCACCCTATGTTGATTCCAAATCAGGGACTGAATAGAAGAAACAATTGATTGTTCATCCAGCTTTTCGCCAGACTTGACAAACCTATCCGTTTTTAACCATTGATGCATCATAAATTTACGAAATAATAATTATTTACTCGCACGTTTGACGTGCGAACGTGCGATTTGTAAAGCTTCGGTATTTGTTGTAATTTATTTACACAAAAAGAAATCACTAAACTAGCTTACACTACTAATATTTCTGTACACACTATGCATTAACTACTAACTTATTTATCTTTATGGAATCACTCGAGGTTCTTAAGCTCATCATACGATTCAGCTCGACTCTACTTATACAGCGGCGTTTCTATATCGACACGTGTTATTTCCGTTCTTTCGCACACATTCGGTAAAAGTCTTGGTTCGCCGAAGTAAAAGTTTGCGGCTTATTTGAGAATGTACTCGTCGTATCGCCAGCAACGCAACTAATCGTAGTGTTGCGGATTGTTGTTTGTTGCGATTTTTAATTTAAAATTGCGCCATGACAATATTTTTTTCGCGAACCCCCTTTATAAAGTTCGGGAACCCCTGAGGGTTGGCAAACCACCGCTTGGGAAACGCTATTCTAGAATAAGGGTCTGTTGATGAATAGAGTTGAAATTTGCCAAAAAGTTGTGTTTTTATATGTAGGTCTCGGGACTTTTCGAACTCCCTGTTATATTGTAAAAGGTTTTTCAATAAGGGCGGGTCGATGTTGAAATAGAATAAAATAAGCTGTGTGTGAGGCATTAACGAAATTCTTCTTTTTTTATTTGAAAGGCCCATATACATGCCATTATGTATGGAATATAACATTGTTCAAATGTGACACGGATCCGAATTTACCAATTTTTAATGACTCTGTCGTATAGATCTGGCTGAATATGAGCGATGGCATTGGTTATGTTGACTTTAAGAGTATCAGTGGATTAACATAGACCTGCGACTTCAAAAAATCCCACAAGAAAAGTCTAGCGTTGTCAAATCGGACGAACTTGGTGGCCAATTCACGTCACCTCTGTGAGAGATAACCATACCCTCAAATCTTTCATGCAGAGTATTCATAGTGGCGTCCGTTGACTGGCATGTAGTGTCATCCTGCTGGAACCACATGTCGTCTAACTCCATACCGTTCAATTTGGGCGCTTGTTTTTCTGGATGCATTACCATCTGGTGAACCTTGTGTAACATTGGAGAGTCGACTTTGAAGGGCCACCCCGTCTGCCGTAAAATGGAAGCAACGCGCGCAACGTTTGCACTAACGAACACTCATTTTGATAATAAAGTTTCATCATTTGGACGTGCTGCTCAATCGGGTAACCTGTCATGGTGATTTGGCATCTGTAACAGAGTAATAAACAACTGATTAGATAGACGCCATCGAAACAACATGGCCACCACGGGCTGGCAACATCAACCCGCTCTTAATGAAAAATGCTTTACATTTTATGAACCTGATGCCAATGAACAAAAACAAAATGTGCATTAATACTTTTTATTGATTATTTTTATTCTTTTTACACTTTGAAATTATTAGTCACCTGCTGTAAAATATATAACATGCCTTTTGGATTGTCAATGGGTACCTAAAAAAAGATTTACATTATAATATTTATATACGCGATGAGACATAAGTCGTTGTAAAACGTTCATAGCTTTTTCTCATCTTTAGTATTTTGTATAGTGACCGGCAGAGATATGGCACCCTTTTCTTTTTAATTAAGCTTTCAAAATGATCCAGATAATCTTGCAACTAAAACACACATAGTTTAAGAGGTGATATCTCGGTTACTTTTCACTGTGTAGACTTTTGCGGAGCTCATTTTAACGGGAGTAACGTCAGATATTCTTTTTGATGAAGCAATGCCTTCACAAATTAAATATTTTTTTTTTTGCTTTTTTATTTTGTTTCTGGAGTGTATCTTTTTGAAAAATGATTTTTTTTTGACTTCATGAGGTACCATTTTAAAAGAAAATTTCATTACCCACGAAAAATACATGGTTTGCGAGTAAAACTTAAAAAACTGAAAAGTGAACGAATCTACCTTAATCTCAAAAACTCGTTCCTTAATTTGGTAGCATTTTGTGATTTTGTCATATTTGTAGGTCATTTGAACATATGAGACAATAAAAACACATTAATGTTTTAGTTCTTTTGTTAAGTACATAGTAGCCTAGGAGTGAATTTGCCTATTTTTAGAAAGCGTCTAATTGCTGCACTATATGCAGATTAGCTCAGCTTTGGTTAATGTGTCTGCTTTTGTTTTTTTTTCTGTTCTTTCCCTTTTGCGACATGTTGCTTTAATTATTTACATTTACTGCATCAATCTTTCTTACCTATATTTATATTATCTCCGCTTTCAATTGTAAAACTGTAAATTGGATTTTCCGTTGAAATAAAATAAATAAATAAAATAAATAAACAAATAATTCTCTCTCTCTCTCTCTCTCTTCATTACCGTATGTACCCTGCCTCCGAGGTCATGCCTATTTCAAATGAACTTCCCACATTTTACTTCTCGTTTTAACAACAAATGAGATATATGTAACCCAATTAGGATTTGTTTTTAAAGAGAAAACTTACCATATGTCCAGACCTAAGCACCCAATAAAATTGTAGGTTTCCAGCTGTCTTTACGTAACCCTCGTAAATGTGATCTACACTAAAACCCTGTTTGTTTGAAGTTTTCTATTCTTCGGATCCTTTAAAGGTTAAACGATCAACCCAATCAATTGTTCCTACAAGAAGCATAAGTATGAAAAGAAAATCATGATACGTGGAGATCGAGAGATTCCCCTGCTGACTTCCGATTAGCTCTCTGACAGTGAGTCTATGAAATCAGCAATTGTTGGAATAAAAACATACAGGAACCTTGCCTTATCTTTCGATTTCGACATATATTTTTTTCAAGCTAGATAAATAAAACTTGTGTTTCGAAGGGCTGGATCTATTTCGCGAAATGAAAAAATCCAGCAGCTGATCTAAAACTAGACATCCGTACATGCTTGCAACAAAAGTTGCTGCTATCTTAAAAAAGATTGCTTAGTCTGAAGCTAATTTTAAATATTTCTGTATATTACCTGGTGTGTCAACTAGTAGATCCAGCTGTCCACTGTAAACAGCAACTGTCATGTCTGTTTCATTAAGAAGTCTCTCAACAATATCTATCACTGGCTTCATAAAGTCTCCCATTAAGTGATCAAAAACGTCCTCAGTGGAGACGCCCCACGTACTGCTGATATTTAAAGCTTGTTTAACCTGATCCATTAAATCATCACCTTTTGGAGTTCTTTTCACTTAAATAAAAAATATAATTAGCATTCTAATTTCGGAAATATGGTTTGTGAATGAAATAAAGACTCTTTTTCTTTTACTCTTCAATATTTCGACATATATTAATGTCTTTATCAGGAGAAAATTTAGAAAATAATACAAAGAAACGAACAAATTAATAAACTGAAACAAAAAATATAAATTATGTTAACTTACAGATTAGAGATTCTCTTGAACAGTTCAATCTAGCACGCTTAACATGGCAATAATAATAAATATAAAATATCAATAAAAAAAACGTTAGAAAAGGAAGAGTTTTATTTTCTCATTACTTTAAAAAACAATCAACTATCTAAAAGATACACTACACTACACATACAGGTCAGTGTCTTTTATTATGCCAAACTCAACTTAAATTTAAAATATTACAGTAAATATTACTTAGTTGACTAGTGTCCGGTTGATAACATAGGTTTACAAAAAAAAGTAGATGCCTGTTTGACCAGACTATTATATTCTTATGTAATTAGATGTCCTGAATTCAAATCTGAGGTTCGCTAATCTCAATCACGTCAGTTTCCAGCTCATTTCAAGGTCAAATCGAGTCAAATTCATTAAATAAATCTGAAGAAGTGGATACATACGTTTTTGAGGTTGCTAAATCCGAATTCGTGGTTTGTTTAATCCCCAAGGTCAGTCAGAGGTCATTTCAAGGTCAAGTTGAGAAAAATTTACTAAATAGTTCTGTAAATGGAGATATATAGACTTTCAGGGGCGCTGAGTCTGAATTCGTGATTTCTTTAACACCTCAAGGTTAAATTGAAAAAAAATTCCCCTAATAAATCTGTAAAAAAGAGAACACACGCGCAGCTAGATCGATATCCGTTACACAGCAGATAGGTAAGCGTATTGAATTTTTGAGTCGAAACTCAAGCTCCCAAAACCACGTACCTCACGCAGGCACATGAACAGAGCGAGTTTTAAACGTAAAACCCAAGCTTCGAGATCCGCTAGGCTAGAGAAGCCAGTTTTTATGTGTATAATACAAACCCAAACTCTCATACATGGTGTACCTGGGGTATATAGTTTTCAGAGAGCTTGGGTTTTATTTTATACACTCACCAATCCTTGCTTTTCGCCTTTATCTTCTGCGTGGGATGTGGTTATGAGAGCTTATGTTTTGGTATATTTATAAAAACTTGGTGCATTTATAGTGTGTGCTTTTAGCAGCTTCAGTTTCACCTTAAAAACTAGATTCACTCCACTGTCAGCTGTGTAATGGATATCAATTTAGCAGTGCGTGGGTTATGTGAGTTTGAGAGCATGGGTTTTCAATTACTGTTTCATAATAAGTAACTCCGCTTGCATATCTGCTGCGTAACGGACATCAATCTAGCTGCGCGTGGGGTACGAGGTTGTGGCAGGTTGAGTCTCGGCTCAAAAACTTGATCCGCTTGCCTGTCTGCTATGTAACGGATATAGATCTAGCTGCGCGTGGGATCTCTTCTTTTACAGATTTGTTTAGGGAATTTTTTCAATTTGACCTTCAAATGACCTTGAAATGGCTTCTGGTTAACGTATTAAATAAGTCACGAATTCAGAATCAGCGCCCTCATAAGTCTATACATCTTCTTTAATAAATCTATTTAGTATATTTTTCTCAATCTGACCTTGAAATTACGTTGAAATGACCTGTAGCTGATCTTGGGAAATTAAACAAACCACGAATTTAGATTCAGTGGTCCCAAAAACCTATCTTCTTTTTCAGATATATTGAGTGAATTTTTTTCAATTTGATCTTGAAATGATCCTGAAATGACCTTTGGCTGATCTTGGAAGATTAAACAAATCACAAATTATGATTCAGCGACTCCAAAAATCTACGTTTTTTTTCAGGTTTATTTAGTGTATTTTTGTCGATTTGACCTTGTGATGACCTTATAATGATCTCTAGTCGATTACCTTAGGGGATTAAACAAGCCACGAAATTGGATTCACTGACCTCAAAAACGTACGTATCTACCTTTTCCGATTTATTTAGTAATTTTTTCTACATTTGACCTTGAAATGACCATGATAGGTGTTAGCGGACCTCATATTTGGATTTAGGGTGTCCAATTACATAATAATAAAATGATCTGATGATGATGATGATGATTTGAAGCGTGTTGAAAGACCAACAGGCCACAACAACAAACACCTTATTATTATTATTGAAACCATAGTAAACTTGTTCGACAAACAACAAATAGACTTAATAAATGTTCAAAATGACCACCGTCATGCAAAATGCAACTATTACATTTTTTCTAGTGCTGGAAACAACAGTTTCAATTTCAGCTTGTGAAATCATATTTAAGGCACTTCTGTTTGATAAAAAATGTCTTTTAGTCTTCTCCACAAGTAAAAATGTAGCACGATTAAATCCGGCGACCTGGGTGGTCACGGAAACAAACTACCCCTTCCAGTCCAACGATTTGGATAATTAGCGTCTAAAAAATTACGGACTCTTTGAGGAAAGTGTGCCCGGCATTCATCATGCTGATACCACAGAGATCTTCGTATATGAAGAGGCACGTCTTCTAAAAGGATAGGCAGGTTATTCCGTAAAAAGTCTAAGTACCAATCGCCATTTAAATGATTATTAAAGATAAATGGTCCAATAATTCTGATTTCTAAGATTCCGCACCACATTTTGACCTGACCAATAGTACCTGTTGTACAAATTAACTCTCAGATAACTAGTAAAAGTTGATTGATCATACCATAAAATCTGGGAGAAGAATGGATCATTTTCGTTGCACATAGCTCTGAAACAATAACAATAATCCAGTCGCATGTCAAAATCAGTCTATGAAAGAGCCTATATGATAGAGATGCATAAAATCTCTTAAAATTTGGTATACTATAATGCAATTTATAACTGAGTCTAGAGAAATGTTTCTGACACTTAAGTGCTGATCCGCGAGAACGTTTGTAATATTGTATTCATTTCTGGACGGACGTGTCCTGAAGGGTAATAGAGTGGAATGTACAATACTCGTTTTTCTAAGATGTATTGCCAACTGCCTAAACACTCTAGTATAGGGTCTTCATTCAGGATACCTGACAGCATATTCACGTGCCGCAATATTAGCACTGTAACACACAAGTTGAATAACGGTAAAATCAAAATTCACAAAAAATGCAAGATAAAATTTTGATAATCAAAGCTGCATATTGAATTCCACATTTGAACAAAATCGAAAAATGTAAAATTTTTGGTCAGCTATATTGCGTTGGCCATATTGAATCCAGAAAAAATACTATTAAATTCATAATTTACACCTTCAAGAACCCTCTATATCAATTTTGGAGACAGTCGACAAATGTAAAATTTTTGGCACACCATATTGAATTCGCCCGATTGAGTTTTTCAAAAAATATTTTAATTTCGTAATTAACACTAACAAAAATCCCCCAATACTAACTTTAGACAAAATCGAGTGATATAGAATCTTTAATTCTCCATCTTAGATCCGCCATATTTATTATTTTTTTTAAATAATATCAAATTCGTAATGTGCTATCATATCAATTTTGAAAAAAAATCGAACAACATTAATTTTTTATCCACCATATTGAATACGTCATATTGATTTTTTTCAAAAATAATATTAGATTCGTTATGTGTGACCCCGAAAACTGTCCCGTACCAATTTTGGTGAAAATCGGACAAAATTGATTTTTTGTCCGCCATATTGAATTTTTTTAAAATAATTTCAGATTCGTTATGTGAGGCCCCGAAAACTTGATTTTTTCGTCCGCCTTATTGGATCCACCATATTGAATTTTTTAAAAATTATTTTAGATTCGTCATGTGCGATCCCGAAAACTCCCCTGTACCAATTTTGAAAAAAATCGGACAAAATCGATTTTTTTGTTCACTATATTAGATCCGACATATGTTTTGAATTCGTTATGTGCAACCTCGAAAACTCCCCCATACCAATTTTGGAGAAAATCGGACAAAATTTAATTGTCCGTCATATTAGATCCGCCATTTTCAATTTTTTAAAAATAATTTCAGATTCATTGGGTACAATCCTGAAAATTCCTCCGTAACAATTTTGGAGAAAATCGGACAAAATTATTTTTTTTGGCCGCCATATTGTATGTACCATCTTGGATTTCACTGCACCAATTTTATCTAAAAAAATATGGGACCATGGCAGCAACCTCCTAAACATAACGTAAAAAAATTCATTCAAATCGGTGCAGCCGTTCCGGAGTAATCGGTGTACATACATAAAAAAACATAGATAGTCGACGAATTGAAAACCTCCTTCTTTTAGAAGTCGGTTAAAAACTTAGAGAAGTTATTATTGAATACTTGTACTTGAAAACTTTTTCGTTGCATGAGAGACACCTCTTTAAGATCTGTGAACCACCTTTTCTTCGAAGATATGGGCTCCCAAAGAGCTGCAATGGAGTCAAGTTTTTTACACATAATTATTGGACCACCAGATATATTTTTTTTAATATGATGTATACCAGGTAAAACCGTTCAAATAACTATCCAAGAAAGTGTACTGAATTATTCACCACTGCAGGGATAGACTAGCTGTGACACTCATGACCCAATTTTTTTACGCCCTGTGTGATAAAAACTTTGGACAACGTTTTTTACATACCTTTAACTATGGACTAAAAATTAAGTACTCTTCGTTTATGTCGCTAATCCTAAACGTTTTCGAACAAAGGTCATTTTATTTACATCCTGTATTGGGCGAATTTCGATAAAAGATACACATTTGTTTCTATCAACTTTATGATAAAAAAAATTCGATCCACAATTAGAGTTTACTTCTTTAGTTAAAAACGTCTAATTCTGTGAATTGCAGTTTGACCTAGATTCGTAAAAAATGTGTGTTTTATTTTATTGAGACCAAAAATAAAGTATTGTTGTTGCAAACGTTGCTAGGTACGAGAGAAAAAATATCCTGCATTTTAGAACTTGTCAACTTTCACATCTCTGATACATTGATTCTTTACTTGGATATTAATACGCGTTTATTGAGTATGCATATATGCATCTGATGTATGATCTTGAATCTTGGAATGCTTTGAAAGCCAGGAGGTTATATCACGACAAATATCCTAATTGTACTCTTCTAGATCAGAAAACATTTCAACGAGTTGACCAAAGTCCAAGGGTGAACGATCGGCGAATCTATTTTATAAAGTAATATTATTAAATTTCTTCATAATTTTAGGAAATTTTGGGAAAAGAAGTAGTGATGCTGGTTGGGAAAGAACAGTACGTACGCTGCAATTAGAGGAAAATGTTTTAAATGCTGTAGATGATATTCCTTCAACGAGCACTTGAAAATTATTAGCGCAGTTTGATACATCGAAGACAATATTACATGAAGTTCTTCAAGAACAGCTGTTATATCCATATCATTTGAAAAATGTGCATGAACTGATTCCTGAAGATTTCCCCCGTAGAGTGCAATTTGCAAACTGGCTATTGGATCAGTAATGAAATAATGTAAACTTCATTAGCACTATTCTCTTCACGTATGAAGCAGGGTTTACCAAAAATTTTATCATAAATTTACACAATTCACATGTATGAGTTGATGAAAATTTCCATGCAACTATTGTTTCGCATCATCAATATCAGTTCTAACCAATTAATGTCTGGGCAGGAATCTCTGGCAATTTTTTGATTTGACCATTTGTATTGCCGGAACGACTGAATGGAGAACTTGATTTGGAGTTCCCCTAGAACGCTTTTCAAGAATTAGTAGAGCATTTCGCACTTGAAACACTTCGAAACATGTACTACACGCACCATGGGGCACCACCTTAATTCAGCGTTGCCGTGCGGGAGCACCTGAATAACGCCTATCCAAACCATTGGATAGGTAGAGGAGGACTTTTTGCCTAGCCTCCTTAATTTTTTGACCTAACGCCGTGGAATTTTTATCTGTGGGAACACCTCAAAACCTTGGTGTATTCCACTCCGGTCGACAGTAGGGAGAAACTCTACGAAGATTCACGTTTCACTTTGATCACATAAGGAATAATGCTGGGTTATTATGGCGGCTACAGCAGTTCTCAATCGTCGTGCCCTTGAGTGTATCAGACTTCACGGAGCCCATGTTGAACCCTCTTACGAAGTTTTTAAGTGAGCAGTTAGTTTAACTTTTTATTGAAATTATGGTGACAGGGGAAAATTTATCAATTTCATATTTAACTCGACAGAAGTTAGGGGACTCTAACAGTGACTAATCAAGAGTATTTAATTTTTAGTCCATAATTAACGGCATGTAAAAAACGTCATGAATGTGACAGCTAGTCCGTCCCTGCAGCTGTGAATAATTCATATATATATATATATATATATATATATATATATATATATATATATATATAAGTTATTTTCGGCTATGCGGACACAAGACCGTTGATAAATATAATTCTCATACTAAAAAGTGCGGAGATCTACAAAGAACATGGAAATACTCCGGGTCCGAAAAATGACGACAGCGCTGTTTCGTCCTAGTGTTGGACTCATCAGGCCATTGCATTCGGTACACACCATCATCTCGTATCCCGATAACTTCTCTCTCTTCGTTTTATAATTGTTGGCTTAAAACACACAACAGCTCTCTTAGGGAGATCGTTGGTACTGAACTTGAACTGTGGAATTTATAGTTAGTTTGGTTGCGATGCCGAATAATGCGACCCCTATACGTAGAATAGCAAGTACGTGTGTCGAGTTTTGATATATTGCTTTTTAAATTTACCGTCGAGCCACCACATGGCGATTTTATACATTTGTTGATTTGTGTTATTCCTGTGTTATTGAGTGAGCCATCGAGATGCCGCCACTGTGTCTTATTTACCATTTTTCAATCGTGAAATCTGTTTATAGGATGGATACGAGATGATGTTTTTTTCCGAATGCGCCATCTGCGACAATATATATATATATATATATATATATATATATATATATATATATATATATATATATATATATATATATATATATATATATTTATATATATATATATATATATATATATATATATATATATATATATATATATATATATATATATATATATATATATATATATATATTGTCGCAGAAGGCGGCACACTCAGAATCTGGTTTATAGGTTCCGACGCAAAAAGGTTTAAATATGAGTATGCAGATGTAGAAAGTGTATCAAAGGTGTCTGGGGAAAGCTTCGACGGACCCACTGATGAGTCCACCGTCGGTAGCTAGGACGAAACACCTCTTTTAGGGTCTAAAATTAGATTGTGACGAACCGATCGCTTCGACACGGGTGCGGTCTCGTTTACAACAATATATAATATATATATATATATATATATATATATATATATATATATATATATATATATAATTGACACACTTTGTTTCTGAAATTATCACTTTTAGGATTAAGGTAAATAGGGCTATATGTTCACGTTTTAGCACCAGAAGTTTGCACTAACATTCTGTACAGATCTTTTGAAGACATCTTGAAATTTGTGAATATAGGTAACAAAATTTTTACGAATTAGTAGGAAAATGAACCCAAATTGAAAGATTTCCGCGTTTTCTCCTAAAATGAGAAAAAACTGAAAAATTAACGATAGAATCTTGTTCTACTATCTCCGAATAAGTTGTTTGTGAATTTTCAAGGAAAAATAATATAATTTTTCTAGATTTCACTAAATCTAAATAATTACCGTTATTTTATAAGACCATCTAATTTCTTTTCCTGGTAATCCAACAGTCAACTTTCTTCGCAAATAATTTTGACTATTCATTTGTTAATTAAAATCCTTCCCGGACTCTGCATCAAAAATGCTGGACCCACGGCATTCAAGTGGGGAACTCAAGCGACCAACTCGAACACTACCCACGCGGAACGACGCTGCCTATAGTAAAAAACGAACCGGGCGACTGTTTGCTATGTTTGCACCGACTGAGGCGAAATGAATCACGTTTTGTGATCACCATAGTCAGTTGGTTAGAAGTCGTGTTTAGTGGAGGGCGCCGATGTGTTCGTTTGTTGTTTGTTTTTTTGTTTTTGGTGAATAATGTGTTATCCGTTGCATTTTGTTTGACTTATTGAAATTGTCAGTTTTTGTTTTTAATTTGTTGGCCATGCCCCAACCTACGGACATCCCCTCCTCTCAGGTAAGGGCGGTTAGATCGATAATTTCGCTCTCGCAGAGCGGCTGTGTTGCAAATATCTCTATCTCTATAAATAATATTACTGATGCAGTATTATTGATTTTAATGTTCAAGAGAATCGTTTTTTTTTTGTTGTCATTTGTCGTTCATTTTTATTTTTATTTAAACGTTATTTGATTAAAAATAGATAAAATTAATCAGTAGTAATAAAAAGAAATCCCTCTCAGTAACAATATATTTATTTCGTTATGATTTGATCGTATCAAATATGTTTGGTGTACGTACCTTGAACGTCAATAAATTTGGTAGAGATAGCGAGGACATTAAGCATTATTGGATTTAAGATAAGATAATGGTTTCTAGAAAAATACGAAATACTGGATATTTTATTATTTTGAGGAAAAAAAATTATGCAGCTGAATAATATTGAGAAACACCTAAATAATTTTTAACAACAATTAACCTGCTAGGAATTTGCCGTGACAGAATGACAATGCGCGGAATTCAGTTGAGACTGATTTCTCTGTGTATTCGCCATTATTTTGCTAAAAATCCTGAGAACTTCCTGTATTTGCAGATAGATACATAGATAGATATGCTTTTATTTATTCCAATAACTATATGACTTGCAAAAAAACCATTAGGCCGTGGAACAATGTTAGAAAAAAAAATCACTACCAAAATTAATATTACAATAAAAATTAAAGCTTACTCTCTGCTCTAGACTAAAACAGAAAAAAAAATGAAAAGGAAAAACACCTCAACAATATTAATGCAGTTTTAATTTTTTTTTCTGCCTATATACCTATCAAATTAATGTAGTAAGAATAAAGCAATTAAAACTTAAAATAAAAGCCAATGTTACAAAAGGAAAACATTTAAAAATTTCAAAAAAAAACTATACACTTTTAGAATTTAAAGATAAAGTTAACAAACAACAAAAATACTGGTACGAAAGAATGCTGCTCTTATTACACTTGTAAAGCTCGTTTAATATATAGAAGGCTTTCTTATACAAAAACATTTTTAAGACACACTTTAATCTCTTTCTTGGTAGCATATGGACATTTTATGGTATAGAATTAGAAATTTTTATAATAGAAAACTCGACATTTTTCTGCAAATAACAAGAGTTATAAAGAACGAAAGCTTTTACGGCTTTGACCAAGTTGAAAATCTTGGTTTTGGGTTTACACCGAGTCAAATTGGAATTATCCGACGTTTCGCCTACGATTGCACTATACATCTTCATGGCTTTTAACTCCACGAGATTGGAACACTGAATGGCCATCGGAGAGCAACTGCCCGGTATTTACACCGGACTGGTGCACAGTGAACCGTGGTCCAGCGTTACAACATTCAAATGACAGAACATCGCCATCACTCCAAAACCAGTGGAAGAAATAGTTTCTAGTGTCGAAGTTTCCATTAGAAAATTACCTTCAGAGCAAGCGTACACGATTCGATACAAAGCGAAGATTATAGAATACTCAATGCCACCTAAATCAAATATTAGATCAGCAGAAAGGAAGGCTGTTAAAAAACTGAACGAGAACAACACCATCTTAGTTTTTCCAACTGACAAAGGAAATCGAACTATTGTTATGGATAAGGACAAATATACCTAAAAAATAAACCAGCTCTTGGACGACAATACTTATAAAGTCATTCGGACAGATCCAACAAACAAAGTCGAAACCTCACATCTCTAATCAACGCCTCCAGCCTCGCTCCAGAAGAAAAGGAAGCCGTTAAACCAAGCAGCTCCAAGATCTCACGCCTCTATGGATTGCTTAAAATACATAAAGAAAATGTACCTCTACGTTCAGTCGTCAGTGCAATAGATTCACCAGCCTACTAAATAGGTAAATATCTGGCTAAACTTTTACATCCGTTTACAGGAAAAACTGAATCCTTTGTTAAAAACTCTGAACACTTCGTTCAAGTCTGATTTCCACTTATTTTACTCCTCAATAAAATTTCTACGAGTAGACTTCGGGAGCGGCCATGGGATTTCACCCGTTATATTGAACACCTTCTTAGTCTTGTATTCTGCTTCTCTAAAACTTTAATTTTAGTGTAAATATGTAGATGATACGTTCGTCGTTTGGCCACATGGCGCAGATAATCTTCATAATTCCCTGGATCATTTAAAGCAACAACACCCTAGCATAAAATTCACTAGAGAACTGAATCAAGGGGTCCTTTTTCTTTTCTTAACTACTACTACAGAAGAAAGATAATGACAAATTAATAACCTCAAAGCAAAGTCACACCATCATCCTTCTCAAAAACAAGCCATCATTAACTTAATTCTTTGGTACATAGAGCTCTTCCAATATGGGACGAACAATGCCTGAAATCAGAAACAGAAAAATTGACTAAATCGCGGAGAGGTAACAGATATTACGGTGAAGATACTAGACCTTCTTAATGTAAAAACCCAATTCCTCAACAAAATGTGATAAATGTACCGCTTAATGGTACTGTTATATTGCCTTACGTACACGAAACTACCGACAAGATTACCAGATTACCCCGAAAATCAAACAATCGGGCAATTCTTAAGACATGTTGGATAGTATTTAAAATCACCAAAGGACGCAATATCATCAGAAACAGAAAGCGTTTATAAGATACCTTGCTCTTGTGGTAAAGTGTATGTGGATGGAAGAGGACGGTGTATATCAACTAGGCCTAAGGTACATGAAAGATGTATTAAAAAGGAACAAATTATACAATCTTCAGTAGCTGAACACCAGCATTACTGAGATCACTTCTTTAATGTAAAAGAACCTGCTAGCATCAATGTCTGGTTTCTTTAAACGTAAGATTAGTAAATATTTAAATAATCTTACTAGAGATACAGGTTACAATCTACATCACACGTGGAAATCAATTGTAATGCTGGATCACGGTTCGCCGAACACGAGTCGGGTATAAATACCAGGCTGTTGCTCCTCGATGGTCATTCAGTGTTCTAATCTCATGGAGTATAGATTCCTGAAGATATTTTTAATTAAATACATATTGAATCATAACGGAAAATATGCCATTATTTAATTAAAAAAATAAGGATTCGTTCGGTATCTACGTATCGTATCTGCTCTGCCTAGCAGGAACCAATATGACAAGGAATTAAAACTAAGTACATTTGACCTAATGAAATAACATTCTAAGATTCTAAAATAATTCATGTTTTAATATATTCGCTAATAACTTTTTGGCCATATTACTTAATTAAAATGGATGATAAATTTATCAGAGCGATTTGAATAATTATTTAAAACATTTTTTTGTCAGCTACAACTAACCACACGTTGGGCGCCAATTATGAGATAGCGATATAAAATTACCGCAAACATTTTAAATGGTCTATTTTTTTACTTTTCACACGATTTATCATTAATCAACTTCCGCAGTTTTACCTTAATTATTTATGCTCATTATGAAACTGACGATCAATTCAAGATGAAGCACTAATGTTATACGAAATTTTCATTAAGCTCTCATGTCAATAGGGAAATGAGTCGTTGGTACTAAAATATCATAACGATAAATAAGTGAATTAGAAAATTTAGAACACTTACTTAAAAAATAGTAAAATCTCAACAAATTTTCCTTCACATCGGCAATAGTTGATTCAATTCATAATGTTCCAGTTGACACTTTTTATATGTTGTTTACTAGACATTTTTTCTATGTTTCTGGTAGTTTAATTTAGTTTAGTTTATTTATTTATTTCGCACTTGGCTACCTATAACTAGACTACAAAAAAATCAGTTTTTACGTAAATAAGTAAACAGCCTTTTACTAAAAATACATAAATTGGATGCATTTTTGCGGTATCAGGCAACTTATTAAAAAAGCGAAGCCCCTCATAAAACAGGCTCTTTTGCATTGATAAAGTTCGAACACTGTCAAGATGATAGTTTTGTTAGTACTTTCATTCGTAAGCCAATCTCACCTTTCATAGATATACATGCGAAAACAACGCTGTTCTTAATTTTTGGAACAAATAATTTTTCTTTTCCAAGTTTAGAAGTTTTTATTCAAATTTCAAACATCATTCGCAAAACCTGGTGAGCGAGAAAAAAGGTGAGGCGGCTAGAGTTTTTAGTTCAGTGGGAAGTTTTGGTGGAATTTTCACTACACACCTCGCGTCTTTCGATAATAAGAATAATGATAAATAAATGATGGGTTTGACGTATGGAAAAAAACTTATTAATTATTATTCAGGAATAAGATTCTGGAAAAATAGTACATACTCCGCAGACCAAGTTTTCTCGGACCTATTCCTTTATCCTAAGCGTAGAACAATAATCGACTTGGTGGCGAAGAACCAGAAATGCGTTCCAGGTACAGGAATAATCAAGCAAAATCACCATAGTCTAACGAAAATGGGTTAATACTAAGGATCGCTTGTACATAGAGTTCTTATCGTCCCGGTTTTATGAAGTTAGAATACATACAATTAAGGACGCATCCATGACCGCTCTGTAATACCAAAGTAGGCTGCCCTGAATGCGACAGTACTTATGCGGCTATTTTATGGTGGCCTAACACTGCAAAGTACAAATACCGTCTCCAGTTTGACAAAATTCAAAGAAAGGCTTTTGTAGGAATTATGAGTGCGATGAGGGCTGCCCCTACTAGGGTGCTAGAACTTTTTATGAATCTTCCTTCTTTCCATTCGTAGAAAATGAAAATTTGAAAACAGTTTGCAATTTTAGGTGTCTGGGATATCACGAAGCAGAAATTGGCGACTAGGCGCATAGCTGGGAAAGTGTTATGGAAAGATGCCCATGATTTTAAAATTAAACCACTTTTTCGGAATACTTTTGTCCAACGAAAAAGATTGAGAGGAAGAGCCAAATCATCTTAAAACTGGATCCTGGTGGTTTACAACCGGATCTCAATAAGATGAAAAACCGGAGCTGGAGTGTTCGGAAAAGGCACAGAAGTCAGAAAGTTTTACTCTCTAGGGCAGTACGCAATAGTTTTTGAAGTAGAGATTTATGCCATTGTGCAATGTGGTTATCTCTGCAAGACGAACTTAAACAGAAATAGGAATATTAATATATGCTCGGACAATAGAGCTGCAATATAAGACTTGGGGCCCAATATAGTAGCTTTAAAATGTGTCTGAATGTAGGGAGGTACAGCTAAACCCGTGTGGGTCCCTTGTCACTCGAGTATAATGCAAACGAGAAAGTGGATCTTTTGCCAAAGCTGAAGTCTGCGGCTGAACCATATGTTTTACCTGTTCCAACTGCTCAGTTACTCAGAGCACACTGAAACTGTTGCTGGAAAGCAAATTTATTGAGTGCTGGATGTGAGCCTTCAAAATGAGATATGCCAAGGAACATTTAAGTGAACCTAATACGCGACTTACTAGGTAGCTTCGCAGGGAGTGTTCGGCTTTCAACGGACTGAGGCAAAGCTATTTCAGGGATACAATAATATCACTCGAAACAGTTAGGCAAGGTCAGATAACGAGGCTGCTTGAATTCTCAAAGGCGACCGATCTCAAATGACATGCAGTCATGGTGGGAAGTAATCAGCTCAATGAGACCTAGGCATCATGGATCGAGTATCACCACTCTAATTCATTCATTCATTAAAATTTTTATACACTAACACAGAAACAACCGATATGATATTGGTTTACGGTTATTGCCAAGGAAATGGTCGGGAGTCGATGGGAGTGTACAGAAAAAATTTCTAAACTGATGCGTTGTTATAAATATGGAATTTTAAGCTGTTTAGATATTTTGGCCATAAATTAAAATAAATTATTTTATATCAGAACGAGATTCTCCCTTTTAATTTGCTGCTGCATGTTTAACCAATTTAGAGTTTCTAGCATAGCTTTAATTAATGTAAATCTATTACAATTTAACTAAATGCGCGAAAATATGTTAATTAAAGACGACAATGCAAAATAAAGTAACACGATGCTCTTATTTATTAACATTTTAGTCCAATCAGAAACATAATGGGATAATTTACTAAAAAACCTTATTTTTTTCCCCAAAGTTTGACAAAGACAATCGAATTGAAAAATCTAACTGCGGATCCAAAATGACACTCAAATACTTAATTTCAGTAACAACATCTATGGATACAAAAAACCTATCTTATCATGAAACAATTTTACAATGCACAGTTGAGCCAACCATTATACATTTAGTTTTTGAAGAATATAGGTTCAGTCTGTTCTAACATAACCAATTATGCAACACATTAAGCTCGCTATTTAGAATATTTACAATTGTTGGATAATGTTTTTCGGAGACAGATGGGTATCATCCGCAAATGGGTTCACAAAACAATCTTTCAAAACCCTACTTATATCATCACAAACATTCCTTTAAGTAAACACATATTGAATCATAGCGGAAAATATGCCATTATTTTGTATAAAAAAAATTAAGGATTCGTTCGGTATCTACGTATCTTTGGCCCTCTGCCTAGCATGAACTAATATGGCAAGGAATTAAAACTTTCAGTTTTACTAAGTACATTTGACCTAATGAAATAATATTCTAAGATTCTAAAATAATTCATGTGTCTTATATTCTCTAATAACAACTTTTTGGCCTGTTACTTAATTTTTGTTATTTACTTTATTATTAAATAGTGAAATTGATAATAAAGTAAGTATCAGAGCGATTTAAATAATTATTTTAAACATTATTTTTTCAGCTACAACTAACCGTACGTTGGGCGCCAATTATGAGATAGCGATATAAACTTACCGCAAATGTTTTAAACGGTTTATTTTTTACCTTTCACACGATTTTTCAGTAATCAACTTCCGCTGTTTTACCTTAATTATTTCTGCTGATTATGAAACTAATGTGAATTCAAGATGAAGCACTAATATTTAACGAAATTTTCATTAAGCCCTCATGTCGATACAGAAAATGAAATGAGTGTTAAAATAACATAATGACGTATGAAAACAAGATAAATAAACGAATTAGAAAATTTAGAACACTTACTTAAAAAATATTAAAATCTAAACAAATTTTCCTCCACATCGGCAATAGTTGTTCCAGATGCCACTTTTTGTATGTTTTTTATTAGACACTTTTTGTTGTTTCTGATATTTTAATTTAGTTTAGTTTATTTATTTATTTAGCACTTGGCTCCTTATTACTAGATTACAAAAGAAAATCAACTTTGATTACGTAAAGAAGTAAACAGTCTTTTACTAATCAGTATCAGGCAATTTATTAAAAAAAAACTAAGCCCCTTGTAAAACAAACTCTTTTGCATTGATAAAGTTCGAACGAAGTCAAGATGATAGTTTTGTTTCGATCTAGTGTTATAAATATGGAATTTTAAGCTGTGTAAATATTCTAGCAATAAATTAAGGTCAATTTTATATATCATATATTATCATTTTTAAATTTACTGCTACATTTTCAACCGATTTAGAGTTTCTAGCATAACTTTCATTAATGTAAATCTATTACAATTCAACAAAATGCGCGAAATTATGTTAATTAAAGACGAAGAATGCACAATACGGTAACATGATGATCTTATTTATTAACATTTTAGTCCAATCAGAAACATAATGAGATACCTTTACTAAAAAAGCTTATTTTTTCCGCAAATTTAAAAAAGCTGATTGAATTGAAAAATATAACTCCGGATCCAAAATGACTTGCAAATACTTAATTTCAGTAATAACATCTATCATGAAATCATTTTACAATTCACAGTTGAGCCAACCTTTATACATGTAGTTTTTGAAGAATCTAGGTGCAGTCTGTTCTAACATAACCAATTATACAACACATTAAGCTCGCTATTTAGAATATTTGCAATTTTTCCAATGACAGATATATGGATATCATCCGCAAATAAATTCACAAAACAATATTTCAAATAGTTTTTAGTTCAACACACACGTCCCAACACCATAACCTGCTAATTTTCTGACAGATAATCAATGATCAATCGTGCTAAATGCGCGCTTGAGATCTATAAAAATACTAATCAGTATTTCGTCATCGTTTACCTTTTCTCTTCAATCTGCATAGGTATATTTGATCGCTGATTCATGAGAGTGTTGACTTCTGAACTCCGATTGGCCCTCGAACAACAGCTGATTTATCTAAAAATATTCCATTAGTTGATTGCAAACGATAGTTTCAATGACCATTTCCGCAGTTGTTAGTAGTTTTATGGGCCTAAACTCTGATGGAACTGTTCGTTTATTCAATTTTGGTATAGGTATTATCACGCTGGTTTTTAGGTCACGTGATATTTTTCCGGTAGTCAATGAGGTGTTTATCCAGTATACGAGGGGATATTCAGTTACACAGAATAGTTTAATATTCAAACTGACATCATTAGAAACTTTATATTAGTTTTTTCAACTGGGAGATGTTATAATCTTTTTTTTTTAAATAAACTTTGAATTGAGGAGTTTTCCACAGATCAAACGAAAGTTACAACAAACCGTTGTCTACGAAAGCAAGTTTGAAGCTTCTCTTTTTGTTGGTGCCAGAATTTTAGGGAATAATCGATAAGGATTTCTAAAGAATAGAATCCTGGAAAAAATTCTAAAATTTATAACTCTACATACTATAAATATTAATTCACTAACTTGATCGAATTTTAAAACTGGTCTAACTTGCCAACTAAGGGTTTAAATTGATAAATTCAACAAAAAATCAAGCAAAGTATGAAGCCTAAACATATAAATATTAAGGAAACCGCTTTGGTTAATTACCAAACAGACAAAAATTGAAAATTTTGTCAATTTTTGGTTTTCCTGCGTTTTTTCCACATAAAACTTTGTTTGTGTACATATAATATACAAATTATTACAATCTCCCAAGCAAAACAAAATTGGCCAACTAGAAGATATATTGTAACTTCCATTGCAACCAAGCTGTTGATAGTTTTTGACACTTTAAAGTCTGTTTGTTCTGTCAGCATTTACATTTGTCGAATTAGCTCTAGGAATAATCTTGATTGACTTAGATTACTTAAATGAAACGAATTGTCGCTACATATACCAAATGTCAAATTTAATTTCGCATTAAAAAAGGCTCGCCCTTTTGCATCTAAAATAAACCAGATTTGTCCAAGGTCTCCGTATCAAACTTTAGCGACTTTTTTAAACCAGTAGCGGTATATTTTTTCATTTAATGTTATTTTAATTACCAGATTAACCATGATTTATTACAACTTGAAAGTTATTTACTAGCAACATGTAATTTTGTCGTCGTGATCACATTACTTCGGCATTTCGAATAATAATGAACGCATTACCACATAAAGGTAAAATTTTAGGTTCTGAATGACTTTCATTTAAATCACATATTAAATAATGTCGCACCCAGTGTTGCTTTATTTTTTATATCATTTTAAAAGTTATGTAGTCACTAAGTGATAATTTTGTCATGTCTGCCGTCTGTAATCTTTGACTTTTTGGGGTGAATTTTGCAGGAATATATTTTCAATTATTTTTAAAAAGGAGTTGAAGTGAAATTAAAAAACAATAAGATTTAGAAAAATTGTAGTAAGCTTTTTTTCGCTTACCCCATCTATTGGGGTATCCTTGAATGCACTTGACTATGTCATATTACATTTTTTAACGTTTGTTTAAAGATTGTAGACAATATTCAAGATTGGCTAAAAAGTGGTCATTGTGTATATCTTTACGACGTTTCGATTATTTTATTGAGTATTACCTATTCTACACATTGACAATTTCTTCTTTATAGGTCTCTTAAAGTGGATGATACCAAATCAGTTAAGTAACATGTCAACATCCTCAAAAAATTAATGATAAAATCGCTGAAAATAAACACAATTCCAATAAACAAATCACGAAGATATTACTTATTTTTTAAATTAATTGCATTTTTAAAAGATCTAATTATATTCCCATTAATTATACGAGAAATAACAATAAAATCTTGTGGAAATAGGCGCCCAGACACATGAATCAATTGGCGACATGTATTTTATAGACATTATCATAATTTTATTAATAGAAGACGGAAAAGGCTTAAATAGAATTAATTACTTTCAGACAAGAACAATGCTAAATTTACGTTTGTAATTGTGTCTTTAATAAAATAGCAGAGAAAGTGTCCTAAAACGAAATACTTAAAATATGTTAGATACAAATCAAAATAAAATATCATATAATTAAACAGAGTGTAGTTCAACATCGATATTTTAGTTCCATGTTCTATATGATTTCATTTTTTGCATATTTGGCTTCTATTCCAAGTTTCTGAAGACTTGGAACAGCTCACTTCAATATTTACGTGAAACATCATCTACTACTTTCAACTAGTTTTAGTATATACACTGTCGCTTTGTTTAATTCTTCTTTTAATAATTTTTACTTTTAACATTCTTCTACCCTACTAATTTTTTGTTTCATGTTTTATGTTAATTTCTTTCACATGAGTAGTGCTCATTGTGACCTTTCTCTTTTACTACTCCATTTTAATTTTTTTTCCATTATTCTGTGTTTATGCTTCTTATTTTTTTGCGATTTATTCTTTAACTATGCAATTTATTTATTTAGTTTTTTAATATATAATATTAATTCAAATTTGCCTCTTTATCTTAAATGCAAAAAGTTTTTATTAAATTTCCCCCAAAAAACTGAAAATTTCTCAATGATGGTTTGATTATTTAGGTGAAATTCACGGAGTTGAGAAATTTAAATAGAATTTGTTAATATTTATTTTTATAATCCAAGAAGCAAAAACTATTCCACAAAATACATCTTTAAAATTTTTATTTAAGGAAGTGAGATTTAAAAAAAAAAGGATTATAAAACTACAAGTTTAGTAAATATTTTTGAAATTTTGCTTTCTTATTTTATAAACTTTTTATAATGTTTATCTTAATAAACTACCAAAAGTTTTATTATGATAAAGATTTTTTCGGGAAATAAATTAAATTAGCTTGAGCTGGGAACACTAACAGAGGTGAAACTTTTTCTTTGACGTGCTACCATTTAAATATCTTCTTATCAATAACTTTAAAAAGTCTAACTTCAAGGATATTGGAACAGGAAAGATGTTATTTTGGATATTTAATTAGTGAGGCGAACTTCAAATAGTTAATTTTCGAGAAAATCACTCAATTTACTTTTTTAGTTTTGAATTTTTTAAAGTTACATTTGACATTATTTGTTTGTAGACAGAACTTCAGCCAATTATTTAAGATTGACAAAGTGACGTGTTTGTTTCCAGAACTACTATTTCAAAATAAGTACGCAATTTATCGTAGTAAAATAAACATTATGTAAAACATCCTCAAAATAGCTAAAATCATAATTATCTTATGCATGAATACAACCGAAACCCATTTTTACGATATTTAAGTGGGCACGTTTGAAATTAATGACTTTGTCATTAAAGTTATCGCGAAATATTTTTCGTTTAGCTAATTATTGTTATAATGTCGTCACTCTGACCGATAACCTTTGAAAATTTATGCAAATTTTCACGAGCGATCGCAAACTCCGCGCCATGTCATGATAAATAAAAAACTTGTGAAAGTCGAGCAAAATTTATTGCTTGCGATGGTAAAAGGTTGATACCAGTTTGTGCTTTTTGTTTTTATTACTTTATTAATCTATTGATATTGTAAATGTAAAAAATCAATTTATGTTACCAGGTTAATAAGTAGAAAGATATTAATTTCGGACATGCAGACATATTTTTGATGGGGATATTATAATATTTTATACGTGTTTGGTCATATTCATAAGGTCTTAAAGCAGGTACACAAAAACCAAAAAAATATATGTAGATTTTCTTGCTACTTTAAATTATAATAAACAAAAATGGCTTTACTATCTTACCCAACAAGGGTATGCACTAACAGAGTGCATTATGCCATGCATGTTTCGCCATATTTGGAGTTCTTTATCTGTAATTTTTCTTCTAGCTACGTTCGGGCGGGTTTTCTGAAAGCAGTTTTATATCATTGAAACGATCGAAAGGGACACGAATAATATAAAAGTAGACAGACGTATTTATCATGTGATAATATTTATTGTGCCTTTTATTAAGGTTTGGAGTGATGACGTCATTTAATATTATATATATATATATATATATATATATATATATATATATATATATATATATATGTATATACGCGTTGTTAGGAGTTTGAGAACCGAATATTCCTTTTATGCGAAAATAGAGTGAGTGATAAGCAATTTGGATTTAGAAATGGTCTAGGAACAAGAGAGGCACTATTTTGTATGCGCGTTCTCCTACAAAAGAGCTGTGAATTCCGAAAGAACATCTACGTCTGTTTCATCGACTTTGAAAAGGCATTCGACCGAGTACAACATGATAAACTTTTTGAGTGCCTACAAGCAGCAGGTCTAGACCACTACGATATAAGACTGCTAAAACATCTGTATTACAATCAAGTAGCCTCTATCCAAATTGAAAACAGTCGTACTCAAAACCTACCCATCAAACGTGGAGTAAGACAGGGTTGCGTTCTGTCACCCTGTCTCTTTAATGTATACTCTGAAGAAATCTTTAGGGATGCTTTGGATGACAGACAAGAAGGAGTAAGACTAGGCGGAGAAGTAATCAATAATATTAGATTTGCTGATGATACGGCCATTCTTGCGGAAAGCATCGAGGATCTCCAAACATTAGTAAACCTAGTCAATGAAGCGAGCTGCCGAAGAGGCCTTAAAATCAACATCTCAAAAACCAAGTGGATGGCAGTTGGAAAGGTTACTGTAGATGAATGTCAACTTTGGCGCGATGGGAAGAGGATAGAGCGTGTAAACCATTTCAAATACCTTGGCGGTTGGTTGAATGTAAATGGGGACTCAGATGAAGAGATAATAGCTAGGATAGAAATATCGCGGAAGGCCTTTATGACATGGAAACCAGTTCTATGCAACAGGAACCTATCAATGCATATTCGTAAAAGGGTCCTGAAATGCTATGTATGGTCTATTCTATTATACGGTTGCGAGACATGGACACTAAAAACCACAACGCTAAACAAACTGGAAGCATTTGAATTGTGGTGCAACCGTCGAATCCTAAAGATATCAGGGGTTTCGCACACTTCCAACGAGGAAGTTCTCAGAATGATGGATACAGATCGACTGCTCTTGAACATTATAAAGAAGCGGAAAACAGAATACTTCGTTAATAATTAGAAGACCTAAATACCAGCTACTTCGCCTTATAATACGTGGAAGGAAAAAGATGGATAGGCCGAAAGAAGCTTTCATGGCTGCGTAACATCAGGCAGTGGTGTGATTGCACGGTAGAAGAACTATTTCGCGCAACAGCCGATAGAGAAAGATTTCAGGAAATTGTAAACATGATGACCACCAACGTCTAAATACAGGCATGGCACCTAAAGAAGAAGAAGAAGGAGTTTGTGCTGAGCGTGTAACGTGATTTTTTAGACAAAATAATCTGCACTTATTTCTCCGATGATGCAAGTAATGTCTGTCATTTAATGTGTGGAATTTATTAACACAAATTTAAAATTTTTTTTGTTGCTTTCACCAAACTTCTCTAGATCAAAATCATCCACTTTATTCCAGAAATGATGAGTAATCACGTGTTTGTAGCGTTCTTCATTGACTTTAACAGCTGTACCATTGTTATTTTCGAAAAAATAAACTTCGATTGTGATTTCAGATCAAAAATCAGATGGAACAGTTCATTTTTGTGGACTTAATGGAGCGTTAATTATTAGAATCACTTCCAATGTTCTAGTTTTTCTATTTTTCCAGATAATCTGTATGAAGGAAATTGTATAAGGAAATTGGTACAAACTATGCAAAATGCAGTGTTATTTGAAATCACTCGAACATTTCGGAAGTTTACGGGCCCGATATTATAGAAAGGGCCCCCACAGAGCTCCATTCTTATGATATCTGAGTATGTCTGCAATGAGTGAATGTTCCCTTGGAAGAAGTGCGAGAACCATTTAGATAAGACGTTTATTGGTCAATATATATTTGAAAAAGAATATAATTCATGTAATTTTAAAACAATCTATTACTAATTTATCAGCTATCCTAACGATGTTAGGATCTGTTGAAGCCTGCGTTATCTTAAACCTAACTAAAGATTTTCAAAGATATTTCAAAATATAATTATTTTCTATAAAATAAAAAAAATACAATAAAAAGCAGATAGGAATAGGTAGGTAGAGAGGTAGATAAAAAGCAGGCAAAAATTATAATTTCTATAAAGATAATGCCCCTGAACTTTTAATGGATTAATATCATCGAAAAAGGATATTCGCCATTGGTCAGTTTTGTTTGCGAAATTGGAAATGGTTTCGAAAATAATATTTGAGCGTTTAGGGCACTTTATATGAATTAACGTGAACTAACCCCTAAAGCAAATTGAAGGGGTAGGGGTAATATATTTTCATTATTTGATGACACTTGACCTCAGAAAAAGTTTGGCCGTGATTTACTGATGGGATCCACCCGTAACGGAAAAAGTAGGGGTGAAATTAGAATTTGATTTTTATTCCCGACTCTGTGAGTTTGATTGCGAGCTTTTTCCTCAAATTGTTTATTTCGATGACACTTGATTATGAAAAAAATAGGGGTGAGATCAGAATTTTATTTTATATTTCCAACCCTGTGAGTTTCATGAACCCAAAACGAATAAAAATTGCTCACGCACGAAGCACTGTGAAGAAAATAATCGCAATTGTACTATTAGAAAACCAGTTAATTCTTAATTTATTTGCAGAAATTCTTCGATAAATTGAGGAAAACAAATCGGATATGGTAGGACAATGCGAGCTCAAACACATCGGCAGAAACAAGTGACTTTTTGAGTACACAAGATATGGAACTGAGGTGTTTTCCGCCGTATAACCCTGATTTGGCACCCAATGATTCCTTCGTGATATTTTCAAAATATAAACAGTCACTCTCGAAATACTATAAGAAATAGTAAATGTTGGTAATTTTTACTTGAAAGTTTTTATCTCCTTTTAGCAGAATTTCTTGAAAATATGCTGATATATTCCATCCAAATAAAAATAAATAAAGAAATATATTCACGATAAAGTTATAATTTGCATTTCGATACAGCCTTTTGAATTATAGGTTCGGATTCAATATTTTACATCAAGTTGACCTTCTAATCGAAACAAAGATCCGTAAAATTATGGTATGGATTTTGTTTTTATATTATAGGTTTGGGTATGAATCAAGTTTATTGATTCCTCGCATTTATCAAAGAAATTATAAACGAAAATTTGGATTTCTGGCACGATATATATTTATATTTCCTGTTAATTCCTTTGTTTACAAATATCAGATAAAATAAGATAATATATAATCGATGAAATATACAGATAATTTTTACTTAAAGCCTCCTAAGCTCTCACGAATGTATTTTTCAACACTTGTCAGGAAAAATCTAGACATGAATAAATATTAAACATGGATTTTTCGCTTATGCCAACTGACTCAGACTCATATAAATTTATTGCAGCTAAAAACACCTTTTATAAACCAGGTCTCAGTTGCTTAGAATATACTTATTTAGTTAGTTCTGTACCTTTCTATTTCAAGTATCTAATTTTTGGATTTTTCCTTTCGTTGTTTTCTATCCTGGGTCTGGTGTTTAATTCCTTCCCACACTTTCCCTGTTTTTGCAGCTTCTTATTTTCCTTCTACTTTCTTTTTGGTCTTCCTTTCTTATTTTTTTTTGTCATTCGCGTCACATACTTTTTTTTGTTAGTCTCTCCACCTTAACTGTTCTTCTTCTATTTTTTCTGTTATTTGTTTGATCCCAGGTTCTTCCAGTATCACATTAATCTTTTTCTATTCTTACAGATTTTATATCCGTTATTGCATTCATAGGTGTTTTATTATTTTTTTTCATTGCCCATGTCTCATTGCTATATATTATTGTTAGTCTTATCATTATTTCCAATATTTCTACCTTGATCTGTTATGGCATTTCCTTTTTCCTAGGGATGCTATTGTCATATCTATATATATATATATATATATATATATATATATATATATATATATATATATATATATATATATATACTTACTTCTTGATATTTTTTCCATCGCTTTGTATTACTGTTGCAAAATAATTATAATTTTGCAATTGTCCGTATGTTTCTCCTTATATTTTAATGTCATGTCTATTCTTTTCTCCTGCAATTATCTTTGTTTTGGCTTTTTCGATGTGTATGTTCATATTTATCTTTGTGATTTCTAAAAGTTCTAAATTCCTTTGCAGTTCTTCAACTGTTTCGACTATTATTGTTACATTACTCGCAAAGATCACTCTGTTTGTTGCATTGGCTAGTATCTCATTTTTAGTGGCTTCATTGATTTTTGATCTTTCTTTCTGACTTGATCTAACACGATTGAGAACAATAAAAGCCTACTAAAAACACACACTCCTGTTTCATTCCTATCTTTGTTTCAAACTCTCTAGATTCTTCGTTATTGGTTCTTATATGTTTATGTTCTACCTATATATCTTTTATTATTTCTATTGTTCCTTTCTCTATCTTTCTTTTTTGTAAAGCTTCCATAGGACTTCTTTTCTTACATGATCAACAACCTTATTTAAGTTTATAAAACATATATCTCTTTTTTCTTGTTTATGAGTGTCTCGTTTACTTGTCTTATAGCAAATATTAAGTTTTCTGTGCGTCTTCTTTCCTTGAACCCACATTGAGTGTCTTTTATGCTATCCTTAATTATTTTTCATATATTTTTCTTCTATTATGCTTTCTTATATTTTTTTGGGAACGCTGGCCACTGTAATTTCTGTGTAGTTATTATAATCCCTTTTGTTTGCCTTTTTACATATCAGCAATTTTAATTTTCTGTTTAATCTCATTCATAAGTTTGTTTGGCTGTTTTATTTGTTTTTATTTCCTATATACTTTATCATTTCGGATGTTATATTGTCTCGTTTTGGTAAATTTACCTTCTTTTTTGTATTAGTTTAATATTCTGTATTATTCGTGCCTCTTTAACTCTTTCTCTATGTTTATATTTGTCAATTCAGAAAAATATTGTCACCGTGTGTCGGTTATTTTCTCTTTCTCTGTTAATCATATTATGTTCCTTTCTTTGTTTTTTGAGTATACCATAATATAGTTTTTTTGTCTAAATATTTTTGTAAACAATTGTATTATATTTTTATTCCTGTCCGTTTAACAAATTTTGCAAAATTAGTTTGAGTAATAAAAAAAAATAACGAACTAATACTCAATAAAGCTGTTTTTAAAGTCTGATAGCACTATCTGACCTTGTAATCGAAGCAAAAGACCCATGATATCGTAGCCATCCTCTTTGTTTTTTTTTTACGGATACATGTATACTTATATCTAATTTTTCTTGTTTAATGGGTCTCGCCTGGTTCACACCACTCTTTATCGGAATTAAGATCAGTTAAGGCGTGTAACGACCTTGTCCAATCGATAGTTTTTCTAATGAGCCTTGTTTAACTGGTCATCCTCTATTTCTTAATAAAGGCACAGAAAAAGAGCGAGTTAAAACATTTTTTCTCACCTTATTAAATAATAGCTTTCTAACTAATTTAAATCTAATTTAATAACAATACATTTTTGGAGAAAATTATGAAATACTCGTATTTTTTGTCACTTATTGCTTGAAAATAATTTTAGTCCATGCCATAGGAAAGTATAGTGACGTAAGTTCCGAGATGGCTAAAACCTACCCAGGAGTGTTAGGGACACTGTAAGAAAAACTCTACGTAAGATGCAGCAAAAAATAGATTGGGGTCAAGAGGAGGGGATTAAATTTATCTTAAACAGGTTTTTTCAATCTAAAACCCAAAGAACACATTCTGGAAAAATCGTTTCAAATAAAAGTTGTAGAGATTTTAAAAACCTAGAACTTGAGTTTTTGTGCGATCATTTTTGTTAATTTGTTATTGCAAAAAAAGTAAAAATACCTTCAAAATCGACTATTTTTTTACATCAATTATTTATTGCAGAACTAACTTTTATTGCACTTTCTTGCTTTTGAAGGGAAGCCCCCGCCTTTCTGAACAAAATGATATTTTATAATAGTAAGTCGAATAATTTGTTGCTGAGCTATTGCTAATTGTTTATCTCAAGACGCAAAATGTTGAACGCTATAACTTTTTTTTGAGTAAACATTTTGACCTCAACGAAGATTCAGTCTCTTCGTGAAGTCCTAAGCTTTCATATCATGTTAGGGGCAAATCAAAAAATTAATATCCAACCCCTTAAATATCGCTTTAAAA
Organism: Diaprepes abbreviatus; assembly: GCA_034092305.1. NCBI lineage: Eukaryota > Metazoa > Arthropoda > Insecta > Coleoptera > Curculionidae > Diaprepes > Diaprepes abbreviatus. The sequence continues at coordinate 3,880,762 of JASJET010000260.1, read as the reverse complement.
AAGGGGGTGTTTTTTTTTTTATAAAGAAATAGAGCTCTTGCGCGCGCGAGAAATCTGAACTTGCACCTTCAAATCAACAGCGCTTGGAAAAATTCGCCGTATTTCAGCAACGAATGAACCAATTTCTGTGTTTTTTTTTTTTTAAATCTTGGGTAGCTCGAAATATTATGAATATGACACACCCCCTTTTTTAGAGCGATTTTTAAAGGGTTAAAAATTAATCTTTTTTTTTTGGCACTAACAAGATTCACTAAGAGATGGAGCCTTTGTGGAAGTCAAAATGTTCATCCAAAAACAAGTTATAGGAATCAACATTTTGCGTCTTGGGATAAACAAATAGCAATATTTCAGCAACGAATTATCTAGTTTACTATTATTAAACATCATTTTGTTCAAAATGACGAAGGCTTTCATTTAAAATCAAAAAAGTACAAAAAAGTTAATTTTACAATAAATAATTGATATGCAAAAAATGGCCAATTTTAAGAGTTTTATGCATTTTTGTAATAACAAGTTGATGGAAATGGTCGCACAAAAGCTCAAATTGTAGGTTTTTGAAATTCCTATAACTTTTATTGGAACCTTTCTTTCTGTAAAATGCGTTCCTTCGCTTGTAGATTCAAAAAACCCGTTTCAGCCAACTTATTTTTTGCTGTTACATTTTATGTAGGTTTTGTTTCTACATTGCCCCCAACACCCCTGGGTAGGTCTCATCCATCTCGGAATTTATGTCAAAAACAGCACTAATTTTGCTTATAACTTGGACTATTTAGAGTTAGACGAACTTATTTTCGATAAGATTGCTGCTAATCCTTCTAACAGCGTAGGAAAACTTGCAACTCAAATAGGCACAACAAAATGACTGTCTTTCCAAAAATAACTGCTTAATCCTTTCTATGTTCAAACAGTACACGCAATATTTCCAGACGATTATCCTGCAAGACTTAATTAATAAAAAGCTAAATAACACTGGGCCAGTTGACTCTCCATTGTTGTTTTGCTGAGCGATATCAATGATTCTTTCTTTTCTAATTGATTTACCCTATAACCTCTCTATTTTATTTGTGCAAATTATTCTTGGAAATCAAATTTTTTTATTCGTTTAATTTCATATTTTTATTAACAACATCCTTTAAGCAGATGTGCCGAAAAAATTAAGTTTCCTGTGCCGACAGTTCGTCGACAGTTAAAAAACATTAATTAAACTCATATGTTTATTTTGATTATTGTCGATGTTTAGATGGTTTTTATTTGACTTATTGTTAGTTTATTTAACTAATAATTTGTCAGTAGAAAGTAGGATAGATCCTTTTTCAATTATAACAGGAATATGTTTTGCGATTAAAATAATATATAAACTATTGGGCAAAAGAAGAGTAACAAAGTGCTTTTCCTCCTCCTAATTAAATAAAAGTTATGACTTTGTGATCTCAAGCTAATTTTAATGAAATGTTATCTTCACAATCTTAGCAATATTTCTGTAATGTTCTGAAAATCTTGAAATAACTTTTCAACGAAAGCAAAAGGTACCTACATCTTTTAGAAACATTCTGCACACATATCTTTGTTTAAAATGTAAACGTATTAAAAATAATAAAACGTTACTTTTACTACAGTGTGGCAATTTTACGAAACATTTTGTCATTACACTGGTTATTTACGGTTACCAGCTGAATTTTGTAACAAAACTATAAAATAGTTATACATTTCTGTAAACAAGAAATACCATTGCAAGTTGTAAGTAGTTTAATGGCAGAACAGTCTCTTAGAATTTATATTATTACAGTTGAAAATGATTTTTAGTTTTAAGGTATTTCGGTTTGTTGTTGCAAAATGTAGCGTCGCTGTAACGGGGAAAACAGGGCGTGTAAAGCCACTAGATGGCTCTACCAGATACAGCAATATTTGTTAGAAGGAAAGTTTAAAAATTATAGGACACACATATACAGGGTATCTCACGGTGACACTCAATTTTTTCAAATACTCTGCTACGTTGTTGATTCATTCATTTGGTAGGCAAGTATATTCCCTATCTATCCATATAGGAAGTTCCCATAACTAGCTAGAATATTTTTCAACTTATTTAGGATTTTTTGCAAAATCCTCCAAATACCAAGAAGTTTTGATAATCTTTGGCATGAAGGCTATGATAAACAAATCAATAATATGTTTCTATGATTTGACGTGTCATTGTCAGTTGCAATTAATTTTTTATCGACGATATGCTACCGTGTTTGTTCGCGAAAAATACTGCCGAAAAATGGAAAATAATGCCTATACAAATGCTGATATATTAAATTTATTTTTTATTCATGGAGAATGCAACAAAAGTATAGGTCGAGTATGCAGAGTTTCCTAGGAAAGATATCCTAACTTAACACCACTGAACAGAAGAAAATTTAAAAGCATTTAATGCACTTGGGCACCAGAATACAATTTAGGAGTTTTACGAACTTCTATTCAAAGAATTTTTAACAGAACATGGCATGCACCCCTTTAAATTCATCCTTCTTCAGTCTATTCATCCCGGGAACCTACCATAACGTGAAGAGTTTTGTGAAATAATTTTAGTACGAATACAAGAAGATCTGGTATTTTTGTGCCAAATTATATATTGTTTGGTAGAGCAATTTCCAAAACAGATATAGTGTAAATATATTTGCTCTAATCATGCAGGTTCAAGTACGCTATCATACCTGGCCATTTTACAAGCCGGTGTGACATATTTTGTTAATAATCTGCCATTGGATAGAAGAGATTCTTGGTATCAACATCATTGTGCTCCGCCACAATGTGGAAATGAGTTAACTAGAAGTTGTATGATATGTATGTATGTATGTATGTATATGCGAAGAACTGGGGTCTGTACATTGCGACCTGGTAGATCTATTGTGCCCCCCTACTGCTGCCACGTCGTGAAAAGTTCCAGCAGGTCCTCCAGTCCTAGTTCCCTGAGGAACCTTAGGATGTTGGACGGCTTCAAGATGAGTAGCTCCCCTTCTTCGATTTGGTGTGTTTCCAAGAACCGCATCCTAGGGTTTCTTAGAGCGCTGCACTCTGAAAATATATGAATAGAGGTTTCGTTCTCCTCTTCACAGGATCTCCACTCTTCTTCTACCAGTCCGAGTTTCTTGAGGTGTCCCCTCAGGTGGCAGTGCCCCGTCAGGACCCCTGTCAGGGTTTTTATTTAGGCTCGTGCATTCTTTTAATCCCTTCTGGTGGTAGTTCCCAAGAAATATTTTCGCTTGTTTCAATCCTTGTAGCTCCGTCCAATAATTGGATCTCCTGCTTTCTTCTTCTATTTTTAGTTCTGCCAGCATTACGCTGCTACTGATTCTGTAGAAAGGCTCTGGCTCCAGAAATGGTGTCTCAGCCCCTTTCCTCGCGATCCTGTCTACTATTTCATTCCCCTCTATCCCGGTGTATCTCGATACCCACATGAGGTCACCTATCTTATTATTCTTACTCAAATCATTTAACTCCTCTAGTCATTCCCATTTTGGAGCTAATAACTTGAGCGCTCAGCGTACTGATGGCTGCTTGACTATTCGACATAATGATAATCTCTTGACCGTGATAGTTTTTTTTAGTTTTTTTTTTGTTGAAATGAATACCAGTTCCGTTGTTTTGGAGCCATCTGTATAATATATAATGGATTTCTTGTTGAGCTTTTCAATGGTGTTTCTGTCTCATTCGCTTTTGCGACTTTGCGCTGAAGTTTTCCAGAGTTGATTTTTTTTTTCATTTCATCTTGGGGCATATCCTAGATTTATTGATTACTGGATAAGTTATATGATATGTTTGAGGAGAAATAGATAAGGCATCTAGGACCGCAGAATTTGCTAAGATCTAACATGATTAGATTTCTATCCTTGGGGAACAATAAAGCGAAGGATTTATTCCATGCCCGTTGAATCAGTGGAAGAACTAATAGCTCGAATAACAAGAACCTTCTACCAACTCGATCCAGCTGAAATAGCAAAAGCTACTGCAGCTGTTATGTCTAACATTCGAAAGTGTTTAAGAGTCAATGGAGTCATATTGAAAATATAGATTAATATAATTTTTTGTGATTTATTACTTTCTGTTTTTTATATTATTTATTGTTTATCATTATTAAATGTCCATTGCCGCAGTTTTGTTTGAAATGTTATCATAATTAAGATAATTTTTTATAATGTTTATAAATTTCGTTGAAAACTCTGCTTTTTCGATTTGTAATTCTTTTGCACTCGCTATGAATAAAGAACTGTTCTAGCTAGGTATAGGGGCACATTAAATGGATAAATACGGAATGTTTTTGGTTATGTACTGAATGAATCAACAACGTACGATCGTATTTGAAAAAATTAATGTTTTTTTTTTTAATTTTTTGATAGAGCTTAAAATTTGTTACTTTTCCACTTCCCTGTATTTAAAATGTAATTTTCAGTTAAATCATCGAGCCCTATAATATCTAAAGTCAGAATTGGAATTCCGGGTTTCATTATTTGATTTTTGAAACGATATTTAATTTTAGGCGACACCCTGTTAAAGGTTAAAATTTGGAAAAAATATTTTTTTCCTCAAAAACGGCTGGTGTAGGGCAAAAAAACTTTGAAAATAAGTTACCAGAAATGAAAAAAGGAATACATAAAAAATGTGATATACAGGATGATCCATTTAAAATAACTCAATTTCAGTATAACCGGATTATCACCATATATATATATATATATATATATATATATATATATATATATATATATATATATATATATTCTTTTTGCCATCAATTAGCAAAATAGAGGAGATAAAACATAAGCAGGTGGCTTTATGGAGGTGCTGCAAAAGGTCTGCTTGAAAAGAAACGTAAATTAATGACTTTTAGATATCGAAAGCTAGTTTAGGATACGCCCAAGATTAGTCGGCAATCTTCTAAAGGGCAGATTTCAACGGCTTCACTGAGGTGGGTAAATGCTTACATGTTGACATATTGCAGACCTTTCTGAGTAATAATGTTCTGCGGTTATCATAAAAAGATGTGGGGAATGAACTTAAAATTTGGAGATAAACGTTTTAATGGGTCTATGTTATCTAAATAATATGAGAAGTGTTTCCAGAAAGAAATTTTGTGCATGTGTTTTTCTTTCTTGTTAACTTAAGCTCAATGTTGTATTTGTGTAAATTGTGAAGACATAAAGGAAACAGTACAATAAAAGTAAAGTAAATTTACTGTAAGAAATGTGGTTTGGGCAGGATTTCAAGTAGTTGCAATATTCTTTTAGTTTATTTTTAAGTACGTTTTTAATTTGTTAGTGAAGGGATCTTTTTACTCCTTCACCTCCAAAAAATTATCTAATTTTACATAAAATATAACAAGTATAAGAGAAAGGAAATTATTTCGAGTTCTAGAGTTGTTGATATTCTATTTTTAGTAGTTGTGACATACATAGCTATACTTAAAAAAATAATGTCACTGTAGAGCTTCTGTCTGATGTTTATTGTGATTAAATCATATTTATCTTATATTTGTTATATTTTATGTAAAAATAGACTTCTCTTTGTATATGAAAGAAAGTCGAAAACTTAAGGATGAGGATATTAAAATTAAATAGTAAAATTACAAGATGCAGAGAAAAAAGAAAAGAAATATAAAAAGAAAATAAGGTTAAAACTAGAAGAAAATTAGTATATTGAAACAATCATTATTAAAAAACAAGAGTAGAAATATTGATTGAAGATTAAAATACTAATACAGATAAAGAGAAAAAAATGTTATTTAGAAGATATATACCTTTATTTGCGCCTAAAAATCTCAAGTTCATCTTTTACTTTATCTTTCGTTGCAATAATCTATGTTAATTTGAATATGTAGCACCCTGTATTTGTAATATATGTGTGCAAATGTGTAGTTTTCTTTAATAGTTTCTATAATACCCATACAAAAATTTATATCTACAATGTTAATAAATATGAATTTTGCAATAAGCTTGAAATTGATAAATATTACCAACATTTACCATGTTTATCACTTTTTATTAAACTAACTTTATAAGCTCTTTTATGTTATTCTATTATATAATGTCTATAAAAAGTAGAGTATTGCATAAATAGTATTTAATAGATTAGTTAAATGAAAATAGTGAAATAGATTTGTTTATTTATTTTTCAGTTTATAATATGTAGTGTGGCGAAATTTTAAAACGCTTATATTTTGCAGGCAAATTTTTACTTTGGATTAATAAGAGGTTTTCAAATTGTTATTTTCGCCAGCAGGAAAATTGATGATTTCGGAAAATCCACAACCAAGCGCAGTTAGCACGTAAACGTGTTTTAACGGAAATACAAGACCAAATTTTTTAAGAAATTTTACTTTGCTTAAATGATAGTAATAGAAAATTCAAAAAAAAAATATTTACCGAGAAAATTAAGTTTAATAATTAATAACAAGCAGGTAGTATACTTCTATTACTGTAAATTTTCAATTACTCGCTGGAGCATCGCTGTTGGAATCGCATGGATTTCGTCTGTGATTCTTTGGTTGAGAACATTTAAGTTTGACAGTAATGAGTTAAGAACCTTAATTTTTAAGTAGCCCCAGAGAAAAAATTAGCAGGTGTTAAATCTGGACTCCGCGGTGGCCAGTTGATGTTCCCTCGGCCAGTTATCATTTTTTTAGAGAATAAATCATGAAGAGCTGCCAAAGAATCTTATTTTATTAGAAAAAAGTATTCCGGTAGTAACCAAACTGGTTTCGCATTTCTGGAGCCAAAAAAGTCCTGATCATATGGCAATAACGATCAGAATTAACAGTTTGAGTACGACCACTGTTATCCTCAAAAAAATAGGGACCAATTATTCCTTGGCTTGATATCGTAGCCCGAACAACAACCTCACGTGAGTATAGGGGTTTCTGATGCACTTCTAGCGAATTGTCAGCAGCCCAATATCTCTATTTTTGTTTATTTACGTGGCTGTTGATGTGCACATTCGACTAATCAGAGAATCGTATGTTATTGAAGCTCTTAAAATGGTTTTTCATTGTTCTACAAAATTCAAGTCGTTTAGCTGGATCATCGGCCTTCATTTCCTGTACTGTAACAATTTTCTAGGGTGGAAATGTAAATCTTTGCTAATAATGCTATCGATCGTGGATCTGTGCAAATTTAGAGGAGCTGCTTGGAGTCGTAGAGACTATCATGGATCGTCTCTAACAGACTAGCAAACGCGCCAACTTTCCTGTTCGTTGATGATCTCTTTTTGCGTCCAGATGATTTATCCGGCATTCTCTTCAAACTTGCGCACCCAAAGCTGGATCAAATTCGTACTTGGTCATTAAATTTAAATGTGTCATGTACAGGCGTCGAACAATAGTGTTTATAAAACTTTTGCACGCAAGATGTGCGTTGTGGTCCCATGAAATATTCCACTTCCCTCAACTCGCTATCAGTATTTGGCGCGTAACAGTGAAAACAAAAACGAAAAACATGCTGAAACACTTTATAAAGCCTCTACATTTACATGTATTTTCCACCTATTTTAACGCAGTTGATCACCATAATATAAAGGGATGGATTTTTTCAGGTTTATGTCGGTTTTTTCAACTTTTCTTGATTAAAAATGGATCGATTTACTTATAAAATAGTTCCTTTTAACGGTTTTTTAATTTTTTACACTTAATATTTATGATTGCTTTATCAGTCTTCCTTCTAGCAGAAACCCAAAAATAAATCACGTTTCGTCCGCTTTTAAACATTATTTAAAAAATAATACAAAAAACTTGTTAGTGAGAAGCATCATTTTGCTTATGGATGATGAAAATACACTTTTTTATTTCTTTATATACTGGTGTAATTGTTATTTTTATGGGTCTTTCCGATATTGGTAGATTTTCTACAAATGTTCCCTTCAACGATGACTTTCTTATTTATTAAATACCCTATACATAACATCTATTAATATTATAATCTGATCAGAAATTAGATCACCGAATAATTAATTTAATTATTTTAATGTTTTTAACTATTGTTTAACTCACTAGTGTACGTCAGAGTCTGTTAACACATTAATATTTTAACATGTATTGACAGCACTGTGGTTTGCTTTACACTGACATTTCACTGAGTTAGCTCAAATGTTTTTTTCCTTTTGAGCCTTCATATTATATTGGTGTTGTCAAGGAGCTGTTCACATGGTGGGAAAGCCGTTTTTTTTGTGATTTTTGGCAAATTTGAAGATAGCCTGCTCCTTTGTGAACATTTCAAGGTCCCGACGGGGGTTACTGTTGCGGAAATACCAATGTGCATCAACAATATTCCTTGGCTTCGTTTTAAATATTTGAATTGATAATCTAAGCGTTGCTTTTATTGGCACAGCTCCAGAGCTGGATATTCTATGTCCAGCTAGCTTTCAAGGTTTGGTTGTAGAGCAGTTTTTTGTAGGTAGAAAGCTTAGAGTTTTCCTAAGCAACACCAATACACTTTTTGTATTTTTTTCCCGCTCTTTTCTTTTATTTTTTGCATGAACTTGCCTGCAAAGTTTTGCTTCAAGTTTCATGCCTAAGAATTTTGTTGAGTCTGTAAGATCTGAGTTTATTCTGATGGATATGTGTTGCTATTCCTTGTTGGTGAAAGTCTAGATGTATAGATTTGTTTTTGTTTAGTTTAATCTGCCAAAACTTTGTCCAATTATTAATCCTAGTTTATAGCAGCTTTTTCATGATTCTTTCCAAATTGAAATACCTCTTGGAATGATTAAAAATGTTTCTACCTTTAAAATAGAACCACAAAATTATCTTAAATTTTTACAAAGAACTTTCTATTTTAGGAAAATATTTAAATGTTGCTTTACTTTTGATATTTTTTTATTATATTTGAAAGTTTACATTAATATCAGTTGATTTGTTTTGACTGTTAGAAACAGTTGTTGTCACCTATAATAGCAACCTACTTTAATATTATTATTTGAAAGTTACGAAACTAGATCCCTTAAGTTTACCGTTCAATCAACTTTACAGACATTTTTAGCTGCTTTACATAAAACAAATATTGCAGAAGATCGAGCAGACAAGATTCAAATTTAGATAAAATACTGTGACCGAGCGAGACCGACTAAATGGGGACATATACCCCCACGGATTAAAACAAAAGACACCTGGTTTTCACGCTTCTTTTGTTTCGATTACAAGGTCAGATAATCGGTGGAAAATTTTATCTTTGATCCAGTGCAATAAAAAGGCGCCATCGCATGCAAATTATTTCGTTACCGTAAATGCACATTTTAATAAAATTATTCTCTTTGCTGTTATAAGAAACCAGTTTAATTAATAAGAAACGTTAATTAGATAATAGCAAATTTTTTTACTTGTACTATATGTTGCTTGCTATTCAATTAGTCGTCAATTTTTTTCCATATTGTTTAATTGAAATTTATAGTTAAAAGCGAGGACTCGGTTTGTTTGATCTAACTATAAAATAAGGGTATTTATGTGCATATTTAATTAAAAACTAAAGGTTAAATTAACTGTGGCTATTAAATAAAAATATGTGCATACATTTAGAAATGATTAAAAAAACACTATTTTTCTATACAGGGTATTTTTCGCGTTCGATAGAAGATTTATAAATAGTTTTTCTGGAGTTCTAATACAAGTACTAATACATTGTGACATTTCATACCATTTATAATGCTAAATAATATCATTAATAACCCTAACCTTAGTTCATACTTTGTTTACAACATCGTCACGTCACTATCATCACGTGACTCAACTATTCGATTTTCGCGGTAATTTTTTTAGTTCGGTAGTTCAAATTAAAATAACTATTTTTACCAATGAAATTTTTTCGATGCTAGAATAGAATTGTAATATATATATATATATATATATATATATATATATATATATATATATATATATATATATAATATATATATATATATATATATATATATATATATATATATATATATATATATATATATATATACATATATAAATATATATATATATATATATATATATATATATATATATATATATATATATGCTTCAGTTAATTTTAAGCATAAAAGTTCATATAAACATATGTCTGATAATCCTTAGTTTTTAAGAGACCGTGTGTTAAAATTTATTATTATTTTTATTTTTTAATTTTTATAGGTTTCATAAAAAAATTACTATTATGTGAAATAATATACAGAGTGGTACTTTTTTTCGGGTCTGATTTAATTACTTAGTTAGCTTTCCCATCTTATGGTAAAACTTTTTTGTCTCTTAAGTTTTTCTCTAAAAGTCAATAGGTTTTCCTCAAAAAAAGAAAATACGTGAGAGATAAAAAAGGTTCACAATAAGATGGGAAAGCTAACTCAATAATCAAATCGAGTCAGTGGCTTCCGAAAAAAAAAGTTCGAAAGGGTAAAATTTGACAGATTCGGAAAAAAGTATCACTCTGTATATTATTTCACATAATAATAATTTTTTATGAGAACAGTAAAATGTATTATGTGTTTCAAATTTGACTTAATTATCTTGAAAAAGAAATGATATAAATTTAAAAAATTAAAAATAATAATAAAATTTAACACCCTGTATCTTAAATATTAAGCATTATCCGAAATATGTTGATTATGCAAGCAAGTTTTAGTAGATTGCATTGGACTCTGTACACATACAAGGAGATATATAGTCGCATAAAAGATTACGATACATCATTAGCGCTAGTATTCATACACTTAGAGAACTTTCGTCTCAGTATATCCTAGACCAGTTATAGAAGCTCTAGTCTATTAAGGAGTAGACAAACCATATGTACAAATGTTGGCTAACCTATATAGAGAAGCCATAGCTAGAGTAAACATATATAAACACACCCCAGAATTTCCTATCCAGAAAGGAGTCCGACTTGGAGGAACAACCTTAGAAAATATCTTCCGGAAATTAGCCTGGAATAACAAAGGTCTATGTATAGAGGGAAAATACCTAAGCCATTTAAGATTCGTTGATGATATAATTCTGATTGCTCTTAAAGAACACAGCCAGAAATAAGTAGGTTTAAAAGTGGACCTACGGTAATTTATACACAAATCGGGTTCATTACTTCCGGAAATCAGCAGAAAAATTAAACTAACGTAGTTGGCATTTGGATGAAACTCAATAATCTCCAGGTCCAGAATGCCACTATACCTTAAGAGTATTTGACCAATGCATATTGCCAGTCATGACGTTCGGGGGTAAAATTTGGATATTAAAGAAAGAAATAACCACATAACTCCGAAGTCACTCAAAGAGTCATGGAAAGATGCATGCTAGGAATAAGTAAAAGGGATCATAAACGAATAGATTGGATATGACAGAAAATCCAGGTAACTGATGTAATCCAAAGAATAAAATCTCTAAAATATCAGAGGAAGGACATATTGCAAGAAGAACGGACAATAGATAGATTACTGGGAAAACCATGTGGTATCTCAGAAACGTCAAGAGACTAAAGAAACGCCTGAATCTCCGATGGGATTATGACATCGGAAAACTGATTGGAACAACTTGGTTCCAGGCAGCTAAACACAGAAAATCACGGGCATAAATCAACATAAATGACAAGACCACCAAATAAATTACAACACCAAGTAGAAGCAGCAACTATGGGATATAGAATAAGAGAGGTTGCACCGTAGTTGAAAACGGTAGATGAAGCTGAGAATGATGACGGTGATGAATGAAAAACTGCTTGGAAACGCCGACAGGTTTTTTTTGGTAAACATTTTTTCCAATATACAGGTTGACTCAAAATGATTCTATCATCATTTTTGATTGTTTAAATGTCATCCTTCAATTTTTTGTACTTTTAGACTCTCTGCAAAATTCTGTACATTTTTTCTATTACATTCCCTATACCTAAATGTAACGGACCCTAAAAACGAGTAATATCAATAAACTGGAAGCCTTCGAGATGTGGCTGTATCGCAGAATTCTTAAAATCTCATGGACGGAGAACAAGATAAATGAGGAAGTTCTGGGGCGTATAGGAAGAGAGCTTGAACTATTTGAGGTAGTCAAGAAAAGAAAAACAGCCTATCTGGGGCATATTATGCGAAACGAAAAATATGGGTTCTTACAGTTGATGATTGAGGGCAGAACTGAGGGCAGAAGGGGAATGGGGAGGAAAAAAATATCTTGGCTGCGGAACATAAGACAATGGACAGGGTTACGTGATGTACAAACCCTGATCTACACCGCCCGAGATAAAGAAGCAATGGAGCATGTGATCGCAAACATCCATTAATGGATATGCATCCGAAGAAGAAATGTAACTGTTCTCGATTAGCTATAACTCGAAAGGAAGTAGTAACAATACTTCATTCATTAAATGTTATTATTTAGACTTAAGAATTAATTTTAAAAAAACTTCTTTTAATAATATTTTCTGTATGTCTTTTTTAATAACGGTGCTTTATTATTGAAAAAAAACTCAAGTTATTTCCCGTACCCCGTATACGGTAGATTTTTCAAATTTTTATTTTTCTTACGTATGTCAAATAACTCATAAAATATCTGCACCTCGAACGCTTCTCTTTTTTATCGTTGCTTTGGTCGGTTAAACATTATCCGAGGCTTAAGTTACATCTTTAAATATGTATTTTCTTTGCCGTTTAAGTTTAGAAAAGAACTGAAACCAGACGTTCGTTCACAAAAAGAGGGTGATATATGATTCCGTGTTTCGTTGTAACCTTTGATCTTCACCGAACCCTTATTTACTTTTGGATATTTAAATTAGTTTTTGATATCTGATATTTTAATGCCCTGAATGAGATTTTAAGTATACAAAATAAATTAAATAGATACCACAAGATCGTATTGGATGTTGATACAATGTGTGATCTTTAGGGCCCCTTTTTGGTAACTATGGGAACGCCAGTCAATAGGAGCGCCAGCGTTTTGGGGGCTGTATGTAGTATTCTTGTTTCCTAATTATTGCTCTGTTTCGAAGAGGCAAGAGAACAAAATGTAATAGAGATATTTTCCATATGTTTTATACGTGTGAAGTAAACTACAAAGTCTGGTCTAAAAAAAAGTGTCACAACAACAAAATATTAAGTCCTCGTTATTAAAATACATAATCAATTAAGGCTAATCGGCATAATGAATTTTTACCTCGTGCGTCCGTACTTTTGTTGCTCATTGTATTTTATTCAAATTATTAATCTTTGATCTACAAGGAGTGGTCGGACATTATTATTTAAATTATTGTATGCAGTTTCTACTTTCAATTAAACTAATAGGTGAAAAAAAAACACCGTTAATAAAAAAAAGGCTGACGGTAAAACTAATGCCTCTCAAATTTTTTAAATCGACAACTTATCTGATACATTTATAATATCTACTAGGGCTATTTGAAAAGTTTTGTTTCTGGTAAAAAAATGCAAGTATTTTTTTCCACTTTTTAATATCATTAGTATAATGCGATTTGTTCAACTCTGCAAAATAAATTGTTGTCTCGTTTGGGGGGGGGGGGGGATTTTCATTCATTAGATTTGGGAAATAGGCTAATCGAATTATATTTGAAAAAAAAAATTTAGAGTTTCTAGTTATTGGCTGACGGGAGGATATTAAGAATGATAGTGTCAATTCCTGGTTTCTTAGGCAAAAATTTTTATGAAACATTTTTTTTGAGTTGTAAAAAAAGCTATTGATTTTTAGAAAAAAAGTTCTAAATAAAAGTTATGTTCCTTAAAAATACCTACAAAATAAAAAAAAAAGATTATCAAATTCGTATTATTTGTTCATTAGTTATTGCAAAGAAACATGCTAAAATCGCTGTTTTTTTTTAACTTGTTAATATACAGTAGAAAAACATATTGCATATACTTTATACTGCAGCAAAAGAAGCCTCGTGTGGCATAAAATAAACATGCAAAATTTCAAATAAAAATATTCAATAGTTTTTTTCACAGTGACTTTGATTATAACGTTTGAGGTTATTTTAAGGTTGTAGACAATGTTGAAGATTGACTAAAATGTGGTTGTCGAACTTGCATTATCTTTATTTTTGTTTATTTTTACGACGTTTCTATTAGATTGTATCGCTAATCGTTATCAACTGGTTATACTTGATAACGATTAGAGATACAACCTAACGGAAACATCGTAAAAATAAACAAAAGTAGAGACAATGCAAGTCCGACAACCGAATTTTAATCAATTTTGGGGTTGTGTGTGTTTTTTTTTCAGCGATCGGAAGGTCCTACGGCGATGTACGGGTGCGCAATTAAAATTTCGAGGCTTATACTAGTAGTATCCAAAAATGATATGACGTATTAATTTGAAACTGTTGAAATAGATTAACAAAATTAGCATTCATGTTTTATTTATAAACAAATAGAATATCTCTTCGACAAATAACTGGACGTGGCAGATGATATTTTTTCGCGAATTAAAAAAAAAAGTCTCTATGATCAAGAGAAGCCGAGGTAGATTTTTTAAAACCACTGTGACGCAGTTTTTTAATATTAATTTAGCAGGGTTTTATAGGATATTGCTTAATCTATAATATGAGGAAATTTTCTACTCTATTATTTGAAAATAATTGTTGATGTAACAATAGTTTAAAGTTGCAGCTTTTCCGAGAGCCAGTGTGGGTGCGGTGGGGGGGGGGGATTCCGACAACGTGCGGGCGAAAACGAAACTGACGCTTTAAATTCGTTTCGTCGGAAAAATTTGGATTATCCCGGTAAATATTGGTCGTATAACCTTATTTTTTTTTGATTTGTGGTATCTCGATGAAACATCTGCTAAAATAATTCCTTAATGTTAATAAACAGCGCTCCAGGGATTAAAAAAAATCTAGCTTGGCTTTTATTGGTCGTAGAGACTTTTTCATTTGCAAAAAATTGGTGCAAAAATATTACCTATCACGTCCAGTTATTGGCATTACAATATCGTTATTTGCCGAAGCGATATTCCATTTGTTTAGAACGAATAAATGAACGCTAACTTATACCAATTTAAAGTCACTACTTCATTTTACTTTTTTTTTTAAATATTACTAATATAAGCTTCAAAATATGATTTGCGTACCCGCAGATCGCCGTAGGTTTTCCCGATCGCTAAGAATAAACAATTAAACACAATCCCAATAGTTATAAACAAATTTACTCTGCAAAAAACTATTAAATATTTTAACTCTAAATTTTGCATTCTCATTTTATGCCGCAAGAGGTTTTTTTTTGCTGCAGTATGAAGTATATGCAATATGTTTTTCTATTGTTTATTAACAATTGAAAAACACCCGTTTTAGCATATTTTTTTGCAATAACTAATGAACAAATAATCTGATTTTGATGTTTTTTTTTTCATTTTGTAAGCAATTTTAGGCGCATAACTTTTGTATGGAACTATTTCTATTAAGTAATAGCTTTTTCTACTCAAAAAAAAACTGTTCTTTTACACCTTAATCGTTTAATAAAAATTTTTGCCAAAAAAAACTTCAAGTCTGAGAAACTATGAATTACCACCATCATTCTGAACATTCTCCCTCCGGCTGATATCTAGAAACACTAAATGTCAAAATCACCTCATTTGGAGGGTAATTTGACTGACCCAAAAGGAAAGTAAACGCTGAAAGCAAAATCTAGTAAGTAAGGTACACGTGGAAATAGTTTAAAGTATACTTTACGTACTCTTGTAGCAAAAATCCGAGACCTGTGGGCAGGTGCATTAACGTGGTAAAAGAGCACTGTCTTTTAGTTAGATGCGGTATTTTGATTTGAATAGGGCACTTTAATTAGTCTAGTAGTGATGTGTAATACTTCTCGTTAATAAAGTTGCCTTTTTCAGCTGGTCTCTGAGTACTACACTACGAGAATCTCAAAAAACTTGCCGTGGTTTCTCGTGCAATTGTTTGGACTGCTGCTTCATGTAGTATAATGGTGAATCCATGTTTTATTTATTATTATAAAATGTTGGAAAAACTCAGCGAAATAAGTCACTTTTTGTAACCGCCTGAAAACAACAAACTTAAAATGGTTAAGTCTAAATTTGTCAGAGTTGTAAGAAGAAAATTAGCTACAATAACAACATTTGGCAATTATTCGGAACGCTGGAAACACCGAATTGTTCAATGATTTTTAACATACCATATTTTCAAGACGTAGAATACGAATACGATGTTTTTTCTTCGATCTCGCGTGGTTTTTTCAAAAAACCAGGCACTTTATGTGTATTTTCTCGTTACAATTTACTACTTTTATTAAACATTTATGGATATTCTGAACTAAAACACATTTCTCATAAAATTACACACAATATTTTGCTAAAATATAACAAAAAATATGAAAAATCGAGAAACGTGACGTTGCCAAAACTTAGGTTATGAGACAAATTATTCTTTATGGAGACAAATATCGCAAAATCCTGCTCATTGTTGTCGAATTTTCTCTTATAAAATTGAACAGATTTCGTTTTTACTCTTCATTCTCTTTTGACGCTCCCTACTCTTTTTGATCAAATATTCTTTCTTAAATAAAGAATTGAATGATTTTTTAAAAGGTATCGATAGAGATAAAATATCTCTGACGTCAGAAAAGGATACATTCGGCTGAACTTGTAAATTACTAACTAGACATAAAATAATTTTCCCATATAAACGAACCCTTTTTCAAAATTCTTTTGCAGCATTAAGAATAGTGTTGCAAACTTAAAAAAAAAACTAACCATGACAATCCCTTACAATTACTTGTAGAACCTTTCTCAATTATTAGAAAATGTTGTTGACTAAGTTGGACAAAATGTAATTAACTTTAAAGCCAGTCAAACCGAATCGGGATACCAAACATGTATTAATCACTGTCAGTGGCTTTAAAGTTGTGTGCAAGGGGATTTACACACGAAATTTCTTGTTTTGTGAAATCTACTTTCGTTCAAGTTAGTTCAGGTTATTTCAAGTTAGTTTTGATCTTGGTTTTTAGATTAACGTAGCTTCCCAAACAATCTGTTTATGTTTGGCATCCCGATTCTGAACGTTCCCCACATTTTATATTACAATACTGGGATAACCACAATTAATTGCATTTGAACCACCAAGTTTTCCATTGACGTCAACGTGGCAACATCGAATGATAAATTACGCGTTTCAATCTAAATCGTAGATACGAGCCGAAAAAAGATCAAACGACAAGCCAATGTTTTTTCTTAATTTTTATGGAAAATTTCCATGTTTTTCCGCTGTTATTTATGTAAATTTTGTTAAAAAAAATGATTAAATATTATGTTGTGTTTGTGAATTTTACTAGAAAGGTAGTGATCGAAAAATATAAGTTTTATGAATGAAAATGAAATTTTTTTTGACAAAACCATGCAAGATCGGCGAAAAAAAAACATCATATTCGTATTCTATGACCCGAAAATAGGCGATATGTAAAGAATTATCGAAAAACTTGGAAAATTCGGTTTTTCCATCGTTCCGAATAATTATCCAAAATTTTTTTCGATTTATAAAAAACAGGAATCTGACTTCAAATACCTAAACTAAACTAACATTTTTAACCTGTAGTTTGTTCTTAAGATGCATGTAAACTTATTCTAACCTTTGAAGCCCATAAAGAAGAATTTATAGAGATGTTTTCCAAAATAGGCAATAAAGGATGTTTTGTTTTTATCAGAGAAAAACAGACCCATGCTTGCGTGTCTTGTTCTTTCTAATGGGGTTATAAAACAAGTTTTACATAAAGAAATCCTTAATTGTTCAGTGCAATAAAACCTTAAATGCCTCTTAGAATGTACCCGGTTTGGATAGTGTGTTTTTTAGCCGGTTGTCAAAGTATAAAATTGAAATGAGAATGATGATTTTCTTATAAAGTAATATTGTGTCTGATTGTTTATGGAAGAAATCATACTGATGAAAAAAGAGAATAAGTCTTATTTCTATGCCTTCAGTTTTTTCATACATTAAAGTGAGGTATATTTTGCAATAAAAGGATTTTAAAATAAATTATTTAATGGCATTTCTAAGCATGTAAATCTGGAAACAGACCTGATAATAAATTTTATTTAGGCACCGCCTTATTTAAGTAAGAAATCTCCCTTTCAAACAATTCGTTGATAAACTACTCATCATAAATACCTGGTTATCTATTTTTTTTTGATACAAATAATAACAAGATAGCAATAATTTGATTACTTTTTAAATAATGATTTGATTACATTTTTTGCCTGATAAGTAAGTAGCTCTAATACATAATAATAAAATAAGTATTCCAGGAAATAATATGTTATTGTTAAATTTAATTAAACGATGCTATGCAAATAAGTGTTTTTTTAATATATGTATACATACACATTATTAACGTTTAAAGGTTGTTTACCTGTGTAAATGAAACAATTTCGTATAATATTTTAATAATGTTTTATAAATATATGTTTTTAAACCAATAATAAATTATTTTTAAGAAAATAGTCGACTTCAAAAAATTGTAGTGGCGTAGTTTGAATTAATTCTAGGTGGATTAGTATTTTTTATATCATTATTATATTTATGTCTCAAAATTTGTATTTTTTTTTGCTATAGTTTCGAGTGTCCTTGTAGATGCTTCCTGTAACATTTTCGTAATTTTTCCAGTTTGTAGCCTCCTTCCATTAAACCTACTTATCGTAGATATATTTTTATGAGAGCTCTTAGAAGAACCCCCCGCGCTACGTTGAAAATCAAATTAAAATATCTCACTTCTCTCAAATGTTATGTTTATGCAACATTTCGCTAAGCAACAAATTTTTCCAGTTTATCCAGCTATTAAGTGCATTGCAACAAATCTAGCGTGGAAATAATTTTTCGGGATCTTCTTGGGAATACCCTCTCAAAACCACATAAAAATATCTCGTTTTTATAATAGTCTGACAGCATAGTAGGTTTTGGTAACCGATGAAGAGCCATGGCTCCACGAAAATTTTTAATATGTATTTTGACTCACTGATTACGAATATCTAAGGTGGATTCCTAAGAAATGGTAATTTGTTATAAACAAAAATATTGTTAATAATTAAAAAAATTGTTTGGTGAAATAAAAAATAATTTTCGGATTCCTCGGTAGATGGTAAGCAAAAAGTAGCTCTTGTGCCTTTTCCGTTCGACGCATAGTTTTTGAGTTAAAAATCGTTAAACATTTTAAAAATGCAATTTTTTGACAATTTCCAACATGAATAACTTTTGATCAAATAAATATTTTCAAATTCTGCATCCAGTAATTGATAGTTGAAGTCAAAAACTACAAATTGGTATTCATTTCAATGCGAGAATGTAATGTCTATTGCTTTTTACCGCTATAAACTCTAAGCGTTTCATCGACTGTAACATACGCGCCGCCGTGTATGAAGAGATGTGGAAGTCTACTTACAGGTGGTGACCTAGTGCACATAATCCATTATAGCTTTCTCTTATCGTTGCATTAATACTTTAAACACATTTTAATATATATATATATCTACTTTTATTTATTAACTACAAGCATTTAATCATTACATTAATAAACAATAATGCCAGCAAAATGGCACGAAAGCATAATAATCCCTCTTCATAAAAAGGGAAATAAAACTAAGTGCTCCAACTATAGAGGAATTTCCCTACTTAACACGGCATACCAAATCTTATGGAATATCCTATTAAGTAGAAAATTTCCTAGGGGAATACCAAGCCGGATTCAGGAAAAATAGATCGACTATAGATCAGATTTTTACTATAAGGCAGCTACTTGAAAAAGGATGGAATTCAATAGAACTATCCACAATCTTTTCATCGACTTCCGACAAGTATACGACAGCATTAAAAGGGGTCAACTGTGGAATGCAATGGCAGAACTTTCGATTCCAAAAAAACTGATCCACATCGTCAAAGTATGCGTAAATGGCTGTAGATCCAGGGTACGACTAGGTAACCAACTCTCAGAATCGTTTGAAATAAACAGTGGCCTAAAATAAGGAAAGGCACTGTCACCCCTCCTCTTTAATATAATCCTGGAAAAAGTAGTGAGAACAACACAAATTAGAACATAACTAATAACAGTAAATAGACCAAAATTACTACTAGCATACGCGGATGACATTGATATTGTTGGAAACACCGTCATCAATGTAAAGGAAACTTTCAACAAAATAGAGATAGAGGCAAGGAAAACCGGTCTAATGGTCAATGAGGAGAAAACCAAATACATGTGCATAAACAGACAAAAGAATCGCTATAGAATAGGACAAAATGTAACTATAGATACATATAACTTTGAAAGAGTGGAGCGTTTTAAATATCTCGGAGCGACAGTCACCGAAGATAACGAAATCACAGAGGAGATAAAAGGGAGAATTCAGGCAGCAAATAGATGTATGTATAGTCTCAACAACAGCATCAAATCCAAGAACCTTACACGAACCTCAATAATCAGGATATATAGAACAGTGATTAGACCAGTGCTCATGTATGGCTGTGAGACGTGGACGCTGACAAAATCAATGGAAATGAAACTTAGATGTTTTGAGAGGAAAATCCTTAGAAGGATTTTCGGACCCTATCACGACCCAAATAATAATCAATACCGAATAAGAAGAAATGCCGAGGTCAAACAGATATATAACGCTAGCGACATCGTACAAGAAATTAAATCCCAATGCCTAAGATGGGCTGACCATGTCCATAGGCTCCCTAATAACCGCCTTACCAAGTTAATTTGGGAGGAGGCCCCGACAGGGAAAAGACCCTTAGGACGCCCAAGAATGCGATGGAGAGATAACATACGGTCAGATTTAAGAACAATGGGGTTACCCACTGACCTAACTATCATGGACGACCGTGTGAGATGGAAGCAAGTTGTGTAGTCAGCCAAGACCCACCCCGGGTTGTAGGGCTACTAAAGAAGAAAAGAAGAAGATTAATAAACAATACGTAACTTCACTTATTATAACTATGTTTTAGAGCAGACGGGTTGATGTCTGTTCTGCGATGGTTTACCAGATCAAATAATGAAATTTCCTGACAATGTCCTTGACTTTTCAGTAAAATTTCTGACATTTTGTCTACATGTAAGTGATTTGTAAAGGCAGCTTGATTTTTAAAATATTTGTAATCCAAGCACAAAATGCGACGTTGAGCGAGTGTTAATGGGAGCGCAGCGGATTAAGGAGAGAAATAGACTTTCTATATCTTCTGTTGAAGCTCGACTCTTGATACACATTAATTTAAAGAATACATCATGTGAATAATTTCATAAAATGGTTATAAAAGACCAGCAGTTGCTAAAAGAAATATCAAACAATAAAAAGTACGACACTAGTTGGTCAAAAAATTTAATTCATAATTCATTCATTTTAGTTAAGGTTTCATTATTTTATTTTTTGTTACTAGAATGATTAAGAAATATATTTTTTTATTACTTATATTTCCCTCTTTCAATATCAAAAAAATCCTGACAATTACAGGTTTTCCCTGTTTCTCTGACAGAGAGCCAAAATTTCCAACATGTCAGGAAAATTCCTATTAGCTGGTAACCCTTGTTCTGCATAATAATAACAATCCCTTCTTAAAATGTGGCATAATGAATAAAATACAATATCGTACTGTAGTCAGTATATTATACATATTTTATTAATAGTACATGAGTTAGATAGTATTTTTAAGTTTAGCGATTAGAACAATTATGATCTCATTAATGTCTTTGTGAGCTAATAACTAAACAAGTTGCAACATCGTAGTGACGCTACCGCCTGTACTTTCGTTTACGTGCTTTGTTGAGAGTTATATTAGAAATAAACAAATTGCTGAGGCTAGTAATATTAGTAAATCTGAAGAAGATAATTTTTTAACATTGATTTGTCCATTATTTGTCCAGAAAATAAAAATGCATAAATTTAACGAGTACTGACCAAGGTAGGTGTCGAATACGCGACGCTGCCGATTTGCATCAGGACATGGTGTTTTGTCGCTTGGATGTAACAGCCAAAGAAAGTAAAATTACTTTATAACAAACTTTATGGATATAATTTTAGACTTCATACATATTATTAAGTTTCATACAACTTTAAATAAACATTAATTTAATATAAAATGTAATTATTAAATGCGATTGATGTAATTTTTGGATTTGTTTAAGCATTATATGACCAATGAGTGCTATAAAAAATATAAACATAAAAACCTTAAATAATTTTAAAGTTAAAAATGAAAATCTCAAGAGAGAAAATAGTGATCTAAATAAAACTAATATTGAGGAACGTAAAAAAGTTAAGCTTAGTCAAGAATCAATATTAATGCAGTTATCGACAAGATGCTTCAACAATTATGTGATAGAAATATATTATTTGCGAGACAACATCGTGCAATTGAAATTCTCAACTACATCGGATGGAATCATGAGCACGTGCTGAAAAACTTTATACACATTAAAGTTTGTTAACTTTGAAAATCAACTATTACGTTCAATGCTTTATATCGCATGCAAGGAAATATATGAAAAGTATTAACATTAAAAAAAACTGAAGCAGTAACTATCAACGAAAGCTATTATGGATTATGTGCACTAGGTGAGTGCCTGTAAGTAGACTTCCACTTCCCTTCATACACAGCGATGCGTACGTTACGACTGATGAACCGCTATTTGTTTATAGCGTTGAAAAACAATGAAAATATTACATTTTCGTATTGCGATTTTCCCAGCTTGTAGCTCTTGATTTGAACCATCAATCGCTGAGCGTAAAATTGTTATAATTTCTTTATAACAAATTACAATTTTTTGAGAATCCGGCATCGATATTCGCAATCAGGGGGTCAAAATACATATGAAAAACTTTGGTGGGACCATGTCTTTTAATCTGCGACGAAACCCCATTAAGTTCCCCGACTATTAAAATTTTGCGAGAAAACGTCTTTCTAAAAAACTCGAATTTGCTAATGTAATATTTAAAATACGTATTACTCCTATATTTTTATCATAATATCTCATAGTTTCACCATGAGGTTTCTTTTGAACACTAAATATAAATTTTAAATACTTTAAGCAATCCAGTCTTAATTAATTTTAGAATTTTGACAAGGTTACAAGGCAATTCATGTTAAATATGGTGTTTTCATGCAAATAAGGATGTTATGGTATTCACAAGAAGGTTAAATATAAAGAAAAAAATAGTTTTCGTTATTGGGGAATTATTTTCTTATTTGTCAATAAACACCTCCTGGTGTCTGCTTATATATTCTAGTTTATCTGAAATTCTTAACTATTGAAGTCAGTCCATTGATATCCTTTAGTTTGTTCAGATGGAGACCTACATATCACCTGCGCCACATTTAAGTGTGCTTGGCATAAAACATTGCATGAAATCTAGTGGCTTCGTTTTCTTCATTTTACCTATAGAGTATTGGTTGTTCAGCAGTTGAATAGCTTTTGCATTTAGGTGAAGGTGGATCTTGCTTCTATACTTGTCCGCACACTTTTTGATCCTTTCTTCACAGTTTGTATGTGGATATTTCTATCAGTGTTCCGAACAATCCATTCATTATGTTTTGGAAAGTTTCACGCCCTTAACGTTGGAGTCACTGACACAACCCCATTGGTGAATTCCATGAAGCCATACGGGTTTTAAAATTTGTTTATATATAACTTGTTGGAAATACAGTTTTAAGGCTTCTTCCTGCCATCATGTTATATTCTATTTTTAATTTGGTTCTTTCCTTTTTAAATAGTACTACCCCCCATATTTAGCATCAAAAATCATATCAAGATATGTGGCATTGAATATAGTAAACCGTTTTTTTTTATATTTGGTGGAAGAAGTTCTGTTACAGCCTTTCGTTAGTAAGTTTACTTGGATCCATTTAAATTCTCTTAATCTTCGATTGTAAGGTCGAATATTGCATTGCATTGTTGGCTTTCTATAGTTTTTATGAAAACTTTCTTAATCTTGATTTACTGTAAAAAGCCAGATTCGTCGGCAAAAGTGATATCTTCTTATATTGGTAGGTCACTGGTAGATAGCAAATTCAGGATAGGTCTAAGAAAACTACCCTGAGGCATTCCCGCTTCTATTTCTTTTAATTTAAAGTGCTCATTTTCCTTTTTTTTTTAAATTACTAAGTGTCAATTATTCTATGTACTTGGTCTGTTGTTAACTGGATTTGCCTGAATCCAAATTTCCTGATAAAATATTCAATTGAAGTAGGGAAATGCAAAATTTTTAGCCAACCAAATTGAATGTGCCATATTTTATTTAGATTAAATAATTTTAAAGGAGTAATCTATGCTTTCAAAAACCCTCCAATACCACTATTGAAAAAAATCGGGAAATGTAAAATTTTTAACTCACTATCTGCCATATTCAATTTTAAAGAAAATGCTCTTTCGCTTTCTAATGCCAGGAAATAATTTGAATTTCAGAATTTTTCTTATTATAAGAATATTAATCAACAAAAATATCTTTTAATATATCTTGCATTGGTAAATTTTATTAGAAATACCAGGAAATTCGTATTACGGATTTTATAAATTAGGGTTAAATGGTTCCCATTTCTGCATTATAAACTTCTTAAATTAAACAGCTACAACACAAACCTTTCTTTTTCTTTCCGTTTAGTGCGACAAAAAATTAAAACGTGTAACCTCAAATAAAAAAAGCTGCTGCTTCAAATGCCACCACATGTTTCGTTCAAGTTCTCGGAAGATATTTGTAATGCAAATGTATCGTTATGAAGAAAACTTAAAAATTCATTGTTATGATCCCAAATTAAACAGGATGAAACGCTAAATTTCGGAGAAACTACTGACAAGTTAGATTTACTGAAAACGTTAATATTGTCTCAGCCGGATGAAAGGCAAATAAAAGTTTTGTTTTACGGAAACCAGTTTTATTTAAACTAGAATCGGATGTAGAGGGTTGTAAATGTGAGGTGAGAGATACATAAAAAAATTGTTTAGATTACATAAATATGTGGCAGAGAAGGCAGAGCTTTTTCTGAAATACTATTAGTTTATTTGGAAATCAATATCGTAATCTATATAATGTGGAAATTTGATATTTTATCTTTTATTTTATAAAATATGGGGTAGAATCAATGGTAGGTCGGTCTTATTTGCATTCTTTTTTTATAAATATTAACAACCAGATTTACTAAGAAAATTTAAGAGTTAAACTCGACCTAGTTGCCATGAAATTTAAATCTTTTAGTCGGCTAGTTTTGTTTTGCATATGATCTTTTAATAATTTATATTTCATATGTCAACAAATAAACGCTTATTAAGAATCTTGTGATAAAGCCTTGAAATATGTAAGGGAAGTAGTTGTATCCCGAAAAAAAAATTCTCCATTTTTGCCAGTTCAGTAATAAGAAAAAATTATTTTTTTCTAGTTGTATTTTTAGGGTGGAAAACTCGCTTGACTTATTGTTGTTCTTGTCAGTGTAAGCCCTCTACTGTCAATTTAGGTCGATTTTAAAATTGAACAATGCTAGTGAATCCGGCTCTTAATTTTTTAATGATTCAAAATCGGAAGTGTTACGTAGTACTTTTCTCTAATTGGCAATAATGAATCATAAACCTGTTTCATTTGTTTGTATAATAAAAATAAATGTTATTGTGTGTGTATTCTTCGAATACAATATTAACCTTGTCTTGTGGTGTTGTAGAACTAAAAATATATACAATAAATTGGAATGTTTTTTTTATTGTTTTTCTGATGCATATAAATTGTCTCATTAATAAATTGACGGGTAATATTAATATCAGGTTTGATAACCTATATTAGAATTTTAAAGGTAAGGTTATAATAAGCAATATTGATATATTGATAAGTTTTTATAATTTTTACAACGCATGATAAGTACCCAAAAAACATCACTATTTGGTTTCAACTTAGAATCTGTATAAATTTAAAATCCTAGTATCAGATTCTTTTTTAGAAAATGGTTGTTTTTTTAACAGGATGAGTCCACTATCTAATAAAGTAAGTTTATTCCTTTTAGGTAAAATTTACCAAGTAACTATGTTTACTGCGTTATATGGTTAACATAATATATGGGACTGTACAGGGTGTGCAAAAAAGCGAGAACAATATAAAATTGTATGACTTAGAAACTTTGTTATTAGGGGTTTCATATACCTTAACTTTATTTTTTTTTTAAGATAATTGCATTTAAGGAAAAAAGCCTCGTTTTCTTAATTTTACCACAAATGTATCATCAAGAAAGGCCAAAGCTAAATAAAGACCATTTCTACTAAATATTTGAAATAAAAGCTACAGGGTGTTCAACATATTTGTCCAAATTCGAACAATTTTCAATTAAAATATATCACTTTTTTTAAATGGTGCTTCCTGTATTTTTTTATTTTATTTTATAGACTAATAACAACTCTGCAAATTTTGCTCACTATGTATTATATCTGTTCCTAATAGTTTTTGAAATAATTCGATTTTTTACTTTTTCTTATTCTTTTTTATTATTTATTTTTAATCTATATACGTACATAGACTTTTTAAAATTTGGCAGTTTACTGAAGTCGATGGGGGCAATTCGGCTAAAATATTTTCAAGATTGTGGCATTCGCGGCTACACCGGAACTTAATACCTTTTTGCTTATTTTAAGTGGAATACCCTATATGTTATTTCATTTTTAAATTCTATGCAAAATTATAGATATGTTCTTGTATAATGTCCTATATCTAAGTCTGCTTGTGATGTATTTTAAATTTTATTTCCAAAATGGCGCTAGAAGACCTAACTGTAATTATCAATGCCTCCTATATGAAAGTCTTTATTATTTAATTGTAGTTGGTTTTCTTTTAGAATGTACTAGTATACTGGGTTGATATTTTGATAATAAATAAGTACAGGGTGATCAAAACTAATATTAAATATTAACTTGAAAAAATTGTTAAAAGTAATTTTTTTTAAACGTAAACCCCTTATTTTTATAACGTTATCTCATTTAGCATTAGAAATTAGGGTGACTTTGAATAAAGTTGCCTATTCAAAAAATTTGTAGTTTTTCAAATATTGGCAATTTAATATTTTTGTATTGTAAATATGCCATACGGCTTTTAAATTTTATTATTAGTCCGCCATGACGGCGAATGCGATGAAAAAAAAACTATAGAGCACTACAGAAATATCACTATTTCTTGCCATTTAACAATAATTAATAAAAATCATTCCGGGGCATTTAAACTATACTCATGAAGATTATTTAAGTGTGTTTATTATCTGTGGGAGATGTAACAAAATTTTATTAAGAACATGTCAGACATTTGCTGATAGATATCCAGATAAATAGAAAACGTCATGGAACAGTGTTAAACGAATATTGGAAAATTTCAAATTTAAGGCTAAAATGCACAAAAAGAAACCTATTGTCAATGATGAAAATGTCAAAATTGCAGTTCTGGGATATTTTACAACATATCTTATGACATATTTAAGACAAGTGGCTTTACAAGCAGGAATCTCGAGGACCTTAATACATAGAATTCTGTTGAAACACAACTTATTTAAAATCTTTGTTTCGACACTTAAGAGATACTAATTTGTCGATAAGAATCCAATTTTGCGAATTTATATTAAGGATGATACAAGACGACCCTCGATTTTTGAACCACAGAGTTTGGACCGAGGAAGCAAAGTTTACGAAAAATGGCTTTTTAACAGACCCCATTTTTCATTTTTCGAGTGATTCAAATCCTCATATAGTAAGAGTGCGGAATTTTCAAGAAATCTGGCAATTGAACGTATTTTGTTCTGTAAGAAATGATGAAATAGTGAAACTATATTTTTATGAAGAAAACTTAAGTGGTAATTCATTAATAATACAAAACAAATTATGTCTCCATTTTATATTATGTATTAACTTTTGTAGGAGAAAGATATTTAAATATTCTAGAAGTGTTAGACAATCAATAATGTTTAAGCAATTTACCTCTGGCGGAACATAGGCAAATTTTTTACCAACATGATGGCGCCCTATCACACAGAACCGTTCCATTTGCTACCTTCTTATAAGCAACATTTTATGAGAAGTGAATTGTCAACCATGAACCTTGTCTGTGGCCTCTTCTTCCTCCTGATTTGACAGTCTTAGATTATTTTATATGGAGAACGATCAAAAATATCGTTTATTTGTAATCTAGTGACAACGATGCTTTCGAAGTTTATCTCCAGATTCAGTTAGAGTGGCGACTCATGACGAACTAACTCGGAGATGCGAAAAAAAATTTTGGAACTTAAGGGTGGAACATTTATTAAAATGTTAAATTGCCAGTATTTCAAAAACTGCAAATTTTTGGAATAGACAACCTTATATAAAACCTCCCTTATTTTTAATGCTAAATAAGGATTTATATTAAAAAAAATTTAACGATTTTTTTAAGTTAATATTTAATGTTAGTTTTTGATCACCCAGTATTTATTTATTTTCAAAATAAAAACATTAAACTAAATCCCCACAATTAAATAATAAAGGCTTTCTTATAGGATAGATTCATAGTTATGTCTGAGCTTGCAAACGCAATTTTTAATATAAAATTTAAAATATGTCAAAAACAATTAGATTTGGGTAGAGGACACGAAATATGTCTATATTTTGCGTAGAATCTAAAAATGAAATAATATATAGGACATTCCATGTAAAATAAGCAATAAGGCATCAATTTTCTGTAAAACCGAAGGTTCTAAGATAATTTTAATAAGACGAAATAATCACTTTGTTTCATTTCAAGAGTTCTGTATTAAATTTATAACCAGACTAAACATCTGTTTTTTTGGGCCACCCAGTATTAGCATTCTAGACACCGCCTACGACCAAAATTTGTATATGTTGTCCCATATTTTATATCTTAAATAGACTTTTGCGGAAATGCAATACTTGATAATCGTTTAGAGCAGCTTGCACATGAATAAATATTTAAGTGTTGGTTCTAATCTCCATCAAATATTTGTACTAGCCCGTGAAGTATAATATTTTCGAGAATAAGAAGTCTTATTTAAAAACAAATAGGCAGTATTTGTTAAACAAGGGATTTTCTGTTTTGTGAATACCTATTTTGACATTGTAACTGATCTGCGTCATCGTGACCTATCCACAAACTAATATTTTAAATAGAAAAATGAAACAAACCATTTTTATAACAATTAAACTGATAACATTGGTGTTCAGAGTTATTATTCCCTTTAATCAATGCAATTTATGTCTGTCACATTTACTGCTAACATCTCTGACGTCGTTGATATTTCGAACAGATGTTACACGATATTCCAGTTTTGCATGATAATCCCCTTCTGGAGATACCCTTAATTGATACAGTGTCAAGTGACTCACTACTCAAATGTCATTCTCTATGACTTCATTGATTTATTTTATTGTGTTCATTATTGATGACACGTGTCTTGAACTAAGGGTAGCTTTTGTCATTAAGGATATGTACTGAAATAAACGGGGTGTGTTAAATTTACTTGTTAATACTTAATATCTTCTTCGAGTATCACATGAACTGTCCTTGAAAATAACATGAATACAAATGATATAAATAAAAAGTTCCATTAAAAACGTACATATATAAAAATATAGAAATATGTAATTTCAAGTCAAGTTCTCTCTACGCTATGTTGATAATTCACGCAGGTATAGCATCTGATGTTCTTTAACTAAAATCTTTTAAAGCGCTCTTCCTATTTTTATTATTTCCGATTAGTGTACTACTAATGTGTTTGTATCAAAAGAGATTATTTTCTTCGTTGATCTGAATTAGGTATTAGATATGTGCACTCCACTATAACACCGCCCCACAAAAAAGTGTCTTGAGCTAGAAACAAGACCCATCATTTGGTATAGATTTTGAGCTTCTGATCACAAATTTAAAGGCCGTTTTATCGTGTTGTCCTTGGTTGTCACTAACTTCTAAATTTTCGAATTTTGAGAAAAATTATTTTTTTTAATCATATGATTTTTTTGAAAGGAAAATAGGCAAAAAATATAGTTTAGGGTATTGTGTTGAGTTTTTTGGAATAACAATTTATTTAGTTCAATAAATTTAGGCAAATTACTGAAAATGCCGATATTCATGTTGTGGCGAATGTTACTATAACATTAACCAAGTTAAAATCGACAGCAACTTCGGAACATCTTTCTTCTATCGTAGGTACTACTTAAAAAAACAGTGTGTCATAAAATAAAATTTCGAACGATAGTTTATTCCATTAACATAAAAAGGTACTTAGATTAGCAAGCTCTTTTACTTTCAAAATATCATTTTATGGGCGCTCTTGTTCTTTTTTGTTTATTTGATGGTATACTTCTTTTGGTTATCCAATATTGGTTGGCCATCATATTGACATCCTATCTTCTTTGGTATCTGCGTTCCATTTCTTTTATATCGTGATGCTACCTTTTACCTTGTTCTTCACTGCATTCAAGATGAGAATCCCAAAAGTACAATTTTAAATTCATCTAGTAACCTAATTTTTCACGATTCTTAATCAATGTAGTTACGAATTGCTTGTAATTTTTATTTTTTTGATTCTCAAAAAAATTTTTTAGAACAGTTCTGAAGATCCACGCTGTTTTATCATCCTATATTCTTTTTGTAGTAAAAATGTCATCTGTCGGTAGCTTTCGAATGTGTGGTCCATCAAGAATGCCGGCATTCAGTTTTGTAGGTGAAATGTGCTGAAATTCTTTCGTAATATAGTTAAAACAATTTCCTTCTTTGTTTAAGGTGGGAGTAAAATTTGTGATCCATCTGATAAAGACTCTTTGATGAGTTTATCTACCCAGGTATCACCTCGTTTCTTGTGGGCCATTTTTTTGTTTGTAATGTTTCTCGATATCTTGATTGTTTCAGAAACACAAGAGGCAAGGATTTTTCGTAAATTTCCACAAATTTTTCACGGATGATCAGAATATTTTATTTTTTCTAGCAAGATTATCGTGTTCTTCTTTCATCGTGACAAAATGACTGGCTGGAACTGAAGCGTAAACATTCTAGTTGTGAAGTAAAACTGTTTTTAAGCTCCGAATAGATGAGTCGATAAAAAAGCCCCGTTCTTCATTTTTATAACAATTTGACTTCAACTTGTTTATTAAACCCTCAGTGTCAAGGCAGTAAACTAACGAAGATTTTTCATGGATACAAAAATACTTACCAAAACTTAAATCTCCGCCACGATAAAAGG
This sequence comes from Diaprepes abbreviatus, assembly GCA_034092305.1. NCBI lineage: Eukaryota > Metazoa > Arthropoda > Insecta > Coleoptera > Curculionidae > Diaprepes > Diaprepes abbreviatus. Next base: position 3,849,599 of record JASJET010000260.1, on the reverse strand, counting down.
AATCAGTTACTTCTTTGGATGGTTTTTTCTTATTTACCTTTTGAATGTTCGAGATCTTTCACAAGATCATTCAGTTCATCCTATACCAACGTTTCAAGTTTTTTTGATTCCTTGTCATTTGAAAAAGAGGTGTCATCAGTTTTTTATTCATTTTCATCGCTAATTGCCTCATCGTCACTTGCACAAACATCTTCATCAGTTTTTTTCAATAGGCATATGGTTTTTAGGGATAATTACAGCTTTTTCTACAGACGAAACTTCGCATAATGAATTTTTGACTGTGTTGTTCCATTGAAGCTGGAAAAATCATCTGTATCGCAAAAAGAAGAGTTAGCTCTTCTTCTAGGTTGCGGCTATATTGTAGATTTGTTATATTTAAGATATTTCCAGTCCTTGCTTTCTTCTCATCGCAAAAACATGTTATAACATAAAGAAACGTTCGTACACATCCTTGGCTTTATCATTCATCATCTGCTAATTGTTTTGTACTTCATATTTGCCATATACGTAGTAAAAGAGATCCGAGTTCTTATCGTAATTATATTTTATGATGTCAGAGATACTCGTTCGAGAAGTACGAGTTTTGTGGCATTTGCTGTTTTGTTGCTTTTTTTTCGTGATTCAGGTAAGTCCACCGTCCTGAGAGTGATAGTCCTGATGCCTCTCCAGGCCTAAGTATCAGAGTTTTCTGACATTAATGAGTTCAATATCAACTCATCGTCAGAAGCACTTCATCCTCACACCCTCACGTTTCTTGCAGGTCAGCGAGCCTTGGCTGGCTTCGTTACTGTGGTGAACCGAAACGCGGATCATTCTATATATGTTCTTGAGAGGTAGTTGTCATCTCACTCAGTATTCGTCACAGCAGCAAGTTTGCTTGCAGTCCTGCTCAATTATGGAAATACGTTCAAAAGTAAAAAACATCCTAACAACATATTGCTATTACGCTTTTTTTCTCATGTAACTGCACAAGAACTAAGCGTCTTGGAGTTGTCTAGCTAACGACCTTTAAACTTCGGATAGATGCTTGAACAGGGAATAAGATTCTTTTGCAGTTGTCAGCAATGAAAAACAAATTTTGCGATGTTGTATAATTTAAGGTACTAACTGTAAGATCTGCCGGTAGTTATTGAGTTGAATAAATGGTTGTCCTAGAAAATTCAGCAGAAAACATATCAAATTATACCTCTTGCCTATTTTTAACTTAATTTTGAGGTAATGTGAAAACTAGGGACAAAACGATAAAACGGCCTTAACACACTTTTTTTTGCGAGGCTGTGTAATAAAATTAGTGAATCTGACTACAAAATACGGAAATAGAAGTGATACAATAATGAGAGAATCTAACATTATAAATTTATTTATTAAAATGATCTATCGTCATGATCATAAACCAGTATACCACAATAGGGAAGACGTACGATAAATAATAAAATATAATAAATCATAAAGGATAGTGATACAATAACGCATACTTAATGCAGTTGGAAATTAAAATTAATTAATCCCTGAAATGTTCTGCCGACAGCTGAATAATATAATATTTATAAATATATTTCTTGTCTATCACGCAGCGAAAGGTAGACGTGATATGTCATGCAACATGTGTAATAAATTATTTTTGATGGCTGGAAACGGTACTTTTCATGTACTGATCTGCTTATCGTCATATGCAGGAAAATATATTAATTGTCAATTTTATTAGATATTTTTTTGTGTCAAAGTATATCAATAATAAAAAAAAACAGATTGAGGTTAGTGTAATGATGTGTGAAATACCACACTTCGACGAATAGATTATACTTGACAACTAGCTATAAAGCAAAAAATGTACACACTAGTTTCTCTAGGGCAGACACATATTTTTAAATTAATCAACACCTGGCAGATCTTAATACATTCGATAATATAATATTACCTCTAAACCTCACTTCTCATCATCTGTTTGCAATGTATTGTAAATGAGTAACACGTATAAATAATTACTAAAAAGTTGGGGGTGAAAAATGAATCCAGCTGCATTAAATTGAATCCTTATGTTATCGGCAACCCCTGTCTAAAATTTCAGTCGCTCGTTCTTAACCATAAAAATTGATTAGCATGGTTACAAAAAATGTTGTTGACAACCTATTGTGTGGAACCCAATAAATTTTATTGTATTGTTTATTATGGATGGGCTGTAAAGAACACTTTGGAACCATTGTGTAATAAGCATCAGGCTACGAACCCTTATTTTGTTATTTCTAAATATATGTCGATACTGAATCATACGTTATAAAATATGAAATATAAAAACAAAGAAAAATTTTGGATCTCAAAATTGCTTTATTCGTCAAACTATGATGATGAACCCATTTCAAAATCAATTTTATATTATACTTTTCTGAAGAATAATCCAGTATCAATTTATTCCTTCTTTTATTTATTTTTTTTTTTTTCATTTCTAGCTTAGTATATAAGAATTACTTTTTATAAGCCGATAAAACTGAAAGTCTTCTTCAATGATCTGATAAAATAAAATTGGGGAAAGGCAAGTATTTTTTTTTCTGTTATATAGAGTGTTCTTAAAGTGGAGTTATTTATTTTAACAGCTTGTAAGAGAAATCGATTTACCAAAAATTGATAAAAAATTATTAACAATTATTTATTATTTATAAATTTAAAAATTGTAATACAAACCTTATTTCATGATATTTTCAACCACTGCATTGTAAAAACTTTGTTTACTACACTTGTTCTACAAAAAGTACTCAACATTATCACCACTTGTTCAGTTAACGCTAAGTCTTGCTTGACGTGTCCATCACTGACTACACGCGTCACAAATAAAATGTGCTGTTGAAGTTCTTCCACTGTATTAACTTCCTCGTCGTTATAAACTAACTTTATTAAATAGCCCCACAGAACAAAATCGCAAGGATTTAGATCCGGAGAACGTGCAGGCCAAGAAATGGGTCCATTACGCTCTATCCATGTATTAAAAAGCATATTATTTAAATGGTCGTGAACTTCTCGTCTGAGATGTGGCGGGACATCTTTTAATAATTGTAGCGGATTGTTTGGAAGGAAGTCTAAATAATTTTCACCTATCAGTCGATTTGGAAAAAAGTCAGGCCCTATAAGCATGCCATTTACTACCCCAGTCCAAATATTTACTGAAAATATGTGCTGAAAATGACTTCTTTTCACTGTGGATTTTTTACTACCCAAATATGGTTATTGTGGAAATTATTTACTCCATTTCTTGTAAATGTAGCCTCATAGGTAGCCAAAAGAAATTTGGTAAAATTGTCCTTTATGTTGTATTGATGTAAGAGTCAGTGACTACATTCAACTCTTCTAGGATAATTTTCTGATTGCAACGCTTGTACCTGTTAATGGTACGGATAAAGTTGTTCTTTTCGTAAAGTTTTCCACACTTTACTATGAGAAACTTCTACTTGACCTGCTATGGATCTGGTGCTCGTTGTTGGACCGTTTTCGACAATTTCTAAAATTTATTCCTCCATCTCAACCATTTCGCCTGGAGGAAGTCTTCCAGCATGATCTCCTCGTTGTTTCTTTAAATACCCGGTGTCGCGAAGTCTTATAACTAAATTTACAAATATCAGCGGAGATTTCGTAAAGGAAATCTCTCCATGTACAAACGACATGCTGCGGCTGCATTTTGTTAGCATTCCCCCTAAGTTAATACTACGTCCATTAGTTCATTGTTTTCATAAACGTTTGCTATTTTTATTGCATAATACACCCACAAATGAAAAATGATATCATCCACTACTATATGAATTATTTAGCACTGGTCAAATTGAAAATCGCTTTCAAAACAGTCTAATAATTACATACAAAAAATAGGCTTACCCTGTAAACAAAATTTTTGCAATGCAGTGGTTGAAAATATCATTAAATGATGTTTGTATTACAGTTTTCAAAATTTTTTAAATAATTGGTAATACTTTCTTCGTTTGTCAACTTTTAGATAAACGATTTTTGGTAAATCGATTTCTCTTTACGAGTTATACAAGCTGTTAAAATAAATGACTCAACTTTGAGAACACCCTGTATATTAAATATATTTCAAAATTAGTCATTTTATTTTATATATAATTTTGACGATCAACAAAAAATTTTTTATAGGAAAATAACTATTAATACTAGTCAATATAGACGTCTAGATTTGTTCTTTCCGGTAAGGATTATGTTTTCAACATCTCTCAGTTTACAGAAAAAAAAGTTGCCTCTAATGGCGAAGTTCATGCACTATTCATTGGCCGCACTAAAGTATATGACCTAGTACCAATAAACTAACTATGAAGGGACAAAAAAATGCTCAGAAAATATGACTATAATCCATGCAATATCACGATTTTGTCATTCATCTATTTCTGGAATTAAATTAGGCAGTGAACTCTCTGACGGCTCTGCAGTGACAAAAGAACTGTGACAAGGGGCATCCCATCCCGTTCTATTGAAAGTCTGGCTGCACAAACACTGAAAAATTGGCGAAGATCATATCTAGAAAGGTGAAATCAACGATGCGGCCATATTCTACATAGTACCAGGCGCGGATCCAAGAGGGGGGGGGGGGCGGTGAGGCCCCCCCCCAAGAGCTTTGAGTTTATAAAAATGAACCCGATTTTTCCTCTTATACTACAGTTTATTTAAGAACTAGAGAGTAATAAATCATTTTTTACCCTTTTTCTCTTCACAAACTACCTGTGTTCTTTAGTCCGGTGTCTTTAGCAAAATCTGTTAAGACACATATATTTTTCATAGGAATGGGTTAGAAATTTTATAATCAAAAATACCAGTCTATAATAATGGACTAAAATTCAGCCTTATTCTCTCAAAAAATTTGAAGTTATAAATTAAATACTTACAAAATATCCATTGTCAAAAATACAAAAAGGTAAACATATATAAAAAAATACATTTGTCCGTATAATATAAAAATATTTTTGGGGCTATCAGTCATTTTATTATTAATTAAAAACATTTTTAGGGTATTTGACGTTTCAGTTTATTTATTTCTTAACCATCTGCAGAATTACAATTAAACACTAAAAAGGGAATCAAATGTAATTACTTTTCATATAGTTAAAATAAGACCTACTTATTTTTTTTCTATTGTACTGATATCTTAATTTAATTTACTTTATTATATGGAAATATGATAGCCCCAAAAAATAAGATAAACATGTTAATTCTACACGCTTAAGGAAAAGACACAAATACAATAATAAAATAATAAAAAACTTACAGCTAATTAGAATTAAATATATATAAAATTAAAGAGTGGGACACACTAAAATAAAAATTTAAAAAAATATGAACAACATTAAACAATAAAATACAACAAAAACAAAAATTTAAATAATAAATTGTGTTTACACTAATAAACACTACGTATCTAATTCCTATTCAAAGTCAGTGAAACTATCTTGCTCAAATTAATTATAATTGGTTCCTCTAACTCACCGATCATGAGATCGAGTTCTCACATTTTGTTTTATTCTTTTATTATATGGATTTTTCCCAATTTTCCGCAGTGACGTTATTCAAAAATATCTTTCAAAAGTTTAGTTAAATTACTAATTTTGTTAATTGTGTTATTTCTAACAATTTTACCTTTTACTTGAGAGATATATTTACTTCTCCAACGGACGTTTCCGGACGATCTATAGGAACAGATTTTCTATCTGGTTTTTCCCAGCAAAAATTAAGTTCTCTGAGCAATTTCCAGAGATCAATTCTTTTAATTTCATTTAAATCGCGATCTTTATTGATTTTAGTTAGAATTTTTTAGACGGGGAATCTGCTTCTCATAATAAAATGTATATGCAACCCCTTTAATTGCAGTTTTCATCTCTTCTTCCAACGAGGTTTTTCATCTGCCTGTGATCGAATGTGGCTTGGGAGTACTAACAATTCCAGTCGTTTTTTCTTCTTCAGTATTCGGTACATAGTAGCTTTTCCAACTCCTGTTATGTTGGAACACATCTCAACAGAGCTTTTAACATTATTATCTAGATATTGATATCTTAAGGCATCAAAAACATTTATCGTTTTTCGTTGAGAAAAAAAGAGCCCTGGTTTACCGATTTTGGAATAAATATAGAGGTGAAAGCACTATCTTTTGGGTCTCTCACTAATCTCAAATAATATATAAAAACAAGCGCAAACAAGATAAATCACTAAGAACAAACTGTAAGGTGTACTTTGCTCAGTGACAGAAATTCAATTTAACTATCAGAATTTTTATGTTGTAGTAAATTTATAAAATATATTGAAATACAATGAAATATAATTAGATTTACGGCAGTTCTCAGTTACCAGCGGCACTGGAGCAGGTACGTTGGAGGTTTCGGTAACAGTTTTATTACTCTCTTTACTTCTTGAATGTGTATGCTTGTGATCAGCCCCCCCCCCCCCCCAAGAGCTCAGAGGTAAGGAAAATAGAACCGATTGTCTTCTATATTAGGAATGTATATGCTGCTGACACCCCCCCCCCCCCTCACGCGCTGACAACTTGTTTTTCTTGCCATATTGTACTTTTGTGATATCACCGCCCCCCCCCCAAAAGAGAGGCTGGATCCGCCCCTGCATACTACATTTTGCAGATGATTTCTTTCATAATAAAGAAAGTTTAAAATTCTTGAATACCGATTTACCAATGTCGGTAAATATGTCAAAAATCAAATATATTTGCATTGGAGGAGATACTAATGATTTACTTCTACAGGATATATCACCGGAAGAACGGAGAAAGAGAGAGAGAAATTGAGGAAAAAATTGTAAAAGAAAATTCACTACTTTGATAAAAAGATGTGACAAAACAACTGAAAAGAAACCTTTACAACGTGACTTTTAAGAGTGTCGTCCTCAATGGTTGTGAATTCTGGCGTAGAATATTATAAACTATACATATGTACACATAGTTTAGACTATCATGTTGCTGATTGTTTCGTTCATCCAAATTTTAATTTATGCCAAAATAGTGAAAGTTAGACTTTTAAAATTTACGTGTCGATGAATAAATGGCTTGTTTCTTTTTAATAACAAAATTACTTTAAAAAATTAAAAAGTCCTATTATCGGCAGTATTTACATATTTAGAAACGGTGTACACAAGTGAAATGAAACCGGAACAATAGTTTTTGAAAAATCAAGAACACCGAGCTGTGAGCAAGGATTTTCAAAACCTTTCCACAATGATTCCTGTCAATTTAAATAATGAACAAACCCTTTGGTTAACTTACAGACAATTTAATCATTTTGAACGTTAGTTGTTAGTAGCATATTTCTCTGGTCTTGTAATAAATATTTTATTATATATTCATAATCTGCTTTCCATTATTTTACCGAAAATTTTCTTCTGCGAGTACTACATATATAATCATTAAATTCACGTGAATGATATTTGTCCTTCTTCTGCTCTTGTCTTTCTCCTATGCGATAAATTAGATATACCATTGTTAGTCTTTAATTATGAATAAATACAAGTGTAATTACCAAAAAAAAAGGTTAATCTCTCCCTGAATTTGATCACGATACGCCATTGTTAAACCATTAAATTAATCACGCAAATATACGATATCAATAACATTGCAGAAAAATCCCAAGCAAAAATTTCGGAATACTAGAAGTCATCTAACGTAAACCCAAATCCTTTCACGGATTCACAAAACCTATACCAAAAACACGCCTACATTTTAGATTGCCGACAAAACTAAATCAGTTCTTATCGTACTGTTATTTTCTTTGAAATTTTTAAAAGAATTTTTGACCTGGAAATAACGCAAGCAGACGTCATAAAAGTCGTGCGGGTAGAAAAATGGTCCATAAAATTCAATAAAAAGACCTGAATGGGCGTAGATAAAGAATGAATACATTTCGGTAGCATAATGGTGTCTGCTCGAATACCGGAATGGTTTAAGGTTATTAAAAAGTCTTTTAACGGCTTAAGCTGTCTCTTGAAAGGGTTGGTGATGTTGGTGGTGTGATATGACTAGTTTTACTTGAGTTGACATTAAAATTGCCGGTGAATCCGGTGTCATTTTCTTTCAAATTATTATTATTTGTAAATATTAAAGATTTAAAATATTAAAGTTTTTAAAAAGGAAACAGTTTAAATTAATGAGATTTTAAAATTTTTAACTATGACTGAACGTATGTCCATAGTTTTTAATTTTTATATATATATATATATATATATATATATATATATATATATATATATATATATATATATATATATATATATATATGTTTATGTGGCTTTCACGGATTCCTCCGTGTGAGATGCAACAGCAGTGGATATATCCACATTATGCCGTAGTAGTGCTGAAATCACATTCAGCAAACGTACAACTATATGCAGCTCCGTGCATGAATGAAGTAAAATGCGAACAGTAAATGCAAACTTCGTTCCAACCATATCCTTTCCGTGTTAGAGGTTGCACAGTTTGAACAAATTGCCTAGGAAAACAATCTATCCTATTCCACCACCATCGAGATGATGGTCTACCTGTACCACCATACCGAGAAGAAAGTCAAAACTTACCCTCCCCGCCACAGTGATACGGCAGAAGTACATGTTTCGTCTCTACTAGACTCATCAGGGTACCGACATGCACCTGGCTGTGCAAAGGACAGATCAGAAGGAAACATGCAAATACTGAACGCGGCTTCGCCGACCTCCCGCCGGATGGCGTATATATGTTTATGCGGCTTTCACAGATTTCTCCGTTTGAGATGCAATAGCAGTGGATATATCCACATTATGCCGTTGTAGTGCTGAAATCACATTCAGCAAACGTACAGATATATGCAGCTCCGTGCATGAATGAAGTAACTCTAACACGGAAAGGATATGGTTGGAACGAAGTTTGCATTTACTGTTCGCATTTTACTTCATATATATATATATATATATATATATATATATATATATATATATATATATATATATATACCCTTCGAAAAACTGTAACTTCCGAAGAAAATAGTTTGCATGTTATATTATTAGTAAGTGAACTTCCTACGTTGTCTTTGTCTGGAAAAGAAGAGGTAGGTATTTTAGAGAAGTTGCTTAGAGGAATTCTCAAAAAAATGGGTATCTATCACTAGGGGTTGAAAAATCATGATTTTTAAAAATCTAAAATCAATGATTTTTATCTAAAAATTTTAAAAAATCATGATTATTTTGATTTTATTCTTTTTTAACATTCCTTTTCGGATTAATACTGAATCTGAAATCTTGAAAACGGCTAGAGATAACTACTAGCCGAAACGTCGAGATATTCAACAAAAAATAAAGACAACGGAAGTCCAATAGATATCTACTACTTCGCAAGAAACATCGTTGTCTATGACCTCCAAACAAGGTGGTTATTGTTTGTGGGAAAAATGTTTTTTAGATTCCATGCAAAATGCATGTTTTGGATGCCTTTAAGTAGATCTACACTATTTTCAAAAAGTGTCTGTTTATCGGTCTGTCTGGATGTTTCACAATTTCCTTAAACCCTTTAACCGATTTGAGACAAATTTTGAAGAAAAATACCTTTCAACCCGAAAATGAACCATATTGTTTTTGAGTTTGAACAGCAATTGGAAAGTGCTTTTTTGACAGTTGTCAAAATTAAAACGTTTATATCGCCGTTATTTACGAACGGATTTCAACCAAATTTGAAAGGATTATTTTTTACAGTGACAATTCAAATTTTTGCATTTTTTTGCTTTTTTGACAAGAAAAGGATTTATATGCTAGAATTGACTTTTGTTTTTGGTTTCAAGGCAATAAGGAGGATGATTTACATTTTGGAAATTGCATATTATTTATAGACGAAGCAACCTTCACAAGCAAGGGTATTGTAAGTTCCCAGAATTCCAGGTGTTGGGCTGACCAAAACTTTATAATTAAATGTAAAGATCAATATTCACTTATAATCAAGGTTAGTGTGGTATGTAATATTCAAATAGTGATGCCATATTTCGTCTGGGAAAATTTAAATGCCCCTAGATATTTAGAATTATTGCGCAATGAATTTAGCGATTCTTTGGATGATCTGTCTTTAAAGTTAAGAGAAAATTTTCATTTTCAACAATATGGTGCTTCTATCCATAGCAGCTTGCAAGTACGGGAAAAGCTAAATCAACAATTGCTAACAAATGGATCGGATGATTTTTAGAAAATCCTTGGCTTTCAAGATCACCCGACATTACCGCAATGGACTTTTTTTCGGGGTTACTTGAAAAATCAAGTGTATAAATGTCGGCCTTTGAGATATTTGGACCCTTTGGAAAATGTTATTAGACTCTATATTGCTCGAATCAAATCTGCTTTTTCAAAGAATGTAACAAGAAAATTCAACATAAGCACTATAAAATGTATGGAAATTGGAGGTGGGCACTGAAATGTAAAGTTATCATTATTAATGGAAATAGTTTTATTTAGCAGTTTCTCCATTGTCCATTTCTAGTAATGGGTTAAATTATCCTTATTATTTGATAAATAAAAATTATTATAGTTGCCTGATATAAAGATAAATTGATGTGTATTTTATATGATAAATATTTATTTTTTTATGTGTCCATAATTATATTGATCTTTATTTTAGTGGCAAATAAATGACGTATAAAATATATTTTTTATTTTTGGGCTTTTTTTATGCCGATCATGATTAAAACCTGAATAATTGGAGTCTTAGAAATAAATTATACAAAATGATTAAATTTTTTTGATTCCTCAAAAAATAAAATACGGTGTGCAGTAAAAATATTTAATATTTCTCTGTTTTTATTTTCTATCATACTGTCTCTGAAACTGCTTAATCTGAAATAATATTTACACTTGCGTCTCAACGATGTGATCTGGCGAAACAAACACTTATAATAAGAAACAAAGGTTCGGATCTACAAAACCACAATTAGACCTATTATGACATACACCTCAGAAACACAGCCAGAGACGACAAAAACGAAACAACTATTGGAGACTACAGAAATGAGAATACTTCGACGAATAACAGGAAAAACGCTACTAGACAGAGAAAGAAGCGATAACATCAGGCAATCATGCAACACAGACTGCATTAATGAGTGGGTCCTACAACGTAAGACACAATGGAACAAACACATAAGCCGAATGACAGAGGATAGACTGGTAAGGATCGCACGAGATAAATCGCCTAGTGGTACACGCAGTAGAGGTCGACCACGGAAAAGGTGGAGCGATAATTTAAGTCTAGAATGAGGAAAATAGAAGAAGGAACAGGTCAGGAACATATTATAGAAGTAGGAGAAGAAGAAGAAGACTTGTTTAACAAAGTAACTTTATGTACGGGGCTATTCAGGAAAATGGGTTAAATCTTATTTTTTGTCCAATTTGAACATTTCATAATTGCAAAGAACTTTTAAATATAAACAACATTTCTTTATAAAAATATTTTTTAAAGTGAAAAAAGGGTATTTTATTGGAAAATCAAAATTTCAGTAAGAAATCAATTAAATCTGCTGTATGTAAATGTTCTATTTTTAAACATTATTTCATTTTCCTCTGCTTGAAAAGAGAATACATATAGGTTGTGTTATTCTTAGAGCAATTTCAAATTTTTGACTTTGCCGCGTACATATATAACTTTTTCGAAACAAAATAAATTCATTAAATTCAAAGATAAATATTTTCCTCGTATGCTGCGCCTTCTATATCTGATCAAATGTATACATAACATATATATATATATATATATATATATATATATATATATATATATATATATGTTTATATATATATATATATATATATATATATATATATATATATATATATATATGTTATGTATACATTTGATCAGATATAGAATCTTCCTTTTCCAAATAAGACATTTTACAAGCATCTTGTTCCTCTATTTGTTTCTCGTTTTAACATTCTGATGGATAATTGCAAGTTGCTATGAGAGTTCCTTTACCAGTTAAGCCAGTATTGCTTTAACGAAAAAGAGCGGTACTAAATAGAGCCAATTTTACATTTATATTATTAGAGAAGTTAATAATACTTTAACTAGTTTGTCAGCTGTCTTTCTACAAATGAAGAATGACGAACATCTGGTAAAAGAAGAAATAACAACAGAAGACAAATGCTAATAACTCATACCACACCATGATGCATATTGTATTACGAGTTCTTGCCTTTAATATCCGATGTCCGCTCCGTATTTTTAAATATTTTTACAGACAACGAACGTCACACAATGACGTTAATCGTTTTTAAAGAGATCGATTTGTATGTAAATATCAATAAGAAAAAATTGATCAAAATGATATTGCGTCTATAAATCATTTCTTAATTTAAATTAAAGTTAATTGGGAATAAATACTATCCTAATACCCAATCCTTGAGTATTAAAATAGTACAACAAATTGATTGAAATGTGTACTGAGTCGTACATTTTTAACAGTGCATAGTAAATTGTAGAAATTATTAAATTTTATGATTCTCTTCCTTTGTGTTTGATTGTAAAATCCTGTTAGAAATTATTTATTATGCCAAATTTTTCTTGTCGAGACATGACTTATTGTATTCTAGATAAGATATGCTTTCGAAGCAAGAAATGTTAAAATTAAAACTACTACGCCATATGATAATTGTCATTTTTTAGTTAATAAAAAATTACAAAAATTTCATTTATAAAATATAAGAAATCAATTTTCGCCGATTTTTAAATTTCTCCCCATATCTTAGAAATTTAAGGAAAATTGCCAACACTGTCAACACATTTTGCAACACAAGCAATTTGCAGTTTTGGAGATGGCACAGCTTAAAATATACTCCCTGCATACTGTTATTAGAACAACTAAAAATAGTCACATAACATAACATAATATAAAATAACACACAACACAAGGCCTAATAAATAATGCATGGCTATGGTGTAATAGAAATTCTTATTGAATGTCATGCATTACAGCGTCGGTCGGGGTTACAGAAAGTCCAGCTTTGTGATAGGTTACTTGTTATTTTAGTTATGTTATAGTTATCTTATGTTATCCCTAATTCTAGAAAATTCTTTTGTTGTAGCATTGTTTAGCCAGAGCCCTTTACGACAACATACCTGATTCTCCAGATGAGTTGGCATTTCAGAAAGGCGATACTCTGGTGGTTCTTGAACAAAACACAGCTAATATTGAAGGATGGTGGCTGTGTTCACTTCGTGGAAGACAGGTAAGGATGAGTGAATAATTATTTAAACCAGCTGTTCTCAGCTTTTATATTCTTGCGAATCGTTTCTAAAAACCAGATTAAGTTGCCGAACCCCCTATGTAGTCATTAGGAAGAGTAAATTAAACAGTAAAATTGTGTTATTAAAGTGTATTTTCCATATTGAATAACAGTTAATACCGAAAAACTAAAACATCATCGTAAAACATTGATTGAAACTGAAGTGATAGCTTAAGCTACAAAAAGAATTTATACAAAATGAATACAATAATACATAACTTGAAAAATACCTTCAATGGGGTATTTGGTAAAAAAAAATTAAAATTTTGGTTTGATGTCTGAAAGTTTGAGTCTTAAATCAGGTTCTGCATATAACCTGTTTCTGGACTTATCTTTCAGGCAAGTGTATTTTGAAAATTCTTTCTCACATAGATATGCTGGACAAAAAGGCAATACAACTTTAATGGATTTTTCAGCCAAAACAGGATACTCATTTTGAAAATCATTCTTGAAATTAGACCGTGCCAAATTGGAATTATTATACGACGTTTCGCCTACGATTGCACGAGGCATTTCCAGGGATCTCGCCTACGATTCCACGAGATTAGAAGTGTGATTTAGACAGTGGAAATTTATGCTATTCTGCAGTGTGCTCATCTCTGTGAAAGGGACATAGACAGGAATAGAGTAATAAATATATGCTCAGACAGTAAGGCTGCGATACTGGCACTGAAGTTCAGTGTCGTGACTTCGTAACTGGTGTCTGACTACAAGGATGTACTAAATGATATGACAAGGAAAGGCTGCACAGTCAGACTCGTATGGATCCCGTGTCACTCGGGTATACGCGGTAATGAGGAAGCAGACCGTCTGGTAAAGTTGGGTTCGGCGACTGAACCGTATGGACCCCAACCAATATTACCTGTCCCAATTGCTATTGGTCAAAGGGAATTAAAATCGTTGCTGGAAAGCAAATTTATTGAATCGTGGAAGGGAGCTCCTAGAATGAGGTGTACTAAGGAACACATAACTGGGCCTAATGCACGGCGTACTAAGGAGCTTCTCTCCTTGGGAAAGAAATACTGCGAATTGTGGTGGGATTGTTGACAGGACATTGTCAAATCAGGAGCCATCTCCATAGAATCGGTGTCGAAGGCGACCTGACATGCAGATGGTGTTTGGAGGAGGATGAAACTATTAACCATGTTCTCAGAGAGTGCCCAGCACTCAACGGACTGAGACAAAGATATTTTGGAGATACAGTTTTGTTACCGGAAGCAGTTAGGCAAGTTCAACTAACGAGGCTGCTTGGATTCGCAAAGGCGATCGGCCTCGAATAACCTGCAGATATGGTGGGATGTAAACGGCCCAATGGAGGCCTAGGCATCGATGATCTAGTATCACCGTCCCTTTTTCATTCATTCATTCATTCACCTCTGGGTAGGTTTCATCCATCTCGGAATTTATGTCACTATTTTTACCTATGGCTTGGACTATTATAGTGTTTTCTTTCTCTCTTTAGTCTGCGTCCTTATTTTTCAGCTCCTTCAGAACCTTTTGAAGTTCACATTCTAGGTTATTTATTTTCTTTTCTTCTGATTTTTTGGATTTTTCTAATATGACAATGGGTTGTTCTTTGTCCTCTATTTAATTAAGCTCTTTGTTAATAACTAATTAAATTACTATAACTTAACGAAATCTAATGATAATCTAGTTTATAATTACCTAATTAGTTTTTACTTTTTTGGGTTTCGGTCATATTATTACTTTATAAAAAAATTAACACATGTTTTTTTCTGACGTTTCGGTTTATTTTATTGATTAAACCATCTTCAGAGAATTACTGTAAATATGAAAAGGAATATGTAAATTTATACTATATAAACTGAAAATTTTACTTTCTTACCTAATGTTAACAGGTGGTTCACTTGAAAAACTTACATTTAACTATTTTATTATTTTAATACAATATAATTAAACACTTATTATTTAATTTAAATATAAATATAGAAAACTATTATTTTTTTATGCATTTTTTTTCACATCTGGTTTGTTGTGCTTTTGAACACGAAGACGACACAAAGACGAACAAACAAATGTCATTTATAAGATCAATTGCTTAGATTGCAAGCAAACATATGTCGGTCAAACCAAACAGTATTTAAAAAATAGAATACAAAATCACAAATACAGCATTAGACATCACAATAACGATAATAAAACCGCCTTAGCCAAACATGCAATTGATAACATGCACAACATCGATTTTAACAACGTGGAGATTTTAGACAAAGAAATTAATTACAAAAAAAGAACAATTAAAGAAATGATCCATATTAAAAGAACACCCGGTACAATGAATTTCAGAACGGACACAACTGACCTGAGTAATGTATATACGAATCTAATAGAGCAATAAAATTGCAGATGGTCCAGAAACTTTCAAACCCTTTGGTAGTACTCTGTCAAAAGCACAACAAACCAGATGTGAAAAAAAAATGCATCAAAAAATAATAGTTTTCTATATTTATATTTAAATTAAATAAGAAGTGTTTAATTATATTGTATTAAAGTAATAAAATAGTTAAATGTAAGTTTTTCAAGTGAACCACCTGTTAACATTAGGTAAGAAAGTAAAATTTTCAGTTTACATAGCATAAATTTACATATTCCTTTTCATATTTACAGTAATTCTCTGAAGATGGTTTAATCAATAAAATAAACCGAAACGTCAGAAAAAAACATGTGTTAATTTTTTTATAAAGTAATAATATGACCGAAACCCAAAAAAGTAAAAACTAATTAATAATTACACGGTCAACAAATAGAAACAAAATAATTACCTAATTAAAATAGTATCATTACAAAGAAAGCATTAGACTTAATAATTTAGAGAAATGCTACATGTAAATTAATTTATAGACAAGAACAATTTATATCCAGAAATTTCCAAATCGAAGATTGCTGGATCGAAAATTATTTGCTAGGGTGATTGCAACTTAAGAGAAACATAAAGAGATGAAGCGTAATTATTCTTACCAAAAATAAAAATTTATTATTGATAAAATTTTGAAGATTTTCAAATTGTATATTTTTTTTTGTATTTAATTAGGCAAAATGGAAGTCGGATAATTCAATAAACTTTCTTAACCCCTGTACTCGAAATGTAGAATAGCAGGTTTTGAGACTTGTGAGGTTTTTCAGGAAATTAATGAAAAAAAAAAGAAGTGAAAAGAACACGGCAGAATATGTATATTTTTTCAGTGTACCAAAACTACTAAACAAACAATAGTCTCATTCATTTAAAACATTGATATACCATTCTAATATATATGATTACATCGTGACTATTTCTTTTCCGTTATAAATTAATATATATCCAAAAGAGATATACTTGTACAATAAATTGTTCGGAAAATAATTGGTCACGAAATACTTTATTTCAAAACATTTTTTTCTTTAATAAGCCGCGTTTTCAGAAGCATTCTCCGTGAATATCTGGATGTTTTCTTTATGTAACGGATATATTATTTGTACAGATACAAATTCCGTCTGAGCCCGAAGTAATAATTTAGTTCAATATGGCGGCGTTACTTCAAAGGAAAGAAAATATATATTTTTGGCAAGAAATAATGTACCTCAGCAGCCATACGGATGTGTGCCTTTTATTTATTTATTTTTATTTTTGGGCAATTAACTAAATTTATTCTGATATATGGTTTTGAGAATATATCATACATTTCTCACACGGTTGGTAAAGGTGCATGGGTAGTTTGGCATATTGCCAAATCACTTCTTATATAAGTTTATTGTGACACATTAAAAAGGGTATGTTAGT
Source organism: Diaprepes abbreviatus (assembly GCA_034092305.1). Taxonomy (NCBI): domain Eukaryota; kingdom Metazoa; phylum Arthropoda; class Insecta; order Coleoptera; family Curculionidae; genus Diaprepes; species Diaprepes abbreviatus. The sequence continues at coordinate 3,832,543 of JASJET010000260.1, read as the reverse complement.
AAGTAATGTAGGTGCACAGGGGTTTTCATGGTCGATTGTGGTCTGTAGAGTTTTATGTATGATTCTCATGTATTTTGCTAAATCAAAATCTTCATTATAACGCGACACGAAGTTAGGGAATTTGTTCTTAACAAATTAATTGTTTATGATGCTGCAAAGTTGTTAACAAAGGAAGTATCGATTTCGGAACCATGCCATTCCATTTCAAATTTGCTACCAATAACGACAATATTTTCAAAATGTACTAAGATATTGCAATAATAACAAGACAAAAGTAAAAAATGTTATCTGTGTGTCGCGCTTCAACAAAATCGAGTGCAGTTCGGCTTCTAGTCAAATTTTTCATCCTATTATGGCTCATTTTAAAGATAAAAGCTTACTCTAAGACAATATGCCATCGGAAATAATTTTTTAACAATAATAAATGAACTTAAATGATACAAAGTAAAAATTGTTGTTGTTTTTGTTATTTCAATTGCTTATGAAGTAAAAGCGGATAATAGCATAAAAATACCCCTTAAAAAAGATTTAAAGAACCCGACAGAAATCTTGTGTGAAATGGCTTTCAGTAAAACTCTTAGAAACCACTTGGTTTTGGTAGTTCTTGGTTAGTGGATAAAAATTGTCAATGGTCGCCAAGTCCAAAAAACTCATGGTTCAGTGATATAGATCTCCGAAATTGCACTATTTAGTGTTATATATATATATATATATATATATATATATATATATATATATATATATACACTTGGGAGTGATTTTCCAGAGGGATTTGCAATTCAATGCACACATAGACAGTTTCACCCTTGTCGGAAAATGTTCGGTTTTATTAAGAAACCGTCGAAACATATTAATGATACAAGAGCTCTAACTTTTTTATGTAACTCTCTCGTTCGTAGTATTCTAAAATATTGCTTAATTATTTGGACCCCCTACTATATGACCCACAAAAGCAGACTCGAAAGAGTTCGAGGTAAATTCACTAAATATCTGCTATATAAGCAACATTTTCCTTAACAAAGTTTAGCTTATGAGACGAAAGTGATGTTGTGTGGGCTTAAAAGTCTGGAACACAGAAGTAGGGAAGCTATGTTTATGTTTTTGGTTAAAATATTGAATAATATAATTGACTGTGACATGTTGCTGAGTGCGCACTAGGCTAAAAAAACTATTTCAGGAAAGTAATCTTTGCACCAACTACGCCAGTCCGCCTTCATAAACAGATTAGTAGTCAACTACAATAGCTTCTATATGGACTTTAGTATTTTAACACACAAGTCTGCCGAGGAATCTATGAAAGTCGACTACTTCCGAACGGCTTCACCAACATGTATGATTTCTTTGTTTTATGTTAACACTATTGCATATGGTTCTCAAATAGGAACATACTTCTTTAAGCTTGCTTAAGTGGCACCATCCTACATTTTATAGGCGGGTTTGTGCAAAATCTATTAATTTTCATTGTAGTACTCTACATTTTATTGCTTTTTTAATAATAGATGTCCGTACAGAACTACATTTTATCATTTTGAACTTGTTTGTGAGCCTACATTCAAGATAGTTAGTCAGGGGTGTTTTTTGGTGTGAAAATTTTGTATTTTTGCTGAATGTGTAGACCTATTTCTAAAAAGATCTATTACATGGTTTACTTTGATAATTATTTTTCTACTTCACATTTGCTACCCTATCTGGATAAGCTGGGAATAGAAAGCGTACCTACAGTAAGAACTAATCGCCTCAAAGGATTGAAAACTGTATAAAAGAATTGAAAAAACAAGAGCATACATTGAGAAAACTGCAAGTGTGGATGGTGTAAACATTCATGCTGTACAGAGGTTTGATAATCGCGAAGTTTATTTAGTATCTTCTTATTCTGGAACAAAAACAGCAACCAAAGGACAATGATTTTTTAAAAAAGGTAATTGTAAGAGATATAAAACGCCAGGATATTGTATGTGCGTACAACATGCATAAGGATGGTATAAACTTGCAGGATTCTCTTTTGGGTTTATATCCCATTATCCTAAAGAGCAAAATGGTATTTTGTCATATGATTGATGTTGTCATAGTCAATGCTTGGTTACTTTTTCGCCAAATCAACAAACAGCTAAACAGAAATGGGATATGTATCGTTGTTAGAATTCAAAACGACGTTAACACAACGTTTATGTTTGTTTAGAAAAACAACGGAAAGAAAAAGGATGCGCCCTAATAATAGTCCTACCTCTAATTCACCTGTATCATTTACTCCGGAAATACGATGTTTGAAACTCCGTCCAACTAACACAGTAAAAACCCACAACAAACAAGATGCAAAAAATGAAAATTACGCAAAAAATGTGACAAATGGCAAGTACATTTATGTCTTAACAGAAGAAATTATTGTTTTAAAGAAAATTTGTTTTAAAGAAAATTTAGTCACAATAAGTGGTTTGGTAGTTTGTATGCACACCGTTCCCACTTGGGAACAAAAAATGTTTTTTTTTAAATAGCACTTTTGTAACCCGTTAGCAGTCACTTTACAATAAAAATTTTTTTTTCGTTAAATTTTAATAAATCATGCAATAGAGGGTTAAGGAAATTTTCTGCGGTGGTTTCTTAACATTTTGGCCGAAATTGGTTCAGTAAAATTCAAAATGAGACTTACAATAAGGTCAACAAAAAACTTAATATTGTCCGATTTTTTTAAAATTGATATGAGGGAGTTTTTGTGGTTTGCAGTGATTTGTGTAAGATTTTTATTTAAACTGACTATATATACCCGTTGAATTGATTACCTCCTGCTTTTATTGAAGTCGATTAAAAATTGATGTTTATCATCATACTGACCAACACCACAACATCAACAAATAAATCCGAAATTGACCGTAATAAAATGCAATGAATAATTTTTTACGCTTTCACTAAATTAATTGACAACCAAAAATGGGATAATATGCTGAGGCAATTTTTTAATTTATTACTGACGTGCTTACCCTAAATATTATTAAGAGTACTTTAATGATCGATGATTTGGGCGGGTTATTGCTCGTAAAAATGATTATATGATTGCTATGTTATTAATATATACCTGAATTATTGACTGCTTTTGGCTTTCGGCAAAATAATAAGAGAATGAAATTACTCCGATGCTAAATATTTTTAATATTTTTAAACGACTTCAAAAAAGGGAGGAGGTTGTGAATTCGAAGATTAAAAAAATACATTTAATTACACTGGACAATAGCCAAAATGTATCTAAAATAAAATTGATGTGCTAAAACCGAAACTAAACTTATCTTTATAATATTAGTTCAAGTTTTAGAGATACGTGATGTCATTTCTCCTTATATAAGAAATCTGTTATTTTGAAATGTGTTTCTGAAAAATTCTTTCAATTATCAATATACTAGGAATATACATATATATATATATATATATATATATATATATATATATATATATATATATATATATATATATATATATATATATATATATATATATATATGTTTATGAGGCTTTCACGGATTCCTCCGTGTGAGATGCAATAGCAGTGGATATATCCACATTATGCCGTTGTAGTGCTGAAATCACATTCAGCAAACGTACAACTATATGCAACTCCGTAAATAGATGAAGTAAAATGCAAACAGTAATGGCAAACTTCGTTCCATCATATCCTTTCCGTGTTAGAGGTTGCACAATTCGAATGAATTGCTACAAAACACAATTCATCCCATGACACCACCATCGAGATGATGGCCCACCTGTACCACCATATGATGGAACGAAGTTTGCCATTACTGTTGGCATTTTACTTCATCTATTTACGGAGTTGCATATAGTTGTACGTTTGCTGAATGTGATTTCAGCACTACAACGGCATAATGTGGATATATCCACTGCTATTGCATCTCACACGGAGGAACCCGTGAAAGCCTCATAAACATATATACGCCATCCGGCGGGAGGTCGGCGAAGCCGCATTCAGTGTTGCATGCTTCCTTCCGATCTGTTCTTTGCACAAACAGGTGCATGTCGGTACCCTGATGAGTCTAGTAGAGACGAAACATGTACCTTTACCGTATCACTATGGCGGGGAGGGTAAGTTTTGACTTTCTTCTCGGTATGGTGGTACAGGTGGGCCATCATCTCGATGGTGGTGTCATGGGATGAATTGTGTTTTGTAGCAATTCATTCGAATTGTGCAACCTCTAACACGGAAAGGATATGATGGAACGAAGTTTGCCATTACTGTTTGCATTTTACTTCATATATATATATATATATATATATATATATATATATATATATATATATATATATATTATATATATATATATATATATATATATATATATATATATATATATATATATATATATATATATATATATATATATATATATATATATATATATATATATATATATATATATATCCGGGTCTGGGTTGAAAAGTCCATGCGAGATGGCACTATTGGTGCGTATCTAAGTTATTTTCAGTTTTGTGTTTGATATTTGGTTGAATCGAGGCAGTCGAATGATTCTCTGAAAATGGACGAAAAAGAATTTCGTGTGATGATTAAACATTACTTTATGAAAGGCAAAACGACTCAGGAGACTAAACAGAAGCTTGATAGACATTATGATGACCTTCGATTAGAACAGTTTGTGTGTGTATATATGAGCATAACAGACGCTGAATATTCTGGACGCCGTGTTGAGATTACTACTCTTGAAATCATTGACAAAATCCATGATATGGTGATGGATGACTGAGGAGTAAAGGTGCTTCAGATTGTTAGTGTAGCGAGCATCTCGAATGAATGGGTACCTAGTATTTTTCACCAACATTTGGACATGAAAAAACTCGTGTGAAGCGTTCCAAGAACGGTTTGCAGCTGTTCCAGTGAAATCCTCTTGACATTAAGCGTCGTTTCGTCACTGTGGATGAAACATGGATACATCACTATACTCCTGAAGCCAAAGAACAATCTGAACAATGGGTTGCCAAGAGGGAATTTGCATCAAAAAAAGGCGTAGGCCACTCCTTCGGCCTGGAAGTTTATGGTTACTGTCTTTTGGAATTCGCAAGGAACAATCTTCATCGACTATCTGGAAAAGGGTAGAACTATTATAAGTGAATATTATTCATCGTTACTGGACCGTTTGAAAACCCAGTTGCAAGAAAAACGTCTAGGATTGGCCCAGCTCACGCCTCAGTAGTTGTGGCCGCAAAATTAATGGAAATCGGGTTCCAACTCGTTTCACATCCCCCCAATTCTCCAGACTTGGCTCCATCGGACTATGTTTGTTTCCCAATATGAGGAAATGGCTGGCGGGAAAAAGGTTTCATTCAAACGAGAAGGTGATTGCAAAAACGAATGGCTATTTGGACTTGGACTTGGACAAATCGTATTATTCGGAAGGAATCAACAGACATACGACCCTCGTATGTATATAGGAAAAGTTTTCGTATTAACTTAAGTTTAATAACATCATTAGAAAAGACAAGAAAACTAAAGTATTTTTTATCTAGCCAAAAAGAATATTTGCGGAACGTAAACAGAGTTTTTCAGTTTACCCTAGTAATCACAATTATGTTTAATAGTGATTATTGTCTACCGAGAATTGATATTGCGAAGATGTCTGAAGAGAATTCCGTTGTCGACACATGACGGAATAATTTGTTTACGTCATACCGGGAACTGTGATCGAGTTGTTGCAAATATTGTTAAAATGGCCTTTTCTGCAGTTCGATGTGTTATAAAAAGATATCAAGAGAGGTAAGTCAACTATAAGATGAAAGTGAGCTGCCATCAAAAAGTCCCCAAAAAATGTATTAACCAGTGTTTAAATTTTAGTGGTGTATGTTGCTTGCAGGTAAGGATGTTCATTAACAGTCTCTTTAAATTATTCTGATATCTTCAAAGAGAAAAATCATCAAAAACCTGACAAACTACTACCGATTATTCGCAAGAAAATCTTTTTATATCATCCAAATTACATGTATACCTTACAGGCTATAAATCTAGAACTGAAATAACATCGCAATAAGGTAACTCTGCAATTTGTTATGGCTTTAGTTTACCACTAATACCATTCTGGGCCAAGGTCTTCTACGTATGCAAAACCGCAGAATCCCGCTTTGATTGTTATTGATCGCCAGTCGATTTGCAAGAAAAACATGCAGGTATTATTTTTCTTATTTAATCGACATCAAAAAATTAAGGAGGTTTTCAATATATATATATATATATATATATATATATATATATATATATATATATATATGTATATATATATATATATATATATATATATATATATATATATATTTATTTAGTTGTCGATCACTTTGGCTCCCGTCGAAAAATAATACAATTTAGCATCCATCGATATACACGAGTATATTTTTTGTATATTGTTTGTACAAATTACGGTAATATTGACATCCTTCCTTTCGACGGTAAAGGTAAAATCCATTTGTATAATATATTTTTTGGGTATAACTTGGGTATGCTGTTGGTTCCATATATTCCGTTTTTTGGTAAAATAGGATCCTTACAGTGTTGTCAGTTTCCCAGACGATAGAACCGTGATGTTAAGCTTTTAAAAACTTAATATGACCGTTTACTGTAAGACAGTGTCAGAATAAGATTTTTGATAGTTTGTGTGTTTTGTGCTGTGTGCAGCCTTATAAAGAAAGGTAAGTTAATATCGATCTTAATCCAATAATTAAAAAAAAACATGTGTAGCTTAAAAAAGTATAGGTTATAAAATGTATATCCTTCATATGTAATATTGGGTAATATTAGATATAAATTCATTTGGGTAAATTATAAATTTTGTTTCTTATTAAAATTACTTGATAAAAGATTGCAAATGATTATTTTGTGTAATCCATTAAAATTGGATTCATTTCATACATTAACTTTTATGAAAAATACATTTATAATTTTATTTTGGAGTATACACTGGTGATTCTTTTTTTCGTGAGGTATATGAAATTTTAATATCAATTAAATTTATTAGCAATAAACATGGTGACGTTCCGCATACGATTGCGCGTTTTACGAAAAGCGATTAAATATTTGTTAAATCTTTTATTTTAACATATCTGGGTTATTCTTTAATACCACATTTCTGTATTATTTCAAAATATACAGGGTAGTTTAAAGAAGGGTAATTATTGAAACAGAAGTAAATAACAAATTTTTGGAACATTTTTTTGTACCCACTAATTTGGGGGCGAAAAACAAGAATCTGAAGTTTATTTTTGGCGGTATCGTATGGTCTTTGAGATAAATGTTTTTTCTATTTACAGGTTAGACTATTTTTTAATATTCCGTGCCAAAACGGAATCACTTCAGTGTCCTTCCGTCTGTCACAGCTGATTTTCTCAGAAATTATGCGACGTAAAATTTTGAAATTTAGCACAAAGATAGTGTGATGGTCCAATTATTATAGACGTGAATCATAAAAAATTGAATTTTGATTTTGGGTGTTAATTTCAGAGGGTAAATTGGCAAATTTTTCTTGGATAATTTTGCATTATTTTTGCTACATTATTACTAAAATAAACCATTATAAACTTGACTATTTTCCAAAAATTTCTGCATATTTTAAAATTAAATTTAATAATTTATAGGGTATTTCATTTAAAGTTATACAGATTAAAGGCCTATTTTTTAAAATCAAACTGTACATAATGTTAGAATATGATCTTAATCTACCTTTTAGCGCCTATAAAAATATTTAAAAAATATTTTATCGTTTTCGTAAAGCTCACAAATATGTGATGTGCCACTCTGTATTAGCTAATTGGAAAAATTTATTAATTATTTTTATTTACCTATTTGTTTCAGGATGCATCCGACATATGTTACCTTTAGTTTTGCACTAATTTTGGACGTGGTAATGTTACAGCCCCACCAAATGGTGGTATAGCAGCTGCTGGAAGAGCTCTTCCTCCCAACCCCAATTAGGTAGAGGGTTTCAGCTTCGATGTACAGATGAATATGCCTATCAAAACCAAACTGATCCAGAGTTAGTACAGCAGTTTTCTGCTAACTGTACACCCTGATACATAATTGAATCAGTGGAAACTTACATCTTTCCGGGGAAGCAAGCTTATCGATACATTGTGAAATACAAATTCCATGGTCCACGGCGTGGTGAAGAGATTGAAGCCGTGAAGCAGGCAATGAATAATTTTAAGCCACAAAACAGTAATATCGGTGTCGTTGGGGTTACTCCTGGTGGTTTTTTAGTTACATATGTGAAATTCTATCGTTGTTATCGAAGATCACATAGAAGAAGAAGATAGAAAAATATGTCCGTATTATCGCCATTACCGCCTGGTTATTATAGAACGTCCCCGATAATTGGACCAGGTGGTACAGTGCAAAGATGTGATGACCGGGATCTGACATGTGGAGAACAAAATTTTTAGTTTATAGGAGTGGAAAAGTTCCATCGACCAATATTATGTTTCAGGAACATCTTTTCAGGAAAACAAGCTCACAAATATATTATGAAATATAAATCTCATGGCACTCGGCTTTGTGAAGAAATTGAAATCCTGAAGCAAATTATGAACAGTTATTAATCCCAAAACGGCAATATTGGTGCCATTACGGTATGCGGTGGTTCCATGTGTTTTTTAGTAGTGTATAAGAGATTATATGACTGCCTTCAAATTACATATTGTGTAAGAAATTCATATTAAAAAAGGGAAGTCCAAAAACATGGAAATGTTTTTAATAGAGACGTGTTTTTCTGTGTTGACACATTCCTCGGATTCAGTTAAATTTAAGATCAGTTCATTTCATTGCAAATAATCATGCGCATTTTCGACCTTTTTTATGGGGTATTGGCCAAAAGTAAACAAAATACAAAAAATTTTACTGCGCATTTTTTGGATTAGTTTTAAAAACATGTATAACGTAGACTGTGGGTTCTTTTACTAGGTAGTTTCTAATATACAGGTTATAACAGATTATTTTTTGTTTATGACATATCTCATTCTTTTTGTTAATAAATTCTTGATGTTTTACTCTATTCACTATTAAATAATCTTCAGAAATTTTTGAAGGTCAAAAATGTATTAATAAAAAACTTTTTTAGCTGTTTAGTTGTTTTGTTCACTTTGTACAACAACATTTTCTTTTTCAATAAAACTAATGTTTAACTCTAAAACTTTTTTATTGTTCAAATTAGGGAAAATTATTTTATTACAAAAAAAAATGTCTTTTATTTAAGATTATTGTTTTAAATTTATTATTTGATGTTTATTAGTTCATTTTCTTTTGTTTTTAATTTTTGGTAAATTAAAGAACAGTTTTCTTCTTAATGAATTTGAGATGTTTCGGTTAATTTACTATTAAACCACTTTCATAAATCTAAAGTTACATTTTTTAATAATAAAAATAAGGAAAATATCACAAATATACGTTGTAAAACGTTAACGTACATTATCCAACTAAAACAAATTTAAATCTAATCCAGTTTTAACAACTAAATCAATTTTAGTTTTAAATTTACTTTATTTTTAAAATTGTATTAGTTTTAAATATGGTTTAGATTGGTAAGATACTTTGACGTTTTACGTCTATATTTGTGATATTTTTGTTAGTTTTCTAATTAAAAAATGTAAACCTGGATTGCTAAAGATGATTTATCAGGAAATAAGCCAAGAAAAAGAAAATAAATTATATTTCAAAAACGCCCGGGAAAAATAATTACTATATTTATAGTATTACTTCAATAGAATAAAACAATTTTTGTTTTCATAAATATAAATGCCAGAGTTCGTGTAAGTTACTTTATGCAATAAAATATTTTTTGTATTTAAATCTTTGTTTTATTACATACAGGGTATTACGGAAATAGCATAATATATTTTAAATTTTAAATCTGTATGTTATATTGAGAAACAATGATGTATTTTCTATTGGTAATGTACACGTTGGCAGAAATAAACTTTACACAGATTTCACCTTTATCTCACAAGTGCGATAATGATGTTTAACGTTGTTATAACAGGTCTTTCCATATTAACCACATCGATAATTTTCAATTTTTTGACGCTGACGCATATCAAATTTTCTTTAGCAGAAACAAAAAATATATTTTTTTACATATATTAATTTTTGGTAAATAAACCCTTGCCTTAAAATAAAATTTCTCGTGTGATAATTAAGTAATTATACCATTAACATATTTCATAGCAACATTCGCCCAAAATAGCACATTTGCGTGGTGAAGACCTACCACATACCTATTCAACACATAATATCGGCATTTCATAAAATATTTTTTTCATACAGTTTAGCAGGTAAAAATGTAATCATTGACTGAAAAATATTATTAAATTATCTATATAAGCTATGGCAAAATAATGGATTAAGTTAAAATAACATGACACATACATTTCTACCTTATCTACAAAAACCATACCTCGATTACTCAGACTGTCTGTTCTTAAGAACAAGGTTGCCGGTATTCGTGGAGGTCAGATTTACCGCTATACTGATTTATTAAATATACATTTGACTGACGACAACGCCATCAAACGATGAGTTGAATACACTAAGATGTATAATTTTATCAAGAATTGGTCAAAATTAGGCTCCATAAAATTTCACGTTTATTTGGTTAATTATAATATTTTATGGACAATGACAAGTTTTACATTGAATTGCAAATTGGCTTCCGTATATCGGAGCCCAAAGTGTCGTGGAGGCCAATTTTACCGGGATTTTTACATGTGGGGCAGCCACTTTGAGCGCTATATATATATATATATATATATATATATATATATATATATATATATATATATATATATATATATATATATATATATATAAGACCCTTCAAATTACTATCCAAGTGTTGTGAATTACTCAGAGCTGCAGGGAAGGACTAGCTTTGACACAAATAACCCCATTTTTTTAGCCCTATATGATAAGAACTTTGGACAACGTTTTGTACATACTTGCAACCATTGACCAAAAATTAAGTACTCTTCATTCATGTCGCTAATCCTAACCGTTTTCGAAAAAACGTCATTTTGTTTACACTGTTCGTTCCCTAACTTTTGTCAGGTTGAATATGAAAATGAGGAATATTCTCCTGTCACCATAGTTTCAATAAAATGGTAAACTAACTGCTTAGTTAAAAACTTCGTGAGAGGGTTCAACATGGGCTCCTGATACACTCGCGGGCACTACAAATTGAAGATTGCTGTACCCGTCACATTAACTCAGCATTGTTCCTTATTTTGATCCTTTATTTGATCACAATGAAACGTGATTCTTCACAGAAGGTCCTCCATACTATCCACCGGAGTAGAATACACCAATGTTTTGATGTGACCCTATAGGTAAAAATCCAACGGCTTTAGGTCGGGAGATCGAGGAGGCTAGGCAATAGGTCCTTCTCTACCTATTCAATGGTTTGGATAGATGTTATTCAGGTGATCCCGCACAGCAACGCTGAAAAGAGGTAGTGACCCATCGTGTATGTAGTATATGTTTCGGCGGGTTTCAAGTTGTGAGTGCTCTACTAAATCATGAAAGCGTTCTGGAGGAACTCCAAATAAACTTCTCCATTCAGTCATTCCGGCAATATGAATAGTCTAATTAAAAAATTGTCAATGATTCCTGCCCAGACATTTACTGATTGTAACTGATATTGATGATGTAAACAATAGTTGCATGAGGATTTTAACCAGCTTATATATGTGAGTTGTGTAAATTTATGATGCCGTTTTTGGTAAACCCTGTTTACATTATTTCGTTGCTAATCCAATAGCCAGTTTGCGATTTACGTTCTACGGAGAAAATCGTCAGGAATCAATTCATGCAGTTTTTTCAATTGAATATAACAGGTGTTCTTGAAGAATTTCATGTACTATTGTTTTCGACATTAGACTACGCTGATAATTTTTGAGTGTTCATGGAAAGAGTGTCATCTACGACATTTAAAATATTTTCCTTTAATTGCAGCGTGCGTACTGTTCTTTCACGACCAGCATCAGTACTTCTTTTCCCAAAATTTCCTAAAATTATGAAGAAATTCAATCATATTACCTTATTAAAGAGAACCAAACCATTCTTCCTTAGACTGTGGTCAACTTGTTAAAATGTTTTCTGATTTGGAAGAGTACGATTAGGATATCTGTCGGAAGTTATCCTAGTCTACAAAGAATTGCAAGATGCAAGACCATACATTAGATGAATATCTGCATACTCAATAAACGTGTATTCTATATCTCGATTTATTTCACAAGTAATTTCGCCACGAAATCCAAAAATCAGTAAATTAATATCCAAGTAAAGAATCAATGTGGTAGCGATATGAAAGTTAACGAGTGCTAAAATGCTGGATATTTATTTTTTTCATACTAGCAACGTTTGCAATAACAATATTTTGCTTTTGGTGCCGATAAAATAAAACACACATTTTTTGCAAACCTGGGTGGAACTGCAATTCACAGAATTAGACGTTTTTAACTAAAGGGGTAAACTCTAATTTTGTATCGAATTTTTTTTATCATACACGGCGTTAAAAAATGGGGGTCATGCGTGTCACAGCGAGTACGTCTTTGCAGCTGTGAATAATTCACACAACTTTCTTGGATAGTAATTTAAAGGGTCTTATCTGGTATACATCATATTGAAAAAACAATAGAAATATACTTGGTGATTTAATAATTATGTGTAAAAAACCTGATTTCATTGCAGCTCATAGGGAGCTCATATCTCCGAAGAGGATGCCTATTCGAAAAAAGTTTATATGAAGTTGTAGTATTCCTTTCAGCTATTTTTTTCGGGAGATTTCCGACATTTTCTCGGACACCATATATATATATATAAATATATATATATATAACCTTATTTGGCATGGCAGTTTATATGAAGTTGTAGTATTCCTTTCAGCTATTTTTTTCGGGAGATTTCCGACATTTTCTCGGACACCATATATATATATATATATATATATATATATATATATATATATAAATATATATATATAAATATATATATATATATATATATATATATATATATATATATATATATATATAACCTTATTTGGCATGGCAGTTTATATGAAGTTGTAGTATTCCTTTCAGCTATTTTTTTCGGGAGATTTCCGACATTTTCTCGGACACCATATATATATATACATATATATATATATATATATATATATATATATATATATATATATATATATATATATATATATAACCTTATTTGGCATCTTCTGTGCTTTTTGTTGTTCGTCATCTCGCAAACAAAGTTAATGTATCTAAATTATTTAGGAACTTATGAGCGAGTCTGTACTATAAGTTAACGACTGTCAGAATTAAATCACTCAATGTCATTTTAATTTTTTTTTTACTGATCAAAACCTCGATGCATTTCCATATTATTTTTAAAAATGGAACAAAATTCCGAAAGTGACGAAGCTGTTTTTTACGACGCAATATGCCACGAATTCGATTATGATCCTATTGATACAGAAAACGAAGATACTTTAAAGAACCCGAACTTGGACATTGCACAACTAAAATTCCTGCTCACGTTGCCGGACTATGCATCAGACGAATCCAAATATAAAGAACTAATTGAATATATCAAAGAGCACAGTATGGCGCCTTATTATGAGCTTGTTTGTGCGGATTTGAATTTTAGAATTAATAACCAATTATTAAAGGTAATTATACAGAGTGTCAAAACTAGTATAGTGATACTCGTTAAAATTAGAAAAACAATTTCTTTAAATATAGTTTCGAAAGTACCTTTTTAAGAATCTAAAGCTCTTTAGAGAATAATGAAAAAGTAAACAAGAGAGGAGTCATATTTTTATTTCCTAAAATAATAGTATCGAGAATATGTTTATAGGAACTTTTTTTCTGCTGTCTCTCCATCTTTTGGGTTATTCGATGGCGGTTTAATTACTATATTTGCCTTCATTTCGCTCGTTCTAAATGGTTCTTGTCAGCAGAAGAGAGGCATGATAGATTTTTCAGATCGCAATGCAGATATTCCCATCTCCATATAGATACTTGTAGTCACTAATCGGTTTTTAGCATATTTGATATTTCCATTGTTCTTTCTAGACGCCTTTGATAATTTCTCTCAGTATTCTTTATTTGGATGAGCTATCTGAGGGTTGATTCTATTTCTTACCAGTTTATTGTCGTTTTTCTTGTTAACATTCTTCCCTCCTTATCCAACCATGATTTTGTGTTTTGTCGTTTACTTGCTTTGATTGTTCATGTTTTGTTAGCTTCTTTCGTACTTTTATGTATATTATTACTCTTTAGTTTTCCCCTGGCTTTTTATACTTTGTTATTTTTTACGATTCTCCTTTTTCCTACGGTGCCATATCGAATAGGTCCCTCTAACGTTGGCAATTACATTGGCGCGTAGTTCGCGGTTTTCAGCCAATTCAGAGAGTTGTTTGGTATTGCGTTTTCCGGTCCAATTGCGGATGTGATTTAGCCATGACATCTGCTTCTTTCCAATTCCTCTACGGCCCTTGGTTTTACCTTTCATTGTGCGCTGAGGGATTTTGTATCATTTTCGTCTAAGGATAAGCCCTAGGTGTAATATCTTTCTTATCTTAATGATTTTAAATAATTCACGAATGGCACTTGCTCTATTTAACACTGCTTCATTGGTCTGCGTGGCGGTCCGGAGCATTCTTATATATATATATATATATATATATATATATATATATATATATATATGTAAGTCCAGAAATCAGCTCCATATAACAACACAGACCAAATATAACATTTGATCATTCTTTGACGCTATTTTAGGTTTAAGTGATCATTACAGAAGAATGATTTCATTTTCAAAAAAAGTATGCGAGCTGTTTCATATCTGCACTTAATCTCTTTATTTGAGTCAAGTTGTTCTGTGATGTAGCATCCCAGATATTTGAATTGGGTAACTGTCTTAATATTTTTTCGATCTATCTGTAGGGAAGCATCGGTGTGAGATTGGCAGCTAAATATCATAAATTTTGTTTTAATGACATTCATTTCTAGGCCCATTTCCAGCCGTGTCGTGTTTACGCAATCCAACAACTCTTGAAGGCCATGGATACAATCGCATAAGATGCTGTGTGGTCGGTATATCGAATGGTATTAATCAATTTAACATTGATCTTCACTCCGAGGTCTTTATCTTGCAAAATCTGAAAATTATGTCCGAGTAGATGTTAAATAATAGCGGGGACATAATGTGTCCCTGTCTGAATGTAAGATTCGTCGGTTAGTTTTCCATTGATCTGAACCACTGCTTTTTGCTTCCAATACAAATTCTCCATGATACGCAGATCTCTAGAGTCGATTCTCGAGGTTCTTAATATATTTAAAAGTGTTCCATGCTGGACCCTATCATAAGCTTTATCGTAATCGATGAAAGCTACATAAATATCTTTACGTTGGTCACGACACTTTTGGAGAAGTATATTTAAGGAAAAATTGCCTCACGGGTGCCAAGCGCATTCGTAAAATCAAGCTGGGTTTTATTTAGGTCTCTTTCGCATCGACTTCTTATTCTTCTATGTACTATGCGAAGAAAAAATTTCAGTGTGTGGCTCATCAGATTAATTAATTTGTATTCTTCGCACCTCTTTGTCCGCTGTTTTTTCGGAAGTGCTATAAAAACAGAATTCAGCTATTCCTCGGGTATTTCACCAGTAGTATACACATCGTTAAAAGACTTAACTAGAACACCGAGGTGGTATTCGTGAATCATTTGTAGGAGTTGTGTTGCTGGACCAGTTGCTTTCTTTATTTTCGATGATTTTATGGCATGAAAAATTTCAAATTTTAAAATTTCTGGGTCTTTATCTTGATGTACCTTACCCTGTTTGTTTGACCTGTCGTCTTCAAACAATTTGGTTATATATTTATTCCATATTTCAAGAATTTCTCGTTCATCAGTAATAGTTTTTCTCGCACTATCCACTAGAATATTGGTAGTTTTCTTATTATATAAGCTGGCAACCTTCTGAAACTTGTTGTAAATGTTGAACATGTCATGCTTCCTTTCGAATTCTTCCATTTCCGAGCATCTATACGCCATCCACTTCTCCTTAGCCGCTTGTATTTTTTGTTTTATTTCTCTTTGATTTCTTCTGTATTCTTCTGGTTTATCCTTGCATTGTTTTCTTTGTTCCATAAGGTGTGGTATTTCTACCCTCATCCGTTGTTGTTTCTTGTGTTTATTTGTTGCTCTATGTTCTTCTAATATTTTGGTTATATGTTCACGAAATAATTTCCATGTATCCTCGACATTTTCTCATTTCTTTCATGTAATTATTTACATCTTTTCCAATTTTACTTGTGTTGACGTCTGTAATAGTGAGATTCTTTTGCAGCCTCAATATCCGCGCCAAAGTATGCTGTAACTCTCTTGGTGGAGTTCCTAAATCGTTTATTGATACGAATATAATCTCTCTATTTCGCTCTGATTTCTTATCCAGCACATCTAGCTGGATTATCTTCAGGAGCTCTCCAAGTATATAGCCTGCGTTGATATAACCTGTGTTTGTTATTACCATATTGTGTTCTTGACAAAAATCAAACAGCCTGACGCCTCGTTCATTGTTGTCTCCCAGGCCATTACGATTACGTTAGTTTTTATTTTCTCTGAAAGTTTTTTTTTCGTACAAATACTTTGTAATAAGTTGTTTCTGTAGGTCATTTTTTCCTGAATTAGAAGATTTCAAAATTCTGGCATAGAATATTTCAAAGGGTAACATTTCTTTATTTATTCTCACGTAATATAAAACGGCCTCTTTTTGTCAAAAAAGTCAGGAGAAATCAAATTTGATTTATTTTAATTTCTAAAAAAATCATTTGTTAAATTGGGCTGCAACAAATACACGCTTAAGTTCATCATTGGTATTGAAATAAGTGTGTTACAATACTAGTTATAAAAAACATCTATTATTTTGAAGGAAATGAAAGAAGCAAACTTAAAAGCCCTTGAATCATTCGATTCCGAAATTGAATATGCCTGCAACAACTTGGGTGTAAACGATATCAAAGAAGCTTATCTAAATAAAGCAAATTACTTGAGCAAAATAGGCGATAAAGAAAACACAATAAAAACACTTACTCGGGCGTATGCTAATACCGTGGCTTTGGGCTGCAAATTGGATAATGTATTTCACTGCATAAGAATAGGTTTATTTTTCAACGATTTAGAGTTAATTAAGAGAAATTTATTAAGATGCGAAAATCTGATTGAAGAGGGAGCTGATTGGCATTATAGAAATTGCTTTCAGATTTATAAAGGTTAGTAGTATTTAAAGTATTTATAATTATTAGCATATTTATTTGCCTCTGAGGTGTGCCTGTTTTTTTCTTGCGGTAAGTCTGGTTTCTGATTTATGATGAGTATTGAAATAACTTTCAACTTCGTAAAACTTGCGGAATTTGTGTATGAATTTATTAAATATTTTTTTACTGGGTGGCAGTTTCATAGAAATAATGTATTTGATTATGTTAAATAATGAAAATTTTTTTTACCAAATTTGCTAGATGGATTTTTAATCTATCTTGGGTGCTCAAAGGGGCGAAAGGAAGGACGCTTCTCGAGAAATCGGCATTTAGGAAGGCGTCCTCTTGAGCTATAACTTTTAAACTATTTGGAATTCCGATTTGAAATTTTATGGACATATTTTATACTTGAAGTCCATCAGTTCCAGAAAATAATAAATAATTAAATTTCTTGAGAATATATATATATATATATATATATATATATATATATATATATATATATACATATATATATATATATATATATATATATATATATATATATATATATATATATATATACATATATATATTAAGATCTGGAGGGGAATCCTTGCATAGGCGCCTTCACAAAGTGTGAAAGATACTGTCGGATTTTTACCGACTTAAACCTCTCCGGACTGAAGGTCCTACCGATTTTCCTTGGTCTGGCGTTAGCTGTAGCTGCTGGCGGTCCAAGGTAATTCAGTGTAGCTGCATCAGGTGCCGTAGGTACCCATTGCTTCGCACTCTCCTACATTTTGCTTAAAATCTAAGGTTGTCATTTTTAGATATTTTATATGCACTTTAGGTGCCTTTAAGGTATTTTATGTATATTAATGGAAAGTTTGTTGTTTACCTGCTTTTCTGAGTGGCGTCCAGTTCATTTTCCTTCCGATTTGTTCGTTTTAGATCAACCAGGGTGCATTTAGTGTCATTTTTAGGAGTGTGATATAGGTAATGTAGGTCACTTAGCTCACATCGGCAGGATTGCTGTCGAAGAGAGATATTTGAATCTGAGCAACTCTCAGCATCAGGGGTGACTATTAATTGTTCAACCACTGCATCAACATGAATGCTTTTGTTTTTGAACATGATTGACATACTTTTCCATTCACCGGCCGTCATGTCAGTAATTGCCTCGTCCAATAATATTTTGACATCTGCTAATTTGAATGTTTTTTTTTTGCCGTGCTACTTCACTCTTTATTTGCGCTTATAATAATTTGATTGGGTTAAGTTCACAATGGTACGGGAGCAGTCTCAACACTAGTATATTTTTGCCGAGCCATTTCATTCATAGCATATTTGATATATTTTTGTTTATTTACCTTCGCTAAATTTAACAACTGCACTTTAAGGCTTGTCTCGTCAAATTCAGTGGATAGAAGCCATTAGCATATCTCCGCCTTTTTAGACGCAGAAGTCGAAATAGTTTACCACAAATATATATGTTACTGTAAAAGCCCGTATGTTAGTAAATCTTAGGTTTTATCAGTAATTCTTAGGATTTACCGACATGAATTGGGAAATGTAAGGATTCATGAAAAGGGACGATTTTTTCGGGCTTTTACCATTAGAATTTAGTACATGTTTTACCAGTGACGGCTGCTAAATGTTGGTTGTGGGAATAAAACAATGAGTACTTCTTAATAATTTATTTCAATTAACAATCAGTCAGAACCTTATATATTTTTATGTATCATACGAGAGTAACTTTTGATCATTTATATTACTAATCGGTCAAATCTTTACCTATTTTAAACTATTTTAAAAAAGAAAATTTGTTGTTTATTAATAGGTAGTAGAAAAAACATTTTACTAGTTACAACACGGAGCGCTACTGTGGCATTGAGAATTACAAAGTAATCCTGATCCTTGAGACAGTTACATTTTTTGAATCCTTGTCTTCCAGTCAACGACAATTTTCCGACAACTTCTCGAAGACTCACTTCTTTATCTTTAACAACTTCTTCTATCTTTACAATATCTTCAGAGCATGAGGTAAACTGATTCTGCAAGTAAAGCTACTTTAGCACTCCCATTTTGGTACCCAGTTGATAAAACTAATTGTCCTTTACATCTATAACCACTTCAATAATGCTTTTTGGGTCAATTTTAACTCTGTCAATATCAGGTACTTTGACCAATACATAAATATCCAAATGTGAAGGAATATTTATCACCGACGTGGCTTTTATTTATTCATCTTGGTTTTCTAAATTCAATTTTGTTTTTTTTTCTTATTGTCTGGACAGATTCTATCTTTCTCGGTATTGGATCTTCTTGAGCTTGAGTTACGTTTTCTGTCTTTGAATCGGCATGTCTCTGAATCGTTACATTGGTATCATTGGTAATTTGCTCCTCCTTCGTCTTTTCGGATACAATCATTTCGTTTTTTTGTGTTTTGTTCCTTACATTGTCACTGTTTATCTCCTCTTCTGACATATTTTCAGCAACGTTGTCTTCCTTGCCCTGTTTAATTACATTTCCGACGTTAATATTTTGTTCCTTCCTGCAACAAATTCTCTAAATCTTCTTTAGATCTTAATAGTAGTATCTTTACGAATTGATAATGTCGCAATTCCTATTTTCATTGGACTACTAAACATTGTTTCGTAGGGAAGCATTTAGTTCCCTCTTGATATGCTTCATTTTTCATGGCCTGGATGCATTTCAAGCACTCTGACCATTTTGATGACTGATTCCATTCACGTGCTGGGTATATTCTCGATGTTTTGATTAGCAGGCTCTACTGATCCTGGATTCTGGCTTGACTTCTCATGTACGATTTTAACATCCGGCCACGTAGAGCATAAATTTTTAATTACTGGGTTACAAAATTCCCGAGCATTACCGGAATGAAGGATGTTCGGAGCTCCAAAAATGGTGAAAATATCAAAGATAGTAACTTCTGCTACGTGTTTACTTTGAATTTAGTGCGATGGTCTTTATAAACTAATATGAATTTTTAATTTCCGTCAAGGTTGGTTTGTAGATCTTGATTACGTGAGTTCATTTCACTATGAAGTATGGGCTTCATGACACTGCCCCTTTTCAAAGTCTTTTGCTTCTTTTGACAAGGTTGGCATAGCTTCAAAAATATTATGATAGCATTAACTGTTATGTTTTTATTCTTGCGGTTATATTCCTTACGCATCCTTGTCTTTCCACCGCATCTAACAGCGACATACGTTTCTTCGAGAATGTTGAATAAGTCGTCGTGACAAACGTAATACTTGGTTTTTTCATTTCCTTCCTTCATCGACCCAATCAGCTTTTCTTTGCCGTCTATAGTCAAAATATCATAGCGCTTTATACGTAATGAACAGCTTTCTTCTTTTTCACGTTCTTTGCCGTTTTTTACTTCTTCTAAACACTTTGCCTCATCGAGATAAAAGTTATTATTTTTCTTGCTTGCTACGAGCTCGTCCATTCATAAAATCTATATTTTATACTCACTTTGATTCATAAATGACTTTTAGACATCAAAAACACAAACAGAAATTAAATTAACGTGCGTGTTTAAACGTGTCAAACGATGAACTGAGGCGAGCAGAAGCGGTACGGGTAGCGAGTGGTTGCACACTGCCCGCAAGTACCAGACGATGCACCGAATACGTTATGACATGTCTTTTTCAACATTTACCATGTCTTTGAGGTAAATCCTAAGATATACCAAGTGAAGGGTGGTAAAAGTTCGAAATGAACGATGATCACAGAAATGTTTGAACTTTTTCCATTAAGAGTTGCTATATCTTAGGTTTTACTGGAAAATCTTAAGATTTACTGTAGTTCGGGCTTTTATAGTAACATAAACACCAAATATACACTATTGCGACATTCATTATCTTCACGATAATAAACCAAATGCATGTTGGTCGGCATCTATTTTAGATGCGATCAGCTACTTTCTATTAAAGGTTCGCGAAATATGACAACAATGAATGTTAAGCTTTTAGTCCCTACCCTGTTAATAAAGCGGCAAAGTTTTAAAATATTTATAGTTGCATGAGATGTTTATTCCGCCGCTTCGTCGCTTTGGTGACCGGTATTAAATGAGTCACCGACAGAAATTATGGACTCTGAGTATTCATGAAATTTAAAACATATTTAACTAATAAAAAATCTTCGATATTTTTAACCGTTTACATGTATTTCCCTCCTTAAGTAATTATGTAGATTATTTTTAGGTTTTCGTTTGGTTATAGTAATTTAATTAGTTGATAACAACAAGCCTAATTAATTTCGAATAATGTGTTATTACTGCTATTACTAGGGTACTCAAGATTTAAATTTGCTTGAAAATAGTTATTTTCCGAATTATATGTGGAGTAGTTTTTTATTGGATGCTCCGAAAACTAATACCTGTCAGAATTTTGGGCTTACTAGTTTAGGGGCGAGTTCAGTTCGTTCCTGACTTCCTTCATAATCTAGAAGGTTGTTTATAACGTGAACTAGTGAGTCCTTGTGTCAAAATTTCATTAAAATATACAGGTGTGCTCAAAAGCTACAGGGTTATTTTGAGTCCTCCTGTATACTGCCGAGAGTTAGATGCTCTACGTAATAGAAGAATAATTTTATGGACTATTTTTTTAGCACGTTATAATAATGAATACTTAAATTATATTAAATAAATACAAACATATTTCATTTCTGTCACTACTTCACAACCGAAAAATGGCTCGTCATTATTTCTAGAATCCGAATAAGCCGCGATGTCAAAGGCATTTTACAACTTTCCTTTCGGACAGAACATTTCACGGCTGTTTGCGCTTACGTGCCTAACAAATTGATCGGGATTGGTCAACATAAAAGTATAAAGCGAAGATAGCCGGCAATAAGAATAACTGACCCAAGAAGCCGTATGGAAGAAATGCGGAATTGATACGCTAAATTTGTTGCATATCGGCGAAAACGCGGGACACTCCGCTGTGGCGTGGCGTAAAAGCAATTTTTCACGCGGTAAATTGCTAATAAAGTTACATGTTGGGATATTGCGTGTACCGCACCTACCTTTTTTTTTGAAGCTCTTAGTTTCTTATTTAATGAAGTAAAAAACTAGCTTCTTTTTAAGTTTGTATACTCCTTTTGTATGAAGCAAGAAAGCTTAGAAACCGCCAAGTATTTTTTTGATATCTGCTCGATAAAATTAGTCTGGGTATACTCTTGCTTCAACTATTCTGCATTCTGGAAGAACCTTAACATGGACGCATTCTGTTATGGTTTATTTGCAGATGCCTAGATCTATCATTGTTTCCAAGACATAAGTGATCGTGTAATTTTAAATAATTTTAAATAAAACAGAAAACTCTCGGCTGTGCGAACATAAATTATTAGTAAACATACTAATGTATTAAAAAGTGCGGAAAACTGCGAGACATGGGAAAGCTCCGGGTCCGGAAAATAATGACAGCACTGTTGCGTTTTTATTTGGGACTCACCACGCCATTGAATCTGATACAAACCATCATCTCGCAATCGTACCCTATCTACTGCTTTTTAGAATGAAAAAATCACAGAAGGGCAACATCCCCCAACAATAGTTGCCTATATGTTATTCTTCTTTCAGGACTAAAATTTTGATTTTCCAAAATTTCGCACTACTCCGGTGAATGTGTAGATGTCGTTTCCACTGGCGATATTTTTCAATTTTACATCGAAGTCGGCAGGTTTTTAATATCTTGCCGTCATGTATTGGAATTTATATATTATAGAGCAGTTGTTTCCTGAGAATATTGATTTAAGTTGGATACAGCTCCACTCACGACACCATGAGGTGGCTAAAACGCGTATGGAGAGGGGACCAGAGTTGTATTTGTACGAAATAAACTGTTTCTATATATATATTCTTTTCTTTTTATCTTCCTAAAAGGAGAATAACATATAGGCAACTATTTAAACACGGCAGATTTATCTATTACTGAAATTTGGACTTTTTAAAATCCACAAAGGTCAAACAAAAATAGGAATATACGTACACAAACACTATTAAGTTTCGATTTAATTTTTTAACCATAAGCCCACAAAAAACAAATAATATATATATATATATATATATATATATATATATATATATATATACGATTCTTCCATTCTTCAAAACAGTTTTTAAATTCACTTATCGGGATGTCCTTGAGGCCTTCCAGCAGTTTTTGTTTTACCTCCTCCACAGTGGCAAAACGCATGCCCTTTTGAGTCTAGGGAACAAAAAGAAGTCACAGAGGGGCAAGTTCCGCTCAGTACGGGTGGTGGACAATCGTTATCATGCCGTTTTTGGTCAAAAACTGCTTTACGGAGAGGGCGGTGTAGGCCGGAGCGTTGTCATAAGGGAAGAACCAGTTTTCTGTACGCCAAAAATCTGCCCTTTTCTTCCGGATACTCTCCCTTAATCTTTTCAAAACCGCCAAGTAGAACTTCTGGTTGACAGTTTGACCTGAGGGAACGAACTCCGCGTGCACAACACCTCTGCAATCGAAGAAACAAATGGGCATTTTCTTGATGTTTGACTTCACTTGACGAGCTTTTTGGGACGAGGAGAGTCAGCTGTCTTCCACTGGCTTAATTGCTGCTTTGTTTCGGGGTCGTATCCATAGCACCATAATTCATCACCAGTAATCACCTTGGAAAAATTCAGGGTCCACTGCGAGCTGATTTTGAAGCTCAAGACATGCCTGAAGTCGACACCTCCTTTGCTCGTTTGTGAGAAGGCGAGGGACAATTTTGGCTGCAACCCTTCTCATGTGCAGTCATTCGGATATAATCCTCTATATTGAACTCCATGACATTCTAGACATCTCACAGAGTTGATCAATGGTTCGGCGACGATCTTCACGAATGAGGGCATTGATTTTGTCGACGTTTTCGTCACCTCTTGACGTTGAAGGGCTTCCTGAAGGGGGTTGGTCTTTAATTAACATTTCTCCATTTTTAAAACGTGAAAACCACTCGTAGACTCTGGTTTTGCTTAGAGCAGCATCCCCATAAGCAGTCTTAAACATTACAAGAGTTTTCGCGGCAGATTTTCCCAACAGGAAACAAAATTTCACGTGCGTTGCTCTCAACAATCTGCCATCACGTTTTCGGCGAAATGGAAAAAGTTGTTTTACTAAAAAAATTCTCACGGGCCAATCGATGCACTCATAGCGACACAACTTCGCACACTGACTCAAGAGATGTGACCCTAACGAACAATGGGATCCCCCACTCTCGCTCCTCCCCGTAGCCCAATTCCCGCTACTTTTGGGTCCCCCCTCACACACACACACACACACACATATATATATATATATATATATATATATATATATATATATATATATATATATATATATATATATATATATATATACCGAGATGGGACGACTTAAATTCAAAATACCGACCTCTCCAGTTGATTGTCGAGGGCAAACAAGTTGTGGGAAGGAAACAATTCTCCTGATTCAGAAATTTAAAAGAATGCACTGGTCCGAGAATCATCGGGGATCTTGTATATACCACAGTCAACATTGAGGCGTACGAAAATGTGATCGTCAACATCCAGTAGTGGTGGATGTATGTATGTATGTATGTGCGTAGAGTTGGGGTCTGTACACTGCGACTTGGTAGATCTATTGTGCCCCCCTACTGCTGCCCAGTCGTTAGAATTAACTTATCGGCTAGAGCATCTCTTCCAGTTCTATTTCCCTCAGAAATCTTAGGATGTTGGACGGCGTCAAGGTCGGTAGCACCCCTTCCTCGATTTGGTTTGTTCCCAAGAACTACCTCCTAGGGTTTTCTAGAGGGCTGCATTCTGAAAGGATATGAATAGAGGTTTCGTCCTCCTCCTCCTCCTCCTCCTCCTCCTCACAGAATCTGCACTCTTCTCTTTCTACCACTCCGAGTTTCTCTAGGTGTCCCTTTAGGTGGCAATGCCCCGTCAGAACCCCTGTCAGAAGTCTGAGTTGGTTTTGACTTAAGCTTATGTATTCTTTGAATCTCTTCTGGTCGTAGTTTCCTAGAAGTATTATCGCTTGTCTCAATCCTTGCAGCTCCATCCAATAATTAGATCTTCTGCTTTATTCTTCTATCTTTAGTTCTTCCAGCATTACGTTTCTACTGATTCCACAGAAAGGCTCAGCCTCTTTCCTCGCAAGCCTGTCAACTATTTCATTCGCCTCTATCCCGGTATGTCCCGGTACCCACATGAGGGTGACTTTATTATTCTTACTCAAATGGTTTAGTTCCTCTTGGCATTCCCAGACCAGTAGTAGTGAATAGGCAGCCGAAGAATAAGAAGAGCACTAAGCACAACTATAAAAGATGCCAACATCATGGAGATGATAAGTTCATTCTTGGAAAATATATACCGATGAAGAACTAGTCTTGCTTGGATCGAGATTGGGCTTTCAGTCAAAAACGTTCACTCCATGCAAAGGAACGATTCTGCATGATGCATTTATTTGCCCTGGCTCCCGAGACTCTTTCATAGCCGTTGCAACAAGTGTTCAACGCTGTTGTTAATTATATAAAATCTACTGCTCTTAATACTTGTTTCTTCAAAAAATTATGCAAAAACCTCAAGTCAGGTCACAAAGGTCTTCTTTTCTGCAGTGCTGTTTGTTGGTTATCGAAATGAAATGTTGTTGGACGAGTATTTGAAATGAAAAACAAAATAAAATAGTCCTTAGAAATATGAAGAAAACGTGGGTTTATGACACATTTAAATGATGACACCAGGATTTATTTTGCCGATTATCTCAATTTTTTCTTGCCATAACTTATTCCTATCCAAAAGATTTTATGCTTTCTTTTCGAACATTAGTATCATTTGCTTCTAATTACTGTTGCAAAAGTGGATTTTTAACTTTTCTGTAGATCAAAACTAAACTAGGGAATAGGCTTGATCTTAACAAAAACTCAATCATCAGATGTAAATGCAATTATCACATTTATCATTAATAATTAATACTTTAAAAAATATCATTACTATTGTTAAATCCTAAACTATAATTTTCAAACCCTCTATTTTTTGATTTATTAATTAAATACAGTGAGTGGGAAAGGAATATCGTGAAAGTGTAAAAAGGTCTGCGATTAAAAAGTTTGTTAATTACTGGTTTTGATCAACTTTTCTTTATATAAAGAGCAGGTACCAACGCGCGTTTTGGTATTTCTTTTTTGTAATTGCCACTGCTATTACAATAAATTAAATCAATTATATTATAAGAAATATTATGAGGAATGTAGATCTTGCTAACGACTAATTTTGTCGTAATAATATACCTGCCAATTTACCGACATTATTGGCAAATGATTTCCTCTTCAGCTCGTATTTCAATCCATTGAAAAGCATTTTAATGGGAATGAGAACTGATAAAATGTCACTATCCGTTAAGACTTTTGTCATTGGCTGTAAAGTAATTCTTATATTCCTGATTATATCTGTAAGTTTAATAACCTCTGAATAATCTTTAATTAATGAAAGATATTGATCGTATTACACGAGGAAACATGGTTATTTGATGAAAAACTCATCTGACACATATCTCATTTGCGAGCAGCCTATACACAGCTTCTGGTTAGCAATTAATTAATCTAGAATTAAAACGTGGAGCAAATTATTATTTATGTTAAATTTTATAGCAGATTTAATTATAATCGTTGGTTTTACAACGTTTAAATTATCTTCACATAAATTGATTATTTTTTAAAGAAAATTAAGGCTATTTTTAAAATGGAACTAAAAGTAAAAAATTAATTAACAATTGTCTTATGTTACCGCCTCTGATTTTTCTTATTCTGAGACATATTGAAGTATCTCAGAATATATCCTTCACGGATATTTTACGTCCTGAATTGCATTTCAATGGGGAGATAACTATCCATAAAGTTCACGACATAAAAAAGATATTATTTTTTCAATTATAATTTAAAAGACTCCTTTATTGTTCAAGTTGTGGTGATGGCTTTTTGCAAAATAACAGTAATTTATATGTAAAGGGTCCGTTAATTTTAAAACTAGCGGGATGCGGTTTTGCAAATACCAGTTACATAAAATGACTTTTCGTTGTGCGTCTCCAAAATGCAAATTGTGTACGAGTTTAAATTTAAATGGCACTCCCTCTTCATTTTAAAGCCAATGAAACGATTTTGAAAGGGTTATTTCATACGCTTGCCAAGATATTTGTTTCCTCGATTTCTTGTTGGGGCTTATTGTAAATTTTTGGCCATGGTTTGAAGAATGTTCCAAAATTTATTAGATTACTTTTAATGCGGTTAAATATCTCTTTATGGGGTTGCCTCCTTTCCAGATACCTATATATAATAATATGAATCCAAAAATATAACATTTAATGATACACATACATATCTAAATACATTTGCGTAGCTTCATCATAATCTTAATTGCATTGTATGAAACAACAAAGCATATCATACTTGTGACGGTTTTGAAAGCGTTCATTTGCAACCATATTATAGGAAAATAAATAAGTGAATAATACATCAAAAAACTGACAAAATAATATTTGAACTATGAATAATATGTAATAATAAGTTGAAAATTGACACCAGTAGTAGATATACAAGCACAAGCCTTATAATAATTTGAGACCTTGATAGTCGCATTTTGTTTTCTAGGGTCTCCTAAAAAAATTAAACATGTTAACTAAAAAGTATAATTTAATGGCTTTAACGAAAAAAGAATTACTAAATGTTATGTATCGTTCAAAGCCCTTAGTAGCGGAATGCAGCGGTCTATGAATATACGGGGTGTTCCATTAAAAAAACACAAGTTTGATTTCTATCTAAAAAAACAGTAGTACTTAGAGAAAACCTAACGACGCCACTGAATTTTACCTGAAAATCGTTATGTGAGTCAAAATTTACCTTTTTGATAACTAAAAAGATAACCGAAATACGAGGGGTGTCCCAAAATGGCAAATTTTCTAAAAAACCCTGTATCTAAAAAACTAAGAGTGCTGTAAAAATTCTGTCTGCGGCAACTTTCGTTTCACGCAAAAGTGCATTCTGCTAACTTTAAAAATATCGGAGCTACCCGGCAAAAACAACGAAATCCGGACACCTTGTACTTTATGCTTGCCAAAACCAGGCACTGTTAGTTCACTAGTTTTTGCACAATTTCCACTTGAAATTGCTAGTGTACTACATTTTAGCACGCCTGGATGAGTCATGGATGATCCGGTTTTAATTTTATAAACAAATTTTGAAAGTAGAAATATCATTCTACAAGCTTATATTTCTGTTTTGCATTAAAAAGTCTGTGAAATACGTAACAAATGCTAGCAAATATGACAGAAAACGTCGGAACGCGTAAAAGTAGGAAAGGAGTGGGGGCAGCGGTGCTGCTCAGGGGAGTCACTCGGACATTTTCGGTCATGTTTGCTAACATTTTTTGGCTTTTCACAGACTTTTTGATGCAAAATGTCAATACAGGCTTATAGAATATTACTTTTACTTATAAAATTTGTTTATATCCAAGATGAATTCGGGCTTGTTAAAAGATAATGCATTTAAAATTTCAAATGCAAATAAATTGACAGCGCTCAATTTTAGCACTCATAAAGTACGTATAAGTTACCGTTATTTCGCAAAAAACCAACGCTACGACTTAAAAGCTGACTGAGATATGAATTTTCGAAAAAACGCTAAATTTTCCCGTGTTTCTTGTTTTTCTCCGTTACTAATGATCTGATTGAGCGGATCCAGGGCTCATTTAGTTGGTATTTTTATTCTCTACAATTCATTTATACTATCGAGATTGCTCTATTAGTTTTGGTTTTATAAGCAAAAGACGAAAAAAACAAATATTTTGGTTTTAATTGTTTATATAACAAATTAATGGATAATAGTTGAGAATGGAAATGGTCTTTGATTTTGCTTATTCTGTGATATATTGTATTTCATAAAATAATATGCACTTGGCACGTATTTTTATACCCTGAGTTGCTTATCTATGATGTGCAAATTATCCTTATAGTAACCACTAAAAATGTTATTCCAAAATTTTATTTTGAAGAGGAGTTTTTTTCTTGTAAAATTGCTTGCGAATCCAAGATTTAAAATGTAGTTTTGAACATGATATGGTCTGAATGAGGGTTTGCTTTATCTTTTTTAGCGGTGGGCTTTAAACACACTTGTTAAGGATTAATTTTGAGTTCTAACTTTAATAAATTAAAAATCTATAAAAGATTGCTTTAATAAACTACAACCGCAAAAAGAATAATTTCTTGTCTGTATAAAGAAAGCACTCTTAGACGTTCTTTTTTGTAGGTTCTTCGTTTTTCTTTTAACTTAATAATTTATTGTCTGTATAAAGAAAGCAATCTTAGACGTTCTTTTTTGTAGGTTCTTCGTTTTTAAGTTACTTTCCTTTTTAAATTCAGAATCCTCAACTTTCTACATATTCAGAAAACAAAACTCTCTTTAGCAGTTCTGCGCATTTCAGTGAATGAATTCTTTTAATTTCACATAAGAACTCATGGTAAGATTCATTAATTGCAATTTATAACAGCAATATTTTATTGATTTTTAATGCATTAAAGTTTGAGCTAAAAATAAATCCTTAACGAGTGGGTTTAACGACAATTTGAGTTAGCCATTGTAAACTTAAATTGAAATTTGAACTATGACAAACATTTAGAATGAATTTATGAATCGCTTACGTTACTGTGAACAAATGGGAGACATTTTCAAGGTTTAATAAAGTGATAAATTAATTGTTGTCACTACTTCACTTCATGTTTTAATTGTCGAAAAATCGAAAACAGTTACATTTAGGTATAGGACATGTAATAGAAAAATGTTCAGAATTTTGAAGGGGGTCTACAAGTCTAAAAAAAATTGGGGGTCACTATTTAACAAATCAAAATTGAAGCACAGTTTGTTTCGAGTCACCCAGGGATATTTAATAGATTGGAAAAAGTTCGTTCTAAAAAGAAGTCGACGTGGCCGAAAAGGTTTTCAAAAAACCTAGAAACTTTGGATTTTTCCACATAAAAACTGGTTAACTGAAACCGCCAGTTTTATCGAAATAAATTAAGAGTACATTTTTTTGAACAGTAATGTTCAAAGTATTTGAAAAATCAGTTTTCAGCTCTGTAAAATGACACCTGTCAAAAATTTGGCCCAACGAGTGTGGCTGTAAGTCACATCAGTTTCCAGCTCTGTAAAATGACACCTGCCAAAAATTAGGCCCAACGAGTGTGACTGACTTCTTTGATGATCTAAAACATCTACTGTAGTATGGTTTATTGAGTCTTTATGGCCTCTATAAAATATTAAAATTTCATTAAATTATACAAATCGACAAACTTAGAGCCGACAAGGTAAATCGCTGGGTACCCATTTAGGGCTCTGTATTTCCGTTAAGGGGCACTTTAGGAATTTTTCTCTCTCACAAATTAGCTTTATTTGACATCCCCTCTATGCTCCCGAGAAATTAGGAGGTATTTACCGGAGATCCTGTATAAATATATGAAGCTCAAATTCATACATCTATGTTACTTCATAAGCAAAGTTTATGAGAACTTGGCGCCATTTAGATTTGATTACATTACAGGTTTAATATTTTAATTAAGAACTTGGCTCTTTTATATTTGGGTGTTTAGTTAGATAACAATAACTTAATATTTTAGGTCTGTATTCCATTGCAGTACGAGATTTTACAACAGCCTGTGAAGTTTTTATAAATGCCATTGCAACCTTCGTTTGTACCGAACTCATTTCTTTTAACACGTTCATAAAATATACCATAATATCAGCCATATTGGTGTTAAAACGACGCGACTTGAAGCAAAAAATAATTACCAATCCGGAAGTGCTTCAAGCAATACATTATAACCCGATGTTGAAGAAATTCGTATTTTCTTTGTACAATTGTGAATATAAAGATTTTTTTCTAAACTTGGCGAATATAGAATGTGATATGAAACATGATATGCTGTTGCATCCGCATTATCAATTTTATGTCAGAGAAATGAAAATTAAAGCCTACGACCAATTGCTGACGACTTATATATCTATGAAGATCTCGTATATGGCGGAGCAGTTTGGTGTGACTGAAGAATACATAGAAGAAGATGTGAGTAGATTTATTGCTGCTAAAAGACTTAATTACAAAATTGATAAAGTAAGTGGAAAAATAATTAATGTGCAAGGAGATTCTGGAGCTGAACCATTCGATAATATAGTGAGGAATGGTGATATTCTTCTCAATAGGATCCAGAAATTAAGTAGGGTTATTAATATTTAGTTTTTCTATGCAATAAATATTTTATACAATAGGAAATGTGTGTTTTAATAGTTTGTCTGATTTATGTCTACGCAGTAAAATCGCCCCTAAAGTTAACCTTCTAAAATATTATTTTTAATTTTCACAGCCTATAAATTTTCAATCGAATAAAATGAATTTATATAATTCCACCCTAAAGAAGGTGAAGCACCCTCATTCTAACTATATTGTGTTCAAAACCATATTCTAAAATTTGCAAACGATTTAAGAAGAAAAAAGTCTTTAAAATGAAATTTAGCAACACCATTTGTAGGGGTAACATTAGGTGATTTTTACTCCACAGATATGCAGCTCAGGGTATAAAAATACATACAGTAGACCCGCGCTAGTGTGAACATAAAAAATCCAAGAATGTTCATATTATCGAGAGTGTTCATACTGTGGAAGGTGGAGTTAAACCCACAAGAAACATTTTAAAAGCATCTTTATTTACATATTATTTATTAAATTAATGTATTATTTTTGATAGATTTCTTTTAATTGTCGAAACAATTGATAATGCCATGCCGGAGGTCACTAATTGCAATATTATTTTGCTCTGACCATTGAAAAACTAATTTTAGAGCTGCAAGAGCTTCTAAAATCGACACTTTTTTGGGTTCCTCGATTTCATTTTCTGAATTCAGTACTATTAATTTTTAATGCAATAATTTCAACGTCTAAGTCTCTGTTCCAGTCCTGGCACTGGCCCTAAAAATACGTAATAAAAAAAGTTAAATTACGTAAATCTAAATTTTGCTTTTTTTTTCTTTTACTCACCTGTCCAATCATTTCCAACAAATTCTTGGTTTTCTGTAAAGTAGGTTGTGATTTTTGGGTAATTAACAGTTTTCGAAGCCTGGCGAGGGGAAAGGAATCTTCATCTCATAATTGCTCCAATTGCTGCCAGTTTAAGTAAACAATATCATTTTTCAAAGTTAGGTTTTTTAGGGCATCTGCCATATTTTCTCCCACCACATAACTTAACAAATGCTTTTTATAAAACATCTTAGTCAATCTTAAAGCATAATGAATAAGCGGTGTTACATTTGGCGGCATAAACATAACAAATATGGCATCGTCTTCCGTTTTTCATTCTGTCGAGCGAGAAACTGCATTATCTAACAAAAACATTTCTTTTTCAGGAAGTTTTTGACTTTTTAACAATGCTTTTACCTAAAAAAACTCCAAATATACTTAAATGTAAAAAACTTAAATTTAATAAATTTAAAACTTACTTCTGGAACAAAGTTTTTAAAAGACCAACTCTTAATAATTTTCTGGGTCATCCATGCATTTTAATTATTTTTGTAAATACACGGATTGTGAAAATTTTTAAAACAACGAGGAGACTTTGCTTTGCTAATGATCAAAGGAGTAAGCCTATGTGATCCTCTAGCATTTGTAGAGTCCAGAAAATTAATTATTTACGAAGACTGTTTAAGACCTGAAGCAGTGTTGTCAGAACTCACAATATATGTTTTGTCAGACATCAATTTCCAATACAGTTCAGTCTCATTAGCGTTGTATTTTTGATAATGTATCAAGTTTAGAATTCTGATGTTATCGCAAAATTAATAGATTGATCGACTTACCTGTAAGGATGATCGATCTGAATTATTCGTGCTGTTGTCCGAAATGATTATTACACACTGTAGTATGCGTTTGTCATACCTACTCAGCACAATTTTTAAAGATAAACAAAAAATTCCTGACTCGTCTTATGGTTAGGTGATCCACTTAATCTTCATTCTATTTGTCTAGTTAATTAGATCGTAGGGTAGCGAAATGGGGAGGGAGGGTTGTAATAATCATTTCGGACAACAGCTCGAATAATTCAGATCGATCATCCTTACAGGTAAGTCGATCAATCTATTAATTATTCTTCGCTGTTGTCCTTCATGATTATTACACACTGTAGATGTTCAAAGTATAAATGCACTATCTAATTAACAATTATTTTATTTATAATAGAAACAATTTCTTGGCGAAAGTTTCTACAAAAAAAAATTATAATAATTATAATACATAATATAACATTTAAAAACTAGTTTAAACAGTTCGCATCTAATATAGAAATGTATAATTGTATAAATTATACATATCCATCATCACTTATACTAATAATAATGACTCTGGTAATGTAAATAACATCCCTAATAGGATAAACAGTTTGAGTCATAAAATAATGCAACAAGAACAAAAAAAATATCAACAAAAGAAACAAAACATAATAAACTTAATAATACTGATCTAATGACGCAGCAACACTACTGCGGTATGATAGATCTAGCGAATGCTTCAGGGCAAGAAGTTATTGGCCTATTATAAAATTTTACGAATACGTTAGATCTCTGAGGCCAGCCTGCTGCCTTCCTAATTATTTCAATATTTACCCCTGCCCGTAGGGCTGCAGACGTACTAGCATGCCTAGTAGTGTGTGCCGAAAACTTTGTTATATCTATACCACATTTCTGTAAAATATTTTTAACCCACCTGCCTAGGGTTTTTGAACTAGCTGGATGATGAGGTTTTCTTCATGTTAAAAAAAATTGATCGTGTTTTTGCTGTCTTAATATGGAAGTTTTTTGGATATAATACGAAATCGTTTTAGCAACACACAGACTAGGTATCTCAGAAAAAAATAGGAAAAATCATTAAAGGTTGTAACCTTTTATACCCCGACGTTTTGATTTTTTCTGGTATACGTATTTCGAAAACCTTGTTAGCCTGTTTGATATTTTTTTTTTTATACAGATCTTTGATAGGGTCTGCATCCTGTGGGCAGAAGTAAAAGCTAATAAGGTAACAAGTTTATAACTAAGGATTTCTAATGATAATTTATCCAAAGGAAATAAACCTTCTAAATAAGTCAATACAACACTGGGATCCCAGGTAGCTGCATATTTTGGTTGTGGTGGGTTTATGTTGAAAATTCCTTTAAAAAATCTTTTTTAAAATTATTTCATCCTGTTTGTTTGGAGAAAATAATAAAGATAAGGCTACTCTTTGGGTATTCAAGGAAGAGAATGATAACCCGCACTTTTGAATTTCTAAAAAATATTCCAATATTATCTGTAAATTATACTGATATGGATTATGATTGTTTTTTGCACAGTATCCACCATTTTTTCAAGCACTTATCATATTGTTTTATGGATCCCTCAGCCAAGGAGGCCAGTAAATTAGAAATTGCTGTTTCTGGTGGACATACGTCAATTACTTTTTAAGAAATCGTTGTTGTTAGTATTTTCGGCCTGGTCATCGCAACCTTTGCGATTTTCGTGAATTTTCTGCAACATCTGGAAGAAATTTCAGTAAGACATTACGTCAATTACTGAAAATAAAATTAAAGTAAGATATACGTCAATTACTTTTTAAGAAATCGTCAAAAGGATGAAATTTTAACAATTGGAAATACTTAATTCTTTAAAACGAGGATACCAATTTTGACTAGGCCGGTCTAGTACTACTAATATCCCAGTGGCCTCATCCTGGATAATGTTTTACAGAACTCTGCCTATTAATGAAAATGGTGGAAATGCATAGAAGTAAAAACCATTTCAATTTATAGTAAATGCATTCACGCATATTGATTCTGGATCAGGATGCCAAGATATAAATCTCGGACATTTCTTATTTTGATAGCTAGCATATAAATCAATATCCGGACTGCCAAATTTATTAGTATATTATCGTGTAATTCATATTCCGTAAACATATCTTTCATGCGTGATTTTGAATTAACTATGTTTTCTGAAGAATTTATATAAGATGCTTGTACGAAGATATTTTTTCGTTCACACCAGCCCCAGATCTCTCGAGAAATTTCATTAAGGTTTTTATATTGAATGCTTCCCATTTTGTTAATGGTAGCTATAGCTGTAACATTATCTATCCTTAACAATCTATTCTTATTAAAAATGTTTTTAATAAAGGATTGTAAGGCATTAAAAGCTGCTAATAATTCCAAATAATTTATATGGAACAATTTCTCGTCCTGATTCCAGAAACCATGTGTTTTAGAACCTTCATAACTTGCTCCCCATCCAGTCTTAGAAGCGTCTGAATAAAGTATTATATCAAAAGTTTTACTTTTAATGGACTGTTTACAATTTGGAATATTATTTAATCACCAAAGAATTTCCGTCCATAAATTTTTGGAATAAACATTTTTGCACTATAATTATTTTTGTTGAGAGAAAGAGCTATATATTTTTCACGTTCTTAATTTTTTAGATGTAACCAGCCATATTTTACTGTCGGTTTTGTGGCTACAAGTAAACCAATTAATTTTGCTACTTCTCTGGTTTTACATACTTTTTATTTAAAAAAAAAGGTGTATTACTTTTTCTTTTTCTGGTATACTAAGCGTCATCTCTAAACTATTAATTTTAACTATGTTTCTTTCTCTTAAATAGTTTAGTATTGGTCTGGGAATTTTGGTAAAAATATATGGACCCAAATTTAGACCAAAAATAAACAAATGAATTCGTAAGTTTTGTTTTCAAAACGGAAACGTAAGTACTTTCTATACATTTTCTTTACATTTACTGAAAAATAGACATCTTTTAAGTCTATACTGGAGAAATAACAATTATATGTTACCAACTTTCATCCATCCTATAATCCTCCAACTTAAAATGAGGAGCTATAATATATTTATTTTGCCTGATTATGTTCGAATCTTCTGTGATTATTCTTTTCCTTGAGTTGTTTGGAGGGCGCTGAAAGTTTAAATACTGTTTACTTCGAATTCTTCTGTCTTGTTGTTGTAAGCCAGAAGGTCCAGGTTGATTTTCAGGTACTATTCTATGAACCCATGTCTTTTTATAAGACGAATCAAATTTTAGTTCTTTTGCTGTCTTTGTGATTAATTTGTCCGACTGAATCGACTCTTGGAGTTTTTTAGCAAAAAGATATTCATCAATAATACACTCATTAATAATCTTCCTTTTATCCTCTTTTAAAAAAGGGTTTAATTAGAAATCGCCTGTGATTTGATAGTTGACGAAAATTATCGC
The DNA here is from genome assembly GCA_034092305.1 of Diaprepes abbreviatus. Lineage (NCBI taxonomy): Eukaryota > Metazoa > Arthropoda > Insecta > Coleoptera > Curculionidae > Diaprepes > Diaprepes abbreviatus. Next base: position 3,795,916 of record JASJET010000260.1, on the reverse strand, counting down.
AGAGGAGTTGTCCACTGTCTGCTAGTGTTGAAATTATTTCGCTTGTGTCAATTTTCTGTGGGTCTTTTAATATGCCTGATATTAATCGCCCTGTGGCAGAAAGCACACCTGCCAATTGTTCCTGTACCTGTATAATAAACTTATCTTGGCTCTTAGCGTCCCGACTAAGGCATTTTCCTATTTCATAATTTAATTTGAGAGTTTGAAATGAGTTGCAGTTACCTGGAATTGGGTATTTATTAACCAATTCGATAACTATATTTCTGTCAATTCCATTTTCTATATAATTCTTTAATTTCTGTAATACCAGAAAAATATTCAGTAAGACATTACGTCAATTACTGCAAGAACCAGAAAAAAAATTGGAGAAAAAATTAGTAAGATATTATGTCAATTACTACAATTGCGACATTTCAGTAAGACATTACGTCAATTACTGAAAGAATTGGAGAAAAACATCAGTAAGACATTACGTCAATTACTGAATATTGCTATTTCCTGATACATGCAAACCCAACTCTCTTTGCCTAACAAACCACTTATAAAAGGCACTTTCCATTTCCATTTCGTTGGATATTCTGCTTTTTAACCGACTTCTAAAGGAAGGAGGTTCTCAATTCGTCGAGTATATGTTTTTTTATGTATGTACACCGATTACTCTAGAACGGCAGCACCGATTTGAATAAAATTTTTTACGTTATGTTCAGGAAGTTGCTGAGGTAGTCCCATATTATTTTGGATGAAATTGGTGCTGTTATATCCAAGATGGCGCTGATAATATGGTGGCAAAAAAAATTATTTTTTTCTGATTTTCTCCAAAATTGGTATAGGGGAATTTTTGGGATCGTACACAACGAATGTCAAATTATTTTTAAAAAATTCAATATGGCGGATCCAATATGGCGGACAAAAAAAATTAATTTTGTCCGATTTTCTCCAAAACTGGTACGAGGGAGCTCTCAGGGTCGTACATAACTAATCTAAAATTCTTTTTGAAAAATTCCATATGGCGGATCCAAGATGGCGGACGAAAAAATCAATTTTGTCCGATTTTCTTCAAATTTGGTACGGGGGAGTTTTCGGGGTCGCGCATAACGAATCTGAAATTATTTTTAAAAAATTCAATATGGTGGATCCAAGATGGAGGATTAAATATTCTACATCTTCCGATTTTGTCTAAAATCATTATTGGAGTATTTTTGTTAGTGTTAATTATGAATTTAAAATATTTTTTGAAAAACTCAATCTGGCAGATTCAATAAGGTGTCCTAAAAATTTTACATTGTTCGATTTTCTCCCAAACTAATATAGGGATCCTTTAGGGTGTAAATTATGGGTTTAAAAGTATTTTTTCAGGATTCGATATGGCAAATCCAAGATAGCGGACTAAAAGTTGTACATTTTTCGATTTTGTTCAAAGGTGGGACTGAATCGTTTTTGAGGATGTAAATAGCCAATATAAGCCTATAAATTTTAAATTTCCGGATTTTATACAAAATTGGTACTAGGGGACTTTGAAGGGTTTAGATTTAGATTAAATTAAGACTTAAAATAATTTGTTTGAAATTCAATATAGTGGATGCAATGTGGTGGGTTGAAAGTTTTACCTTATTCGCATTTTTTAGATTTGGTATTAGAGGGTTTTCGGGGTCGTGTATTACGAATATGAAGTTAATTTTTTACAACTATTAGGTTGATAAGATACAATATGAGGAACAGAAAATTTGACATATTCCGATTTTGTCTAAAATTGATACTCTGGGGTTCTTGAGGCGTATAAAACTCAATATGCAGTATAAAATATATCGAGCTAAGAAATTTACATCTCAGGTTCTTTAAACATCGATATTGGGGCCTATATTACCAATCTAAAATTAATTTGAAATTTAAGGTAGTGGATTTACTATGACAGACTAAATATTTGTTTGATACAATTTTACTGGTATTTGGAAAATTCTAAGAACCAAAGAATTTTTAGTGGTTCATTTTAGGGTGATTTACAACTTTGGATAAAATGGGTACTTTTTTACCACCTTGGAGTCATCGCGAGGTCCATTAATCTCGATTAGTACTTAGTTCAAATAATTTATGGATATCATAATGAATTATAAGACTAAAAATAGAAAAATAAAATTTTTATAAAAAAATTGAACCGACTTCTAAAAGGGCGCTAAAAAGTGAAAAATAACTCTAAATTTTTATATGAAATTGAACTTTTTGAAGTCGGCGCCAAATTATTTGCAAATGAAATAAATAACTACTAATATATACAAATTATGGTAAAAAAAAGCATTTACAAATAAAATATTTTTAATCTGTTTATGTAAATCACATTTTGGCAGGTATTAGTTTGGCGCCGACTTAAAAAAATTTCATTTCATATAAAAATTTATAGTTATTTTTCACTTTTTAGCACACTTATAGAAGTCGGTTCAATTTTTTTTTTAATTTTATTTAATAGTGCATTTTTTAATATTACTTGACATAACACTCTGATTTACATCTTTCACTATCTTGCTCTTTTTTAAGAATTAGGTAAACGGTTTATTTGGCGATTTCGTATTTTTTACTGGGAAAAAAACAATTTTTAACTCTTTGTAGCAAAATATATTTTACTGAAAGAAAAAAAAATATATAGCCTTATAAGTAAAAGCACTCGTGCACAACTAGGATATCAGCGATATAAATAGAAATAAATACCGTATAATAACCTAGGTTTACCTATATGGTTAGTAAAGTATAAGAAGCAAAAATCTTCAAGACTGGTTTCTTACTATTTCTGATCAGAGGTTATATTAATTTACCATGTGTTGATAAGGATTTACTAGACATACATTTAAATGGATTAAAATACAGGGTGTTAAATAAATACAGGGCCGGGTTTCAAGAGGCAACTTTTGTTTTAAGTTACAAAATTTATAAAAGTTTAAATGTTTTCATTGGTTTTCAGTAATCAAGGCATTTAAAACGTCATTTTTAAATTACAAAAATATATTTTCTTGGCGTATTATACTGCAGTCAATGTTTGTTAATGTATTTTTAATGTAAAAATGTGTTAAGAACTTTGATTTTTTTTTGCTAAGTTTGCACATTATTTTGGTGGTTAACGATGGAATGAGTAAAAATATAAAAATCCTTTATATTCTAGAATTCTATAGCTTTAAAGTCACTTGAATTAAGATACTCAAATATCAGAAAACTCCCTTAAAAAGATTCAAAATTTGTCTTTTTTTTCTTTTTATAAGAAACTGATGAATATACCACTTTATATATATATATATATATATATATATATATATATATATATATATATACATATATATATATATATATATATATATATATATATATATATATATATATATATATATATATATATACATATATATATATATATATATATATATATATATATATATATATATATATATATATATATATTCTTGGATTTTTTTGTATATTGTTAACACATGATTCACTTTTTGACACTCTAGAACAAAAACCTTGCTTTTTGTATGGCATCTTTATTTAAACTTGAGTTTATTGTTTGCTGTTTCGTTATTTTTTAAAAACTTAATTTAATTTTAATAATCCTATCACATTATGCCTTTAAATTTAGTTAAAAAGTCTTAATGGCGGGTTTTTCCCCTGTTTTTCACATATTTATTTGTTCCATATTCAAACCACATTGGTGAGTTTCTTAATAATTATAGGTTAGGTTTCTAATATTCTAATTTTGTAATTAATATTGTAGAGATGTATTTAATAGAAATATATATATATATATATATATATATATATATATATATATATATATATATATATATACATATATTATATAATATATATATATATATATATATACATATATATATATATATATATATATATATATATATATTCTTGTTTTTTTTTCTTGGATTTTTCTATTTGTATATTTTATTAAGTTTTTGATTTTCTTGGGTGTAAAATCCGTTTTATTAATAAAACTGCATATGTTTTATTTGTTATGCGTATCTATTGACGTTTCGGTCACACTTGACCTTCTTCAGAATGATTTTTTTATAACTTGTAATAGTTTTTACCGAGGAACACAACATAAACTACATATTGTTAACACATGATTCATTTTTTTACACGCTAGAACAAAAACCTTGCTTTTTGTATGGCATCTTTATTTAAACTTGAGTTTAATGTTTGCTGCTACGTTATTTTTTAAAAATTTAATTTAATTCTAATAATCCTATCACATTATGCCTTTAAATTTAGTTAAAAAGTCTTAATGGCGGGTTTTTCCCCTGTTTTTCACATATTTATTTGTTTCATATTCAAACCACATTGGTGAGTTTCTTAATAATTATAGGTTAAGTTTCTAATATTCTAATTTTGTAATTAATATTGTAGAGATGTCTTGAACATAAATATATATATATATATATATATATATATATATATATATATATATATATATATATTATATATATATTTTCTTGTTTTTTTTCTTGGATTTTTCTATTTGTATATTTTTTAAAGTTTTTGATTTTCTTGGGTGTAAAATCCGTTTTATTAATAAAACTGCATATGTTTTATTTGTTATGCATATCTATTGACGTTTCGGTCACACTGGACCTTCTTCAGACTGATTTTTTATAACTATAACAGAAAAATTTTTTGCTATATTATAACATAAAATTAATAAGTTAAATTTAAAACATACCTTATATAAGTTTTTACCGAGGAACACAACATAGACTACATATTGTTAACACATGGTTTACTTTTTGACAGGATACTACAATAACCTTGCTTTTTGTGTCGCATCTTTATTTAAACTGAATTTTATTTTATGGGTTCCGGTGGTCAAGGGTTTGGATTGTTTTTCGCCTTAAGGGTCCTTGCCTGACTATTATTTTTTTCTTATTTTTGGAGTGATTTATTTTTGAATTCATTTTGTGTATATTTAATTTGTTTGGGGGGTTATTTTAGGATGTTGTAATATATTTTACTTACATTACCAAGATAATGGGAAAGCTCTGAGTTCGAAAAATGACGACAGCGTTGTTTCATCCTAATATGGGACTCATCAGGCCATTGCTTTCGGTACAAACCATCAATTCGCATCTGTGTCCCATAAACAGATTTTACGGTTGAAAAATAATAAATAAGACACAGTGGTGACATCTCGATTGATTACTCAATAACACTTCTATTATCTTGGAGATCTCCGCACTTTTTAACATGAGAGTAATATTTATCAACGGTCTTTATGTCAGCATAGCCGAGAATTTCCTATTTTATTTTAAATTACACGGACGAAAATGATCTCTTTATATATTATATATATATATATATATATATATATATATATATATATGTATGTATATATGTTTTGAATACCTTTACATATCTTCTTATCGGGTAGTGAAAACTCAATATAAAAGTGTAGAAAAAGAGTATATTACATCTATCCAGTATGACTAGAAATAGGTTTTTCAAGTAAAAAAGTAGAAGTTTTTTTCTGAAACATATTCTCGTACCCTTATTATTATATTTTCTTCCAGGGTATTTGTCCCGCGAATAGACTGAGGCTAATACCTGGTGTTTTTGAAACTTCAAACCAGTCCAGGGTCTGCTCTCCTCAATTTCCAGATTTACATGGTGATCTTAGCTACCTCCAAAGACAAGGAAAACGAAGAAGTTGGCATGTTCATCCAAATCAGGTAAAAGAATTATCAGATGCGTATTAAAAGGGATAGGGTTTTAGAAAAATGTAAGGAGACATGTTTAGGACATTTTTTTTAAATATTAAATATTTTTTGATTTCGTTGGTCGTTACTTGGTGGAATCCATATTAGTTTACGATTGTGATAAGTAAAATAGGTTTTAACATAAATTTCCACTTGTATTTTTTTTCAGTGCGACATATTTTACTGCACGGCAGCTTCTTCAAGTAATGTACCTGTCGATGCATGTCTTACCGGTAAAAAAATATAAGTGGAAATTTTAGTAAGAATGCAATTTACTTATCATAATCATAAACTAAATGTTCTTTTATAATATCTACTTTTAATAATATAAAAAATTTCTTTCATTGAAAAGTCTCTAATACTGTTAGTATAGGGCAAAATGTAAAGATTAAAACTACACATTATACATAGTATTAGTAAAATCTATGATAATCTGTGACTCGCTTGTAAAGCGGACAAAAGTCACAGGTACTAGTTTGTCTATGCATTACCGGAGCTATAAGAAGTACCTCGACAACAGCCATAGACACCTTAGTAAATCTTCTTACCCCTCCTTGATATAATAAACAAGGTGGAAGTGAGGATAGAATCATGAAGGCTGGAACAAAACTAGACTAGATTTTCTTTCAGGCGCAAGCCAGGTCAAAAAGCTACAATTTCAACACATTCTAAACCATTCGGGCTTATTGAAAGACAGGACCTGCTTTAATACGAGGTCAATCAGTAAACCTCATCTGGTTTACCGACTGGTCCAAAACTGGTCATAATACTAGAGCTGGAATACACGGCGCCACCACCAGATCAACTTAGATGATGCATTGAGACGGTACACTGCTGTATTAGAGGTAGAAATATATGAAATTGTTTTATGTCTCGGAGAGAATCCAACGAGCAGTTACAGTGGCTTAAACTTTCTCATCGTTTTTTTAGCGGTCACTATGATGCCAAGCAAGTTCATAAGAAGTAAAAAAAAAAACAAAGTAAATTTCGCATATTAAGTTTTCTTGTATTGTGAGTCGATATTCCGAAAATTTATACTAAAATGGCCCAAAAAAATCTTGAATTTTACTGACAAAATTAAAAAACTACGAAAAAAATTCTAAATTCTTCTATGTATTTACATATTTAAAAGAAGTGTACAAAATTAAATTGATATCGGAGTAATAGTTTTTGAGAAAGAGCTGTCAGCGCTTTGAGAAATTCTGTTTTGAGAAAAAGGCTATTAAAGTAAAAAAGAGGGGTTTGAAACTAGTCAAATAATTTGTTAATTTCAATCAAAACAGAATTTTTTATGCAATAGATTATGTATATTTTAATAATAAATTTTATAAAATTCCATTTGATGCTACCTGCTTGCTTTGAATATTTGTATATGCAAATTCGTAACTCCGTAACTAACGTCAATTTTCATTGAATCAACTTAAAATTTATTTCATATTTTCAAGAAAATGAAACAAAAATTTGAATATGTTTCCTAATAACGGCACAACCATCTATTTTTTTCATAACTAAGATAAATTTTTATTAAATTTGCATTAGTGAGTTTTTTGTCTATTTCCATTTTGTTTTCCTAATTTTTAAATCTGACAATTGTCGTCATGATTCTGTCATTTTAAGTTTTACCTCTAAAGAGAGCGCACTAAAATAGTTCTTTAAAAAACTAACTTTGTTCGTAGTCATAGCAGTATTTAAAAGAACCTTTAGTAACAAAACAAAGACATCCCGACGCAGAAAAATAAATATTATGTAAATACCTCGGTAAATACTCAATCAGGGGCGGATCCAGTCTCTCTCTTTGGGGGGGGGGGCAGTGATATCACAAAAGTATAGTATGGCAAGCGAAAGCAAGTTGTCTACGGGAGTGGGGGGGGAGACATCAGCAACATTCTCATTTTTAGTGTAAAAGGCAGGGTCGGGTCTATTTTTCTGAATTTGAAGTTCTTGGAGAGGGGGGGCGATCACAATAAAAAACAAGTTATCGACAGGGGGGGGGGAGGACGCGGGCAACATACACATTCCTAGTGTAAGAGGCAGAATCGTGTCTATTTTTCTTAACTAAAAGCTCTTGAGAGAAGTTGCTATCGCAAGAAAAATAATTGTCAACGAGAGGGGACTGCTAGCAGCATACACATTCCTAATATAAAAGGGAAAATCGATTCTATTTTCTTGAACTCAAAGCTCTTGGGAAGGGGAGGGGCGATCGCAAGCATACACATTCCTATATTATATTTAAGAACTAGAGAGAGTAATAAAACTGTTACCGAAACCTTCAACTTACCTGCTTGAGTACCGCAGGTAACTGAAAACTACCGCGAATCTAATTATATTTAATTATATTTAAACATTGTAAGGTTTTATAAATTTTCTGCATCCATAGAGTTTCTGATTTCTGTCAGTGAGCAAAGTACACCTTACAGTGTGTCCTTAGTGATTTATCTTGGTTGTGGTTGTTTTTATATATTATATGAGATTAGTGAGATACCCAAAAGATATGGCTTCTGCATCTATAATTATTCTAAAATCGTTAAACCAGGGCATTTTTTCCTCAACGAAAAACTTATTACTATGAATGTTTATGATGCCTTAACATATTAATATCTAGATAATATTGTTGAAAGTTCTGTTGAGATGTGTTCCAACATAACAGGAGTTGGAAAATCTACTATGTACCGAATACTGAAGGAGAAAAAAAACGACTAGAATTGTTAGTGCTCCCAAGTCACAGTCGATCGCAGGCAGACGAAAAACCTCGTTGGAAGAAGAGATGTAAACTGCAATAAAAGGAGTTGTACGTACATCTTATTATGAGAAGCAGATCCCAACCGTCGACAAAGTTCTAACTAAAATCAATGAAGATCGGGAGTTACCTGAAATTAAAAGAACTGAGCTCTGGAAATTGCTCAAAGAACTTAATTTTTGCTGGGAAAAACTAAATAGGAAATCTGTTCTTATAGATCGTCCGCAAAATGTCCCTTGACGAAGGACATATCTCTCAAGTAAAACGTAGAGTTGCTAGAAATAACACAACTTACAAAATTTGACAGAACTTTTGAAAGATTTTTTCGAATAAAGAAAGATCCATATAATAAAAGGATAATAGCAAATGTGGAAATTCCATCTCATGATCCGTGAGATGGAGGAACCAAGTATAATTAGTTTGAGCGAAGATAGCTTCTCTGACTTGGATTACGAATTAGATACGTAATGTTTACCATTGTAAACACAATTTATTATATAAATATTTTTAACATATAAAAATTAATTACATTTGAATCCCTTTTTAGTGTTTAATTGTAATGCAGATGGTTTAAGAAATAAATAAACTGAAACGTGAAATGTCCTAAAAAGGTTTTTAATTAATAATAAAATGACCGATAGCCCAAAAAAATTTTCACATTATATGGACGAATTTATTTTTTTATATATGTTTAACTTCTTGTATTTTCGACAATGGGTATTTTGTAAGTATTTAAATTATAACTTTGAATTTTTTGAGAAAAAAAGGCCTAAAACGGTTTCTATGCCAAAATTAAAAATAATAAAAATACAGTTGTCATTTGTGTTAAATATTTCAAAATTATCTATATTTTCTAATGTATATAAATTATTAAAAAATCATAAGAAATAAAATTATATAATAAAAACTTTTTATTTTAAGTTTATTACCGAAATAATATTCTATTCCATAAATACTTAGTGATAAAATAAACCTCTTTCCGACGCCTATGACAACGATTAAAATCCTTTTTAACACTTCACACATCCAAATGTCTATTGTTATCCAACCCCAATGGTCCATTATTATAGACCGGTATTTTTGATTATAAAATTTCCAACCCATTCCTATGGAAAATATATATGTTTTTGAATAAACTATAGTATAAGAGACAAAATCGGGTCTATTTTCCTGAATTCAAAGCTCTTGGGGGGGGCAACCTCCCCCCCCTTGGATCCGCACCGGTACTCAATTAATAATTAGAACTAAATGTAAAACAAAATATATCTTTTAAAGCCGCCAAAATAAACATAGACACTGAAATAATAAACTATGTCACTTCTCAGCCAATAACAAGCGTATTCTTGGTTCGATTTATTTAAAAGCGTTCTAATCACTTCGTCATAGCAAAATTCCGAAAACATTAAAACATAGTTCTTCCATCTTCCTTGCACTTATATAAGTTCCATCCGCGCGTGTTAATCTGTTGCCCTGTTGCCAGATGTTCAAATAATTCATATGGAAAAGGAAAAAGTATTCAAAAGCTTTAAAGTAAAATGTTAGTAGAAAATGTTAAGTTGTGTCATGATACTGTGGTACTATTGTATGAGCCGCCACTGCTTCAGTGTCTTAATAATCAAATAAATTAGAAAAATATTTCGTTACGAAATCTGATTGGCGCCGTATTTTGTAATCACACACGCGAAATAACACCCTAATTTTTAATTTAGTCACACGTAACCATTAATCAGATAAGATAAACAAAACGGAGTGAATAATTATATTGTCGTGTGGCAATAAACCACAGAAAACTTAATAAAGCCATTATAGTCCATCTGGCGTCACGATTTTCTGTTAAGTTAATCCATTGCAATAACAAATATTAGTAATTTGCAAACTTAAATTATCATCAAGAAAAGAGGTTGGGATTTTGCACATACTAACTATTTACTTATTTCAAAATAATCACTCCTTTTATCTCACAAATGACATAGCATACGGTGGTAATAAATGCACAAAGGTGAGAACATATTAATCCTGCAATTGGCGTTAAATAACCGCTTATATGCCTAGTGGTTTCTCAAATTACAGGAAGTCTAAAAACCTCAGGGTCTTTCTATTTGCGCTAACTGCAGTTTAAACGCCCCCTAGCGAGGTATTAATTTCAATGATTTTGTTTTCGATTAGGTAATATTGCCGTTTTAGAGACAGCGCTTGCGGGTATGCAAGATTAACTTATTTATGAATTATGAGACAATAAATATTAGTATAGTAAATTTTATACATAATTTTGTTTATATTAATAATATTATTTTTTTTTATTAATACTTTGCTAATTTTGTTGAAATATTCAAATTTATTTTTAAAACACATTTTGAAATTTCTAAAGCCCATTTAAGGAGGTACTTACTATCACTATTTTTGTTAAATAAAAAATATTAGGACATAATGAAAGTAAATTTCTTTATAATAGCTTAAATCATAATCTATACAATACTAAAATAAAGTCCAAAAGCTTGGCAACATTGCATGTGTGTACACATCAGATTTTTAAATATTTTTCCTAAAATGTTCCTTAACAGAGATACAGAGCCCTAAAGGGATACCTAGCAATTTTTTATCAGCTCTCAGTTTTGAATCAACTTGTGTAATTTAATGAAATTTGAATATTTTATAGAGGGCATAAAGACTCATTAAACTATTCCACAGTAGATGTTTTAGATCATCAGAGAAGTCGGGAACGGACTTGCAGCTACACTCGTTGGGCCTAATTTTTGACAGATGTAATTTTACAGTTGAAATTTTTTAAATGCTTTGGTCATTCCTCTTCAAAAAAGGCACTCTTAATTTGTTTCGATAAAACTGGCGGTTTTCGAGATAAATCGGTTTTTATGCGAAACACTCAAAAGTTACTAATGTTAAACACAAATAGGTAAAACTCAGGTTGTTGTTGTTAATACCTACATAATGAATTATTCTTGACGGAACTTGTCAAAACCAACTTCAAGTAAAAATAATTTAAACAAATGGAAGAATGTTTTTATGTAGAGTATGCTGATATGCATTTAATTTATCGTGAAGCTCTGTCAAATTCTTCGATGGTTGATGGATTTCCAGCTCAAATATTACCAAGTAACCTTTCAAAGCGTTGATAGAAGCCTAACGAAAACAGTTAAAATATGATTAGAAAATAATTACTAGAGTTAACGAATTAATTTTTTACATGTTTTTATTCATGGTCATTTTTTCCTCAACGAGGCGGTGAGGGCACTCCCTGGAGAGCACGAGACCCTTACGTAATACAACAAATTTTGCAAAATATTCCTGGCAAATCTTCAAACAGCATAAGAAAGCTCTCGACATAAAACAGTGTCACAAAATGGATCGTACATGAAACTCTAATAGATCAGTTACTTCACCCGTACCACGTTGAAAAAGTACACGCTGTCTCCGGATGATTATCCCGCAAGACTTCAATACTCCAACTGGTTTATACAATAATTTAACCTAAATCTAAATTTTTCTTACCTTATTTTATTTATCGATGACTCCGGCTTTATAAGAGATGGCATAATAAACTCACACAATTTACATTTTTGGGCTGATGAAAATCCGCACGTTACAAATCAAAACAAACACCAACAAAAGTTTATTGTAAATGTGTGGGATGGCATCGTCGAAAATAGCCTTTTAGGTCCATTTGTTTTGGAGGGAAGACTCAATTTATTTACAATTTTTACAGCATAATTTAAATAATTTATTGCAATTGTATACTGATAGAAAAATGTAAATGCATGATGATGCTCCACCTCATTTTAACCATATAGTATGTCAACACTTAAACGTTTTGAACCCTCGATGGATAGGTCGATTTATTTCCAAAACCGCCAGTTTTATAGAAATAAATTAAGAGTACATTTTTTGAAGAGGAATGACCAAAGTATTTAAAAAATCAGTTTTCAGCTCTGTGAACTGACATCTGTCAAAAATTAGGCCCAACGAGGGTTGCTACTGTAGTATGGTTTAATGAGTTTTTATGACATCTATAAATTATTAAAATTTCATGAAATTTGGTTCAAAAGTCAGGTAAATCGCTGGGTATCCCTTTTGGGCTCTGTATCTGTATCTGTATATTTTTTCTACGACAAAGTAGAGTTATTTTGACCTTCCCTGTATGTTCCCGAGAAATTAGGAGGTACTTACCGGATTAACGTATAAACGTATAAACATATATAAGCCATCTGACGAGAGGTCGGCGAAGCTGCGTTCAGTGTTGCATGCTTCCTTCTGATCTGTCCTTTGCACAGCCAGGTGCATGTCGGTACCCTGATGAGTCTAGTGAGAGACGAAACATGTATCTCTGCCGTATCACTGTGGCGGGGAGGGTAAGCTTTGACTTCCTTCTCGGTATGGTGGTACAGGTAGGCCACCATCTCGATGGTGGTGGAATAGGATGAATTGTATTTTATTACAATTTATTCTAACTGTGCAACCTCTAACACAGAAAGGATATGATGGAGCGAAGTTTGCATTCACTGTTGCGCATTCTATTTCATTTACATACGGAGTTGCATATAGTTGTACGTTTGCTGAATGTGATTTCAGCACTACAACAGCATAATGTGGATGTAACCACCACACATATATATATATATATATATATATATATATATATATATATATATATATATATATATATATATATATATATATAAACTATTCCAGAGACAATAATTTAAATATGTCAACGTTTGTATATACTCATGATAACTTCCACGTAATACAGGCGTGGATCCAGGGGGGGGGGGCGATCGCTCCCCCCAAGAGCTTTGAGTTCAGGAAAATATACCCGATTTTACCTCTTATACTATAGTTAATTCAAGGACTAGAGAGAGTAATAAATTATTTTTTACCTTTTTTCCTTCGCAAACTATCTGTGTTCTTTAGTTCGGTGTCTTTATCAAAATCTGTTAGATATATATATATATATATATATATATATATATATATATATATATATATATATATATATATATATATATATTTCCTAGGAATGAGTTAGAAATTTTATAATCAAAAATACCGGTCTATATTAATGGATGCATATGCATATTTTAATTGTTAATATTTCGTTTTTTTTTTTCTAATTAAATAACAAACACTTTTGTAAACTATATATTTAAATTCGATCACATTCCTAAGAAAAGCCGTTTCACGAGTGAACTAACTACCTTAAATCATCTTTCAAACTATATCAGCCGGATTCACTAACATATTTTAAATTTAAAACCGCCTTAAATTAACAGCTGAGGTTTTAAAGTGACAAATGCAACAGTAAGTCAGGCAAATTTTAAACCCTAAAAATGAAAACATAAAAAATCATTTTGTTTTATTACTGCACCAGCAAAAATGGGAACTTTATTTGTTTTCGGGATACAACTATTTCTCCTTAATCGCAAGGTTCTTATCCTTAATATCCCTATATAAGCGTTTGTTTGTTGACATATCTAATATAAATTATGACAATATCATAAGCAAAACGAAACTGGTCCACTATAAGATTTAAATTGCATGGCAACTAGATCGAGTTTAAATCTTAAATATTCTTAGTGAATCTGGCTGTATAAGTTTTATTTTGATTTAACTTATAGTTTCTCAAAAAAATACATTTGAGGTCAAAAGTGTGCAGTGGACCGATTTCTATGCATATAAGTGTATATCTATCTATATCTATATCTATATCTATATCTATATCTATATCTATATCTATATCTATATCTATATCTATATCTATATCTATATCTATATCTATATCTATATCTATATCTATATCTATATCTATATCTATATCTATATCTATATCTATATCTATATCTATATCTATATCTATATCTATATCTATATCTATATCTATATCTATATCTATATCTATATCTATATCTATATCTATATCTATATCTATATCTATCTATATATATATATATATATATATATATATATATATATATATATATATATATATATATACGTATATAGATAAAATACAGAGAAGATAAACATTTATATTTGGGTGGCTATAGATCTTTTAAAGTCTGTTTTCAAATGATTTTCAAGTTCTATAGAAACGAACTGGAATTTTCAAACCATCGACGTGTATCATCGGCTATTCCATGCTGTCGTGATACAACACGATCGATTTTCCGGGATGATGAAAAAAAATCCCCCAGGGCGAAACTGATTATAATACAACGGAAATCCAGTATACGTGCATCCAGAACATTCGTTCATGTCGGTTCGCGACAACTCCCATTAAATTTGCAGCGAATCCGGATAATTCAGCCCCAGCCAAACGGGAGCGGCGCAGGGAAGGACGAAAAAGTTGCATCGGTTTTGACCTTGTTCTCCCGGTTCTCCTGGCAGCTTTCCATTTTCATCCCGGCATCATAAGCGGCTGGTAGCGCGACACCTGTTTTGGTAAATTTTCATTTGTCAAAATTATGTTATCTTGGTCTAAAAACTGGTCAGTTGGTTTTTTGTTGGAAAACATGTCGTGACGTCCGGCGAAATAATATTCTTTTTTGTGTGGTTTAAGGAAGTTTCGAAAAAATCTTTCTCGCCTGCTAACATGTAAGTATGTAAAATATATAATGCTGTAAACACTGAAAATATGTCCTACTTTTACCTGAAATCATTTTTCTTTAACCTACGTTGAGACATTTACTTTTTACTATTCTTTAGGATGATATTAACCTGTTCTTAATATTATTAATTTATTGTGAAATTGTTGCGCAATATATATATATATATATATATATATATATATATATATATATATATATATATGCTATGGTCACTGCTGTTTTTTTTTATCGAGAGGTGATCATGAGACAAACACAGATGAACGTCCCAAAAATTTTAATTCATCATTTCAAAGGTATTTCTATGGATGAAAAAAGAAATATGAAACATTTTTAAAATTATTGCGTCACAAATTAAATAAAGATATTAAAAAGAAGAATCCTGAAGTATAAAATGTTATTACGCAATTAAATTTTACCAAAGCGTATTATATTCGAACCTTTTTATTTCGTATAAGTAATGCAAGAAAGATCTGAAAAAATCTGTAAAGTGTGCGATAAAATAAAATTTAGAGACATACGCAATTTTTTGTAAAATTTATTTCTGGATTTTGACATTCTTTAACCATTTTCCCTTGAGAAAACAAAATGTATTCTCCAACACCTGCCTTGCCCCTGGCTGTGGAAAATCATAATTTTTGTTAAGCACTACTACAAAAAAATGCATTAATTGACATTGGCTATTATTCGGGTTATATTTCTTCTCTTCATTTTATAAAAATTCCTTGATTTATTGCTCGAAAAATAATGATCTCCGCAAAAAAACTAATTTTCCTAAACTGTTGCTGACCGAAACTACGTCGCAATAAATGCAAGCCAAACAATGGTGTTATATGTAGGTCAGGACTATGGATCAATAAGATTGCACCGGGAATTGTAAAGTCTGCGCTACTGCATCAAAACGCAATCTGGAAATTTCCAGAGGATATTGATTCGACGGGTAGAGCTGGATCTTTAAATAGATTTCAATTTATTTTGTGTTGCCCTGCACTGGGGGTAATGGAAAAACGCAATATTGCGCAAATACGTTTTCGGAAAGGGGTGAGGTGGTGATGTGGCGATGATGTGATCATGTAATCGACTGTTAAATTAATAACGTTTTTATAGAAAGGAAATTAGTTTAAATAATAATAAGTTAGCGATAATAAGCACAGGGAAGAAAATCTTTGTATATTATTAAACGGAATAGCTTGGTTCTAAGATAGGCTCTAGTCCAGTTGAATTAGAGATTAAGGTTGATATAGCGGAAAGTATTTGTACTTTCTGGATAAATTACTCTGAAATGATGCTGGGAATAATTTTTTTGTTCAGCAGACTGCAGCGGTTCGCGTTAAAATTGAACGTTAACAATCTCATTGCGATGTAAAAAATTCATTATCTTGCTCTCTATACAACCGATATGAATGATTTTTTAACCGACTTCTAAAAGGTGGAGATTCGAAATTCGCCCACTATGTATATATATATATATATATATATATATATATATATATATATATATATATATATATCGATTATTTCGGAACGGCTACGCCGAATTGAATGAATGAATTTTTTTTTGCATTATGTTCAGGAAGTTGCTGCGCTGGTCCCATATTATTTTTTCTGAAACTGGTTCAGTAAAATCCAAGATGGAACTGATCATATGGTGGACAATTTTGTTCAAAATTAATATAGGGGTGTTTTTGGCGGTGTAGATTACGAATTTAAAATTATTTGATAAAAATTCAATATGGCGGACTAAAAATTTCACATTTTTTGATTTTGTCCAAAATTGACGTAGGGAGATTTTTGAATGTAATAAGTTACGAATTTCAAATTATTTTGAAAAAATTCAATATGGCAATTCCAATATGGCGGACTAAAAATTAAATATTGCTCGATTTTGTTTAAATTTGGATTGGGAGTTTCTGAGAGTGTAAATGACGAATTTTAAATTGTTTAAAAAAAAATTAAAATGGCAGATGCAATATAGCGGTTTAAAAATTTGATATTTTCGAACTGTGTTCAAAATTGGTACTGGCGTTTTTTAGAGGGTATACATAGATTAAGATTGGATTAAGAGTTTAAAATTATTATTTTTTTTAATTCAACATGGCGGAGCCAATATAGTGAGTTGAAATTGTACGCTTTTTACATTTTTTCAAAATTATTATTAGAAGGTTTATGGGATAGTAGATTACGAATTTAAAGTTATTTTTTTTACGATTTAGTATGGCGGATAAAATAAGGGGGACTATTAATTGAAAATACTTGATCGAGTGGTTTATTACTTTATGATTGTAGATTGTAAATAATTATTGAAACCTAATTTACTTTGTTAAACTTTTCACTTTTATTATTAAATTGACGTGACCGCGGTTTCTTAACACTGTTACATTCTCAGACTGATTCACATTATTTTATAGGGCTTTTTTTTTAACTCGCATATTTTTGATTACTACTATCTAGGTAGTGAATGTAGAACATTGAACAACGGAGAATTTCGTAGGTCGGTTTGATCATTAAGACGGTTAATTGCACCGGTTTTATTACACTTATAAATTTCTATGGCCTCTAAGATAATAAGTTTCTTACTTTTGGGTACGGTATGCAAAATTTGTATATTGTTAGCATCCGGGAAACAGTGGCTTGTTTCTATGAAAAGACTAGAGAAATTTGAATTATGTTTTCTTCAGTAAATATACAGTCTTAAATCTTTTATGGAAATTTCTTCCCGTTGGTCCGCTGTAACAGCCATTGCAATGCGAACAATTTAGTCTATAAACTCCTGACTTTTGTAAAGAGTAAATTTTATCTTTGACATTAAACATGTGTGATGGTTTTTGTGACGATTTGAATGTTATTTTTAACGTCTGTTTTGTTAAGACATTGGCTATTATTCTATTTGAAATAGGTCAAAAATATTTTGGATAAATTTGGCACACATGTTTAATGCCAGTAACAGAATTTTCTCCTTACAAAAGTCAGGAGTTGATAGACTAAATTGTTCGGATTGCAATAGCTGTTAAATCGGACAAACAGGAAGAAATATTATATCAATTTACTTACGTCAGGATTTATTAAATAAGAAGAGCAATCAGACATTTTTAGATTCATTAGAGCCAAAGAAAAAAATAGTTGTGGTTTATACGAGGTTTGTTCCAAAAGTATCAAGCCTGTATTCATATCGCCGCATCAAAACTTCCGAGCGACCTCTGTGGGGCATGGGCGTCACCAGTAAGTCTTCACGAACTCGTTGATGTCCGCAGTTACCGACTGGACGTGTTAGTTCGTGAACGGTGTGCGTTTGTTTACAGTGTCTTTTTTTCGTCCGTCGCATTTTGTTATTGTAAAAAATGACGGAAAAATTAGATCAAAGAATTTGCATCAAGTTTTGCTTTAATCTTGGAAAAACTTGCTGGGAAACAATTAATATGATGAATAAGGCATTTAGAGAAACAAAGCGACAGTCTTCACAGTGGAAGCATTCTGAATCGCCAAGACCAAAAAAAGCACGTCACAGTCGGAGCAAAGTGAAGACAATGTTGACTGCTTTCTTTGATTATGAAGGTATTGTGCACCACGAATATGTTCCGAGAGGTCACACGATCACTAAATAATACTACGTTGAAGTATTGAAAAAATAGCATGACGCTGTCAGAAGAAAACAGCCACAGCTTTGGACAAGCTGTGATAGGATGCTTGTGCAGCAATATTTAACAAAGCACCAAGTCGTACAGCTTTGCCAGCCTTGGTACAGTCCCGACGTAGCACCCTGCGACTTTCCCAGATTAAAGGACACTGGTTTGATGACAAAGAGACGGTTGAAACTAATGCGACGAATGCACTGAAGGAAATTCCAAAAACTGACTTCCAGGATTGCTTCAGGAATTGAAAGCACCGCTGGGAACGTGTTATTCAATTAAATAGGGAATTCTTTAAAGGATGCCACTCACCGGATGATAAAGAATAACACCATTGCGGAGATATGAAGGTAGGCTCGATACTTTTGGGACAAAACTCGTAAATATCAATTTATCTCCTTCATTTTAGTTTTCATGTTTTCTACGGAAAATAATTTCCTAATTACCAATGCATGGCTTCTTCATACACACGTTAAGCTTTATTATCTAAGAGAACATTTTTATCTGTGTACAAACTGTAGTATCAACTCATTCAAAACAAGCTTTCACGGCCCAATATCAATTACAATCTCAAACACAGACCAGGAAATATAAACACCGATATGTTTACGACACAGATCTATTAACTAACATGTCAGGCCATACAATGATCTAAAAATACCCGAAAACTAATAACTTTACGCCCAGAATATCTTTAACTACATGCTCCTGTCTTCCAAAATGAATAATTCGACTACAACGCGCGCCATTAACATAAATTTGTTAAAGGGGTTTAACGAATGCGTTTTTAATCAAGCCGTTTATCACGTGAAACGTTCGAAGACAGCCTGATCTGTTATTTAAATATGGTATATTAAAAACGATTCGAAGTCTTTGGGAATTTTCCTCGGTTGTATCGGATGGCCGTGAAGCTACAAAGGATTAGATAATTTAAGGAAATTGGATGCAATGTTTGTTGTTCATTTCGCGAAAGACGATCGATCTTTTGGATTCTGCGCAATATTCTACATAAGTTTTAAATGGTATTGGCTGTTGCTCACGGCTCAGCGAACGGTGAATTTGACGTGGCAATAATTTATTTATTTTGATCACGATACATCTAGGAGGTTTACTTTTTCCAATCTTTCTTAGGACATAAAAATTCTACATGGTGTCTCATGATTGGCTCTTAACACAGAGTATGAATTCATGTACGATTTTAAGGCAAAAATTTATAATATATATATATATATATATATATATATATATATATATATATATATATATTGTTACGAACAACTAGAGAAAACTTATTGATACGAAACGTATTTAACTATTCCGATGTAATGAGTCATCTTTGTTATAATGTGCTGAAAGGAATATTATATCGATGAGTCATATTTCTAGATAGATCTTAACTTTTATGTTCTAGATTTGTATAAGAGATTTCATAGGAATATAAATAGGGATAGGATAAGCGTAGTATAATTAGTTGTATAGTTGTATTTGAATAGTGAAGATTAAGTAGTAGTAATAAGAGTATGTTTTAACTGTGTCAATAAGTAGTTAATATAAGTATTGGAAGTATTAGTGAAACGTGTTGTGTTTAATTCTGTGAACCCAGTGAGCGATTTTAAAGAGACAAAATCGTAACAAATGGTGTCAGAAGTGAGGATTATCACCGGATTTACAGAAAACTCCGTTGGAAATTAGAGGAGATAGAGAAAAAGGATTTCAACCTTGGATTTTTTTTATCAAGTAAGAAGTAAGGATTGTTTTTCGATAAAGTTCTAGAAAGTTTCTATTTTGATACTGAAATACATAGCGAAAAACTGACTTCGTCATTGTCAATAAGACAGAGGCTTACAACAAAATGTTCGATAAAATTCTAGAATATTCTATTTGAAAACTAAAAGAGATAGCGAGAAACGAACTTCCTCATCGGATTTGCTATTAAGAAAGAAACCTAGAACCAAATTTTCGATAAGTTCTAGAACATTATATTTGAAAACTAAAAAAGATAGCGATAAATGAACTTCACCATCGGATTTGTCATTAAAAAAGAAGCCTAGAACTCAGTTTTTGACAAAGTTCTAGAACATTCTATTTGAAAACTAAAAGAGATAACTTAAAACGGACTTCACCATCGGATTTGTTATTAAGAAAGAAGCCCAGAACCAAAGTTTCGACAGCGTTCCAGAACATTCTGTTTGGAAACTAGAAGAGAGAGCGAGAAACGGAGTATATCATCAAATTTTGTATCAAGAAAAAAGTTTAGAAACGAGTTCTCAAGAATATTCTAATGTATTTATAGTAAACACTAGACAGTAAACAGCCGAAATGGAACAAATAAATAAAACATTGGTTAATTTTATGGAATAAATGGAACAATGTCTCTTTCGAGATAAAAACAGGAAGAAAAGCGTGGCGTCAGAAAGAAAAATAAGAAGACCGTCATCCTAAAAACAAATAAGAAAAGGAAGAACGTCTCCAAAAAGAAGAATCACGTCTCCAAAAAGAAGAACAACGTCGTCTTAAAGAAAAAGAAAAAGAGAAAGACCGCCCTCTTAAAAAAACAAGAAGATGAACGTCGCCAAAAAGAGAAACAACATGAAGATGAACGTCGCCAAAAAGAGAAACAACATGAAGAAGAACGTCGCCTTAAAGACAAATGAGAAGAAGAAGAACATCACCTCAAAGACAAACAAGAAGAAGAATGTCGCAATAAAAATGAAAATAGATTTTGCAAATGGTTACAAGAGGTCATTGTACAGCAAAAAATTCAATCAAATTGTACGTTGACAAAAGCAAAAGTTTAAGAAAAAGGTTGGAGAAGTGCGACAAGACGTAAGAGAAGTGCGACAACACACAGGAGAAATGAGACCAGACATAGAAGAAGTGCGGCAATACGTCGGAGGAGTGCGACAATAAATGAAAGAAATCGTAGACGAGATAAAATGAAAAGTATGAAACAAATCGTAGATAGAATGGAATCAAAAGTGGCTATTATAGATTCTAAAATGAAGGACCTTCAGAGAGAAGTCAGTAAAATAAAGAAGCATGGAGTTTCTGATAAAGTAATAACCATCGGACAGAATATCAAACCCCAAACTTACGACGGTCAAACATCTTGGATAATATGCAAACGACAATCTGAAGCTGTCGCTACTGCAAATAACTGGAACTTCGAAGAAATAGCTACTGCGTTAGTAATTGCACTTAGTGGACCAGCACTAGAGTTATTGCAAACAATTCCTATAATCTAACAAAAAGACTGTGAAATCCTTAGTGCGCCGCTAGAGAGAAAATTTGGAGATTAGCATCGGCGTCAGTTACATCAATCACAGCTTAAACCAAGACACCAGAGAAATGGAGAAATTTTGCAAGAATATGAAACAGATTTCCAATGTCTTATTCATCTTGCTTACCCAGGAGCTATAGAAGAATTTCGAGAAGAGTTTACAATCCAGTATTTTATTGATGGAATAAGAGATCTAGAAATACAGCGCATGTTGCATATAAGCAAGTCTAATTACTGTAGTGAAGCGTTGGACAGAAATTCAAGCTGCTTATGATGTGTCAAGGCCAAAAATAAGAGTCGTTAATAAGTAGGAAAACAAGGATCCATTGATCGAAGTAATAGAGACAATGTTTTCTAAATTTCTTCAGAAATTAGACACTAGAGGTGATACTTCACATTATGGAAGAAACCAGGAAGAACTAAACATCAGAGGTGATATTCTACGTTATAGCAGAAACCAGATCGAGTACTATAGATGTAGACGAACTCGATACACGAGAAAGGACTGTCGAGTGGAATTAAGAAAATATATAAAGTGCTACAGATGTGGATCAACTGGACACATGAGATGGGACTGTGAGGTGTGTTTAGGGTCTAGTTCACCATATATATATATATATATATATATATATATATATATATATATATATATATATATATATATATATATATATATATGTAGTATCCCACGACGAACTACTGCAATCGATTTCTCGGAAAATAGACATTGGAAAATTTTAAAAATTCGATTGGGTAATTCGGTAAAAATATTTTCAAGACGGTGGCACTTCTGGTAATACCGGAAGTTAATGCCTTCTTGCTTATACCTAAGTTTAACTGTTTTTGACATATTTGGAATTTTATGTCACAAATGGCGCTTTCTGGTCTAAACATAACTATCAGTTTCTTGTATATAAAAGCGTTTATTATTTAATTGGGGTCGGTTTTCTTCTAGAAGGAGATCTACTTTAGTAAACTGTGTTGATATTTTGTTAAAAAATAAATACAGGGTGATCAAAAACTAGCATTAAATAATAACTTGAAAGAATCGTTAAAAGTCAAATTGCTTTTAACTTCCTATTTTTATCATGTTATTTTATTTAGCATTAAGAAAAAGGTTATCTATTGCAAAAATTTGCAGTTTTTGAAATATTGGCAATTTAACATGTTTGTATTGTAAAAATTCTAAACAGCTTACCTACACAGGGAAACAACTTTTTCGTATCTCCGAGTTAGTTCGTCATGGGTGGCCGCTCTAATTGAATCTGGAGATAAATTTTCGAACGCGTCCTTTACCCTCGTCGTTGTTACTAGGTTATAATAAACGATGTTTTTTATCGTTCCACCTATAAAATAATTTAAAACAATTAAATCAGGAGAACGAGAAGGCCACAGTAGAACCGGAAGTGTCACCATCTTTAAAATATTTCCAACATATTGCCACCCTTCGACTTTAGTAAACTACCAAATTTCCAAATTTTTCAAACTCTTTTCGTATAAAATCAAAAGTATTAAAAAAAACATTTTTCGGATACGTAACCTTAGATATCTCAAAATCCTGACGTGTTGGGTCAATTCTGATTATGGACTCCGGTTCTACACAGCAAATTACGTCTGTAATGACCCCCAGTTTCCCAGCAAGAATTATGACTCCATTTTTTGTAGACCTGCCTTATTAATAAAGTTTGTGTTTCTTACATTGAATCTTATGGGGCGTGAAGTTTGTTTACCTTCCTTGCTATTCAGCTAGTTGGGTCACGTGAAGTTTACCAAAATGTTGTGAAAATACTATTTTGTTAAAATGAGCTAGGAATCACAAACTTATAGTTTGTTTTTAATTCAAATGCACTTTGTTGCAATACTTCATGGTCGATGTTCATACTTCCAAAAATTATCAACTGTCACTAAGAATTTCCACTATCAACTTTCACTTGCAAATTAAATGATACATTTTATTTTGATCTATTCATAGTCCCAAACTAAAAATTAACTAAGAAGTTGGTCAACTTTCACTTTTCTAAAAACTCGACATTTCGTGTCTGCTTTCGGATGTTATCGGGTGTCGGAAAATTTGACTAGTGCATAACAATATAAAAAATAACATTAAAAACAAATTAAACTTGGTAAGAATTTGTCAAAACACTTTAGAATAAAATTAGCTAAAATACCACATTTGGAAAGAAAAAAATTCACCTTTTACTTTTAGGTCAAAATATTTATGAGCATTTGAATTGGCCATCCTAAATTTTTACTAATTGTTAAGTTTCGAAGTATGAAACATGCATTTTTATTTCGTAATGGAAATATTAGTTTAGTGGAAAGTCTTGGCCGTAGTTGATAATTTTTAAAAGTATGAACCAATCATTAATCTAATAGTGTATACTCATTTAGCAGTTTAGATATCCTGTGTCAATTATTTTTAAGATAGCTGTTCTTGGTAATATTGATATGTGTGTACTTGTTTTTTACATTAGCACAATAAAACCAAAAAAAAATATTTGTAATAATAATTTAACCACCTTGAACTTTTATCAAATATATTTAACGGGCGCACAACCGTATAACTCATTACTCAACACATAAATCAAAATAAATATTTTTGTTATTAGTTCATAAATTAACGTGGTTGAAGGCCGAGAAGAAACATTAATATCAATGAGTATGTTTATATCGAAGACCGTTAACTCGATCAACGATCCAGTAAAATAAAATAATAAAATGATAAAAAATAAAATTTTTATAAAAAAAATTGAACTGACTTCTAAAAGTTCGCTAAAAAGTGAAAAATAACTAGAAATTTTTATATGAAATTGAAATTTTTGAAGTCGGCGCCAAACTAATAGCTGACAAAATGCGATTCGCATAAACAGATTAAAAATATTTTATTTGCAATTGCTTTCTTACCATAATTTGTATATATTAGTAGTTATTTATTTCATTTAGAAATAATTTGGCGCCGACTTCAAAAATTTCAATTTCATATAAAAGTTTATAGTTATTTTTCACTTTTTAGCGCACTTTTAGAAGTCGGTTCAATTTTTTTATAAAAATTTTATTTTTCGATTTTTAGTTTTGAATTCATTATGATATTCATAAATTATTTGAACTAAGTACTAATCGATATTAGTGTACCTCGCAATGACTCCAAGATGGCAAAAAAGAACCCATTTTATCCAGAATTATAAATCACCCTAAAATGTACCACTAAAAATTGATTCTTAGAGTTTTCCAAATACCAATGAAATTGTGTCAAACAAATATTTAGTCTGTCATAGTAAATCCGCTATCTTAAATTTCAAATTAATTTTAGATTGGTGATATAGGCCCCAAAACCTTCCAATATCGATATTTAAAAAATTTGGGACGTAAGTTTCTTAGCCCGATATATTTTATATTGCATATTGAGTTTATATACGCCCCAAGAACCCCGTAATATCAATTTTAGATAAAATGGGAAAATGTAAAATTTTCAGTCCCTTATATTGTATCTTATCAACCTAATAGTTGTAAAAAATTAACTTCATATTTGTAATACACCACCCCCAACCCCCTAATACCAAATCTGAAAAAATGCAAATAAGGTAAAATTTTCAACCCACCATATTGGGTCTGCCATATTGAATTTCAAAAAAATAATTTTAACGTCTTAATTTAATCTAAATCTAAACCATTCTAAGCCCCCTAGTACCAATTTTAGATAAAATCCATAAATTTAAAATTTCTAGATCGTCATATTGCCTCTGATATATTAGATTTTCTTAAAATAATTTTATATTCGCCATTTACATCTTCAAAAACTATTCAGTTTCACATATGAATAAAATCAAAAAATGTAAAATTTTTAGTCCGCTAAATTGAATTCGCCATAGTGAATTCTGAAAAAATATTTTTAAATTCATAATTTACACCCTCAAGAACTCCTATATCAATTTTGGAGAAAGTCGAAAAATGTAAAATTTTTAGGACGCCATATTGAATCCGCCAGATTGAGTTTTTCAAAAGATATTTTAATTTCGTAATTAACATTAAAAATCCCCCAATACTAACTTTAGACAAAATCAAGAGATGTAGAATCTTTAATCCGCCATTTTAGGTCCGCCTTTTTTTTTTTTTTTAAATAATATCAGATTCATACTGTGCTATCCCAAAAACTCCCCCCTATCAATTTTGAAAAAAATCGGACAAAATTGATTTTTTATTCACTATATTTGATACGCCATAATGATTTTTTAAAAAACATTTTGAATTCGTGATGTGCGACCCCGGAAACTCCCCAGTACCAATTTTGGAGAAAATCGGATAAAATTAATTTTTTTGTCCACTATATTGGATCCGCCATATTCAATTTTTTAAAAATTATTTCAGATTTGCTATGTGAGATCCTAAAAACTCCCCCACACCAGTTTTGGAAAAAATCGGACAAAATTGAATTTTTCGTCCGCTATATTGGATCCGCCATATTGAATTTTTGTAGAATAATTTCAGATTCGTTATGTGATACCCCGAAAACTTTCCCATACCAATTTTGGAGAAAATCGGGCAATATCGATTTTTTGGTCTGCCATATTGGATCCGCCATATTGAATTTTTTAAAAATAATTTTAGATTCGTCATGTGCAACCTCGCAAGCTCCCCCGTACTAATTTTGGAGCAAATCGGACAAAATTTAATTTTTTTGGCTGTCATATTGGATCCGCCATTTTGAATTCTTTAAAAATAATTTCAGATTCGTTGGGCACAACTCCGAAAATTCCTCCATACCAATTTTAGAGAAAATCGGACAAAATAATTTTTTTTGGCCGCCATATTGTAAGCGCCATCTTGGATTTTACTGCACCAATTTCATTTAAAAAAATATGGGCCTACCGCAGCAACTTCCTGAATATAACGTAAAAATTTCATTCAAATCGGTGTAGCCTTTCCGGAGAAATCGGTGTACATACATAAAAAAATACATAGTCGACGAATTGAGAACCTCCTTCTTTTAGAAGTCGGTTAAAAAGACTCGAAATTAAGGTAAATTAATTTTCGAGCAGATTCAGTTATAGCGGTATAAACATACCCAATATCAAAAATTTTTAGCCTAGTGGACATGTTCATATTTTTTTGATATGTTGGAATTGATATACAGGATGTCCCACTACGAACTACAATGATCCATTTCTCAGAAAATAGACTTTGGACAATTTTTAAAATTTAGCAGTTTAATAAAGTTGATGGGTGCAATTCTACTTAAATATTTTTTATATGATGGCATCTCCGGTTATACCAGAAGTTGATGCCATCTTGCTTATTTTAAATGGAACGTCCTATATATTATTTAATTTTTAGATTCTATACAAAATCATATACATATTCTATGTATAATGTCTTATACCTAAGTCTAACTCTTTTTCACGTACTTTAAATTTTATGTCAAAAATGGCGTTTTCAGGCCTAAACATAACAATCAATTTAACTTATATGCAAGCCTTTATTATTTAATTGGGGTTGATTTCCTTCTCGAAGGGGATCTACTTTAGTGCAGTGTGTTGGTATTTTGATAATAAATAAATACAGGGTGATCAAAAACTATTATTAAATATTAACTTGAGAGACTCGTTAAAAGTCCATTTTTTAATGTAAAACATCTACTTTTATAGTGTTATTTTATTTAGCATTAAAAATAAGGGTGACTTTGTATACGGTTGTCTACTCCAAAAATTTGCAGTTTTTAAAATACTGGCAATTTTATATTGTAAAAATGCTAAATAGCTTACCTATACAGGGAAACAAATTATTTTAGTAAATATTCAAAATTTCCGCCCTGAACTTCCATTTTTCCGCATCTTCGAATTAGTTCGTCACTGGTGGTCATTCAAATTGAATCTGGAAATAAATTTTCGAACGCGTCTCTGACCCTTGCCATAAAATTTTCCATCGTTGTCACTGGATTACAACAAACGATGTTTTTTTATCTTTCCCCACATAATAAAGGGTGTTTTTTTATAGAGGTATAGAACTTTTAAATGGAATAAAACAAAGATGAATTTTTAAATTGACATGAAATTTACTTTATTTGAGAGATAATCTTCTGGCATTATAATTTAAATATGACTTCTGGCATATGATCGCCACGGCTGGCTCGGACGTAGTCTAATCTGGAGGTCCAATTTTCGATGACTTTTTCCAACATTTGTGGCCGTATATCGGCAATAACGCGGCGAATGTTGTCCTCCAAGTGATCAATCGTTTCGGGCTTATCGGCGTAGACTAGCGACTTCACATATCCCCACAGAAAATAGTCTAGAGGCGTTAAGTCGCACGATCTTGGAGGCCAATTCACTGGTCCGAAACGTGAAACTATGCGGTTACCAGACGTTTCCTTCAATAAATCAATTGTGGCACGAGCTGTGTGACATGTTGCGCCGTCTTGTTGAAACCACAGCTCCTGCACATCATGGTTGTTCTATTGATGAACAAAAAAGTCAGTAATCGTAGTTCTATAGCGGTCACCATTGACTGTAACGTTCTGACCAGCATCGTTTTTAAAGAAGTACGGACCAATTATTCTACCAGCCCATAAAGCACACCAAACAGTCAGTTTTTCTGGATGTAACGGTGTCTCAACATACACTTGAGGATTATCCTCACTCCAAATACGGCAGTTTTGTTTATTGACATATCCATTTAAACAAAAGTGAGCTTCATCGCTAAACAAAATTCGCTTATGAAAATCGGGATCAACGGCAATCTTGTTTTGGGCCCATTCACCGAATCTACGCCTTGCTAGGTGATCGTGTGGCTTCAATTCTTGCACGAGTTGGATTTTGTAAGCACGCAAACCAAGATCTTCCATAAAGTGAATGGACACATATCCAATTCCTGTGCACGATGGCGGATAGACTGATCCGGGTCTTCCTCTACGCTACGCTCTACAGCAGTAATGACTTGTTCTGTACGCACTGTACGACGTCTCTGTGGATGCGTATTATCATTTAGAGTAAACCTGGTGCGAAAACGTTCCATAGTTAATCGAATTAATTGCTCTAATGGACGATTATGTTGACCGTAAAATGGACGTAGTGCGCGATACGTATTTCGAACAGAACCGTGATTTTCAAAATAAATTTGCACAATTTGGAAGCGTTGTTCAGGCATCAGTCTATTCATGTTGAAATGCCAATTGAAACTAAACATAAATCACTTGACAGCTGACAAAATGGCCGCCAGTTAAAAAAGTGTTGCCAACTTAAAGTTCTATACCTCTATAAAAAACACCCTTTATAATCTAAGATAGTCAAATCAGTTGAACAAGGTGGCCGCAAAAAAGGTCCATTATTGGCAATCCACTTGTCATAAAATCTTACTTATAAGAAGTTGATAACTTTAATGTTTCTGTATGATGGGGCACCATCGTGTAAAAAAAACTTCTCCTGTGTTCCTAAGTTGCTTAAATATTGATTGTCTAACTCTTCCAAAATATTTAAATATCTTTCTCCTACAAAAGTTAATATATAATTTAAAATGGGGACCTAATTGGCTTTGTATTACTAATGAATTACCATTTAAGTTTTCTTCATAAAAATGTAGTTTTACTATACCATCATTTCTTACAGCACAAAATGGGTTAAATGGCTAGATTTCTTAAAAATTCTACAATCTTACTTCATGAGGATTTGCATCACTCAAAAAATGGAAACTGTGTTGGTTTAAAAAGCCATTTTTCATAAATTTTGTTTCTCTATTTTAAATTATGTTGTCCAAAATTGAGAATCGTCTTGTATCATTCCTAATATTATTTCATAAAATTGCACTCTTTTCAGCAAATCAGTATCTCTTAGGTATTGAACCATATTAAATAAGGGTGGAAGTTGTGTTTTAACAGAATTCCACAGTGACTCATAGCATAAATGATGCAGTCGCTGATAAGGAAAACTTACATGTCTAAGCGGTTCAATTTTTATTTGAGAAAAATGATATGTCAAAATTAAATTAATATGACTTTTCTAAATATGTTTTATACTAATTTTTTGTTTCAAATATTTCCTACTTAAATTACAATAAATATTAAATTAAACTATTTTCGATTTCACAGCTCAAATAATGCAAAACTTAAAATACCAAAATCAATAAAAAAGAGAAACTCACCTATTTAAAAATCGAGTGCCATTATTTTGTTGGTCTTCTTTGATTATCAATTACAGCCTGTAGCCGTCTAGGTATTGATTCGACTAATTTTCTAATGTACTCTGGTGAGATTGTATTCCAAGCTTCCATAATTTTTACTTTTAATTAATTTTTGTTTGATATCGGAACGCTATTAACTTTATTTTTTAACCACAAATTTTCAATTACGTTAAAATCTGGTGACTGGGCAGGTGTTTTAGTAATATTTGGGCAGTGATAAAGGAGCTAACTATGAACCCTAAATGAGTGCTTTGGATCATTTTCTTAATAAAAACGATAATTATTAATAATATCCAGTTTTTGAGAACTAGTCGCGAGATGCTGTCTTAGTGTATCCAAATACATGTATTGATTCATATTCCCTTCAATAAAATGCATGTTATCTATTCCTGCAGACGACATTCATCCCCAGAATATTACTTCACCTCCGTCATACTTGATAATAGCATTTATATTTTTCAGTTTCAGTTCTAGATTTTACCTTCTCCACACTGATATTTTGCTATCGAATCCAAAAAGGTTAATTTTAGTTTCATCAGCAAATATAACTGAATTCCAAAAATTCAGATCTTTATTAACTTGCTCTCTGGCAAACTCCACTCTTACTCGTCTATTTCTCCGGCTGATAAAAGGTTTATTTCTAGCAGTTTGACCACATAAATTATTTTTTCGCAATACCCTTCAAATTGTTTCAGTACTACACCTTTTTCCAAATTGTCTTTTCACCCCCATCATGTAATTTTAGCGCACTCCTCACGTACGTTGAAGATCTTTTTTGGAGCCAACCTTGATTTATTTTCGACTTTATTTTCGTTTTGGTAACGTTCAAAATCTGCTAAATATTCAATGAACCCTCATTTACCATTTTGGCAATTTCCCTTTGGCTGTATTCATTTCTGTAGTGAGTAATAATTAAAGTTCTAGCAGTAATCGTTGTTCGTCGACCCATTATAAACAGTTTCGTTTAACCAATTAAAAAAATGCTTTGATATGTCAAAATAAACAAAAAAAACCATTAAAATAATAATAGGATGCAATGCCTACTTCCCAAATTAGGAAGGCTTAAATTATATTACTTTTAAAATATTTTTTTTGTAATAAAAATTGAGCTACTAACACAGGTTAGTTTCTTTTAACCGCAACTGCATCATTTAAGCTGTGAGTCCCTATATGTATTGAGCTTTTTGAGATTCCTGTTTGTAGAGTCACTTGCCTTATGGATCTCATTGGATATTATATCAGCAAATGTCTGAGAAATGTTCATGATAAAACTTTGCTATATTCCCCATAGATAATAAACAAATTTAAATAAGCTTTGTGCGTATAATTTAATTCCGCCAGCATTATGTTTATTAATAATTGTCAATTGACCAAAAATAGTGACTTTTCGGTAGTGCTCTATTGTTTGCTTTTATCACATTTCGCCGTCACGATTACTGGGAGAAATTTAATTATTACTCACTACAGAAATAGATATAGCCGAAGGAACATTGCCAAAATGGCAAATATGGGTTCATTGACTATTTAGGACATTATTGAACGTAACCGAAATGAAAAGAGTCGAAAATAAATCAAGGTTAGCTCCAGAGAAGATCTTCAATGAACGTGAGGAAAGATAGATTGTTTATATTTAAAAAAATAGCTTTTAAAGATTTGTTTAAGTTATTATTTAATATTAGTTTTTGGTCACCCTGTATTTATTTATTATCAAAATATCAATGCTAAAGTAAATCCCCTCTTAGAAGGAAACCAATCCCAATTAAATAACAAAGGCTTTTATATTATTACTTCACCTCCGTCATACTTGATAATAGCATTTATATTTTTCAGTTTCAGTTCTAGATTTTACCTTCTCCACACTGATATTTTGCTATCGAATCCATAAAGGTTAATTTTAGTTTCATCAGCAAATATAACTGAATTCCAAAAATTCAGATCTTTATTAACTTGCTCTCTGGCAAACTCCACTCTTACTCGTCTATTTCTCCGGCTGATAAAAGGTTTATTTCTAGCAGTTTGACCACATAAATTATTTTTTCGCAATACCCTTCAAATTGTTTCAGTACTACACCTTTTTCCAAATTGTCTTTTCACCCCCATCATGTAATTTTAGCGCACTCCTCACGTACGTTGAAGATCTTTTTTGGAGCCAACCTTGATTTATTTTCGACTTTATTTTCGTTTTGGTAACGTTCAAAATCTGCTAAATATTCAATGAACCCTCATTTACCATTTTGGCAATTTCCCTTTGGCTGTATTCATTTCTGTAGTGAGTAATAATTAAAGTTCTAGCAGTAATCGTTGTTCGTCGACCCATTATAAACAGTTTCGTTTAACCAATTAAAAAAATGCTTTGATATGTCAAAATAAACAAAAAAAACCATTAAAATAATAATAGGATGCAATGCCTACTTCCCAAATTAGGAAGGCTTAAATTATATTACTTTTAAAATATTTTTTTTGTAATAAAAATTGAGCTACTAACACAGGTTAGTTTCTTTTAACCGCAACTGCATCATTTAAGCTGTGAGTCCCTATATGTATTGAGCTTTTTGAGATTCCTGTTTGTAGAGTCACTTGCCTTATGGATCTCATAGGATATTATATCAGCAAATGTCTGAGAAATGTTCATGATAAAACTTTGTTATATTCCCCATAGATAATAAACAAATTTAAATAAGCTTTGTGCGTATAATTTAATTCCGCCGGCATTATGTTTATTAATAATTGTCAATTGACCAAAAATAGTGACTTTTCGGTAGTGCTCTATTGTTTGCTTTTATCACATTTCGCCGTCACGATTACTGGGAGAAATTTAATTATTACTCACTACAGAAATGGATATAGCCGAAGGAACATTGCCAAAATGGCAAATATGGGTTCATTGACTATTTAGGACATTATTGAACGTAACCGAAATGAAAAGAGTCGAAAATAAATCAAGGTTAGCTCCAGAGAAGATCTTCAATGAACGTGAGGAAAGATAGATTGTTTATATTTAAAAAAATAGCTTTTAAAGATTTGTTTAAGTTATTATTTAATATTAGTTTTTGGTCACCCTGTATTTATTTATTATCAAAATATCAATGCTAAAGTAAATCCCCTCTTAGAAGGAAACCAATCCCAATTAAATAACAAAGGCTTTTATATAGGAGAAATATTAGTTATGTTAAGGCCTGCAAAGACCATTTTTGACAAAAAATTTGAGATATGTCAAAAACAGTTAGATTTAAGGATAGAACATTATACATGAAATATGTCTATAATTTTGCGTAAAATCTAAAAATGACATAACATATTGGGTGTCCCATTTAAAATAAGTAAGGACGTATCAACTTCCGGTATAACCGGAAATACCACCATCTTTCATCGTGGGATACACATTAAATAATGCATGTAGGATCACACTACGAACATCTGGTATATGAGATTAAAAATTTATGAATTTTATTTACTGATCAGCCAAAAAACTTCATCATATTTAACATTCCAGGATAAAATCAGTTGAACCAAATTACTTAATCGTGTAAACCAGGCTTTAAATTTACTAAATAAAACCATACATGCTTAAACCGATATAAAACTTATTAAAATGATGGTGTTGAAACATTCTTTGCAGTTAATGGGCATGTCTGGCGCCATCGGTACTTCGGGTACTTCTGTTCAGTGGGAAGTATTGATAGACCCGAGTGTTACTGATAGGGAGAATGAGGGCTGCAAAACAGATGCGTTTTCGTACTTTAGATAAGGTTATTAGGAAATATTTAGTAAGTGGGAAAAAAATAATAAGAAATGTTAATGAGAAACACTTCGCAAGATTAGAACAATATTTCTATTTGGAAGTATATGTCTTGAAGTGAAGCTAATCTTTGAATAAATGTTATATTTTTACATTAACTAAGTAATGTTTCTACTTAAAAAGACTATTTTGCATCGAAATTTCTAAGCATATTTGTAGGAACGTTCAAAATGAACAAATTGTTAATATAGAATTTAAATTACTTTACAAAAAATAAAAAATGAATTAACAACTTTGGTGTACTGTATACTTAGTACTTTTTTAAGTCGGTGCCGCAGTAGATGACCGAGTTATTTTTTTAATTAATTAAAGATGAATTGATATTATTACAATATTATATTATTTATATAGTTCAGGTTATATTTCAGTTTTATCAGATTATACAGTGTAACCCACGATGAACTGCTGCGATCGATTTTTCGGAAAATAGACTTTGGAAAATATCGGAAATCTCCCGAATATGAAAAAAAAAAAATACGTGAAAGGAATACTACAAGTTCATATAATTTTTTTTCGTATAGGCCTTCTCTTCGGAAAACTGCAATTGAAACAAGTTTTTTACACACCAGGTATATTTCAATTTTTTTTAATATGATGTATATCAGGTAAAGCTCTTTGAATTACTATCCAAGAAAGTGTTGTGAATTATTCCCAGCTGAAGGGACGGACTAGCTGTGACACTCATGACCCCTTTTTTTACGCCCTGTATGATAAGAACTTTTTACAACGATTTTTACATACCTTTAACTATTGACTAAAAATTAAGTACTCTACATTCATGTTGCTAATCCTGTTTTCGAAAAAACGTCATTTTATTTACATTGTAGTCCCCTAACTTCTGTTAGGTTGAATATGAAAAAGAGGGATTTTTCCCCTGTCACCATAGTTTCAATAAAGAGTTAAACTAACTGCTTAGTTAAAAACTTCGTAAGAGGGTTCAACATGGACTCCGTAAAGTCTGATACACTCGCGGGCACGACGAATTGAGGACTGCTGTACCCGCTACATTAACCCAGCATCGTTCCTTATTTGATCAAAATGAAACGTGATTCTCCGTAGAAATTCCTCCCTACTATCGACCGGAGTGGAATACATCAAGGTTTTGAGGTGTCTCCACAGGTAAAAATCCAACGGCGTTAGGTCGGGAAATTGAGGAGGCCAGTCCTCTACTTATCCAACGGTTTCGACGTTATTCAAGTTTGGATAGACGTTATTCAGGTGATTTCGCATAGCAATGCTGAAATGAGGTGGTACCCCATCGTGCATGTAGTGGCGGTTTTCAAGTGGTAAGTGCTCTACTAAATCATAAAAAGCGTTCTAGAGGACTCCAAATCAGTTTCTCCATTCAGTCGTACCGGCAATACGAACGATTCAATCAAAAAAGTGCCAATGATTCCTGCTCAGACAATAATTGATTGGAACTGATGTTGATGATGCGAAACAAGAGTTATATGAAGATTTTCATCTGCTCATACATGTGAGTTGTATACATTTATGAACCATTTTTGGTAAACCCTGCTTCATCCGTGAAGAGAATAGTGCTAATGAAGTTTGCATTATTTCGTTGCTGATCTAGTTTGCAGACTGCCCTCTACGGGGAAAATCTTCAGAAATCAGTTCATGCACTTTTTTCAAATGATATGGCTATAAGACCTGTTCTTAAAGAATTTCATATACTATTGTTTTCGACGTATTAAACAGCGCTGATAATTTTCGAGTGCTCGTTGAAGGAATGTCATCTACAGCATTTCAAATATTTTCCTCTAATTGCGGCGTACGTACTGTTCTTCCCCGACCAGCATCAGTATTTCTTTTCCAAAAATGCCCTAAAATATGAAAGAAATTTAATAATATTACCTTAATAAATGGAATCGCCTACCGTTCTCTCTTAGACGTTGGTCAACACTTTAAAATGTTTTCTGATCTGAAAGAGTACGATTAGAATATTTGTCGGAGGTTCTCCTGGCTTACAAAGCATTGCAAGATGCAAGACCATACATCAGATACATATCTGCATACTCAATAAACGTGTATTCTA
Organism: Diaprepes abbreviatus; assembly: GCA_034092305.1. Taxonomy (NCBI): domain Eukaryota; kingdom Metazoa; phylum Arthropoda; class Insecta; order Coleoptera; family Curculionidae; genus Diaprepes; species Diaprepes abbreviatus. The sequence goes on along the minus strand of JASJET010000260.1, from coordinate 3,759,903 downwards.
TATTTCGATTTATTTCACAATTAATTTCACAACGAAATCCAAATCAGTAAATTAATATTCAAGTAAATAATCAATGTGTCAGCGATGTGAAAGTCGACAAGTTTGAAAATGCAGGATATTTATTTCTTTCGTACCTAGCGATGTTTGCAACAACAATAATTTGTTTTTAGTGCTGATAAAATAAAACGTACATTTTTTGCGAACTCAGGTCGAACTTCAATTTACAGTGGAACATTTTTTAACTAAAGAGCTATATTCTAATTTTGGATCGAATTTTTCTTTATCATAAAGTTGAAGGTTGAACATTTGATAGGAACAAAGATGTCTCGTTTATGGAAATAGGCCAAATATATGCTGTAAATAAAATATGTGTTTTTGTAAACCGTTAGGATTAGCGACATGAATAAAGAGTTCCTAATTTTTAGTCAATAGTTGAAGATATGTAAAAAACGTTGTCCAAAGTTTTTATCATACAGGGCGTTAAAAAATTGGGTCATGAGTGTAACAGCTAGTTCGTTCCTGCAGCTGTAATTCACAACACTTTCTTGGATAGTAATTTGGGGGATCTTGCTTGGTATACATCATATTAAAAAAAATTGAAATATACCTGGTACTTCAATAACTACGTTTAAAAAGCTTCATTTCATAACAGCTCTTTGGGAGCCCATATTCCGAAGAGGAGGCCTATACGAAAAAAGTTTATGTGAACTTGTAGTATCCCTTGCACGTGGTTTTTTTATATCCGGGAGATTTTCTACCTTTTCCCGGACACCCTGTATGTTATTTCATTTTTGGATTCTACGCAAAATTACAGATATATGTATAATGTTCTCTACCCAAGTCTAACTATTTTAGACATATTTTAGATTTTATATCCAAAGTGGCGTTTGCAGGTCTAAACAGAACTATCAGTTACTCCTATGCAAGTTTTTATTATTTGGTTGGTGTCGATTTCCTTCTAGAAGGGGATCTACTTCTCAATAAAATGTTGCCTGCAAGAAGTTGGTAACTAGAATGGTTCTATGTGGTTGGCCGCCATTGTGTTGGCTAAAAATGTGCCTGTGTTCCACCAGATGTAAATTGCCTAAATATTGATAATCTAACTCCTCTAGAATATTTACATATCTTTCTCCTACAAAAGTTGATACATAATTTAACACAGGGACATAATTTGCTTTGTATTATTAATAAATTACCATTTAAACTTTCTTCATGAAAATGTAGTTTCACTATTCCATCATTTCTTGCAGCAAATACGTTAAATTGTCAAGTTTCTTGAAAATTTCTTGCTGCGGGAGGATTTCAATCATCCCAAAAATGGTAATTATGTCTGTAAAAAAGGCAAAATATCCCAGAAATTCAGTTTCGACATTTTCATTATTGAGAATAAGTTTCCTTTTAGACATTTTTGCTTTAACCGTGCCAAAATTTTTGAAATTTTCAATATTCTTTTAACACTATTCCGTGATGGTTTCTATTTATCTGAATATCTATCAGCAAATGTTGGGCATGTTCTTGATAAAACTTTGTTATATTCCCCATAGATAATAAACACATTTAAGTAATACGTACAATTTAATCGCCCCGGCGTGATTTTTATTAATATTTGTCAAATAGCAAGAGATAGTGACATTTCTGCAGTGCTCTATTGTTTTCTTGCGTCGAGTTTCGCTGCCATGGCCTAACTAATAACAAAACTTAAAAGCCGTATAGCGTTTTTTACTATACAAAAATGTTAAAATGCCAATATTTCAAAATCTACAAATTTTTCATATAGACAACCTTATTCGAAGTCACCTTATTTTTAATGCTAAATAAGATAACATTATAAAAATAGGGGTTTTCGTTTAAAATTTAAAAAAATGCCTTTTAACAATTTTTTCAACTTAATATTTAATGTTAGTTTTTGATCACCCTGTATTTATTTGTTATCAAAATATGTAGTATGCTAAAGCTGGATCCTCTTCTAGAAGGAAACCAACCTCAATTAAATAATGGAGGCTCTCATATAGGAGAAATTGATTGTTATGCAAACGCCATTTTAAACATAAAATTTAAAATATGTCGAAAACAGTTAGATTAAGTTTAGAACATTATATATGAAATATGTCTATAATTTTGCGTAGTATCTGAAAATGAAATGATATATAGAGTATTCCAAATAAGCAAGAAGGCATCAACTTCCGGTATAACCGGAAGTGTCATCATTTTGTAAATACTTTAGCAGAATTGCCCCCATCGACTTAATTAAACTGCCAAATTTTAAAAATTCTCCAGAGTCTATTTTCCGAGAAATTAATCGCGGCAATTCATCATGGGACACCCTGTATATTATTTACCAATCAATAATAGATATATTTTCTTTTCTCTTGCTTGCTCTTCTAACACGCAGCAAAAATATCCTTCATAATATTCTCACGATTTAATTAATCCTTCTTTAGCCTTTAATAGAAGTAGGAAAGAAACTAACTCAGCCTTATTAAGAATAAACTTGTTACAGCAACAAAATAATAAGCTTATTGTAGCCTTCCTTGACAAAAGGTTTAATTCTATATACGAAATGAGTTATCACTTTTGTTTGAGCTAGTTTTTTTATATATAAAATATTTAATATTGTGTGTCAGGGTATAGATTTATATTCTAAATACAGTTATTTTATTTTTTGAAACAGCTGTCGTAATGGCAACATTGCACTGCATGCGTCTTCGAATTGGTCCATCATCCATCCTTTTCTCCGGACTTAATTTCGTGCGATTTTTCCTGTTCTCGAACTAATAATAAACTCGCAAGGGATTTTTGTTGGGTGAAAACATTTTCGTAGAAATTTATATTGTTTGTGATGACAGAATAATAGTTTAGAACAATTTTCGAAATAAATATTTCCAGTTTAGGAAATCTTGAATATTAATCTTCACAGTTATTTTTAAAGTCAATTTCAAAACAACAGAAAATTAACATCTCATTAATCTATCGTTAAAACTGGTAAATAGTTGACTTGTAGAAGTAAATTACACGTTTACGATGAGCTTAATAGCACGTCCATATAAATTTAAGTTTGTTTTTAATTGAAACTGAGATAAAGAAATAAAGCATAGTGGCTGGCAATAATGATGTTTTTATGAACCTGCATTTGGTGGAGATTTAAAAATTAAGTGAGGTTATGGTAATAGGTCAAAATCGACATTTTAAAATGAAATTAAATTAAATATTTAAAGATCTTTGATTGTGGAAATAGTGGTCTACATGTGGGTAACCTACATACTTCAGCAATTGTTCCAATTTCAAATTTTTGTAAATGAAAAACATGAATTGAGTGAGACGAGCTACTTCCGAAAATTAGATGATATTTTACAGGGTTATAAAACAGCGCAATAATAGGAATAAATAACAACGGCTCCCGCACTCCCCCCAGGAAAATATTCACTCATTCCAGAAATACTCAGATTTTGTAAGGATGGAGTTTCATCCTAGGTGATGTTATGTTCATCTGCATTTGCCATAAACGTTCGGACAGTTCGTGCAGTCCAAGTAGCACTATCTCTTATATAGCCTTATGCTTAGACCCAACCCCGTTATATTAAGCAGAAGACTCTTCGGTACTTCACTGGTTGTTGAATTATGGGTATCCAGGTCTCTATTTGACAATCTTGTCCTATTGATTATTGTTGTTAGGGATGACAACTTCTGTTAATGCTGCTCGCGTGGATATTTTATCCAATAATGTGAAATTTGGCCTGTTATATTTTGTAAGCACAATTTGTTCTCCGTGTAACTTGAAATCGTTATTCTTCAGTATAGATTCGGGACTGTATTTATAGTATGACACATCCACTATCTGCGTCAGTTTGAATTTCTCTGCCAACTCTTAATAGATAACTTTGGCGGCTGAATCATTTATTTCCTTGTACTCAGATGTGGCAAATGTTTCTCATCTTCTTGTTATATGTTGGATTGTTCCCGATGTTCGACATCCATATCGGTGTTGGTCGTTCTAGATCGATGGATCACTGATTATGTATTTCAGATAGTTTCTCGTTTGGCTGACCTGATCTTGGATAGTTAGTAGGAAGTCTTGGTTTCAGGAAAAATTCGCCTTTGAAAATATGTGCCAATATCCACCAATCTTCTTCTTCCGTGATATTATGGTAGCAATGTCTGTTCAGTGGTACTACGAGGAGGATATTCGTGTGCCTTTGTCAGGAGTGTATTCTCTGCAGACTTTCTATATCTGACCTGCTCTATTTTATAATTTGAAAAGAGTAACTCAGTACAGGACACGCATGCACCTTAAATAGATTTTTACTGTTTAGGTTGGTTCATATTTTGTTAATCAGTTTTTTGTGCCTGTGTCATTCCCAAGTATTTATAATACATATGTTAGGTTTATCCTGTCTACAACTGTTATTTAAATTTATTTTAAGCTGATATGTAGCATTCGATTTGGTGATTAATTTTTTGCGACTTATTAAAAGGTGCATTTAAACAAAGCATGTTATCTAGGTGAATGTCTAAAAATGTTACGCCCTCTACTTGGTGTACTTAAATACTACAAATTTTTAGCAGGCGTGGCTCATCGAAAACACGCACTTGAGAAGTAAAGCACACAAAATTTGTTTTCTACACTTTTAAATACTACTACTTGTTTGTATTATACTAGTTGTGAAATTTTTTAACCATAGCTGCTACGGGCAGCGAATAAAATTACATTTCTGTTATTATAAACATTGGATAGATCGTAAATAAATATCTAAAGCAAAGTAAGATCTAGGATAGCTTCTTGAGGTACTTCACAGGCGATTTTTAATTTAGCTAATTAAATTTTATCGATTTCAACGATTATTCACGAAGTGTATTATCAACGAGGTCAAGTGCTTTACCGAAGTCCATAAAAAGGCGAAATAATTAATTTTTGTATTTATATTGTAATAGTTTTCATATACATTTTTTAAAAATTTAGACATTGCAGTGACCAGTCTACACAACTGACCACTGCAAAAGTTTTATTAACCATGTGTAATAATGTTGAAGCATTCATGGAAGGCGTGGTAATATGTAATACATTCTACTAATTTTACAAAACAATGTAATAGGTGTTAGTAATGTCAATTTTTTTTGCAAAATGTGAGCATTTGTTATCAGAACAAAATGAATTACCTCAATAATTAAAGTATTGGCCATCGTTAGTTATGACTTTTTTTCATCTTGCTGTCAAAGAACGGATTCCTCGCCAAACGAAGTGTTCGTTTTTTTTAGGCCAATCGAAAATACCTGTTTTGTAAATATTATACAAAATAAAATTCAAAATCTTGGAAATTTTTCCATATTTTCCAAAAAAAAAAATGGATTTTGGAAAGTAAATTAATACAGACGAACTGTTTTTAACTCTCTCTCTAAAAGCTAAGTATAAAATCTTTTGCTTTTCCTACAAGAGCCAAGAAATAGCGATCTTTTTTTCTGAGACAGAATATTTGAATCTAATCGTAGAGTCATCCTACCGAATACACAGCAAAAGTCTTATTTTCATGTATATTGTGCCCTGGTTGTAATGTTGGAAGGCTGGCCTGGATCTATCCATGATTTTTTGCGCTTCCATTTGTCAAAATAGATCCACTTTTCATCACCTGTCACAAAGTCATTAAACTTCCTTGCAAAACGTCTTTTCCTGGTACAAAGGTTGACATTTTCGAACCTTAAAAAACAACAATAATTTATAAAAAAAACTGGCTTTAATGGCATTTGTTTACATTTTGAAACGTCATAGATGTTATTGGTATATACTAAAAACTATATTATTGACTAAAATGTAGTTGTCGGACTTCCATTGTCTTTATTTTTGATTTTTTTACGACGTTTCGATTAGATTGTATCTCTAATCGTTATCAAGTATAAACTGAATGTTTTGTCTTATGGCTACGAGTTGATATAAGAACTGTGTTCACTGAAAAGCAAAATTTCACTTTACTGTACACACCTCAATGATTTGATGTTACAAAGTAGTGGTTACCAAAGATTAAGTATCTCAACACTGGGTTTACTGAAGATTCCATGATTATTTTTAATGTAAGCTGCTTCTATAAATTTTCTTTTTTTTTTCATACTGGGTTTCATATATACTGCCGCAGCTTCAGACCATTTTATATGGTGTTGTTTATCCCAGGTGTGTTCTGTAATATCTGATGTCGACATTTCCCCTTTTTGTGTATAAATATTATGTTCTTTAATTCTAACTTCTAGTGGTCGTTTGGTTTCTCCAATATACATTTCACCGCACTCACATGGAACTTTGTAAACACATTCTTTCTTATCGCTAGTTTTCGGTTTTGTTTTTGTTAAATGAGCTCTGAGTGTATTTTTTGATTTAAAGGCTGTTTTTATATTACAACTGCTGGCGATTCGTTTCATTTTCTCCGAGGTTCTCTTAATATATGGAACTGTGAAGAAGAAATGTGTTACTTGCTGTCCAATGGTCGTTGTTCTAACGTTATTTATAACTTCGTCAATTAATTTCGAAGGATAACCATTCTGTTGTAAATCGAATTTAATATTTGGTACCTATCTTTCTAATGAATCGGCGTTATTCTATATAGACATGGCGCGATTATAGAGGTTGCATATAATTCCCCGTGTTGTTACAGCAGAATGATTAGTTTTCTTTTAAAAATACAACATACAACCTTTGGAAGGTTGGAACATGTATGTTCAAAATTCCACACATTTTGTGAACTTTATTAGTAGCATTAATCTAGAGCCAGATGTCTGTATACTAATGTACCATTAGGATAATCTTTAGACTTAATTAAAACTAGACTTTCACTGGACGGGGTGATGGACTTTTTGGAGTGCTCGATTCCAAGTAAAGTACAAGTTCTACGCTGAGGACCACTTTGCTGTAACAAAACGGGGAATTATACGCAACCTCTATAATTGTACTCTATCTATATACAATAATGCCGATTCATTGGAAAAAGAGATAGCAAACATTAAATACGATTTACAATATAGTTACCCTTTAATATTAATTAACGATGTTATAAATAACTTTAGAATACTGACTACTGGACACTAAGAAACACATTCCTTCTTCACAATTCCGTACATTAAGAGAACTTCGGAGAAAATAAGATGAATTGCCAGTAGTTATAATATAAAAACAGCCTTTAAATCAGGAAACATACTCAGAGTTCATATAACAAAAACAGAACCAAAAACTACCGATAAGAAAGAATGTGTTTATAAGGTTTAATGTGAGTGTGATGAAATGTATATTGGAGAAACCAAACGACCACTAGAAATTAGAACCAAGGAATATAATATTCGTACACAAAAAGGGAAATGCCGAGATCAGTTATTGCAGAACTCACGTGGGATAAACAACACCATAGAAAATGGTCTGAAGCTGCGATAATATATATGAAACCCAGCATGAAACAAATAAAATTTATAGAAGCAACTTACATTCAAAATAATAATGGAATATTCAGTACACCCAGTCTTGAGATACTTAATACTTTGGCAACCACTACTGTGTAAGATCAAGTCATTGAAGTGTGTACAGTGAAGCGAAACTTTGCGCTAAATAAGCTTGTTGCCTTAAGACAAATTTTCAGTATATGCTTCATAACGATTAGAGGATACAACCTAATCGAAACAAAAATAAAGATAATGCAAATCCGACAACCACATTTTAGTCAATTTACAATCCTTAAACAAAAATATATTAGGAACGCCATTGGAAAATCGACATTATTAGCCGAAACACTTATTATTTTATAGATTTTCACAGTGCAACAGCTTAATGCCGCGTAATATTCCTAAAAAAATCAATTTATCCGGATTATCGTATATTTTTTGTAACATCGTAATGTAAAATAAAGGCAACTAACAGAAAAATAATAAAATTATAAAACTGGGCCAATCAAATTACTTGAAAAAACACAAACAAATGATAATTTAGTTTATTTTATAATGCAACGACTTAAGTGGTAATCTTGCTAATTATTTAAAAGTCGCTCAGCTTCAAAGAGGTCCAGGCAAATTCAACATTTTCTCACATATCGCGTTGCATAAGAAAAATGCGAGTGCAATTCTAAAAATAGAAATGATTCATTGCTTTATAAGGTATTCGTCGTACATTATGGAGCTTGAAATTAAGGGTCCCAATGGAGAACCTCAAGAACACTTGACTCTGTTTTTTACCCTAATTTAACATGCGTTCAAACTGTGAAGAAGTACTGTTATCTTTATGATCCCGATTTACATTTAGTTCAGAAAATTTGCAAGTCGCATACTCCGTGGTGGAATTATGACGAAACCAACCTTTGAAAACATTTCTCTGTTTAAAAAGGAAATAAGTGTATCAGAGTTTTTTCAAACTTATAAAACTCAGAAATACATCCTGCTATAAACAATATGTTTGCTTTATTTTTTTTGGGGCTATCGGTCATTTTTTTAAATTAAAATAAAAAAATTGTTTTAATTAAAATTTGACTTACTTATTTTTTTATTTCTATTACTCTCATGCGACGAATTCGCTTCAAAATTAGATCCAGGACACTTTTGTAGAATTGTGCGTTCACTATTTGGCTTGAGGGCACGAATTTGCTATGAATAATCCTGCGAGAATCGAAAAACGAAATGAGCTACGTTTTGATTTTCGACTTTGTCGCTTGGACTTTCGTGGGCCGCCCTTCGACTTTGCCTCACCACTCAGCGGTTTGGCATTTGGTCGATGGATCGTATTGAAAATACCATGATTCGTTGCTGGTTATAATTTTATTTCAAAAATTTTCATGCCTATCTGCCCATTTAACCAAATCGCGCGAAGCGTCCACACGGCGCTCTTTCAGCTCTTCCGTTAACAGGTGCGGAACGAACATCGCATTGGCCTTAAAACATCGTGCAAAATGTAGTGCACGTTTTCTACACTGAAGTTGAGTTCTTCTAAGAACATTTCAACCGTACTTCGCTGATTACGAGACAGTGTGACGGTCACACGTTCGATAGTCTCATCGGCAGTCGAGATTAAAGAAATGGATCGTGTTCCAGTAACTGTCGACCGTTCTTGAACCATGCATACTACTCGAAAACCTTGCTGCGGCATAAAAAATCTACACCATACGCGGTTTTCAATAATTGGAATATTTCCGAACCACTTTTTCCCAATTTGAAACGTTGCCTGCGGCACGTCCATAGTGAAAATTGTGACGCAATGTCAAAAACACGTCTACTTCAAACGAACATAGCTGACCAATAAATAAAGTTACGCGCTCACATCTCCACTGTGCGTAACTAAGGTAGTATATCACATAGTTCTGCCGGCTAACAGATAGCACTAGTAAATTTTTAAACAAAATTAGTCCCGGAATTTTCTGAATGAACTATGTATACTTCTCTTTGCGGAAGTTATGGCTGAAGTATTCAGATTTTCGATGGAAACTTAATCGCTAGTTCCAATTTCTCTGTTATTAATTTAGTTGTTTTTTCACATAACTCATCTACAACATTACACAGCATATACGGCACAATTCTTTCACCATCTAAAGGCGAGTTATGGTTATGGATTTCATGTTCACGAGTTACTTAATTTTCCGCACCTATAGTATAACACGTAGCTTTACAATTTTTAATAGTACATCTCCAGCGATTTTCTCCACTTGATAACACTCCTATTTTTCTGAATTTGAAATTATTTAGAAAAATAATTTCACCTCCTTTCGTATCTTTATCAATTTTGTATTTCATGTTTGGATGTCACGTACAGTCGCATAAATAATAATAAAAATATTATGATATCCTTGAATGTGACCTGATACTGCCTCCCACTTTTGTGGAAATCCATTTAATTTATTACTCAATACCAAAGAATATACACAAATGGAAAAATCCAAAATAGATATACAGGTAAATTTTAAGGGTAGAGGCGCATATTTGGAAGATTTGGTGACCCATCAATTTCAGGTAAATCAGGTATAAATAGTACCGTTCCAGATTAGAAACCATACTGAATTTCTTTAACAAAAACAAGAGCTTTTTATGTGAACATCTGGACTTTATGGCACTATAAGGTTGCGTTAAATACTATTTAAGTCATTTGTATCCGACCTAAAGTTTACAGTATTAGGATTTTTTTTTTAATGTGGGCCATTTCTTTGATTGTTCTCTGTTTATAAATATTCTCTTTGTTTAAAGTTTCGATGTTATTAAAACCAAAAGTGTGGAGATTTCCTATTGCATATTTAGCTAAGCCGGTGTTTATTGAATGATGAGATTTGTGGTCATAAAACGAAGGTCCAATCTCTTATCCAGAAATCAACATCTGGGACATGCCCCAAGATGAAATGAAAAAGAAATTCAACTTCAGCACAAAGTTGAGTCGTAAAAGCGAATGGGACAGAAATACCATTGAAAAACTCAACAAGAAATCCATTATTTGGTGTACAGGTGGCTCCAAAACAACGCAGGGAATGGAATAGGAGTGTATGGAACCTGCACCAGACACTACGAAAGCTTGGGTAAGTTACCAAGCATTTCCAGGCAGAAATACGTGGTATTAGGATTTGTATTCAATTCAACAAGGAAAAAAAATATCATGCCAAGAGATTATCATTACGTCAGATAGTCAAGCAGCCATCAGTGCGCTGATCTCTCAAGTTTTCACCTCCAAGATGGTCTGGGAATGCCTAGAGGAATTAAATGATTTGAGTAAGAATAATAAAGTCACCATCATATAGGTACCGGAACATACCGGGATAGCAGGGAGTGAACTAGTAGACAGACTCGTGAGGAAAAGGGCTGAGACATCATTTCTGGGGCCAGAGCATTTCTGTGGAATCAGTAGCAGCGTAATACTGGAAGAACTAAAAATGGAAGAAGAAAGCGGAAGATCCAATTATTGGAGGTGGAGGTGATATCACAAAAATACAGTAATGGCAGCAAAAACAAGTTGTTGACGGAGAAGGGGGAAGACGCCAACAGCAATTACATGAATTTAGGAGATAAGATGAGGTCTATTTTTCTGAGCTTCAATCTCTGGGGGAAGGGCGATTGCAAGCGAAAGCAAGCTGTCGATGGAGAGTGGGGGATGCCAGCAACATTCACATTCCTACTGTATGAAGCAGGGTCAGATTTAGTTTTCTGAATTCGAAGTTCTTGGGAAGGAGGCGGTCGTAAGCAAAAGCGAGTTCTTGACGGGGGGTGGGGGAGATGCCAGCAAGATACATATTCCTTGTATAAGTTGTATAAGAGGTAGAGTCGGGTCTATTTTCCTGAATTTGAAGTTGAAGGGAGGGGGTGATCGCCCCCACTGCTCCCCCTGAATCCACGCCTAAAGTAAATATATTAATCATATACGGTCAAAAGAAAAATAAGCAAACTTCAAACAATGTTTTAGTGAAGGTAAATAAATTTGCCAAGGACCCTTAAATGTTTTGTCTGAGTTTAACTTGCTTTACTTACCATATGCTTAATAGAATACTTTTAAATGATAAACCAGATTAATCGCTAGAGATTATAAAACGTATGGTATTGTCGTTTGCTAGTTGCAAGATTATTGCAAATAATCTTACGTGCATAATTTAAAAGACATATGATGATTTTTGTTGTGAAGACAACACAATATTTTAAGTACTTTTGTATTATCAAAACTATTTAGTTCTCAACTAACTGAAAATACTTTATGCTATAAGAGTAGACTATTTCTTGTTCTAACACGGTTATAGACAAAGCACCATAGACTAGATAATTAAGGAATAGATAGGCCATTCAATTTGAATTTCTGTGACCGCATGATAGCAGCTACATACGTAAAAAATTAATTGATCCATGTTTATAACGTAATGTAAAAATAACGTGAATTACATAGAGACGGGTAAAGATCAGTTGTTTTTGTGGTAATATTTGGTTCACTTTTTTAACTTAACGTTTATATAAAAATTACTCTTGTAGATCGTATAAATACTTCGTCCAACATGCACTGTATTGGTTTTTATATCATTTTCAACCTATTTTCTAACTTCTATTCATTATATCATTGTACAGTGCTTGATAAATCAGAATATTTTTTTTCTTTTGTAATACAGTTCGAGGTCTTTCGTACATATTAGTTTATTATGGTTCATCCAGAGCATCAGTGTCATATAGACATAAAAGTTAGATTAAACAATAAAAACGGTAAAATATTACAAAACATATTTTTTGACGACTTATAAGACTAATTTTGGTATAATTTTTATAGAAATGTTAAGTTACCAGTTTGAAATAAATACCTAAAAACCAAAAGAATGGCTTAAATAAAAAGTTCTCATATTTATATCCGAGGGCTCGAAAAACAGCTGATCTATACCCATCTTCTTTTTAATTGCAATAAATTTTAATCCATTATCAATATCATATCCCATTAAAATTTACTGAAATTAAAAATACTTTGTGGCTAATCACAACGCTAGGTTCGATTTGTTTTGATAACTGACCCCCCGCCCCCGATGAATGTAAAAATTCAAAGCTTTTTAAAAATATTGTTTATTTTGTAGCTTGACCTAAGACTTTTAATTTTCCATAACATTCATAGTTGTTTTAGTAGCAGATTAAATACTTCCTTGTGCTCGAAGTAGGTTACATCTAGCATTCTTTATGTTTACCTTTTCAGAAATATTTATGTAAGTGAATAATGTATCATTTAAAGACATTTTTTTAGAAATATAAAAATTATCACAACTTAAAAATCTTATACAAAATACTTTAACAAAATGTGAAAATTTCTTAAAAAATAAGATGATAATAGCTGTGCTCTACTTTGACTGAAATTTGAAGAAGTGGTTAAAGAGCTAAGCTAAAAATGTGAAATAAATAAAATTGGTATTTTGGAATACAGAATTTTGAAGGTGACTACATTTTTTTTAACAAGTTTGAAATGTCATCTACAACTTTTTTCATTTTCTTTAGAATTTTAGTATATACCAAATTTCAAGGAAAAACACACATTATAAAAATATATACCCTTTGTACAAATAGGTACATATATAATATGTAAAAGGGGAAAGACTTGCCTTTCTTAAAACAGAAATTTCTCTGATAATATTTTAGGGTATACTAATGCCTTTAATTGCATAAAGGATAGATTTTCTTACTACGTTTTCAAATTTTTTATAAAAAGGGAAAAACTAAAAAAAAAATGTATACAATAATATAAATTTTACTGCAAAATATGGATGGATGCTTTCATTATAGATATGAAATTATATACTTTATATTATATATTTAATTATATATAAATTATATATTTTTGTTGTTAACTCTCACAATTTGTATGAAACAAATAGTTTCTTTCATTTTCTGCGTACATCTCGCACCATAAATTCTAGGACATGATCACATTTTACTCCATTTTCCAGACTAACAAGCTGGTCTTCGTTTTTGTCATAAACAACACTATGCAGTAATGATATTTCATCAAACATTAACATGCACAGAAGTTCCCTTGGTTTAAAATGTGTTGTTTTTCTAAATTTTTCATTGGGGATCCATAAATGCCAGTATTATATCTCATCAATGTCCTGGATGGTAAATGGAACAACTCTGTCATAAGACTATAATCACTGACAGTGGTTGTAAGAAGACAATAGATTTTCTTCTACTATAAAGAGACAATCTCTTGATTTAACAGCTTTGTGACTTAATTGTCTTAAATAAAATTCCGATTCTGATCTTAACTTATTATTTTCTTTGCAAATTTTAATTTTCTTTTAAATGATAATGTATGTTGACCGCAAACAGAAACACAATTTATATCCCTTAACATTTCTGTACAAGCGCTTCGTATAACTTACACAGAGTTTAGTAAAGAATGGCATTCAATAAAAAACATTAAATATTAACTTTATTTATAACATAATAATAATAAAAAATTTTTAAACTCTAAATCACCTGCTTAGTGGTTTTTTTTTTGGTTGTACACAGACCTTTTTCTGTATTTCCTGAACATCCCATAGCAGACCAAATTTATATGATTTCAACACATTTTTACTTATAAGATTATTCAAAAAAAAAAAAAAACAATAAACCAAAGTTTATAATATGGGGCCAAAAATTGACCTTAAATAAGGATGATATATACCTGTTGATGCAAGGATGTAGTGTATATCTCCCCAGCCTCCCGAGTGGTATGGGTTACACATATGTCATCTCTTGGAAATCATGAACCTGTATAACAAACCTTAACTTGAAAACATCGATCTAACTTGAAAATCGCTTCATATTGTAAGGTAGAAGTTATGTCCTCACTTTTGTTTTGCCAAAGGCAATCCTGTATAGGAAACAAAAATAAGTAATTATTGGTATTATAATAACATAAGATTGTTTAGTTATGGACACAGCCTAAAACAATTGGGAACAAGTATTTATTTGCCTTTTGCTGGTACCCCACCACCGTTGGAGTGGTTTCAAACTCATTGATTCTCGTCAGTACAGAGTTGGCAAGTGCACTTATATAAGACAAAATATAAAGTCCATTACAAACAGCTTCATATTTCAATATTCCATGTAATCTAAACATCTAATTTTGTAGATATTTTTGTAGAGTCATAGAGTACGTCTGCCCCTATAGTATAATGTTTTGCAGTTTTTTGAGAACTAAATATATTTCTGTAATATGTATTCACTCTTGGTATATACTTTATTTTATTACAGGTGATAACTCCAAAGAAATTCAATGACGTCTACTTATACGACATGCCTCCTTCAAGATGTTCCCCAATTCCAGTTTCCGGACTAAGCCCAGGTATTAGCCCACGTGATCAGGTCGGCGACTGTTACGACGTCCCTCCTAGAGCCATTCCCGTTGGAAACGAGAGTTTTCGAAATTGCCCGAGATGTTCCCCGGCACCTTCTTGTGTTTCTCCGATAAGTCGAGAATCGGGGGAAGCCTACGATATCCCTAGGTCTCTTATCAATAACCCTCAATTGACTCCTTCCAGTTCTGCCAGTTCGTTAACGGCAGATTCACATTCTTTAAGTTCCTCAAATAGAAGCAGCTTGGTCAATATGCCGGACTACGACGTTCCTAGACCGTTAAATCGGGGACCGCAGTTAGTTCTTTTACCCCCTCAACAAACCTATGATGTTCCTCCTTCTCAGCAGCAGCTCAAAGAGTTGCCGCTGGAGCTAAATTCAGCTTTGGAAAATTTAGAGAGATTACAGACTGATACGACGAGTGCAATTTCGAAATTGCTCGGATTCGTTGGCCCCAGTTGGCGAACCAGAGAGAAATTGGAGAACACCAGAATGGAAATCAAATTGGCCGTTACGAGGCTACGGACATCCCTGCATGACTTGGCCGAGTTCGGCGAAGGGTCGTTGGGTAATGCAGCTAAGGCATCAGATAAAAATTTAGTGGTTAAATTAGCGCCTTTGGTTTCCGCGTTAAGAAAATCAGATGGTTTAGTGCAAGGAGCATCAGAAGTTCTTGAAAGGCACAAATGGTCCATAGATCTACTTGCAAGATCGGAAAATGATGAAAAAAATAGAAAACCCGACGAGTTGGAGCAACTGGTAGCTTGTGCTAGAGCTCTTACAGAAGATGTACGGCAAATAGCTTCATTTATTCAAGGTAATGGTACTTTATTGTTTAAAAAAGAGCAACAACCACCGTGCAGTTCCAGCGAATGGCCGGAAGAATACGATTACGTAAGTTTCGATACAAAGGACAATATATCAAAAAATCACGCCCAAATTTTAAACGATCTCCCAAAAGAACTTAAACAAGGTTACGATAATTGCATTAAACATGGCGACGACGTAGCTTTTGAAACTGATTTTAAAACGTTAGCGCACAACGATAAACAACTTTTAACATTTTTCGCAGCTCAAGTTGTAACGCACCACACAAATTTAACACAAGCTATCGATGCATTCCTGCAAACGGTAGAACATAATCAACCGCCAAAAATATTCCTCGCCCATGGAAAATTTGTAGTTTTAAGCGCCCATAAGTTAGTACACATCGGCGATACTGTACATCGAAATATATCAAGTAAAGAAATTAAAGAAAGAGCTTTGAATTGTTCGAATGCCCTTTCGGATGCCTTAGCTACTAGCGTTAATAAAACTAAACAAGCTGCTTTACAATTTCCCTCTGTCAGTGCGGTTCAAGAAATGGTAGATTCAATAGTTGATATTTCACATTTAGCTAAAGATCTTAAGGTTTGTCTCGTACAGGCCGCTCATCCATTATAAGTTCATTGAATTACAGAAAAAATAGCTTAGGTGAATAACGAAAATCACTAGATAAAACCAAAAGATCTGGCATGTTGAAATTCAAACATTTGTAATAATTTACCTTTTAGATCTCCCTGTAAAACTTTTCTTTCATTTGCTTGTATCTGTAGGGTTTTATCTAGACATTGCGCTAGCTATCTTTTCTGTTGTAAAATATTTTTTTAAATGTGTTTATACCAGACCCTTTTTATTGGTTCATTAAATCTTTGTTTGTTTTTCACATTCCAGCAAGTATTTTTTTAGTGTACAGAAAGTTTATTGAGAATTAATTTTATGAAGCCATAAATTACTTTAAATGGGATGTGAAAAACGAAACATAAAATCCATAACAATGTTTTTTTAACAATTGAAAATGCGTTTTAATTGTGTTGGTTTTAATTATCATTTAATCGTTTTGCCAAACTGGAGACTGAAAAAACTGTATTAAATATTAGGGATTGTAATTTCTTGCAACATTTTAAAATTGTGTTTATTGTTTTATATAAATAAGCATGTTTATGTAACAAAGTTGTACCGTTAGTTATACCTTAAAAAAGCTTTATCTTATGTTTTGTAAATATTAACTTTCGTTATTCTGCTATACTATTACTCTATTTTATTTATTTATGATTTTTTCAATTTTTTTGTGTTATTATTTTATATATATAATTAAATAGTAATGAAGCAACAAATAAAATTATATATGGTCAAAATTAATTTTAATTGTTTTTTATTTTATTTTAAACCTTTTGTTTTGTTTTTCACTTCTGGAAAAATTTTATATACACGTTAAGAGACAATAATTATTTCGACAATAATTGCTGTGCTCATTATGTTATGTATGTTTACATTGTGTTTTTAAAACTGTATAATATGGCACCAGCAGAAACTTTATGATGACATAGTAACCGAAAAAACGACAAACAAGTTACATTTAATCTATAAAAAAGCATTTCTAGTAATATTAATTGAGAACAGTTCATTTGTAAGGAAATTTACATTTCAAAATAAAAATAACATTATAATGGATGCCTCATGAAAGTTCTAGTGATAATGGTGATCAGAAACTCGAACCTTATGAATATTGGTTTTCGATAAATTTATCGACAACTTGAAAGTTACTATGGCCGCAACCCTCAAAGGTCCATAGCTTCAGACTTATCAGGGGGTTAACCTATTAAGAATCAATTCCAATCGTGTAACTACCGCGGTTTATAATATCGAACTAGAGTTAGAATTCATTTACAAAACCCCTGAGGATGACTGGGTTAATATCGATCTTGATCCAAACATTTTCAAGGTCAGCGCGACCAAGCCATTCTCAAGGACGATATTAACTGTATGATCAAAAACAATGGCACGTTGGTAAAGGCCATGAACACCGTGAAGTTAAGAATTTACTGTTGGGTTGCACTGACCTAGAAAATGTCGTGGTCAAGGTTGATATTAACGAGGTCATTAGAGAATATCTTTTTACGATAACGGCTGTGTTTTGTGAAGATACTCTAACTCCAGTCTAATATTACAGGGAGTTACGCTCTTAAAACGTAAGCAGTAGTTACAAGGTGGGGGTTTGATTCTTTATGCGTTTACTCGCCCTCTCTGAAGCCTTCAATTTTTGGGGGTTGTATCCATAGTAACTTTTCATCTGGACGTCTAGAACTTTAACATATCCCAGGTCCGCAGAAATTTACCGAACCTGTTTGCATAAAGTTCAAGTAGGAGGAAGCAAAAAATTCCTAGGCAATTACATGGTTTTTTCGTTACGACGTTTCGATTAGATTATATCTGTAATTGTTATGAATTGTCGGATTTGTCCAAGGCTACCAGTTTATTGTATGAGTTGTGTTCATTATTTTATTTCACGGTCCACATTTTGACCATTTGATGTTATAAAGTAGTGAATTAGTTTAACAAATTGCCCTTTTTATTTTTCAGACCTTTAAATAAAAAGTAGACAAATTCCTTTCTAGTTCTTTTTCCATATGCCTTTTTATCAGCTAATAGTCTCTACAATAGAGCCGTAATGAGCTAAGAGTAAAATTCACGCAACAATTGTCTATATAAAATATCCGTCCCTAAATATTTGCAAACATTTTTGATGCCAGGCTCTAAAATATGAACAGTGAAGCGACATCTATACATGTAAATCAAAAATATCTGTAGATATCATATGGGATTTTATACAGACAGTTGTTTTTTGTAAATTTTGCCCTTGGTTCGTTACAGCTTCACAGATAAGACCAGCAGGTGGTCGAAACGCGTATGATGAGAAAAACAGAGTGGAATTCGCAGGAAATAAACTATCTACTTTTTCTTTACTGGTCTGTAGGAGCAAACGATAATTTGTTCAAGTAATTCTACGACCAGGATTGATCTACTGAAGATTGCTTTCTCATATTGATGGAACTTGCTCCTATAAAAAAAAGAGAATATTTATTGAAACAATATGCACTAAAAATAATAACGGATTCTTAAGTAAGCCTAATATTGAGATACTTGCGCTTTAACAAACACTATTTTATAATATCGATTCACTGAGTTCTGTGCAGTAAAGTGAAATCAATCGGTTCATTGAATAGCTTTCAAATATGTATGACTTCTTAGTTTCTGAATGAAATAACGTAATCGAAACGTTGTAGATAAAAACAAAAATGAAGACAGTGAAACCAACACACTGCCTTTCGGCTCATTTTATAAAAGATTTAAGAAAAACTTGGCCGTTCATTACCTAAATTGAAAAAACTCAGTAAAGTTACATTGTTTATATTACTGGAAATGCTTTTATCAGAAACGTAACACGAGAAATTAGAACTAATGGTACCAGAAATAAGACTGCAAATACTAAAGCCAATATAAAAATTATACTAGTTTCAAAATGAACTCACTTCTTGTAAAAGTTATTTTTTTTTTTGGAAATTGACGCCTATATAAAGTGTGATAAATTTGGGAGTACTATTTTTTACTAAAATGTAATTTTTCTCGTTGGCAGTTAATTTGCAATATATAGATTTGTACCATTAGTACTTTAAAAAAATATATATATGAACAAAAATGGCGTCGTACTAGTAAACATACAATATTCTAAAATTGCTCGTTCAATACCACTAAACGCACAAAATGCCGCACGAAACATGACATTTAGCTTAAAATTTACTTTAGTGAACTTAACTACTTAGAAAATATTTTCTGTAAATTAAGGAAAGGTTAAAAATTAAGTAATGCCACTCACTGACTTATGATACAAGATTCACACAAGTACCGACATAGCCTTCGCAATAAATTACGACTGAATCTCAGAAATGTGCAAGGTGGACTGACTATACAAGATTTGATCTGATGTTCGTAAGAATTTAGTCAACCAACATGAGTCTCTTATTTGCGATTTTATTTTTTGGACAAGCTTAAAAAACACCTTCACTGAGCTAATAAATTCTTTTAAATAAGACGAGAAAACAACATCAAAATATCTTTAAAATTATTCAAAATTAAGGCGGCATTCCAAAAATAAAATGGTTAATGCAGAGACTTTAAAATTTCGATCTTCCGAGTTAAAAAAAAACGCAAGAATTACACATAAAAAGTGCAAGGTTATTGTGGAAGTCTATATAAGGAAATTTCTCAAAAGACTGCTCAATAACATTTGTAACTAAACGAGGACTATACAGTTACAAATTTGACAATTAAAAATGGCCTTATCCTCGACACCAAGAAGTTTCTTGGTATAGTGTTATGAGTAAAATGAAAGCACTTATTAATAACTAATAAATGTTTGTCAGATTGCATATGTAATTTATAAAAAGATACTTGTAGACTAGTTAATGCAAGTTCTTTATAAGAAACTTTATTAGGCGATGTTAAAATTTTAAACATAGGTAATTTAGAATTGGGTAAAATTTATGGTCATTTTCCATGTCGTACAGCGAAATTTTCAATTTTTGCTCCAACAAAAATAAACCTAAATCATTGACAATACTGACATTTCTCGTTTTTGTCATTTTAGATTGACTCCAGCATTTCAAAAACTGAATTAAGCAGTTAAGGTAGCGCGGAAAATAATTGATAATTTGCCCAAATCTATTTACTGTATTTAGGTCGGTGAAATTAAAAACAACAGCTAACAGACACACATAGCCGTAAAAAAAATGTGTTGTAATGAATATATTATTAGTTATACATAAGTATAAAGACCGACTGCACTGAACGAACAAAACTGAAAAATTGGCGAAGTATATATAAAATCGGTATAAATAATGGAATATATTAATACAGTGTAGACACAAGTTGTTTTACAACCATGCCAACTGATTCTATTTCTTGACATAAAGGTGGAATATGAAATATTATAAGACGTTAGAAAGATTATTAGTTAAGAAAAATAAATATAAAGAATGATTACGTGATACCTTGTTTGTAACAGCCAACAACTTTTTTTAAATAACACAATGAAATTAACACCAAAAAAATCTTAAAAATTATTCAAAATGAACACGGTATGCCAAAAATTAAATGGCTAATGCTGAAAGTCAGGTTTGATCTTTGAAATTTCGATTTACTGAGTTAAAAGACGCAAGAATTACACAAAAGTGCAAATGTTTATAAAGAAGTTATTGTGGATGTCTACACAAGGAAATTTCTCAAAACACTCTCGGTAACATTTTTAAGGAAACGTGGACTGTACAGCCACATTTAAATAAAAATTTAACAAGTAAAAATGGCCTTATCCTCGACACTAAAGAGTTTCTTGGTACACCATTATGCGAAAAATCAAAGCAGTTATTAATAACTAATAAATGTTTTGCCAGGTTGCAGATGTAAAGTATAAAAAATACTTGTACACTAGTTAGTGCAAGTTCTTCATAAGAAATTGTATCAGGCGATGCTGAATTTGTAAATGTAGGTAATTTAGAATTGAGTATAATTTATTGTTATTTTCCGTATTGTACAGCAAAATTTTCAATTTTCCTTCCCCCCTCCTCAAAAAAAAAGAAAGAGACCTAAATTATTTGTAACATTGGTTTTTCTCGTTTTTTTTTTTCAATTTAAATTGACTCGAACATTTCAAAAACTGAATTTAGCCGTTAAATTAGAGCGGATAATGATTGGTAATTTGCCTAAACCTACTTGCTGTGTTTACATCGGTGAAATAAATAAATAAAAACAACAGCTAACAGACACACATAGCGGTCAACAAAATTGTGTTGTAATGAATGGATTAGTAGTTATAGATAAGTATAAAGACCGACTGCAGTGAACGAATACAACTGAAAATATAATGGAATATATTAATACAGTGTAGACACAAGTTGTTTCACAACCATGCCAGCTGATGCAGTTTCTTGACATAAAGGTGAAACATTAAATATTATAAGATTATCAGTTACAAAAATAAATAGAAAAAACGATTACCAGATACTCGTTTGCAACAGCCAATAATTCTTCCTAAATAACATAAGAAAGTTACACAAACATATCTTAAAAATTATTCAAAATGAACATGGTATTCCAAAAGTGAAATGGCAAGAAGACGCAATAATTACACACAAGTGCAAATATTTAAAAAGAAGTTATTGTGGATGTCTCCACAAGGAAATTTCTCAAAAGAATGCTCAGTAACATTTGTAAGTAAACGTGGACTGTACAGCCATATTTAAATAAAAATTTAACAATTAAAAATGGCTTTATCTTCGACACCAAGTAATTTCTTGGTACACCGTTATGCGAAAAATGAAGGCACTTATTAATAACTAATACATGTTTTGCCGGGTAAAGTATAAAAAGATACTTGTACACTAGTTAGTGCAAGTTCTTTATAAGAAACTTTATTAGGCGATGCTAATGTTGTAAATGTAGATAATTTAGGATTGGGTATAATTTATTGTTATTTTCCGTGCGGTCAACGAAATTTTCAATTTTTCCTTCTAAAAAAAAAGAAACGCAAATCATTTACAATATTGACATTTCTCGCTTTTGCCATTTTAGATTGATGCCAGCATTTCAAAAACTGTATTTAGCGGTTAAAGTACCGCGGAAAATGATTGATAATTTGCCCAAATCTACTTGCTGTATTTAGGTCGGTGAAATTAATGAATTAAAACAACAGCTAACAGACACACATAGCCGTCAACAAAATCATGTTATAATGAATATATTATTAGTTATAGATAAGTATAAAGACCGACTGCACTGAACGAATACAACTGAAAAATTGGTTGAAGTATATATAAAATCGGTATGAATAAATGGAATATATTAATACAGTGTAGACACAAGTTGTTTTACAATCATGCCAATTGATGCGATTTCTTGACATAAAGGTGAAACATGAAATATTATAAGATGTTAGAAAGATTATCAGTTAAGCAAAATAAATAGAAAGAACGATCACGTGATACCTTGTTTGCAATAGCCAACAATTTTTTTTTAAATAATACAAGAAAATAACATCAAAAAATCTTAAAAATTATTCAAAATGAACACGGTATTCCAAAAAGGAAATGGTTAATCCAGAGACTCAGGTTTGATCCTTAAAATTTCGATTTACTGAGTTAAAAGACTCAAGCATTACGCATAAGTGCAAATATTTATAAAAAAGTTATTGTGGATGTCTACACAAGGAAATTTCTCAAAACACTCTCAGTAACATTTGTAAGTAAACGTGGACTGTACAGCCACATTTAAATAAAAATTTAACAATTAAAAATGGCCTTATCCTCGACATCAAGGAGTTTCTTGGTACATCGTTATGCGAAAAATGAAAGCACTTATTAATAGCTAATAAATGTTTTGTCAGGTTGCATATGTAAAGTATAAAAATATACTTGTACACTAGTTAGTGCAAGTTCTTTATAAGAAACTTTATTAGGCGGTGCTAAAGTTGTAAATGTAGATAATTTAGAATTGGGTATAAATTATTGTTATTTTCCGTGTCGTACAGCGAAATTTTCAATTTTCCTTCCCCCCCCCCCCAAAAAAAAAAAGAGGAAAGAAACCTAAATTATTCGTAATACTGGTTTTTCTCGTTTTTTTTTTTTTATTTTAGATTGAGTCGTTTATTTCAAAAACTGAATTTAGCGGTTAAAGTAGAGCAGAAAATGATTAGTAATTTATCCAAATCTACTTGCTGTGTTTAGGTCGGTGAAACAAATGAATAAAAACAACAGCTAACAGACACACATAGCCGCCAACAAAATTGTGTTTTAATAAATATAATATTAGTTATATGTAAGTATAAAGACCGACTGCACTGAATGAACAAAATTAAGGAATTGGTTGTGTATATAAAATCGACATAAATAATCGAAGATATTATAATACAGCTGTTTTACAACCATGCCAGCTGATACGACTTCTTGATATAAAGGTAAAATGTTAAATATTAAAAGTGACGTTAGGAGGATTATCAATAAAAAAAGTTAAATAGCAAGAACGATTATTTGATACCTTGCCTTCAACATATTTCCATTATCTATTCAACACCGCTGGTTTTCAAAAAAACAAATTATGTAAATTTGATTTTTGACAACTCTGAAATTTATGGTCATTTTTCATTTAGAATTTATTAGTACCAATGGCATCTAGATGGTGTCAGGAGATGAATTTTAGAGAATAAAAATACAAACGAAAGGAGCTCTTCATTGATTCAAACAGAATATTAGTAACGGAGAAAAATAGGAAAAACTGGAAAATTTGGCATTTTTTTTTATTTTATTTTTTATTTATCTGTACTTCGTGCATCCCGAAACCAGGCGTTGTCAGCTAATTTATTTTTGCACAATTGCTATTTGAAATTTTTAGTGCCTTATTTTTCAGCGTGCCTCGATGCGTCATATATGGTCCAATTTTGATTTTTTAAAGAGAATTATAATTATCATTTTACAAGACTATATTTTCACTTGGATTCAAAAAGTCTGTGGAATACGTAAAAATGCTAGCAAACATGATCGAAAACGGTTGGGCGTGTGAAAGTAGAGGAGTAGCAGGGACAGCACAGTTGTCGAGGGGAGTCACTAGTCTTGGGTGCTTTCGGCCATGTTTGCTAGCGTTTTCACGTATTTCCCTCACTATTTGATGCAAAATGAAAATATGTACCTGTAGAATGGTAATGCTACTTTGAAAATCTTTTTAAAAAATTCAAATCGGATAATCCATTATGCATTTAGGAGCGCTGAAATGTAGTGCACTAAAATTTTCAAATGGCAATGGTAAAAGCTCCAGGTTTTGGTATGCATCAGGTGCAAATAAATTACAAATTTTTCGTGAGAGCCAGCGCTACAATTTGAAAAATGACGGAGATAGGAATTATAGAAAAAAACCTGAATTTTCCTGTTTTTTCTCCGTTACTAAGGATTCAAGTGAATTGATCAAGCACTCATTTTATTGGTATTTTTGTACTTTATAATTCATCTCCTTACACCATCGAGATTGTTTCATTAATTTTTATTTTATAAGCAAAAAAGCGAAAAAAAATGCAGTTTTTGAAATTTAATTCTGTATAATAAATTAATGGATCGTGGTAGGCATTGAAAAACACAAGAAAATCTCATGGCAGATTGTTTTTAGGGATATGGCATAGTCAACATTTCACGAAAAAATATCTTTTGATTGGCCTAAATGGATTATCGAAATTTATACTTAAGTTAGATATCATGTGATCCTGCCCATTTAAAATTTGTTAGTTATTAATGCCCATGGCGCCATCTATGACATTTAAATTTTAGTCTTATATATTTGGTAGCATGAGAGGAGCTCAATGGATTTGTCTTTTTTAAATCACAACTGTTGGTAACATACCCTTGCAAATTACTTACAAACAAAGAAAATAACTGAATTGGAATAAAAGATTCAAGTCTCGTAAGTGAATAATATGAATTAGTTCCTTAGTAATCCTAAACTAATTAAAAGTGACTAGTATCTTGAAAATAAATTACTACAAATTTAAAAGATTAACAAACAAAAATTCGTGATATTTTTCATAACTGTACCTTCAAGAACAGTGCAATTCAGTCCTATATAGCACAAAAAAAGTAATTTAAGTTAAGGTATTCAGTGAAATATTTACCTTAAGAGATTTTGAAAAATACAAAATTCTTAATACTTTTAAAAATATGCATTTAAAACATCAATTTTTAAAAGATATATCGATTGTTACATTAAAACCAATTACATTTTGTAAGTTTCAAACCTTTGAATTTTCGATATTTCCGTAGATGTGCATAATAAAATATGAAAACTCCGACAAAAATAGATAATGAACACATTGAAATTCAAATCTAATAACTCAAATTGAGAAAAAGATAGAACGATAAAAAGTCATGATTGTTGAGTTCATACTGTATTAATTAAGATTTTAATCCCGCAGTTTCGCCTTTGATTGCACCTTCATCTCTCCCGAAGCGAAGATTCCCGAAGATAATACGCGTGATTGTAAATGAATTGCGTAATGTAATTCTAATTCAGAATTGGCAATCTAGATTTTTGAAGACAATTTACATAATAGTAAATTAAGGACTTTAATTCCAAATTGGCATCGTCGGAACTCAAGAACCATCTTAGTATTGCCAAAAAGTCCCACTTATTAAAAATAATAGATCTTATTTTATAGTTACGGTGAATATTTTTCTTATGAAACACGAAAAACAGGATTATAATTGGAATGTATAATCCTAAATAGCTCAACTATCGAATCTCAATAAATATTTTTGCGGTTCCCATCCTTCTGTGCCAATTATTTTGAAATTAATCAGCTCCATCGAAAAACTATTTTGAGTTCTATATTAAGACAATTTCAGTAAGAAGCAACATTTTAATATTAAAAAAAATCGACTGGGAAATTTGTTTAGCTCTTACAGGTAAAACATACTCCTGAAGGACAGGCTTCAATATTTAGAGAAAGATGTATATATATATATATATATATATATATATATATATATATATATATATATATATATATATAGCGATCTAAGAAAAATTATATTTTTCTGTGCTCTCACACGCTTTAGTTCTCGAGTTGAAGTAGTATTCGTATTTAAATATTCCTAAATCAAAATTTCTCACCTTTTATCTCAAAATATTCCTTGTATATTTTTAGATAAAAACTAGAAATCTGAAATAGGAAATTGATAAATGTGCACCATACGTTGTACTTCAAACTATACCACTGGAACTTGTGAAAGCTCGAAGAATGTCATATTTCAGATGTTAACGTCTCGAAAATAACCTAACCTTAACCTTGCTTTGGCATTTATGTAAATTGTGTCAAACATAATTCGAAAGCACTTTTAGGTATATACATGGTGTTTTATTTAAAAATATACCTTATTGCTCTTCTATTTTTTATGATCCGTATTGTATTGGCTAAGTTTTTTTTTTATAAAAATGGACATATTATGCTTACTAAAGAAATATTACAGCTATTCCTATAAAATTATTTTTTCTGTACGATACATGGGACTTTTTGGCAGAGTGTTCTCCACAATTTTCACACTGCAGTCTCTTATTTTACACATTTTGATTTTCGATGGAATTTTAAAGAGCATGCCTATTATTATAATTGCTTGTCTTGATAAAAAACTTATGGTATGAGGTGAAAATAGTAAGTATCTTTCAAATACTTTGCTTAAAATCCATAAGAAGTCTATCTGATTCAGTAATCGTCATTTTTTGACAATATTTCATAGAGACAGAATCAAAAAATAAAATCTCTAAATATTTTTGTAAAGGTTTTAAACTTTGAACTGTGAGGAAGTGTTCGAAAATTTATACTTTGTGAAAGGTGAAAATTAAATCCTCATAATTTAGAAGTTTACGAACACCTAGTGGGCGAACCTTTCCTTCTTAGAGAATGGAGCTCGAAGTGTATCTATGCCTAACATCGTTGGAAAGCGTAAATAACCTACCACCAAGTTGCTATGATATGGGCAAGCGCGGATCCAGGCAGGGGCAATGCCCTCCCCTAAATTATATGAATATGCTATAAAAGAATGGAAAATTTTGAAACTCAAGTCAGTGAATCTCAAAAAAAAATCGTTCTTCAGGAGCTTGGGTTTTAGCTTAGAAATTTATAAAAACAAAAAACTCGCTTGTTTGCTATTTAATGAATGTCGAGCTCACCGCGCGTGGGATATATGGTTTTGGGTTGGGAGCTTGGGTTTTTTGCTTGTGGCGCTCCCCCCCAAATTTTTCTGGATCCGCCGTTGTATAGGAAAGCAAATTTAAGAATTGACTGAAATATGAAACTAATTGAAAATTAAACATAAAATGCCATCAACGAATAAAAAGTTATTTTTTGATAATTTTGAATAAAAGAGCTGATTTTTAATCCCATTACTGTTACATTTACATTCCGGAAGTACAATAAGAAAATGACCTGTTACGTAGAAATTTCTGACTTATTTTAACTGTTCATTTTAGCTGAATCAGGCCCTTTTTGGAATAAAAATCTTAACAGAATTGCCCTTACATTCTTCATAAATTAAATGTCATATATTTATGAGAACTAGCCTTCAAAAACAGTTACTCGAAATATTATTCCTATTCCTATAAAATTAATTTTTTTGTACGATATACGATTCCCTTTGGCAGTATTCTTCACAGTTTTCATACTGCAGACTCTTTTTTTTACACATTTTGATCATGGATGGAATTTTACAAAGCATATATAATAACTGCTTGTTTTGGTAAAAACTTAATAGTTTGTGGCGAAATAGTACGGATACTTTGTTCAAAATTAACAATAAGTCTGTCTGATTCAGTATTCTTAATTTTTTTGAAAATATTTCGTACAGGGAGAATCAAAAAATAAAATCTTTTGTCATTTCTGTTTAAAACTTTAAACTTGAAAGTAGCTGAGAAAAGAAAGGGATGAATAGATGAGGGCGGGGGTCCTCACCATGGATGTATGTAAATTTACCTATTGTGAAAAATTTAAAATTGTAACTTTACAATTTAAAAGTTTACAAACACTGGGAGGTAGATTGGGAAACCTCTCCTTTTATGCGCAAATATCTTAACACATCACCACCGGGTTAATAAACTTGTTTTGTCTATGATTTCTAGTTAAGAATGTTGAAAAGCAAAATTTAGAAATTGAGTGAAATATGAAATGAATGATGAATCCTTTTGAAAATCAAATATTAAATGATTACAACAAATAAAAAGTTAATTTTGTAAAAAAATTGCAAAATAATTGGTACATAAAATGGTTTAAGAAAGGCAAAACAATATATCAACAAATCAGCGCATTATTCTTCTCCAATTGAAATTCCAACGATGGAGATAGAACAACTTATTAATAACAGAAATAAAATTATTCTTTAGATTACAGGACGCCTATACAATATCAAGATAAAAAACTGCAGGCCATTTAGTCATTAATTATAGACTACGAAGAAAAGGGAAAGATTAACGCGGAAGTAACTGAATCAATTCTAAATACAAAATAAAAGATTCAAAAAAAAGATAACACGAAGTTTGATAATCAGGTTGAAAGCTTCATTTAAAAACTAAAATTTAAGCATATTAAGAGCAAAATTAATCAACCGGAATATGATATTTATATTAGATTAAACAGAATTTTTTGCCAAAAGAATATTCAAAAAATATTCAAAGTCCGTTTTTCGAAGAAAAAACTACAAAAAACAGCAAGTGCAGTCGGTTTTTCTTCAAATACGGGTGGGCAAAAATATGTACCATTATCGAAATAATTTTTTTGCTCTACCGGTAAAAGGTACAGGTTTATACAAAAATAACATCAGTAATGTAATATAAAAATACGTCAATAAAAAATGATATAGTGCTTGATTATTTTACAATAAGGTAACACTTAAATAAGCAAGGCATTGCACAACACAGCTGTACAAAATTATTTTTAAATAACATTTTGATTTTTTTATTATTTTGAAAAGATGAAGCTCTTAAAACTATTCTGTCACAAGTTATTTTACTTTTACGGAATATTTTTTTGATCATTTTGAATTGAATAGTTTATTTTTGAATGCTGTTACTGTTACTTTCTTTATGTAGGTACTAACTAATTTTGTACATTTACATTTTGGAAGTGCAATAAGAAAATGACCTAGAATATAGAAAGTTTTGAGTTATTTTTACTATTGATTTTAGCTGATTTCGTTTTAGGAATAAATATCGTTCCTTATTGCAGTTACGAAACCTTACCTTAGGAATCGTAAATCAATAGAAACTAGCTTTTACAAAGCTTATTCGAAATATTATTCCTATTTCCGCACAATTATTTTTTTTGTACGCTATATGATACTTTTCGGCAATGTTTTTCATAATTTTCACATTGCTGATTATTATTTTACACATTTTGATCATCGAAGGAATAATAATTGCTTCTCTTGGTAAAAAACTTAATTATTATGAGGTGAAAGAGTAAGCATTTTTCAAATACTTTACTTAAAACCAAGAGTAAGTCTACTTGTCTCAGTAATTCTCATCTTTTGACAATATTCCGTACAAAAGAATCAAAAAATAAAATCTCTAAACATTTCTATAAAGGTTTTAAACGATGGCCTATGAAAGTAGTTCAGGGAAGAAAAGTATGAGAGGACCTTCTCCATTGCAAAAAGTTAAAATAATACATTTACAATTTGGAAGTTTACGAACACCTGGCGGTAGAATTGGGAACCTCTCCTTCTTAGAGCATGGAGCGCGAACTATGTCTAGGAAAGACGATAATATTTCAGTCTTTTCGTGTCCAAATATTTTAGCAACTTACTACCAAGTTAACGTAGTTGTTTTTCTGAAGATATATTATAAATAGCCAAGTTTTGAAAATTGAATTAAATGTGAAATAAATTAAAAATTAATTCTAAAATACAATAAACAAACAAAAAGATATTTTTTGAAAAATTTGCGAAATTATTGGCACATAAAATAATAAAATCTAACAAATCAACTCTTTTTCACCATCTAAAACCCACACGTTGGAGTTAAAATAAATTATTAATAGCAGAAATAAAATCATTTATAAGATCATAAGAAGCTTCAATTTAACTGGAAATAAAATAAAATGATCTGGAATGTTGCCCAACAATATCAAAGTAAAAAGCAGCAGGGAGCATAATTTATCATTAACTATAAAACACGAAAAAAAAATCAAAATGTTAACGGAAAATCACTGAATTGGTTAAAATTAAAAATTCAAATAAAAAGGTAACACGAAGTTTAATAATCAAGTTCGAAACATCAATTAAAAACTAGGCAAAATAAAGGCAAAATTTATCAACTTGGGTATGGAATTTTTATTAGAGAAAACAAAATTATTAAACAAAAGTAATCGCCAAAAAAAAATGTTGAAAACATTATTTAAATAAAAAATAATTAATTTAAAAAAAAACAGCAAGTGCAGTCGGTCTTACTTCAAATACGGGTGGGCAAAAATATGTACCATTATCGAAATAATTTTTTTTGCTCTACCGGTATAAAGGTGTATGTTTATATAATAATAATATCAATAATGTAATTTAAAAATACGTCAAGAAAAAATAATATAGTACCTGATTATTTTACAAGAAGGTAACACTCAAATAAATAAGCATGACGTTTCACAACAAAGCTTTACAAAATTATTTACAAATACCATTTTGGATTTTTTTAGCTTTGAAAAAATGAAACTGTTAAAACTATTCTATCATAAGTTAGTTTACGTTGACGGAAGATTTTATAGATAATTTTGAGTAGAAGAGCTGATTTTTGAATGCTGTTACTAAGTGTTACTTTCTTTAGGTAGGTATTAACTAATTGTGTACATTTACATTCCGGAAGTACAATAAGAAAATAACACAGTATGTAAAAAGTCTTGAATTATTTTTACTGTTGATTTTAGCTGTTTTTTGTCGTTTTAGGAATTAAAATCCTTACGGCATTGACTTTAAGCACACAAACGTTAGATATCGTAGATCTATAAGAACTAGCCTTTAAAAACGCTTATTCGAAACCATATTGTGCTGTATTTAGTGTAGTTTCCAATGTCTCAGGAATCTTTAAGTTTATCTCATAAAATAAGTTAAATAAAGGAAGGTTAACAAATCAGAAAACATATCATTAGAATTAATTATAATGACAGTAAAAATTAATTTTTCTTGTTAAAAATATCTAAAAGGAGTTCGATACTAATGGAAAAATTTTCATATATGCCATAATTTTTTGATTATTCGCATTAATGTGTGCATCAATGAGCTTTTTTCTATCTTCCATTTTACAAAATCAAGATAAGGTATAAGACAGTTTATTTTGAGTTCCTTAAACAAATTTTAGGCGTATATCTGTGTGTTAACAATATATGT
Organism: Diaprepes abbreviatus; assembly: GCA_034092305.1. Lineage (NCBI taxonomy): Eukaryota > Metazoa > Arthropoda > Insecta > Coleoptera > Curculionidae > Diaprepes > Diaprepes abbreviatus. The sequence goes on along the minus strand of JASJET010000260.1, from coordinate 3,728,344 downwards.
AAGTATTTTATTTAGGTAATTTTGTACTGTAATTTTGTAAAAACAATATAATAATAACTTTCATAATGAACCCCAAAATGTAGATAGATATTAGTATCTTTCAAATAATTAAATTTTTCGAGATATGTAAACTGTAAGGAAAGATTTAAATCACCAGTCATTCTAATTTGTAAAATTATTATCATTTCTAATAAGATATAATACAGAGTTAGCAGCTTAATTTCACATAAAACCATACTACGTTTATAAATACTACGTACAAGTTCTACTGGAATGATGTCAGAATTCAGTAAATTAAAAGTAACGGTAATTGGTTTTTTATTGAACACTTCAGCAGAAACAATATGATGAAAACGAAAATTCCACATCCCTAACTCTCTGTATAGGTATATTGCGTTTAAGGTTTTAAATCTGTTTTACCAATAATGGCTTTTATCCCCCCCCTAAATTTTGCCTGTTCTTTTCTATTTTATAATTTTATTGTCTTATTAAAAGAAAATATATTGTACATTTGTATCTTCTAACAATTTGTTTAATCTCTATAAAATTATTCTTAATCTCTTGACATAATCACTCTTTAATATTTTATATTAATCCTGTATAGCTCCTAAATGTTTATTATTTATTGTCTTTTCTCATGATTCATGTATTTTTTTTTGGATCTGTAAGTATATGTAAACATTACATTCACATTACATTTTTGAAACGAACTCCTAGAAATAATCCTTCATAAAAAAACTTTCTTTATTTAACTGAAAAATCAGGTAAAAATTCAGGGCTTAATATTTAAATTTTGTTTATTTTACTAGTTGTACAGGGTCTTGAGTATTCACGTGCTATAACCAGAATGATGTGTGTGTATGACTAGGTTTACATGTGTTGTAAAAATGTAAATAGTGTAAATACATATTATCAAAATGCGCGATTTGGTGTCAAAGTATCAAATAGAACCGGACTTTTTTAATGTAACTCAATGTCTTGTGTTTTCTATGCGAAATTATATATACCTAAATGTGATATAAAAATGGTATTACCCAGGGGATAAAATAGAAATATAAGTTAAATATTAGCATGCGATCTTTACCATGGAGAAAAATAAAATAAACCTTAATTTTACCTTAAAAGAAAAACATTATTAGCTTTTTTACTTTGTATAATATGTATTTTAGACGTATAAAGAAAATAAACACAAAAAATTTACACCAGCCAGTGTTTTAATTTTGAACAAACTCGAATTAGAAATACCAGAACGATATCAAAAATTTAACTGAAAATAGTTTTTTGAATCATTGTGTTTTTTTTTTGGAACAAAATTAAAGAAAATCAATATTTTATATTTTTTATTTAATATTTCCACAAAAGTATGCAACACAAAGATTGTTTTTAATTGCCTTTTACTAAAGTTATTTACGTCATATCAAAATTTCTACGGATTAAACAGGGCTATTTAAATTTAAAAAGTTTGACCAACAACACAAACAAGAAGTTATTTTATGAGATTTACACAACAGGAGGAAGAAGAAAAAAATAATTCTTTTACAATTATATTTTTTCCAGTTTTTTATTTTCAGTACTTTGTGCTGGCTGTTATTTTTTCTGATAATTCTATAATAAAAATGTTCCCATATATGGAATATTGATATCCATATACTTTTCAATTCAGGCGGTGTAATTTTTTTGTCTGTATTATGGCAAAAACTGTAAAAACGGTGCACTAGAAAAATTTGTTTGAATTTAGACATCTCATTCAATGATTTTTTTTTCTATCTTCCATTTTACAAAATCAAAATTAGATATAAGACAGTTTTTTGAGTTCCTTAAAACAAATTTTAGGCGTATATCTGTTTGTGTGTTAACAATATATGTAAGTGTTTTATTTAGGTGATTTTGTACTGTAATTTTGTACAAATAATATAATAAGAGTCTTTAAAAAAAACCCAAAATCTAGATAGATATTAGTGTTCTTTCAAAGAATTTAATTTTTCGAGATATGTAAATTGTAAGGAAAAATTTAATTCACCAGTCATTCTAATTTGGAAAATTATTATCATTTCTAATAAGATATAAAAAACTGTTAGCAGCTCGATTTAGCACAAAACAATACTGAAAAAATACTTTTATAAATAACACATACAAGCTCTACTGGAATTATTTCGGAATTCAGTAAATTAAAAGCAACGGTAATTGGTTTTTCATTGAACACAGCAGCAGAAATAATATGATGAAAACGAAAATTCCACATCCCTAACTCTTTGTTTAGGTATATTGTGTTTGAGGTTTTAAATCTGCTTTACCAATAAAGGCTTTTATCCCTCCCTAAATTTTGCCTGTTCGTTTTTATTTTATAATTATTTATGATCGAATTAAAGGAAAATATCTTGTACATTTGCATTTTGTAATAATTTATTTAAGTTTAATGACTGTTAGGACTGTGAGTTTAAAAATTCTAAAATTATGTAACTACTTACCTATAGAATTACAATTTTGCATGTTCATATGTATATATAAATGTTATTTTTAAAACAATATTAGGTAAAATATTAGATATAACATTCTGAATATAATATAATAAGAAAATTAGAATAAGGTATAATGAATATGGCTAGTATATTTATGTTTAATAAAAAAATTTGACACAATTGTCTGACACTTCATCTACAGTCAAGTCTTATAAATATTGATACAATTTTTCAATATTATTAGGCAGGCAGAGGCATATTTTGTGATATTCTCTATCTCTCTTTTACATAGAATAAGTAAATTAAATTAATGTTTAGGAATATAAAATACAAAAAACGAGAATACTCCGGTTGGAATAAGAAGGAGAACGGGTACTGTAAAGATCTACAGTAGAGTATATTCGGCTAAAATATATTTTCTAAAAATAATGGACCACATTTAATATTAAGTTAACTTTTATAACTTTTATTTTTTAATAATTATTATTTACTTGCATACCTGTCTTTTTATCAAATTAAAAGTCACTTTTTTTAGGTACTCTGAAGATGAATTCACCTGATTACAACAGATTTTTAATCGACTTGTTTAACAATTAGATTAAAAATAATCGTGGAAAACTCATCTTAGGAATACTGTAGCCTGTTTTAAACTTCTACACGTTGACTTTAACACGATTTATTTTTACTCGACTCCAAAATTAATAGTGAAGTTCATGAATGCATTTTTAGTTAAAAAGTTTAATTCACTTTAGTCGTTGACATCAAGGTGGTCTGTACAATAATGGGTTGTAGCTAACTTTGATAGTATGAAGAACACACTAGAGGGAACATTATTAGTATGTAAGTGTATAACTAAATTAATCTAGATTTAAATTTTCGATGGAAGATAGGAAAATTTATTATGCAAAGATTTTTGGACTACATTGATAAAAATTCATCTAATATTACGATGCTATTTTATCTCAAAACAAAAGTCTATGATTAAAAAACAGTACGTCATAATAATTAATTTTCAATGATAGGTGTAAGATTTTCTAGTGCAAAAGAATTATTCTTTAAACTATTAATATAAAAACATATTTATGGCACATGGTAAAGAAGAAAGGATACTTTAAGAAAATAAGTAGTAATTCTAAAGCACAAAAAGCTAGGAACGATACGCACAAATTTATGCCCGTACCTATTAGTGTTGAGTGGCTTTGTGTTAAAAAAAATGACCAGAAAACTTCAATTGTTTCTTTATTCCGCAAAAACCACGATCGCCGCTCCTATGTAAGATGCTGAAATGAAGAAAAAATTTTCTGGTTATTTTTTGTTGCAATTTTTTTAAGATCATTGTAATAACAAACATTCTAAACTCGAAATAAATGAAAATATTCGATGTCTAGTCTATATATCAACGATTTTGGTTCCTTATAGATTTAATATTCGTCCGAAAATTCTTGGATCAATATTTTTACGAAAAAATATCTTACAATATTCAAAAGTGCTATTTCTGCTGTTAAATTTACTTAAAATATGACACAAAAAAATATTCAATAAATATTTTTAAAGGTACTGGTCCAGGAAAATTACAAAATCTGTATTAGCTGCATTCATTGATCTCCATTTTAATTAATGAATGAAGCTGTATACTATAGCTGTTAACATAGGTTACGTACATCCAAAATGGTGCAACTGTAAAATTTGTAAATTAAACCAAAACTGTAACACATTTTTCCCAAAAACTAATCAAGTGAGATAATATCAAACGTTAAAACTCCATTACTGTTACCATTTGTTACTTAAACTATAGCATGTCATAAAGTGTGCGAAACGTAGGAATTATAAATATATGTTGTATAAATAACGAATAATAGAGATATATTTAGATGCAAGGGCATTAAAAGAAACTTAATTTTTAGCCTTTCCTTGTAACGAAACTTTTTATTCGATTAAATCGAAAACTATTAAGGGGAAATAAATTTAGCTTAACACCATAAACACTGTATTATAACAAACAAAACCTACATTTGCCGAGTTCGTTTTTATCTCGTAGATTTAAGAAGAGGGAAGAGTTTTTTTTTGACGATATGATTACATAAGAACTGGACAAAATTTACGATCTAGGAGGTTTTCCATTTTACTGCTTAACCTAGAAGTATTGTTTACAATTGTTTTATCTAAATGTAAGTATAATAAATAATGAATTGTATCGGAAGGATTGCTAGATTGATGACTCTTCCATGTCGATGACGAAGATGGCTACAGTTAAACAAAGTTGATACAATTTTGGGCTTTTATCGGTTATAAATACATCAAGGAAGACCACGCCTTTCGCTACCTGTTTCAACATCATTGCGATAAAATAAAATACTTCAGACGTTTTCGTAATTAGTCTAAAGTCATCGAACTAGTCAGATGTGAAAATAGAACTCGTAATGGGTCAGAATGTGTTACATTTATTTCAGTTGCTCTGTGATCCGCCGTACTGGAAGATAAGACTCTCGGAATGTTCTATTTATTTAGTAAAATTTCGAACTATTAAGATCATAATCGACAAGACTATAACATACATTTTTTAAATATTATATAATTACGATTAACATGATATACATGTTTACAATTTTCCAAATTTATATTTTCTAAATAAAACGAAAAGATATTGGTAGATATATCATAGTTGATAAAAATTTTTATTTCTATTAAAAAATTAAATGTTATTTACCTATTGTGGTAAAGAAATTTATGAAAATTTTCATCCATCGTTAAATTCTAATAAAGTACCTGTTACTATGACAAAAGGGAAACATTTTCGGTGTAGGTATCTTTAAAAAAATAATTTATTAATTTGTCCCTATATGTTATCTTTTAAAATAGATATTTGGAATCTCAAGAAAAATATTTCCTTGACATGCATACCATTAGATATTCAATGAATAAATATGCGTTTTTCCTTTCTTATATAACTAAAAGTATTTCACATGGTTTACTTCTTTTACTGAAATGAAATATTTTTTGAATCAATAATAGTATGTTGAAAATAATTAATCACTACAAAATTTTCAGGATCTTTCTTTTACAAAAAATATCGAAATAATTTTGCTTCGGATACCGAATATATTAACCTATTTACCTATATCCGTTTACGGAGGATTTTTTCCTTTTTGCTATTAAATTAATAAAAAATCCATCATGAAATAAATTTAATAAAATCTTAAATTTTACTAAACAAATATAAATATTTGTTTTCCCAATTAGCACAAAATTTTACCAACAATGGAGTGAACAACTGTTGTAAAAATAAACGCACAATTAATTGTGGGGAATACTATGGGAATCCTTGTATGGTTTCGTGTGTTTAACAATAATAAAATTTCGAAAATATTAATTGGGTGTGTCTCATATTGATAATAAAGATAAATATTTTAATTAAAATCAAGAATAAAATTTCTGAATGATTTTAGTTTACTTAAAATGAATTTAGCCTCAATAATTATATTATTTAGTTAGAGTTTCAAGAAATGATAAACTAAATGTGCTATAAATTATCGGACAACAAATCTCTATAAAAATCTTTTGAATTAATATTTAAGTCTGCTGTTAATCTCTCATTCAAATGAAATTGAACTTTTTCCTGTACAATTTGTTTCGTCCACATATAATAGATTAAAATGTAAAACTCACAATTCGAGTAGAACTGGATCTTGCATTAAAATTTCTAAAAGTTAATCAAATATATCTGAACCTGGATGTTTTCATCCTACTTTTGAGAGTAAAGAGCGTAAATTCATTTTAAAGGAATTTTTTTTAAAGTGTTTATTTTGATATACACTTCGTTCCATATTTGTGGAATACAAAAAAATGTGTCAACTCTAATTTTCATTGTTAATATGTCATTTTTAACAATTTTTGTGTTTGTTAGATTTGCATGTGATAATGAGTCGATAGACTTAAATTTATGGATAATTACCAAAAATTGTGGCAATCAAGAGGCTTCAAAAAATTTATATTCCTCAGCAACATCGAGTAAGAGTAATACAAATAATTAAAAAAAAAATAAAGCTATTTATTTTCTACTAAAAATTCAAAATATAATATATTGGAAAAAATATTCTTTAGAACATTGGCATCTAAAGAATAAATAAGTTTTTCTTATTATCTTGATTTGTGTTCCCGAATCAAAATTTTGCTAGTTATTAAATAAAAATTAATATTTTTTAGATTTTCAGTACACTATTAAGTTTTCCATAAATTAATTTATTTCTCCCATAGCCTTATTTATCAATAAATTCATAATAAGACACAAAAATAATTACTTAGACTGGTTTATTAATAATGATAATATGCCGAATTGAGTTACTTTTTATTGATATCTCATTATTTTGGAATACAGTGTATGCATCTTGGTAAACATATATAGCTCTTTCGTGTTGATTTTTTTAAAACGCTCGACATAATGGAATAATTTTGAGGTAAGATTTGGTTTAAAGTTAAATCTTTTAGAATTAATTTATTCTATTTATGTCTAAAGATATATTTTGTTATGACAAATAAGTGAATTAATATATTTTTGAATCAAAACATTAGAGAGTCATTGTTTTTATATACGTAAAAAAACTAAAATATCTTTCGCATCATTGAAGTGTAGTTTTAAGAGTGAATACCTCTTTATTGTTTTCCAATCAAACATTTTCAGTTTTGGTGAAAGAAATATATTATTCGGATTTTATTTTTGTTTATACTAAATTATTTGTAAATGAGGTGAATGCGTATGAGGGGTGTATGGAAGTTGTATAGGATTCTCAAAAATTTTAACGCACAAATCGTTAGTTTATAATTTAGATAGTTTAATAATTTTAAGTTAAGTCATGTAAATTAGATGGATGTTTAGGTTACATCAAATAATGTTGAATTTATAAATATAATACATCGGATAATGAATGAAATTTATAATATTGAGAAAAAAAATGAGCTATAAAATGTGATAATAATATGAAAGGTAGATAAACTTCAAACTTATAAAATAATAAAGTGACAAGAGTAACGAAAAACAATATAAGAAAATATGTAAATGTAAATTTTTATAGAAACAGTTATTATTTAAAAAGAAATAACTTAAATGAAGCATAGAAGGAAAAAACAAACATAAATTAATCTAGAACAGCCACAGCAACACTACCTCATAATATTAGGATCGTGGTAGTCTATAAGACCTCGACTTATTTCAAGAATAAAAAATGAATTTTTGTCCTTCTGTTTTTATTCTTGAAAGAAAGATTCAAAATTTTGATAAGCAAAAGAACTATTTCTTTGGATATACATAGTTTCACACGCCTGGCCATGGATGACATCAATAACTTAAAAATTTAATACAAAATATGAGCCTCTAACCGACTATAAAAACTTTATGACGTATTTTCTAGTCATTTTCCAAACAATTGCTACAAAAGTTATTCAAAAATAGGAATATTACCAGTCGGATATCGCTAAATCAATATTCGGAAAATCAAAATAACTACGTATTTTTGCTCCTGCGTTATAAAACATAATTAATTTTTGCATCTGTTACGCAAAAAATTCTTGTCTTGCTGCCTTGGATGATGCAGGATGTATTAATTAATGAGTATATGAAATAACAATTTAAAAAATTCAAAATTTCCTAAAAATTTACATTTGTTATTTTCCTGGCATGTTTCAACCCAATCTTTTTTCCAAAGTATGATTTTGAAAATATTTTTCTCAATGTAAGCGTTCCTTTAAAAGATATTTTGAAATTTATTTTAGACAAGAAGGAGAAATATTTTTAAATAGCTATAAAAAAATATACAGAGAACAACAAAAATTTGATATTATTTTTAGACATAATTTACTTCCCATTTATATAAAGTTAGTTTGTCTGCACTTTTTAGATATTAAAAATAAATGCTGTGATACCATGTTATCTGTGATGTTGTTCCGCATCAAATCCTGTGTATTTACGTTGAGGGAATTCAGAAAAAAAGTGTGAATGTTAATTAGATTAGTCACAATTTAAGAGCTCATTTACGATTTATGTAAAATATTTCTTCGTAAATCAAGCTTTTAAGTTATTTTCAAAAACTACCTCACATGGGAAGTATAATAGATCAATTACAATAAATATTTTAAAATTTCATATAATTTTTAGTACACACTTTATAAATTATTCCTCTATTATATTAATTAATTTAAAATTTTTTATTTTATTAAATTTTCAGTACTGATGATTATTTTTACATCGCAATATTTCTTTTAAAACTGTTCAAAATTTCTACCACATATTATCACATTTTTCTTTAAGGAACGCGAAAATATAATTGGTGACCTTTCAGTGATAACATTATCACAATATCAAAAATTGTAAATTATTTGATGTATCCGCCATAAATGCACAATTAATAAAATTTTATACTTATGAACTTATCGAAAATTATATAAATTTAACCGAAAAATTAGGAGTTATTTGTTTTCTGGATGTATTAAAAAAGTACAGTGTTTGATTCAATGCATAGTGGGATTGGGGGTGGGGTTTTTAAGAAAATCAGCTACGATTAATTCTAATTTATTAAGTTCGTGATATATTTTCTTTCATTTTCAGTTAAAAAACACAAGTCAGCATTCACGTAATATATGTCAAAATAGAACTGCTTAAATTAAACATAATCCATTAATTGTGTTTCCAGTAAACTCAATGAAATGATGAAAGAGACACAGTTTATTTCTTGTCAAATTTATTCTGATTCACTTTCCATACTCGGCTCGACTACCCCATAGTCTCATCGACAGAACTATAACGAATTAAAATCTACAGAGAACAACCTCTTATTTAAAATCTCCGTTCCATAATATGTCGGTAAGATGTTATATCTGCAGGCATTTTTGGTGACAGGTTATAAATTGTTAACAGTCAAACGATACCTATGTATACACCGGAGAAATGAGAAGTTTGAAAGGCAAGTAAAATTATAAGAATTCTTGATATTTTTATTTACTTTTTCAGTGTAGACACAGATATCATTTGATTGTTGATATTATGAATTTTGGCATCTAGTTTGTTGTTGTAACATTCTGCCAATACCTCACAAAATAAGGATTTTAAATAAGCAATGAGTTTCTGTGAAAACAACTGCTTATTTAAAATCTCCTTTCCGCGATATGTCGGCAAAATGTTATATCTGCAGGCATCTTTGATACCAGGCTGTCGGTTGTCAACAGTTAAATGACACGTTTGTATACACCGGATAAATGAGACGTTTGAAAGGTAAATAAAAGTACAAGAATTCTTGATATTTTTATTTACTTTTTCAGTGTATACATAGACGTCCTTTGATTGTTGATATTATTCATTTTGGCATCATAACATTCTGCCGATACCTCACGAAATGAGGGTTTTAAATAAGCAATTAATTTTTGTGAACTATGCTCTTGGTTTGATACAGCTATACTGGTGTGGCTATGAGGCAGTGGAAATGCGTATAGAGATCGTAATAGAGTTCACAATAAATAAGCTGCCAAACTTTTATTTAAGGGTCTTAAGGCGCAAAAGCAATTTCCTAGTTGAATTTTTCTATCAGAACTCTTAGCTAACTAACAACATTTTAAGAAAATATTAAATTTACCTTAACCGTGGATACCAATTACAAATTAAAAAAAAATTCTTGCTTATTTCATTTGGAATTTAACTCGTGGAGCGTAGAAATACAAACGGAATGCGTCACTAAATATTTATCAAAATTTAATTTCCAGGTAATCTTTTATATGAAGGTAAAAATTGTATTTTTCTCCTGAATTCGTAGTGAACAAAATTTAATGAAAAATAAATATATTCAGTTTGCCTTATCTTTAGTGATAATTTTTGTTACTATATATAGGTTTCCTGAACTCGAAAAAAATAGAAATATTTTTAAAATTGCATAAATTTCTTTTGTAATTTTTAGTCCTTTTTCATTCGATATTTAACTTTTTATTTATTCAACAGTTACGTGACTGACCTAATCCAGTACGTTTGTCTTTTTGATCAGTCCGGATTTCTTCAAACCAATGTTCTGAACAGTTGAACTCTTAAGCCGAATTCAAGAAATTAATGAACACAAAAAAGCTCTCGAAAAGTTTGGTTGTTTACCGAACGCAGTGTTAGAAAACTTGTTTAATTTCAGAATTTGTTGTTTAATTAGTTATAGCTGATCTGATATAAAGAAAGTAATAGATGTACTAATTTGTTTAGGTTAACAAAATGAAATAAGAATTCTTTTTTCATTTTAAATTTAAAGTTTCGTGCTAAAATTGAAGAATGTTCTGTTACTAGATAAAACAAAATTTTTGGAATTATTTTGTAAAGAATAATAGTGAAAATTACATACATATATCCTAGGTTCTATTAAGAATATCTTTAGGTATCTTCCTGTTCGATTAGAAGATTTCTTAGGAACGGCTTAATATTAAAGATGTGCTAAAAAGACCTTAATTTGTCCATACATTAACGGACGCGATATATTTTACAAATTATTTACAAAACAGTTCTCGAACTTTATGATCGTTTGATATTGTTTTTAATACAACTTTTTTTACAATCTTTTCATTTTATGGAAAGTGGCTATATTACAATCAAAGATTTGGCAACAATTGATGTCGCTTAAAATCAGAAATTGAAACCAGAACCAAAGATAAAGGTATGGCAACATAAGATGGGTAGCATTTCATCCAAGTTCATTAAAATAACTTGAGGCCAAAACCATAACAAAACATTTGGATGAAGGAGATAAAACGGCAGGGGAAGTTAAAGAAAATAAACGCAAATAATTTAAATATTTTCCTATCTGAGTCTATTTCTCATGATATATTGTTTCTTTCTAATCTTTAAGCAGATGTGGTTTTATGTTATAGATTTACATATACTTGAATGTTGATCTCGTCCATCTGACGTTGCCAAACTTATACCAAAATATTTAATGCCAGGATAGAAAATAGATGAAACTCATTTAAATAATATTTAAGAGTTTTTCTATATTAGCAGGTAAAAACGATTGTCGAGTCTTTAAAGGTAAAGTTTTTCAATTCTGAATTGTAGTATAGTTCGGGCGTAATGGGAACATTTTTTAGTTTAATTAAAGAAATATATAAAAATAAAAACGAAAATACTTGTGATCATTGCGGGTAATGTCAATCCTAGCGCGCGTTCAAGGACAAAAGATTGACATAGAAGGGAAGGATTTGTAGTGTTTTGGCTTTATTAAGCAGGGACACAACACATGAAAAAATATTTGGAAAGGTGAATGTAAACAACAAGTAAAAAAAGCAAGACATCCTTTAGTTTCGGCTTCAATGTCACGCGTTGTCAGATCTTCACAGGAAACTAAGGCATGTATTTTTTTTTATTTCCTTTTTGTTTACATCTTCTTCTCCAGACTTTTTTTGTGCGTTATGTCATCATTTAGTAATGCAAAAATGCGTGAATCTTTTTTTTTCTACGTCAAACGTTTGATCGTGAGCAGGTGCTGGAATCGGTATTGTCAATAGTTGTCACTAGTTTTTTCTTTTTTATTGTTATATACATTTTTTGACAATTTAAAAATTTTCTTTCTTATACTTAAACTATGCTGTAATAGAATATTGTAAAGTTTTATCTGTAACAAAGGAATATTATTGTCGCCTAGTATTATGAAAAAACCGTAAAACTATATTTAAATTAGTTTTATTTATTATTTATCTTTTTAAATACTTTAGTACAATGCTTTGCAAAGCCAGATTGACGGAACCACTCTTAATTTCTATGTAACCTTTGACAATTTCCTCTAGAGGATCGGAAAGAAAAAATAAATCGAAAGGGTTGGAATCAGAATTGGTGGAAATTTATCTGCTCTTACTTGGTTAGCAGTCGCACTTTCTTTGTTTGTGGCTCTAGCTTGTTTTAATGGAATTAAATGCTTGTTTCATTGTCAGATCTTTAATTGTAACACTTTTATTATAAAATTAGAACAAAGTGTGAAGAAAAATACTAAACAAAATGTGTTTTGGTAAAATTATATTATAATATTTATATCCAGAAAGCAATTAACGAAAATAATAAAAAACATTTTTGTGCTGAGAGAAAGACTACCGTTTGTTAGTTTTGTGTATACGCACAATTAGTTGAGTGGTTAATTTATACGCACAAAATAATACTTTAAGCTCAAAAAAACAAATAGAAATGTAACAATAAATTGACATAAGAAATAAGAGTATATTTAACTTTTATTGTTAATATTTCTTTAAATTATACAGCATTTTGGCTGACTAGTATCTTTGGTCGCCTTCAGGATTTACAGCATTTATACTGCGCTGCAAGTGTGATCAAGATTGATATGTGGGTCGACCACATTGATGCCTCACTTACAATTATTAAATCAGGCATGGATTCACTTTTCTCGTCTGATCACTGAAGTGGGCCGGCGCCACACGCGATTAGTATTTGGATGGATGATCGCTTGGAGAGACCGCGTGACGGTGGTTCGGATCCCACGTTAAACTGTAAGTCTAGTTGCCAGGTGGTCTCCATAACCCACCTGACTTCAATTTAAAACAAACAAACAAACAATTATTAAAGCAAGACTTTCAGACATTATAAATTTGTTGTGATATTTAAAGAAATAAAGGCAATGGGTGTTCAACATACACCTATTTTGCAAGAAATATTGTTATCTGTGACTGTCAAACAAATTGTCATTATATATTTCAGTAAATTCCTCTTCATTGAAGAGTTCTGCGTTATCTCTCGAGAAGCGGCTCTAATCCACTGAAATTCGGGTATTTTTTACAGGTGTAGTTAAGCTTGAACGGAGTGAATTATATGACGTAAAAGTAAAAACCAAGTAAAAGAAAACGTTTTAACTATTTTTTGGAATAAAATTTAAGTAGGAAATGTCTGGAGCTTGGGAAACTCAATAAAAATGTCAAAAGAACGATTGTAAGAGTATACATTTCAAAAATATTTCAGTTTTATATCCCGGGCTAACAACAAAACTAAAAACAAATAGAAATATCAAAATACAGTTGTTTTCTGTATCTTATTTCCAAGTAAGTATTTCTTTGAACCTATGAAATAAATGCGCTATAACAAATATAAAAAGCTCATCAGTTTCTTTATCAAACTCACTGTTGGGAAGCTTCAATAAATCCGACACTATTTTGCCGCTTTTAAGATTTCTAATGAAATTTTACTACATATATTTGGAAAGTAACCATGTAATAAGGGGGGAGGTACATATTTGGCCATTAATTATAGTTAATGTAATTACAGTGGTATCGCTGAGACTACTTCTTTATCTAAAATTGAAATGTGAAATGTATGGAGCTAGAGAAACTATCTACTAAAAAATCTGTGATGGAAATTTGATACCGCATATGATAAATAATTTGATTTTTTTTATTCAACTTCACCTTCGCCTAGTTTTTAAAGTTTTGATGATCGATTGTGAAGTGCACTATTAAATAGACAAAAAATTTATCTAAACCTCCTCCTCAACCAATTGTCTAATTTCAGAAAGACGGTTGAAATGTTTGTCAGATGAGCAATTGCATGATTTCATTTTCTTGTAATAAATCTTTTAGTGACTAGAGGCAGTGTCACCTAAAACATGTTCATTAGAAAATGAAGTTAGTTGGTTGCGGAGAAGTTTGGTTTATAGTTAAATTTACTCACTCTCAGTTTAGTAAACAATTATCAAAATTTCAATAATTAGGAGACCTCAAAAAGAAAGTAAAAATATTTTTTTAATGAAGTATCATATTAACTCGGTTTATTTTGGGAATTTTTGGTTTGATCATGTCCTAGCGCCATCTGTTGTACTTCATGCTTCAGTTTTATGTTAAAAAGTGGAATATTTCTTTGAGTACTAAATATTGCTAAAACAGTTTTCAAAATTGTCAAGTAAAATATTTTAATTTTTTATTAAGTATGGCTTAGTTTCTAAAATTTTGATAAATGATTGAGAAATTATGAAAGATTAAAATAAATAGGAAACATATCTTAAATTGCTCCTCAACTAATAGTTAAAATTTCAAAAAGAAATATTTTTCGGAGATTCCACTTTCTCATGCAAAATATTTTAGTAGCCAGGGGCAATTACTGAAACCGATTCCAAAATTTCAAAAATTAAATGACGTCAAATAAAAAATTTAATAAGGTTTCAATGGAGCTATCAAATAATTTTGTTTCTACTGGAAATTTTTTATTTGGTAAGTTTTCCCCTAGCGTCCCCTATTATACTCCATAATAATTTTATTTGCAGAAAATAATAATAGTACCATTAAATCAGGTTTTAACTTGATACGACTAGAAAAAGTTCTTAAAATTTTATTGTGAACAAAAAAAAATCATTTATTTAAAAAAATATTCAAGAAACTGAAATAAATGTTTTCGAAATATTTTGAGGATATAATACGTTATGTAAAAGAAAAAAATGGAGATGATGATATAAGATTCAGTATTTGCAGACTTCCGATGATTATTTTTATAATTTCTTAAAAACATCATGTTTCTTTTAAAATAAAATGACTCCTTTCTAAAAATAAAAATAAAAATTTTTTGTATAGCCAAATTTACAATCGTTTTTTTTTAATGTTGCTAAATTTATTTAGGTTGTCCCGAAAGTTAGTAGCAGGAGGTATAGAAATATGAAAAATAGGGTTTTATAAAAGAAATAATTAAATGAAGAAGAACGGCCCAAAAAAATTATCGTTCTTGAATACACGAAAATCAAATTTCCTACAAAATCTATAATGAAAAAAAAAAAAAACGAAATATGTAATGACAATTTTATTTAACCGATTTATACTGTATTCGAAATGAATGGGTATACGAGCTTATGGTATTTTAATAGTTAAAAACTTGTCTAAGCGCACAAATTTAGGTGAAGTAAGAAAAGACAAATTAGAAGACCGAAAGTAAAAAATAAAGTATGCAATAACGAGCACAAATAAAATATAATCATTAATTCATAATTAAACAACCTTCCTTTAGGTAATTTTTTTTTGTTAAATTTTATGATGTTTCGATCATCTATTGCTCTTCATCAGATATATATCTTTCTGTATGAATGATAGAGTTACAATGGAACTTTTCAAACAAAAACACAATTAAAATTTACCAAAACATACAGATTAAAATTTCAGAAAGTGCACATGTCAAATAAAACACCTTCAATGGGACGAACATTTAAAAAAATATACATTTAGGTAAATACATAACAATTCACACATTAAAATTTGTCAAAAAAAAAGCTGCACGTCTCTTTCGGTGCACGCGCAATATTATTTATATTAACAGAATTTTTTCTCGTCTTCTTTAGAAGAGACCAAAGTCTGTAAATAATTAGACCGACATAAAAAATCTCAGCTAAATATGTCACCACAGTATAATTAATCAGATTTGCGCCTTCCTTTCTACAATAATAATTAATGAATGTAATATAAGATCAACATACAAATGGAATTTATCCAGTAACTTGAGAGAACTGTACCATTGGATTTAAAAACCTATTCTGATAACATTGTTCTGGATTTACTATAAAAATAGTGTTGCTCTTACACCGAAAGGGACATGTATCTATTATTTAACAACTTTTAATGTGTGACGGGTTTTGTTTGTCACAAAATGTATATTTTTTAAATGTGCGTCCCTTTAAAAATGTTTTGTTTGATATTTGCACTTCTTGGGATTTTAGACTGAATTTTTTGGTAGGTTTTAGTTTTGTTTCTGTTTGAAAATTTTGACTGAAATGCGGTCTTTCTTATAAAATAATTATATATCTGATGAAGCTCAACATATCACCGAAAGGTCATAAATTTTAATAAATGAATGACCAAAGGGTAGCTTGTTTTTATTTTTTTTCCTACGGACACCTAAGAATATTGTCAAAAAAAATATATTTCCAAGGTCCACGAAAAACGAAAAAAATTATCTCAACTCACAAGTTTGATAATTTATTATTTTCAATACCATATTTCCTACGCAAATTTCCTTAAAATGTAATTTTATATGTTTTACAATTTTTTAATTTTTCGAGTAAAAATAAACAGGCTGTTAAAAAAATAGTCCCACTATATTTTAGGTATCAGCTGACTATTAAAGTTTGATAATACAAATTTAAAATAAAATTGATTTTTCAAGTGGTTTTTGATGACTGTATGATAATTTGTACTAATAACGAATTCGCTGCAAAATAAATATATATTTAATTAAAATACAGTTAATAATAATTTTATATTCTCCAAATCATAAAGCAAACATAAATTACATTCCAAATTTCGAATAGATCTTAAAATAAAATTATGGTACTTCAAACGTAACAGGATCTGCTTCAACTTACTTTTGTTCTGAACACAATAAACTACAAATATTTGAAAGTAAATAATAAATCTCTGAAGTGAAAATTTTTTAGATAAAGGTGTTATTGTACATTATTTTTGGATGAAAAATTAGTCGATATAAGCCCAATAATAATGAAATATTTTTCATCCAATATTGTATAATAAAATATAGTTAAAACGCGTTAGTGTTAAGCCTGCTTACAGACGATAAATCGTCTATTTTTAAACATTTTCAAAATAAGATTATGATTGCACATAATTATTACTAAAGTCTCAAATTTATGATATGAAAAGATATTCTTATATTAAAAAGAAGTGAAAGAAAACTTCTTAATACTGTTCTGGTTTCAGCTACTTTGTGTACCAAAATTGCAAACCTTATCGAAGAAGTTACTTAAAAAGTTTTATTTGTACGAGTTAATTGAAAATTATTGGCCTACGAAATTGGCACTTTTTAAAAGAATTAATATTTTATTTGTGCTTTCAAAGAATTAGGTAATACAAGAACGCACAATAAGTGCCTTGATAATTCCAATAAATTGTAAGTAAAAATGTGTATGTGTATCGGGGCCGGATTAGAAAACAAAGTAATAAAAATCAGATCCAAGTGACATGAAATCATATATCTTAGTTTTGGATGAACTCTAAAAAATATGAACAAATCGATTAGGTATTTAAAAGACTCTGAATTTTTTCGTTAAAGTGCCGAATTATCAATGAAATTGAAAGATAAATTATGAGCGTGAAAGTCTGACATTTAAGGAAACCAAATTTATATGTATAATTTACAACATTGAAATATTTATGCTGGTACTTGTAACATCTTAACTTTTGAGTGATTTCTGTTCTTTCTAGTGTGGACAGAACATAAAGCAGCGCTATTTAAAAAAAAAATCTGGATATTTTCAACTCTTGGCATGACGTTTTATTTTAGATTTATAATTTATTCAATGATTTTACTCTCCTCACAACTATCAAATCCCTTTAAAGAGTCACTCATGTCTAAACGTAAGTAGACATTTTGGGGTTTTTATATTTCAAAATTGGAAGCTTTGGAACTTTAATATGAAAATATATATATTTCCTTAAATCGCCTATAAATGATTTTACTCTCCTCACAAATATCAAATCTCTTTAAAGAGTCACTCATGTCCAAACGTAAGTAGACATTTTGGGGTTTTTATATTTCAAAATTGGAAGCTTTGGAACTTTAAAATGAAAATATATATATATTTCCTTAAATTGCCTATAAAGTTTTGAAATTCAGAAACTTCCTGAGTGATAAATTGTCACATTTGAAAAATATTAAAATGATAAATCTAGTCTATAAAGTCTATAAAAAATTATTTGAAACTACACTTTTAATATCTTTTTGAAATATAAAAGCATAGCAAATTTACTAAACTAAACTACAGAATTTAACAGCTTTAGTAAATTCGATATATTGCAATTGGTAAATTAAATTTGAGCTCCTTTTTTTTAGAAAATATATTTGCCTAAAATGTCTGAAAAATCATTAAAAAAGCAGTTAAAGTCTAAAGGAAACAAAAAATCAATTTCAAAATTTGTTCCTACAGTGGAAATTCAGTTATGAAGACCAATTCATGTTAATCCAAAATCCGTATAACTGAACTCATAGAAAAAAAAACAAATTGCTGGTATATTGTGGTAAATAAATATTCATTTAAAACAAAACAAAACATAACAACAAAAATTACATTTTACAGCATATAATACACATTAATAAGAAAACATATCGTTTGAAAATATTCGCAATCAAATATGCACATTGAGGTGGGAAATAATGCTAAATTATATATATGTTTTTTCCAAGTATTGATATTTGACAGAAATAATTCTTCTCTTAACTGTTGGGGAGAAAAGCGAGAAAGCTCTACGTTATATCTGAGATAAATCGAGTTTTCACTGTAAGTTCATTCCCAGGTGATAATTTACAACACTAAAATGTAGTACAAGTACAAATTTTAACAGAAATATCCTTGTTTTCAACGTCTTAACAATGTTAAAGTTTACAATCATGTAAATATAGTTTCTCACGGATACGGATATTAATAAGAGGAAGGCAGAGAGGAAGAGAGAGAGAGAGAATTTTTAAGACCCTTTTTGTTCAAAATTTACAATCCTTTCATTATCCCACTGGAAAACAAGAGAAAATTTTGTTACCGTAAATGTCAGTTGATTGCCTATACAAAAACACTTGGTTTCACGCTGCCTTTTAAAATACACCAAAATAATTTAGTGTCAATATCTGTTAATATTTCAAACCTAATAGAGTATAAGCGAAAAAATTCAGATGTTAGTGAAATTTTGATCTGAAGCATCCCTAAAAGATTCCAAAAAAGTTTTAAAGATTTTTAAATCGAAACGTTACTTACACATAGCCACACCTTACTAGGAAATAAAAAATTACAAATACCAATCACTATATCGAAAATTTTTTTGAAATTAATTATATCTGTCATTTCTATTTTCAAATGGGTTCCACACGTGCTCATAAAGGTCAACAGACTGCTGCTTTTCTTAAAAGATGGCGCCAAACAATACTTTTAACCGAATTTTTACACCAAAACCACTAAGAACAAGAGGGGTATACGGTATATCCTATTGCTTTGGAGTTTGTAAAGAAAAAGGTAATAAAAAACTGAAAAAATGATCTTAACAAAAACGTGAGAGATTAAATAATAATCTCTTCACTACACGGTCTATTAAAAGCAAAAAGAAAACGTTATATAAAACTGAAAAAGAAGAATCAATTTGGCTCAGTTTCGATCGTTAAGTCCGGCCCTGTAATCATTACTGCGTAATTCCAAAAGGTTTTAGCGATTAATAACTTTGGAAGAACGGGTTTAAAACTTCTATCCGGCCCTGGCAAAAATAAATATATTTAAGTTTGTCTCTATATTAGAGTAAGTGTTGTACATAGTTTAAAATTTGATGTAAATGGTGTAATTGTGGATTTACCTTTAATAAGGTTGATGTGGCAAGATTGCTAATCTAGTAGAAAGAAACATGTCTCAAAAACCAGTAAAGATATATGCAATATTTAGGAACTTGGGAGCCTTACATTTACCTAATATTGTGAGTTGCCTTAAAATAAAAATATCGCCGATTTAATAATGTTTAAAAATAATCCAAATGGTATACAATCAATTAATTTTTACTATTCTGAAAAACCGAAATTATTTTTAATGTGCATTTAGTCAAAAAATTTTAATTCTTGACAAAAATAAGTAAATATTAAGTAACATTTTCCTTAAGAATCTGAAGCAATTGTTTCCGAAAAAAATAGCTAGATATTGAAATTTATTCCAGAAAAATAGGAAATTATAGGTTCTCAAAATTCCTTAATAATCATGTTTTAGAACCAAAAGGATAAATCCATAATCGACACCTAGGAACTTAAAACGCACAAAGTACTGTATTTTATTTTACATTTTAAACCTTTATTTTAAGAAAATTCTTGTCATTTTATATGTTTGAGATAATTTGACAAGAAAATTTTTGAAAAATTCACAGTTCGGTTATTGAATACGAGTATATTCATCTTATAATGCCATTTTAAAAGAAGAGGGGAAAAAATTAAAGGAAAGAAATTTGAAAAGTTGCTTAAATATCTAGTGTAAAAATTGAAAATTTTCATACAGCAATAATAAGAGTTATTTTGTGTGCAAAAAGCTAAGGATATTATGAAATAAATTCTCAACCAAAAATATTTAAAATTTGCCCTTCCGTAATATTTTGCCTAACAGAAGAAATAACAATAGAAAAACTAAAATATTGACAATCTTAACCACAAAACGTAGTAAAATAAGCTTTCACGTACAATCTTTTGAATCTTAAATCCTCGATTGTCTGTCAGACATCTTTTCCGATCTCAGCAAAGTTCGTGAAGTGATTCAAGGAAATATAATTTTCACTTATGTTAATTGAATCAAAATACTGGTACGGGTTATTTTAACACATAACTAAGTTGACTAATCGTCTCAAAATTATTGTAGGAGGTTAAATACATTGCACAGCCAAATTAAGGCATAATAGGAATTATTATTGTTTAAAAATTTAGTTTTAATAAAGTATTTAGATGATGTCAAAATTTCACACCAGGACTGGCAGATATTAAAAAAATACAAACATGAAGTTTAACTACTTGATACCTCGATACATAAAATTTGTACCAAAAGAGACCATAATGTATATCTTAGTTCACGGCTCCTTAGCAGTATGTAATATCAATGAATGTTGAACGCCTACAGGTCTGCAGTATATTGTTTAAGGTACCGGATAACTAATACAAATATTGTTGAAAATTTTGTTGAAAATTACATCCTTGCAACTTTTTTTAAAATACTCTGTATAACACTGATTTTTTTAAATAATAATAAATAAAGAGTTCGAATCTGAAACCAAGGATCTTTCAAATACAATAAATGTCAAATTCGTGAAATATGTGAATTTTTATGATGCAATAATTTTGCTATGAAGTGTATTTGAATAGAATATAATTTCTTAATTTTTGCACACAAAAAGTAGTAAATTTAAGTCTTTTCCTACAGATTACTTGGATTAGAAAGGCTGTTTTCCATATCCTGATACATTTATGTTCATGGAAAATTTAACATGTTAATAGTGTTGTATTATCAAAAAAATTTTCATTTTTCTTTTCGAAAAATGACTTTTTTATTTTTTAAAATCATTGTCTAATGGAATACTAAAACTATAGATGCCATGGTAATAATCACTGCTAATTTTTTCCCTTCTTTCGTAAAAAATATCTTGCCAAAAATCCCATGAAAATTAGTGTTAAATAAATATACTTTGTATCATAGAGAATGACCTGTATATATTTATTTTTGTAAACATGATCGTACAGGTTATGTCGTAAGTGCGAAAACCAATTAAACAAATAAATAGTAAGCATTTAGGGTTTATATTAGATACAGGGTAAACACAATTATTGGACGCATTAAAACAACTTCAAACTTACTTGAAAAAAATGAAAAAAAAATGTGAGGTGCCATATTTTTCACAGTATGGATGGTGTGCACAGTTTGTATAAAAAATTCGACATTTTATAGAAATTGTGCTAAACCTTTTAAAGGGCGTAGATTTACATAAAAAATGTTTGTTTTTTGAGATCCAAGTTGGCAAAATAACCAAAATAAGATAATTAAAACCATTTTATTAGTAATTAAACTTATTTTAATTATGACTGATAAAGTAGGAGAAAATTTGTGAGGCTATGTATTTTTCAAAATGTACATTTCTGAAAATTTTTTCTCGAAGTTTAACCACATTGACATTCTAAGACAAACATAAATAGTTTTACAAGAATCTTGGTGTACGTCCATCAGGTAAGTAGTGTAACTTATATCCGGGATAGTGCGGAAAATAATAACAAAGTGGACATGTTAAGAATAGCATTTTAAACTAATAAATAAATATATATATATATATATATATATATATATATATATATATATATATATATATATATATATAATTAGTTACACTTAAATGAGGTCTATAACAGCTTAAATTAATGGTCTTAAGTTCTACTTTCCAAATATGAATGGTTAAATTAATTTTACGCATACGGCAGATTCAATATGGCGGCTGAAACCTTGAGATTTAGATTTTTTTTAGAAATATGACTGTAAATTCACTTAAATAGATCTAATTCAGATCTGCAAAAGCTCAAATTAAAGGTTTTGGATTTTACTTTCCAAGCTTGTCTGGCATATTTGATTTTACGCAACGACAATTATTATTGCGGCGATCAAAACCTTGTGATTTTGATTTTATTGCGAAAATATGGCTATAAAATTATTTAAACAGTTCTGATTAAGGTCTGCTATGGCTCAAATTAAAGGTCTTGAACGCTACTTTCCAGATATTTGTGACAAAATTAATTTGATGTTAAGGCGGACTCAGTATGGCGACCGAAACTACTTTAAATTAATTTTTTTTTTCAGAAATTTAGTAAAAATATGTCCAGATTACATAAAATTCGATTTTTTACAACAAATGTTCTCTTCAATATGGCGGTGGTTTGTTTCATATTTTTTTAAACATTTATCTTGCAAAGTTTGGATTAAAATTGTATTTTTCAAACATTGAGTCCAAATTATTTAGTTGCAAAATATGGGGAATAAGTTTACATATGTTTGTAATTTTTAAAAACCAATGAATACTGTAGCTCTAGAGCATTTTTATTACTGGACAACCTTTTGATTAACAAATTTACTCTATGCACTAAAAAAGCATGATTTTTCATATTTTGAAGAATATGTTGATCACATTGGAGCAATAAAGCGGTTCGTATTTTTGTGATCCTGTTCACTATAATAAAAGGTGAAACATTTCTATATCCCATTCATCCCAACTTACTGGTGAACTGGCATACGCTATCTAGCGCGTGTCGTATGTACAGCTGAACAGAAAAAATATAGAAAATATGAATTAACTTTGTCCCAATTAATAAAAATATTCAAATATTTACCATTAAACATTTCATAACTTTAATTTGAGTTCAAAGTTTAAGACTGTTGTTTTGGACCAACCACTGTGGTTTCAATATTGGTTATAAAGAATTTTTAGGCCTACATGTGGCCACAGTATTTTCGGAGCCATATTTTTTTATTCGGACCTATTTTTCTTTCGCTAAAGGCCCTGGGATTAGGCACAGGATTTATATTTATATTTATAATTCATATGGGACCTATCATTTGGGACCAATATTTTGGGACCTATAATTTCGGATCAATGTTTTTGGACTAATAATTTAGATATATTTTAAAGCTTAATCGCATGTAATCTGAAAGTATTACATCCAAATATCCGAATATAATTAGGGTCATGTCATTATGGTCACCTTATTTGACGTACATTTCAAGTAAAGTCAACTTTGATACCAATTTTTGAAAAGCAGAGTACAAAATCGCAGATTTGAACCCTTAGAA
The DNA here is from genome assembly GCA_034092305.1 of Diaprepes abbreviatus. Taxonomy (NCBI): domain Eukaryota; kingdom Metazoa; phylum Arthropoda; class Insecta; order Coleoptera; family Curculionidae; genus Diaprepes; species Diaprepes abbreviatus. The sequence continues at coordinate 3,704,559 of JASJET010000260.1, read as the reverse complement.
ACCACAATTAGACTTAAACAAGCGATTTTTTGCCATATTTTCCCAAAAAGATCAAAGTCTTGGTCACCATATTGACTCTGTCATAGCGTAAAACGAACCTTGTTACACCTGATTGGTAAGTGCAAGACATTTAACTGGAGCCATTGTAGACCTCAATCGGACTTATTCAAGTGATATTATAACCATATTTTCTCAAAAAAATCAGAGCCTCGTGGTTTCAGTCGCCATATTGAATTTGCTATATATTCAGAATCCATTTTTTTCACTTTAATTTGGAAAGTAGAGTTCAAAACCTTTAATTTAAGCCTTTATAGACTTTAATCGGATCTACTTAAGTGCTTTTATAGTCCTATTTTCATAAACAAAATCTAAATCACGTGGAATTAGCCGCCATATTAAATTTGCTACATACGTAAAACCATATATATATATATATATATATATATATATATATATATATATATATATATATATATATATATATATATATATATATATTATATGTAAAATATTTTTTAAATGAAGTTCATGAATTCATTCGTATCACAAACGTTGCATGCATCTTTTTAAAGTCTAATTTAATTTTCATTAACCGGAAAAAAATATTTATTTTCGGTCGTGAAACAAACATTATAATAAACTGTTTCCTGCAATTTTGCTTTCAGCCTATATTTTTAGGAAAAAGGCTTCTGTTTTAATTTTTCTCATATGATTATTGATTTTCAATTTATGAGAATGGTCTTATTATTATGTCATATTCATCACTTTTCCCTCTTTAGGAAATGAGAAATTAAAGTTCTAGAAATGGAATCACGTTTTCAAATTAAATAAATTAAATATTTACTTGATATTTTTGATAAAGAGCAAACGAGAAAACTTCATAATTTGGATATATCAAGACGTTGAAGCAAATTCAATTATATCGAACCATATGCAGGAGTATCAACTTTTCTATATCTCTTAGAACATGAAAATGACTGCGATTGAAGAATTGAGCAAAATTGTATTAAATAACCAATCTCTACTCCTCAAGATGTTACCCATAATTCTGCACTTTCTTCCAATTTTATGTTTTTAATTTTTCCAAACTAGCATTTGTTGTGGCTTAAATGTGTTTCATCTGAAGTCAATAAAGATACTACAAACAAAAGGACATATACGTCATTTTGTATCAAAGCATAGGATGCAAGACACAAATGAAGGTTCGTATAAATAAATGCATTTTAATAATAACATGTCGTTTTTCTATCTTCGCTCATGGTACGCATTTTGTGTAGACGTACACTTAGAATCACGTAACAAAATATGTAAACTGGTTTTAGACATTTTTGTAAAATTGTATTGCAAATAAGGGTAAGATTTAAAATTTTTCCTAGTTTATTAGACATTATAATAATTTTTTTAACCAAACTTAGCTAGGAACGTCGTTATATTACTACAAAACCAAACTATTTGAGTATGAAGTATCAATTAAAAGGTAAACCAGATACTATATAGTTTAAAATAAAATTTAGCTTAAATTGTTTTAATTATTTGGAATAATAATATTCATGACAATGAAAGTGTTGGATTCTATAACATTTTATCACGTGTAATTAAATTTTTTTTAATATGCTGTATTCTCATTTCTAAATATTCTATTTTACTGTGGACGATTTGCATCTTGATCTACAACAGACTACCCTGTATAAATTTTAATTTTGAATTATATATTAATGTGACAAATAACTATTTTTTAATTTTAAAACCGTAGCGTTTCATAGACAAAAAAACGCACTTTTACATGTTTTCAACATACAAAATTCTCAAATTGCCTATATAGAGAGAGAGTGCACAATATTGACTTTGTTTCCAATGCAAACTTCCGACCGCAGCAAAATTATCGTACAGGTTTTTATGAAAATCCGTTTCATCCGATTTATTAATCCCTATTTCAATTCCTTATAATCAAACACAGAAATGAAAGAAAAATAAGTTGCTTGGGATTCTTCCTCGTTCAAAGATGGCAACAAATGTAGATTGCTTTGGGCAGATGAACCTGCCAAAGTATTTAGGAAAAGAGAAAATAATAAAAGTTGAGGACTGATATTAACTACACTTTTGACGATGATTTCAATTTCTCAATGTTTCCAGAGTTAGAATTGACTAATTTGTAATGATACAATATATGTACGTTGAAAGATAGCTTATGTCGAATTCCAACAACTACCAATTTTGTAAAAGAATAGATTAAGTACTAACAAAAAACATAGCAGATTTCAGCTAATTTCGTGTTTAACTTCAATTCCCCGTATTCGGTTCAAATCTTAAAAATTAAAGAAATGAGTTTAAATATTGCATACGATAGACACTTCAATCAGAACCGAATATTATGTGAATTTTAAGTGAATATTATTGTACTGGATTGGTATGATTGGACCAAAAAACTGCGTTAGAAACAGGGTCAAAAAACTTGGCAAAACTTTATTAATAGTAAATTTGGCATAACAGAAGACAAGACAAACCATATTTTTTGAAATATATATTAAGGTCTTGTAAAGTAGTAACTCCCAACTTTTTTTTTTAATAGTTTGCATCTTAAATCATTTTTGGTACCGAAAATCAATTGTTAATTATTTGACGTCGCATAATTATATTTTACATGCAAATGATTATATTCTAAAATGTCCTTTTTGGATGCCGCAACTTGTCAATGTTTAAAAAATGGATTTCAGAAGAAAACGATTTTTAATTTATAATCCATTTACAATAAAGAAAAATATAAAAAAAATTGTATTAAAACTATTCACATTTGTAAGCTATGGTATACCTTCTAATAATAGTAAATAAAAAAAAAGAAAATCATGTTATATTTATCCATATTTATATGTATATCAATATTTGAATTATTTGGCTGTGAAAAATTTAAAAGGCTAGTGAGATTTTAGTAAAATACAAGACCTCCTTTTTCATTTATTTTATGACAAATTGCTACTTTTATTGTTTTTATATGTTTTGAAAAGTAAAAGTTTTTCAAAATTTATTGCAGATTCCAAAATTAAAAAGAAAATCTTGAAAGCAGATTCTAAAGAAGGGGTACAAAATTTATGGGGATTTGTGAAACTGTGCCTAACTCTTTCACGGGATATTTCTTTATCGTCCGTCCTGATCCCGGCGCGAATGAAGGAGTTTATAGACCATAGTGATTTTACGCGTTTCCTTGAAGGATTGTTAATCCTGTAATTATTCAATAAGCACAGTCGTACTAAAAGCTGAAACCAAAAAATTGACTCCAAGAATTTTCTTCGATTTTGAGAAAAAAGTTTCAACGTTTGAAATTTCACTTATGCATGTACCTATCGTATTGTATATTTAATACCAAAAATGAAGTTCTAACAACGTCTTCCAAGGTTAGTTTTAAAATAGATTTAGAGCATATTTTCTCTTCAATAGCTATTGGTTAATTTTAAAATGTAAAAATATCGGTGATTGAAATGTTTATTTTAATAATAATCTACAGGGTAGTCAGTTGCAGGATTCTTCTCCTACATTAGAAATAATATTTTTTCCACATATATAAATTATTCAAGAGTACTACGCAGAGGCGGATTCGTGGGAAGGGAGGGGGCTAAAGCCGTAAAAATTAAAAAATTATCTTTTAAAAAATATAATGAGACTTCTGCTCCAAAAAATTCCAACTCTTTTTAACCTCAAATATCTACCGAACCTAAAATGAAGCTCAGTAGTCAAGAACTGCAAGGTAAGATAATCAATATTCTATGTAATGTATTATTATATTTCATATTCTAATAAAGTATTTATTTTGACACATAATTATCTACGCCCCCCTATACTTTGTAAAGAGGAAAGTTTACTTTAAAATAATGCATTTAGGAACTCGCTGAAAGAAAACTAAACAATTCGAGCAGCAATAAAAGAATAGCAAGGGATAAGACGGATGTTTTTTGGTTTTGTAGTAATAGAAAAAGACAGGTTGATGGCGTCCATACATGTTTTTCTTTTAATATAAATAATATTTTGACTAAAAATAATGTATTTTATTAAATTTATTTAATAATAATAAAATTGTATTTTTTTACAACAAAGTAAATACATTGTTAACCAAAGAAAAGCATTATACTAATAATATTTTTATTTATCTCATTTAACGCCATCGACCTGTTACACACATACATTTTTTTTCTTTATAATAAGCAGGGAAACTTTTGGTATAAAAATAAGAATAAAAAATTCTATTGTTCAATAAAATAATCGGTTTGCCATGTTATGTCGAGTTGTAATATTTACATAATTATAATATTTAACAATTTTGTAATACTATTTTTATACTAAAAGTTTGTTTTTAGAGACGTATACTTTTATCGTACTTTTTTGGTTACAAGAAAATTCCTGCGATTAAGGTATACGATGCAACATAAAATAATTTGATTAATTAGCCTTATTTTAGACAGATATGTCATTTTTAAAATTTACCGTTGGTACGAACAGTTATAAAAACCATTAAAAGGATGTGTCAATTATTTGAAAAGAAAACATACTTCTAAAATAAGGCAAAAATGTATGGTTAAGTGCTTTTTAAAAATATTATTAAGAATGCAAAATTATTCATAGTTTCTAGCTCACCAGAAAGAATTTATAAATAAAACTAGCTCTAAAGCATTTTGTAAACTGTTTATATTAAATAATATAAAGTGTTTTCTTGGAAATGGCAATCAATCTAAGTTTAAATTTATGAAAAAATGTGCAATAAAACGGGTAATCTTCATAAACAACATTTTAAAAATTGTAAACAAAAAATATTTTTAAAAAGCAAAAAAGTGTGGTGTTAAAATATTTGTGTGATCGACTAAATGGATAGTAAATTTTTATTTCACCAGAAAATAATTTTCAACAAAATTTTCACCTTTTATTTATCATCAGTTGCGGTAAAAAAATTATAAAACTACTAAAAAAACATATTGTCGTAAAACAGCATTTTTCTTTCCAATAATCGTGCATATAGAAATACTCCTAATATAGCTTGAGGATGAAAAAATTATATATTTTACTTAATTTAACAATCCATTACGTCACTAAAAAATAAAACAAATATTTTTTCACCTTATCTCAATCAGTGATAAAGAAATGACATATTTATGAAGACGAAATACACTCAACAATCAAATTAACATCGATTTTTTTGTCTAAACATAGAAATGAATGGCTTAATCTCCCGTAAAGATTATCGAAATTTGCGTACTTTCGACTTTAATAAATCTAATAATTTAAAACGTATATTAATTGACATTTCTTTATCAATAATAATTTATAAATAATAACTTCAAGATCACTTCAAAAGATTAGATAATAGTGAATGTAAAATTAAGTACAGATCAGCTGAATAAAACGACGCACATTAATTATACTAAGATTTTTAAGAAACAGATGAACACATTTTAGTCCTGTTTCTTGACTAAAAATATTTTAGGTAACAAAAAGACTGTTGATAACTAGAGCGTCAGATAAAGTATTTAACATAAATTTAGGTTAATAATTTAGAATTTTCGGAAATATAAATTCTTCTCTTCCTTACTGTAAAACTAAATCAGCCAGATTTAAATAATATAAGACTCCACTTACTTTGAGAAATTGAAGGTTTAGCAAAAACTAAATAAATATTATTTTAGAATTTGAAAAAATCTTAATATTTTCAAAATATACTAGTATATATATATATATATATATATATATATATATATATATATATATATATATATTTATATATCATTTTCTTTTTATTTTGTCTTTTCTTGGGTTCAGGTTCTTTATTTAACAAAAAACCAAAAACAATTTGACGTTTCGCCCGTTATTTAAGGCATTTTTAAAAATTTTTTGTTTTTTTTTATATTTATTGATCCTTCCAAAAATATTTTTTATATAATTAAAAACATTCATACACAAACATATTTACAATTTGAAAAAACAAACAAACACTTTAAAAAACTATTTAACTTTCTAAAAAAAGTATTTAATTTTACACAGTACATACCTTGACATTATGTTTATTTATTAATAATGAAATGAAATTTTAACATCGTCTATTTAGGTACCGAGGATATATAGAATGCGAGTGTGTTTTATTTCTTATATTTTAACAATGGACCAAAAAAACCGAAAGAACGCATTCATTTAATTTTATGTTTAAGAGGATATTCAATTTTTGATGTTTATTAACAGGATCGAATACTTAATATATGTTTTAAATTAGGCTGGTGTAAATGTGGCTCAAATTTCCTATATCCGTTCTGTCGTTAACAGTGTTTTAATCTTTTTTAATTTCTATCATTTCCTTTATCTGTAATTTTTGGTAATTCATATCTTTGTTTTTAATTATGGTACTGTTATAATCAAAGGTATGTTTCTCATCCTGTATGTGTTTCTTTAACTCTGTTGAGGCGTTTTTCATTTATTTAAGGCCACTCAATCTATTCTTTAGCAATTGGCTTGTCATGCCTATATATTTTTTGGGACAATTTGAACAAGGGATCGAATATACCACATTTGACTTACCTATTTATGAGAGAAGTTTTACTTTTTAAATCAGTAAATAGTGTATTTAATTTATTATGAGACCTATGACATACGATAATATCATGATTTTTTAAAATGTGTTTTATTTTTTCTGCCAGTTCACTAGTGTAAGGTATGTTACATATTTTTGCTGTTTATGTTCTGTGTTTCTTGTTATTATATTATTATAACATTTATATGTTCGTTTATTAATTATTTCGGTGGTAGTCTTTTCATTGAAATTATTATTTATTAGTGTATTTTTCACTTTTTACGGTGTTGGTCAGAATTCTGGAGACGTTAGAGAGGTGACACGATCAGACAAACCGGTTATAACACTATTTTTTTGGGTTTTGAGTGATTTGAGAAACCGTTTAGATATCTACCCGACCAAATTGGTTTGGTGTACCATTCAGTTAAAATTTTGTGAAAAAGTGAACAGTACACTAATAAATAATAATTTCTATGAAAAGACTATCACCGAAATAATTAATAAAAAACATTTTTATAGTAACCTAATAACAAGAAACATAGAACATAAACAGCAAAAATATGTAGCATTACCTTACACTAGTGAACTGTCAGAAAAAATAAAATACAATTTAAAAAATCACGATATTATCGTATACCACAAGCCATATAATAAATTAAATACATTGTTCACAAATTTAAAAAGTAAAACTCCTCTCATAAATAAATCAAATGTAATATATTCGATCGCTTGCACAAATTGTCCCAAAAAATATATAGGCATGACGAGCCAATTACTGAAGAACAGATTAAATGGCCATAAATATACGAAAAACGCGTTAAACAAACACACATAGGATGAAAAACATACCTTTAATTATAACAGTACCGTAATTAAAAACAAAGACATGAATTATCAAAAATTGCAAATACAGGAAATGATAGAAATTAAAACAAATAAAAACACTGTTAACGACAGAACGGATATAGGAAATTTGATCCACATTTACACCAGCCTAATTTAAAGAAAAATATTAAGTATTCGATCCTGTTAACAAGCATGAAAAATTGAATTTCTTCTTAAACACAAAATTAAGTGTATGCGTTCTTTCGGTTTTTTTGGTCCATTGTTAAAATATAAAAAAAATAAAACACGCTCGCATTCCATGTATCCTAAGTACCTAAATAGACGATTTTAAAATTTCATTTCATTATTTATACTTTTTTAGAAATTTGAATAGTTTTTTAAAGTGTTTGTTTATTTTTTATAAATATGTTTGTGTATGAATGTTTTTAATATATAAAAAATATTTTTAGGAAGATCAATAAATAAAAAAAAAACAAAAACTTTTTGGAGCTGCCTTAAATAAAGGGCGAAGCGTTAAACTGTTTTGACTTTTTGTTAAATTATGAACTTAAACCCAAGAAAAGACAAAATAAAACGAAAATGATATAATGTATGGTTCAAGAATTTGGAAAATATAATATATATATATATATATATATATATATATATATATATATATATATATATATATATATATATATATATATATATATATACAAAAGAAGTCCATGAAAATTGACTTGGAAAAAATGTAACTTGCGATTTTATTATTGGAAAGTATATCCTAAAAAACATATCTTGCTGTTAACATTGGCAACTTCGTGCTAACAAAATAGCGGACTCTATGAAAAAATCTTTCAAACAAAAGTTGTAGATAATTAAATTGCCTGTCGATTCAAAATTATAGGTAGGGCCACTGGTTAGATATAATTTTTTTTCGCAAAAAATTCCACGTTTCTTTGTTTAAAATAAAATCATATTTATTTACAAACTATTGTCTCAAAATCGCAGTATATATAAATATTACTTATTTAAAAAGTATACTCAACCCGGAATCTGTGTGATTAATATTTTCTGAGCAAATCTACTTCAAAATTGAAAGTTCGACCTTAATTTTTCGCTCTCCTAATTAAGATACAGCAATTTGTTAAAAATGACGTATATTTTTAAGATCTATTTTTTTAAAATATTTTTAATGTTGGGCCGAGAAATTTTGAAAAAGCCAATTTTTACTCCATAAAAATTGCAATAACTTTTTCCCTAGTGAACATAAAATCTTTTATTGTTCTCATTAGGTTTAGATGCATTATTTTCGATTATTATTGTTTGTTGTTTAATATAAACTGAATATTATGAAAACTACATTTGCTCCGAAATGATGTCGCTGCATCGCAAAGGGGTAAGTGCATGCAACCCCTGTGCCTGTAAAGCGGCAACACGCTCTCTACTTGTACCCGGGATCTCAGATACCATAGTTGTATAGATTTAGGGCGCCTTTCGATGGTCCATAGATCTAAAGAGGGTGTCCCCTCTGCAACGAAAAAATTCCTAGGTAAAGTACAAATATTCAACAATATCTTCCCTAAGTTTCATTCTTCAATATTCTTTACCTCGACGGTTCGAATTAAAAAAAAATTGTTTTTCATCGCACGGCAAAATTCTTTTCTTTCGGAGATCAAAAATGATGCATCTAAACTTAATGAGAACATTAAAAATATATTAAATTTACTCGGAGAAAAAGTTACTGCAATTTTTGTGGTTTATAAACTGTTTTATTTTCAAAATTTCTTGGCTCAGAATTGAAAATATATAATTTTAGATAGATCTTAAAAATATACGTCATTTTTAATAATTTGTTGTAAGAATTGTAAGAATATTGCTGTATCTTAATTAGAAAAGCGGAAAATCAATCAACTCTCAACTTTGAAGTCAATTTTCTCAGAAAATTTTAATCATACAGGTACTGGATTTAGCACACTGTTTTAAGGTAGATAATATCTATAAACCGTTAATTTCAAGACCAGAGTTTGTAAATAAATAAGGTTTTACTTTAAACAAAGAATTGCCACTTTTTACAAAAAGAAAATATATCTCAAAAACTGGTGGCCCTACCTAAAAATTTATATATAAAAATCGATAGGTAATTCAATTATCTACAACCTTTATTTCTTGAAATAAACTAGAAAAACGGGAAAAAGTGATCATTTGTGGTCCGCCATTTTGTTAGAACAGGGTTGTCAATGTTAACATCGAGATATTTATACTTTTCAGTAACAAAGTCTCAGGTTACATTTTTTCTCGACGAAAGTCTAATTTCCATGGATTAAAGTAGCAACCAGATTCATTCGATGATAAATTGTTATCCAAACTAAAGTAAACAATTAACTGTTAAATAATACATACAACTACACAATTATTGTTAAAAACTTGCCCATATTCATGCTCGAGATAATTTTTCTATCAATTTTCAAATCTTAAGATTAAAAAACTGTCTTTATGGGAACGTATTAGAGTTCCTCTTCTTAAATTGACTAAGCATCATCGTCAAAATTCTTGTGGTGTCTTTACAAATCACATCTGACATTTTATGCAGTATATAGGTTATTTACTAGAGTTATTACAAAAAACTGGTCAAGTGCGTGTCAGACACGTATTATATTAGAGTTCTAGCGGTACTGGCATTGTTAGTTCTTTTGTGCGACTTGAAAGTAATTAGGAGTAAAACGAAACTTAAAGGAAACTGATTTCGACTTATCAAAATTATTTGACGATTTCTATGCTACATCGTAGAATAGTGGTAATAAAACCGTTTAAACCCCGCGCTACAATATCAGGAACAGAAAGAACACCGCTCTGCCAGGCGCATACACCAAAAAACCTGCATTAAGAGAGAAACTGCGTTTTTGAGAGAATATTTTTTTCATGCTTTTCCAAAAACTATTCATTGAAACTAAAGAAAAAACATAATTGTGCCTCATAGACTAAAACAAGCTCCTAAATACGAACGAACAGCGGCTGTATTTCAAATCACTTTTAAGCTCAAGTTTTGTATTTATAATAAAATTTTAACCCCTCGAAAAAGCAAAACGAACCTAATGAAACTAATAAATCGTCATATAAAATTATGAGAATAAATTTGAAATTTCCCAAAAAAGAGGTTTAGCAAAATATTTTTGAAAATAAACGTCTGCAAAAAGGCACGTGACAGTACCGATGTAATGAGGTATTTTTGGCTGTCTAAAAATATTTTCGAATTTAGTGCATTTCAAATGGATTAAAATATATATAATGCAATTGCTTACTTCCAGATAAATAGCAAAAATAATGATATATTTGGGTTTAGAACAACAGTACTAGAAGAGTACTTATGAATTTAATAACTTGAATAGGTAGATGTTTAATAATAAATGAATAAACCAAGGTTTTGAGGAGATCTAATAAAAAGTCTGCTGAATTTGGAACTTGGAATTAAATATTGCATTGATTTTTAAGCAGAAGAGTTATGAAGTACCAAGTATTGATTCTATCGGATTAAGGTGTATGTTTTACAAATTATGCAAAAATAAAGTGAAATAAATATTGTGTGTAATGTTATAATACTTCTATTTAACTCAATTATGAGAATATATATTAGCATTTTAAATTTCTCATTAGATTTTAAGCCAAATATTTATTCAGTGTATCTAAATGTATCATAGTTTCCCAACATTAAACATCTTTTGAAGTGATCGCTTTTCCAAAATGGAAATATTTATGACCTATAATATTTATTAAATGTGGTAGTTGTTTACAAAAGTTATACCATTTCGATCTAAAAGTAACAGTCTATTGTTATATTTCGATTTTAAAAAACAACATATTGTACTTTAACAGTGTAAGAGAATTAAGGATATCTTATATTTAAAAACCAATTGTTCAGTGTTAGATTAGAAATACATACATATATTTATTGGCCTTTAGCAAGTACTGTATTAAAATTTTATTCGAATAAATAATACCGACGAATTATACGATTGATTTGTAAATAAGAATTAGTTTTTTAATTAGAGTATATAAACAAAATTACTAAAAAAAGTGTTTTTCACCATGTGCAGTTATCTAGGATTAAGTTATTATAACAAGCAACAAATGAAATCCTAAATTATACCTATTTGAAAATTCAAATAAAATTATTAATACTATGGTTTATTTTGTTTTATTGACCATCATCAGTAGGTTATAGATGGTACTAATAAGGGAGTCTCGAAAAAAATATTTCTCTGGTAACTATTGCAAGGGCCAGTTTTGGTATCCACAACAGGTAGTTCGGGGGCTGGGTACCTTCCGGTTTTTTTTTTAAAGTGCAAGGATAGGAACAACTTATTCTCATGTATTTTTGTCCGCTGAAACCGATTTTGTTGTTCAGAAATCACGAAAAATGGTACCAATATGTTTAAACCGCAATATACCATTTTTCGATGTAATCGAACGCGTAAATTTCCTGATTTTTTGAAATTTCAAACATCGATAACTTTTGACCTAATCAATATTTTTTCAAACCCAAAAAACCTTTCGAAAGTTGAAACTTAGACCTATAACCCACAATTAATATAAATATTAAAAAGTTTGCATAGGGTAGCTATTTTGAGCACTAAACAAATTGCGTTTCGGGCGCCCACTTGTGCGCGCCGCTATATTTATATATACAATGTACGACTTGGAGGTAGCTATCCGGCAGGCACATGATATACAAATTGTTATTTCTAGTCAGAGTGTGTAATAGAATTTCTAAGGGCCTTAATTTCAATGAATATCGCTTATATTCTTTATATCATCTGAAGACAACAGATTTACCACCGGCAAGTTCATCACTGCAGTTAAATCTAAAACGAGCATATTATGTGACCTATGTACAGCTTAATTGTTTATATTCAAGTTGTATTATTTTGAATCCTTTGGATTTTGAATATGAGCTGGAAGAAGAGAGGATAGTTTTTTTTGTGTGTGCTTTTACCCCCTATTGAAGAGTTTGTCCCCAATTGTGAATGTAACGCGTGTTCAACAAAGGCATGTCGACGTGTTATGGCTCTAATCTCATGTTGCAGTTACTGTTCGTGTTTTAAAAACAAATCATGTTAAGAGTGCATCGAAATTACAATGTGTTTATATGCGCATGAATAACTTTGGGTCATGACAATTCATTGTGTAACATCCGATAGGTGAGGGCACAGTAAGGAAAAGAATGAAAAGATCAATTTTTCGAGTTCCAAATATATATAAACTATCAACTATTTGTGTGTAACATACATAATTATTGTCTTTTTGTTTATATTTCATGAAAAAAAAATGGTTGCAAATCAGAAAAATTATTTTTCCATACTTTTTTGAACAAATGAGATAATGACAGTTATTCAATCTAAAAAATATACCATCCTATAGTCTGAGGCAAAACTAAAAAAAAATCCTGTGTATGTTGTACATAAGAAACCAATAGTTTTGGAGTTAATAATGAAAGAAAAACTTTCGTTGACCTGATCAATATTTTTTCAAAATCAAAAAACAATTCGAAAGATGAATCCTATATTTGCAATCTACAATTAATAGAAATATCGAAAAGTTCAAGTAGGGCAGTTATTTTGAGCGATAAACAATTTGGGTTTCGTGTAAGGGCCGGTATAGCTATCTCTACGTCGTACAAGGGGGCGCCCGAAACGCAATTTGTTTATCGCTCAAAATAACTGCCTTATGCAAAGTTTTTCATATTTCTATTAACTGTAGGTTGTAGACCTAGGTTTCAACTTTTGAATGATTTATTGGGTTTGAAAAAATATTGATTAGTTCAAAAGTTATCGATGATTGAAATTTCAAAAAATTACGAAATTTTCACTTTCTACTGTCAATAACTCCGAAACTATTGATTTTTTTTGTATATAACATATTTAGACTTATTTTCTTGTTTTGATTCATAATATACGATGGTATAGGTTTTATATCATTTTTTTATTTGTTTAAACAGTTGCCATTTAAACATACTGGTTCCCCTTCTCGTGATTTCTGAACAATAAATTCGCTTTCAGCAGACAAGAATACATGGAAATAAGTTGTTTCTATCCTTGTACTTCGAAAAAACAACGGAAAGATACCAGTGGCGTAAATAACAACCACGTAGGCTTAGCGGTGCGAGGGGGGGGGGCACAGTCAATTCAGGGTCGCCCTCAGGCTCTTTGATGAAAATGAATAAATACGAAGGATCAAGACGTGTGCAAACTAGCAGAGCATTCAAAAATTTTCGGGGAGGGGGGGAGGGCACATACTCTTATTTACGCTACTGGAAGGTACCCAACCCCCGACATAAGGAAGTGACGCGACATTGGAAATTCGAACGAATTTGACTGCTCATGTAAATAATTTTTACCCCTTTTCTACCCCGTGACTATATTTGAATGGCAGTGACTTTGTGGTATATAAATATCAGTTCCATTATTCTTAATAATAGGTTTGGAACAAAACTATTTCTACAGTATATATAAAACAATAAATCAGTCTTCGTTGTTTTTCCAAAATTATAATTTTCTGTTCAAAATAATTTTTTAAAGCTAATTTTTTGCACTCCTTGGGAAGAGCGTAAATACTGAAAATAAAACTTATTAACAGAATAAAACGACAATTTTTTTATTAATGGATTGCAAGCATGGAATGTTAGTTTCTACCATTGATCGGCAATAATTTTTTTTTAGTAATATTATCATTTAATATTATTATTGAATTTTTTAGTTGATAATTTCAAAAATGAGAATATCAATTAATGAATGAATAATATTAATTTTCAAAATAGAATTATCAATTAATTCATGAATTGATAATTTTAAAAATAATTTAAACATTTAATGAAGTAATCGGTAATTTGATTCTTATATCTGTTGAGTTTTATGGCGATGATTTGAACCAAATGCCCAGCAGTTTCTTTGATTCGTAAAATTATCAATTAATAAGGTAATTATTAATTTTAGGTATTAGTAGATGATAATGTCATTTTTGAAATTTTAAAAATAAATTATCGATTACCTGAGCAATTAAAAATATCATTTTTCAAATTGCCCATTGTAAAAATAATTATTAATTCATCTATTCAAATTACTTTATTATTAATTGGTAATTTATCAAAATTAAATTTAAAATGTACTTGTTATTGAAATTTATGAAATATAACTGTTAATTATATAGAAAAAATTGCAACAAAAACGTATTTGAAATTGCCGAAACATTTTTTTTCTCAGGCTAAAGCAAATAATAAATAAATAATCTATTAGGGTGTATATAATATGAAAATAAACCAAACTGTTCTTATTCTTTTTCTTCATTTTTTGTTTTTTATTTAAAACTATATTATGAACACATGTCCCGTAGCATTGCTACCTCGTCAGATGTCAAACTGGGCAAGGACAAACAAAGTTAAGAAATTAATAAAAAATAATTCAGTCTGACATCGAAGTCGGTAGGTGGCAGATTTATAACATCTTCCCGATATACCTTAGAAAATTTATATTTCATATAGCATGGGAATGTTGCACTCGGTTCGATACAGCTCCACAGCAATTGGTAATATTAAACAAACTTAATAAAATTGAATTATTGACTGATTGGTCATTCAAAATGTTATTTGTGTTATTAAGTTTGTTAATCTTTAATAATTTCAATAAAGTTAAATTTTTACTTTAATTTTCGGAATGTAGAATATTGGTTTTTAATTACTCTGGTAATTTTTTCCTAAATGATTACTTACTTTGCAAGTGGACAGTTTCAAAAATGAAATTATGAATTATTTCATTAATTGATAATTATAAGAATAAACTTACCAATTACTTTATTAATTGATAATTTTAGGAACGAAATCTCTAATTAATTAATTGATAATTTGGAGAAAAAGAAAAATCTGCAATTTCGTCATTAATTGGTAATTTTGGTTTCGAAATTATTAATTGATAGAGTAATTAATAGAACCATAAATAGTGTGTAATGAAAAGCCTTGACATGTTCATATTGGAGAGTAATAGAGTTACATTATTTGCAAATAGCTTTAATTAGGTCTTCCGTAAAATTATTTTCGCCTCGATACTTTTGGGGTACTGAAACATTAGATCCCTATATGTTGTTAACAACAATCCTAATAATAATTGTAATGTCCTTTACATACGACAATCTATTGTGCTGCAACTGCGATAGCTAGAGCTTTAGAAATGACAACAGAGCTCCGATCAGCAAGAAGTGAACTCAACACACCACCATGGGAGAGACGTCTAAATAACAAAATCGAAAATCTTTGAAAAAATATAGGACACTTGACGAAGTATATTAGGGACATGAGAACAAGCAAACTTGAAAGACGAGTTGAAGAAATAATGAATCGAGCCTGGTAACTTTCGCAACACAGTTTAGCGAATAGTATGGCTCAGCAATGCCTCGACACACTGAAACAGAAGCTCTCTTCTATTGCAAGGATGCTAAAGAGATACCAGACCAGCAAGAACAGAAAACGAGACAATGTGCTGTTCCAATGATCAGAAAAGACTTTCTACCATAAGCTAAACTCTCCCCTTAACATGGCAGATAATGGGTATCCCAAGAGAGAGCAGGTAGAAGAGTTCTGGGAAAACCAATTTTCCACACTCCACACTTTGTAATAACGCAGCCGGCTGGATCAATGAAGAACACCAAATTTGCCAAGAATACATTCGATATAGTTTGAGCTATTTACCACCTAGGAAATCTCAGGAATAATCAAGAAATTTCATAACTGGAAATCTCTAGGTCTCGGCGGAATCCAGAACTACTGGCTCAAGAAGTTCTGGTGTATGTACCATCAACTGGCTAATCTTATTAATGATGTTTTTCTAAACCCAGCAAAAATTCTATTGTTTCTGACAGAAAGTATTACGTGTCTCTTACCAAAGGACCAATATAACACACATGACCCAGCTATGTATAAGCCAATCACCTGCCTTCCCACACTATATAAGGTCCTGCTTGACCCAACGCAACTATGCACATTGTGAAAAAAATAACATCGCAACTCAACAGAGAGGATGCACCAGGGGGTCAGTGGGATACAAGGAACAATTGATTGTTGATTCTGTCATGTATAATCAAGTCTGTATCAACAAAAGAAATCTCTTTACTGCTTACATGGATTATAAGAAGGCCTTCGACTCAGTACCACATGAATGGCTCAGAACTATATTGAGAATGTGAAGAGTCGATAATCATTTTGTTTCCTTTTTAAAACACATCAAGTTAACCTAGAGAACTAGGATCTAATTGCAAGTGCCATCCACCGATATCATCGAAACTAATACTATCCCAATAAGAAGGGAAAGGCGATGCACTAAACCCATTGTGGTTTTGCCTTGCAATGAACGTACTATCACGCCGTTTGAGTTTTGAGGAGTTCTTCGAGGATATTGGAATGCAGTTAGGATTTTATAAGGGCCGTATTTTTAACATCGTTAAAGGAAAGATACAATCGAAAGTATCTGAGATGCAGAACTGTGAAACTATAGCTGCAATGGAAGCAGAACAAATATACAAATACAGAACAAACATATGAAACAGGCTAAACAAGTTGACCATCGCACTATGAAGGCCGAATTGACAACCGAATTTGTCAGGAGGGTAAGACGGCTGTTACGGAGTAGTCTAAATAGGAGAAATTTGTTTAAGATGTTCAACTCGTACGCATGCTCTGCGCTTATCTTTTCTTTGGGAATTGTAAAATGATTGATATCGAAAACCTGCAAAGAAAAATAAGAACACCCTTAACAAAAGCAAACAAACACCACCCTCGGAGTACTATTGAACGTACAATGCTTCCAAGGGGCCAAGGAGGAAGAAGATTGCTCAATATTGGTAAGCAGTTCGATCAACAAATAATAAACTTACGTTCTTTTTTTCACAGGTTGGAGGACTTTTCCATACTACATCGAGCAACATGCGAAGCAGACGATTTAACGCCGCTGTAGCTGAGCGAACGGAATATCGCTTCTCACCACCGACCAGACCAAGAGAAGCTACAAACCTGGCTAAAGAAACCACTTCATGGACTGTATCCAAGTGAGGTCATCTATGACAATGTCGACAACTCAGCGTTGAATTACTGGTTGATTTTAGGACAGATATTTCCAGAAACGGTCTTCTTGTTAGCTATTCAAGATCAGGTTATTCGGACGAAAAATTATCGGAAGTCCATCATTGGAGATCTCTCAATAGAAAACGACCAATACAGATATGGCTGTCGAACATCAGAGACAATCCAGTACATAACTGGAGGATGTCAAACGTTGACCACAATCGAGTATAAGGAAAGACACCACCGCTAAGATACTCCACCAAGAGTTAACAGATAAGTTAAAACTACTGCAGGTAAGAAAAGTACCTTACTACAAATACAATCTGGATCCTATTCTTGGAAACAATGAATTCAAGTTATATTGGAATCGAACGGTTCTAACAGATCAAACAGTTGCTCATAATAGGCCAGAGATTATACTAACAGATAAAATTTCTAGGTGAACTACATTGATTGACATAGCTATACCTAGTAACAATAACCTAAGACCAAAACACAATGAGAAGATCACCAAATACAGAGATCTGGAGGTGCAAATTCGCAGACAGTGGGGAATGAACAGCGTTCACACGATTCTCCTATTATTATCAAAAACTGGAGTGATACCAAAGATACTCCTGCAGAACATTAAGGTACTTGGCCTTAGTGAACATCTGTATAAACCGATTCAGAAAGCAGTCTTCCTTACAACCGCGCGAACTGTCCGAAAATTTGTCGGAAATACAGAAGACCGCGCCACCTAGGACGCGATAACATGGAAAGAGTCCCCACAGTGCTTCATCCTTTTAGTATCTTTGTATTCCTGTTATGAGTCAATGATCCAGGGAGGGAGTGCGTAGCCGTTTGGCTTGTAAATCTCTATTGTAATGTTAACATTTTCTTCATAATAACGTAACTTTGATTTAAAAAAAAAATAATATCATGTACCAAATTATAATTTTTATTAAAAAATATATATTTAAGCTTTAAAGCTAATTAAGATAGTAATAATAGTGTGTATTTAAAAGCTAATATATTCAAACAAAACGATAATTATTAAGATACTTTAAATATAAAACAATGTATATTAGTAGTGGATATATGAGAGAAGGAAAGAGGAGGAGGAGGAGTAAGAGTAAATCATCAACACTTTTCATCCTCCTCCTCTTTTCTTCTCTCATTATACTTTTCAAATCTCTCATTATACTTATTAAAAAACCTCGTATCATCAACGCTTTTCATCCTCCTCCTCTTTTGTTTTCTCATTCGAATTATCTCGTATACATTCGAGTTACTTCGTATACATTCGAGTTACTTCGTATACATGTTAACATGACCTTGTATCCCTTCTTTAAATTTTGATTATAAAAGCAACACTTTACCAGCTTAAAACATACTAAAATGAAATATGTCTTCTGCTTCTAACGAAAGTGAATTAAATTTATTAATTCAAAAATTTTATAAAAAATGTAAAAGTTCTGCTTTTGAGTTCGAACATTATGCAGTTGATAGTGGTCCATCTTGGTTTCAATATTATTTGGATATATCCAAAAACCATACAGAGGCTGTGAAATTGTGCGAACGTTATTTTCAAAAGAAAGATATTGTACAGTTTATACGTGAATTAGTGAAGTTAAGTTGGTTTCATCATGAAGTTCGTCATTTAAATCAATATATTAGAGATCCTGTTGTATTACAAGAACTAATCAAATTGCGTGGTGAAGATGATGCCTAAAATTGAAAATTTTGTGAGGGACCTTTATGAAGGGTTCATTATGAACGAAGCATGTTCCAGATATTTATCTTGTTTAGTTGAAGAAGAAAGTGAGGGTCAAGATTTATTGTTATATATAAAATAAGTTGATCATGCAAATTTTTGTAAAAAAGCAGCAGAATTGTGTAGTGAATTTTTGAAGACTAAAAATGTGTTAAAATTCTTTGATGAACTTAAAAAAATTGGACTCAATAAAGAAATAAATTTATGTATTGATTTACTGGTTAATTAAAGTTAGTGTGAAATAAAATATTTAAATTTTTATAGTTGTTTTATTATTGTGTAACGGCTGTTATGTTTAAATATTTGATTATGTAAAGATAGGAAAATATAATTTTCTGTTAGTAATGTGGGGATGTGGATAAATAAAAAAAATATTATTACATTCATTGGTAATTTATTCATTCATAAAAAAATTTTTATACATAAAGAATACATTAGAAAGGGCACACATTGAAGGTGATTGAGAATGATAAAAACATTTAGGAGATGATTTAATTAAAACAGGTTGTTCGTCCAATTCAATTATTGGCTTAGTACAATATTTTCTAATAAAATTAGCTTTCTCTTCTCCTTTAATATAAATGAATTCTCCTTTTTCTGTTAAGTTTTTTACTATAGATGAAAAATTATGAAGAGGAATATATCCTGTATTCCAATTGATGCAGTGATGAAATTTCATTAACCATTCTGCTTGCTTGTATGTTTCTGGTGGAAGCATTTGTAGTGGATACGGTGGTTTAAAAATATAATGACTCATTTTATGTCCATCAAACATTGCAAGTTCTTTAGGAATAAACTTGTTGTGTTCATCCTTAAATCCTTGAACATCCATAACTATTCTCATTTTTATTTAGCAAATTTTTAAAGTACTAAATTTTTTTATTACAAATTGTTTTTTCGAATAGTCTTCAATAAGATTTTTTAGATGTTTAATTTTTTTTAAAAATAGTTCTATTTTTTCTTTTTGTATTTTGTACATTCCATTTGATGTGCAACAAACTATGGTATAGAAACAACTGATCTTATTCGATATATTTTCATTTTAATAATGATATTTGATGTGGTGGGAGAAGTTAAAGTTGTTTAACAATTTTTGTTAATGGATTATAGCTAAATACTTTATCATGTATTATAACACAATACGCAGCTGTTTTTCCCGATATTTTTTCTTTTGTCTCAAATTCAATTCTCATGGTTACTGGGCCGGATTGTAATAAATCTCTCTGATGAGAGCAATTAATGTAAGCAATAGGTGCATTATCTTTAAATTCTTTGGGATTAAATATTGGTTCTATTGGAAAGTTATAATATACTTGACGAAATTCAGAAAACATTTCATACAGGGTAGCAAACTTATTATTTTTAAAATCAAGCTGAAGATCCTGGTAAGGATATCTTTCTGAATTTAAAAACACATTTATATTCCTTAGGTCACAATGATCAAATTTACTCATATCTGATTTTAAATTACCACGTCTATCCTTTTGAAAAGCAATTAGTACATGTCTTGGTGTTTCAATTTTTGTGGAGGTTTTGACAGGCCAATTATGTCTTGTATTTTCTAATAACTCTGGATATTCAATTAATTCCCAACTTCGGAAAGTAAGAAGATTATCATTGTTTTTATCAATAATTTTTGTTAGTGCCAATTCTTGGGGAATGGCCACAGTAAGATGTGGAACTCGCCAACAAAGTTTGGTTATTTTAATTTTCGGTTTTTCATCATCACTTGTGGTTACTAAAGCATTAGTGTCATCATTGCTTCTTATTAGTATTAGTTCTTGTTGTGAATTTAAAATTATTTTGTTATAATCTTCAAAAAATCCGGAGTACATTTTTAATGGGACGCATAGGGAAACGTTTCCTTTTTCATCAGTCATAATTTTTTCTTTAGGTTTCGTTTTTGGATACCATCCAGCATTTTCCAATTTAGCACTTTCGTTTTGATTAAATGATATGTATCCTTTAAGAGTTGAAGTAATTCCTACATCTCGAACTGAATCAATTGTAACACCATTTAAAATATAACGTAATTCTTTAAACAAGAATGCTGGAGCATTGTTGATTAATACCGTATTAGCCAATGGAGTATCATCTTCTTTGGTAACTTGAAATTCTAAATATAATTGCAAGGTAAAGGATATTTTCCTGTTTGTTGTAGAGCAATTCTAATTTCATCATTTAATCCAAGTTTTGTAGGATTGAAAGGTTCAAATGATAGTATTTCCCAGCTTAATATTGATTCATCTACAAGAATATTTTCTTTTACATTTAAATATTCCATTTTATTTTAGTTTGAAACCTAAACTTATCAGAAATTTTTTATTAGAAGGTGTTAACCTTTGAGAGTTTAATTTATTACTAGTTAAATGTCGTTTAGTATCTTTCTTATTAATGTTTTTAGAGTAAAATTTTTTTGAAAAATTATAATTTGAGACTTTTTTATTATATAAAATAACCATTATTCATCTATTTTTTTAAGATGTAGTCTTACTGTTACCGTTTCTCCTCTGAAATTGATGAGATCACCATCTTGATCTACTATTTTAATGTTTATATTGTCTATTACCTTTACAGTAACAGGAAAGTAAAGGACATTTTGTGGTGATTCTATTATTTTAAAACCAGGAGCTACACTAGGAAAAAATTGATGTATTATATGAACAGGTTTTCCATTTAAATATGATCCTTCGGCAATATTACAATCGATGTTTATGGCGTTTACTTTAATAATTTCCGCTGGAAAATCTGAAATGTGCTCCTTAAGACCTTCTAATTCCTTATTTTTAAAACCTAATATTTTTCCTATAGTTCCATCACAAAACGAGATAGGAATATCTGTTTTAATATGTGTTCGTAAAGTATTATTATTGGCATAAATATGAAGAAAAGTACGATTGTCCAAAAATTTTTGAATAAAATTATTTACATCATCTATTTCATAACTACCTGGTGGTATTCTTATTTCTTTATTTGAGTCATAAATGAAAAGATTATTAGTCTCATCAATATTTGGAATAGCATTAAAAGTTTCAAAATTTACAAGTCCAATGGAATATTCAAAATTTTCATCTAAATATATTGGAGGATGAATATTAACAGAAAGCGTGGGGGAATTACCACTAATGACAAAACTGTACGACATATCTCTTTAAAAACTTTTAACAAAATGAATTAATATTGTTTTTCAACCATTATTATAAAGAAATTTAAGACAGAGCTCACCACAATTTGTTTTGTTAATTGATTGATAATGATCGTAGTTATATTTCACAATATTTTTCTTTTTATCGCTGAAAAAATATTTTGTTAATTCGGTAGATGGTCGCAAATTGCCATAACTATCAAAATATAAAATATTTTTCCCTTTTTTTATGTATGCAGTCCAATGAGTTCCATCACCACTATTCTTATCGAGATTAACAATACCACTTTCATTTTTATTAATTTTTTTTGGTAATTTATCTCTCATGAATATACCTCGAAAGTTGGGAATTTTAAGTAGATTAATATATTTACTTAAATCATAATTTGTAAGTGGTTTTCGAGGTATTTGTTTTAACAGTTTTTTGAATAAGGTTTCAGATATAATCCACATCCAGTTTTATATGGTTTTAAATAAAGACCACTTCCTTGTTTTCCTACTGCTATAGATTCCATCATTTTATTATGTCTTTTGGACTCTTCTAATTTTTCTTTAGCAGCTTTTGCATCGTTGACAGCTTTCGCAATACCTGCTGCTCCTCCTCCAAGAGCACCTAAAGCGGACAAACCAGCAAATAAAGGAATAAGAGGTAGAAATCCACCAGTTTTTGGAATTGGTATGATTCTATTTTTTGGTGATAATATTCTACTATCTCCGATAGATCTAAGTGCGGTTTGAATAATATCAGTCAAACTTTTAAATTGTTTTCCGTTTAGTGCTTGTCTTGCTTTTGAAATAGCTTGAGATAAAGTTATTCCTCGTCCTAGACGAGTTTTTCGACTTCTGTTTTTCCTTCTTTTTTTTAATCCCATACCAAATTTTCTTTTAATTTTCATTGCACCTCTTATTCCAAGTGCAGCAGTTTTTTCTCCAAAAGTGGCGTCTTTTGCTCTGAACCTTTCGGCAGCTTTGCCACCTAATAATTTATCAGCAGCGTGTCGGCTTTTTATATCATTTGATTGTGCATAGGCAATATCATGCTCTTTACAAGCTTCATCCAATAAGTTTATGCCTTTATCGCCTCTAGCTAGTCTCTTTTCTAGTTTGGTTCCAGGTCCACAAAAATTATACCCAGGTAGATGTAATTCAAAAGGTAACTTATTTATTAAAGTATTAATTAAACCACTACCTCTTTTTCTGACTCTTCTTTTATAAATGGATTGTTGCTTATATGAGATTGGCATTATATAATTGAAATCTTGGAACAAACTGACTAGTTTTAAATTAGAACTTACCCTTTATACATCCTCTTATATATGAAAATTGTCAAACAACCTTATTCAATTATTATTAAAGACCATGAGACTTCAAGAAATAATTTTAGAAAACATGGAAAATTGTTTGAAGGCTCTAGTAAAAGGGGGTTAATTATTGGTCCATCAGGGTGTGGTAAAACTAATATCATTATAAGTTTAATTGAAGATCCCAATGGTTTACGGTTTGAAAATTTATATATTTATTCAAAGTCTCTATATCAACCAAAATATGAATATTTGAGATTACTTTTTAAACCACTGAGAGAAATTGGATATTATGAATCCGAAAATGAAGAAAATATTGTTTCTCCACAAGAAATAAAACCAAATTCCATAATTATATTTGATGATATAGTGTGTTGCAATCAGAATGTTGTAAAAGATTATTTTTGTTTCGGAAGACATAAAAATACTGATTGTTTTTATTTGTGTCAAACGTATTCTTCGATTCCAAAACAATTAATTCGTGACAATGCGAATTTGATTGTTATATTTCAACAAGACAAAACGAACTTAAAACATATTTATGATGATCATGTTAATGTTGATATGTCATTTAATCAATTTAATGAGTTATGTTTGATGTGTTGGAAAGATAAATTTGGATTTTTGGTAATAGACAAGGATTCGAATTTAAAATCCGGTCGATATCGAAAAGGATTTGATTCATATATTTTCTTATAAAAATAAAAGTTTTGTGAAAAATTTAACTAATCATGAATGAACGCTTAGCAAGAGAGCTTGTTAAGTCAAGGAAAGCTGTTAAACAAAAATATCAAAGTTTAAAAAATGCTGAATTTGAAGCACAATCCAAATTGGAGGAAACCTATAAACCAATAACTCAACCCCTACAACAATTAATTTCAACAATTGGTAAAATTGAATCGGCTGAGGTAAAGGAAGAGCTACAAACACCCATTAAAAAAAATTATGAAACACCAGAAAAAAGATTGTTTCCAACACTAACACCAAGAAAAAAACTACAGTATGGAACATCAACACCAGAAAAAAGAAAGACAGGGAAAACTCCAATTCTTCCTACAGAAATACCAACAATTATTGATTGGGAAACCAGTATAGCTTCACATAGTCAGATGCCATCTTTACAACAAACAAGTGTCATAGCAGAAACCACCCCTTCTTCAATTTCACAATCTACGGTAGGAAATCTTTCGGATATATTAGAACAAACACGCCAAACAATTCAAACATTTGTCAGTACACCTTTATATCAAGAATATTTATCAGGATTTCATGAATTACCTCGTCAATATATTGACGGAGGGGTAAAAGATGTGGAACATAAGTTTGATCACCTCTATGGAATAGTACATGATTTTGAAACTGAGAAATTCTTTTTGGGTTTAACACAAAGACCTATAGAAATTATCGGTAAAAACATAAAAGTTGAAGGTATAACTTATACAGGTACACCAGGTTTATATGAATTATTATTTAAAAAGGAACCAGTAGGTTATAAAAAACAAGATTTGGAAAATTATATGGATATTTTAAAGAGAACCAATGCATACCGTAGAAATTATGATCCAAATGAGCAGGTACAGGGAAATGGATCACAAAAATATATTTCTATAATAGGGCCTTATTTACAAAATAAAGGAATTACAAAAACTAAAACCATAAATCCCGAAACGCATAATATAGTTCAAGGATTTTTTGACAGACGAAAAGCTCCATACAGGGAAACTCGAATATCTTCGAAAAGAACAGGATCCGGAATAACTTTAAAAGTTAATAAACCTTATACCGATTACGTATATTGGGATAACGTAAATGAACTTGTTGATAGACTTCGACTGTTGGTAGCATCTATGATGGCTGGGAATACAGGACATAACAACGAAATTATTTCTATTATTGAAGAATTGAAAGAAGCCAATATAATTGTATAAAAGAATGTAGTAAATATTGTTACATAACATTGTTAAAATGACCATTGATAAATTTCATATTTCTAAAAAGGATACAGTAGATATACCTACAATAGAAAATAAAATACTAGCCAATGTTGAAAATGAAATATTAAAAAATTTTAAAAGTGATGATATTGTTCAAAGATTTGAACCTGTGTTAAAAAATGATATTGTAAATTTAAAAAAGAGAGTTAGTGAAAATGATGAAAATGTGGAATCTATTTCGAAAAAAATTAAGTTATTTGAAGAAAATGTTGTGTCAAACTATGATAACAGGATATTAAATATAAAAAATATTGTCAAAGACAATGATGAACTATTAAAAAGTTTTTCTCAAAAAACATCGAAGTGTGAAGATGATTTTAAAACAATAAAACAGAAATATGATGAAGTAAAGAGTTTTGAAAATAACATAAAAAATGAAATAACATTGGTTAAATCAAAAATAAATGATACTTCTGCAATAGAAAATGTTAAACAAATTATTATAAAAGATATGGTATCAAAGTTCCAAGAATTTACGAACAAACTTAATAATAGGGTTTCTGAAGAAATAGGTAATTTTCAAAACATTCATGATGGTATGAATAAAAACACACAACAAATAGAGAGAGCTATGAATACACACTTTATAATCCATAAAAAAGATAGCGATAATATTAATGAAATAAATCAGAAAATTAATTCAATTGAAAATAATGCTGAAATAATTCTATTAAACTTGAAAAATTTGGAAAAGAAATTAAACACAGATTTACAAAATGTAGATGAAAAAATTGAAAATAAATTTTAAAATGAAATTTTAAAAAATAGTGAACAAATCATGGAGATAATCTCACAATTAAACAATCTAAAAACAGAATTAAAAACCACTGTTGACGATGAATATTTTCAAAAGATGTTGAATAAAAGATTAGAAAAAGAATTAGAATCTTTAGCAGAACTAATACAAGCTATGATTAACACCTCTATCCATGATTTAAAAAAAGGACTTGCACAACACAGTTCAAAAATTGAAGAAATTTCAACAAAGTTAAATGATTATGAAAAATCTTTGAACGATGTAAGAATTGAAATTGAAAAAGCGATTTTAGATATAAAGAAAATAGAAAAAAAATTGGTAGAAATAAAATTAAATTTAACAAATGTAGAATTTCAATTAGGAAAAGATATAAAAAATCTAGAAAATAAATTGGTAAAAGAAATAAAATCACTAAACGAATTAGTTCAAAGAGCAGCCGAAGTTTCTAGAAAAGAGTTTAATGACACAATGGCATATGCTAGAGAAGAATTAAACGCAACAGTAAGAGAAATGAGAAACGAAAGTATAAAATCACTTGTTGTTTTTGAAACTAAAATTACTGTAAGAATTACCAATATTGAAGATGAAATCAAAAAAGTCAAAGATTCGAATAATGCATCTTTTAAAAATTTGGAATATAAAATCGAAGATGAAATCAAAAAAGTCAAAGATTCGAATAATGCATCTTTTAAAACTTTGGAATATAAAATCGAAGATTTGCTAAAAAAAGATAACAAACAAATAAAATAAGTTATTTAAAGAAGGTATTAAGAAATTTTATTCTAGTACTATGAGTAAAAATATTAAAGAAACAGTTGTAGATGAATTACATAAACCGGCAAGAAGAAGATATAGAAGAAGACGAACTATTGTTAAAAGCCTAAATGACTTATGGCAAGCTGATTTGGTAGAGATGCAACCCTATTCCAAATTTAATAAAGGTTATAGATATATTTTGGTGGTGATAAATGCATTCTCAAAGTATGTTTGGACTCAACCACTTAAAAGTAAAAAAGGAAAAGATGTAACTGAAGCTATGAAAAAAATTTTAGAAAAAACAAGTAAACCGCAAAATTTGCAGACAGATTTGGGAAAAGAATTTTTCAATAAAGATTTTAAAGATCTTATGAATTATTACAAAATTAATCATTATAATACTTACTCTAATCTCAAAGCGAGTATTGTAGAACGCGTAAATCGAACTTTAAAAAATATAATGTGGAAATATTTTAGTAATAGAGGGAATTACCAATGGTACTCTATTTTACCCACTATTATTGAAAAATATAATAATAGTATTCATAGAACTACCGGATATAGACCTGTTGAGGTTAATAAAAAAAATGAGAAAACTATACTGCAAAATTCTTTTACTTTTAAAAAAACATTTGATTTAAAGCGCACTAAATTTAAAGAAAATGATTTTGTTAGAATTTCCAAACAAAGAGAAGCTTTTGAAAAAGGATATACTCCAAATTGGTCAACTGAAATTTTTCAAATTAGAAAGGTTCAGTTAACAAATCCACCCACCTATTTATTAAAAGATAGTAAAAATGAATATATTGAAGGAGGTTTCTACCAAGAAGAGTTACAAAAAGTTAAACATCCAGATGTGTTTTTGGTTGAAAAAATTTTAAGGAAGAAAGGGAACCAAGTTTTTGTTAAATGGTTAGGATTCGATAAATCACATAATTCATGGATTCTTAAAAAAGATGTATTGTAATTAATTTTAAGTAATATTGTATATCAAATTTTTAAATAAAAGACCTATTTATATAACATATTTTTTATTTACGATAATCCTTTTTGCAACAAATACTAACAATATAATTTTTAAGATGTTTACAACTGAGATTAACAATATAAATTTATATTTTTACATTAAATCTTTCAATATATATTTTTTTTCTATGATCTACATCAAAAATACTTTTAAGAATACTTTCACATTGTTCAACTCGTTTTTCAAATCTTAGTCTGTCAAGATAAAATTTCTGATATTCACTTTTTCGAGCTTGTCTAAATGCAAAGTCCCATGTCACTAATATATAAACTTTATTATTGTTCTCACTGATTGTCACTGATTTCTTCATATTTCTATTGTAATGCACCGGATTTTCTTAACTTGTTTTCTAATTCCTGTTTATGTAGAGATAACATTTCTAAAACAGTTCCGACATTTTCACTGTTTAAATTCTGACATGGATCCAAAACACTATAAATATGAGACAACACATCTCCGGACTGATAATTATAGTGATGAAACAAATTAAAATATTTGGAAAATTCTTGCTTTTTAATTATATGAATTCTGTAGTCAACAAGTTCATCGATTTCAACTAATTTATCTATTGATTCTTTTCCCAGAATCACATAATGTTCATCCTTTTGAATTCTGATAACAGGAGAATGATTTATTTTTTCAAAAAACACTGTGATTTTTTCAATTTTTAGTGGGTATGCATATGCTTGAGCAGAATAAAAATAATTCACCAACACTCCTTGATTTTTTTGAAGTTCTTTCCATTCTTCTTCATTCAAGTAAATGTGAAATCCATTTCGACCTCCAATTAGAACTTTTGGTGTAAAATCATTTATACCAATTCCAACACAAACAAATTTTGATAAGGAATTGTTAAGATAGTAGATTTTTGAATTTAATAATTTTTCATTACACTGACTAATTTTATCATTGGTTTCACTAGAACTGGATTTATATCCATTAAAATTGCTACTATTAAACATGATGTCTTGATGCTAACTGAAAACTAAAATACTGAGTCTGAATATATCTTATCCACCCCACTCCTCTATAAATTTCAAGGTCAAGCAAGTTTATTAAATTTTTATGACCTATCTTGATAAAACAAAATTGTCAAGAACGACAAAAGTGAAAAACTACCTATTGATAAAATTATATTGAAGATAAATAGAATTAAACAGTTTTTACCTTCCTCATCATTTTTAATATGAGCACAGCTAGAAATCGTAAATGGTTTTTTATTTTTTTCAATCCAGTTAGTGTCAAAAATTGTATTATTTGGATAATGAAAGTAAATTTTGAAAAAATTACTATTAGATTGACTATTATTCATATTATATGCGAAAGCAGTTGAATAATTATTAATATTCATAGCTTTCATATAATTACATATTTCAGGTTTAATAGTAGAGGTTTCGTTTTCAAAACACACCATTCCATGTAAAACCCTTGGAGGATAAAGTACATATAAAGTATTATTTAAAATTGAATGTAAAACAATGTAGTTGATAAGGGATGCCATTAAAACACTTTTCAATTTTAAATGTCTATTAACAAAACAATAAGAGATTGAAATAAGACTGAACAGTTTTAATTAATTTTCTACAATATATAGACATTTTTTTTTTCAAAATATTAAATAATTTGTTTACAAATTAGAGATACAAACATGGTTATTAAAACTATTAAAAAATGAAAGATGTTAACATATTTTCTTTCACTTTAAGGACATTAAATAATTTGTTTACAAATTAGAGATACAAACATAGTTATTAAAACTAATAAAAAAATGAAAGATGTCGACATATTTTCTTTCACTTTAAGGACAACAGGTTCACATTTTTTATTTTTTTCACCTAACCACAAACACTCGATTAAGTCACAGTTCTTCCAGTGACGATAATGTTCCTCAATTGGACAATCATCAATTTTCCAGGCAAATATTTCTGCACCACAGTAAAAACATTTACAAACATCATGAATAGCTAAATAATAAAACCCTGATTGGGCTAAAACTTTAGGATTTAATTTTCCATTCCAGAATTTAAATGAGGAAAGTCTTTTTTCATATGTTCTATATAATTTGTTATCAATTTCTTTTTCAAAAGATTCTAAACACATATTTATTCTAGACGGTGGTATATTTTATACTGATATAATTTTAAAATTTACCATGTTCTTAAATACTTCAAATTTAGCCTTGAAGTGTAAAACTTTTAATCTTAAAAGAATTTTTTATAATTCATTTTCATGGTCTATTAACCACTGAAAAAATGGAATATCTTGGTGACCCCATGCTAATGTATCATAACTATTGGGAATTTTAAATCTTTTATCATCATTAGAAGTGAGAGCTAATTTGTTAACTAATTCTGTATAAATATTGTGAAGTCGAGATCTAAACAAATACATTGTACAGAAAGCTTTTGAATTTTGTTCTACAACATCTTTATAATGTGTTAATTCTAATTGTTTTTTAATGCTACTTTTCTTTATCCCCTTAGCTTTTTTAAGCAACCCATTTTCTGACTTAACACAATAAGCTTTGGCCCCTGTGCCATAAAAGCTTTCTATTGGTTCACCAGCATATTCATCCTTAAACTTTCCAACAACAGATTCAGTTATTGGTATTTCATGAATATTATTAACATCATAATTTGAAGTATCGAATTTATCAATATTAACCCTAATGTCTTCATAAACATTACTTGTCTCAATTTCCAAAATAAAGGAATCTGTATCTGTGTACAGAAGTTTAATATTATTCTTATATAAAGGTTTTAAAAACCCATAAAAAAAGTCATACATCACCGTTTTTGATATATCTAAAATACTAAAGCCTACATAGACAGGTTTATCATATTGCACTAACACTTTACGCATTTGCACAGCTACTAAATTCTCTGAAAATATTGTTACATCTTTAAAGGATGGTTTAGCAATTAAATTTTCTGCCCCATCTTTTCTATGATTTTTTGCCCATTGTGTAACCAATCGTATATCTGTCCTTTTATCCACATTTTCCATTGTTTTTCCGTAGATGCTATTATTTGCCAATTTATAAGAATTTTTCTGAAATTGATTTTTAGATTGATTTCTTAAATTTGTATTTAGATCAATAAATTTTTTTAACCATTGAGATTGTGTAAACTCTACAACCCTATGAATTTTAGTTAGTTTAATTCCATATTGAATACATTGTTTTAATAAAGTATAGTGAATTACATATTTTTCTTTATTTTTTAAATTTGGAATTAATTTAAAAGTTTTAGAATTTTGAGGCTTATAATTTTCTGGACAGAATGGAAATTCATTATGTAAATTGTGTAAATTTTCAGGATATTCTAAATCAATCTCTAGCACATAACCCTTGTCATTAGTCTCAGATATATTCATTATATCTAAATTTTGAATTTGTTGATTTGATAACCAAACAAAATCTTTTTCGGGCAGATATTGAGACATCGCATATCCGTAAAGATTAGTTGCATCCAAATACATAATATATTTAGATGGTTGTAATGGATCATAATTTGAAAGAAATAAATTGTTTGCTATAGATTTCCTACATACACAGGTACTGATTCCTCCTCTTACACTACCTTTAAAAAAATGTAACATATCTGGGTCTGTTATTAACTCCAATTCGACTCCAGTATATCTTAAACAAGCGTCAAAACTTAAACCTGGAAAAGTATAATAATGTGCAGGATCAAGTTTGTAAGTTTCCATACACGTTTTTCTAAAATTTTGAAAAACATCTGCCAAAAGTAATACATCAGATTTAAGATATAAATCGGAATATTCACCGATTGTTTTACATTCAAATAAATTCCAAACATTTTTAGCCCTCTCATATTCTTCATCAGTAATGTGTTCATCCGTGAGGTCATTATAAAAATTTTTTTTATCTGGTAACTCCGTTTCATTTAATTTGGCGATATTATCAATATATTTATAAGGGAAAACGCCTTTTTGACGGATATACATAAATTTTTCTTTTTCATTAAAATATTTGAACACTTCTTTGCATTGTTCATCATTAAGAATGGAAGCTAAATTTGACAAAGAATATGGTAGGAACTGAAATGAATCAATAAATTTAAGATATAGAAATTTTGACTTGGTGAAACCAGTTTTTTTTTATCTAAATATTGATCTACTTCAATAGATTTTTGAAATGAAATGTATTTCTCTTTATTCTGGGCTATGACAAATAGTTGTTCATGATTTGGACATAAATTTTTTATAAACAGATGAGAATCATAATTACGCAAATTGTGTAAAACTACTGGAATGGAATTAGATAATTTATAATTTAAGTTGCATATAGAGTGTGACGGACCTCTATAGGAACCTGTTAAATGACAATGATCAGCAACCTTATCCGAAATTATAGGTTTATCACATATATGACAATCATTCGTATATTCAAAATGTAATTGTTCCAACACATTTAATTTTTTCATTGGTATTAACTTTTTCATATATTTATTGTAAATATTAAGAACGTCTCTTTCTAAGTAAGTTATAAAAATTTGTGCACAATTGGGACCCATATAATTTTGAAATTTGGAAATTGAATCATCAAATGAACACTTTATATAATAAGCAAACGAATATGGAATATGTTGACATTTTTTTTCAGTATATGGAGAACTTGGATCTACATCATTAATTTCATTATTTAAAGGCTTAAGAATGCATTCAAAATCTGCATATATAACAAATGGAACTTCAATTTGTTTTTGTATATTCTGAAATTTTAAAATATTTTCGGGAATAATATTTCCAAATCTATCTATTTTGGTTTCAGTTGAAGGTAGATTTATTCTTACAAAATCGCAATCATATGTGTTATGCCTGACTAATAATTCTTCAGTAGTACAATATTGTAAACAACCGTCGCATAAAAATTTTTTCCCATGATGTTTAGATAATTGTTTTGAAATTAATCTAGATAAATCCGAAATATAACAGTAATGGAAAGTTCCATTATCATCTCCAATTAATAATAAATTAAGGTGACGTTCTCGCTTATTTTTTGTATAATGTAAAGGTCCTATAATTTCGAATTGAGTTTTTAAATTATTCTTGATTTTTTCTAATCCATAAACATTAACCGAAATATTGTTTAAATTTTCAAATTTACTTATGTCTTTTAAAGTTAAAGGAAAATTGATACCTTTAAAGTTTAAAATAGTGGTGAAATGTGGATACGACTCCACCTTTTCAATTGGTCCGTTAGGTGAATGAAGAGCTGCAACCACAGACCAGGCGAAACAACATTCATCATTGTTTTGAACGTTGATTACAGCATTTTTCAACTTGATCTCTGACGGTAGCGGTATATATGAAGAAGCTTTTAAGGGGTTGTACTTGTTGATGTTAAGCTCAACGTGTAATATTTTTATTAAAATCCATCCTGAAATTAAAGAAGAATAATTAACAACAAATGTATTTTTGGTTTAAGTTTAGTTACTAAATATTTAATAAAAAATAATTTACCCGAATCTTTTTCTGCCAGTTCATCAGCTTTCCTGTCAATAATTTTAATAATATCTTCTAGTTCTTGCGTTAATTCTGAACTATTACATAAAATCCGAAATGGGGTATTGAAAGACTTAACTTCATGACTTTCATTGGAAGGATTTAAGTAAAGACCAAATAACTCCATGTTGAGTTTGATGCAGGTGTGTCTTTGGATTTCATAACTGATTACCTCAATTATTTTTTGTTGTATTTCGGAGAAAAAATCATAAATGTTGATTTGGTATTGAGTCGATGATATTTTATATGAAATGATTCTTTCCTTAAATGCCGATTTTATTACAGACACATTTTCATCCCTAACCACCATTGAATTGGTTTTGTGTTTATTTGTTCTCAAATGACAGAACCATAATGACTTTTTTATAAATATTTTGCAGAATTGACAATATCTTCTTTCACCTAAAATTTAATAACTTCTTTATTAAATTTGCCTCTAATTCATCAAATTAATAACTAATTATTAAATTGAAACAAAATTTCTATTTAAAATTAAACTTACAGCTTTTCTTCTTCTGTTCTAACTGGGGGCCATTGTTAGAGTGAATTATCTTCTTGTGGCGATTCAAATTGTCTTTTCGAGTAAAAATTTTGAAACACTCTTCACATTTAAAATCCATTTTTCTAAAACGAATCTCTTATTGTGAAGCCCAAGTCGATTTTAACACACTGAAGGTAACACGGTCAGGTATGAATTTAAATGGTGGAAAAGAAGTAGGAGGGGAGTTAAGGAATGGGATGGAAAAAGCTAAGAGTAGCTTTATAAAGTTCTATCGCCCTTTCCCACATCTTCCTTTTCTCCTCAGCTGTTTTATTAGGATCGCAATTTAAAATAGAATCCAAAACAAATCCTAATGATCTTTGATAAGACAAATGTTTATTTTTAATTTTGAAATTTGATTTTGAATGAAAGCTTAGTTTCGGATAATCGTTTTCGAAGGGGATTGACACTTCCGTTTGTGTTAAAACAGAATTTTGAACTGTCTCTGTTTGTGTAGAAACAGAATTTAAAATTTCATCGAAATCTGGTGGCGAGTTTTCAAAAATTATTGGAGAATTTGGAAAATTTAATTCACAGTAGGTATTTTGGCCGCACGGAATTGAATTTTGACTAAAATTTTCATTTTTTTCAGATGGTTCACTTATTATTGGAAGAATTTCTTGGGAACCACCACCACTAGTAAACGATGCTCCCAAATCTTCACTACAATCTGAAATTTTGTAACTATCCCGTGAACCATCCTCCTCCCCCAAAGCATCAACCCCCATATTTCCACTACTAGTCAATTCCGAAATTTTATTTTTTTTTTGATTAGTTGAAATTTTGAACAGAGATAGAGGAGAAAATGAAGAATTACCCGGTATTCCTCCAGAATTGTTTTCACTTTCAAAATTTCTAGTTTTCAACATTCCAAAAAAATTTTGTGATTTATTTGAACTCGAATCATTGTCAATGTCATTGTCACTTTTACTCTGATAATTTGTTAAATTTTTATTAATTTTGGGAATCCCCATTAGCTTTTTAAAATTGTCGATATTATCTAAATCTTGAGTTAATATGTCGGGAGTATTTGTAATGGGAGTGTCCGTTGTTACATCTAAATCTTGAGTTAAAAAATTTGGGGTTTCCGGCGTTAAAATATTATTAAAATCTAAATTTTGTGATAAAATTGAATTTTGAAAGTCAAAATCTGTCTCCGAAATATTCTCTAGTTCAGGCAAATATTCCAAATTTTCTAAAAATTTTATGTTCGTTTCTGAACAACTTTGGAGTAATTTGTTTTCTAAATTTTTTTCTTGCATCGTATTAATCATCGCGTTAAAATTTTGGGTTCTCTGACTTAAATTTTGGTTGTCACTTTCATTTTCATTTTTCAAAAAAGCAGACTGAATTATTATATTTGAAATTATATTAATTTTGTTCACCACTCCTAACTGTTCAGTGGAAGTTGAGGCAAAAGGAAAAGACATACCTTTAAAATTTGAGTACACTTGACAGCAACAAACTAAAACACACTAAAACAAACTAAAACAAACTAAAATTGGAGACTTTAAATTTAAAGCGTGGTAAACTCGACTTAAGCTTGCTATAAACTGATCCTCGACCGTTTTATATGAAAGCAGACGACGGTTTGTCCTCGTACGTATAGTGACCTCAATAAAGGTCAATGACCTCAATTCTGCGCGTCACACCCCGCGGAGCCCCCCTTCCCCCGCAAAATTTTTCCCCGCCCCCCTCCCCCGCAAAGCCTCCTTCCCCTTTCCTCCCTTCCCCCCGCTGAGCCCCCCAGCTGAGTCCCTCTGCTGAGCTGCTTAGGGAGCTACGTCCCCTATAAGTCTCAGTGAGACGCCCTAAAATGTGCTGTAATTATAAAAACTCGAGAGGTTTGCGGGCGTATAAAACACAAAATTCTCTTCGGAGCATCTTACCTTAGGGTCCCCTATAACTCTCAGTGAGACGTCCTAAAATGTGCTGTAACTATAAATACTCGAGAAGTTTGCGGGCCTATAAAAAACACAAGGTTTTTTCGGGGCATCTCGACTGGGGAGGGGTCCAGGGGGCGGGGGGCCGAAGGCCCCCCGCTCCATGGAAGGCAGCGCGCCAACCCCCCCCCCCCGCCCCTCCCCCTTCGGGGTGCGGGCCGGGGGCGGGGGGGTATAGGAGGAGTATAGGGGCGGTATGAGGGGCCCTCTCCGCGATTTAAAAATCGAAATTTTACCTTGACCTACTTTCATAAAATGACTGTTTTGCGAGGTGACTTTTTCATTTTTGGTTCATCACCAGTGCTGTCTTCCTAAATTTTAATTTTAATTATTTGATTTAATTATCAATATGTTCAGGAACAGAAATTATGAAATTCAGGTTATGGATGGTAATAGACTTGTAATAAGAAGAAGAGTCAACGTTCCTCCTCCGGTACAAGTACCATCCATAACCTCCTCGACAAATCCAGAGGTAAATGAGGATCCTCAAGTGGAACCTCAGATAAATCCGGAGGAACCAGTCCAGTGTGACGAAGTCGATTCCACTACAAAGTAAGTAGCTTATATTAATTATATTAATCTTATATTAAATTTATTATTAGTCTTCCTAATATCAAAATACTAATTGATTTTTTTTTTTCAGTTGACAGATACAAACAATAGACCAAGTTTAGGGACAGTGTTAAGTGAAACTATTTTTAGGTTAAGTTAAAGTGTTTAAGTGATAGTGAATAGTAACGGAGACGATTTAAGGTAATGTAAATTTTATTTAATTGATCTAATTATAAAGGAGTATGAAGATAACTGTACCTAAATTTCCTATAATATTTTTCTTTCATATTTATAAACTTATTAATTTTAGATTTAAAACTCTCTAAAATAAGAAAGGATTAAGAATTTTTGAACAGGGTGGTTAATTTAAAATATTTTTTCAATCTATTATGAATAATCAAAACTCTTGTATTTAGTTGTTATGTTTGTTCGTTATTCTTATAAATAAAACATTTTTTTTCGAAATTGTTCAATTCTTTATTCCAATAAGATAAGAATAAATGGATAAATTAAATACAAACAATAATAATTTTAAAATAATAAAAATTAAATAATAATACATTTTAAAATAAATATTCTAGGATTATAATTTCTTCATTTTCACATTTATGAAGTGGTTTGCAATACATAAATATTAAATAATACATTCTAATCTAAATATTCTAGGACTACAGTTTCTTCATTTTCACATTTAATTACACATAGTTCATTGCGACAGATTGGACATGTTTTATTAATTAACATCCACATTTCTAAACAAGGGATGCAAAATCTGTGATTACAAGGTTCTGGTGATATCATTTTATTAGATAATATATCTTCAAGACATATAGGACATTCTTCGGTTTTATTTTCAATTATTTCATTAACAACTTTTTTTTTTACCCTTCGCGACTTCCTACCGTTTTTATATATTGGTTTTTTACCAGGCATTATATTGGCACCACTGGAACATTTGCGTCCCAATCTAAATCAATATTTTTAACACTACTATTGCAAATTAAACAAACTTTGGGGGTAATAATTTGATACAACTGTCTTGAACACATATCGCAATGTAAATCATTGCTTAAGCGTTTTAATTTTCTCTTATTATGAGTATTTACATGTCTATGAGCCCCTGCCCTTTGATAAAATTGTATAATTTGATAGCATGCGTGACAAAGAGTTTTTTCTTGATTTTCCGTCACTACAAACACTACGATATAACTCTGAGTAATACAGAACACAACTTCTTTGGGATCAGTGTACTTATGTTTCACTAAACAAAATTTAGCACTAGCACTGTCTTCTTCATTATCTTCTTCAATATCGGAGTCACCAGAGTCAGCTTCAATTTGTTCGAAATTATTTATATCGTAGTTTAAACAATTTCTGAAGTTCTTCTGAAATTTTTCTTCGTTAAGATGTGTATTGTAATCCAATACTCCAATTAATTCATCTAGATCTGGATCTTCTTCTTCAATATTATTATCCATAAATTTTGGAATGAATTTTTTAATATTTACTTTGTAATATTTACTATTAAATATAAAATTATTTACTTATTATTTACTTATTATTTGTTGGTATTTAATTTATCATCTTTTGTTGCTCCACGTATCTATTTTATAAATTTACTGAAGTGAAAATTCATTGGTGGTAGGACTTTATATCGACTTCATGGTCAAATAAGGTTATCCACCTCAAGGTCAAACATAAGGTTAGATCTCCTACTATGATCGGATTCGATGAAAGGTTAGCCATGTTGTTAACTTTAAGATTAAACTCAAGGTGATGTATACGAGGCTTTTTGAAAAGTATAATGAGAGAACAAAAGAGGAGGAGGATGAAAAGTGTTGATGATACGAGGTTTTTAATAAGTATAATGAGAGATTTGAAAAGTATAATGAGAGAAGAAAAGAGGAGGAGGAGGATGAAAAGTGTTGATGATTTACTCTTCTTACTCCTCCTCCTCCTCCTCCTCTTTCCTTCTCTCATATATCCACTACTTATATTTAAGAATGAAATATCCTATCAATATCATCAATTTTAATTTAAATATATAGATAAAAGAGTTATTAGCAATTTCTAATTTTGCACTAGTTTTAATTTTTCATTTACGAAACTATTTGAAGATTTAAAATAAAGCTTTACGAGAGAATTTTTTAAATGACAATCAAGCAGTTAGAGCTGAATTATATTTAAACATTCGAAATTGTTCATTTTTATTTTAATATGGCGTATTGGTTTTTAAATGTATTATTATTTTAAATTATAACAGCATACCTTCACAGATACTCAGCTTTAGATGTCGATGAAATAATAACTCATTTTCTAAACAATGTCATTAATGTCGATTAATGCGCATCAAAATCAGGAGATCATTTTAAGGACAGTCTGTGTTATTAGACCCGAGTTTAGTCCAGTGGTGGTTTTTTCTTAGATTTGCAAGTTCGCGCAAACCCCCAAAAAAATGTAAATTAAAATAAAAGATACTAATAAATATAAATACAAATATTTTTTTAATTTCCACTGATTAAACAGCTGTCAATTATTGAAAAAATTTAACTTACTTCTCTTAAATATCAAGACTAATTTGTCTGTATTACAATATTACGCCTGGAAACGTTGTCGCTTTGCTGGTGTGCAATTTTAATGCAATCCAAGCTAACCCATTGGAGCGTATATGGAGTTGCCTATCTTAAGACTGAGAGATCAATTTTGTCTCATAAGCTTCATGTAGGTTGCAAGTTGACTTGTAAACCTGTGCTTAGTTTGCCCCAATAAATATTCCTCTAATAGAAGAATTTCTGTAATGCAGCCCCCTGGACGCGTATTTGAACTTTTGTTTCAAGTCACGCGTGACGCTGCCAGTATTAAGTAACGGTTTCTTCCAGCAGCAGTTAAACCCTTCTTTTAGGTTAGAATACAACCGTAGTGACTATGTTTTTATTTTGATCAAGATATTTTGTTACGTTTTAAAGAGGTTAAAAATGTTTGGCAAGAAAAAAATATCCAAAATTAAGTATTCTGTCCCAAACTGTGCAGACAGATCCAGTGGCCGGTTTCGATTTCCGAATTCAGAGGATTCCGAGTTACGAAGAAATTTATAAAAACCATCGTGTATGTGTTAGATATTTTTAAGAATCTCTTGTAAGAGGTTCTAGAAAAGCAGTAAAATATAATGCTGTTCCTGCTCTCTAGCTTCGTATGTGTGTGTAACTAAAACCAAGTGCGCGCTTTTTTATTTTCTAGAAAACAAGAGAATGGGGTGCAAGCAATTATAAAAAAAAACATATAAACATGCTGCTTAGTTGTATTGTTATGCAAATCAATTATATTTGGTAATGTTAAACACTGCATTCACCAATAAAAATGTCTGCATATTTTTTTCCAATTTACTAGGGATTTAAATTTCTTTCAACTAGTCCTCCAAGAACTGCAAACTAGATCAAATTGTTAACAATCGCTTACCCCGTTCGACCCCAGCAAGATGGATTTTAATTCAAGAGTTGTTCTTGCCGTATTCGAATACAAAGACAAGGTTCTAGAGACAATGGCAAAAATTTTAGATAACAGTAGAAACGTTAGAACTACCATCCAATCATCAGGGTATCAAAATTTTCAAAAGCAAGAATTGTCTTCCATGGTTAAACTTATTTTACAAAATAATGCCTCAAATTGATTTGTTATTTGGAAAGTTTCAGACAAGACAAATT
Organism: Diaprepes abbreviatus; assembly: GCA_034092305.1. NCBI lineage: Eukaryota > Metazoa > Arthropoda > Insecta > Coleoptera > Curculionidae > Diaprepes > Diaprepes abbreviatus. The sequence continues at coordinate 3,664,089 of JASJET010000260.1, read as the reverse complement.
GACGCTGTTATCGAAAATAAAAATATATTGCCATCTGAATCACAATTAACAGAAATTTGAAATAATATTACTGCAAACGACGTTAAGCCATCTCCTTCTATTTCAAAACGACGTATGCTCGATGATTTAGCAGAGTTTTTTCGGGAAGCAAAAGGAATTTGTGATATAATTATTTATCAAGCAAAATAATGTTCTAGCTCTATGAGTTATTTGGCAGCAGCCAGTCTTTTTTTTTCGGAACAATATATCGAATATATGTTTTCCCGTATTTAAGGATTCGATTAAAATATATCGAACAAAAACTCCGTACAAAACTGACCGTCATGTATGAAACTGAATATTTAGATCAATTTCGGGACTTCTTGTACTTTATGACTATCTTTCGCTAAACATCGAGCTAAGCACATTTGGTGAGGTACTAAAATTTCTAAAAATTTTAATTACTATTCCGATGGCATCGGCTGAAGTAGGACGGTGCTTTTCTACCTTCAAACGGATAAAAAAGTTTTTACGGAATACTATGAGCCAAGAAAGACTTTGTGCTTTGGCAATGTTTTCTAAAGAAATGGATTTTATCCAAAATATACCTGACTTCATTTCAGGGGCGGACCCAGCCCCTCTCTTTTGTGGAAGCCAGCAACATACACATTCCTAGTATCAGAACCAGAATCAAAGGTCTTGGGGCGGGGACGATCGCAAGAAAAAACAAGTTGTTGACGGTGCGAGTGGAAGCCAGAAGCATACACATTCGTAGTATAAGAGATATAAGAGCCAAAATCGTATCTATTTTTCTAAACTCAAAGGTCTTGGGGGGCGATCTCAAGATAAAACAAGTTGCCGACAGGGGGGGGGGGGTGTAGGCCAGCAGCATACACATTCCTAATATAAGAGATATAAGAGCCAGAATCGAATATATTTTCCTAAACTCAAAACTTTTGGGGAGGAGGCGATCGCAAAAAAAAAACAAGTTATCGACGGAGGGTGGAAGCCAACAACATACACATTCCTAGTGTAAGAGGCACAATCGGGTATATTTTCCTGAATTCTAAGCTCTGGATCCGCGCCTGCTTCAATCAGCGGGTTATTAATCAGTTTGCTAATGCTAAAGACCGGCATATGGATTTACTTCATAAATAATTCACACAGTAAGTTATACGTGCATTTTGTTTTGACTGCCATATTTTTAAAATTTACTACAGTCTTTGTGTTTAGTTATTTAAAATACACTGATTCACACTAACTCAATTTTTAAAGACATATTGACCCAATTTTTAATGACTTTTTCATCCATCGGTGTCTTTAGCAGGTTTTAAACGTATCTATGTTTTTAATTTACCATTAGAATTGTAACCCATACTTTTTTAATACATTAACCGCCACTGGTTTAGTTACTCCAAGCAGTGACGTAACTAAAAATATGTGCACCTTCCCCAGATTTTTGAATGCACCCTATTGTTTTGCACCTGTCTTGATCCTTCGCATTTATTCATTTTCAACAAGAGCCTTGAGAGCGCTCCTGAATTTGCTGCGCCCCCACGCACCGTGAGGCCTGCGGGGTCATTATTTACGCCACTGGCTCCAATATATTTCCATCAAACATAATTTCATTGCTTTTCTAAGTTAATTTATTTGTAGGAAGTACACCATAAACAATTTTGACCCATATTCTTGTATAAAACTCTTTCCAGAAAAATGCTGAACAAACTCACTCATAATTATGATCATGACTAATTTGCTTCAGTCGTTAAATCTGAGGTTTCTTGTATTTTGGAAAACTAAAATATTGGTAACATTTAAGACTTTCCATATATCATATTCATACGATTCAATCTGTTTCCCTTAGATTCACAATTTGGATATAGGGTAAAATTTTAAATAAATATTAATAAAATAAAACTTACCAATGGCATCCGGATCTTTCTGAAGTTCCAAAAAAATCCTGAATATAATATTTCTATGGTGTAACATTGTACGCAAATTTATCATGAATTTTCTCAAATATACTATAATTGCGTGATTAATAATATTTTTTTTTTTCAATTAATCGCTGTATATGATAAACAGGAAATGAGTAGATATAGGGGTAAAATGACATACTTATCTACTACGTCACGATACTTGAAAAATTAGAAGAAATCGTTTATAATTAATAAATATATTAAGCATTGGAAAAATATCTCACTAATCTTGATCACATCCAGCTATTGTTAATATATGAACTGCTTCAACTATTAGAAATTAAACGGCTTGAAGCGATGTTTGAAATTGAGAGCACCGAGAGCAGGACCGACAACCAACTCGACCGAGCTAATTCTAATAGGGCAGAAGAGGGATACGCGTCTACCCATTCGCTAGCGTAAAAAATTATTTGGAAAATGTAAAAAATAAAAAATATAAGTTTATAAAACATGATATTTCGTACAGATTTGATCCCAGAAACTTGTTTGTAAGACTTTCAGTTTTTTTTTTAGATTCAAATTTAGTGAAAATCATCTTTTATATTTCACTCGCGATAACTCGGTCATTTTCGACGTGATTATTGCTTTCCAAAAATCATTTTATTTCCCAATCTCTAGCAACATCAATGACGTAGGAAAATGTTTCCAAAGGCATAGCGGGGCCAGTGCTATTCGAGTTTGAAATGAAAAAAAACTTATTAATTATATTCAGAAATAACATAGATTCGGAAAAAATAGGACATACTGTTTAGATCAAGTTTTCTCGGACTTACTCCTTTATCCTAAGTGTAGTACAATAATTGACATGGCGGAGAAGAACCAGACAAGCGTTCCAGGTACAAGAATAATCAAGCAAAATCACAACAATCTAATGGAATTGGGTTTATACTAAGGATCGTTTGCATATAGAGTTCTTATCGTCCCGGTTTTATCAAGTTGGAATTCATACGACTAAGGACGCATCCACGGCCATATTGTCACACTGAAGTAGGCGATCCTGAATGTGACAGTATTCATGTTGCTATTGTATGGATGCCTAACATTACAAAGTACAAACACCTTCTTCAGCTTGAAAAAATTCAAAGAATGGCTTGTGTAGGAATGATGAGTGCGACGAGGACTGCCCCCTACTAGCGGCTGGAGCTTCTAATGAATCTTCCTCCTCTCCATTCGTAGAAAAGTAAAATTTGAAGGCAGTTTGCAATCTAGGTTATCTGAGATATCTCGAAGCAGGAATTGGCGGCTACCCGCGTATCTGGGGAAGTGTTGTGGAAAGATGCCCATCGCGCCCTATTCAAACAAACTACTTGGCGCTGGTTTTAAAATTAAACCACTTTTTTGGGATACTTTTGCCAGACGAAAAAGATTGGGAGGAAGAGCCAAATCTTAGGAACATTAATATATGCTCGGACAGTAGAACTGCAACATAGGACCAGGGGCCCAATAAAGTAGCTTTACGACGTATCTGAGTGTAGGGAGATATCGGGCAATTTAACAAAGAACGTCTGTACAACCAAACTCGTGTGGGTCCCTTGTCACTCGAGTATACATGCAAACGAGAAACTGGACCTTTTGACAAAGATGAAATCTGCGGTTGAACCATACGGCGTTTTACCTGTTCCAATTAGTGTTCCTCAGAGCACACTGAAACTGTTACTGGAATGCAAATTTTTTGAATGTTGGATGTGAGCCCCCAAAATGAGATATGCCATGCTAAATTGATGTGTACCAAACCACCAAACATTTGCCGCTGTTAAAAGTCGTCTTCAAGAAACCGATAGTTGTGCTGCAACGATCGATTATGGACGCAATCTTACGACTAGGTCACCGGTGATTGAGGAAGAAATTTTAAAACGAGTTAAAGAAAATCTTAGTCTGAGCATTCTTAGCACTTACATGTTTATGCTGACAAAAGCGTGCATGCAATAAAGGTTCTGCATTATCAACATGAATTTAAAATTAAAGAATAGGTAGGGATCATTGATTTATTATTAGTCTTGTCATCTTATCATCATTTAGGTTTGAATTATCTAGAGCATCTAGTATAGAGTAGTACACTTGTGGATATGATCACTACCTATTTATATTAAGGATATATTTACCAAGTTATAACAGCAGCAGACCAGAGAAAACTAATATTGTTTCAGATAGACAAGCAGCGAATTACCTTAAATATAACCTGGATAGTTTAGATGCAGAAAACACTTGATACTTATACCAAGAGAGATTAATACTTTGACACATCTAAAAAATAATTCTCAGAAGTATACCAAAATATTATTGAAAGTATATACAAAACAACAAGGAAAGCATTAGGACACAAAAAAAGAAAATTAAGTCTTTGTGGAGGAAAGAGAAAAATGAAGAAACAGAGGTATATGAAATTATTAAGTACAAAAAATCCAAAAGAAAATTGGCGAAGAAATTAGAAGAGGCGTCAGAAGAACTGCCGACTTTAAAAAAAACTAAATGTGGGATAATAGTTGTAAAGAAATAGGCGCATACATGGGCAGAAGAAAATTCTTTGAAGCTCGGATATTCATAAAAATCATAAATAATACAGGACTGGACACAGCATCTGTCAAAGTAATATCTATACAGAACTACTGAAAAATGGAACAACAAAGCTTTGTAATAAGCTCATATTGGATGGGAATATTTATTAAATGTCTTAATGGTTAAAAACACCTAACACAATGGAAAAAGACCATATTATCTCAATCCTCAAAAAATGAAACAAGAAAAATTGCCAGAATTACAGAAGTATAACGATAACTAGCATAATGAGTCGACTCGACGGAAAAATACTTAGAGATCTCATTGAAGAATAATACAATGAGGAAGAAGAACAGGGCAGATTTCGTGGCGGTAGACCATGTAATGATAACATTTTTTTATTCGAAATAAATAATTGAAAAAAGAGCTGCTAAAAAGCAAGATACATATATATTATTTATAAATTTAACTAAGGCCTACGAAAATATCTCTATGACTAAACTGTGGAAAACGAAGACAAACACAAATATAAATCATACACTTATTAGAGCTGTATAAAGTCTATATACAGATTTTATTTCAAAAAACAAAATGGGAAACAAGCTAACGAAATACTTTAATGTCCCTAAAGGTTTAAGACAGGGATGCTGCATATTACTCACATTATTTAAGATATATGTGAAGAAAGCTTTATCAAAATGGAAGCAGAAATGTCAGAATAAGAATACAGCTAACCGACACAATTATATAAACTTTACAATTTGCCGATAATCAAGCAGTACTATGTAGCAGGCGGCGAAGAAGATCTTGAATACATGACAAGAAAACTACAAGTAACATATGAGGAATGGTTTCTGTGAATAAACATTGAGAAAACCAAATACTTATGTAAAGGACATAATAAGAATAACTTCTAAATTAATAATAATGTAGAAGTAGGAGGATGCGACGATTACAAATATTTAGGAGTCATCTTTGATTGAACGGGAATAGACAATTAAGAAATTCATGCAACAATTATTCAAACTAAAAGAGTGCTAGGATACCTAAATGGGATATTGTGACGCAAAAATATTAGCAAAAAACGAAAATATAACATATAGAATACAATGATTAAAAGCTGTTTAATTTAAGGGGCTGAGACTTGGAGACTTACAGAAAGAAATAAAAAACGAGTAAACGCTGCAGAAACGGATGCCTTGAGGAGATCAGCAGGAATATCACGGATATAGAATAAGAAACGAGGAAACATTACGACAGATGAGAATAAAAGATATAATCATGAAAGAAATAGAACGAAAACAGTTAATCTGGTACGGTCACATACAATAAATGGTTGACTCACGACTGCCCAAACAAACCATGATTTGGAATCCAAAGTACCGTACAAGAATAGGAAGACCTAGCAGAAATTGGGTGAAAGGAATAAAGAAAGCTATGAGTGCCCGTAATCTTCAAAATGGGCAGTGGCAGGATAGGAAGAGAAAAGAAAAGATGGATTATGGAAATCGGATAGCATCAATTCAAATATTATTTTTAGTTTTAGAAGTGCTACTTCTCCTTCTTCCTTTAACATTTCGGCAAGAGTATCATCATTTCCTTGTGTCTTATTATTTTTAGTGTTACGTAAAGTATGTTATATTTATTGTTTTACTGATACTTTAAAGATAAAGTTTAAAATAATCAAAACAAATTTACCTCAAGAAAAAGTGACCTAGAAAGACAACATTGCATTGGAAGATATTCCAAATATCATCAAAGAAAAGATTCAGTACTCGTTGAATAAAATGTCAAAACGAAGAACGACTGGTGAAGATGGAGTAACGATAGAACATCTTCAATACGGAGATGAATCAGTTTAATAAATAATAGATACGCTTCACAACATAAATCTATGTGATACTCGTTTTTTCAAAGATTGGGGTAATGCCTTGATGATCGTCACATTCAAAAAAATTGCCAAGGATTACCAATATTTCAGGAAGATCAATTTTTTCGTGATCCTATACTTCTATGCCCAAAATAGTATAAAGTGGAGTGCCTCAGCTTATTCAGTTTTTTTGTTACTCACATTCAGGATCCACATTTTCTTTCGTATTTTTTCTCTTTTATCTTGAATAATAAAATAAAATGCATCAGCACATATATTTTATAATTTAAAATGTGCTTATCAATATTTTTTTTTTGGATATACGCACTTAAAATGACGATAAATAATCTTAAAAAGTGGGAATTAGTATAAAAACGAACACAAAGTGTTGAGAATGGAGTTTTCTACATAACTTCCAAAAATGAAAATTATTGGGCTATTTAGTGTTTTGGTGGCCATTGCTGCAGGTAAGAACATATAATATTTTACGTTTTCTTCCAAATAGTTACCATAGTATTAAATGCATTGAAGGGGGGTGCCCCAAATAATTCTAATTCCTTAAATCCATGATATGGGTTTCCTTTCCTCTAAAATCCAAAACTACGCAGTAATTTAGCGTTAATATTTTTATAGAAAAAGAAGTTTCAGAAACTTCTTCTGTACACAGGAATTGCGTATTATGATTAGCGATCAGCACAAGTAATGAGCGATTCCCGAAAGCAGAAAGCATTATGGGCAGACATAGATAGATATTTTAGAATATTCTTTTCATGCAGAAGGTGTACCTAATGAACCTGAAACTGATTATACTGCTAAATTTAAAAACTGTACGCATTTTTGTCTAAACGGTTTCAAAATTGGTGATTAAGATAACTTAAAAACTTCCAGACCAATCAATTTCAAGACCAATTTTTAGGACCTCATTTGCTTACAAAAAGCTACTCTTTAATAGAAATATATTTACTTGTGATCCATACTTGCAATTTTGTTAATAATGTAAAGGCTAATTTTTGTTAAAAACCGCAATTTTGTTATGTCCACCGCAAAACATCCTTTTTTCAAGACTTTTGGCATGAGCAGCGATAAGTAAGTTATTATGGGCGACAACACAGTACGGTTGTATTTATAATAAAGTTCACGCGTTTGTTTAGAAAAATCTTTTTTTTTTCCTAATAACTGTATCTAATCCCATAAACCTAAAACATAAATCTCTAGGTATTCCTTTGAAGCCCGATATCCTCGTTAGTTTTACCTTAACGAAAGAAAAATGTATAGCAAGTATTAGTTTCTTTATTTGATAAATTTTTAAGATGAAATTATTTTTTCAAGCAAAAAATGCTTATTTAGAAATTTTTTTGCTAGGGTAAAATATTAGTCAAATTTTTAATTTTGTTTTAAAATTTTCTATATACAATATATTTACCATATCTTACAACATCCGACTAATACAAGATGAGTGTGAATCTATGTGTAAATGTAAAAATTATACAGTATTTCATCAGTAGTTATGTTTTCATAATGCCTCAAAAGCATTATTTAATACACATGACTGAACCTAAAATAGAAATATGTAAAATACAAAATACTAAATGGTTTGTCGTAGATACTAAATACGAAGTAAATATTTTTAAGACTCCAAACAAAGTTGGAATAGATTTTTAAACAAACAATTTTTCACATATATTGTCTTTCTAGTTCTCTTCGTTTTCAATGTTGTTCGAATCTCACTACTACGAGTTCTTTTTCTTTATGATATTCTGGATGCGTGTCTAAACAAATTCGTCTCAGCTCAGAGTAACTTTTTTTGGCATATTTCAGGTCAATAGGTGAGTGTACTTTTCAAAATTCGTACGTATATTAGTGGCTTAAATTTATTCTTAGTATTTTTATCTAGATAACATGATTTTTATTAATTAATTCTTAATAATTGATAATTTCGTGATGTTTTTTTTCTTTATTAATTTTTACTTTCAGATAACTATGTCGATGTCGATCATCAGCTTAATATAGCGAATATTCTTTTTCTTCTATTGATATATATATATATATATATATATATATATATATATATATATATATATATATATATATATATATATATATATATATATATATATATATATATATATATTTATTTTTGTATCTTAAACCTTTTGTTATTATTTTTATATCATATTTTCTTGGGTATAGGTTTTTCCATTTAAAAATCAAAAGACAACAATTTTTCTGACCTTTCGCTCTACATTGTGAGCTTCTTCAAAGTTGTGGTATATTTTATTTTGAATCTTGAAAGTAGCTTTGTGCGTATGGCCATACGCATTTGTCTATTTTCTTATTCTATGCAGTTTATTTGATTTGTATTTTATCGGTTCGGGTACGATTCCTTATATTTTTGGACACCTTATCACTTCTATTACTATATAATTCTTAATTTCTGTGATCTCTTTTTGTATTCTGTCGCTAGATCTGTTTGGGAAATTTTGACGTTGGCCTGTTATTATTTCTACTAAATATGTATTCGGTTGAGCTTTTGGTATTAGTTCCAGTCTATTCTGCTGTTTGCTTGATTCCTTTGTGCTTCTAATAAACTTCCAAGAAGTTTGCTGCAAGTATGGTTTTTATGCAGCGCTCAAGTTTGTGACAGTTTTTTTTCTCATTTTGGTTTATTATTCTTTGTTCTTGCTTCTTCAATTGCGCTTCAAGAAAAGCCCTTGGTAATGTTTTACTCTCATCTCGCATCACATATTTGAAGATGTGGGAAATATATCCTAGATGTCCAGGCCGTTTAAAAATTACATGTAGTAACTCTTAGGACAAAGTCAATTTTCGTATTGCACCTAACTTAACTTTGCAAAATCTTAATGTCATGAATTTTTTTGGGAATGACTAGACACATTTATAGTCGAAAACGCTTAGTCACTTACTTGAAATTTTTGTCACAGTCATTGAGATTTATTATTTAAACATTCATTCAGATTTATATTTCCTATTCACAAAAGGTTACTATGTTCAAATTATAAGAAAGTTCAACAATATCTTAGAAATGGGCTAGTTTATATTTGTATATATATATATATATATATATATATATATATATATATATATATATATATATGAACTAAATGGGTACGTGTTTGGAATAACGCTAGAACCCATCGAATTTTATTTTTAGTTTAGAATTTATTTGCGTGATACCGAAGTATACAGGGCAACTCAAGAAGAAACTATAACGTCATCGATTTTTTTTTCAACTCTAAACCACATTTTTATTTTAGAATCAGAATGGGCACATTTATTTATATACGATAAGGTAAATATCGATGTTGGTTAAGTAAGGAAATTGTCGAAAAAAATTACTATAAAAAATAAAAAGAATCTAAATTAAAAATTCGGGCCCAGTTTGAGCATTTCATTGAGATGGTACCAAATTTTTTTTAACAAGTTTTATACAGTATATATATATATATATATATATATATATATATATATATATATTTATACAGTATATATATATATATATATATATATATATATACAGTATATATATATATATATATATATATATAAGAAAAATTACTTTACTTGGTACCATCTAAATTAAATGTTCAAAGTGGGTCCGAACTAGTGCCGAACTGACCTGATTTCTGCACTAATAATGTCGTATGCAGACCCACAAGAACCCAATATATTCCAGCGTGACCTTTTTTTTCCAGCAAGATATAGCGCCGTCCCAATACGCTGCCCCTGTGCCTGATTATTTGGATGAGGTCTTTTCGAATCGTTGAATGGGCAGAAGACGAACCATCGGCTAGCCAAATCATCAGATTTTACACCTTGATTATTTCTTGTAGAGATACTTGAACCAGACCGACAAAAAGTCGTAAAAGTTTTAATACACCAAAAAGTACAAAACATGACCGCAAATGTTATTGACAATGTTCAAAAAGAATTTATCCATCGACTTGGCTATTGTCAGATTGTTAACGGGGCCTAGTTTGAACATTTCATTTAGATGGTATCAAAATTCTTTTTATATTTTAAAGTTTTACAGTAATTTTTCTTGGCATTTTCCTTACGTAACCAACATCGATATTTACCTTATGGTACATAAAAATGTGCCCTTTTTGATTCTAAAATAAAAATGGGGTTGAATTAACTGGGAAAAATAAATTGAGCTCATCTAGCAAATTGAGGCTGTCAGGAATGTCTCTTCTACCCTTGTCTCCACACAATCTAAATCTTCGAAGCTCTTGCCAAACATTGGGAGAGTTTTGTAGCTTTGTTTCAAAAAACCTTTTTTTCTTTTTTAATTGTGACGGTTGTGTGATTTTGAATGCTTTTATAGTACTCCCAATGTCCTAGTGACCTAGATTTTTTATAACTAGTCAGAGATTTATTTTTAGTTTTGATCATTTCTCGAATTGTATCAGTTATCCACGGCTCGTTCCCCTTTGTAAACCTAGCCACCCTCACTGGCGCATGAATATCAAGCAATATTATTATATTTTCATTCAAAAAATTTACCTTGCCGTCTATAGTATTGACATCAAAAATATTTCGCCAAGGAATTGATTGAAGATCTGCATTGAACTGGTCATAATTCATGCCTCTGAAATCTCTAAACTCCCTAACAATAGGTTCCGATTTATATTTAGGAATCAAAAGCTCGCAGAAAACGAAATGATGATCGGAGATATCAGGAACGGATACAGCACCGGACATCTCTATTGTAAGCTCCTTAGACACAATAATAAGATCCAAAAGAGTCGAACTGGTAGCAGTAACTCGCGTTGGTTCATCAATAATTTGCTTAAGACCCGCAGATTCCAGGAGTGAGAGGAGATCGGCAGCTTCGCCGGCATCCAGATTCATCCAATCAACATTAAGATCCCCTAAGCAGAAAAAATGATCACATTTTTTTATAAAGTTTATTATTTGCTCCTCGAAATGTTGCAAAAAATCATATAAATTATAAGAAGGTGGACGATATATGCATCCAATAATATAGATTTTTCTCGCTAGACGCAGTGACAACCACACCTGCTCACAGTTAAGGCTAACTTTAGTAATGTTTATTTGAGAAATATTTAAAATACTTTTATAGTAAATCGCGGCACCACCACCTCGACTTAATCTATCCTGCCTTACCAACAAATATCCAGGAATTCTGAGCTCATCAGAGCTGATGTTGGTGAATAGCCATGTTTCGGTAACAGCCACCACATCGTATTCACCACTTTGAACAATCTGCCTGACCTCACTAAATTTAGCTAGTAACGAACGAACATTAAGATGAGCCAAACTAAATATCTGCATAAGAGCACCAATCAAATTACCTCTGTTCTATTCACTTTATATAAGAACAAAAAAAATAATAAGATATCTTCTATATTAAAATAATAATAATAATAAGAAAAAAACAGTCAGTATGCTCGAAAAAGGAAAACAATAAATATATATGACTTCAGGTCAAGAAGTGTGGACCTGGTCCATATTAATTAATTGATATATATATATATATATATATATATATATATATATATATATATATATATATATATATATATATATATATATATATATATATATATATATATATATGCAGGGGCGCCAGGCTTTCTCTTTAAGGGGGGCGGTGATATCACAAAAGTACAGTATGGCAAGTGAAAGCAAGTTATCGACGGGGCGGCCAGCAACATTCCCATTTTTAGTGTAAAAGTAAGGATCGGGTCTATTTTTCTGAAGAAACAAGTTGTCGACGGATGGGTGAAGGCCAGCAGCATACACATTCCTAGTATAAGAGCCAGAATCGGGTCTATTTTTCTAAACTCAAAGCTCTTGAGGGGGGGGGCGATCGCAAGAAAAAACAAGTTATCGACGGGGGGTGGAAGCCAACAGCATACACATTCCTAATGTAAGAGGCTCAATCGGGTGTATTTTCCTGAACTCTAAGTTCTTGTGGGGGGGGGGGGGAATTGCCCTAACCAGCCTCCCTGGATCCACGCCAGTATATGTGTATGTATATATGTATATATATATATATATATATATATATATATATATATATATATATATATATATATATATATATAAATTTTATTTTATAAACTAGCCCATTTTTAAGAAATTGTTCAACTTATAATTTGATAGTAATAACCTTTTGCGAATAGGGAATATAAATCTGAATGAATGAATATTTATTTAAATGATAAATCTCAATGACTGTGATAAAAAGCTCAAGTAAGTGACTAAGCGTTTTCCACTAAAAATGTGTTTAGTCATTCCCAAAAAAATGCATGACATTAGGATTTTGCAAAGTAAAGTTAGGTGCAATACGAAAATTGACTTTATTCTGAGAGTTACTACATGTAATTTTTAAACGGCTTGTAGATCTAGGATATATTTGCCACATCTTCAAACATGTGATGCGAGATGAGAGTAAAACACTACCAAAGGTTTTCCTTGAAACGCAATTGAAGAAGCAAGAACAAAGAATAATAGACCAAAATGAGAAAAAAAACCGCCACAAACTTGAGCGCTGCATAAGAACCATACTTGCAGCAGACTTCTTGGAAGTTTATTAGAGGCACAAAGGAACGAAACAAACAGCAAAATAGACGGGAACTAATACCAAACGCTCAATGGAATACATATTTAATGGAAATATTAACAGGTCAACGTCAAAAATTCCCAAACAGATTTAACGACAGACTACAAAAAGAGATCACAGAAATTCAGGATAATATAGTAATAAAAGTGATAAGCAGACCAGAAAATAGAAGGAATCGCACCCGAAACGATAAAATACAATTCAAATAAACTGCTGAATTACACCTATACATGTGAACGATCACAAAAACTAGTGTAGAAATTATTGTTATTATTGATTACCGCTCTACCCAACCCATTATATGCTGCAGTATAGTTTCGTTTTCAAACTGGAAGATCCGCAATAAATATATTTATCGCAAGTAACTGAAATAAGACTCTCCAGATCACAGTAAACTCATATTGCGTTTGTAGATCTTACAAGGGCCTATGACAATATTCCTATGAATAATATATATATATATATATATATATATATATATATATATATATATATATATATATATATATATATATATATATATATAATTGTATATGTATGTATCTATTTACATATACATAGGGTGCAGTATTTATCTTGAGACAAAGGAATATAGGGATTATATTTTTTCGAAAACTCTTTTATACAAAAATTATAGGGTAGCAGGGGCTAACTAGTAATGACCATGAAAATTATCTTTACTTTGCCCTTCCAGGTCATTTGAAGGTCAACTTCAGAATTTTAAATGGGACCCCCAATTTCGATCCCGAGAATTTTTGCCATCGGATATGATATCGACCTCAAGGTCAAGGTTAAATACCAAAGTCATTTCAAGGTTAAAACAAAATTATCGCAGTATTTTGTGAAATGTTTCGTACAAAAGTTGTTGGGTGGCACGGGTGGTAAGTGGTAATGGTGAATTTTAATTACCTCAATTTTTTGCTCAAACCTGCTTAATTTTTCAAGTTTCATCATTGTAAAACTTTTTTTTGAATAATGGAGACAATTTCCATACAAGAAAAATATAAATAACGTGATAGAAATTTAGATAACGCTGTTTCACTTTATGCTGAACATTTTCCGGACATTGTGCGATTTCGAGCATCTTTTTGTCATCAGTTTCTGGAACTGACAATGAAATTGCAGTGTTAGCTGCAGTTAATGCTGACCCTATGTCAGTACTTACAAATCGAACGTGATTCTGGAATTTCGCGACGTAATATATGCAGGATATTATAACGTCATAAATATCATTCCTATCACATTTCATTGCATCAAGAACTTCATGGATATATATATATATATATATATATATATATATATATATATATATATATATATATATATATATATATATATATATATATATATATATATTTATATATCCATGAAGAATTCGTCTCGGTGTATATGGAGATTCATGCCCGTATGACACCTCATTGAGATTATTCGTAAGAATATTATCATAATGTTAGTTTCTTGTGAGTATTTTTTCGATTACTTTCGAGATGTTATTCACATCTCGATAGCATTTTTGTTCCTAAGAAGTTAATTTTATGTCCTATGTTTAACAAGTGTTGGGCTAGTGCAGAAGAAATTATTTTTTACTTGACAGCGTTTATATGTTTATCTCTTCTGGCGCTTATTTTACTGTTGGTTTGGCCTACATAAGAGAGCTGAATTCTCCTCAGGGAATTTCGTTCACTCTCTGGTCTTCTAGAGGAATTTCTTCTTTAGGTGTTGGCAGAAGATCTTTTAGTTTACGGTCTGTGGTGAAAATGATTTCAATGTTGTGTCTCTGGAGAATTTTTGCGATTTTGTTTGTGGTGCCTCTGATATAAGGAACAAAAACTTTGAAGCTATTCTCTTGTTTTTCGCAATTTTTCGGGGCCAAGCGTTTGTTTATTAGAGCCTTGTCTATATGTTCTTTTTTGTTAGGCTGTCTTGCAGTATGTTTATTTCTTTGTGGAATTTTCTTGATCTGTAAGAGAATGCGATCGAAACGTAAGTGATCTCATTACTGCAAATAATTGGTCGGGGTGGTGATGTGAATCGAAGTTGGGGTATCTGTTGGTGTGAGTGGATTTTCTGTAGATACGGTGCGAAAGCAAGCCCTCTTCGTTTCCTTTTGGTATGATATATAAAAAACGTAGTTTTCTTTCTTGTTCTGTTTCCATGGTGAATTTGATTTTTGGGTGTATACTGTTTATGTGATTTAGGAAATTTTTAAGCTTTTTTTCCATGTTGCCAGATAACGAATGTGTCATCTACATAACACAGCCACAGTGGTGATTTGTGTGAGAAGGTCTCTAAGGCCGTTGACTCAAAGTCTTCTATAAATAAACTAGCGAGTGCAGGAGATAGCCACGATCCCATAGGGGCTCCCTCAACTTGTTTATGTCGCTGGCCTTCATAAGTAAAATAGTTTTTATTGAGGCAGTGTCTAGCTAATTCGATGAGATATTTTGGTAGACTGTATTTGCTTTCTATTACAGAAAGAGCTTCTTTGTCCAACAATTTAAATAGCAGATATTATTGCTAGCGATTGTTTAATACTTGGAAAAATCTGCTTACGAATCACTAACCAGTAGTAGGTAGTACAGAAACAGGTCGCAATTTGGCAACCCGACCCAAACACTGGCAACAGGGCTGATGACGCGCAGCAGGGCTCGCAACCTGATTGACCAGAACCATTCGACCAACGAACGCGACCCACGTACACACGGGACGCACAGCAGCCGAGTTGGAAGTGTCAGTTCGCCCACAGACACCCTACAATGAGCTTTGAAAATAGTGAAAGAGATTTCACCGAAACGTCGGCTGCCTTACAGTCCTGAGAAGGACTCAGCACATACACGGGATAACCGAAAACATTGTTGTTAATATAAATTTAAAATACATAATATAACGAATCTACATTTTGCTTCTTGGGTAATATCAATACACAAAATTGTCGGTATTAGTCGAATATGAACCCAAATTGCATGCGAAAGGGACACAGTTTAAACTAAGAGTAAATGTGTTGCCTGGGATCGTCTTTGGGACGATTTTTTAGATGAAAATTTAATTGGTGAAAAATATTTACATTTTCTACAAGGATATCTTATTGCTTCTCTTCCGACGCTATTTTCATTCATCAAAATATCTCGTGTCAACAAGACGGTGTCTCAGCACATTACTCGGCCGAAGTTAGCGCCGCTGAGATTTCCAGACTTAAACTCTCTCGACTTTTTTTTGGAGAATTACCTTAAAAGTAAAGTTTTACGAACTAAGCCAAATGACATGGAATACTTAAATAATCGGATTATTCAAGAAATAACGGTTAATTACTATGAAGTAATCTTAAATGTTCAAAATGAATTTAGAAATCGCTTACGTTACTGACAATTAATCAGTGAGGGGCATTTTCAACGTATAATAAAATGACAAATTAACTATTGTTACTACTTTATGTCGAGCATTAACTGTCGATAAATCGAAAACAGTTACATTTAGGTATGAGACATGTAATAGGATAAATGTTCAGAACTTTAAAAACGTACAAAAAATTGGGAGTCACTACTCAACAAATTAAAGTTATTTAAAAATCAAAATCTTATTGTCTTTTTTAAGCTGATGTGGACTATCAAGCAGCCTATGTGCCTTTAGCAACAGAGATAGCCCAAAACTCCTCACTTGGTATAGTTGATGGAGAATCTGCCGCTAGAAATCAATTCCCTTACCAAATTTCCCTCCAAAGGCGTCTTATTTTTAGCTTCTCTCACATCTGTGGAGGATCAATTATTTCTCCAAGGTAAGTAGATTTTTTGCTTATAGAGCGTTTTCTATCATGAGGTAATGAGCCAATAATTGACGACAGTAACATATATTGAGAAAAATATGATATTTAAGTATGCGTTTTTTGCTAAAATAAATATATTTTAACTCCTCTCTCGGAAACGCATGCATAGTTTAATCTTAATTCCCCATATCAAGGAATTTTTGAAGAATATTGCATACCGAGTGTGCAATTTTATGTTCAGAACTTTTTTTTGTAGCAATGACATTTTGGATCCAGCTTTTCGATGTAAATAATAAAATAATATATCCATGTAAAAAATTGATTGCATTCGTATAAAAATTTTTTTTTGGTGGTTCGGAACAACATGGGGACATTATTATTTTTTTGTTGATATGTACTCTGCACCTTCGTTTATTCTTAAATCAGGCATATAGATTCCTTTTGACTAACAAGGAAGATATCTGAAGTGTCTGTCTCCGATTTTAATGAAGCTTCAATATGTAGAGGGTACAAAAACAATAAACACGTATTTTTTTTATCTGAGGAAATTCATTATAACGGGACCCCGACAATACAAAGTGAAAGTTACTTGCTATTCGAAATGATGTTACAGTATGGTATTCTCGCCTCCAAGGATATCATCCCTTATTTTTTATTAGAGTAAACCATATATTTATGTACGTAATGTAATTCTAAAAATTCCGAAATTTAATATAATTGTTTGACAATATTTTTTTTACGAATACTATAAGTAACTTAAGTTGACTAGTTTCGGGGTTTCTAAAAATAAACTAGTAAAAGATGACAAGTCACCTCCAAATACGTTTTTTTTTAATTTCAAGTTCTAATTAAGATACCTTTACAAAACAAAATGGAAATTATTTGTAATTTGAAATGATGTTGAATTATGAAAAATATCATCTCTTATTTCTTGTAACGGTAAACCATCTATTAGCGCACGTAATTTAATTCTAAAAATTACGAAATTTAATGGAAATGTTTCAAAGTGAAAGAGGGTGAGTCACCCCCAAATACATATTTTACAAATTTTAAATTCTAAATCTTTATAAAACAAAGTGGAATTTACTTATTAGTTTCAATGACGTTATACCATGTTGTTTTAACTCCATAGATATCATTCCTTTCTTTTTATAAGGGTTAATCTTCTAATTCATTTACATAATTCAATTATGGACATTACAGAATTAAATCAAAGTTGTTGATAATGTGTATTTTACTGATACAATACGAAATTTATGTTGATGTAGTTTAGGATTTGCAAAAATAAATTAGTAAAAGAGGGTGAGCCACCCCCAAATATGTTTTTTTTTAATATCTCCAATTCTATTTAAGATATTCCAGTAAAACAAAATTAAGATTACTTGTTATTTCAAATGCTATTTAACTATGGTATTTTCCCTTCCAAGAATATTATTCCTTAATATTTGTGAAAAGTAAACCGTCATTTTATACATATATTATTATTCTTAAAATTGTCAAATTTCAGTTTAAACGAACGTTACAGAATTAGAAATCACTATTTGTTACGAATTTACAGACATGAATGCTTAACTAATGAAATTAGTTTGTATTTTCTTTTTAAGTAAAAGAATAAATTTCAGTAGCTCTGCAACGTTCATATTAACTGAAATTTGACAATTTTAAACATAATTATAAAATATTGTAGTTTAACTTCATTTCAAATAACAAGTAATTTCCAAGTTGTTGCTCAAAATTATCTCAATTACAACTTGAGATGTAAAAAAAGTATTGGGGGGGAGGGGGTGGCTCATCCCTTTTTACTTGTCTATTTTCAGAAACCCCGAAAAAAGACAACTTAAGTGACTTGTGGTATTCGTGTAAAAAATATTTTCAAACAATTCTCATAAATTTCGTAATTTTTTCAATAACATTACATGCGCAAATATGTGGTTTACCCTAATAAAAAATAATGATATCCTTGGGGGTGAAAATATCATAGTTTAATATCATTTCAAATAACAAATAATTTTCATTTTGTTTTCTAGAGTTATCTTAATTAGAACTTTTGATATGAAAAAAAGTGTTTGGGAGTGATTCACCCTTATTTACTAGTTTATTTGTGGAAACCTCGAAAGATGTCAACTTGACTTAAGTATGGTATTTGTGAAAAAAATATTTGCAAACAATTTTATTTAAATTCGTAATTAATAAAATTAAATTACATGCGCCAATAGATGATATATCCTAATAAAAAATAAGGGATGATATTCGTGGGAAGTAAAAATACCTTAGTTCAACATCATTTCAAATAACAAGTAATTACCATTTTGTTTTGTAAATATATCTCAATTAGAACTGGAGATTTAAGAAAAAAAGTATTTGGGGGTGGCTCACTCTCTTTTACTAGTTAGTTTTAGAAACCCCAAAACCATTCAACTTAAGTTGCTTATGGTATTCGTAAAAAAATATTTTTAAACAATTATAAGAAATTTTGTAATTTTTAGAAATAAATTACGTACCCGAACAGATGGCTTACCCTCATAAAAAATAAGGGATGATATCCCTGGGGGTAAAAAAACATAGTTGAACATCATTTTGAACAACAAGTAATTTTTATTTTGTTTTTTAAAGATATCTCACTTAGAATCTGAGATATTTCAAAAAAACTGTTTTTAGGGGTGAACTTTAGGGGTGGTTTTCATCTCGTTAAAATGAATCTCCGCTGATAAAAAAATACGTGTCTATTATTTTTGTACCCTCTATAACATATTGAAGTTTCATTAAAATTAGAGCCGGACACTTCAGGTACCTTCCTTGTAAGTCTAAAAAGATCTTTTTCTGTGGGACGGGTTTAAGATTTTGAAAAAGTTTATTATAGGGAAAGTGGTCGCGTGGTGCAGCTGTTGAACTATGTGATTCGGTAATGAAATGGTTATTAATTAATGGTGCTTTTTCGAAGTGCTTATTGTGAGTTTTTTATAGGAAGGATTTCAGAATCTCTGTGAATGGTAATACTGACAAACCGTGGATTGTTTAAAATTAATTTTGGCTTTGTATTTTGAAAACTTTTAATCCTTTCTATTATCGATTTACTGACGTTGATCCATGTAGAGGCACCATATGGAATCACGGACCGGAGGAAAACCTTGTACAGGAGCAGTTTTCCAAAGATAAATTGTATTACTAACCCAAATGAGGAGCCTATCAAAGATTAATCCTAGATATCTTGCCTGTTTATTCAGTGGAATAGGTGTGTTAGGAATGAATATTCTATCGTCGGTATTTAGGTATCAAGATTTAGTAACCAGGACTGCTGATTTTCCAATTGAACATCCATATCTTTAGTTTATCTATTTGTCTTGTAATCGAAGTTTAACTATCGCGGTATTATGGGTGAATTGGTAGAGTTTTATGAGGTTATCTGTACGGACATCATTTCAATGAAGAGATTAAAGAGGACTGGAAATAGGGAGGATCATGAGGTACTCTAGACCTAATAATTCTGACTTCAGGCGTATATCCGTCTGATGATATAGCTAAATTTCTGTTGGGTTGAAAATCTAGAACCAATCTTAGTAAAAAATTGGGATATCCCAACCTCGTTAGTTTAACAATCGGACCTTGATGCTAAACTTTATCAAAGGTCTTGCTTAGGTCCAAAAATATCACTCCGATGCTTAACTTTCGATTGAAACCCGTATTTATGTTGATGGCCAGACTAGTAGTTTGGTGAAAAACGGTTTTAGTTTTGTTTATGTATATATATATATATATATATATATATATATATATATATATATATATATATATATATATATATATATATATATATTTCTTTTATGTTTCAGCTGGATTCTCACTGCTGCTCATTGTACTTTTAACTTTGCTCCTGCCAACCTTAGAGTTGTAGCTGGCATTGTGTTACTAAGTGATTCCAACATCCCTGGTCAACAAATCATAGCTGTTCAACAACTCATCAATCATCCCCTTTATCCCGGGTAAGAAAGATATTTATAAGATAATAAAATAAGCCTTCTTCCTTCGATCGTCCTTTTTTAACAGAGACAAGAAATATTTTTTGATGTCTCAAAAAGTAACTTTTATTATTGCCTGTTTTTCTTAGGGGTAACCAGGTAGCACCGAACGACATCTCTTTAGCTCGTTTAGCTTCCCCACTCCAATACACAGTTAACGTGCAACCTATTGCTATTCCACGAGCAGGTCATGTATCACGCGGTTGGGGTACTCTCTCTGGATGGGGACTGTTGAAAAGCGATACTGCCACTCCAAATCACCTTCAGTTTGCCAATTTGCCGGTCGTGCCCGAAGAAGGTAAGTCGTGTTCGAGTTCTAGAATAACATTGCAATTTTTCATTTACAATGCTTCTGTAATTTAATAAAATTAATTTTTTTTTTCAGAATGTAACAACGTTTTGACTTTCCTTCTTAGAGGTCATCGAAATCCATTCAGCATACCATTGAATGCTTGCTCGGGAACTGTGCGAGGACATGAATCTGCTTGTGATGGCGATAGTGGTGGTCCATTTGCTAAAGATGGCAGAGTTATTGGTGTTGTCTCATGGGGACTGATTCCATGCGGTGAAGCGGGAGGTCCTTCAGTTTACGCTAAAACTTCCGCCTATACTGATTGGATTGTTATTAATACTAACGGAGAGGTTAGACCTCAATAAGGTTTTAAATAAAACTCTCCGTTTTTAAGTTAATCTTGTTTTATTTATTTTCTATTTCTAGATATGCTCTAGAGATCTAGAGCTTTATAGGCAAGGGAAATTATCAAAAATACCTTGTCATGCCTATGACAGAATAAAAACTTTTATGTTTCCTGCGAAAATATTGTTGAACTAAAACAATGGTTAACAATTAAATGCGAAAAAAAATGAATATTTTTACGGTTTTTATTCGTAATGAAAGGTATTGGTTAGAGTCAAAAATATGAGTAAAACGTCTTGCAAGACTTTCCAAACCTTTTAAAATTCGCTTCTGCACCAGTGGTTTGGATTATTTGTTGCTGAGAACATCACAAGGAAAGTGAAAACTCACTAATTGTGTAATATACAATAACTTTTGCAAAAATAAGCTTACGATTTAGAATGAAAGTAAGTAGGTGTCTTTGACTTTAAATTGAAGTTATGTGTTATCATTTTTGTTCACTATAAGAATCATTGTTGTTTTAAACTTGAATATCATACCATATTTCTTGCACGTTTCTAAGACGTGGTTTATAAATATTTGTAGTCCTTCGGGATTGTCATCAGCATAACTAATGTTATTTATTATTTATATATGAATATATTATTTTTTATATATTAATATATTGTTATTTATATATTAATATATTATTATTTATATATTAATATATTATTATTTTGATTTACAAGCCAAACGGCTTCGCACTCCCTCCAGGGATTATTCACTCATACCAGGCATACAAAGACACCAAAAGTATGAAGTTCTGTGGGAACCCTTTCCATGTTATCGGGTCCTAGGTGACGTAGCTGCTGAATTTCCTACGAACTTTCGGACGGTTTGCGCGGTTGCTAGGAGAGTTGCTTTCTGCATCGTCTTATACAGATGCTCACTAAGGCCCAGTCCCTTGATGTTCTGCAGGAGGTTCTTTGGTTCTTCCAGTTTTGACAGTATTATGGGAATCATTTGGACGCTGTTCATTGCCCACTGTCTGCAAATTTGCACCTCCAGATCTCTGTATTTGGCGATCTTCTCGTTTTATTTTGGCCTTAGGTTGTTGTTAGATACAGCAATGTCGATCAGTGTAGTTCGCCTAGAAATTTTATCTATTAGTATAATGTCTGGCCTATTATGAGCTACTGTTTGATCTGTCAGAACCGTTCGGTCCCAATATAACTTGAACTGGTTGTTCTCAAGAATATGCTCCGGATTGTACTTGTAATAAGGCACTTTTTCTAGCTGTAATAGGTTTAACTTTTCTGCTGACTCTTAGTGGAGTATCTTAGTGGCTGAGTCGTGTCTTTCCTTATACTCGGTTGCGGCAAACGCTTGGCATCCTCCAGTTATGTGCTGAATTGTCTCCGATGTTCGACAGCCATATCTGCATTGGTCATTTTCTATGGAGGGATCTCTAATGATGAACTTTCGATAGTTCTTCGTCGGAATAACCTGATCTTGGATAGCTAACAAGAAGCCCTCCGTTTGCGGAAACATCTGTCCTGAAATCAACCAGTAGTTAGACGCTGAGTTGTCGACATTTTCCTGATTGACCTCATTTGGATGCCGTCCATGAAGTGGCTTCTGAAGCCAGGTTTGTAACTTTTCTTGGTCTGTTTGGTGGTGAGAAGTAATATCTTGTTCCTTCAACTGTAGCAGCGTTGAAACACCTGCCTCGCATATTGCTCGATGTCGTGTGGAAGAGTCCGCTAACCTGTGGAAATATGAACGTAAGTTTATTATTTGTTGGTCGAGCTGCTTACCAATATCCACCAATCTTCTTCCTCCTTAGTGTCTTGGAAGCATTGTACGTTCAATAACACTCCGAGTGTGATGTTTTTATGCTTTTGTTAAGAGTATCCTTATTTTTCTTTGCAGGTTTTGGATATCCGTGCTGCTCCACTTTACAATTCCAAAAGAGTAGCTCAGCGCAGAGCAAGCATAGGTGTTGAGCGCCTTAAACAAATTTCTACTATTTAAATTAGTTCGTAATACCCGCCTTACCCTCCTGACAAATTCGGCTGTCAATTCGGCCTTCATAGTGCCATGGTCAATTCTTTTAGCCTGTTTCATACCTAGATATTTGTATATTTGGTCTGTTTCCATCGCAGCTATAGTTTCACCGTTTTGTATTTCAAAAGCCCCCGATTGTATCTTCCCTTTAACGATGTTCAAAATACGGCACTTGTCAAGTCCAAATTGCATTCCGATATCCCCGGAGAACTCCTCTACAATTTTAAGCATTTGTTCCAGCTGGTTTCTGGTAGCAGCCACCAGTTTAAGATCATCCATGTATAGAAGATGATTCACTCTGACTACCTCTTCGTTGTTATTTTTAACACTAAAGCCGTATCTGGTTGAGTTCAAACTGCGTGATATTGGGTTCATTGCAAGGCAAAACCACAATGGGTTAAGTGAATCGCCCTGAAATATTCCCTTCCGTATCGTATTCGTATTAATATATTATTATTTACATATTAATATATTATTATTAATATATTAATACAGAATACCCTCGTTCACGTCATCGAAAGCTTCCCTAAATGACATCTATGAGTATGCATTAAATGAGAACTGTAATAGTATATAGCTTTGGCGTACTCCTCTTTTTACAAAGAATTCTTGTGAGTTTTCGTTCTCCACTTGAACGGTCGCTGTTTGGTACATGTAATTACGTGCAAGTCCTTCACGTCAATTTCGGATTTCTAAAGGTTCTGTATGAGTTTTTGGTGTCATTCTTTGTCAAAGACTTTTTCAAATTCATTTCTGAAGCTAAACTGAACGTCGCTAATATTTTGTTCCAGGGTTCTGTAAATGTGAGTATGTACTATATCAAGGAATATTTTTAAGGCGTGGCTCATTAAGCTGTCGTCTGTCCATCGAGTGGCATTTCTCTTTTTCGACAGTGGTATAAAAATCGACCTCAGCCAGTCCGTCGGCAAAATATTACTTTTGTAAATTTTATTCATTAACATGATAAGAAGGTTAAGTTGGCTTCTATGAGTTTCAGTATTGCCTTCTGTAGACGGTCTGATCCAGACGCTTTACTGTTTTCAATCTTCCTATTGCTTTTCTAACTTCACTCGTTGTTATTTATGGTCCTGAAAATCCCTGGTCACTAAAATTTATTAATAAATCATCGTTGAAAAGCTCTTCCATGTATTCTCCCCATTTTTCGAATCTTCTGTTGGTTTCAGTGATATAACAGTCATTCCTGTCAGTTATCATATTATTATTGTATGGTCTCTTAATGCTCGCTGTTATTTTAATTTTCTTATGTAAATTGTATATATCATTTTTTTCTTGTAAGCATTTTATCTCGATGCGTTTCCTCTGGAGCCGCATTTCTTTTGCCTTTTTGATGCTTTTTCTTCATTTTTATTTCGGTATTGTCTCCTGTCATACATTCTCTTTTCTGTTGATTTTTTTCTGGTTTTAGCTTATTCTTTACCGTAGTTGTGCAGATATTCTTTGTTACGTCTCATGTTTCTTCTATGCTTGTATCTTCGGTGATTCGTTCTCATATCCCTTCGTTAATTTTGTTGTTGATTATTTTTACTTCACTCTTCATATTTTCGTGCTTTAGTTTCTGTATATGTTTTTGATATTGAACAGTTTCATTATTATATTATATATATATATATATATATATATATATATATATATATATATATATATATATATATATTGAAATAATTTTAAAGTTTCACCTGAATATTTCCATCTTACATGCACCCTTAAATTAGCCAAATTCACAAGATAAGTTCCATGTAGATTTTTGACCTTAGCGACTAGTAGCTTTAGTTTGTCAAAAAGAAATAACCGGATTGTTTTGCACCACTCGATATTAGGCGAGCAGAGAATCCCTAAAATTATTCCGATTCCGAAAAATATGAGATCTGTTCGAACTCCTAATACTAATTACAAACAAAATGGCGGATTTTTGAAAAAAATGTTTAATATTTCACTTATCTTATTGAAAATTAAAAATAAATTGACAATTGTAATAGAATCGGAACCAAAAAATAGTATTCTTAGCAACACTAGGTAAATATACAATATCCTAGAAATTATAAGTGTTTATACTCAATGACTGTAGCTTTGACTTCTGACTGCAATAACCGTCGATTCGTTAAGCTACAGAAATATTGAATAAAGAGATAAATAACTAGTTAATCATTTTCATTAAATAACCTAGTTTTCTTAAAAATAAATACAGAAAATTAAAAAAATGTGTGCTCCAACAGGTAAGATTAACCACAACACACTACTCATGGCTCTGAGGTTTTTATTGATCTCATTTCAAGATTCCACATGTCGCATCATCACGGATAAATGTATAAACATATAAACGTGTAAAATAATGAAAGGGATTCGGTCGAGGGGATCCAGATCTAAAACCCCCAATGTTGCATCAGGTTTACTGAAACAGAGTAATACATGCATAAAAAATAATACAGACATACGCGTAGAACAACAGAACTCGTAAGTAAATTAATTACAATCAAGATTAATTATTTATTTATAAACTTAACATTATTTTCAAAAAATATCCTAGAAATTATAAATATTTTATATTAAATTATTATTAAAGTTTGCGGGATATGCAAATTTTTTAGAAAACAAAAGTTTCCAATTTGCTAATAGTGCTGAAAAATTTTGTATTCATGGTAACTATGAAGAAAATAAAATGTGTGGCAAAGAAAAACTCTAAAATTATTGGATTTAGTGGAAATCTAAGAAAATTACGTATTTTTAAAAAACTCGTTTATTTACACCCTATTTTGAAAACATAGAATACGATTCGAACTTGTTTTTTCACAGTTTTCCCTACTTTTTCTAAAAAGTGCAAAATAAACTAAATATTTGTTGCGACGTTGCGAGATTTTTGAAATTTGCTTAACTCAGTCAACATTTTTTAAATTGTTGTTTGTAAAAACAAACTTGAGCTGACCGAAATTAAGCTAGACATATTGATTAAAAATTGTTATTGTACAAAACAGAAATTTTACATAAATCATATTTATGGTACGGCAACAGCGCAAACTTTATATTTTTAGCAAATATAATCAGGGGTTTTGTTTTCAAACCTTCTTAATACTTTTTTTTTTAATTTTCTGGTTAAAAAAGTGCAAATTTATAAAATTTAATATAACATAGAGGTTTCTATAAACGAATAATCTGTGTTTGTAACAAAGTAATACCAATTTAGTTAAAAAAAAATTGAAACCAAAAGTAAAAGTGTTTTTCTGTGTTTTCTAGAAAAGGAAGATAAAATTCTGAAAATATCAACACAGAACTGTGTTCTGTTCCCTTCTAGAACTTCACTAAATCCAATAATTACCGAAAAATCTAACACGTTCCTGTAAAAATCACTAAAAAATTTGTACGTGCGTGTAATTTTGCTCATACTATTATTTTTTTTTCCAAAATTAAGCATTTCAGACAAATGTTTCAATAAACAGTTTCCCTTATTTTCAGCTAATGTACTATTCTTTGTTAAAATATTTTAAATATTTCTAATCACATTCTGTGCAAGCTGTGGTAACATAGTGTATACTTAAATGAATTCGCAACCTGATTGGCTGGAACCATTCCGAAAACGAACGCGTCCGACGCGTATACGATTCAGTATTAATCCGGAAATACAACCGTTCGTTCGTTTGGTTTTCTGTAGAAGTTTGCAGGCGTTTCGCCAAAATCTCATTTGGCATCTTCTGTGCTTGGTGGTTCAACGTGTAGCGTGCTTTATACGTGGTCGCAGATAGTAACGATTGGTTGGCGTTGACTCCGTCTCCCTCTCGAGCGCCACCGATGGTGTCAGTTTAAGCGGGGCATGCGTGTCGGTACAATGGTCCTGCTTAAAGAAAGTTTTCCAAGTAGAAGGACGATTAAGTGCATCGTCTCTCCTATTCGGAGTGCCGTTCTTTTCAATTTCGATGGATTCACGAATCAATCTTGCCTTGTAATGTTCTATATTAGCGATTTGTTGGCCGTGTCAATATCAATTTTGTGTGCTGTCTCATGCTGGTGTTGAAAAAGCGTCGATGTGGTCTGTTTGTTTCTTATATTGACTTTATGTTCTTCTAATCTCGCTGATATTCTTCTGTTGGTCTAGTCTATGTATGTTTTATTGCAGGTGACACATGCAATTTTATATAGTCCTTGATTTTCTAGATTGATTTTGTCTTTTGGATTTCTTAAAGAAGAGCCTATTGTTTTATGTCGTTTGTAGGCTGTAGATATATTGTGTTTCTGGAGTAATCTTCCGATTCTGTCTGTTGTGCCTTTGATGTAAGGAAGTATGGTGATTTGTCTATCCTCAGTATTCAGATATGTGTCCATGTGTGTTGGTTTTCGATATGCTGTGTGTCGTAGATCTCCATCCATCTCAAGATATGTAGTTGGATCCCTTGACACAGGTTTGCAAGCAGAATCTTTCAAGATATCTTTCATTTTTGCAATATATTCTTCGGTATCCATGACGATAGTTGTATTGCCTTTATCTGCTGGTAATATTATGATGTTGTCATTTTTGTTCAGATCTTTTAAGGCTGTAAATTCTGCTTTAGTCAGTTTCTCATTTGGAAGATTCGATGTTCTGAGAATTCTTGATATATTCTGTCGTATTTGCTCAGCCTCGTAGTTGTCTTTAGAAGAAAGAGTAGATTCGATTTGTGTGATTATTTCCTTTATAGGAATCATTTTCGGAGTTATTCCATAGTTGAAACCTTTACTTAAAACTATTTTTTAGTTTCAGTCAGTTGGTGTTTGGATATGGTGTACACTGTTCTGTTGTTGTTGGTTGTTGCTTGTTTGTTCTCTTGTTTGTGGTGGTGTTGGTGATGAAGAAAACAACAAAGACCAAAATCATACCCATAAAATTGGATGTTAAACAGAAACTGATACCACGGGAAAAATCAAGCAGGTGCCCAAGACTATACGGACTTCCAAAGATCCACAAACAAAATGTCCCTCTAAGACCCATCGATAGCGCTTACAACTCTGCCACTCAAATTGGAAAAATACCTTGCTAGCCTCATGAAATCACGTGTTGAGAATGCTGCTTCTTACGTTAAAAACTCGGAGCACTTCTTAACCATTCTTCACTCCGTAAGAATTGACATGGACAACATCATTGCAAGCTTCGATATAAAATCCCTGTATCCCAGCATACCGATGGATGAAGCACTGTCTTAAAAACGCACATTTTCTGTTTGATGGTCAGATGTACAGGCAGATAGATGGCGCTGCCATGGGCTCATCACTATCTCTAGCTGTGGCAAATCTATTCATGACCTATTTCGAAACGAAAGCTCTTGAAAAATTCCACCTCAAACCGAAACTCTGGTGTCGCTACGTTGATGATGTATTAGTAATATGGCCTCATGGCAAACAACAACTCAACTGCTTTCATGAGTCTCTTAATTTTATCCACAGAAACGTACAGTTTACTCTGGAACCTGAGGAAAATAATCAGCTTCTGTTTCTAGACGTCCTCGTAACCAAAACAATGGATAGAGATCTACGACACATAGTACATCGAAAACCAACACACCCGGATAGATATCTGAATTCTGATTCTCACCACCACCTCTCACAAATACAGGGCGTAGCCAATACCCTAATATCAATACCCCTTCGCCTAACTGATGACTAAGAAAAAGAAAAGAAACTGTCACACATAAAAAGAGCCCTCCAACAAAAGAGCGATAAGACACCAACAATAAATAAAGCAATGAAATTGCAACAAAACCCAACGCAAGAAACAAGGCCACCTGCCGAGGATAGACAAATCACCATACTTCCTTATATAAAAGGCACAATAGACAGAATCGGCAGATTACTTCGGAAACACAACATATCTACAACCTACAAACCACATAAAACAATAGGCTCTTTTTTAAGAAATCCAAACCACAAAATCAATCTAGAAAATCAAGGTGTATATAAAATTGCATGTGGCACCTGCATAAAACATACATAGGCCAGACCAACAGAAGAACATAAACTCAGTATAAGAAACAAACAGACAACATTGGCCCTTTTTCAACACCAGCATATATATATATATATATATATATATATATATATATATATATATATATATATATATATATATATATATAGGCATAACTTTGGAAAAGACGACTTTCTGTAATCGCTATAAAAATATAAGCATATTAGCATAAAAAATAAATTACGCCCAGTTTATATCAATAAAGAATTTAGTTGGTTGTCAGAGAGTTATGGGTTCCTCGTTAAAATGAACTCATTTCTGAAGCTCTTTGCTCGCCACTCTTTGCATAAATGAAGTTGCGCGTTACTCGCGCGACACTTAAATATTGTCATAATTTTTAGTCGTTACACATAGAGGTCTGAAACTTTTCACAAAACTTCTTCTTCTTCATGTAGCCAAAATGGAAATTTCGAAAATTTGTAACACACCTTTTTAATCTAAAAAAAAATCCGACATGAACTTTTTTTTTCAAAAATCCGCTATTTTGTTTGTAACTAGCATTAATAGTTCTAACAGGTCTCATTTTTTGAAATCACCCCATAGCATATTGTATCAAAATTTCAAATTGAAATATTCAAACCGAGCCAAGAAATGGCGTTAAAATATAATTAAATTTAAAGAATCAAAAATTTCGCATTCTTATTATTTTTTTATATGTTCCTCCAAGCCAAACTAAAAAATTCTTGCTAAACTTTATGCAAATTTTTACTACAAACATTTTGGTACTAAATTTGGTTGGTTGCCAAAAGATTATGGGTTCCTTGAAACCCAAAGCACTTTTTGGGTGTTGTTCGCTCGCCTATATTATTCTCAAGGATAAAATTCAAAATACCTAACCAGATGCTTCCTTTTTACGTGATCCCTTGGAGTGGAATATCTAGAAAAGGTCATTTTACATTTTCCACAACTCTCTATTCTTATTAAAGCAAAATAAATTTATGCACAAAAAAAATTAGTTCAATTTGTTGTCTACTACCTTCGATCAAGGAGTTATATATTAGAAAAATATATTAATATTACCAGTAGAGTTTATCGACCACACAAGATCTAGAAAATTAAGCAAAAAACAAAAACAAAAAATATCAATTTCAAAATATATGTGTTCTTTTAACTTAATATTATTATAACTTAACGTTAGCTATCATAATCTTTAATTTAACACAATAAATCGAGAATCGTGGATGTTACGCTGTCAGCAGGTCAGCAGTCAGATAAAATACATGAACTTTCAAAAAATGTAATTGATTAGCCCATGATTCTTTTATATTTTATTTAATTTTTCAAAATTACGTAATTCGATACTGTTCAGTAAAAATTATTTATATTCATTCCTTTCTGTTGTTTGCAATACTTGAAATTTTCCACAGAAAACAACAAAATATTGTTGACGACAATAGAAAAATGATAAATTAGTCGTATCAGGTGATCAGCATCATATTAGATATGAGGTAAAAGTACTGCTACGTCACATTACTTGAAAAACTACAATAAGATAAGAATACTGTTTTAAAAATAACATGTTTATCATATTTTATTAATCCCAAAAAAGTTTATTCATTGATTTTTATTTACACACACGTTGTGGTGAAAGCGATATATATTTTGTTGTCCGACTAAAGGTCTAAGTATGACGAAAATGTTATAAATTATTTATAAACTATTCTCATAATAATTGAATGTGAATATGTAATACATGTAGTTGTTTGTTTTCAATTAAAAATAGATCCACAGTACCAGTCAAGACAATTTAAATAAGAGTAAAAGTCAAAAAGAAGGTCCTAGATACTCCTGAATGAAAGGTTAAAACATCACCCGCCCTCCTCCAGACTTATATGTTACAATCTAGGCGCAATCATACAGTTCCTACAGATCAACTGCAAAATGCAGTTTGTCCAAATAGGTAGTTAAATATTTACTTACTTTATATAACTTTTTTGTTTGCTCTTTTATATATAAATTATCTGGAGTTATAAGGGTTTCTCTATGCAGGCCTGTGAATAGTGGTCGATACAGTTGATTAATATAGCAAGATCTGGTTAAAAGGCCCTCATACTGCAACCTAAAGACTTACTGTGTTGCTTATTATATATGTTCCATATGCTCTACTCAGGTTTAGAAGCTTGTTCAGAAATTTGTCCTGGGAGTAGTCTTCTGGATTCATTAATCTTTGAAGGTATTTCCAGGAGAATAAAGCTTTACATTCGAAGATATTATGCGAGGATGTTTTATCCTCTTTCTCCCATAGCCAATATGTTGGTTTTGACTGGTTA
The DNA here is from genome assembly GCA_034092305.1 of Diaprepes abbreviatus. Taxonomy (NCBI): domain Eukaryota; kingdom Metazoa; phylum Arthropoda; class Insecta; order Coleoptera; family Curculionidae; genus Diaprepes; species Diaprepes abbreviatus. The sequence goes on along the minus strand of JASJET010000260.1, from coordinate 3,632,419 downwards.
TTAGTCCTCTCATCGACCTTATCTTTTAGCTGTCTAGGCGAAGCTCATCACGTCTTATTTTACCGAAAGATTTTCGAAGCAATAGGTTGCTGTTCTTATGCCCCACAATGTGGTTTTAATGTTGTTGCCAGCCAGGAGATTCATTCACCAATAGCACTTTTAAGTGATATCTAATAAATAAGATAGGAGTCTGCTATTGCAAGTAGGTCTATTTTTTCATTGTCTAAGATATCTTCGTGTACTCTTACAAGACTATCTAGGCAAATAAGGTTTTGACGACAATCACAAACCTGTTTAGACTTATCAAATGACATGCGTGCGATTTTAGCTCCGCTTTACTGCCAGAGAGGATGAGGATAGCTACGTTCTTATAATCTCTGATATTAGTTGCTTGGAATATAATGGAATGTTTCCCCCAGTGTCTCACTTACTCTTTGGGGTTAGCGTCGTAAACCAGATGAATTTTATGACTGAACTGGTATTAGATTAGATTCTACATTCCAATCAGTCTGAATGGTATAGGGTCTATCAAAGTTGTAGGTTGTTGGTATCACTGCCCATTTCGATAATGAGCTTTATATCTTTAATAGTGGTGTGCTCAAAAGCGAGTTCAATTTATTCAATTTAAGCCTTGATTATTATATCAAAAGGGAGGATATTTATTAGGGTTTTTATCGATGCTATGGAAGTGTTTCTCACAACTCCCATAATACACAACAACCGATAGAGCTCCAAATATAAAATCAGGAAAAAACTGCGAACTTCAAGGTTGGGAAGTAAAGCATAAATTGAACCTGTAATAATTTAAAATATGCATCCTGTAAATTGGAATATAAAAATTTGAATATTGAAATTTGATTCTGAATCTGAAATTTAATACTGGCATTTAAAATTATAGAGGAAAATGATATAAGTAGCATATGATTTTGATTCCAAGTGACATAAATTTCATTTATTGTTTGAAACGACTAACAAATTATTAAAAAAAAAAGATAAAAGGATGAAAATGTTGAAGAAGAAATCAAACTTACGATTTATTTTGTTTCAGTTCTAAAACACCGTTCACTTGAAGTTAAAGAAATATTTCCAATAATCCAAATCACAAATATGAAAGCAGGAAGTTTTCGAAAAGTGTCTTTTACGCATGTAGTATTCATAAAATTCTAAGGATTTGAAAATTTAAGTGTTCTCAAGCATATGAAAGAAATAGTTCCGTCAAAGTATAGGGTTGTCCAATTTCCAACGCAAAATTTAATGACACCGGTTGATTATATTAATTAAACAGGCATATAAGCTAAGAAAAACTGCTCTATCATGATTATAGTGAAGTATATAATAATCCCATGCTCCAATAACTCCCAATTTACATCTAACTTGAATTAACCTAAGAACATATATTATTTTACGTAATGAATTTATATTAACATATAGCCTTTGTAAAAACTAGAAAGTAGCAACATGTCTTTTCTAGACTGTAAACCAAATTGACAAACAATAAGATGCCGAAACTTGTTGTTTTTCAGATAGAATGTTTGGGACCCTTCAAGTACCCTTTAATGGTCTTTGGCAGAGTTGGCAATAGTGAAGTAAGGCGCAAACTTCAGAGATAATTTGAATAATTGAATTTTAAGCTTAATAGATAACGAGAGCATTATTGTGAAGAGTAAGAAATATATTTACAAAAAACTCATTTCTCAACGCTAAGCTTCTGTTTTTAATTAAAAATCAAAATGGGATAACATGTTACCTGAGATATAACAACAACATGTTTTATATCATGTAAATTTGCAGTTTAAATGACGATATTGAAGTTTAATAATAAATAATAAAAGACCTTAAGAATCATTAATCTTGTTAGTATAGTGTATTTAAAATTATATGTTTTATACCACTAAATTTATTAAGAAAACAGTGGCTGCAGTTTCAACTTACAGAGTCATTTTCAAACTGAATTGCAAAGGTAGACTAAGTATGCAATACAGAAACATGAGAAAATTTAACAATAAATAAAAACTACCTGAGAAATTTCATTATTACAAAGGGGAGGTACTAAATTTTGGGAACTAATTATTATTTGGCGACAACAAATAATGGGAAAAACTCAAGTCCTGTCTGGTCATTAAGCAAATTTATATTTTTATTTCTACTATGTTTATATATTTCTAAAGATTCAAGAATATTTAACTTTTGACCCTTTGTTGAATAATGTAAAAATCAGGAAAACTGTGGCTGTGTTCTAAGCAATGGTTGGCAAAGCTCGAGTCTGTTTTTTGTAGTCAATATGATCGGTGGTGTTCTGAAAAGCGAGTTTTAAAGCTTCCACCACTTTGTCCAATGTACAAGCTATCACACTCTGAACATTTTAACTTATAAACTCCTGATTTATCAAATTTATTAATTTTATCTTTAGCACTGTAAAGGATAGTGGACAGATTGTGTTGAGATTTAAAGGCTACTTTTATGTTATGTTTGGAAAGAGTATTAGCTATGTTTTCTGATAGGGCACCACAGTATGACAAAGATATATAAGATGAACTATCTTTATCATTTTTTATTTTAGGATATATTGAATTAAAAGCTAGTTGTTTTTGGTTTTTAGTTATTAATTTCTTTATGGTTTGTTGCGAGAAATTGTTTGATACTGCAATCCTTTCAATGATATTTAGTTCCTCTTTAAGATCTTCTTCAGAGAGAGGCAAAGAGAATGCTCTATGTATCATTGAATTGTATGAAGCCATTTTGTGTTGTAAGGGGTGAAAAGAATCATTAGATATAGTATTACCTGTAAACGTTGGTTTTCTAAAAATTTTAAATTTACACTGATTATTGAGGTGAGATATGGTGAGATCAAGAAAATTTATTTTATGGTTATTTTCAGTTTCCAGAGTAAATTGAATTTTTGGATGGCAATTATTAAAGAATTGTAACAATTTTTGAAGCTGTCTAGTAGTGCCTTTAAAACATGCTAGAACATCATCTACATATCTGTACCAAAATTGAACATGGTTTTTGCTTAAAGCGGAATTAAGAATTTTGTTTTCTAAGTTTGACATGAAAATGTCTGCTAGGGGAGGGCTAAGACGAGAACCCATTGGTAGGCCTGAATTTTGTAAATAAAATTAGTTATTAAACTAGATTTCTGATAGGCAAAGTTCGAAAGAGGACAAGATTTCAGAAGTAACTATTGGATTTATATTTCGTTCCTGTAATATTTCTTGGATGAGTATAAAACATTCATCTCTTAAAATATTAGAAAACATGCTTTTTATGTCAAAAGAAACTAGTATGGAGTTATCTGGGATTTTTATGTTTTTTAGTTTTTGGACGAGATGTACTGAATTATTTAAACTGTGATTTGGTTTAAAGTTGCTTATTTGTTTGAAGAATGAATTTAGTTTCATACTGAGTTCTCTCGTGGGGCTATTTATGTATGAAACAACTGGGCGAATGGGATTTCCTGGTTTGTGATTTTTTATAAGGCCATAGAGTTTTGGTGCTTGTGGGTTCATATTGATTATTCTTTTTTTATCGAATTCTGAAAAGATGGTTTTTTATGTTTGACAGGGTTTATTTCAAATTTGTTTGAAAAACTTTTGTAGGATCGCTTTTAATTTCTGTAATTGGATTGAATAAATGCTTCTATTTTATTGACATATTCAACTTTTGGTAAAATAACTGTTGTATTTGATTTATCTGCTTTTGTTATTATTAGATCATTATCTTTTACTTTCTCTCTTATACTTTTTACTGTGTCTAAAGCTGTATTATTGGATTTTAAATTAGTGGATTTTATATGTTTTTTAATTGTTCCAGTAGTTAAGTCAATATTATTGGTGTGTTCTATTTTGTTTAGAGCTTGAGTACTTTCAGATATGATGGAATCGATAATATTTTTATTGTTTATGTGAGGTGTAAATTTAGGGCCTTTTGACATTAGATCTATTTCTTTACTATTAAAACCTACATTTGACAGATTTATGACTCTTTCACTAAAATTTTGATTGGACTGTGGTGTTTTGTTAGTTGTTTGGGAAAATTTACATGACTTTAAATGGTTAAGTTTTTTAGATTGAGTTTCAAATTTTTTGTGGATAATTATGCTAATTTTTGATCTAATATTATCGTCTAAAATATCGAATTCAATTGGGTGAAGTTTATAAGTCAATTCAGAATGTAATACCTTAATATAGTTTTGTAGAATAAATCTTCTGGAGAAATGGTGTTTGCATTCTTGTTTCATCCATATGGTTTGGGCTATCTTTATTGCGTAGTCGGAGGATGCTCATTTTCTTCTAATTTTAATATTCACGTACTTGGGAAAAACTTTGTGTCTGAGGCATTCCTGATTAAACCAGATGTTTTGGCTTGCTAGTCTGTATTTAAGACTTAGTCTGAAGAAAAGAGTGGCTTGGTTAGCTGTACTGGCTTCTTTTAAAAAGTTGATGCTGGTAGCCGTTACTATGTGGTAGTTAATCATCTTCGGGAAATGTTTAAAAGGAACTACTATGTTTTATACCACTAAATTTATTAAGAAAACAGTGACTGCAGTTTCAACTCACAGAGTCATTTTCAAGCTGAATTACAAAGATAGACTAAGTATTCAGTACAGAAACATGAGAAAATTTAACAATAAATAAAAACTACCTGAGATATTTCATTATTACAAAGGGGAGGTACTAAATTTTGGGAACTAATTATTATTAGGCGACAACAAAAAACGGGAAAAGCCCAAGTTCTGTCTGGTCATTAAGGAAATTTACATTTTTATTTCTACTATGTTTATATATTTCTAAAAATTCAAGAATATTTAACTTTTGGCCCCAGTTTTCCTGATTTGGGCAACACTGACATATTACATTATTCAACAAAGGGCCAAAAGTTAAATATTCTTGAATCTTTAGAAATATATAAACATAGTAGAAATAAAAATGTAAATTTGCTTAATGATCAAACAGAACTTGGGTTTTTCCCGTTATTTGTTGTCGCCAAATAATAATTAGTTCCCAAAATTTAGTACCTCCCCTTTGTAATAATGAAATATCTCAGGTAGTTTTTATTTATTGTTAAATTTTCTCATGTTTCTGTATTGAATACTTAGTCTACCTTTGCAATTCAGTTTGAAAATGACTCTGTGAGTTGAAACTGCAGTCACTATTTTCTTAATAAATTTAGTGGTATAAAACATGGTAGTTCCTTTTAAACATTTCCCGAAGATGATTAACTACCACATAGTAACCGCTACCAGCATTAACTTTTTAAAATTATATTTTCGGCACTCTTTCTGTGGTAGGCCCGTAATATCAATAAAAACCAATTCACTGATGTTATTCCCAACATTACCTATCTTCTCAGGTGTTTCCCATTACACACACATTTTTTTTTTAGTTTTTTATTGATTCTCCTTTCCGCCATTTAACCTGAAAATATAGTATTCCAGTCGTCATCCACCGTTGAAACGTATTCTTTGGAGAAGTTGAATCGTACTTTGATTTTTTTATCTTAGAGCCAAGGCTTTTTCCCGGTTCTCAAGTCATTTTTTATAATACATCGACGATCATTTCGGTACTTCCTACATTTTAAGAATAGTCTTCCAGCAAATTTTTGATATAGTGGTTATTTCTCTCTCTCTGGTAATAATTTTGGGAAATTTTTTTTGGGGAGATTTCTATTTTCATTTTTATATTGTTCCTATATGACTCCAGCCGTATTTTTGCTTAAACGGAGCATTTCTATTTCATATTCTTCAATAAGCATATTATTTTTCTTGTCAAAATATCACAAATATTTCTCTCCACTTCCCATTTTTTCAATCCAGCAAACAAAAGCAAATTCCGATGTTATAGCAATTCACGTTTCAAATTTTTGCTGTATAATTTTATTCTAATATGCATTTGGTCTCGAAATATTTATCAATGCTCTTTTTAAAATTCTATCCACTCAAAATCTGCGATAAATAATTAAAAAGCAAATAAAATCGTATATAAGGAAATGTAAAGTTTTGAGATTTAAGTTTTTCAAATAATTTAGAAAAATGAAGATTATTGTGTTGTTGAGTATTTTGGTGGCTTTTGCTGCAGGTAAAGACTTATAATATTTTTCCAAGGTTATGTTTGAAGTTATGTTTTATGATTCCTTTTCTAGTAACGAATGTTTTAAGTGCAAATTCTCCTTATATGAGATTTTAATTGTCAGTTTCACTACAACTTTTAATTGTTAAGTTAGATTGCAGTAATACATCATCCATGTTGCATCAAAATTTTTTATAACAATATAAGTTTCATTCTTAAGAATTTACGGAAAATTACATAATCCAAATGTGTTGTACACCTTGATTTACCTTTAAATATACTTTCTATCTTATTCCTCATATTTTTTTTGTCGTTGTTCCCATCTGTTTTTTTTTTCATTCCTTGGCATGAGATTAGTTAAAATATGTGTGTAAAAAAAATTGAAATATCTATTTTCCTAGAAAAATATGTTTATTTAAAAAAAAAATAGTTCTAATTTGAGGGGGAATTAATTTTAAAAGAAAGTTCCTGAAGATTTTTTATTCGTTTGGCTTGTCTCTTATAACTGTATAATGGGTAATCCCGTTTTAATATCCAACAAAAGACTGTAAGCATTCTTGGTGGCCATTTTCCTTGGTATCTTGTTTCCATCGCCATGATGCTCGTCGTTTACAGCACCTTTTTTTTCAAGGAAAAAGTGTAGATGGAATCACGAGAAAGAATCTTTAAAAATAAATTACATCCTAAGGCTTTGTAATTTTGTAGTAATTTTTTTCTTCCTTGTAGACTTTCTATTTCCGAAATAATTTTTTGCCACATCAACAAAAGGAAGCCATGCATTTTTTCTTCTGATTTTAATTTAGAAATAAAATTGGAATCCTTCATGATCTTCCTTATATTCGGACCAGTAAAAATTCCTTCTATTAAATTTTGTTTCACTCAGTCCAGGAAACAGATTTTAAATACAGAAAATCTTCTCCATTTCGATCCATGACTTTAACGAGGTTTTTCATGAGGCCTAATTTGATTGGCTGTATTTGGAGGTTTTCAGAAACATTCTTTTGTCCAGGAATGAAATTAGTCCTCAATGAACATTTCTTTTTTTTATGTAGTGTTAATTTCTAACTCTGCTATCCCACTCACACAAAAACAACAGAATTTCGTGTAGCATCCTTGCAACACATGCAATATTCCGACAACTTTAAAATTTGCACATATTTTCCAAGAATGATTGTTGTACTGAATTTTCTCGAGCAGATTTTTAAATTAGGGAATGTTTCTTTTATGTGGATGCCATATGCCAAAGGCACAGATGAAAGATCATTGCCATTACGCAGTATGACTGCTTTTAAACTTAACTTTGAAGAATTAATGAAGTCTTCATTCATATGATGAGTAGTTATAGCCTAAAATATTTATAAGCCTCTGCACATCACTGCTATATGTACGACCACTTTTTTTTTAATAAAGTCTACGAATTCAGCATCGCGTTGTCGAAACACTGAAACTTGGGTACTTAGATGAAGTAAATTCTATTGTTGGAACAAGTAATCTAAGAGTTTAGCTAGAGCTTTGGACAAATTTAGGTCTCTAACTAAATCATTTAGTTCACCTTGACGTATTAAATGTGGTCCATTTTTATTTACAGCAAATGCTTGTGCCTGAGAGGTCGTCTGTGTTGAAGATTCTGATTCGATATCACTTAATACGATGATCTCTGCAACTTTTTCCTTCATTGGTGGTTGGGGAGGTGGGCAGTCTTGAATATGAGGAAGCGGTTTGATTACTGACACCACATCAGGATATACAATTTTATCTCTTTTCTTATAAGTATATCCCTTCAGTTTCGTTAAACAGAAATAACAGTCAAATACATGATCTTTTTGTTCCCTCCATATTAGATGTTTGAAAAAGGACATTGATGGGCCAGTATCTTTAAACCATCCTCTAAAATAACGTACGCAAAAAAAATAACTTAACTAGGTACCAAAGGTATATTAATAGACTCAGGTCTTTTGAGACCAAAATACAACTCGTAAATGTTCTGTAGTAAACTGTTCACAAATGAAACAAAAGAGATCCAATGAATTTGAGCAATTTCGATTCATATTGTAAATTGAAATTAAAACTTATAAAAATTGAAAGCTTGAAAAAAGTATTAGAAATAGACCGCTGTTAACTGTAGTAGTCGTTGTAACAATATTAAACGTCAATAAACCAACAATATTGAATTGTAAATATACCGAGCTAAGGGTATATCGTGTATCTAAAAAATATCAGTTTTGTTTTTGTTAGTATGACCAAACAAGGAATTTTTTTTCTTTGTACCGTCAAAAATATGACAAATTTTAGGTTATCATTTATTTAGATATTTCGATGTAATAGAATGTTTCCACTATTTTTTTATTAATATATCAGAGATATCGAAAATATATAATTGGATTAATGGCAACAAGTCGTATTGTTCAGTGTTATTAAGCAAAACTATAGATTTTGGATTAATATAAATCGGCACTGAATAAGGGAAGCTCATACTCACCGTTTGCCAAAAATAAATGTTTAAGCAGAAATCCGTGGTAATCACATTGTGGAACTTAATTTCAGCAGGATGGTGCAGCTTTCCATTTTATAGCACCTGAAAGACAAGTTTTGGAAGACGTATTTCCTCAAAAATGGATCCTGATAATACAATATTAAATTTTTTGTATGGACTACTTAATATCCACAGTAAAATAACTACCTGAATACCTCAAAATTTTAGAAGTGTCCGAGCACATTCAACCTTATTTTATTGTATGAAAATGGTGATTCTTATTTTTAACATCTTCATTATTTTCATAAACAATTTTGTTTTAAGCTTTTTTTTACGCCTAACTCAATTTCAGTACTTTTTTTTTATTTTATATTCGCGGGTCTGTCCTAAAGCCGGATGCATTGCGGCCCGAGTAGGCCTATTGTGCTCACCCTAGACATTACAGCCACTCTGTCAACCTAGCCCCCTGGCTCAATCTGTACAGTCCTGCTAAGGAGTGAGTGAGTATTTCTCCCGGTTCCAGACTTACTGGCCAGAATGTTTGTTGTCTAAATCTCTCCAGTGACTCACAGTCACATATGATATGCCTCACCGTTTCCTCGGCTTGTCTACATAGTCTGCAGCCGAGGTTTCCGTTATATAGATCCATTCTGTTCAGATATACTTTGACGGCCATGTGTCTCGTCATTATACCCGTAATAGTCCTTAATTAGTTCCTACTCATTTGGAGTAATTTCCTTGCCAGTTTCGGGTCAGGATTCCCGTACTTAGATTTAAAATTTGTAAAATCTTTTAATTTTTTTAGCCGATGTATCCTACGAAGCAGCATACATACCTTTGGGTACAGAAAGAATCAAAAACTCCACTCTAGGTATAGTTGATGGAGACTCGGCTGCCAGAAATCAATTTCCTTACCAAATTTCCCTCCAAAGACGTCTAATTTTTAGCTTCAGTCACATCTGTGGAGGATCAATTATTTCTCCAAGGTAAGCATATTTTTTTATATAAAAGGTTATTTAATGTGAGTAAAATATTAACTCATGACTTTTTGGCTAAAATAGATTTTATTATCTGTTCCCATTGCCGTTGGTAAAAAATAATTGTTGCTGGAAAACAAGTTTATAGAATCGTGGAAAAGAGCTATGCCAAGGAGCATATAACTGGACCTAGGGCACAGCTTCCTAGGGAACTTTTCTCTTTAGGAAGGAAATAGTTATGAATTGTAGTGGGACTGTTGACAGGATATTGTCATTTGAGGGGTAATTTTCATAAGATTGATGTCGTAGATAACCCGATGTACAAATAGTGTCTGAAGGAGGATAAAACTGTTGACCATATCCTCGGAAAGTTCCCTGTACCCAACAGACTATGTCAAAGAAATTTCGAAGATACAATTCTGCTATAGGAAGCAGTTGGGCAAGGTTACTTGAATTCGCAAAGGCGAATGACCTGCAGCAGTGGTGAGATGTAAAAGGCCCAACGAGTCGTAGGCATCGATGACCACATTTTGTTCATTCATCCATTGATTCGTTCACTAGATTAAACTTTGATTGCACTTTTTAAAAAATAAACCATAATTTTAAAGATGAGCGATTTTTAAAATCGAAAGTGAAAGAATGCTATAAAATCCATTGAACAAAAGTCAATAAGCAAGATATTATTACATACGTCAGTAAATCAGTAGATTAAAATATTTAATTTAAAACAATTCAGTATTGTATACTAATTAAAAAATCCTTAGTTATCAAGAGAGAATTTTGATTTTGCTGATAATATGACGAAACAACTTTTTGTCTTATTCATTGTGAACCATCTATTGGTTATTTTTTTATCAAAAAATATTTTAGCAAAAACTGGAGTACAAATACTGGCTCTTGTGTTTGAAGCATATAACCTTCATTTTTAACAATAATCCGCCAGGTTTTTTTCTATTCAGTACTTTACCCACAGGCTTTATTAAAAGAAATAAAAAAAAATTTAAATAAGAAAATTTTTTCCATATTCTCTTACGTTTGTTTACAAGAACAGTGATGTATCGTAACGTTAAAAAAATCAGAACAATTTTAATTTTTTAAATGGAATATCCTATATATTCTCTGCTAGAATAAAAGCTCTTTTCATCCTGATTTCAAAAATATATAATAAGTCGGTGTTTGGACTAGCTGTTCTATAAATATTTAAGTTTAAATTATTAATGAACTTAAAAACATACCTATTATTTTAATTTTCATTGCGATGTTTTAATATCATTTGGAATACTTATTATATTGATATATTATATTGACTAATGCACGTTTTGATATAGGCTATTCGGAAGAAGAAAAACATCAGATAATTTGTCTTCTTATTCAAATAATAAAAATATATCCAGAATCAACATGAAGTAAGATACACTGTCAAAAAATTTAATGAAATGAAAAGTCTTAGGTGAAAAATCAGAACTGTAGTCAGAAATGAAGAAGATGATATAAATATACTGTATTCGTCACAGGGAGCTATGGTCGCTTAAAGGTGGCCCTATAACACGGGTTTTTATTTAATATCTTTGAAACTGATTGAAGCACCAATGTGTTTCCTAGTATTCGAACTAACATAAATAAATGTTCTTTTTTGATGTTCCGACAGGGGAGTGGTCTGTTTTATTTATTCCTATTTTTACATTTTTTAAAATTCTACCTAAAAATTATGATTATGCAAAACTATTTATATAAAGAAAATATTCTTGTAAAAAACCACTAAATTTAAACTTTATTTAAATCAATGCATAAACTCTGATTTATTTTATTTATATATAAATATCAGAATATGCTTATGATAAGTATAAATTTGAAGCAAAAAAACCTCAAGTAGCTTCATGAGTGAAACTGAAGAGAAAATGATGATTCGAAAGCACGATATAATTCACAGAACAAACGTTGGCTGTTTCATTTTGGAACAGCAAAAATAACAATTGTTAATGTGATTTTGTGGTTTCAATTGTTTAAATATTTTTTTCTCAAGTTAGTACCTAATACCTATGGAAAACCAACAATAATACCTCATTATTGCTGGATTCCATGTGCGTTGGTAGCGTTGCTCTATTGTTAATATGTTTTGGTGGAAATTTACTCCTTGCTCGTCACTAACCACACCCAACTTTTTGGGAAAAAATTTAAATGGGAGTGCTAGAAGTGTATTTTAAGAATCACTCGACAGCCCATTTTGCAGTAGCTTTTAAGTAGTTATTCTACAAGTTTTTCGTAGTTTCCTACTTTTTTCTTTCCTAAAAACTCAGAAGCAATTATTTTAAAACAATTTTACTCAGTTAATTCAACATCACTTAATTTTCGATCAAACTGTTGATCCCTTAGTATTTTTCTAAATTGTGGTCCAATAAATATTCCTTCCTTAACCTTAGCATCACTTACTTTAGAGAGAACTTGTTTAAGGTATTTATATATATATATATATATATATATATATATATATATATATATATATATATATATATATATATATATATATATATATATATTGATCTCTCGAAAGTCATTCTTTTACTTGGTAATGACTATGTGTTGCTCTACTGTCCCAAAGACAAAAAAAAGCAGCAATACTTCTTAAATCTACCCTGAAGCCGTAATAATATTCCTACGACTTTTAGATAACCGCATATTTGCCACTTAAACGCATCATAGCTTATTGCATTTAGAATAACTTACATGTTTTCGTATGTTTCCTTCATGTCAACAGCATGCGCAAGGGAAATAGAGGGTCTTTTGTTGCCATAATGGAGCAGAACTGCTTTTTAATGTATTTTAGAAGAATTTATAAATAAGCGCCATTCGTCCGGATCATGTGCAAATCCTAATTTTTCCATAAAACTATTTATATTAAGACAAACACACATTTTATCCTACAGGGTAAAAAACGAGGATAGCTCCTGGTTACGGTTCCTAAATATTGTAACTTTGGTTCCAGTGGTTACTAAATTCCATTGTTGTAATTTAGACCCTAATACTTCAGCATGCTCTTTGCCAAGTGTACATCCGAACTAGATCATTTAATTCAGGTTGTCGATTAAATAGGGTGCTTTTCCTTCAACGTCGGAAAAATAAGAATTGACTCTCATATGATAGATTATCGAGTTCTGCTTTATCGTCATACATTTCTAAATCTTCCTTCCATTTTGCCGGGGGTGCTGGAACTGATTAACCTTCTCCATGAAGAACCGGTTTTATTGCTGAGGGAACATCCAAATATTCAATTTTATGTTTGATTTTTCTTGAAAAGCCAGACCTTTTTGTTAAGCAAAAGTAACAATTATTAAAATGATTTGCTGGTTCTCGCCAAATCATTGGAACTGCAGAAGTCATAGAAGAGCGCTTGCAATTTAACCAGTTACTTAGATTTACTGCTCAGGTTTGGTAATATATGTGAGGAGCCTAGTCCCAACAAGACATCCAAAATACTTATGATAAGCTACTTTGGTCATTTTGTTCAATGTCCTTGTCTGCGATTTAGTTGTAAACTGACCACATATGCAGCAAAAACTATCTGCGGGATTAACACAGTCACGTTTCTGTACTTTATACATTTTTGTATTGTTGCGTACGTCGGTTCAGAGATGTGATACTACGTTTACAGGCGTCAACTAACTTTATTAAACACAAAGATAACACTAATACAAGGCTCTTACTATTGGCTTGTTCGAGAACTACGCTTCTCTAATACTGACCACTACGCGTGCTAAACTAATACTGATGATACGACTGCCGGCTAGCTGCTTTTATAGCCGATTCGTGCTTCTGGTCTTTTCTAGAAACATCGGATATAGAAGTTCGAAAAGCGACGGCGTACTTCTTGTATACAAGGGTCATCTTTAAGTAGATTCGGCTACAGGGCAGAGTGAAATTTGGAATTATATGGGTTTAAATGGGTACTCTCGATATTTGAAGCCCCAGGGTATTGAGACTTCGTGGTTGAATTGTCATTCGTAGACACTTGATGGTGTTGCCAGATTTTGCACAATTTTCCTAGCTTAATGAAAATGTAAATTTGGCAACGTCGCGCTCCGGTTTATTACAAATTACTTTCTAAAATAATGTACTTAAAATACTCATTCATTTTTGTTGACAAAGTCATAACTCAAAAATCTTAAATATTGGGAGGTTTTTACCATCATTTTCGCATTTAGAGACCAAAAATTAACCAAAGACTGATTTTTACATTACAGTCGCAAATTGATTGTAAAGTAGTGTAATTAAAATCTTTAATCTTTCCCTCGGAGCACTTAAGAAGCATTTTAAATTATTTGTTGACATGTAGGCAAAATATCAATGGGAGTAATGTTAAATATATTCTATAAATTTCTTTAAATGTTTCAGCTGGATTCTTAGTGCTGCCCACTGTACTTTTAACTTTGCTCCTGCCAACCTTAGAGTCGTAGCAGGTATTTTATTGTTGAGCGATTCAAACGTTCCTGGACAACAGATTGTAGGTGTTCAACAACTCATAAACCATCCTCTATATCCTGGGTAAGAGATAAAATAGAAATAATTTTTGTTAAATTATAATTTGCGAGAGATTTTTCTGTGTTCTAATTTTCTTTTTCTTAGTGGTAATCAGGTAGCACCCAATGATATCTCTTTAATTCGTTTGGCTTCTCCTCTTCAATATGCAGTTAACGTACAACCTATTGCTATACCACAAGCTGGTCACGTATCACGCGGTTGGGGTACTCTCTCTGGATGGGGAGTGTTGGAAAGCGATACTGCAACTCCAAATCACCTCCAATTTGCTTCCTTGCCAGTTGTGCCTGAGCAAGGTAAGTCGTGTTTGAGTTTTTGTATAACATTACAAAATTAACAAATATTAATCTTAAACCATATTAAGAAATATACAGGGTGTTCGGAAAATACGTGTAGAACGTTTCATAACAGTTTCTTGACTTTAAGATAGGCCGATTTAAGCTAGCTTAGTTATATCCGATACTTAACACTTAGAAGTGTTATAACAGTGACATGGCTTGTGATTTTTTATGTCATCAACGTTATGACAATCTAGATATCTTTATCGCATAATCGCATATATGTAGAAGCTTTTTACCTCTTGACAAATTTTCATTGGTTGAGCGGTTTTGCCAGGAAAAAAGTATTTTCAATTAAATGCATATACCAATTTGCTGTAATAATAAAACAATTTTTAAAATAAATGTTTGGAAGTATAAGAATGTATTTTAAAAACATTGAAAGAGCTAACTAAAAAGGAAAGATTAATTAAGAAAATTTGCAAAATGGTCGGTATTTTGCTGAATATACATATTTAACTCTGAAGAATGTGGTAGTCATCGTACTGGTACTTTATTGCCTCTTATCGATCCGTTGGGATATTGGTTGTATAAATATTACCAAACATCATCCAAAAAATAGAGTGGGGCACCATCATGCGTATACCATAGTTCTCGCCAAAGTAAAATATTAAAATTTCCCAAAAGAACTAAAAATGTGTTTTGCAAGAAAATTAGATACATATTTCCATCTATCCGGTCTGGACTTACAACAGAACCAATAAGGTAATGACATATGGATTTGTTGGTGACTCTGAATCTTGTACAGTACGTCATGTCAGTAAACAAAATTTTTCTACCAAAAGTTGGATCAGGAATTCTTTTATTTCGAATACATTCACAAAGTGATAGGCACTTGGGGGGATTAATCGGTAAAAGTTTTTGAATCTTTTGGACATGATATCGATGTAACGACCGTTCTTTTAAAATATAATTAATAATAGTTTTAGGAATATTCAAAGAAGGTTTTAAGCAGGGGGTACTAACACTTGGTTCTTCTTCAACTCTTTCACAAATGTTCGAATACGACCTCTTGAAATTTTTTTTAAAGCTGCCCGCTGCTCGAAAATGATGCTTAATTTTGGCAAATGATTGATGGTTTAATAATCGGCGGTTAGGAAATTTCCCCATGTAAATCCAAACACTTCGACGCTCATTTCCTTCACAAAACCCATACACAGGAGCATGTCAACCTTCTCGGTATGTCTGTGTATGTTTAATAATAAAATAGACCTAGAAATTTGGAATGTTCATAGTACTTTAGTCGAATTCTTAGAGAGTAATGGCAGTTTATCAATACGCAAATTATTAAAAGCAATAGCCACAAAGTTACTCGAAAAATTGTTGTTACAGGTATTTTTTATTATTACCGCGTATCCAATGAAAATTTTGCAAGAGGTAAAAAAGTTTATCTAGGTTATCATAACGTTGATGACATAAATAATCAGAAGCGGTGTTTACAAGTGACCTCACTTTTATAACACTTACACTACTTTATAGTTGGTCGCTGTACCACCAGAGAACGCCATATTATAGTGTTAGGCTACACACCAAAATCATTAAATTCAGTTAATACTTTTTCAATAAACTTGGGAAAAATCAACGAAGCAGTATCGAATATAACTTAATGGGCTTAAATTGACTTATTTTGACATTGTACATGTATTTTCCAAACATATTTAAAAACCGCTGTTAAGATTTAATTTATTTTCCAGAATGTAACAATGTTTTGACCATCCTTCTTAGAGGTCACCGAAATCCATTCGACACCGAGTTAAATCTTTGCTCTGGAACTGTGCGGGGTCACGAATCCGCTTGCAGTGGAGACAGTGGTGGTCCATATGTGAAAAATGGCAGGGTTATAGGAGTTGTTTCATGGGGACTTGTTCCATGTGGTGAAGCAGGAGGTCCTTCGGTATACGCTAAAACTTCTGCTTATACAAACTGGATTATCACCAATACTAATGGAGAAGTCAGACCTGAATAAAATTTTGAAATGTAAAGATCTTTTTAAATAAAACCCATTTTTAGGTAAATTTTGTTTTATTTAAAAAGTGACTTTAAAAAGAGGTGTTTCTATTTTCGAGGGTAACCGTTTATGTTTCGGTAAAAACAAACAAAATTAGATATTTGTTATTGAACCATTTTCAACTGTTTTTCAATATTTTCCACGATGATCAATACACTTTTTCATGTATTTGAACTAATCCGAACAGCCTTTCTGCTGTGCAGCAATTAAAGGCTTTCTAAATAAGGGAAACTAATTCTGAAGGGGTCCAAACCAACATCAAAAAGTTGGAATGAACTATGGTATTACCAATATCATTAATATATAAATTAAAATACAAATGAATGACATAATGACGAATTATGATATGATGAAAGTTTATGCGTAATTACGACCTCAAAGCGGTGAGAGAGTTGTTTTCATGCAACAGGGCTATATCTTGTTAACAGAAATGTATTTAAAGACCACAATTAGAAATGACCAGCGACAAAGAATACAACATCATCACATGGTACCAGAATCTGCAACTAAATCTTCTACTCCTACACTAGCGTAAATGAAAGCATTATGAATCATGCGGCATCTAATGAAAAAATTCATGTATTAAGAGACCAGAACAATACTCCACCTGTAGGCTCTGAAGAAAATATGGTTCCCGTAACGATATCTCCTTAGCCGTCAACTTCCACAGATTAAAACTTTATAACCATTCCAGTTAACCCCAATACCAGAAATAGCATCAAGAAAAACTAGTAACCCAAACAGAAAAGTTACCAAATCCACATTGCTGAGTTCATCCCCGTACAAACAAGAGCTGCAAGGCTCGTGAAAGAAGAAAAACAAAACATTTAACAAGGCTACAATAGATAAAGGTAAATAACAAAAAGGTAAGAAGACAAAGTCAAAAACGAAGGAGATACAAATATCTAGCTCGGAGGAAGAGAATGAACTTTGTACGAGGACAGATCCGATGAAAGTCCAAATACACCCAATGTTTCTGACACCAAGTGTTTATATTGCTACTTTCTGTATTCTATGGACAACAGTGGCGTATCAGGGATTCAATACCTAAGTGGTAAGCTATGAGCTCATGAAGAATACTCAGATGCGAAGTCTGACATTTTTTTCTGTGAATTTTCCTCCGCAAAATAACAGCCAGTTTATTGTTTGAATCGTTTGCTCGAGTAACCAATATGGCTCACACCATTTATGACCAATAAGGCCCTAGGCTATAATACCCTACCATGTTTAGATTTTAATAACTGTTCAAGTTTACGAACAACAATATTTTTAGTTATTCTTTGTCTTTATAGTACTTTAAGCTTCGAGTTACTGATAAGTTCAAAGACTGAATTAACCAATGAAGACTGATTCAATTAAACTACTTTAGATATGCAAATATTTGGGAATACTCTATTTTCTATAAGATTTTAGGAACAACCGATAATATACTTATAAGTCTGAAATTCGAAAAAAAAATGTGCATTATTTAATTTCTTACATTGCTTCAAGTAGAGCTTCCTTCCAACATGGGGTAAAATAACTTCGCTCCAAACAAAGATTTATTATATGGGTAATTTGTGCCAAAAGAGTTGTAAAACAATATTTAATATAGAAAATATTTAATTCATCGACGCGACTGGCTTTAGATTTGATATAGCTTGTAATGCTACCAACTTTTTATTGAAATAATAGAAATTATTATGGTACTGAACAGTATTATTAGAATTTCCTGTAGTATGAAGATAAAAATTATATATATATATATATATATATATATATATATATATATATATATATATATATATATATATATAAAGTAAAATGCGAACAGTGAATGCAAACTTCACTCCATCATATTCTTTCCATGTTAGAGGTTGCACAGTTTGAATAAATTGCTAAAAAACACAATTTATCCTGTTCAACCACCACCGATATGGTGGCCTACCTGTACCACCACACCGAGAAGAAAGTTATAAAACTTACCCCCTCCGCTACAGTGATACGGCAGAGGTACATGTTTCGTCTCTCACTAGACTCATCAGGGTACCGACATGCACCTGTCTGTGCAAAGGACAGATCGGAAGGCAGCATGCATCACTGAACGCGGCTTCGCCGACCTCCCGCCGGATGGCGTATATATGTTTATGAGGCTTTCACGGATTCCTCTGTGTGAGATGCGGTGAGGTCGGCGAAGCCGCGTTCAGTGATGCATGTTTCCTTCCGATCTGTCCTTTGCACAGACAGGTGCATGTCGGTGCACCACTGCTATTGTATCTCACACGGGAGGAATCCGTGAGAGCCGCATAAGCATATATATATATATATATATATATATATATATATATATATATATATATATATTTGTATCATTTTGATTATTTAATTTAAGGGATTATGAATTCTTTTATTAGATTTTACTTTTATATTACGCAGGACCTTCCACGTTTTTTTTATTGCCTTCTTAACAGGTTGTACTTATAAAAACTTTTTCTCTTCGAATAGAAGCCGAAACAAAATTTCTACGTTCTTTGTATCGTTTTCAATCGTCTTGTAATTTGGAATGACGAAATTTTGAAAATGCTCTGTCTCTTTCTATAATCATTAATTTAATAACATCAGTCAGCCAAGGGGCTCTTGGTTTAGTGATTCCGATTGTACGGATAGGAGTATAAACTTCAAAAGTCGATTAATTGCAGTAACTAAAAACTCTGTGTTATTGCCAGTCCTAACTGTTGAAAAAATTAATTAGGCTAAAATTTATTATCTGTATAAACTTTATTGCAACCCTTTATATTTAATATGCAATAAACCAAGCGATGGTCATAAAAATCAATATTATGACAACCACATTTACTTATCATTTCGTTAGATGAAGCCAAGTGAGTGGAACCATGATATTAGAAGGTTATTTAAATTTAATAAATTGACGTTCATATCACCTACAACGGTAACAAAATAGGCTGTAGGGGAAATAAAATATTTGCTGGATACAAGCGTTTAAGTTCAGGTTTAGCGCTCTATAAACTCTGCCCAAAATAATTGTGCAAGATCCCAGACAGCACCTCTGTGTGCTGTACATCTATCCTTTCTAAATATTGGAAATTGTTAATCTAACATATATTAGAGTTAGTTTCAGGAGAAAGTAAGGTCTCACTCGTATAAATAATGTCCTGTTTAATATCATTTAAATGAGGAATCAATGATACAATATTCAAATGTGCCACCTTCATGTTTTTTAAACGTTAAATAAATTTAAGAACACGGAACATAATATAGAAAAGCTAAAGGATTGAAGGCATGTTAGTCATATTAATCGAAAATATGCTTTAATAATTATATGTAAGAAGAAAAAAGTAAGAAGAGAAAATAAGTCACAATTCATCTGTCAGCCCAAGATTTTCAGTTATTAATATGCATTTTATATTTTATGATATAATAAAAACGTATTGGCTACGATCAGACAGAACCGAAGAATTAAAGCCCAAAGCCAAAACGTTAAGTAAGTTCAACTTTAAACTTTTATTTTTAGTATGTTTACATTTGGATAAATGATCATAATGGCGTTGTTAGGTGCCAAGATAAGTCAGCCATTTTAAAGTGTGCCATTTTAAACGGTATACGTTCTCAGAATAGTTAACGTACGAACGTTATTTGTGTTCTTTACAGTAATAAAATTTCATTAAAAATTTGAATTCATTCATGAACATTTTCGTTCGAATATTTTTGACAACATTCAACATGGTTTATCTCAACAAGGGTATATCGATGAACCTAATTTGGATATGACAATGAAAAATCTACAAAAAAAAACGTGCGTATCGCTGGTTTAATGAATACAGTATTGTCCGTCATTCACTCACGAATGAATCATGTCGAAGGTTGTCCAAAATCGGTTGTAGTGCAAGAAGATATAGATGCTGTGCATTAACTGATAATGCAAGATCTTTTTATAACGTTCCTTGAGGTTGGGGCATCCTTGGACATTATCAATAGCAGCGCATATAATATATTGCATGAAAATTTGGCCGTGAAGAAGCTAAGTTCGCGTTGGATCTCTCATAATTTGTCAGTTGCTTAAAAAAAAGGCTCATGTAAATTGGTGCATGGAAGTTCTCAAAGAATACGATCCCGATGTTTCAAAAAACACAGATAACATATATAAGATCTATGTGTAACAGCCTAAAAGTAAACAACAGTGGACAGTATGGGTGTTACGTGATGAATCAAAACTAACAAAAACGGTTCGTGCATGAAGCAAATGATCGCCTGCTTTTCAGAAAAACTGGCCATGTTACAACCTTGCCTTTAGATAATCATAGAACGTCAATTTTTAATAGTACACAATTGCAGGGAGTTTTGAATGATTTAAGGAAAACAAAAGTGAGTACGACTGAATAAATTAATGAAGCAAAAAGTGGTGATATTAGATTATTATTACAGCTGCAGATCATTCGAGGCGGATCGCCCTTGCGAATCCAAGTAGCCTCGTTAGTTGAACTTGCCTAACTGCGTCCGGCAACAAAATTGTATCTTCAAAATATCTCTGTCTCAGTCCTTTGAGTGCTGTGCACTTTTTGAGTACATGATCAATAGTTTCATCCTTTTACAAACGCTATCTGCACGTCGGGTTGTCTTCGACATCGATCTATATGGCCCTTCAGGTGACAATGTCCTGTCAATAATCCCACCAGAATTCGCAGTTCTTTCCTTCCTAAGGAGAGAAACTCCTTAGTATGCCGTGCGCTAGGTCTAGTTATATGTTCCTTAGCACACCTCATTTCAGGAGCTCCCATCCACCCAGCGTCTCTCTCTCTCTCTCTCTCTCTCGGTTGAGAGGTTGGGTTTCCAAAGTGACGTCATGTAATCTGTTTGCATAAAGAGTGATGGACACCTGTCCACCGCGCTTTCCCTGAGTAGCCGCCCATTCCAATTCCAAGATGTCCTAAGCAACTGAGACAGTCTTCAGGGCCTCGTTCTCTATGTATAAGTGAAGAAGAGGCAGGGTCACCAGGACTTCAAGAGCCCTAATGGGAACAGTCGTCATCGCACTCAATATTTACACACAAGCTATTCTTTGAATTTTATCAAGTTGAAGGCTGTGTTTGCGCTTTGTTGCACTACGCCAAACAATAGCGGTATACGTTATCATGAGGCAGATCACCATAGTGTATATCAAAAATAGTACTATAGGTGTCAGAACCCATGTGTACCCAAAGGCTCGTGTACAAGCCCAGAAAGCACATATGGCCTTTTTGGTTCGAGCCTTAATATGATTATTCCAGCTCAGTCCTGAGTCCAGAATTACTTCCAGGTATTTAACTGTCCCCCTGTAATGAAGAGTCCTTCCTGCTAATGTTATTGTGAGAAGTCTCCCCATTTTCCTCCTTTTTGTAAAGAGTACCATCTCGGCTTTGTCCGGGTTTATCCCTTCCCTGTGGCACCATCGTTTCACGATCCAGAGGGCCCGCATCATTGGTCCCTCTAGGTCCCGGATATCGTGATTAGGGCACAAAATGACTAGGTCATCGGTATACGCCTGTGTATACAAACCAGCAACATTCAGTTGACTCAGCGGACTATCCACCACAAGGCTCTAGAATAAAGGCGATAAAACTCCTCCCTCTGGATAACTCGTACTTGACAGTGCTTTAAGAGTTACATTGTTAAGCTTAGCATATATTATTCCAGGAGTTAACATTGCTCTGATCCATGCGACTACTGTCGGATCAAAACCTCGTCGTTGTAGAGTAATACATATCGAATCGTGAGACGTGTTGTCGAATGCCCTTCGATATCGATAAAGATACCTAAGTCCTATCGTCCACCCCACAGCGCGTTTTCGACTTTTGTGACGAGTCGACGGGTATGACTAATGATTCTCCATCATGACAATGCGAGCTCATATATCGGTTCAAAATAAATTGTTTCTTGAGCACTCAAAACGTAGAGTTGATAGGTAATCCACCGTGCAGCCCTGATTTGGCACCTAATGATTTCCTTTTGTTTCCGTATAAGAAGAACAAGCTGCGTCGTCAATGATTTTCTACGGAAGGAGAAGCGTTCAAGAACCATCTTTTGGGAATATTTAAACTGGCAAAAATGCTTTTCGGTTGATTCAAACACATGCAAAAGTATTATAACAACCATCGAGTTGAATATTATGGAAAATAAAAAAATCATTTTCATTGATAAATATTTGTTTTTCTTTATTATTCTCGAAATATAAACTGCTAATTTCGTACAACACAGCTAGATTATTTCCATTTCAAAATGACCTAGAATTACGTATTTTTTATCACTTTTCTTGTTCTTTAATATGAAATTATGTGATTGTTTATTAATAAAAATTTGAAAGAAATATTGTATCCTGGTCAAATGTCAAGTAACAAAGATTGATATTTTAGATTTTGTGAGACAAAATAAGTACTTGAGTAAACGACGTTAATCTATAAATATTTGACCGGACATGCCATCTTAAAATGATAGAAAATCAAACCTCTTATACATTAATTACAATAAATAATCAAAATAGATTTTGAAGATGGGTTTCTATATAAATGCAACATTTTGAGACACTACCTGTAGTTCGCCAGATACAGCAGCAACAATGAAGATAGTTTTAGTGTTGAGTGCTTTGGTGGCTATTGCCGCAGGTAAACATGGGCAATATTTTCATAATTGTTACAAAAATTGTTTCTTTTGTGAAGCTAGAAATATAATATAATATAAAAATTAGGTGCCCACTTTAAAAATTTATGCTTTTTTAAAATAGAACACCTTGTTTAATATTTGATATTTCGATTTAAATTTTTTTCAAGTTTTTCAAAGTTATGTAATTTGAGATTTGATTTCAATAATAAATATAAAATTTAATTTTTTTTTTTGCTAATTCGGACATCAATTCGCAATAGGTTATCAATATTGAATACATATTTTTTTAATAATAATACCTTTGGTACGAATGTTTTAAATCTGGAGGCCACAGGAGAAAAACATACAATATCACAAAGACAATGAACTGAGAAATTGCTAAATTAATCTTTTGCTCCTGGAAAAAAGGTACAGTAGAGCTTGAAATAAAAGAATAATATATTTATTTATAAAGAAAATACATTTGTTTTGGGTGTTTAGTACAAAAAATCTTTACTCTCTATACTTATTGTGTTAGCAAAAAAAACTGAACAAAGTCAGAAAATATAGGAAAAAAATATGGTATATCCATGAAATAGTTATTGTTGAAGTGTTGTTATGTTTTATCCGTGAAAAGTACTTCGTAGCTTTTGGTCTCATTATAGGATTGTTCTGGCAATAAAAATTCTGCGTCACCAACATTATGAGAGTCACTACGGGATTTTGACTTTTTTTAGGTGCCTTGAGAATAGATGATTTCCAAAAAAATTGATCTTGGATGATCCTTTTCACCCTTTATTTCTCTTATGGGTCAAGATAATAAAAGAACACACCTTCTTATAAATTGGTGACAGAAAGGTTGTCCATTTTCTGTGAAGTGATTGGTCAACTTCAATCACATGAAAGGGGTATGGCTTCTGCCGAGCATCACGAATCACTTTTACCCAGTCATCAGGTATTTTACAATGTGATTTCTGGTTAATGCAATCCATATTTCTATCATATTCTAGATATGAGTTTCCGCGAATGGAAAATATGATTTTAATCGCATTCAATCGTTTTTAAATGAATATAAAACGAAACACAGTGTAATTCTTATTCTGCCTACCGCAGAAATCACAGAATATCACCAGTTTTCGAGTATTTTTATGAAGCATATTGAATATATAGTGATAGAGGAAAGAATACACTTCATTAGATCCTTTGTTTGCTATTCTTTCTGGGTAGCAGAAGAAATATGATTTGGATGTAGATAGTTCGTAAATGTTAAAAAGATTTAAGATTAATTGTCTAATAATAAACGTCATGGGTGGTAATATTCGGCATACTTAAATTTTTTTGAAAATTCATCGCAACAGCTTCTCTTCGAGAGGCTGACTGGCATTCACTCCTAGTTTCTCTTTTTCCTTTATAGAAAACATTAGTCTTCATTTTATGTAACGTATTCTTATTTTCTAATTTTTTTATTTATTTTTCCATGTCATCTTTTCGAGCTCAGACGCATTCTTCAGATTTACTTTGAGAGCCTTTGCCTTAGCCAGAAATTCAACACAAGTACTACATATATCACTTCTTGGATATCCAAATTCTATGTTAAAATGATTTACGAATATAGATCGATATGTTTCGTAGGTTAGTTGATATTTGTCTTCGAACATATCATACATTTTCTTGACATTTATCTCTTTTGGTAGATAAATTTTTGAACTGTCATGTAAGGTGCAATGGCTTTTTTTCACGAAATGACCTTATGTGATCGATGACCTCAGATTTAAGTGACTCAGGTTTTTAGGACGATTGCTGTGTTTTCTGCGCATGTCGTCGCGTGTTGGGCTTACCAGATGTGAGTAACGATTTTTTTATTGTACAGTGAAAATTATACCAGATTTTCAAGCCAAACGGCTTCGCACTCCCTCCAGGGATTATTCACCAATACCAGGTATACAAAGACACCAAAAGTATGAAGCTCTGTGGGGACCCTTTCCACGCTATCGGGTCCTAGGTGGCGTGGTCTTCTGCACTTCCTACAAACTTTCAGACGGTTCGCGCGGTTGCAAGGAGAACCGCTTTCTGAATCGATTTATACAGATGCTCACTAAGGCCCAGTCCCTTGATGTTCTGCAGGAGGTTCTTTGATATCACTCCAGTTGTTGACAGTATTACAGGAATCGTGTGGACGCTGTTCATTGACCACTGTTTTGACCTTAGGTTGTTGTTGTACGGTACAGCGATGTCGATTAGTGTAGTTCGCCTGGAAATTTTATCTGTTAGTATAATGTCTGGCCTGTTATGAGCAACTGTTTGATCTGTTAGGACCGTTCGATCCCAGTATAACTTGAACTCGTTGCTTTCAAGAATAGGCTCTGGATTATATTTGTAGTAAGGCACTTTTCCTTCCTGCAATAGTTTTAACTTATCTGCTAACTCTTGGTGGAGTATCTTAGCGGCTGAATCGTGTCTTTCCTTATACTCGGTTGTGGCAAACGTTTGGCATCCTCCAGTTATGCGCTGGATCATCTCTGATGTTCCACTGCCATATCTATATTGGTAATTTTCTATTGAGGGACCTCTGACAATGAATTTCCGATAGTTCTTCGTCGGAATAACCTGGTCTTGGATAGCTATCAAGAAGCCCTCCGTTTCCGAAAACATCTGTCCTGAAATGAACCAGTAGTTTGACGCTAAGTTGTCGACATTGTCCTGGTTGACCTCACCCAGATGCCGTCCATGAAGTGGCTTCTGTAGCCAGGTTGTAACTTCTCTTGGTCTGTTCGGTGGTGAGAAGCAATATCCCGTTCCCTCAGCTGTAGCGGCGTTGAAT
The DNA here is from genome assembly GCA_034092305.1 of Diaprepes abbreviatus. Lineage (NCBI taxonomy): Eukaryota > Metazoa > Arthropoda > Insecta > Coleoptera > Curculionidae > Diaprepes > Diaprepes abbreviatus. The sequence goes on along the minus strand of JASJET010000260.1, from coordinate 3,606,589 downwards.
CGTCTGCCTCGCATATTACTCGATGTAGTGTGGAAGAGTCCGCTAACCTAGGGAAATAAGAACGTAAGTTTATTATTTGTTGATCGAGCTGCTTACCAATATCGACCAATCTCTTCCTCCTTGGTGTCTTGGAAGCATTGTACGTTCAATAGCACTCCGAGGATGGTGTTTGTGTGCTTTTGTTAGAAGTGTTCTTATTTTTCTTTGCAGGCCTTCGATGTCCGTCCTGCTCCATTTTACTATTCCAAAAGAGTAGCTAAGCGCACAGCATGCGTACGTGTTGAGCGCCTTGAACAAATTTCTACTATTTAGACTAGTTCGTAACACCTGTCTTACCCTCTTGACAAATTCGGTTGTCAATTCGGCCTTCATAGTGCGATGGACATCTCGTTTAGCTTGTTTCATACCTAGGTATTTGTATGTTTGTTCTGCTTCCATCACAGCAATATTTTCACCGTTCTGCATCTCAAATGCTCCCGGTTATATCTTTCCTTTAACGATGTTCAAAATACGGCCCTTGTCACGTCCAAACTGCATTCCGATATCCCCGGAGAACTTCTCGACAATTGTGAGGATTTACTCCAGGTGGTTTTTGGTAGCAGCCATCAGTTTAAGATCATCCATGTAAAGAAGATGATTCAATTTTGCTACCTCTTCGTTGTCTTTTCTAATACGAAAGCCGTATCTGGTGGAGTTCAAACGACGTGACAGAGGATTCATTGCAAGGCAGAACCACAATGGGCTTAGTGAATCGCCCTGAAATATTCCTCTTCGTATTGGGATTGTATTAATTTCGATGGTATCGCTGGATGGAATTTGCAGTTGGATCCTAGTTCTCCAGGTTGACATGATGCGTTCTAAAAAGGAAATGAAATGATCATCGATCGATTCTCAATATAGTTTGAAGCCATTCATGTGGCACTGAGTCGAAGGCCTTCTTATAATCCACATAGGCAGCAAAGATGTTTCTTTGGTTGGTACAGGCCTGGTTACATATGACATAGTCAACAATCAATTGTTCCTTGCATCCCATTGCTCCCCTGGTGAATCCTTGTATATCTTATTTGCCTTGTTATCCTATGCATGCAATAAATGCCAAGGCACACACTGGCACATCATGCTACTGGGTTTCGTCTACAAGTCTCACTCTGTAGGCGTAATTTGTTGTATGCAACTTAGCTTCAAATTCTTCTATCCTAGGTCATCTTCTTTGAATTTCCAAAACACTTATTGGATCATATAAATAAAGGTTTTGGCTAGATGGCAATAGGCTGAAATGTTTCAGAATTCTAACCTTTTGTTTCTCATTAACAGCTTTAAAACACTTATACCTCTTGCAATAACAATTTGAACCAGTTTCATGACTTTGAAGTCTAATCTTCTTATTTACTTCCGACAATCAACCATAAAGTTCATATTTTTTGGTAGATTGCTCCAGATGAACCTTACCTTTTTCTTCTAATGACATTTTACAAAAATATGTATGTGGTTTAACCGAAATTATCCGCACAACATAACAGATGAACGAAATAACCTCAAACAACAAGATGTTATTATACCAAATGTTAAGCTGACATCATGGATAATGCTTATTTTTTTCCTGTACCACTTGGACATTGTTTTTTATTGCATTGTATCAACATTTTTCTATGAAGATTATTCCGTGACTGTTACTTATTACTGCAAAGTGTGTTTTGGCGTTCCGTTCTTCCATATTCGTATTACACAATGATTGCATTTTTTATCTGAAACGAAACAGTGTAAGATAAATAAATAATACCTCGTAGATCATATAAAATAAAACCATTCTACATTAGAAAAATTAATTCAAGTAAATATGAATTCCAACTACAAAAGAGAATTAAACGTACCACTAGTCCGAATTGACTAGATACCTCGCTCGGTAAGCGGGAAGGGAGTCACAGTGACTAGTTAATTGGCGCACAGTTAAATAACAGCAGGTATTTATTTAGGTGGTTAAAATAAGGATTCAAAGTGTTATTCAATAACAATTACCTACTAATAAATGTAAGAAATGTATGGATCAAACACAACCTCTTTTTAATTTTTCATAATTTTCAGCAGAAATAAATCCGAGTGAATAACTCAACAAAGAAGTTCAATACCTAATAATATCATTAAAATATATCAGAAGTAAAAACAAATACACATATTTACCTAATCAAATGAGAGAAAACGCACAATTGCGAATTCAGCTGGTACGACAATTTAGGAACACTGAGTTTTAGGGGAAGACGCTTCATGATCTTTCTCTAAAAATGTTATTAATTTTTTTAGCCGATGGATCCTACCAGGTAGCTTACACACCTATAGGATCAGGGATATCTGCAAATTCTACCCTCGGTATAGTTGATGGACAACCAGCTGCCCGAAACCAGTTTCCTTACCAAATTACCCTCCAAAGACGTCTAATCGTCGGCTTCAGTCATATGTGTGGAGGATCAATTATTTCTCCAATGTAAGTATAGAACTACAGGCACAGTTGCGCTTTAGCTAAGTCGAGCAAGCAATACATAGCAATCTTTACTTCAATCAAATCAGCGTTTTTGACATATTTTCGCACTGGAGATGATTAGAAGCTTCAAACTTCATTATCAGATGAACTCGACGAATTAGACTTTTCCTCCATATTTCACGCCAGTTTCATCGTTAGTTTTTGAGTTAATTAAAAATAAAGATTCGTTTCATATCATTTTAAATGCACATTAAATAATAGATTTCTCACAGATTTTCTTGTTTCAAACAATAATTTCCACTTGCTTATGTAAATTTCAGCGTGGAAAACAGTCACAATTTACGTAATTTTTTTTTATATAAAAAAGTTTGCAAAAACTGTATTTATTTTCATTGTCATGTTAATAGAACAGAATAAAATAGAATAGAACAGAAGAGAATTTATTTCAAAACAATTCGTCAGTACAAAGTTTGAAATACGTCAGAGATATATATACATGCAAAGTATAAATAAATTGTATTATTTCACTTGTAATATAAACCGTCCATTATCAAACTATACATTAAAACAAAAAATACACACATTACACAGAGTGTGTATGTACATAAACACTTTTATAAGAACAGTTTAGGCCTAAGTGCAAGCCTATATATACATGCATTGTACATTAATAAAAACACAATTAAAAAACAAGTTATTGATGTAGCTCTTAGTATTCATTTAAGTTATAGAGCTCGAAACTACAAAGGTAATTGAAGAGCCTGTCAACAAAGCGTTTTACATTCTGCAAATTCTTAATTTTTGGTATAAGAGAGTTCTATAGGACTATGTAATTATAGTAGGGGCTTTGCTCTGGTAGTGCAAGAGAGTGGACTGTTATGTTGAATGTATTTTTTCTTCTAGTATTATACAAATGATATTTTTCAAAGTCTATAAATTTGTCCTTGTATTTAAAAAAAAACATAATATATACATAGATATAGAGTGCAGTCGCTGACAATAAATTGTGGTTTTAAATTGTCCTCTACATGACATTTTATAATTTAATTTTAAAATAATACGAGGGGCTCTTTTCTGTATTTTAAACAACTTTTCAGAGGCAGGTGCTCCTCCCCAGAAGAATAAACTATATTGTATAATAGAATAGAAACTTGTGTAATACACCGCCTTTGAGGCAGTAAGGTTAAGATTCCGAAATATCACCCTCAAAGAGTAGCCGTCACTCGAAAGGCTGCTACAGAAAAAATGTATATGTATGGCCCATCTTAAATTAGAATCCAGCCACATTCCCAACATCTTACTGCTATCGCCTATATCGATCTCTGCATTATCTATTGTCACTGAGGATGGTAAAGTAACGTTTCTTTGAGATGTTTTTAAAATAACACATTGAGTTTTTTCAGTAGTTAAATGCAGATGATTACAAGAAAATAAGAATTTACGTTGTCTAAAATTGTTATCTATTTGGTTTAAAAGGTTTAGGACTGATTTATTTTTAAGAAGATTTGTGTCATCTGCATATTTAAAAGGAATATTACAGTAATCGGGGTTTATCGCAGGGAGATCATTTAAAAAAATTACAAAACAATGGTCCCAATGTACTGCCCTGAGGCACACCCATCTCTATCTCATTTGAATGAGAGTATATTATGCCCTTGTCTTCTCCCCTCAAAATAACCCTTTGCGATCTTTTAGTAAGATATCATTTTACCCAGTTCAAAGTGTTTCCCCTGACACGACATCTAGACAATTTTTTAAATAGCAGGGAGTGGTCCAGGCAGTCAAAGGTCTTAGGGAGGTCAAGGAATAGGCTCGCCGCCATTTCACCATCTTCAAGTGCCTCATACACCGCTGCCAGAATATCAAACATCACCGTCTCTGTCGATCTGTTTTTTACGAAGCCAGGTTGGAACTCTGCACAAAGGTTCATACGTGAAAAGTAGTGATATAAGCGATTATAGAAAGCTCTTTCAAAAAGTCCAGAAAATGATAAAAACAAACTTATTGGCTTATAGTTTGAACGTGTATTAATATCGCCCTTTTTAAATAGAGGGACTACTACAGCTTTTTTAAGTTCATCTGGATAATTTTAATAATAATTGTAAAGACAAATGCTATATGACAACAATAAAGTATTGCTTTAACGGGTTGCATAGTTGTCAGGTTTAATTTGTTTTTCATAATTATTTAAACTTTGGCACGCAACATGAGAATACTAAATAAATTTGAACTACTATGTGAACCGGTATCTTTTCAAATATTATTATATTCCTAAAGATAAAACTAATACACCAAACTCAACTTTTCGGTGTTTATTTGTTGCGTGACTGACGCACAATATACGACGCAACACAATAAAACCCTTCTATTGGGCTGAATAACTCATCTGAAGATATTCAATGCAATCTTTTTTAATTATTCTAGGGAACAATTGTTACTAATAAAGATAAAACACACTTTTGCTATTCTTATAAGCAAAACTATTTGTCATATTTAAAAGAATGTGCGTATATAGCGAATTTGGGTTTAGATATTGTTCAATAGGAATGCGAAAGGCAGAAATTGATCAAAATTATTTTCTTTCCATAAAAAAAACTTAGAAATTGGGAAAAATTTCTCGTTCATAAAAAATTTGTGTTAAAAAACCAAAAAATTCTTCTCAATTCTTAAATTTTGTTAAAAAAATTCTCTCAAATTGGGAAATTTCCCACGAATTGGTAACATTGTGTCTAGTGGCAAATGCAAAAGGTTAGTTAAGAATTGTTCTAGTTAGTTCAAAATTGTGTTGTTTTAGCTAGTTCCAGTTTGTGCTGGTAAGATCGTGGTTGTACTGGTTAGTTCAGAATTATTCTTGTTAGTTCAGATTAGTTATGGTTAGTTCTCGTTAATTTCAGTCAAGTTACTTCAGATGAATTTAGGGTTTCTTAATTTTTGTATTTGTTATTAATATAGGTGACTTTATTTTAATTTGGCAATATATTTGTAATTGTATTAGTCATCTGAAATTTCAGAAATCTAGCAACATTGCAAGATAACCTTCATTATGACAACAATAATTGGCGCTTTCATATCTATTTTAAGAACATTAAAAATTCTTTAATTTTTTTCCTCTTAATTTGTTCCTAAAAATATTTAGGTTTGGATAATATTACAAAAAATCCCAGAATAATGTGTGTATAGGGATATGGAATCTCTTTTGACACTGACTCGACGGTCATCAAAAGTTAATAGTAATTTTCACAAACCTAAGAATTTAACATTTGGTATAGAAATAAACAATGAAACATGCTTTAAAATAAATCCTAAATTTCTTTCATTTTATTTCAGTTGGATTCTTACTGCCGCTCATTGTACTTATGACTTTACCCCTGCTAATCTCAGGGTAGTAGCAGGTGTTTTGTTATTGAGCGATTCAAACATCCCTGGACAACAGATCAGAAATGTTCAACAAATTATCAACCATCCTCTTTACCCCGGGTAAGAAATTCAGTTCTTAACATTTCATTGTGTATTGAATCAATTTATTTTATCATATATTTATGTATTATTAATACTATAAAAATGTATATGTAACTTTTGCATCAATTTCTACTTTGATTGAGATGAAAATTAACCAAAAAAATAGTAGTCACGTGATTAGCATTATTTGTCAATTTTTTTTTTCAAAAATAATTCAAAAGTTTGGTTATGTCTCAAAATATCGAAAAAAATTATAGGAAAAAAGTTTTTCTAAATGCAATGTTTAGCCCCTATGCAAAATTTCAGATGTACAAGATAATTTAGATTTTTTGCCCATTTTTTGTAAATTGCACCACTGTTGTAAAATAAGATTCAACGCAACCTACATAAAACTTCTTAGTTTTGATAATATTTCATCCCAGACATATTTTGTTTAAAGTAGCGCCATATTAAGTGTGTGTTTTTCTACAAAATCCACATAGGGTTATTAAAATTTGCTCACATGTGATGCAAAGCTTATTTGTTTTCGACCCTGTATAAGGTAACTTTATAAAATAATTATTTTTGACAACGTAGTTTGTGTCTAAAAGTAATACGTAATTGAATTGTATTTAATTTAATATTCAAATACCAAAAATAGTTTGTTATCAATTAAAAAGGTGGAATTTTAAATGCGTTTAATTTTTATATGATGATTTTTTATTGGAAAATTTCAGTGTTCAATTAAACTATTTTCTTAATATTAATGTGAGTTACTTTTAGAAACAAACTATGTTTAAAAAATAGCAGAAATTAATACCAAAGTCAAATTTCGAATAAAGCTATTAATAAAAAAAATCTTATATTACGGACTTTACTGGCCATAAATAGATAAGTTTTTGTCCGTGTAATTTATAATAAAATAGAATAAAATCTTGGCTAAGCGGACGTGAAATTTGTCAATCCAGATAATTCTCGTGTTAATAAGTGCAGAGCATTCCAAAGTATGGAAAAACTCCGGGTCCGAAAGATGACGACAGAGCTGTTTCGTTCTAATATGGCACTTGTCAGGCCACCGCATTCGGTACAAACCATCATCCCGCCTTTGCATCCTATAAAACTGAATTTGAAATCAAAAACAGCAAACAAGACGACAAAGGCGACATCTCAATGGTTCATTTGATAACACAAGAACCACAAAAATTAACAAAGTTTGTAAAAACCGCCATATGGTGGCGCGACGGTGAATTAAAACAAATATGTAAAATCGAGTACACGAAACGCGCTACCCAAAGGATAGGGGTCGCATTATTCGGTACTAGGCAACCAGGGTTACCGCTAATATTAGCAGCAAAAGCCACGTGTCGCACCAAACTAAAGTATGGAAAAACTACGGGTCCGAAAGATGGCGACAGCGCTGTTTCGTCCTAATATGGGACTCGTCAGGCCACCGCATTCGGTACAAACTATCATCCCGCATTTGCATCCTATAAAACTGAATTTAAAATCAAAAACAAAAAAAAAACCACGACCGTACCCAAGGCGGTGGCCTGACGAGTCCTATATTAGGACGAAACAGCACTGTCGCCATCTTTCGGACCCGGAGTTTTTCCATACTTTGGAATGCTCTGCACTTTGTAACACGAGAATCATGTGTATTGACAAATTTCACGTTCGCATAGCAAAGATTTTATTCTATTTTATTATAAATTACACGGACAAAAACTTATCTATTTAGTTATTTACTTGTTTGGCTTTGAAACACGCTAAACGGTGCTCTTATGGGGGGACCATTTGGTGCGACACCTGGCTTTTGCTGCTAAAATTAGCGGTAAGCCTGGTTGTCTAGTACCCAATAATGTGACCCCTATCCTTTTGGTAGCGCGTTTCGTGTACTCGATTTTACATATTTCTGTTTTAATTCACCGTCGTGCCACCACATGGCGGTTTTTACAAACTTTGTTAATTTATGTGGTTCTTGTGTTATCAAGTGAACCACTGAGATGTCGCCTTTGTTGTCTTGTTTGCTGCTTTTGATTTTAAATTCAGTTTTATAAGATGCAAAGGCGGGATGATGGTTTGTACCGAATGCGGTGGCCTGACGAGTCCCATATTAGGACGAAACAGCGCTGTCGCCATCTTTCGGTCCCGGAGTTTTTCCATAATTTGGAATGCTCTGCACTTTTTAACACGAGAATCATGTGGATTGACAAATTTCACGTCCGCTTAGCCAAGATTTTATTCTATTTTATATATATATATATATATATATATATATATATATATATATATATATATATATATTCTTTTGGGCTCCTAAGCATATCAAGTTTTATCTTTTATCTAGAAATCTTCATAATCAAATAATGCTGTTTATATTTTTAAAGTTTATATTATCTTTCTCTGCTTAGTGGTGATGAGGTAGCACCCAACGACATCTCTTTGGTCCGTTTGGCTTCCTCACTTCAATATACAGTTAACGTACAACCTGTTCGTATTCCACAAGCGGGTCATGTATCACGTGGCTGGGGTACTCTCTCTGGATGGGGTCTATTACAAAGCGGTACATCCACTCCAAATCACCTCCAATTTGCCGATTTGCCGGTAGTACCTGAAATTGGTAAGTCATATTTCTTCATCATATTACTTTTATAGCACCAAAATTATTACTGTAGAAAACATCAAGTTTTATTCTTTAATCGAGAAAAGTGGTGGATCTGAATATATTTAGGTACTGACAATAGTATCTTTCATAAGTACAAAGTACTGAGGGTTGTCACTATCACAAAAGTGAAGAAGTAAAAACAAAGAAGTTAAATATCTAGAGGTGACCGGATACAAAGGGCTCAGCGCATCCAAATAAAACAATACAGATAGCGTGGCTAACTATTTAGATCTGTGACAGGAAATGTGAAAAATCTTGGGCAAAAGACCAAAGCAACCAAACTGGTTGTATATAATATTAATTAAAAGTCTTTATTAACAATACATATATTATTTAAATAAAATATATAAAGGTAGAGGGCATTATTCAGCTTATATGTTCTTATACAATCCCCTTCAAAAACTAGATAATTGAAAATTTAGTATATTAGCTCTTAAAAATTGTTAGATAATATTAGTTATAAAGAAATATATGTAGTAAAAATAAAATTGGCAACGGATGAAAATAAAAGTATGTAACAAAACAAATGCCATTATTCGATTTATGTTCTTACTCTTTTTTGATGTAAGTAAAATTTTATATGTGGTGGGGGACTTTATTGTAAGAAAAACGACACTAAAATCTCGGGAACAACAAATAAACCACGATGATGAGTTTTTCAGAGACGTGAATAAGTTTTTCATATGGCTAGTCAGGTTATAATCTTGTAAACTAACATTAATCATCGGTAAATGTTCTTTTAAATTTAATCAGCCGAATTGTTTAATTTTCTGAGCAACATGATCAAATTTTTGCAAATTAAAAAACTATAGTACAGTGAGATATGTTAGACATAATCAGCAATTGATGTAATTCTAATTTAATAGCCGTATCTAAAATATTCCTGTTATAATACAGCGTTCCAAACTTTATGATGAATGATTTTTAGATAAGCAAAATCACGTACTATTCAAAATGCAAATTACTGTTTATGATTAAATTGAAATTCTTACAAATCACGATGAATTTCAAAACTACATTGTTAAAATAAATATACTTTATCCTTTCCGAAAATAATAGCTTGAATATTACCTTCATTTATAACTAGCCGAGGTTTTTGAGAAATATCACTATTCTTTTTGTCTTTCAGATTGTAACAGTGCTTTAAGTCGTCTAGTTAGATCACATCCATTCAGTATAGCATTAAATCTCTGCTCAGGAACTGTAAGAGGACACGAATCTGCTTGCCGTGGTGACAGTGGTGGTCCATATGTCAAAGATGGCAGAGTTATCGGAGTTGTCTCATGGGGACTTGTTCCATGTGGTGAAGCAGGAGGTCCTTCGGTATACGCTAAAACTTCTGCCTACACAAACTGGATTATCACCAATACAAATGGAGAAGTAAGACCTGAATAGGCTTACTAGGTATTCATCGGGTCTGTAAAGAAGTGTAAATAAAATTATATTTTAATTTAGTTGGGTTTTATTTGTTTGTCTAAATATATTATCATCAGAATATACATTTAAATGATTAAGGTAAATTTTGATAAACGGGCTTTTTTGGTCATGTTTGCTAACATTTTTACATATTTCACAGACACATGCAAAATGAAAACATAGACTTGTAGAACGATACTTCATTTTTAAAAATTTTTCAAAAATTCAAATATATTCGTTCAATGAATAATATAAATCTACAGGACGTAGATATTAATAATACTACTGCATTCGAACAGCTTATTAAACTCAATGAAACCAAGGGTGCTGGACCAGACGATATCCCATCCCTCTTCATAAGAAACTGCAGTCCAACTTCGATTTTTACACTTAGTTATATTAATCGGATTTTTCTAAACCAAGGTGTATTTCCTAATATATGGATATCGACTGACTAAAATGTGGCTGACGGACTTGCATTGTCTTTATTTTTATTTATTTTTAAGACGTTTCGATTAGGTTGAATCTCTAATCGTTATCAAGTATCAGTTTATACTTGATAACAATTAGAGATACAACCTAATCGAAACGTCGTAAAAATATATAAAAATAAAGACAATGCAAGTCTGACAACCACATTTTAGTCAATTTTCAACATTGTCTACAACGTTCAATTAAACATAGGGATATCAGCTTATGTCACCGCAATTCACAACAATGGAGACAGAAATGACGTGAACAATTACCATCTGATATCTGGTCTGGACTGTATGGCGAAAGTCCTTGAATCTATAGTCGTTGACAAACTTATTTTTAATCGAAAAAATATTCTCCCTGACCGTCAACACTGTTTCTTTGTCTCATAGCTCCTATCAAACCATTTTATGTACTTATTCCCAGTATCTATCATCCGCATCGATTTGCATGCTCAAGTCGACTGCGTGTAAATTGATTTCAGAAAAGCCTTCGACTGAGTTGACCATAATATTCTCATCGGTAATCTAATATCATATGGTTTGGGAGGTCCCTTAATGTCATGGTCATCGAGTTACTTTCATAGTCGTACACAAATAGTTAGAATAAATAGTGTCCTTTACAAGGAGATCAGAATAACTTCGGAAATACCTCAGGGTGAACAGCTGGATCCAATTTTGTTTTTTGTTTGCATGAACGACCACACGGATATGTTTGAGGGTTCCCAATTTCTCCTCTATGCAGATGACCTGAAAATCTTCCGAAGAGTTAAAAGTAATGACCGCTTAATTTGACAATCTTAACCTAGTAAAATAATTCATTGGTGTAATGAAAACTGGATAGAGTTAAACATTTCTAAATGCAAAATCATTTCGTTTTTAGGAAAGAAAGTACCAACATCACATACTTATTTTATCTCAAACTCTCCAGTTCCTCGACTAAAGTAAATTAATGACTTAAGTCTAATTTTTGATTCAGAATTGATATTTAAAGATCGCATCAATTATGTTTTATCAAAATCTTTTAAAATAGCAGGATTCATAATGAGAAACTGCTGGGAGTTTTCAACATTGAAGCCCTGAAGCTCCTGTATTCTTCTCTTGTTCGAAGTCATTTGGAATATTGCTGCTTAGTCTGGTCACCATACCATAGAACTTACATAAAGCGATTGGAGCGGATATAGTCGAAATTTGCAAACTTTTTGTTGTATAAACTAAGAATTGATAAGAGTATTTTATCACATCAACAGCGGTTGTCAGTTCTGAACATGACCAGAATTTTTTTAAAATATACTCTTTGGGTTTAAGACACTTACAAATATTATAAACTGCTTTTATTTTAACTTTTATGTTCCCTTTAACACCGAGCTCAACGGTACAATTATAACGTTTAAACAAAAACTGATTTTATTCATGTCTGAAGATGTCTGACATTCAGAGATCCCATGATGGTTGTGACTCTAATGTTCTTGTGTCGTCAGATTGTATATTTGTAATTGAGAATATTTTTTTTACTGTTGTATTTGTAATAAATTAGTTTAAATTTTTAGTTTATTATTGTATTTTATTTTAATCTATAATGAGTTCTAGACAACATATGTACTATTTGGATTTCTGGATCTGTAATGTACTGTACTGTCATAAACAAAATCTTTTTACAAAATTAAAATCGGACCATCTATGACGCATCTAGGTGCGCTGAAAAATTTCAGATGACTGTACAAAAACTAATGAATCGACAGCGCCTGTTTTCTACACACATAAAGTACATATAAATTACTATTATTTCGCGAACGGTCAACTTTACAACTTGAAAAAAATGATAGAATTATGAATTTTTGGAAAAACATTTAATTTTCCGGTTTTTCTTATTTTTTTCCCGGTACTAATGTTCCGACTGAATCGATGGGAGGCTCAGTTGTTGATATTTTTATTCTTTACAATTTATTTCTTTACACCATTGATATTACTTCTTTACTTTTGATCTTATAAGTTAAAAGAAAAAAAAAACGCAATTTTTTGGCACTAATTGTTTATAACAAATTAATGGACCCTAGTAGAGAGTAGAAAACATAAAAAAATATCACTACGGTTTGTTTTTAGTGTGATGGCAACAGTATGCATCTTGGCAGTATTTTTGCCACGAAAAAATTTATTTTCATTGACTTCATATGCATATCTCTATCCTTGTCGTTGTTACAGAATTCCAGCCCAGGTGGGACCCCCCTTAAAACAATATATTCGTAAATACGCAAATAAGTCTTTATCAGACGGAAACTCGTAACAATCTTGCTATGTATTTTAGATGACAATCGACAATTTTAACGAATATTCGTTGATATTTATTTTTTTTTATATAAAAGAATCCACTTAAAATTCAAGTACAAAATTCCATAAATTCTTTGATAACTAGTAAAATAAAGATATGTGTCAGTATAAAACAGAATTTGAATTCTTTGAGGACTAGTCTTCACAACACCCAGTGATAATGAATATTGTTTTAGTTTTGAGTGCTTTATTGGCCATTGCCTTTGGTAAGATACAACGTTTTGTACCCTTTAAAAATATACTAGCCAAAAGATATTCATACAAGTGGCATGCAAATTCCTCTTCAGTGTGAATGAAGTACAAATAAAATCAAAGTGAGCAAAGTTCGAGCAGGGCCTTAAAAATAAAAAAATATATAATTTGTTAAAAAACTGTCTGAATATATGGCAAAAAAGCTTAGACTAAGAAATGCGTTTAAAACTTGAATTGAAATTGAAATTTTTTCTTCCTCATTTGAAATTTGGAAAATCCATTTATGAGGTATTCACAAAATAATCATACGAGGTTTTACATTATCACAAAACGTAACTTTTTCGCAGTTCTATTAAACTTTTATCTGAGATTGGAATTTTTTGGGAATGTGAAGTGTTTAAGGGTAATTATAAATTTAGATTAGATATCTAGGAATGTTGTAAAACTAACAAAAGGTTTAATTTTTAAATTATTACCATATATTTGAAGGGAAATATATGCTTGTAATTTATAAACACGAATATCTAGATAATAGACTAAGCCAGAATAAGTCATACTTATGCAAGAGGAACAGAATTGTCGGAAAAATAGGTCCAATATAGATGAAATGTTTAATGTTCGGCAGATTGCAAAAAAAATTTAGAATATAAAATTCCAGCTCAAGTGGTTTAGCGACCTAATCCAAGCATTCAATGGAGTACGACAGGAGTGCAAAAAAGTACAGGATGTCCGGAAAATGCGTGTACAATAGTTGATGACAGACTCTCGACATCAAAATAGGTCGATTTAAGCCAACCTAGTGTTATATCTGAAACTGTTTCGTTTAGGCGGTAGAAGACGTCAAAGTTTTGAGGAAATATTGATTTTTTTCAAATGTCTTGAAAACGTGTTAAATAAATTTAATGACTTTTGGTGTGTGGTCTAATACTATAATATGACGTTTTTTAGTAGTATAGCGACTTGCTATAAAGTAGTGTAAGTGTTAAAAAAATGACGTTACTTGTGAACATCGCTTCTGTTTCTTTTATGTCATAAACGATCGAAACAATCGCATATATCTAAAAGATTTTTCATCTCTGAAAAAATTTTTGTTTGATGAGCGGTTTTGCCAAGAAAAAAATATTTTGAATTACATGCATACACCAGTAAACTGTAATAATAAAAGTACCTCTAACAATAATTTTTCAAGTGGCTTTGTTGCTATGACATTTAATAATTTGACTGTTGACAAATTGCCATCACTCTCTAAGTAATCGACTCAAATAAGGTCAACAGTAAAAATTTCCAGGCCTATTTTATTATTAAACATGAACAACTACACGCACTCCGAGAAAGTTGACGTGCTCTTGGTGTATGTGTTTTGTGTAGAAAATGTATATATATATATATATATATATAATAGAAAATTCAACTAGGAAATATATCCGTTTCCCTATTTTCCACAGTAATGAAAATTAGTCAGTTATGGGTCGTTAAAAAAATGAAGGTTCTAGGTTGTCTAAAATCCAAGATACAATGCACAATGCATAAATTGTACGTTTATTAACTGCATTATAAAACATAGGTCCTTATTTAAAATCTATAAAAATTTCGACTTTTAATGTTTATAAACAACAGAGATATGTTTTTTAAAAGAAAAATGTCTATCTTGGCTCCTATTCGTCGTAGAGCAGTTTTTTTCTAAAATCCGGGGTTCTCAATCAATATTAATATCCACCTAATGACAAATATGTACAATGAAAAATAACAAAGATATTCTAATTGTTTATAAGCAACACCTATTTTTAACCTACTTTTTAACAACAATTTTGGAATAAATATATTATTTTTTTAACGTTCCTTGTAGTTTGACATGTCAAGAATCCATTTTACTTTTAAAAATGTCTCTAGAAGCATTATCTTTGAGCAACAATTTAAATTTTTAGTGTCTCTAATAAAGAATTGAAATTACTTATAAACAAACAACCGATTTAGCTGAACTTTCGCACACTTATAAAGACCCATAATGGTCGCATCATTAAGGTGTTATATGTCACTTTCGACCATTGTTGTAAAATTTATTAATATTTATAAAATAGTGAAAAAGAAGGAGTTTTTCGCCATTATGTTGATAAATTGTTTATCGATCTTGACGTATAAGACATAAAATTAAAGGTCCTTTCAATACCTACAACTTTTACCAATACAATGTTTCTCTAAAATGTCATCGGAAAATTCTAGACATTAAATAGATTTTTTCTACTTTGGCAGTTGTTTATAAAAAAACAGAGCCTATCTGATAATACCTCTTTACGTATTTATCATTTAATAGGTCCCTTTGTGTTATAAAACCTACAGATATCTGTAATAAATTGTTCGGTGAAATCGATCCTTTTTTCATTCCACCGATCATTATTTCATGTTTTTCCACAATTAAGTTGACCGATACCGGTAACTTATTATATAACCCCACGTAGCATGAAAGATTGCAGTAAGCTTTCAGCAAGCTTTCAAGAAAGTTTTGAAACCTCACAAAAAGCTTTCGTGGAATCCTGCGGTAATTACTAAATGTCTGCAACAAATTATAGCGGAAAGATTACGTCTAAGCTTACTATAACCTTTCAGGAAAGCATAACGTAAAATATTTTGTAAGTTTACTTCAAAATCCACGTCACATATATATATATATATATATATATATATATATATATATATATATATGTATATATATATATATATATATATATATATATATATATATATATATATATATATATAAGAAAATACTATATTATTCATCAAATCAGAATATAATATATATATATATATATATATATATATATATATATATATATATATATATATATATATATATATATATAAGAAAATACTATATTATTCATCAAATCAGAATGAGACAGAAGATAATGCATCGTAAGCATCGACATACGTGTAAATTACCAGTTTGGCCCTCGGATAAGGGGTAATACAATGCTGGCGCGGTGAGAGCGGGCGGCAGCATACGCCACGCCCTAGCACAATAAGAGGATTCCAAGTTATTTGCTTTCATTCGGCCGTCGAAGCCTAAGTATCGAGTGTTGGTATTTCCGTGTTTCGAGTCAAATTTTTTTGTTTAAAATGGTAGTTTATTCCACAGAACAAAAGGTACAGATTATTAAGTGATATTATTCTGGGAAAAGTATACATGAGATAATCGGCAGATTTGCATTTACGTACGAAAATCATCCTATTCCTTCAAAATCTAGAATTTCAGAAATTATTAAAAAATTTGAGACAACCGGTTGTCTAAAAATTTGTAAAAAATGCACTGATAACAATGAGGAGCAACCGGTGCCTCAAATTACTGAAGAACGACCAAATCGGGGAGACTGACGTTTGTAGTTTAGCAGAAATTAATTTTCCTTGCAATAGTACCGTAATTGCCTAAGAACTTGATATGAACGCTCGAACAGTTCGGAATATTTTAAAGCTAATAGAGATATAACCCCTGAAGTTTTGGCAAATACGCGAACCATATTTTACAATAGACTATGTAATTGTCTCGCTCAAAGTGGAGGCCTGTTAGAACACCTCTAGTAGACTTTTAGGTGTTTTTGTTGATTTAAATTGAATTTAATTCTTTGTTTATTTATTTACAATTACTGAACGTGTTACTTTTAGTTTTTACCAGAATAAAAGTTTATTTTTGAGAATGATTTTTAATTTTAAAGTGGTCTATTAGCTTATTTACTTAGAAATTACCGTTGCGTTTCACTAGTATTTTTATTAGAATAAATGTTTATTTTGTAACAGAAATATCAATTTTCTTTAAGCTCAACGCCCAACAAAAACTAATTTTTTGTATTTCGACTATTTGATGTATTTAAAACAATCAATGTATCAAATAGTCATTAAATATTCCAAATTCCGTCGATTACGTTATAAGTTTAGACGAAAAGTAAATATACCCTCTCATTCGTTTCAAGGTACTGCTCGTTTTCGTGTCGCCCGGAATTTAGCGGGGGATAATATTGCGGTAGGCGTTCCCTACGATCTTCTGTCGAACTATTTGAAAGAAGTTTGACGAGCTTAGTGGGTTAGAATTTGAGAAACGGCCAAAATAATTTCTAGTTAAGAAATTTAATATAGAAGTTTGGCTATAGTAACGTTACTATTAAACCTCGGTAATATGAACGGCCAGTCTTTTCTTTCTAAAGTTTCGTCTCAGGTTAAAGGCAACAGTGTTGTGGTTGCGTCGCGCCCAGTTATATTTGACATTGGATTGTCAAGAAACAAATATTAACGATTACAAAATTGGGCTAAACAGAAAGGCAGTAATATATTTTCGCCGTACTCTGGTGTGTAAAATACAAAAAAAAAGCATGTTATCCACATGACGAGTATCTAACTTTTACTAAATCAAAAGCCGAAATTAAATTCCAAGGCTTACTGGATCATACAGTGGATCGAATTATATTGCTTAAAATTAGACGCCCTTGAACAAATCGATAAATTAGATTTGTAGTATGAGTTTCATTTGCAAATGGGGCTTCGATGGAACGTCAGGTCAGAGCCAGTACAAAATGAAATTCACTGATCCGACTATTTCTGATACAAACTTATTCCTAACCTCTCTTATTCCACTTCAGTTAGCACGCAAACTCAACAAGAACAGATTGTGTTGTACAATTTCAAACCCTCCTCTACTATGAATTGCGGGCCTCTGAAATTTAAATTTATTAAGGAAACCGGACAAAAGTCTTTAAAGAAAACAGAAAATTATGAACTCGAACTAAATAACTTGCACCATACAAAAAAGTTCTCTTTGCCACCCCAGCTTCAGTACTGTACAAACTTCAAACAGCAAGATTATTCTTCAAAGGATATTCTTGGTACAACATTCCAACAGGAATCCACAAATGACTTACTTCATTGACCAGACATCATAGCATTTGCAATATTACCGATAGGTAAACTATCGATAAATACACAAAAATCAACGGACAAGTTGATAAGAAACTATCGTCTAGACTTTGCCCGAAAATCTTCTCGAAAAAAAATATGGAGGATGTGTTCCAAAACTTTTGACGTCGATGGATCCTTACACTGTTTTTGACATAGTAAGGATTCGAATAACAATTCATACGTATTGGAGAATGAGAAAAGAGCTGTTAACAAAAAAGGCAGTGATTAAAATGTTCTTTTTATTATTTTTATTACAGTCGTATTATTTATACATTTATGTGAATCAATAAATATTATATTACAAATCATTTGCATTGGTATTTGTTAAGAAGTCTTAAGCATAGAGGAAAAAGTACTTTCGCCTTTTTAACGATTATTGATATCCATGTATTTATTATTATAGTATTATATTTAAAACGTACCTTGAAGTCAAGCGCAATATTTTATTCATGGAAATACAATTCTTCTTTTTATTTTATTTTTAAAGCGTTGAACCACATTAGACGTTTGTCGAATTTATTTTCATGATTTTAAAGTTTCAGTCTGCGATTTTTATTTTTAATATCAAATCCGTGCTTTAGACCCACTGTGTTTTGACGACCCGAAACCAGCGAAAAGTCCTTGTCCGACGCCATATTTGCTAAAACTCAGGAAGCAAGCTACGATACAACAGTATGCTTTATTTCACTTCTTCAACATGGCTAAACGGGTTTTCCGTCGCTTTTTGTTACGTTCCGTTTTTTAAAGAGGTTCTGTTCTCGACTTTCCACACCTGTATATATATATATATATATATATATATATATATATATATATATATATATACATATATACATATATATATATATATATATATATATATATATATATATATATATATATATATATATATATATATATATATTTATATTTATGAATGATTTGGATATTTCCGGTTTCAAGCCGTTCGTTCAAAAAATCGTTTTCACTGATGGTGGCCTCTGATGAAATTCCAGTTTTGTTTAGCTGGCTCGCTTTCTGATTGGACGAGCGGCTTTGCAGGCTCCTCCCCTCTACCGAGTGCGATATATTTTATTCTTCTGTCCCGCTTTTTCGATTTCTAGGGCGTCTCTTACAACGCGTACCTTGTAGTTCTGGACTGGTGCTATTTCTTTTGCGTTTTCGAAATCGATGGTATATCCGGTTGTTTCGTGATGTTGAAATAGAACTGAGGTTGTCTATCTGTTTTTGATGCTACTTCTTTATTCTATAATTCTTGCTGATATGCGCCTGTTTATTTGTCCCTCTATAAGTTTGATGACAATCTGCAAATGGAATGCAGTAAACGCCATGATTTTCAAGGTTGGTCTTATCTTTGGGATATCCTAGGATGTTGGCTATTGTTTTTTGTGGTTTAAATATGGGCTGTATGTTGTGTTGTCTTAAGATTCTTCCGATTCTGTCGGTTATTCCTTTTTGTGTATGGGATTATGGGTTTGTTCCTTGTTTGATCTTGGTCTTTGGCTTTTGTTGTGGTCTTCTCTTGTCTTCATATGGCTTTCTTTATATCTGATTGTGAGAAAACATCTCTTTCTAGAGCTGTTGAAATGTGCCTTATTTCTTCTTGTTTTGTATCGGGTTCTGTTAGGCGGATAGATCTTGATACTAGTATGTTGACTACTGCCTGCTTTTGAGAGGGATGATGATGTGACTCTGCATTGAGATATCGCTCAGTATGTGTGGGTTTCCGATATACGCTAAAACCTATGGTGTTGTTGAGTTTCCTAGTTAATAACAGGTCCAAAAAAGGAAGTTTCTTTTCTTGCTCGATTTCTAACGTGAATTGGATTCTATGGTAGATATTGTTCAGGTATATGAAGAAATCGTCCAGGTATTATTTTCCATGTGCCCCATTATAAAAATATCATCCACATAGCGTTTCCAAAATTTCGGTTTTAAAGGTGCCTTTTGCAGTGCCTCTTCTTCGAAATATATCATAAAAAGATTGGCTATAACTGGTGAAAGTGAGGAACTCATAGGCGCTTCATCTGTTTCTTTTTATATTTGATTATTGAATATGAAATATGTATTCTTTAGGCAGTGTTCTGCAAGTTCAATTGTGTAGGCTGTAAAATCCTCATTCACGGCAATTTTGTCCAAAGTCTCATCCAGTGGTATGCTTGGATATAGCGATTTTATGCCGAGGCTTGATAAGATGTCATTTTCTTCGAGGGGAATATTTTGGATCATTTTAATCAGATGTTCGAAGGAATTGGTCAGTTCGAACCTTGGTTGCATGATACTTGCTAAATATTTTTCCAGTTTTTGTGTTGGAGATCCTACGGAGCTCACTATTGGTCTGAGTGGCACATCTGTCTTGTGTATTTTTGTAGGACATACAGTTTTGGACATCCGCTTGATTTTTTCCTTAGTATTATAGATTTTTCAGTTTCTGGATCTAGTTCTTGGCTTTCGTAGTTTTTTCAAGGTATGTTGTTGGATCTCTGTCTGTTTGTTTGTAGGAGGCGTCTTTGAGAATTTCTGACATTTTTTGCATATATTCGTTGGTGTTTATTACAACCGTGACATTTCGTTTATTTGCTGGTATTATTGTTATTTCCTTATTGTTCTTTAAGGATGAGAGGGCTTCGTCTTCAGCTCGCGTTAAGTTTGAGATGGGAGGCCGGCTTGATTTTAGAATTTGCGTTATGTCTTGTCTGGCTTGTTCGGCATTTCCTTCAGGGATGTTCTCTAGGGCAGTTTCTATATTCGAAATTATCTCTTCTAAGGAGACGGTTTTTGGCGTTACGGAAAAATTAAAACCTTTAGAAAGTACTAATTTCTCGGATTTTGTTAATTGGTAGTTGGAGATGTTATGGACAACTTTGTTGCAATCCAGTGTTTGCTGTGTGTGGGCAGTATTGTGTTGTTTTAGTGCCTCAAATTTCCTCTTTTTGCCTTAAACTGGGTATCTGATTCCGTTCTCCAACAGGATACTTTTTCTATGTAATTTCACACGAGATGATGGATTTTGTGGGTTAAAGCTAAGTGGAGATTATAAAGTTCTGTTTCAGTCCTTGATAGGATTCTTCGTTTCTCTCAGATTTGTTCTCGAAGGAGAGCTTTTCTAGCGGTCTTTAGGATCGAAATAGTTCTTCTAGTCTTTAGATGGTACGAAAGTTAGGTGCAAGTTGGTTCTAGATTTTTGTTGCGGCATCTTATTAGGAAAGTGATATCGCAGAGGAGGGCTGATTTCTTGGATCTCAGTTTCTCGAAACGTTTAAGATTTAAAAGGGTCTCCTCCCCGTAAAGGTGTAAAATGTTATATCGTAAGTTTTCACGGATGGTGGAACGAATGGTTTGGTTATTCCGGGTTTCAAGCCGTTCGTTTAAAAAATCGTTTTCACGACATTTCGCCAAAATCTCATTTGGCATTTTTAAGTGCGGTTCGTCTCGTTACTCGCTGAGAACTGACGGTGACCTCTGATGAATTTCCAGAAACTGGAAGTCCTTTCTTGGACTTGCAGGAAGATTTCAAGAAACTTTAAAAGTTAATTCCACTTTAATCTTTCATGTAACATTTTTTTATGTCTCTTAGAATCTTTCATGAAAGATTACGTGGGATCCTTTCAAAAATTTATCCATAAGGTTTCTGGAAAGTTCTTGAAAGGTTACTTAGGAAACTTACACGAAATTTGTATCGGAAATCTTTCATGCGACGTGTGGAAGCTTTCATGCTATGTGGGACTTAATACGAATGTAATAATACTTTTTAAAAATATTTAGAAGAACTTTGAACACTCAAATATATACAAAGCGCACACTGTTAGTATACTTAATCCGTTAAAAGTACCTCTGCAAGACTTTAAATATTTATAAATTCTGACAGAATTTTCGTAATATTTTATGCAAATCGCCTCATGTTCTCGTAGGTTTCCTTCATGAGTTTACCATAAGCAAGGAGATTGGAAGGTAAGATATTTACAATGTGAGCCCGCACGGCTTTCATGATTCAATTCGACCTATCTAAAAAGAATCTCTACTCTTTTAGCTTATGGTTTATATCGAGGGACCTAAATAAAAAATTTATATTGCTGCAAAAACAAAACAAAACTTCATTAGTTTCTAAGAACAGGATTAGCCCTTTCTGACGATTATGGAAAATTGTTATCACCACATTGTATTTCATTCAACAGATTTTATTGTGTAAACCTTGATCCTAGTAACTCGATTTTGCGTTTTGATAGATCAAGGTTTGTAACCAAATCGTTTAATGCAGCTTGATTGATCATGTACAGCCGGGTAAACAAACATGTCCTTGTTCAACGCATCAAAATTTCCAAATCTTGGTTATTTTTTTTGAGATATTTTTTTAGTTGTTGTCGAGTGTTATTTTACTAATACTGTTTCTTTTTTAGCCGATGGCCACCTCAAGCCAGCTTACACACCCGTAGCAAGACAAATTTCCAATGATACAACACTGCGTATAGTTGATGGAAACTCAGCGGCTAGGAACCAATTCCCCTATCAAATTTCCCTCCAAGTTCGTGTCGGTGTCAATACCTACGCTCACCTTTGTGGAGGCTCAATTATCTCTCAAAAGTAAGCGACGATTTAGCTTTTAATTTTTTTTTACCTAATACAAAATTTTCTTTGTTGTAGTTGGGTACTTAGTGCTGCTCATTGTACGGTTTTATATTCTGCGTCCACCTACCGAGTTGCAGCAGGGCTTTTGTTATTAAGTGATACAAATATACCGGGACAACAGTTCAGCAATGTACAGTACCTCGTCAATCATCCACTTTATCCAGGGTAATGCAATAATTAAATAATTTAGCTAATTGCAATATATTGCGATAAAACACATATAATTTGGGTATTAAAAATTATTTTTGTTTAGACCTTACGTGGTAGCACCTAACGATATTTCGTTAGTTCGTTTGACTACCCCCCTCCAATACACCGTTAACGTACAACCTATTAGAATTCCACAAGCAGGCCATATATCACGAGGTACGGGTACTTTATCTGGATGGGGACTTTTGGAAAGTGAAACTGCCATTCCAAACCATCTTCAGTTTGCCGTTTTGCCAGTGGTCCCTGAAGAAGGTAAATTCGTAACTATTTTTTAATATTAAACACAATGAAGCGCTTTCAAAGGTCTTAAGCTCTCCCGACACTCTGTTTTAATAATTTATTTTAACATAATACTGAGGCTTGCTAATCTAATTGATTTTGCTAAGTGAATGTACTGTATCGGCAATGCTTAAAAGACTAGACATCGTCTAGAAAGTTTTTAACCAGTTTAAAATTACTTTTTTTAAACATGATTTATTTTTTACTTTCCAGAATGCAAACATCATTTAGATGTTCTGCTTAGAGGTCATACTAATCCATTCAGCATACCTCTGAACGTTTGCTCAGGTATCGTGAGAGGACGTGAGTCTGCTTGTAGTGGAGACAGTGGTGGTCCATTTGTTAAAGATGGCAGAGTTATCGGAGTTGTTTCTTGGGGGCTTGAACCATGTGGTGATTACGGAGCTCCTTCTGTCTATGCCAAAACCTCTGCCTTTACTGACTGGATTATCACCAATACGAATGGGGAAGTTAGACCTGAATAGACGTTTATTTCTCAAAATAAAAATAAATAAAAACATATCGTTTTTTATTTTATATATGTATGTGAGATGTCTATATATATATATATATATATATATATATATATATATATATATATATATATGTGTGTATATGTATATATACATTAGGAAAATTTTTAAAATTACTGACACTAAAATCTTTTCAGTACCACTTCTAATTCAAGATACTGTTAGTAAAAACTAATTTCATAATATGACATATTATTAAATTAGTGTGTACAAGGTGTGCAGTATTGTTCGTGAATTTGTGTTCCACCTACCCATTCTGAGGAATGTAAAATATATTACCGAAACCTCAATCATGTAAAAAATCTACAATACAGAAAGTACACCAATTAATACGTTTTGATTTAATTTTTTTACCGAAACATAAAGCCACGAAAGACAAACAAATAATATATATATATATATATATATATATATATATATATATATATATATATATGTATATATAAATATATATATATATATATATATATATATATATATATATATATATGTATATATAAATATATATATATATATATATATATATATATATATATATATATATATATATATGTTTATGCGGCATTCACGGATTCCTCCGTGTGAGATGCAATAGCAGTGAATATATCCACATTATGTCGTTGTAGTGCTGAGATCATATTCAGCAAACATACAACTATATGCAACTCCGTGAATAGATGAAGTAAAATGCAAACATTAATTGCAAACCTCGTTCCATCATATCCCTTCCGTGCTAGAGGGTTGCACAGTTTAAATGAATTGCTACAGAACACAATTCATCCCATTACACCACCATCGAGATGATGGCCTACCCGTACCATCATACCGAGAAGAAAGTCGAAATTTATCCTCCCCGTTACAGTGATACGGCAGGGGTACATGTTTCGTCTCTACTAGGCTCATCAGAGCACCGACATGCACCTGCCTGTGCAAAGGACAGATCGGAAGGAGGCATGCAAATACTGAACGCGATATATATAAATCGAAACTGGAAGAGGCCGTGTAGAAAAAGCAGTTCAAGTTATTGACAGCTCAGTGCGAGGAAGTCCGGAAAATTTAGTGCGCTAGCAGCTCCATGCCAAATGAACTACAAACTGTCATTTATAGTCTCGATGCTTCTTATATAGTATCCACTTAGCCAATAAATAATTTAAAGATTCAAAAATAAAAAAAAAACTGAATGTATGTACTAAATCTAATAACTTTATTTTCGATTGAATTCTAACATCAAATTAAAATAGTAGGTGTAATTAGTATCATAAAAGTTGGAGACCGTTTTGAACATATTCACAGAAAACTGGTTAATAGAGAACCCTCGACTTATTAAGTTGTAGGCGATCATAAAGTGTAGACAGAGGTTTTTATATGTCACTCGTCTCTAAATAGCAATGTAATTTATACTAAGCAAGTTAGCAAGATGTTACAAATGCGTGTCACAAAATAAAAATAAAATAATAATCGTAACACAACTGATTGCAATTTAACAAAATTGGCGAAATCTAAGTTGCCCGTCGCAGGCGTTTGCCAAATCGTGATCACGCTTTGTCGCAAATCTACACTATTAAACATTAAAGGCTCAGTTAATTTAAATATATTATATTATTAAACACAGATCATAAGTTCCGAACTAAAATCCATTAAACATTAAACACAATTCATTGATAATATATTTCTATTTTCGTTTAATAAAAGCCGTTAATAAAGTCCTAAGGGACTGGTAAACCAATCAAATATTGAAAGTTAGTTAACGGTTAATAACCAATCGCTGGGAAATTTTTCAATAAATTCTTATCTGATCCCTCGATATAGCTCTGACTTACAGAAGCAGGACTTCGGGGTATCATAAGAGACTCAAATCACTACCCGAGTAATCAGCAAAGAATGAAAACAAACATCAAAAAGGGTAGGGGAAGTAAGATAGAAAATAAAAGGAAGGAAAATCTAAAATAAAACGTCTAAAATACTAAGAATATTTGTAGTTTAGTATAATGTTAAAAACCACTTTGAATTTAATTCAAATTCTTGATTGTTAATAAATAAATTAGAATATTAAATTACCAACTGTTATTTTTATCATCTCCCTTTGTACAGCATTATAGAAATTCCAGTAAATTGTTGCCCAAAATGTAAAACACAAACATACCAATTGTGTGCTCAGTAAATGTCAAAAATATAAAATTTTTATAAAAAAAATTGAACCGACGTCTAAAAGTACGCTAAAAAGTGAAAAATAACTAGAGATTTTTATATGAAATTGAAATTTTTGAAGTCAAACTAATACCTGATAAAATATGATTTGCATAAACAAATTAAAAGTGCTTTATTTGCAATTGCTTTATTACCATACTTTGTATATACTAGTAGTTATTTATTTCATTTACAAGTAATTTGGCGCCGACTTCAAAAATTTCAATTTCATATAAAAATTTCTAGTTATTTTTCACTTTTTAGCGCACTTTTAGAAGTAGGTTCAATTTTTTTTTATAAAAATTTTATTTTTCGATTTTTAGTTTTGAATTCATTATGATATTCATAAATTATTTGAACTAAGTTCCAATCGATATTTGTGTACCTCGCAATGACTCCAAGGTGACAAAAAAGTACCCATTTTATCCAGAATTGTAAATCACCCTAAAATGAAGCACTAAAAATTCTTTGACTTAGAGTTCTCCAAATATCAATGAAATTGTGTCAAACAAATATTTAGTCTGTCATAGTAAATCCACCATCTTAAATTTCAAATTAATTTTAGATTGGTGATATAGGCCCAAAAACCTTCCAATATCGATATTTAAAGAATTTTAGACGTAAGTTTCTTAGCCCGATATATTTTATATTGCATATTGAGTTTTTATACGCCACAATAGTTGTAAAAAATTAACTTCATATTCGTAGTACACCGCCCCCAACCCCCAATACCAAATCTGAAAAAATACAAATAAGGTAAAATTTTCAACCTACCATATTGGATCCGCCATATTGAATTTCAAAAAAATAATTTTCACGTCTTAATTTAATCTAAATTTGAAATCTTCAAAGCCCCCTATTACTAATTTTTGGTGAAATCCAGAAATTTAAAATTTCTAGACCGTCATATTGCTTCTGATATATTAGATTTTCTTAAAATAATTTTATATTCGCCACTTACATCCTCAAAAACTATTCAGTTCCACATTTGAACAAAATCGAAAAATGTAAAATTTTTAGTCAGCTATATTTTCATTCGAAATATTGAATCCTGAAAAAATACTATTTAATTCATAATTTACACCCTCAAGAACCCTCTATATCAGATTCGTAATGGGCTATCCCAAAAACTCCCCCAAATTAATTTTGAAAAAAATCTGACAAAATTAATTTTTTATCCACCATATTGGATACTCCATAATGATTTTTTTTTTAAAACACTTTGAATTCGTCGTGCGACCCCGAAAACTCCCCCGTATCAATTTTGGAGAAAATGGGAAAAAATTAATTCTTTTGTCCGCTGTATTGGATTCGCCATATTGAATTTTTTAAAAATATTTTGAATTCGTTATGTGCAACCTCGAAAACTCCCCCATACCAATTTTGGAGAAAATCGGACAAAATTGATTTTTTCGTCCGCCATATTGAATTTGTTTATAAATAATTTTAGATTCATCATGTGCGACCCCAAAAACTCCTCCGTACCAATTTTGAAGAAAATCGGAAAAGATTGATATTTTGTCAGCCATATTGGATCCGCCATATTGAATTATTTAAAAATTATTTCAGATTCGTTATGTGAGATCCCGAAAACTCCCCCATACCAATTTTGAAGAGAATCGGACAAAATTAAATTTTTTCGTCCGCCATATTGGATCCGCCATATTGAATTTTTTAAAAATAATTTTAGATTCGTCATGTGCGACCTGGAAAACTCCACCATACTAATTTTGGAGAAAATCAGACAAAATTAAATTTTTGGTCCGCCATATTGTATACGCCATTTTGAATTCTATAAAAATAATTTCAGATTCGTTGGGTACAGTCGCGAAAATTCCTCCATACCAATTTTGGAGAAAATCGGACAAAATTAATTTTTTTGGCCGCCACATTGTAAGCGCCATCTTGGATTTTACTGCACCAATTTCATCTAAAAAAATATGGGACCACCGCAGCAACTTCCTTTACATAACGTAAAAAATTTCATTGAAGAGCAAACAGTAGTACGGTGAGTCATCGCAATCGGAGTGTTCGATTTCTCCACGTCCTAAAATTTTGGCTTTACGTCGTCATAGCGCCGTCCTCGAGTACATTACCGGTTTTTATCAGATCTCGCCCTTTCATGTGAAAATAAATTCCTAAACAGAGGTGCCGTCAATTATTATACTTATAGTGTTATTTACTTATTTTATTTCACAAGTTATACCAAGTTTTATTTAAAGACGGTGGATTTTATTAAGGGTTTTGTAGATTTGAGAATTTAATTTGAAATTGTAACTTCGGTCGATTTTTTGTAAAACAACATCTATTAAAAATATTTTGCAACATACAAAATAGTCAAAAATGTTGAACCAAAACTAGCTTTTCTATTGGGTTAAGTTAATAATTATATCTAGATATATTTTATAAAAGAGAAATATTCTGAAATTTCAGAAAGATATCTGAAAAATGAGATTTTTACATTTTGGGGCTGTATAAGCCTTGACGCAAAATTGTTAAAAAAATAAATATAGAATTACTGTTTCAAATAAGTAGCTTCACGGAAGCAGCCAAATGAACATTCGTGTAATATGAAATCATAATTCCATTTAAAAAATCATTTAGGCATTTACTTAGAGTACGGATTACCTGTGCGATTGATTATGTTCCAGGCCTATTCCAATTACTTTTACAAAGAGTTGAACTACATTTAGCAATTACACTTCCAAAAAGCCATCAGTTACAAATAACAAACAGTTTACCTTAAACTGCTCATTAGCTCACGGACCCTTTGTTGTCAGCCGCTATCTTTTGAAGCAGTTTAATTATTTCTAAGAAATTTCATTACTTTTATGGTAATTAAATAGTTTGAGATTTATAAAAATCAATTACCAATCACAATTATTTTATCCCAGTAATTACTTACTGAAAAATAATAAAAAATAAATTTTATTTCAACTACCGACAACTCTAGTTGCAGCCCACTTTTAGAAGATCGAATTTATGAAAACATTCCTAACATTTCCTCTTTCACCATTACCATTGCTTTGTATTACTGTATCCAAATATATTACGTGCAAGGCTGGATTAACATTTGGTGGCGACTATATAGCCTATGCCTTAATCTGGCTTGATGCCGTGCACACTATATTCTACATACGTCAGTTGAAGTTTGAAGGAATTAAAAAAATAGTATTAAGGAGAAATAAAAGACTTTTAGTAGACTTTACAAAAATACAGTATTAAATTTATTTCGTTAATATTAATAAAAAATAAAATTATTACAAAAGGTTAGAACTTCACGTGCTTGTTAAGTACATATAGAATTTTTAAAATTTATTTTCATAATGTGACTATAAAATAATTTATATGAAGATTCAGTAACAAAAAAAAAATAGTATAATATACTACAAAAATATGTACATTTAATTAAAAAAAAATTCTTTGAAAGATGCACAAAAGGTTTTAGTATAAATAAAATATGCTTCTCGGATTTTGTATCTAACAATGTTTCGATGAGTATCAAGGCATAAATATTGTAACTTCTAGTTAGTTTTGATTTTAAAACTTAGAGATTAGGTAGTCTACCCAAATCATTGGTTATATGTATTATATTGCTAAACCTATAAGAAGTTTAAATATTAAAATCCGTGTTTAGTATTACATAATTCGGTAAACTTTATTTTTAATCATTATAGTCCTAATACAGGCATGGATCATTTTTAGTACTCAGTCCTAAATAATGACCCTTTGGCACTGAAAATTTAGTCTGTAGTGATGCCAAATGATACAAGGTAAAATAGAAATATGGAATATAACGTTATATTTAATATTATGAATCATTTACAGAAAGCGTCTTAAGCTAATTCAGTTGCAAATGACTCCTACGGCATCGTAATAATAAAGTCTTCCAGAATTATGTGTTGCCGACCGTACCTACGTAAGCATTTTAAGTTACATTATAGGCTATACGAGAACGTACTTTTACTGTGTGCTACCTGCATGACCTTTTTCTAAATAATTCTTAAAAACTTTTTTTTTCTCATCGTATTAAAAAATTTTCGAGACTACAATTTATTCAGAAAAACCTTTCTTTCTATTTAATTGGCTTAGCATCTCTAATTGTTAATCCTTCAGGATGCATGGGATCAATTAATTCTGGTAAGAGATATTCCCTCCAATATGATGTCTGTTTCCATTGCTGTAGAGCTTTTGTTCCAATTTTTGAAACATTTATGGATCGGTATATCTTCAGATCTCGATTGAGCTCTGGCACACATTGTGCAATATTTGTTGCGAACACCTAAATATAATAATTTCCCAGTTCTATAACCTATTATACTTCCAACACCAGATAAAGCATCATAGTTTACATTGTAAGAGCGTTTAGACCAAGCTCCATCTGTAACTACCGTAATATAAGGTATTCCGTCTTTGCTAACTTCACCTAATTCAGTAGCTATTTGGGACTCTTCCTTAGCAGATTCTTCCATTACAGACCAAGCTGTTTTGCGTATAACTTCGCTAGCTTGGTTATGACGTTCAAAATATGTTTTTTCGCTCATCATAGGCAAATTAATAGCTGCAGCTATTTCGTTTAAACTTGAATAACCAATTCCAGTTGATACTGCTGCTAGAGTCAAAGCTGTGTTGATTTCTATGCTGTCAGAATCTTCTACGCTTTCAGTTGAAAAATTTTGCATAATTCCGCACATTTTACATTTAAGGACGAATGTGGAGTTAAGGCCTCTTCTATTTTCTGATGTAACTTCTATAAAAGTAATATTGCAATCAAATGGTTTATGAGCTTCGCTATTAAGGATTTGATTAAACAAATGTTTGACATCAAATATCCTTCTCCCGGAAAGATCATACTTACGGCTGTCGCTTTTTACAACAATATTCTCGATGTCCTTATTATAATTGTCTTTGTTTCAAAAACTACATCCAGGTTGCGGGGAAGGACTGGTATCGACAATTTTCGGCGGCACATTTTCTTTTTGTGAAGTAGCTTTTGACTCTTTTGCTTTGGCCAGTGATCTATAAAAAAAGCAATAATACCACTACATTTATTTCTTAAAATTATATAATTTAATAGATAACATGTAATTCGAAAAATTAGGAGATCCAGTGTGAGTTAAAATAAATGATGTTTGAAAAAATGAAATGAATTGTGAAGAATTATTTTGAAAATATATCTTTATCTTGTGAATCTATTTTTTTTTCTTAACTGTATAAAGTAATGTTGCTAAAATTATTTTTCCTTGCAGTTTTCAACATAACTAAATATTTTTTTGCTACACCTAAATAATTGTTTCAGAGCAATTTGATAAGAAGTTAGAATTGATATAGTCCGAATGTTATTGCATCTTTTGAAAATTGTTCTAATTTGCTATTAAAATAATAAAAAATTGCGGTATAGAGCAAATTCTAACCCGAAGCGGGAAGTTCCATTTCGGCTTCGGACAAGTATTTTTTGGATTAGGTTTATCTTTTGGCCTACTACGGGCCTGATATTACAAAAAAATCAATTTGTGTCTACATCTGTGTGAAATTTTGACACCTTAGTCTGTCCAGTTAAAGATAAATTCGAATAAAGTCTATTTTTATTATTATAATTATGTTCTTTTGTAAGGAATATGATCAAAAAATTAAATTCATGTGAAACACAGGATATAAAAATTTAAGAAAGTTACGGAACTGTCTCCGATTTTGATAGATGATTGTACAAAGATAGAGCATCGAAAAATGACAGAAAATAATTTTTTATAGCTCTTCATAAACGGTTTAAGATGGTTAAAAAGCATTTAAAGTTACTCCCACCGTTTTGGGCAAGTTACAGACCGTCATATTTTTTGGTGCTCTACCTATGTATATACAAAATTTTATCAAAATTAAGAAGTTTTTGACTATTTTTTACAGTACAGAGATACAAAAAAAAAAGAGATACTAAAGTGGTAGAATTAAAAAAAGGAAGTTTAACTATGTAACTGAAGTTTGCATCGATGAAGTCACAGAGCCGCTGCGTCACAAAAACCTGTAGACCTAAGTTATATGAAATATTTGTCGAACTGCTTAATCCTTTTTTTTTTTTTATTTCAAAACATAAAAAATAATAAAAAAATAACACAACTAAAAAATGTTGGTTCGTTTCCACTATCCAAAACACCGCAATACTGATCTAAGAACGCGTTAATGATGAACCAAGTATAAGCTAATTTCAGGGTTAATTAACAGTTATTTAAGAAATATAAAAAAGCACCTATTTTTCATTTGTAAATATCAAAGATATTACTAAAATATAGTCCCTTAAAAAGTGCTTGCCAACGCGAAAACGCAAACTCGGGAGGAGGTTGATTTTCGATACTTATTAATAAATATAGTGAAAATAAGAAAAAAAATAACTTTTTGTGTTTAGAAATATAGAAGATAATACAAAAATAAAGTTAAAAAAATTAGATTCATTTATAATGTCCACAACACCGTTACGTTGACTCGCGAACACGAAAATGCCGAACATTAGATGAACTAATTTTGGGATAAATTAATAAATATTTCTAAAATAAGGAAAAAGCGGATGTTTTTTTTTTATGTCGGAATATTAAGAGTATAAGTAAAATATAATCCTCCCAAAAATTTTAGCCAATTTTAAAGCATGGAACACTGCCATATCGTCCCGCGAACGCATGATTGACAAACTATATATAAACTAATTTCAGGATTCAATAATAAATAGACTGATTTTCGAAATTTAGCAATAAAAATTTCAAAAAATTTTAAAAGAAATTGGTATATTTCTAACATCCAGAACACCCGCGAATGCATTACTCACGAACTACGTATAAGCTAATTTCGGGAATAATTATTAAATAGCTGGAAAATAAGAAAAAAGTATGTCTTTTTTATTTCGGAAAATAAAAGATAATACAAAAACAAAATTGTTAAGAAAAGTTGTAGGCCAACATGAACGTTTTCTAACTTTAGGAAAGAACCAAATGTTTTTAAGGGCTTTATTTTTCTATTATCTTCTATATTGTTAAATAAACAAGTTTCTTTTTTTGATATTTTTACAATATTTATGGTTGAATATCGAAAATCAGCCTGTACCCGCGTTTGCGTTTTCGCGTTCACGGGCGGATATGACCGTGTCCTCAACTTTAGAAATGAACAAATTTTTTTTGAGGGATTACTTTTTTTACTATTTTCTATATTTCTAAATAAAAAAGTACCTTGTTAATGTACCAAATTTTTTAAGGATTTTATTTTTCTATTACCTCGTATATTTCTAATTTATTTAGGGATTATATCTTACTAAGATCTTGCTCTTTTCACACCTATATCTAAATTATTTTAAATTGGGAATGACGACAATTGAACAGCATTTAGTTTATCCCGTTTTTCAGTTTATAACTTGTTTAATATTAAATCAAATGGAACATGTAATTATATTTATATTGGCTGTGTAAAATAGATTTTGGTAATTTTTCTCAATTTAAAATAATTCGAGTATAGAGGTATTATTAAGACAAACTCACTATAGATTATTTAATATTTTTATATATTCTATAGCAATATCGTAATTTTTAATTGTAACATACACTTACCTCAACTTAGCCAGTCTTTTGTTAATTCTTCGTGTAGACATGGCAACATGTTTTTTTTTTTTGGGGTTTTCTCTCTCTTTGCCTGTAGTGGCCCATAATATAAATTTCTTTCACCAAATAATAACACAATCAAAAATTAAAAAAATAAAAATAAATCGATATAACCTGCTTCCACAAACACTGCAAGTAAATAACGAAATGTACAAACAATAAATTATTAGCACACCACTGTACCGTGTTCGGCGTCTAAATACTTCCCGTCTCTCGGTCAAACGTTCTTGTGCGAAAAGGACCTACTATAAGGGATGGATAGATTTATCTATAAAATTCTTAGAAAACAGGGGGCGTCATTTAACTATTTAATGACAAATAGAAGAGGGAGTTGAATAACAGCAATATTTTATATTTTTATGTTATGTCTGTGGGATGATACCGTTTTTAATTTTACATTGCAAAAAATCGAAAAAAATTGTTTTTTTATTTTTAAAACAAAAAATAACTGATCAACCCACAAATTAGAATTCTTAAACACCCTCTAAAAAATATTTTTAAATCAGGTTTTAAATTATGCTAACTTAGAGATGCCGCCGCGTTTTGCTTTGGTATGGAGTGCTCTGAAATCGGTGCCGCCGTTCCGGAGTAATCGGTGTACATACATAAAAAAAACATACATACTCGACGAATTGAGAACCTCCTTCTTTTAGAAGTCGGTTAAAAAAGACAAGGTAAATAGATGAATTTTACTCAAATAAAACTAATTTGTAATTACATGTGATTGAAAGTATTATTAGATCAAAAACTAACATTAAAAAAGATAAATCTATAAACCACTTTATTCAATGAAGAATAGCAAATTTATCTTATCAAAATACACAAAACTTACTGTGAAATATGCGTGCGATATTGAACAAAACCACGTACTTCAATTTTAATTAATATTATACAATTATAGGTTCTCAATGCGAAGCAAAAATTTTAATCTGTTTAAAATAAAACTATTTAACTACAAATTTATCAAATAAAATTATTTTACAAGAGAAATTAGTTCAGTTACCTCATGGTATACTGATTTCAGAGATAATCTTACACACTTAGCAGTAACCAAAAGAGAAAGTTAAGAAAATAAAAAAAAAGTTAGTTCCTTTAAATCAAAAATTGTAGGTAAAAATAAATAATATCAGCTGCATAACAATTTCTACATAATAAAATGAGATATTACCTTAAGATTCACAAGTTGTTCGGGAAATTTGAGTGTTCTGATTACAAAAAAAAACCTGTATAGAGTTTTGAGGAATTTGCCGTAGTATACCTCTCAACGAATCCTAAAATGCACAACGGAGAAAATAAATTGAAAAGAATGAATTAAATAGAAAAGAATCTTCACCACATGTGGACTTACTTGTGAGATAAGTCCTTCAGAGGGGTGGTTAGTCAATAATATTCAACAATAATTACAGCAAAGACTAAGGTAAGCTAAAAAAAAAACAAAGTAAACTAAAATGAGTAACTTAAAATGCAACTAGCCAAATAATCCCGTCCAATGGAGTTAAATATGTCAGACACAAGTTACTTCTTACTTCACGGCTTCGGTAAGACCAAATGGACCGAGGAAAATGGCTTCCCTTTCAAAGTAAATGACGAGATTGACAAAAATGATCACAGTTGTACATAGTCCAATACATAAGTACATCTGGACATGGACAAAGTTACCTTGTTAATTAAAAAAAAAGACAAATCGATCAGTACAGGGTGAGTCAACGATTGGATGAAGTAGGTTTGTGCCTTTTCGGTGAAATTAACAAAGAAACTATATTTATTGTTTGATACAGTTTATTTTTACGCAGATTTTAAAAATATTTAGGATTCTACAGGGTGAGCCAAAAAACTAGGACAGCATAAAGTTGTATTTTTTTAAATAGAACACCCTATATACGAATCGTATTTTCGATTTAGCTTATAATTTTAAATCTTTTTTATTGAGGGTTTACTATAACAAAACTTTATAGTTTCTGAGATAATTAAGTTTAAAGAAAAAAAGTCACATTTTCAAGCATCAATTCAATCCTAAATAACGTTTTCAATTTTGTGACAAATATATTCAAATTTGGAATTTAGCAAGGCCAAGGACAAGTTTACATAATTTTTAATTAATATTTGCAATAAAAGCTACAGGGTGTTGAACACATCGGCTCAAATTTGAACAAGTTTAAATGAATAAATATCTTTTTTTTTTAAATGGTACACCCTGTATATTTTCATGTTATTTAATAGAGTAATAAAAACCCTAAAAGTTTTGTTCAATATATCTTATACCTATTTATAATAGTTTTTGAGATATTTCAGTTTTTCTTATTTTCCATACTTTTTTACAGAAATAGTCTTCATTATCATAGTAGCCATGGCAAAAACAATGTAAAAGAACATTTTTATGTGTGTCAAATTTATAACCGCAATCGCTTCTTTTGGTTTTTATGTAGCGTAGTTTGGTTTTTTTTGCATTCATCTTATATTGTAAAATAAATTTTCCAAAGAATGAGTTAATAGAAATGATTTATACAATAGGAGAGGCTCAAAAAAATTGGCTTCTTGCTCAAAGAATTTATAAAATGAAGTATCCTGATCGACGCCAGCCTAATACCCATACTTTTCAAAACTTAATGCAAAGATTTGATTCTTCTGGTACTGTTGATTATCCAAAACGTAAAGTGGTCAACAAACCAGTAACTAATGAAGAAAAAGAACTACAAGTATTGTTAAATGTTCAGGAAAATCTTTATATTGGTAGCCGTCAGTTAGCAGCATTATGTGAAACATCACAATCCACCGCTAATCGTAATGCCAAAAAATATAGGTATCATCCATATCACATGGAATTACACCAAGAATTGCATGGACAGGATTTTGAAAGTCGTGTAAACTTTTGTCGTACAATAAATGCGGAGATTCAATTAAATCCAAATTTATTATGCAAGGTAATGTTTAGTGATGAAGCTACTTTTAGAAGTAACGGTGCCGTAAATAGACGCAACATGCATTATTATACCACAGAAAACCCATTTTGGATTAGAGAGGTGCAACATCAAAATTACTGGTCATTAAATGTTTGGTGTGGTATTCATCATAATCGAATTATTGGACCCCACTTTTTTAATGAACCACTAAATGGCCATAGTTACCTGAACTTTCTACAAGAAGAACTACCCCAACTGCTCCAAGGTCTCGATAGGGATGAGCTCGACAGTATGTGGTTCCAGCACGATGGTGCGCCTCCGCATTACCATCGTGAAGTTCGTGCGTTTTTGGACCAACGATATCCGCAAAAATGGATTGGACGTGGGGGTTTCATTGAGTGGCTACCAAGGTCTTGCGACATCACCCCATTAGATTTCTTCCTATGGGGTTATATTAAAAATAAGGTGTATGTTAATCCACCAACAACAGTGGAAGATATGCGAAACAGGATTAGGGATACCTGTAGAACAATAACGCCACTAATTTGGTCCAGAGTCCGAGAAAATCTGCAAAAAAGACTAAATTTGTGCATTGCACAAGAGGGTCGTTTATTCGAACACTTATTAAAAAGAAATAATTAATCTCAGTATTTAATAGGTAATTGTTTTTTTTTCAGTTTAGTATAAAAGTAAATATGTATTTGCCTTGTCGTTATTGTTGTGTTAATTTTTTCACATTATGTTTAATTAAACTATTGCCGTTGTAATATAACGAATAATGTATTTCATCATATTTAACCACATTCTGTTTGTTTCTGTAGTTTCTTTTTATTATTTTACATGGCTACTATGATAATGAAGACTATTTCTGTAAAAAAGTATGGAAAAAAGAAAAACTGAAATATCTAAAAAACTATTATAAATAGGTATAGGATATATTGAACAAAACTTTTAGGGTTTTTATTACTCTATTAAATAACATGAAAATATACAGGGTGTACCATTTAAAAAAAAAAGATATTAATTCATTTATACTTGTTCAAATTTGAGCCGATGTGTTCAACACCCTGTAGCTTTTATTGCAAATATTAGGTAAAAATTATGTAAACTTGTCCTTGGCCTTGCTAAATTCCAAATTTGAATATATTTGTCACAAAATTGAAAACGTTATTTAGGATTGAATTGATGCTTAAAAATGTGACTTTTTTTCTTTAAACTTAATTATCTCAGAAACTATAAAGTTTTGTTATAGTAAACCCTTAATAAAAAAGATTTAAAATTATAAGCTAAATCGAAAATACGATTCGTATATAGGGTGTTCTATTTAAAAAAATACAACTTTATGCTGTCCTAGTTTTTTGGCTCACCCTGTAGAGTCCTAAATATTTTTAAAATCTGCGTAAAAATAAACTGTATCAAACAATAAATATAGTTTCTTTGTTAATTTCACCGAAAAGGCACAAACCTACTTCATCCAATCGTTGACTCACCCTGTACAATTTCGGAAAACTAATCTGAATACTAAATAAATAAGACCCAACCAACATTATTTTACTGTAGAATAAAGATAAAAAAATTACTTCATTCAATTTACTAACCTTTGTACATTTGTCAATAAAGAAGGGACCCTCAAGAGTTAGAGTCGACTAGATAGCCCACTAAACAGAGTATC
Organism: Diaprepes abbreviatus; assembly: GCA_034092305.1. Taxonomy (NCBI): domain Eukaryota; kingdom Metazoa; phylum Arthropoda; class Insecta; order Coleoptera; family Curculionidae; genus Diaprepes; species Diaprepes abbreviatus. The sequence continues at coordinate 3,568,616 of JASJET010000260.1, read as the reverse complement.
GTGGCTTAAAAAGGAATTAAGGTTTTCCTTTTTTTCACGTATTTCACACTACGTAAAATTCTAGCCATATTTTATATATAATGTTATATACTAAATCTCACCGTTTTGGACATATTTAGATTTTTATGTCAAAAATTACGTTTGCGGACCAAAACTTAACTATAAATTTTTCCTATAAGGAACTTTTTAATATTCAATTTAAATTAGTTTTCTTGTAGATGAAGATCGACGTTAGTACTCTTTTTATGATATTCTGAAAATTATTAGTACGGACTGGTGAAAAAAGAAGAATAAAAATTATATTTGAAAAATCGTCAAAACTCACTTTTTTCAAATAGGAAACATTTATTTTTATAATTTTATCATACTAAGCATAAAAAATAAAGGTAACTTTGTATAAGGATGTATATTCCAAAAATTTGTAGTTGTGATCGAGTTATTTCAAGAACATGCGATACATTCGCGATCTGATATCAAAAGAAACAGAAACCAGCACTATCAACTGTTAAAAAGATTATGAAAAAATTCCAGAACTTTGGATCATCAAAAGCTAAAAAACATAGAAATAAACCAGTTGTTAATAAAATAAAGTTACAAAAATTATTTGAATAAATGGTCAAATTGACGCTCTTGAACTTCCAAATATTTTTCGCACATAAGCACTGAGGATTGAGTTCTTCAAATGCTATTTTGACGCGCTGCATGCAATCTTCCATAATGGTTAATTCGGTGTTGTATACTTTGTTTTTGATTGAACCCCAAATAAAATAATCAAGTAGGTACTGGTCGGGCGAGTGACGTGGCCAAAGATGTGGCTCATTCTTGGCTATCCATTGATCATAAAACAAGTTTTGCAGATGATTGTTAACTAAATGACTATTATGTGGACGCGCTCCATCATGTTGATAAAATAGGTTTCTATGATCAGCCAGTGGCAAGTTATCTAAATAGTTCACTTCCAAATTTATCAAGATGTCGAAGTAGCGCTCACTTATAAGTTAAAAAACGTATTTTGTAACAACAAATCTTCAAAAATGGCTAACTTACCATTCAGATTATCTTGATGGAATTCTAGGGCGACGACGCCGTCTTTTCTTATAGCACAATACACGTTAAACTACCAAGACTCTTGAAAATTTAATTCTCTAAATGAATGTACGTTTGAGTCGCTCCAATTATGGGAATTGCGTCGATTAAACAATTCATTTTTTGTAAATTTGGCTTCGTCTGGCCAAATAATATTATCCAAAAAACCAGCATTGCAATTATCTATAATCCTTGTAACAGTTGGTGGAGTTGGTTTCTGTTTCAGCGGATATCGGATCGCGAATATATCACATGGTCTTAAAATAACTCTATCACATTCTCCATAAATAATAAATAAATTTAAATAATCTTCGTGCATGTGATTTAATCGCCCCGGCATGATTATTATTAATGAATGTCAAATGTCAAGAAATAGTAACAATTCTGTGGTGTTCGATTGTTTTATTTTCGTCAGGCCTCGCCGTCAGGGCCAACTAATAACAAAACTTAAAAGCCGTATAGCATTTTCACAATAGAAAAATGTCGAGTTGCCAATATTTTGAAAACTACAAATTTTTAGAATAGACGACCTTATACAAAGTTACCCTTATTTTTAATCCTTTATAGGTGCTTTCTATTTGAAAAAATTGACTTTTGACGATTCTCTAAATATAACTTTTATTTTTCTTTTTGACCACTCTGTATTAACAATTTTCAAAATATCATAAAAAGACCACTAAAGTCGATATTTGTCTACAAGAAAACTAACCCAAATTAAATAATAAAGGCTATTTTATAGGAAAAATTTATAGTTAAGTTTTGGTCCGCAAATGTCATTTTTGATATAAAAATTGAAATATGTCCAAAACGGTGAGCCTTATATATAAAATATTATACATAAAATATGTCTAGAAATTTACGTAGAAATCAAAAATGCGATAATATATAGGGTATTCCATTTAAAATAAGCAACTTGACATCTACTTCCGGTATAACCGGAAGTGCCACAATCTTCAAAATATTTTAGCCGGCTGTCCCCCATTCACGTTAGTACATTGTCAAATTTTCAGATTCTTCCTAATTATAGTTTATATAAATTTCCCGGAGAATCGCCCTGGATTATGACCATCAGAATAATCAAAATCTAGAACAGTGGGAAACCACTTAATAGACTAATATATATATATATATATATATATATATATATATATATATATATATATATATATATATATATGTTAAGATACCTGCAAATTTTCGAATAATTTTCTAATAACTTCACATACGGCACAACTTTAAAATACGCATTTCGACAATATCACTCATTTTTATATTTAAAGGGACGTACAAGTTTAAAAATGCGTTGTTTATTCTATAGCAATCAACTGGATACTATGCCAGTACAATACTTTAAGCTCAATCTTCAAATTACCATTCTGTTCAGTACATATGCATACAAATTTTAAAAAGCATCGGCATAAACTACAGCTTTATCTAATCATTCAATTTTAATTTAAATCATCAAAAAATTATTGCATGGTTGATTAGTGTTACGTCAATGGCCACGTTTTCCAATACTTGCCACAACTTATAATGAGGAATCGTATCATACGCCTTTATCAGATCTACAGGGAGTAAATGTATTTTATATTTCTAGCCATCCCTTTCTCGTTAGGTTCTTTTCATATCGATACTAAAACGCCTAGCTAGAAATTCTACTAGTTATTCTAGGTCAAGGGACTCATATTCACTTTCGAATAAGGTATTTAGTATTTTTCTATACAGTTTGCTCAGTATATTGAGAATAAAAAAGCAGTGATAATTTTTACTATTCTCTTTATGAACGTTTCAAGAAGTTAATATATTTCAAAGGATTTTCTAATTCTACAAAATAATAAATTCAGCATTTATAAGGTATAAGAGGGATCTTCATCCTATTGTTTGTTACAGAAATTCGGTCCAGTAATCTCTTATCTGAGCGACCCCTTTCAGTACAATACAATACTTACCCAAGTAATTGCTTATCAGGTAGAAACTCGAGACGATCTTATGTTGTTTTTTAGTTTAAAACCGACAATTTTTTAAATTCCTTTACATAAAAAAAACACTTAAAATAGAAGAATACATTTACATAAGTTCGACGAAAAAATAAGGATTTGTGTTAGTATAAAACAGAATTTGAAATTTTTCATGTACTAGTTTTCACTACACTCAATGAGAATGAATATTGTTCTAGTTTTGAGTACTTTACTGGCCGTTGCCTTTGGTAAGAAACAAAGTAGTTATTATATCTTTTTTAAAAATATACCAGAGAAAAGCTGTATAACGTCGGTGATAGTAAAAACCGCGTACTTACTTCTTGCAAATACTGCTTAAGTGCAAATGTAGCAAAAATGAAGTCGCTTACTTTAATTTTGGCAAGAGGTTTCTTTTTTATGCTTGTTTCTGTTTTATTTAAAATTTCTTTGATTCCAACAGATTTTACTGCTTAAGCTTTGAATTATCAAACTCATCAAGATCTCTGATCAAATCGTTTGATTCAGCTTCAATTATACTATTCTGCGTTTTAGAATTTTTTGCAGCTCCCTGATATTTTTTTTGGGATTTTGTGTCCAATATAATATACTGAATTCATATATGAGTTTGGTTTTTACCTATCACCTATAAGTTTTTAGAAAAGGAAAGAATATATCCCACACTATAAGCAATCTAGTGAATTTTTAAAGATTTAAAAAAAAACAAATCAGTTTTTTTACAAAACATACCTCATTTTGTATTGAAAAGAGTATAATACAGTCAAATAAATTATTTTGTTATCTTTTTTCGCTTGTATTCACAGGGATCTGTTTCACGTTTGAGGGTCCAGCAATAGTCTGCTAATATGACCGTTTTTCACTATATTGCTCCTTCATTTGAACAATTTACTGGTGCAATCTTTCGTCATCAGAAACTGCATCTAAATTGTCGGTTAACAATTCCAAATGGGAGTGAAGAAAATGCAGCTTAAGTGACATGTTGTAACCTAACGTCTTGTAAAATTAAATCAGTTCTTCAACTAGATCTTCGTAGTTCTTCGATTTGTTCTTACCTAGAAAGTTGCTACATGCATTTTTGAAGACAATCCATGCCCTTTTTTCTTTTCTCGATAGTGTACTTTCAAAATTTTCGTCTTTAAATAGTTCTCGTATTTGCGGCCCAAGAATATTCTTTCTGTAAGCTTTGCTTCACTTATACGCGCGAATTTCCGTCTCAAATAAAGGAAAGCATTTTTTTCTCTATTTAAAGCTTTACCAAAGTTTGTACTAAGCTATAGAGGAGGTAAATAAATTTTCTACGCCTCTACTGAGAGTTCATTAAGGACCTTTTTCAGACCGGGCATAATGTTCTGACGAAAGGATTATTCTTTAACGATATAATGTTGGTTTCCAGTACCCATCCCATTTGTATAAAAAACAACAATATTTGGTGTAGCCACTTTTCAGTCCTCTAAGTTTTAGATCGATACCGATATTCTATTTATGATCTTCTTATTTTATACTTTGAAGTAATATACGTATGTTCTCGTAGGTTTCTTTCATATTTAGCAAGATCCATGGGAACAGTTAGATATTTATTGCTATTAAATAATAAAACTGCCTTTAGACTTGTCACTAAATAGCCACCACTCATTAAGTTTATAATAAAGAACAAGTTCGTTGATTAAATCCTAGATATCATGACAATAAACTAGAGCATTTGCCATTGAGAAAAATACTTCCAGTAAAGACTGCCTTTTCGGAAACGTTGACATTTTCACTTTCACTCTTTTTTGCAAGAGATTCCACTGATGTAAACGAGATCTAAGCAGCTGTGACTTTGTTTTGGGTAGATCCAAATCATGAGTAAGATTGTTGAGCTCTTCCTGAGATATAAAATGAGGCAGTTTACTGCAACTATATTCGTAATCGTCTGTCTCTTGAAAACTTGGATCGGATTTTGATTTAAAATTATCTAGTTCTTCCGGTTCCGAGTCAAAATTGTATTTTCCTGAAGGTTTAGGGACAGGTATGGTAGAAGCATCATGAAGTATAAGTCTCATGGCTGAGGGTATATTAGGATATTTAATTTTATGCTTGCTTTTACTAGAATACTCCAGAAATTTTGTTAAGTGAAAGAAGCAATCATCAACATGATTTTGAGGTTCCCACCAAATCACTGGCACTTCAAGCTTCATAGACTTGTGAATACCCAGTAGCCATACTGTTAAGGTTCTTGAGCAAAAGTGGCAGCAAATTTTTGGAGCTCAAGTTTTGACTTGATCGTCAACTTTGCACCCAAAATATAACTCGTAGTCTTTTCTTACAAGCAAGTTCAAAGTTCTCCATTGAACTTTCAGTGTCACTTCACCACATATATAATGGAAACTGTTCGATTTGTCCACGAAATCGTTTACACACGGCGGAAATAATAGTACTGCTACAACGCCATCACTATTCGCTAGTCCTTTGCATTTGGCTGGTATATCCACGACGACCAACTGGTTGCTTATATCTCGTTTCCTCAATCTGGTGCTTTCTAGAAACATCAGGTATCAAGAGCACCAGAAGCAACGACATAATTCCTGTATCTAGAGGTTTTTCGATAACTAGTTGACCCTTCGACCACTACAGGGTGTGGTGAAATTTGGAATTACATTGGCTTTAATGAACATTTCCATTATTTTAAGCCTTAGGGGGTTGAGACTTCGTATATGTTGGGTTATTCCCAGGCGCTCCCATGCGCTGTTCCTTGAATAAGCACAATTTCCGTAAATTTAGAGAAAACGAAACGTAGATTTGGCAACATCATACCCCGGTAGGCTATAACGACTTATATATCGTATACGTACATCCTTATACCTGCTTTGCAATCAATCAAAGCATGTTGTTGATGTTCCCTAGCTTTTGCTAAGTGTTACGACACTTTACAGGTATATAGGTAGAAATTATCAAAATACACATTAGTTTGCCCGGGAAGCTGATATTGATGGTATAGGTATGTCGTAAACAATTTTTCTGTTTTCTTCTGAACCTAAATCGCTGGAATATGTTTATGGTGGTTAATGGGGGGGGGGGGGGTATTGCCCAGATCTCCCAATTTCGGAGAAATAGTCGCTTTACACTGCAAAAGTTACTTCACCACAAATATAAGTAGAATTATAGGGATATCGGGATTATTAACACTGTTATATGACATTTGATTGGAACATTCTTCCATGTCTTATTGAAGACTCTTGATCCGAAACTTGCATGTCAATAACGTGATGCCGTCATATACTCAATTCAAACAAGGGTTTTTTAAAACTAAAAATTTATTATTACTGTTTCTTTTTTAGCCGACGGTTCCTTGAAGCCCTCCTACGCACCAATAGCAAGACAAATTTCAAATGATACAACACTGCGCGTAGTTGCTGGAGAGTCAGCAGTGAGGAACCAATTGCCCTATCAAATTTCCCTCCAAATTCTTCGTGTCGCTACCAATACTTACGTCCACAATTGTGGAGGCTCAATTATCTCTCAAAAGTAAGCGACGGTTTAGCTTTTGAGGTGTGTTTGATATATAATTCAAAATTTTCTTTGTTTTAGTTGGGTCCTCAGTGCTGCTCATTGTACAATAGCATATTCTGCTGCAAGCTTAAGAGTCGTAGCTGGAATTTTGTTATTAAGCGATACAAATATACCTGGCCAACAGTTCAGAAATGTACAGCAGCTCATCAACCATCCTCTTTATCCAGGGTGAGACAATAATTAAATAATTTGGAAAGTTGCAGTTAACTTTCGGTGAAATATATATTAAATATTAAAAATTTCTTTTTCTATAGGCCATACGTGGTAGCACCCAACGATATTTCTTTAGTTCGTTTAGCTTCGCCCCTCCAATTCACAGTTAATGTACAACCTATTGGTATCCCACGAGCAGGCCATATATCACGTGGTTCAGGTACCCTTTCCGGATGGGGACTTTTAGAAACTGGAGGTATTGCTCCAAACCACCTTCAGTTTGCTGTTTTGCCAGTGGTACCTGAAGAAGGTAAGTTTGCAACTCATTTTTTAACGCGAAATAAAATCAAGCCTTTTCAAGGATCTAAAACATTCCTAACTCTGTATTTTAATAATTTTTCTTGACAAATATTGTGGCTTTGTAATTTAATTTTCTTACGTAGAAAGTTAGTAAATACACTTTGTCTGGGGTAGTTAAAAGAACTTGAAATAATCTAGAAAGTCTTCAATGTGCTGCAAATTGTGATATCATAAATCATAAAAAATAAACTACTTTACAGCCAATTTGCGACTGTCATGTAAAAGACAGTATTTGGTTAATTTTTGGTCTTTAAATGCGAAAATGGTGATAAAAACTTCCCAACACGAAAGATTTTTGAATTATGAATTTTTCAGTAGAAATGAAAGAGTATTTTAATCGCATTATTTTAAAAAGTAATTTGTTGAAGTTGTCAAATTTACATTTTCCATAAGTTAGAGAAATTGTGCACAATCTGGCAGCACCACGTGGATATGTCTAGGGATGATAAGTCAACCACGAAGTCTCAACCTTAGGGCTTAAAATTAAAAAAAAAAAAACATTTAAACCAATATAATTTCAAATTACACTCTGTCCCGCAGCCGAATCTACTTATAGATGGCCCCTGAATACGAGAAGTAAGCCGTCGCCTTTCGAGACCCGATGTTTCTAGAAAATAACAGGAGTACGAAACGGCTATAAAACAGCTTTCTGGTAGTCGTATCATTAATATCGATACAGAGAAGCGAAGTGCGCGAATAAGCCAATAGTAAGAGCCTTGTATTAGTGTTATCTTTGTGTTGAATAAAGTTAATTGACGCATGCAAGCGTAGTATCACATCTCTGAACCGACGTATGTGACAGTACAAAAATGTATAAAGTACAGAAACGTGGCTGTGTTAACCCCGCTGATAGTTTTTGCTACATATGTGGTCAGTTTCCCCTAAATCGCAGAAAAGGACAATTAACAAAATGACCAAAGTACGTAAGTATTTTGGATGTCTTGTTGACATTCAAGATCGGGACTGGGCTGCTCACATATCTTCCGAAGCCTGTGCAGCAAATCTAAGTAACTGGTTAAATGGCAAACGCTCTTCTATGCCTTTTGCAGTTATAATGATTTGGCGAGAACCAACAAATCATTTCAACGACTGTTACTTTTACATGACAAAAGTGTCTGGTTTTTCAAGCAAGAGCAAACACAACATTGTATACCTGTATATTCTCTCAGCAATAAAACCGGTTCTTCATGGAAAGGGTTTACCAGTTCCAGCTCCCTCCGCAAAATTGGAAGAACTTTAGAAATGTAGAATGATACGGCAGAACCCGATAATGTACCAGAAAAGGAAGATTCCTATTTTCCCAAAAGTGAAGGAAAAGTACCCTATTTAATCGAACAACCTGAATTAAATTATCTAGTTCGGGATCTCCACTTTTCCAAAAAACATGCTGAAGTATTAGGGTCTAAATTACAACAATGGAATTTGCTAGCCATTGGAACCAAAGAATATTTAGGAACCGTAACCAGGAGCAGTGCAAAACGCAATAATATAAAAGAAAAACAAAACCTGGGAAAGAACCTACACCAGAATAAACGCACATTTGTAGCAGAAGTACCGAAAGCTGGAAAATACTGAGAGCTCTTCGACAAGAAACATCTAAAGATATCATTTCACCGATTGGTTTATCTCGATGGGATGCATACTTTCCAAAATTGCTAGCAGAAGAAAGACCAGAATACCAACAAACAGTACAAGCTGATTCCGGCGTGCACGTACGCACCATAGCATCTCCACTAAGGATAGATTGTAAATAAGTCAAGCAAATATGCCAAACATTAAAAAACCGAAAATCACCAGGTCTCGGAAATATCCCGCCTGAGCTACTTATATACGGCACAGAGAAGTTATACAGACAATTGACAAACCTCTACCAAAAATGTATAAACGGAGAAAAGATACCCGAAGAGTGGAAAACATCCTATATTACCACTATACACAAAAACGGAAGTAAAGACGTCTGTGATAACTATCGAGGAATTGCGGTTCTCTGCACAATCTCGAGAGTGTATGGGAAACTAGTCAAAAAGAGGATTGAGAGCGAATACTCAGATATGGAGGCCAAAGAACAAATTGAATTTAGAGCAGGTAGATCTACTGTTGACCATCTCTTTACAGTAACCCAGCTCATTGAGAAAAAATCAGCACGGAACCAAGAAATACACCTGCTCTACGTGGATGTCAAAAAAGCCTATGACAGCCAACCACAACAAAAACTCTGGGAAGCCCTAGAAAAAACAAATATAAATATAATACTTATCAAGGCTGTTCAAGAGCTCTATTCAAATAATACAAGCAAAATAAAGAGAGGGCATAATATTTCAAAAGGATTCACGGTTAGCAAAGGGCTCAAGCAGGGATGTTGTTTGTCTCCGACCTTGTTTAAAATGTACTTGGAACAAGCGTTAAAAACATGGAGAAAGTGCGAAAATATGGGCATTCCAGTAAACGATTCCATACTATACACATTGTGTTTCGCAGACGACCAAATAGTTCTGGCACAAGACTACGAAGATCTAAAATACATGGCTCGTAAGCTAATAGAAGAATATAAAAAGTGGGGGCTAGAAGTTAACATGAAAAAAACGGAATACATGTGTATTGGGGGGCAGCAACAAAACCTGATTCTGGAACAACAGCAGCAGGAAATAAATCACTGTGAGAAATACAAGTATCTCGGAATGCATATAACCAACGACGGCAAACTTGACGAATAAATCAAGCCTAGAAACAACCAGGGACGACAAACTATTAGACAGTTAAACAGCATATTGTAGGATAAAGCAATATCCAAACAAAACAAACACAAAATCTTTAAGAGTATTGTTAAAAGCATTGTCACCTATGGAAGTGAAGTATGGCCATTGAAAGAAAGAAATCTAAGAACACTGAAAACTACAGAAATGGATTATGGGAGAAGAGCGGTTAGAAAATCCAGAATGGACAGAATCAGAAATGAAAGAATCCAAGAAATTATGGGTGATAAGCACAAGATAACAGAAGATATTAACATCAAACAACTTAGATGGTACGGACCTGTTCAACGAATGGACGATAATAGACTTCCAAAAAAAGTTTTAAATTGGGCACCACAGAGAAGAAGAAAGAGAGATAGACCCAGACTAAGTTGGAGAGAACGAGTGGATAAAGATATAAGAACAAGAGGAATGGATGAAAACCTATGGACAAACCGAGAACAATGGAGACTGGAAATCAGAAGACGGCGTAGAACGTTGTAAACTGATGTTATATATATAACCAGGAGCTATCCTCGTTTTTTACTCTGCCGGATAAAATGTGTGTTTGTGTTAGTCCAAATAGTGTTTGTGCATAACCCGGATGAATGACGCTTATTTATAGATTCTTCTAAAATAAGTTTAAAAGCAGTTCTGCTCTATAATGGCAATAAAAGACCCCTCGCACATGCAGTTGACATGAAGGAAACATACGAAACTATGTCACTTATTCTAAATGCAATAAGCTATTATACGTATAAGTGGCAAATATGTGGTGAACTAAAAGTCATAGCATTATTATCAGGATGGATTTACGAAGTACTGCTATTTTTTTTTGTCTTTGGAACACTAAAGCAACACAGAGCCATTACCAAGTAAATGAATGGCTTCCGAGAGATCAATATATTCCAGGTCAAGCTTAAAGAATATACCTATTGTAGATCCCAGAAAAGTATTGTTACCTCCATTACACATTAAACCGGGATTGTTTAAAAATTTCGTTAAAGCATTAGACAAAGAAGGAGATGCGTTGAAATACCTTCAACAAATTTTTCCCAAACTAAGTGATGCTTAGACTAAGGAAAGAATATTTGTTGGAGCACAAATTCGAAAAATACTAAGGGATCGACGGTTTGATCAAAAATTAAGTGATGTTAAATTAGCTGCGTGGAGTTCTCTTAAAATAATTGTCTCGTAGATTTTAGAAAATAAAAAAGTAGAAAACAACGAAAAACTTGAAGAAGAACTATTTGAAAGCTTCTGCAAAATGAGCTGTCGAATGTCTCTTAAAATATATTTCTTGCACTCTCATTTAAATTTTTCTCAGAAAATTTGGGTTACTGACAAGCAAGGAGAAAAGTTCCACCAAAGCATATTAATAATGAACCAACGCTACCAAGGCAGATGGGATCCAATAATTCTGGGGGATTATTGTGGGTTTCTTATGAGAGAAAGCGATCAGGAATATCAACGAAAGTCAACATTAGTAAAATATTTATGTACAAAAGACTTATTATATTAAATGTATTTTCATGTGTATTTTTGTAAATAAATTCTGTTATCCTTAAAAAATCTTATAAATCTGGAATTTAGTTGGAACACTTTGCTGTATTTGTCGACGTTTTGACCTCTATGAGATCATCCTCAAGACTATCCAGCTAAATCCCTTAATCAAAAATATCAAGTTGTTATTTGGCTCTGGTCCGTTCTTCTCAAATTTATAAGTATAGTTAAACTATCCAGCATATTACTTCCTAGAAATGTTTTTATTTATTTTGTATACAAGGAATCCAGCTGTATAGTCCTTAGGATGATCTAATAGAGGTCGAAACGTCCACAAATACAGCAAAGTGTTCCATAAGTTGTTTTATTGACCTGGTCCAACTAAATCTCAGATATATAATCAGTTGAGGTAATTTAGATTAAAATATTCTGTTTTTTTTTTTATTGTTTTGAACTTACCTATAAATATTATATAAAAATGTTCGTATTAAATAAAAATAACTGATACTTTTGTAACTCAAAATCTATACGTGGTTGAAAATTTTCATTGCTGAATTCGCAATCAGGATGCTTTAAACTCCCACGGACAGCCATTATAACTCAGTTGCTATTTTTTTTTTGTATTTGTTGACTAGCGTAATTAGAAGGTAGAAAAAATCTAGATATTTGAAACTAAGTTTTCAAACTTACTTTTTTAAATAAAATTATTTGTTTTATCTTCCAGAATGCAACCGTCAGCTAAATATTCTGCTTGGAGGTCATAACAATCCATTCAGCATAGCGCTGAACATTTGTTCTGGTATCGTGAGAGGACGCGAGGCTGCTTGTGGAGGAGATAGTGGTGGTCCATATGCTAAAGATGGGAAGGTTATCGGAGTCGTTTCTTGGGGACTTCAACCATGTGGTAATTTTGGTGCTCCATCTATCTATGCCAAGACCTCTGCTTATACGGATTGGATTATCACCAACACGAATGGGGAAGTTAGACCTGAATAGACATTTATTTTTTTGTACAATTTTCCCAAATAAAAATGAATAAAAATATTTTATCCTTTTTTATTTTTTGTATATACAGAGTGTATCACGGTGACGATCCATTAGAATATCTCGGGAAGTAATGCGATTTGAATCCTGCAATTTTGTATAATGGGGTTCTCGGTTATGTTCTCTTCAGATAAAGTAACAGCGACCTTGTCCGACTTCCGATTTTACGGGAAGTTGTCCGAAAATTACTTATTTTAAGTGAATTACCCTGTGTGTTATATATTTTGTTGCACTCCATTTTCCATAACTTTTACTAAAAGCTTTTGGCCCTACTTTAGCCGTCCTTAAGGGAAAAATATATTTTTGCCAAATTTTTACCTTCGACAGGGTGTCCCCTAAAATTGAATATCGTTTCAAAAATAAAATAGTGATATTAGGATATTATTGGACTCGATAATAAATTGTCTGGACATGATATTTTAGGTATACAAGGAAGTGTAAAAGTAACAAATTTTGTGCTTTTTCAAAAAACCTAAAAATACTTAACTTTTCCAAATATATAAAATATCCCAATACCTATCTGGAAGAGTTTTTTTATTCACTGCGAGCGCAACATCCAGTTTTCAACGAAAGATCCTAACTTTATAATGGAACAAACACCAGCTGTTTTATAATGTTTAACGTAAAGTATATTCTGCTCAAATGAGTAATTAAATAGTCACTCTGTGAATAGATTTTATCCATGGGAACGGGATAGTACATATTTTTTTATTACCATCCAAGACAGTCCAAAGGAAAAGTGAATCAATTATCGTACTTAAGCATAATCTCAACTTTATTATCTTTGAGTCGTTTAAATGCTTTCTTAAAAATATGTATACTCAATTAATTTATGAGACCCTCCTTTAACATTTGTAAATAAATCTGTAGAAGAAATCCTACCCTGGCTATGGAATTAGAGCCAAAGAGATAAGTGCTCAGGGACTTTTTAACATGTAGTATATGCAAATACCGTTAAAATGTATTAAAATATTGAACGATTTTCCCATTATAAGGAAACAAAAGAATAATCGAGTAAAATCACTATAATGAAATATACAGGTCTGGAAAATTCAAATCAAAACCTGGACGTTTCTTAAGTAAGATAAAGAAAATACTATATTATTCATCAAATCAGAATGAGACCATCGTAAGCATCGACATACGTGTAAATTACCAGTTTGACCCTAGGGTGAGGGGTAATACAATGCTGCGCGGTGAGATCGGGCGACAGCATACGCCAAGCCCTAGCACAAGAGGATTCCAAGTTATTTGCTTTCATTCAGGCCGTCGAAGCGTAAGTACCGTGTTTCGTGCCAAATTTTTTTGTTACAAAGGTAATTTATTCCACGGAACCAAAAGAGCAGATTATTAAGTGCTACTATTCTGGTAAATAATCGGCAGATTAGCATTTACATGCGGAAATCATCTTGTTCCTTGAAAATTTAGAATTTCGGAAATTATTAAAAATTTGAAATAACCAGTTGCCTAAAAATTTGTAAAAAATGCACTGATAATAATGAGGAGCAACGAGTTCCTCCTGAAGAACGAGCAAATTGGGAGACTGACGTTTGTAGTTTGGCAGAAATTAATTTTCCTTGCAATAGTACCGTAATTGCCGAAAAACTTGATATGAACGCTCGAACAGTTTGGAATATTTTAAAGCGGAACAAATATCGCTCTTACAAATTGCGAATAACTCAAGAAATTTTTCCGAACGACCAGGAAACACGTATGGTGTTTTGTGAGGACATGATAGAAAGGGCTAATAGGGATATAACCCCTGAAGTTTTGGCAAATACGCGAACCGTATTTTACAAAAGACCGGGTTATTGTTTCGCTCAAAGTGGAGGCCTGTTTGAATACCTCTTGTAAATTTTTAAGTTTTTTTGTTGATTTAAATTGAATTTAATTAACTGTTTATTTATTTACAATTTCTGAACGTGTTACTTTTATTTTTTACCAGAATAAAAGTTTATTGTTAAGAATGATTTTTAATTTTAATGTGGTCTATTAGCTTATTTATTTAGAAATTACCGTTGCGTTTCACTAGTATTTTTATTAGAGTAAATGTTTGTTTTGTAAAAGAAATATCAATTTTATTTACGCTCAACGCCCAACAAAAACTATTTTTTTGTATATCGACTATTTGGTGTATCTAAAACAATCCATGTACCAAATAGTCATTCAATATTCCAAATTCCGTCAATTACGTTATAAGCTTAGACGAAAAGTAAATACACCCTCTCATTCCTTTCAAGGTACTGCTCGGCTTTGTGTCGCACGGAAGTTAGCAGGGGTAATATTGCGCTTAGGCGTTCCCTGCGATCTTCTGTCCCGAACTAACCTGAAAGAAGTAAGACGGGCTTAGTGGGTTAGAATTTGAGAAACGGCCAAAATAATTTCTAGTTAAGAAATTTAAAATAGAAGGTTGACTATAGCAACGTTTTTATTAAACCTCGGTAATATGAACGGACAGTCAAAGGCAACAATATTGTTGTTGCGTCACGCCCAGTTACATTTTTGCGCCGCTCTCCTATTTGACATTGGATTGTCGAGAAACAAATATCAACGATTACAAAATTGGGCTAAACAGAAAGGCAGTGATATATTTTCGCCGTACTCTGGTATGTAAAATACAAAAAATCATGTTATCCACATGACGAATATCTAACTTTTACTAAATCAGAAGCCGAGGTTAAATTCCGAGGCTTACTGGATCATACAGTGGATCGAATTATATTGCTTTATTTAGACGCCCTTGATATGAGTTTCATTTGCAAATGGGGCTTCGATGGAACGTCAGGTCAGAGTCAGTACAAAATGATCCGAATATTTCTGATACAAACTTATTCCTAACCTCTCTTATTCCTCTTCAATTAGCAGATATTAACACACAAACTCAACAAGAACAGATTGTGTTGTACAATTCCAAACCCTCGTCTACTATGAATTGCGGGCCTCTGAAATTTGAATTTATTAAGAAAACAGAATAAAAGTCTTTAACGAAAATAGAAAATTATGAACTTGAACCAGACAACTTGCAGCATATAAAAGAGTTCTCTTTGCCGCCCGAGCTTCAGTACAGTACAACTTATCTATGACGATGATAGACGGCTAGGTGCATGCTTTGGCTGGAGCGAAATCGGTCCAACGTTGTTACCTCTGCCAAACAACATCTCAGTTCAACAACATTGATACTATGTCCCAGTAAAGACAGAGTATTTCAAGCTACATCCATTATAATAAGAGTAAAGCGAAAACTGATTCTCCGGTTTACCATCATTTTGCAAACTATTGGAAGCGGACATTAAACTGCAATAGAGAAGATTTGGGAATACATACTTCAAACAGCAAGATTATTCTTCAAAGGATATTCTTGGTACAACACGCCAACAGGAATCCACAAATTACTTACTCCATTGACCAGACATCATAGCATTTGCAATATTACCGATAGGTAAACTATCGAAAGCTGCACAAAAATCAACGGACAAGTTAATAAGAAACTATCGCCTGGACTTTGTTCAAAAATCTTCTCGAGAAATATATGGAGGATGTATTCCAAAACTTTTGGTGTCGATTGATCCTTACACTGTTTATTGACATCGTAAGGATTCGAACAACAATTCGTACGTATTGGAGAATGAAAAAAGAGCTGTTAACAAAGAAGGCAATGATTAAAAAGTTCTTTTTATTATTTTTATTACATTCGTATTATTTATTCATTTAAGTGAATCAATAAATATTATGTTACTTAAAAATGATTTGCATTGGTATTTGTTAAGAATTTCTAAGCATAGAGGAAAAAGTACTTTTACTTTTTTAACGATTATCGATATCCACGTATTTATTATTAGAGTATTATTTTTAAAATGCACCTTGGACTCAAGCGCAATATTTTATTCATGGAAATACAATTATTCTTTTTATTTTGTTTTTAAATGGCATATTTAACAGCTATTGAACCACATTAGACGTTTTTCGAATTTATTTTCATGATTTTAAAGATTCAGTCTGCTCTGTTGGATCCGATTTTAATTTTTAATATTAAATCCGTGCTTTCAACCTACTGTGTTTTGACGACCCCGCCAACCATCTTTGCTGGAAACCAGAAAGCAAGCTACGATACAACAGTGTGCTTTATTTCACTTCTTCAACATGGGAATTATTATAGCTACTGTTTTTTCTGATTGTAACAAGTAATTATTTAAATACCAGCAAAATGAATAAAGTGGCATTCAGGATTTGTTCTCCAGTGGTTATCTTATTATTATTTTCGTTACAGAGAAACATAGAGTAGTTATATTAACTCTTTTGTATAAAAAAATAAGATTGAGATACTCCAATATAGATCAATTCGGAAACTAAGTACCCAGTATAGAATAGCTAACGCCCTCTGGGAGCGAGAAGACAGTATTCGAACTTTAGGGAATGAAATTGATGGTTATAGGGTGTACGACCGAGATAGGTACTACAGGGGGTGTAAAGGTCGCGGATGCTCTTGTAGAAATACTAAGCTTTAGTTACAATTTGGAGTTCATTAAGATCGGAACTATTATGATAACAGTGTCTTAGAAAATTGAGTGACATGCATATTCAGGGGGAATGTAAGTTTTTTGTTTTGTTTTTATTTCGTTTGGAGGATTTAAGGGAATCTCCTGTTTTTATTTCACTGGGTAAAAGAAGCAATTTTAATACTGTTTGTTTAAGTAATATAAATAGCTGCTTTTCGCGTTTTTATTTCTTTTTCTGTTTAATATTTTAGGAAGCTATTGATACGTTTTATCTTCTAGATTGGGTTGTACATTTTAATTAATAGAACGGCTATTAAGCGCAGTTGTGTTAGTTCCTCTGATATTGTTATTCATAACTAATTTTAAGTTTTTCGTTGTAAATAATATCGTTTTCTATTTATTTTTGTTAATAAATTTATGTGTTTTGAGAAACTTGTTTTGTTTTTTAATTAAAAACCTTCACGCGACTAACCTCTCGTCGCGCCATTGTGAAAGCCCCAAAGCAAGAGACATCATCTAGTCAGCTAGTTAGCAGCTTTTCCTGAGTCCTAAAGTCCTGTGTTTTGATAGTGGTAAGCCAAAATTTAACTGTAGTTATTTGGAACTAAAGCTGTAAGAGATAAGAGGAATGTCCAGGCTTCGAGCCATTGTCTGTGTAATAATTATTTGTAAGTATTTAAAATAGCTACAAATTAATATGGGACATCAGTATGGTTGTATGTCTATGATCAAATGCTGTCACAACTTAACACCAACGAATCGAAGAAAATTTCGAAACATTGTGAAAAATCATCTCAATTATGATAACATTTTATACAAAACTATGGCGATGGACAGTAAATAATGATAAACAATAAGCAATAATAAGAAACTGCAAGTTGCAAATTAAAATATTCACAAAAAATAACCTTTATTTAAATGAGCAATATGCCCTCCATTGATTCTTAAACATTTTAGAATGTTAGACATAACAGATTTTGTAGTAGCTTTTGCTATTTCAGCTGGATCGAGTTGATCGAAAGTTCTTATTCGAGCTACTAGTTCTTCTAATGATCCATATACAGTCGTTTGCAAAAGTCTGCGTATACGTAACAAACAGTATAATTATGAAAAGTTGCATTGTCGAAATTCACCCAAATTTCAACATTTTTTGTTTTCTTTTCAACATTCATCTACGTATCCTAACACAGTACAAAGAAATAGAAAGTTGACGATAAAAATGCGTTGCATAAGTCTGCGTACACTATAAGTGTATGTACTATGTATAAATGTAAATTCTCAAGCAGGATGTGAACAGCAAATCTGACGCTCTTTATTTCAGACCTCGCGTCAACCAGTATTGAAGAATATTCACTTGTTCTGACGCGTTCGCCCAGGTAGCTAGTATTCAGTTCAACGCATTAAAAAGTTATGGATAACAAAAAGAATAGAGAGTTATCGATTGCTGAGAGAAAAATTATACTAAACCTTAAAAATGAAAGAAAGTCATACAGAAACATTGGAAGTATACTCGGAAGAAGTCTTTCAACACTTTAGCGTGTTATGGAAAATTATTATAAAAATGATACTTTGCCAACTAAACAAAAAAGTGAACATCCAAAAAAAAACCTCAATCGACAAAAAACATTTTTAATCCGTGAATTGCTACTAAAAACCTTGAAACCTACAGTGAAAAAATGGTTATAGTGGGGTTCTTCTTTCGTGTTGTATGTTTGCTGCCGGTTCCGGATAATTAATATTCATTGATGTTATTATAAACTAGAACGTTTATCTAAATATTTTCAAAGATAATTTATTTCAGAGCGTAGAGAAACTTGGATTACAAACAAATTTTTTACTTCCAACACGACAATGATCCCAAACACACAGCCTACACAGTTAAACAGTCTTTATAACGTCCCTCACTTCCCCCAAACCCCACCACAATCCTCTAACATCAATTGAAAATCAACGGGCGGAGCTTAAATGACAAATTCGAAAACATGATATAACAAGTAAAGCATAGTTGAAGGAAGTATTAATGGAAGAATGGCAGAAGATTGATTCAAATTACACCGCGAAGCTGATTGAATCTATGCCTCGAAGGCTAGCAGTTGTCATCCACATTAAGGTGTCTTTCTAATTCCTTAGCATTTCTCAAGGCAAGAAAATAGGTTATTTTATTACTGTGTATGAAAACTCGTTTACCAAATAAGTATTTATTTATCTCATTTACGTTAATGAATTCTCTTGGTTTAGGACACTTATAAAAATTTTGTAAATTAAGTATACGCGGATTTTTGCAAACCACTGTACAAGTTAATCGTCCCTGCATGATTTTTATTAACAAGGATCTAATGGCAAGAAATAATGACAATTCTGTAGTGCTCTATTCTCGCGTCGCGTTTTGCTGTCATGGTCAACTCATATCGAAATTTAAAAGCCGTATAGCGTTTTTGCAACACAAAAATGTTAAATTGCCAATATTTCAAAAGTTACAAATTTTTCGAATAAACAACCTTTTTCAAAGTCACTCCTATTTTTAATGCAAAATAAGATAACATTATAAAAATAGGGGGTTCATATTTTTAAAAAATCGACTTTTAATGATTTTTTCAATATTTAATGTTAATTTTTGATAACCTTCTAATTATTTATTATCAAAACATCAACAGAGTTTACTAAAGTAGATTCCTTTATAGAAGGAAACCATCCCCAATTATATATTCAAGGCTTTCATATAGGACAAATTGATAATTATGTTTAGGCCTGCAAACGCCTGTGCCACAATTTGATCATAGACAATGACATATTGAGGTAGCGTTAGCCATTCTATCTATAACCAATTTGTTGCCACACATTAATTTGTAGCTATTTTAATAACCTATAATTAAATTTCACAGTAATAAAGACACTCTGGAAGTCTGGTCGTTCATCTTCTCTATTGCAGCTTTAGTACCAACTACGGTTATTTAAGCTTACCACAACCAGAACTTCAGAACTCAGGCAATGTTGCTAATTAGCTGGACAGATGACACCTCTTGTTTACAGCTTACACAGCAGTACGTCCTCGAGTTTAATCGCGTGAAGGTTATTAATTAAATTAAATAAAACAAGTTTCTCAAAACAATAATCTATTAACAAAAATAAATAGAAAAAACGAACTATTTAATATGTATAAATAGCTTACTAAAATATTAAACAGAAAAAGAAATGAAACGCGAAAAACAGCTATTTATATTACTTTATCAAACCGTATGAAAATCGTCAAACGCTCGTCTAAAGTAACTCACGATATTCCCTTAATTTCCCAAATTAAATCAACAACAAATCAAACAAAGAAAACCGTCTTTCCTGATGATTATATCCGTTACGTAATTTTTCCACGGCACTGGACGGCGGTCCCGCTTCTAATTAATTTCAAATTATGACTACCATTTACTATTCCTTAAAAGAGTGTCTTCGAATTTTACACCACCTCTCCCTCTTTTTAGTGACTTTTTCGGTCGTACGTCCTGTAATCGACAATTTCATTTCCTTAAAGTTCGAAGGTTTCGATCGTTACGTGCTGAGGGCGTTAGCTATTCTATACCGGATGATTGATACCCGAATTGGCCTCTGAGTATTTTAATCTTAATTTTTATATAAACAAAGTTAATAAAACTATTCTATTTCTTTCTATAACTAAAGGAATAAGATAATATAACGTCTGTGAAAAAACCCGAGTGCCCTTTTATTCATATTGCTGGTAATTAAATCATTCTTTCTTGCAATCAGGAAAAACAGTCGCTAGATAAATTCATTTCACAGGTCAAACGTTATATTACAGTATAATGAGTTTATTTGATTATTCTTTTGTTTCCTAATAATGGTAAAATCGTTTAATATTTTAATACATTTTACATACATTATTTCATATACCATATGTTAAGAAAAGCTATCCTTATCACGTCGGTTTTATTTACATAACCAGGGTAGGATTATCTCTACAGATTTATAGGCAAATCTTTGAGAGGGTCTTATTACGTCTTCATAAATTGACTGAGTTTATGTATTTTTAAGAAAACATTTAAACGACAAAGATAATAAAAGTTAAGCTTGATAACTGATTTATATTTTCCTTTAAATTTTCTTGAACAGTAATAAAAAAACATATACTACCCTATTCCCACGAGAAATCTATTCACAGAGTGATTATTTAATTATTCATTTTAGGAGAATATAGTTCACATTAAACAGTGTAAAATAATTAATATTTGTTCCATTACACGCCATTTGTAACATAAAATTTAAGGAATGTCAAAAACAGTTAGACTTAGGTATAGGACATTATACATAAAATATGTCAATAATATATAGGGTATTCCATTTAAAATAAACAAGAAGGCAACAAAACATAACATATATATATATATATATATATATATATATATATATATATATATATATATATGTTATGTCGGTTATTCTCACAGGTGTGATGTATAATCGAATGTAAGGCAGCTGACGTTTCGGTGAAATCTCATTCACCATTCTCAAAGCTCACTGTATGGCGTCTACGAGTTCGCTACAACTGACTAGTAAAATCCGCATCATACGGGGTTCTTTTTTTATTAATATCTTTATTCTAAATTTGACTCTGGCAAGAAATTTTTCTTCCATTGATATGAAAATTTAAAAAAATATATTAGTCACGTGATTAGTATTACCTGTCAAATTTTAATTTTTTTTTCAAAAAACAAATTCAAAAGTGGGGTTATATGTCAAAATATCGAAAAAAGTTAGAAAAAGTTTTTCTAAAAGCAATTCTTAGCTCATATGCAATTCCAGCTGAATAAGATAATCTACATTTTTTGCCCATTTTTTGCAAATTGCACCACTGTTGCAAAATAAGACTCAACGCAACCTACATAAAACGTTTTAGTTTTGACAATGCTTCATCTCAGACCTATTTTGTTTAAAGTAGCGCCATATTAAATGTGTGTTCTTCTACAAAATCCAAATAGGGCTATTAAAATTTTGTCACATGTGATACAAAGTTTATTTATTTTTGATTCTGTATGAGGTAACTTTATAGAATAACTATTTTTAAAACGTAGTTTGTGTCTAAACGTAATACACATTAATATTAAGAAAATAGTTTAATTGAAAAGACTCACATTTTCTAATAAAAAAAAAGTTAAATAAAAATTTATTTTCCACCTAATGCAAACTTTACTGCTAACAGTGTGTACTTGTTTCTCTTAATTATAATATATATTACTTTTAGACACAAACTGACATATTATATATAAGTAGTCTCCTCTCCTTAATGCCGTTGAAAAAGGGGAGGTTTCATTCTCGGAAAATTCCAATCTGATTTTCTCATAATTCGTGTTTCAACCACCTAGAAAACAATTACTCATTTAAAATACCCATTCCGCAATGTGTCAGTTGGATGTTACTTATCCCTGCAGACTAGATGCCGGACTGTAAACTATTAACACACAAAATATCTATAATAACCTCGAAGTGGTAAGAAATACTATAAATAAAAATACTATATTTTCATTGTTTATATATATTATTTAAGAAAGTGGCTTTTTCTCGGTAATATGATTTAACGAAGAGCATTTTTAGTGTTGTATATGGAGATATTTTATTTTATAATTCGTTCTAGAAACTACATACTTCAACAAAAACAAAATGTATAAACACGGCCAAGACACTGATTAAGTGTAAACTGGCTATCGGTGACAAAATCATGAAACAGGTGATGAGGTTTAAATATCTTGGAATAGACTAGATATGGAGATGTCGAAGAGGAAATAAGAGCTCAAGCTATAAAAGTAACAAGAGCGGTAGCATGCTGAAACAATTTGGAAAAACATACATGTTCAAATCGAAATCAAATCCCGTATTTAACAGACCGTAGTTAGGATATTAGAAACGAGAGAGATGGAAATAGTGCGCCGAATGGCTGAAAAAACACTGTTGGATGGAGAAAGAAGTGAGAATATCAGACTGGCTTATGAGATAGACAACATTAACGACTAGAACCTCAAAAGAAAGAAGAAATGAAACGAACATATTAATTGCATATAAGAAGAAAGAATTATAAAAGTTAGTAGAGATAAATCATCATTAGGACAAAGAAGCATGGGAAGATAACGAAAAAGTTGGAGTGACAATCTGCAAAATGAATAAATCCAGGCAAGAAGGAAAAGAAAAGATAGACAAATGCATATATAAAAGAAGGAAAGAAGGAGAAGAAACAACACTTTAAAGTTATTCAAATTAAAAAGAAGAAAGAGAAATTTAAAGTAAAATTGAATAAGAACAAGCGCACACTTGCCGACTTGTCCTAACTTTAACTTAGCCATTATTAGCCGCCATATCCTACGGTGGGCGTTTATCATATATTTTGTCCGATGTTCATATTTCTCGCGTGGAAGAATGGATGAGAAATGTCGATCGCAGGGGTGGTGGCTACTAGTCGCTAGACTGTGGTAAGCGCTAATTACCAAGAGTGTCCCAGACCTTGGGAGATATTAGTTACGTGTAACCATGGGCTGACCTTTTATTAAATACTATATCTATTTTTATTTGTGGTTTTTTAAGTACTCAATCATCCATATAATATATTTTATAGATTAAAGCTTAAATTAACACGCGTCGTAAGTATTATAAGGTTTTTTTTCGGAATTTCGGAAAAACTAAAATAATTGATGGGATTAAAATATATAAAATTATAAGGATATTGCAAAATTAGTACTGTCTGTCTCAATGTCACTCAGTATTGGATTTAAATTTAAGGGTGAGCATTTCCGAATAATCAATCCATTGTCGTAAAGATAATTTTGCCACGTTTACTGTCTGTTCAAATGTGTAAATGTGTGATCTACAGAGTGTTCATAAATATTGTACAGCTTTTTTATATTTAGTACCACTCGTGGAGGCTTTATTTTAGGAGATGGAAAAAACTTTAAATACGAAAGTTGTAGGATTTCTTCCATATTATAGTAACGGGAGTAATAGTAATTAATAAGACCAACAAGTAGATATTTTTCAGTATAATAAAATATTGGGAACCTAATAATACTAACACAAAAAACAAATAAAGAAAATCTCTATACATTTTCAACATATTACTGTGCCTTAAATTTTTTTTAATGTTTTGAGATCTTTCATTATAAATTTAATCTTTTAAAAACCCTCACAAAGAAGATATAGCGGACTCAAATCGGGTCTATTGATCGGCCACATCATTGAGCCCTTGCCTTCCAATCTATTAGTTATATGGAATAAGGTTCTCAGTAACTGGTATAATATTGTGCGGCGGTGTGCCATATTGTCGCCAAATCAGATTTTTGTATTGCCGAACTGGAATATTCTCTAAATAATCTGCATTATTTTCAATTAAATTTAAATATCGCTCAGCCAACATGCCATACCAAATGATTGTCAACCCTATATTTTCCCCAATAATGTTTATTCTTTCTATTGACCATCCCAGACGTCGTAAATGCTTCGTTTGCAAGAATAATTTTATTTAGAAACTCCTCATCTTGTCCAATATGGCGTACCATTTCTAAGCAATATTACAACAGCTGCATTATATTTTGTTCAGTAATATTATCTTCTTCATTTCTAACTAAGATTCTGATTGTTAGCCTACGACTTTTCATTTCATAAAATTTTTTGAAATCACACCTTACTCTACTAGTGGGTTGTAGTCGATGACCAGGATTTATAATTCATGTTGTACTCTGGATATATTTTTATTTTTCTAATAAAAAGTCGAATTTTGTGATGTTTCTTTTTTTATATCAATTTATTAATAATTTAATATTTAAATAACAGCTAGTCCGAACACTAACTTATTATACATTTTTGAAATCAGAAGGAAAAGAACTTTTATTTTAACAACATTTCTTTTATTTCTCGATTTTACGATTAGTCACTCTTTTTGTAAACAGATCTGAAAGAAACCATGGAAGAAATTCTACTACTTTGAAGTTTTTTCCATCTTTTATAAGAAAGCCTCTAGGTATGGTCCTGAATATAAAAAAAATATACAAATTCGACTAAAAGTCAAACAACACATTTTAGAATAAATGTCAGTCAATTTATTAAATTGATATTTTGTTCAATATATATATATATATATATATATATATATATATATATATATATATATATATATATAAATTATTTGGATGGTGGCTACGAAGAAAATCACTAAACGGAAGTATGGCGAGGAAAATCCCTTAGTTTAAATTGCGACGAAATAAATCTCTTTTCCTCAGTGTTGCGTAAATTTTCACGTCATAGTAAGATTCGTCGCCCATTGTCTGGGAGAGATTATTTTTAAGGCACCTATTTAGGGAGGATTTTTTTCGCCGCACAACCTTTTAGAGGAATTTTTTACATCAATGCTTGCTGTGTCGATGTAAAAATCCCTTTAAAAAATCGTACGGCGAAGAAAATCCTCTTTAAATAGGTGTCGTGAAAATAGTCACTCCCAGACAATGAGGACAATGATCGACGAATTTTACTGTGGTGTGATTATTTACACGGTACTAGGAAGAATGGATATTTTTCGCCGCAATTTTAACGAAGGGATTTTCTTAGCCGCACTTATCGCTGAGCTAACATCGATTTGAGAGTGTACTAAAAAAATCATTCATATTTCTCTTGGCCTTCAATGACTCGTACTCAATGAGCCAAATGCAAATGAGAGATTCATTAGAACTTCAAAGTATCCTATCGCAGTCATTATATAAACAAGACATCCCAAATTCGATACTTTTATAGGGTTTTTCGTTAACTATTAAAGTTAGTAAAAAACTAGTATAACATTCATGAGCTATTTTTTGGGAAAACTAAAAATGCCGCAAACAGAACCTAAAAATTTTGCGAAAAATAAC
Source organism: Diaprepes abbreviatus (assembly GCA_034092305.1). NCBI lineage: Eukaryota > Metazoa > Arthropoda > Insecta > Coleoptera > Curculionidae > Diaprepes > Diaprepes abbreviatus. Next base: position 3,542,829 of record JASJET010000260.1, on the reverse strand, counting down.
AATAATAATTTTTACATGAAATTGAAATTATTGAAGTCGGCCCCAAATTATTACTAAATGAAATAAACAACTACTAACACGAAATACTTACGCTACAGTAAAAAAGCAATTACAACAATTTATATTGTTATTTTTCGCTTTTTAGCGCTTTTTAGAGTAGTTTAAATTTTTATAAAAATTTTATTATATTGTTAGTTTCGTGTTAGCATAGAAATTTTCTTACAAACAAAAACCAACCTTAATTCTCGATTGTATTTCCGAAGGGTAACCAAAAATATAGGGATTAATCTCAGTAAATATTTTGACAATAAATAAATTTTTCTAAATTTTTCAAGTATAAAAAGAACACACATACCATCATTCTACATCCAGTGAAAATGAAGACTGTTCTAGTGCTAAGTACTTTGGTAGCTTTTGCTTTGGGTAAGAAAAAAATTGCTAATGCTTTTTTAATATTACTTTAATTAACATTTATATTTAGTTATTTATTTAGTTGTTATTTACTTATTATTAGTATTATGGAAAAATATCTTAATCAAATAGTAAAAAATAACATTTGTAAATTTTTTTTAAATATACTGTATGGTTCCAGAATTTAAAAAATACACTGCCTAAAATGAATTAAGAATCAAACTCGATTTTTCCTCGAGTTTTTTAAACATAATGACATGTTTGCCTTATTAAGATTTATTTCCATCGGTTTATATGCAGAGAATGATTAAAACATTTTTGAAATTATTTTAAAATATATACAAAGACTCAAAAAAAAGTTTCCCACCAAGGTTGTTAGAACTTAAATGCACTGTACATTATAACATACTTTGATACTGCGAGCCAAATAAGGGTGAGTTACTGTTATGTTTCTTATACCTAAGACGAGCCGTTCCTGAGATATTTTTAACTATCCTTAAAATTGTAGACCCAAATTTAATACGCCTTATCTATTTAAGCTGGATGTTTTAAATTGTATTTTTATTAAAATCATTAAATATTATTAAATTGAGTTCAAAAAATTTAGAGGGTTAATAAAAACTAATATTTGATTTTTATTATTATTAAAGCCAAATAAAACCCTGTATTTAATATCTAATATATATATATATATATATATATATATATATATATATATATATATATATATATATATATATATCCCGTCAAAATTTAAATGAAATGTCCTGTATATTATTACATATTTTGATAGCGCGAGCGAAATAAAAGCAGGTTACTCTTAGCCTTCATATACCTAAGACGAGCCTTTTTTCAGATATTTATCTATTCTTGAAACTGTAGGTCAAGTTTAGAGGCATGCCGCCCTAGTCTATTCAAGCTAAATGTTTTAAATTGTATTGTTTTTTATTAATATATATATATATATATATATATATATATATATATATATATATATATATATATAACCTAGGTGTCATTTTACGTTTCGATATCTGCTACTTATGCTTTAAAATTTTTGTTCTAACTTTGAAAATAAAGGGGGGGGGGGAAACAAGGGATATTGTTATTCAAAAAATACTGTAATTCTGGAAAGATTTTCCCGACTTTAATCAACTGGGTGTTATTTAAGATATAATTCTTATACAGGAAAGTAACATATGTCTTAGTGAGTAGGTGTAATATAGAGCTTCGAATATTGGACGTATTAAGCAAACCGACTCAAACAAGTCTAGTATTCAAATACGCAGTATCACGTTTTTTTAGAACGAACACACGATTCACATCTCCGTTTAAGATCGCTATGGCTAATTCAGTTAATTTTACCTTATTTTTGCAAATACTCTCGTAATGGGCAACACAATATCATTTTCATCAGGTATTTCCCATAGATTCTTTGAATAAAGGCATATCATAAAGTACAGTTTTAATTAATTTTATTTTCAAGTTTCACCAATATACAGATATTTCACTACACTGGGCTTAGTTGGTTTCTTATCGAAGCTGAGTTTACTGTTATTCTTTTTTTAATTCAGATAGATTTCGGTTTTCCAGCCTACTAATATTCCAGTGGAATATTTTGAGTTGCCTAAATATCTGAGGGTTGAAATGTATTTCGTAAATTTAAAAATAACTTCTTGGATACTCAATTAATTTTTAGCGGAAAATGCTAATGAGTAATCAATTAGATTATTTAATAAATTTATTTCAGCCGTGTATTGTTTGCCCAGGGCTATATCGTTGAATTGTCATTTCTTTTAATCATATTAAATGAATGTGCCTACCAGTAGTAGTGATGTGCGCAAGCAAGGATCTTGGTTATAAATGGAGGCCATTTTGCCTTGATTTTTATCTGTTAGAATCGGCTAAAGAAGGCTGATGACTTCCATACCGTTTGATTTGAATCATCTTCTAGGATTTGGGGCTGGAAAGTCGTTAGAATTATCCCGGTAACTGTGTTGAGTTTTGGTATCTTTTTGCCTGTGCGTTTTGTGCGATTTTTTCCGAGATAAACTTGGAAACAGGGATTTTGGCAGTTTTCTCACGTTTCTACAAGAAATTCTTCTAGTCCCCAAAAACAACAGGCCCCTCCTTACTGCTTATGATATCATTGGAACTCTACTGGTCATTTAATAACTGGAATCCTTCGTATTAGTTATCAGAATCGTCCTTACGGGCTATATTACAATTGCTTTTTAATATATGTGTACTCGTTGATGCTACGCTAGTGCCTGTGACGTTGACCATTTTTTCCTGACAGTCACACCATTAGACTGTATTAATTACTTTATTTTCTAGTTGTATTAACGAGCTAGTAATTTAATCTATTCTTTATTTTCTAAGGCTTTGCGCAATAATCCTATCTATGATAAACGGGTTTGATTTGTTTTAACGCCAGTAGATTAGATAGAGCATCGAAGTAGATTTATTGATTTGATTTATATTTAATTTATTTGTGTTTTTCTTTTTTCCTATTGTGAATTTGTTTAACCTTTTTTAACAAGATATCTAACTTACTCCACTTCTTATTTTTCAATTAAAGCTTTTTTACTAATACTGTCAATATCGAGTTTTATTTGTCCCACAAGCTCTCTTCCGTTTGTATTTTCTTTTTTTTACGTACTTGTAAGTTTATAGGGGAAAAGTTGAAAACTAGTTCCTAAAGACATCGCGAAAGGTTTCTACAGTTAGCCTAACTTTTGATGCAGTAGCGCCCTGAATAACCCATTCTTATTCGCGTGATTTTTGCTCGCTGAAACTGCTACTAGCCTTCAAGTGTACTGTGGTGATTTAATATATTTAATTAAATTTTCTTCTCACTTAATCGTGATGTGTTGCGCCGTTAAATACCAGTGTAGCAAACTAATTGCTTATTATGTTAAAATAATTGATTGGTTATTTTTAATAATAAAAATTGTATTTTTTAGCTGATGCCAATGTAACTTATGAAGCAGCCTATACACCGTTGGCTACAGAGATTTCTTATGATCCATCTTTGCGTATAGTTGGTGGACAAAATGCGGCGAGAAACCAGTTTCCTTATCAAATTTCCTTGCAGAGACGAGTTAGTACGACTGCTTTCAGGCATATCTGCGGTGGTTCTATTATTTCACCAAAGTAAGTCTGGGTTTCAAATATTAAAAATTTTCACACTTTGGTTTTGTTTTCAAACATGAATTTGTGAAAATTGAATAAATTCCATTTTTCTTTCAAATATTCTGTGCAAATTTTTGGTCAACATTACATATAGAGTAGAGGCCAAGGGGTTCCTAGTGGCCCCTTTGATATACGTGGACCTATACTGTAAAAAGGAAATGCATTAAATTCAAGGCAAATGTGCTGGAAGCAAATTTCATAAACCTTTATGCGTTTAATGTAATGCATTAAATTTAATAATTTATTTTAATCTAAATTAATTTATTCCATTAAATCTAATGTAATCATACATTACTTTTAAAATTTTGATCATTACTTTTTAAGGTGATTATCTATATTAAATATACAGCCAGTATTCATTGAATGTAAGATATGTTATCACATATTTAATGCACTAACATTAATATGAGGTCAAAAAATTCTGCTACCAGGAAAAGGTGGAAATTTTTATAGGTAGTGTACCATCATCTGTAGGCCGGTTTCGAACTCATTGGTTTCCGTCAGTACTGACAGACATGTACACCTCATCATAAGGAAATTGAGTCGTTTAAGCAACTTATATTATACTAAATAAAAAGTTCAATACAAGTTGCGCCATCTCCTGAAATCTCATGCAATGGACTATGAATATTAATGTCAATTTCCTTTAATGTTAAGGTACAGGTGAATTAATTTTAATGTACAGAAAGTTGAAATATCATTTCAGTCACTTTATTGAAATTTAAGATACCATTTAACAAATTTAACCTAAACGAACTGATATTTCAATGAATTGCTTTAGATTTAAAGTAAATTTTAACATTAATTACCTCAGAAACTAAGCGTCGTATGTAAAAGTTTGTAAGAATCTTTTTTGCTAAAAATCACTCAAAGAAGACGACCTAGAATTTTGCAAAAATTGTATTTTTAAAAGTTAAACACATTGGCGGACTTCTACCCGAAAAAATCTTGTTTAGGGAATCAAAATACATAAAAAAATCTTGGGTAGGTCCATATAAATTAAACCGGCAACTGAGACGCCTTTGACCTCTAAAGTAATAAGGTGTTTCATGTACCTTTTAAAATACAAAAACTGACCAGTTCGAGTAAAAATGAGCTAATCATATTATAAGCCTTAAAATATGCATTGATTTTGCTTGAAAGTGTATTTTTATAGTAATACATCAAGAAGTGATCAGGATTTCGATAGAAAATAACTCAACCTTTCATATTTCAGTTGGATACTTACTGCTGCCCACTGTACAACTGTGGCTGCTTCAAACTTCAGAGTTGTAGCTGGAATTCTGTTACTCAGTGATACTAACATTGTAGGACAGCAAGCGAGAAATGTTCAACGGTATCTCAATCATCCTCTCTATCCCGGGTAAGAGAAATATTACTCCTTCTACCATAATTAAACCAAAAAATAGTATTTTATATTTATACATTAATTTATTCTACTGTGTTTATAGAGGTAGCCAAGTTGCCCCGAACGATATCTCTTTAGTACGTTTGTCTTCCCCACTTACATATACAACTAACGTACAGCGTATTGCTATCCCAACAGCAGGCATTTTATCTCGTGGTACTGCTAGCCTCTCAGGATGGGGATTGTTAAGATCCGGTGGCGCCACTCCAAATCATCTTCAGTGGGCTGCTTTGCCTATTGTACCGGAAAATGGTAAGTTCATAACTTTTTCCGCATTCTGTGTAATCATTCTCCCTATATACTCTCGTTAATCAACAATAACACTGGGGAACAAATTTCAACTTTTTTTTGTTTCCTGTACAAGCCCATTTTTTTGGATTCAACTGCACCCAAGTAACTAAAAAATACCTGTTAAAGATTTTAGTTGACTCGCAAAAAAAAATCTTAATTAATTGTTACAAAATATATAATGAACATACAAAATTCAGATAACAATATATTGTTGGTTCAACAAAAGCAATTAAATAGCACATTTTTATCATTTTGCGTTTCTTAGCCTGCTTTTTAAAAGCAGGTTCTGGGTTATCTCTCGTAATAGTCCAAATAGCCGGATAATATCTCGCAGTTCCATTTTCCCTGATATCTTCTTTCCACGTTTGAAATATCCTGGTACGTACTCGGCACTTGCAGCACTATAATTTTCTGGAAAGTAATCCAGATGAGAATCCAAGAAATGAATTTTCAAGGACATATTACATCCGAGGTTTTGGTAACACGAAAAAAATTGGGCGACCAATTTTCGGATTTTATGATTCCCAAAAAATTTATTGCAAACATTTTAAAGGTATTCAAAGAGTCTTTTTCCTTGCCTTCAAATATGGAATCGAATTGCGCATCTCCGAAAAGTTTCCAAATCTGGAGACCAACAAATATTCCCCTTTTTAATTTTAACGTCACTGATTCTAGGGAATTTTTCCTTTAAATAACTAAAAGCACTGCCTTCCTTGTTCATGGCCATCACAAAATTTTTCATAAGTTCCAATTTTATATGAAGTGAAATTTTTTCTGGGGGAACTAATGGCGCGCTGGTTACATTTTTTTTTCGTGGCTGAAAAGACTCTCTCGGTGGCCAAATTTTCTTTCTGTAGTGATCCGATCATGCTCGACTGTCCCATTCACAGAGGAAGCAACAGTATTTGGTATAACATAGCTGTATTCCAAGCAAAATCGCCACAACTTTTAAATCCGCACAAATTTATCATTTATATCTTTTGTATTGTATGGTCTCCAGTAACAATTTCAAATTGCTATAAGTTTCTTTCATGTGGACTGTATGGCCAAGTGGGACTTAAAGCAACTTGTCTCCATTATGGAGTAACACAGCTTTAAGACTTACTTTTGAGGAATCAATGAAAAGTGTCCAGTCTTTTAGATAATAGTCCAGATTTAAAGCTGGCATTAATCCATTAATGTCCTACAGGCTATCAAATTGTTTTCTATATCAAAAAACAGTGTTTGGTTTTCCTGACGGCTTCGGTACACAGAAACTCTTACTTTATCTTGAAGTAAATTCCATTGTCGCAATCGAGAGGCCAATAGTACTGTTTTTTTCGTGGGCAATTCCAAATCCCTTATCAGATCATTTAATTCACTTTGACTTAGTTTGTGAGGCTTTTTACTGGGAAGTTCACAGACAAAATCGGAGTCTTGCGAGGTTGATGGGCCGGTGACATTTTCCACTATACTGCCGTTTGAATCCGTTTGATTGATCATCATCAGAATCAAGGGTATAATCCTGAGGTGAATTAGGTACAGGCAACTCGTCACTATGGGGCACCGGGCGTACAACGGATTGTAAATTTGGATACTGGATCGCAGATTTTTTTTCTCCGAAAAGCCTTTCTTTTTGATGGGAGGTGTCAAACAAAAGTAACAGTCAGTAAATGGTCTTTTGGTTCTCGCCAGACCAAAAGAAGAGCGAAGGGCATCTTACGCTTTTTTCCACTTAGCCAGCCACAAATATTGGACGCACACTTGTTGAGGCGGATATAGGGAGCCAAATTTTTATCCTGGTCTCCAGCTTTGCTGTCAAAATACAAGCGGCAAGCATTTTATATTAAAGGGCTAAAAGTAAGTTTTTGTTGCTCAAAACTCCATAATCTTTCAAATACAAACAGTTCTCGATCAACTAGAGGTTGAAATACAACTAATTAACAATATAGGATTTATGTTACGTGTATTTAAACCCCATATAAAGTACACCTGGTGTAATAAAACCAGGTATTTCTCATTTTATGGTCTAATTGTCCCATACGTTAAGGGCAGGTAGATACAATTATCATATTTAGCACGTATCTATGAAACCGGAGCCAACTGAGACTTTTACAAGACGGATTGTAAATTAGTATAAAAAAATAAGTAAGCTTTTGCTATTTTGATCTCGGAAACTGTTCCCCAGTGTAATTCGAGAATAAAACTATTTGTTTACGTTTTTCATATATTTCACTTACAAAAATAAACATTAGATTATGCATATAATAATCCGCATATTTTATAACTAAAATATTGTCCCTTTTTAATATTTTTCTTCTTATCTCAATTCCATACTATGTAATGTCTTTTCCGTTTCATGTTTCGTGTTTTTTATTTCATTTAATCATTCATTTCTTTTTTATTAACTATTTTTTTAGTTAAAATCATTTATTTCTAATCGACAAGCTAAACCGCCTTTTAAGGAACATTCACTCATTTCAGATATACTCAGATATTAAAAACTAAATACTATATATAATTAATTATGTAATTGAGAAAGGAACTAAAACGTCAAAGTGTTTTCATTGTTTCATATGTTCAATTGATATCCAAATATGACAAAATCACAAAGTGCTACCGAATAAGGGGTTTTTAAGCATAAGGTTGTTGTTCACCACAGTTTTTTGAGTTCTACTCAAAAACTATGCATTTTTCGTAGCTCCATATTTGCAGAAAAGTTTTAGGCAATGAAACTTCCTTTAAAAGTGGTACCTCATGACGTCCAAACATTCATTTTTTTCAAAAAATGCACCCCAATAATAAAATTAAAAAAAAAAGAAATAAAAAAAGTTCAATGTTTTTTTCAATTTTTTCTCCATAACTTTTTTACAAGTGAAGATTTCTTCACAAAAAGAAAGCTCATATTTATATCTTTTTTAATTTATTAATATATAATAATTAATTTAAAAGCTAGATTCAGTTAAAGTATTTACAATAATTTCGCCAATTTCTTCGTCAGTATCTTCGAGAATATCGTCTTCAGTAACGTCAGATATATCAGCGTTTTCACAGCTGAAATCTATACATTCGTTTAAAAACATGGAACAATTGATTCCCATCTTCCTGCAACCACATTTCCCTTGGTATCCTTTGTTTCATCCACAGGCTATTCTTTCAAGAAAACTTTAGGGTGCAAGAGGTTTATTTGTAAAAATTGATATCAACCCATTTTTTGACCTTTTGAAACCCCAGTCGAGAGTATTTAAAATATTCTCTTTCCATCATTGCATTTTCAAGTATGTTCTTAAGCCATGCTGTTTAGTAGCTTAAGCATCAGTTGTTGTAGGCAATTGTGATAAATAAATTTTGCACTTGTTGAATGCTTCTGGAATAGCTGATAACGATAGCTGCTTTGGCCTTCAATTTTAAAGCCGTTGAGTAAGGTTACGATGCATTCAGATACAGAACCGGCATCGTCAGGAATTGCATTTTCGTCCAGAAATACATCTTTCACTCAATTCATCTCCTACTCTCTAGGGTACATCGATTTCTCTCACTATTCAAAAGATTTAAAGTTGGTTTTCATACGAGCTTGATGCCTCTAGAAATTGACCTTTATACCTTCTTTCTAAAGAAACAGCATGTTTAGCAGAAGATAAGCCGGTCAGATTTATGAAACAAGGCACATTACACCATATCGAAACAGTTATTAGTAACTAAATTACATATCCAATATCTTTTTTCCAGATTGCAACATTATTCTGACCCGTTTCCTTGGAGCAAGAAATCCCTTCAGTACACAACTGAATTTGTGTTCGGGTACTGTTAGAGGATTTGAATCTGCTTGCAGTGGTGATAGCGGTGGCCCATATGCTCAAAATGGCAGAGTTATAGGAGTTGTTTCGTGGGGACTTATGCCATGTGGTGAAGCAGGAGCTCCTTCAGTCTATGTCAAAACGTCTTCTTATACTAACTGGATAATCACCAATACTAACGGAGAAGTAAGGCCTTAAGTTTGTTTTAAATTTTATATGTACTTTTAAATAAAAAATACTTATTTTAGTCAAAATTTGTATTATTTATGTTATCCTCTTATGGACAAATTATTCAGACTCTCAGGATTTTCTCAAAAACCATGACCGTAGATCTCCGTTTTGACGCTGACGTTTTTATAATATTAATGGAATATCTATCATAAGGACAAGGCCTGAACACTAAAGAGTGGCGTTACAATTGAGGGGTCTAAAGGTCGAAAACTTACGACCGATTTCATTCAAAACCATACAGTTAGAAGGATCAAAAAAATAAAATACTTTCTCCGTGAGGGGGTATTGGAGTGTATATATATATATATATATATATATATATATATATATATATATATATATATATATATATATATATATATATCAAAGATGTAGTGTTGCAGTTTTTACTTTTTAATGAAACGAAGGATTCAGGTGTCAAATTTGTCATGGCTTTCTTAGTTTTTAATCTACTAGGTGATTTTGAAAATCTTCGTTGTTTAGACACATTTCATATTTCCGTTATGCGTTAATTTATTAAAAAGGTAAAAATTGGGTTTTTTTAGAGTTTTTTACGTTGAGTTCAGCGACGTAGTCAGTATTTTCTAAAAAGTTTAGTTTTTAAGATATTAATCAAAGTTATGATTTTTTAAATAGGGCACCCTGTATATTATTTTAAATATTGATTCAATATAATTTAGGCTTTTTATCAATATATAATGTATGTATGTAAAATATGGTTGTCGGACTTGCGTTGTCTTTATTTTTGTTAATTTTTTGTATCTCTAATCGTTATCAAATATAAACTGAATGTTTTGTCTTAAGACTATGAGCTTATATAGGAACTGTTGTATTCATTGTAGCGCAAAGTTTCGCTTCACTGTACACACCTCAAAATTTCATGTTACAAAGTAGTGGTTGTCAAAGACTAGATATCTTAACACTCGGTTTACTGAAGATTCCATTATTGTGTTTAATGTAAGATGCTTCTATAAATTTTCTTTTTTTCATATTGGGTTCCATATATATTGCCGCAGCTTCAGACCATTTTATATGGTGTTGTTTCTCCCCGGCGTGTTCCGCAATACTTGATCTCGACATTTCTCCTTTTGGGTATGAGTTTTATGTTCCTTAATTCTAGCTTCTAGTGGTCGTTTGGTTTCTCTAATATACATTTCACCATACTCAGATGAAACTTTGTAAGCACATTCTTTCTTATCGGTTGTTTTTAGTTTTGTTTTTGGGTTAAATGAGCTCTAAGTGTATTTCCTGATTTAAAGGCTGTTTTTATACTATAATTACTGGTAATTCGTCCCTTTTACTCCGAAGTTTTCTTAATGTACGGAATTGTGAAGAAGGAATGGGTTTCTTGCTGTTTAGTGTTCGTTGTTCTAAAGTTATTTATAACATCGTCAATTAGTTTTAAATGATAACCATTCTGTGGTAAATCGGATTTAATATTTGCTACCTCTTTTTCTAATGAAGCGGCATTATTGCATATATATATATATATATATATATATATATATATATATATATATATATATATATTTATATATATATATATATATATATATATATATATATATATATATGTTGTTGCGTAGTGTTTCACGGATGGGAACATGTGATTCAGTATTGATCCGGGAATACATCCGTTCGTTGGTTTGGTTTCCTGTAGAAATTCGCAGACGTTTCGCCAAAATCCTATTTGGCATCTTCTGTGCTTAATGGTTGTAGATCAACTGTTGATCTACAACCACCAAGCACAGAAGATGCCAAATGGGATTTTGGCGAAACGTCTGCAAATTTCTATAGGAAACCAAACCAAACCAACGAACGGATGTATTCCCGGATCAATACTGAATCATATATATATATATATATATATATATATATATATATATATATATATATATATATATATATATATATATATATATTTATTTATAGAGGTATAGAACTTTTAAATGGAATAAAACAAAGATGAATTTTTTAAATTGACATGAAATTTACTTTATTCGAAAGATAACCTTCTGGCATTATAATTTAAATATGACTTCTGGTATATGACCGCCACGGCTGGCTCGGACGTAGTCTAATCTGGAGGTCCAATTTTCGATGACTTTTTCCAACATTTGTGGTCGTATATCGGCAATAACGCGGCGAATGTTGTCCTCCAAGTGATCAATCGTTTCGGGCTTATCGGCGTAGACTAGCGATTTCACATATCCCCACAGAAAATAGTCTAGCGGCGTTAAGTTGCACGATCTTGGAGGCCAATTCACGGGTGCGAAACGTGAAACTATGCGGTTACCAAACGTTTCCTTCAATAAATCAATTGTGGCACGAGCTGTGTGACATGTTGCGCCGTCTTGTTAAAACCACAGCTCCTGCACATCATGGTTGTTCAATTGATGAACGAAAAAGTCAGTAATCATGGCTCTATAGCGGTCACCATTGACTGTAACGTTCTGACCAGCATCGTTTTTAAAAAAGTACGGACCAATGATTCCACCAGCCCATAAAGCACACCAAACAGTCAGTTTTTCTGGATGTAACGGTGTCTCAACATACACTTGAAGATTATCATCACTCCAAATACGGCAGTTTTGTTTATTGACGTATCCATTCAAACAAAAGTGAGCTTCATCGCTAAACAAAATTCGCTTATGAAAATCGGGATCAACGGCAATCTTATTTTGGGCCCATTCACCTAATCTACGCATTGCTAGGTGATCGTGTGGCTTCAATTCTTGCACGAGTTGGATTTTGTAAGCACGCAAACCAAAATCTTTCCTCAAAATCTTCCATAAAGTGAATGGACACATATCCAATTCCTGTGCACGATGGCGGATAGACTGATTCGGGTCTTCCTCTAGGCTACGCTCTACAGCAGCAATGACTTCTTCTGTACGCACTGTACGACGTCTCTGTGGATGCGTATTATCATTTAGAGTAAACGTGGTGCGAAAACGTTCCATAGTTAATCGAATTAATTGCTCTGATGGACGATTATGTTGACCGTAAAATGATCGTAGTGCGCGATATGTATTTCGAACAGAACCATGATTTTCAAAATAAATTTGCACAATTTGGAAGCGTTGTTCAGGCGTCAGTCTATTCATGTTGAAATGCCAAACCAAACTAAACATAAATCACTTGACAACTGACAAAATGGCCCCCAGTTAAAAAAATGTTGCTAACTTAAAGTTCTATACCTCTATAAAAAACACCCTTTATATATATATATATATATATATATATATATATATATATATATATATATATATATATATATATATATATATATATATATATATATATGCAATAATATGAAAACATGAAAAAAGAAAATTTATAGAAGCATCTTACATTAGAAACAATAATGGAATCTTCAGTAAATCGAGTGTTGAGATGCCTAATCTTTATAAAAGCTCGTAGTTTTAAGACAAAACATTCAGTTTATACTTAATAACGATTAGAGATACAACCTAAGAAACGTCTTAAAAATAAGTAAAAATAAAGACAATGCAAGTCCGACAACCATATTTTAGTCAGTCTTCAACATTGTCTTCAACCTTCAAACAAATATGTGTTTATTTTATTTTGAAAAACAAGGCCAGAATTCGATATTTTCATTAATTTATTTTATTTGTAACACTAGGTCATGGCCAATTTATACGAAACAAGAGGCAGATGTCCAAAACTTCACAGTTTTGTCAGATTATTATTATTTATGAAATATTTTGTTACGTAGGTATTTTTATTTTAACTTTTATCTATTTTGCATTTGAAATGGCCGTCTATGATAATTATGAAAAGTATGATATGGTAGTATGTTTTATACAAAGCAATGAAAGTCCCCAAGAAACGTCTGAATTATATTTCAATAGGTAATGTATTTAAAGCGTTACCATTAGGATAACTTCTCATATCTGTCGATCGTTTTTGTTTATGTTAGGTATCCAGAAGGAAGGCAACCTTTTCCAGGCATATTTGCTCGTTTAAAAAGATATCTAGTTGAACACGGATCTTTTATTCAGCTGCGTCCAAAAATATACGTCAAAGAAGACAGGGAGAGAAAAGAAACAAATGTGTTATTTTACGCAGCAGAACTAACGAAGTTGGTGTAGGAAAATTTGACGCTGAAAGAATTTTGTATAAACACCATCAATATAAATTTAAAATAGTTCAACATTTACACCCCGGTGATGATGAGCGCTAAATTACGTTTTGTCAATGGTATTTAGAACAAATCCGCACCAACGAATCTTTTGGCAGATTTGTCATCTGCTCTGACGAATGCTATTTTTCAAGTGCGGGTATTTTTAATCATCACAACACGAGACATTGGTCTGCCAAAAATCACCATTTAATTTTTGAAAGGCCACAATAAGGGGCTTCGGGGTTGGTGTCTCGTGTTTTATTTTGGGCCGATGCATAACCTACAGGATATATGAAGGAGGTCTCACAGTAAGTAGATACCTAAAAATCCTTCCATAATTGCTTGAGAATATTCCATTGGCCCATTTCAATTCCATCTATCTTCAACAAGATCTTGCTCTGAGCCACAACTCTGAGCTGTTTAGATCATTTCTAGACAATAACTTTCCTCAAAGATGGTAAAACCAATAGGTCAGTGAGATGACCCCACAATCTCCCATACTTTTCATTTTGGATTTTTTTATGGGGTTTTTATGCAAAATCAAGTGTGTAAGACACAACATTAATCTATAGCGGCACTTCGTGAGACAATTGGTTTGGTCTTCCAAACTCTTCCTAATAGACCTATATCTTTTAAATGCAATTAGAAGAATAACAAAACTGTGCCGACATTACATTCGAAAAAACGGCCATCATTTTCAAAACCACTTTGAAAAAATTCTTAGCTTTTTTTAGTTTCAGTGTTTCATTTCGTTTTTGTTACTTTACTTTTATTAACTAATGTCGTTATTGTTTCTTTGCAATCAAATTTCAATATTCTGGTTTTATAATAACAGTGTTATTTAAAGTAAAAAATGTAGTAATGATTAAGTGTTTACAATTGAAAATATAGAAAAAATATTAAAATTAACTTTTAAAGTGTCTAATCTTTGGTGCAATTATTATTGTCAAAATTTTGCATTTCTTTCTTGTAAATTGAATATGGCCTACTGTTACACATAAAGGAAATTATTGAAAATATTGAATTTTGACCTCTTTTTCAAAATAAAATAAACACATTATATATTTTTGAAAAGCTTAAATTATAATTAACCAATATCTAAAATAACATACAGCGTGTTCTATTTAAAAAATCATAAGTTTGTTTAAATATCTCAAAAACTAAACTTTTTAGAAAAAAAAAACTGACTGCGCCACTAAACTCTACGTAAAAAACTATATAAAAACCCGTTTTTACCTCTTTGCTAAATTAACGCATAACGTAAAAAACTTGAAAACCAAAAAATTTTCAAAATTAACAATATATCGACCGTTTTTAATAAAAAAATAACAAACACGATTTTCTCAAAAACTACATCTTTTTTTATCATGATTTTTTTTCGAGGGTTCCTTGTTAAATGCTTCTTCAATTACAATTGTTTTCATGGATGCTAAGATTAAGGGTAAGACATATCAAATTTATTTCTTTTTTCAATGACCAATTCCTTTTCAGATTATGAAACGAGATTTTTTTCAAAAAAAAAAGGCTTTCTTCATGAAATGTATCATTAGAGAAACTAAAAAAAGTGCACAAGTATGTTACTGTTTTGGGAATAAATCATTTTCAACAAACTTTCAGAAATTTTAGGGTTGAGATTAGCGCTTTTGTAATGAAGAAAAGTACAGTCACTGTTTTATTCAAAACTTTATATTTTTATGTATAATCTACGTAATTTAATTTTCTCTTTTAATTGAAGTCTCAAAAACCATAAACTTCAAGAAAACAATATAAAAGCAGGAAGATTTTCAAAATCAACAAAATGGCGGCCGTTCCTCGAAACAAAATCAAGAAATTTTTTACGGTTGCCTGCTATATGATTCAATATATAGTTATCATTTTTATATTTTTTTATATACTTTATTTACCAAAAAATATGTCGTACATTTATCAAAAAAATAGAATAATATGAGCAAATATTTGCAAGTAGCAACTTGTTTACGAAGTCGATTTATTGTACAATTTCAACAAGTATTCAAGAGCTGACAGATTACGCTCGGGATGATTCCTGTATTACGAATACTTGCACGGACTTGATTCAATATGCATAATAAGTTTATTCTACAAATCGACTTGCCGGGTACGCTACTATATTAGAGTGATTAGATTGTCCTCCAGGGCATTTCAAAATACAGTATTTAACACGGTAGATTTACTTTACAATCTTATCGCTATAATATCGTAGTGTATCCGACAAGTCGGCTTATAAATTAAACTTATTATTGGTATTAAATCAAGTCTGTGTAGGTATTCGTAAAACAAGAATCACGCGGAGCCTAATCTCACATCTCTTGAATGCATGTTGAAATGATACAATAAATCGACTTCGAAAACAACTTATTATATGCATATATTTGCTCATGTTATTCTACTTTTTGCATAATTGTACGCACATTTTTTTTGTAAATAAAATATATAAAAAAATACAAAAATTATAATTATATAATGAATCATATAACAGACCATCTTAAAAATTTTGTTTATTTAGTTTCGAAAAATAGCCGCCATTTTGTTGGTTTTGAAAGTTTTTCTGGTTTCAAATTTTTTCCTTGAAGTTTATGACTCGGTTACACAATCAAAAGAGAAAATTAAATTACATTAATTAGTTATAAAAATGTAAAATTTTTGGTGTTTTTTCTTGTTGTCTCTTTACGCTGTATTTACGCTTCTTCGCTTTCTTCTGTTCCGATTTTTTTCTCCTAGTCCATTTCACTTATTTTCGATTCAGTTTCCAATTCGGGTAATATAGATACTTTTACGTTTATGTAAAAGTTTCATATATTCCATTTCTTATTGTGGCTTCTTAAATTGAGGCTTGTCTAAATCTATTGTTGTTGTTCTTGAAAGTACCTAAGATATTAAAACGTGCTATTTCGAAATCAAATTCACTGTTTAATTTGTGATATTGCTGGCATATCAAGAGCGATGAAAAAATTTGACGAAGTTGACAAGGAACACTTTTTGCCCGTGTGCCTCTTGTGCACCACCACAGAAAAAATTCTGGATCCGCCCTTGAATGAAAGTAACGTGTTACATGAGCATCTATAAGAACGTAAAAGTATCTCCATATATGCAACTTGAAGCAACTCCTCAAGCTACTAGTGTTTTTGTAAAAACTGTAATTCTGGACACTCGCCCCTTTATATCTCAAAAACTAGCTATTTTCGGACGCTGTGCCCATGAGAAATTTTGATACGGATATCATAAAGTATAATATAACATACTAAATTTTTCATTTGTTTTATGTGGCATATTTTATTGAGAAAATGTGATACCGTAAACAGAAAAAAAAACAAAAATATATAGCTAAATCAAATTGGAATGAGGATTATACAAATTTTAACAAATTTATTCTGTTATATATACAAAATATTCTTTATAACCAAGTACGTGAATAATAAATTAATTTCTATCTAGCTTTAATAATAATAAACAAAAACTTATTAACGTACTAAAAATAACAAAATAAAAAAACTGAAATCTTTTAAATGAAAAATGTTACATTAAATGATTGTCGAGTCGTATATACAAAAACCCAAAAGGGTCAGAACAAAGCTGCGTAATTCACAACTTTGCACTATTTTTCTCAAATTTCCACACTTAAAACACTATATATATATATATATATATATATATATATATATATATATATATATATATATATATATAAATATATCAAAATTTAAAAATATTTTCAAAAATGTACATTAAAGAAAAATAAGTATTCTCAAAAAATACAACACATATTTATAATAAATATATAATAATAGAAAACAAAAATATGTATTTTAAGGCTAACGATATGTCCTATATTAAGGAGATAAAATAGAATAATTACATAAGGTCTATGGCTTAATATTTTATGCACTGTTGATGCTAAATACGAAAACTCAAAAAAGCCATAGCAAAACAACTCATTTCACAACTTTGCTCTAATTTCCTGAAATATCGACATTTAAAAGCATATATATATATATATATATATATATATATATATATATACATATATATATATATATATATATATATATATATATATATATATATATATATATATATACATATATATATACATATATATATATATATATATATATATATATATATATATATATATATATATATATATATATAGCAAAATAAAAAATACAATATTCTTTCAAAATATAACAACAATTTCTTTATGCCTTTTAAAAAAATATTTTCACATGTAGCAACATAAATAATCATATAAAATATATTTTAAATAACTATATAGAAAAAATAAAATATCTTTAAAAACAAACGGAACTTGAATTTTCCTTTGGCACAGAACGAATGTAAACTCTAAGTCATGTAAAGATTTTCATTAGATGGAGGACTTTTATCCTGTAGTCCAAGCCGTAGGTAAATATAGTGACGTAAATTCCGAGATGGATAATACCTACCGAGAGGTGTTGGGGCAATGTAAGAAGAAACCCTACATAAAATGTAACAGCAAAAAATAAGTTGGGACCAAGAGGGGGGAGTCAAAATTGGCAAAAACAGGTTTTAGGAATTTACAAGCCAAGGAATACATTTTGAGAAAAAAGTTACAAATAAAAATTGTACTGATTTTAAAACTTACAGTTTGAGTTTTGTGCGGTCATTTTTGTTAATTTGTTATTACAAAAAGGCCAAAACCCTTCCAAATCGACTATTTTTTTATATCAATTTTTTAATGTAAAATTGACTTCTTTTGCACTTTTTACTAAATCGGCTAATTTGTTGCTGAGATATTGCTAGTAGTTTATTCAAAGACGCAAAGTGCCGACTGCCATAACTTTCTTTGAGTGAACATTTTGATCTCCATAAAGGTTCAATCTCTTTGTGGCCGAGGGCCGAAAATTTCACATTCTGTTAGGGGCAAATCAAAAAATTAATTTTCAACCCCTTAAATATCGCTTTTGAAAAGGGTTTTTTTTAGAACGAGGTAGCTTGAAAAATTATGAATATGGCACACCCATTTTTTTAGAGCGATATTTAAGGGGTTGAAAATTAATTTTTTCTTTTGCCCCTAACAAGATATGAAAATTTGAGCCTTCGTAGGGGTCAAAATGTTCACCCAAAAAAAGAAATTGCAATCAACATCTTGGGATAAATAAATAGGAGTATCTCACCACCAAATTATCGGATTTACTATTATAAAATATCATTTTGTTCAAAATAACGAGGGCTTCCCTTTAAAATGAAAAAATTTAAAAAAGAGTTAATTTTGCAATAAATAATAGGTATGCAAAAAATGACCGATTTTAATTTTTTTTTGACAATTTTGCAATAACAAATTGGCGAAAACGATCGCACAAAAGCTCAAAAACAGCACTAATTTTTACCTATGACTTGGAATACTGGTGTAGGTCGTTAGATTATGGTAGACTTCAGTCGGCGTTTAACATAGAACAAAGGAAAAATTGGGCAGAATCATCTTATACATTGACAAAATGATTAAATATCCCAAATACAAAAATCAACATATAATTACCTAAAACAAATAAAAAATAAAGGTGAATTATATATACAACGTGAAGGCGGAAAAGTGGTGGATGTGCCACATACCCCTTTTAGTTTTTACGTTTTTTATTTTTTATATATATATATATATATATATATATATATATATATATATATATATATATATATATATATATATATATATATATTTTAAAAATCGGTAAATTATTGCTGTGGCTCTTATAAACATTACTACTCGTATACTTTATTGGGAATGTCAATTACAACCACTAAAATATTCCAGCCAATACCTAATTTAATATTTTTTTGTTTAATATTAAATAAACTATTATTTTGTATAAACATTTTTACGTCGAACCTAAATTTTCAACTCTCCTGTTCAATAATAGACTGATTTATGATATTAGTTTAATAAGTTTACCGTAAAATTGTCACTGTTATGATAAAAAATTATGTTCTGTTAAAATATAACAATACTGTTTAACTTATTTTAGCTGAATAAAATTTATACACCATAAGATGTTATCGCCATGTTTAAGAAACTACATATGCAAACACTTTTCACCACGAATACATAAAATGATTCATACTTACCAAAACACAATTAAAATATCTTATTATCAATTTCTACCATATTTTCTTACCATAACATAAATTAATTGCTGGAAAAAAAACTAAATAAAACTTTTCTAACGGCGACATAACTAACGCGGATCCACGAAATGAAGATTAAGTGCGGACATCTTTGAATTAGAATGCAACGCCGTGATTGGTTTAATTAATTGTACAAACCGCTTAATTTAAATTCCTCTGTTTAAATTTTACTTGAATTTTCTGATTGGGCTGATGTTCGGGTGGATGACAGTATTGACAGCTGCGATTATTTCAATCGAAGTTGCATAAACGGCCGCTTGTGGCTGAACTCTGGTTAGCGTCTAGTCGTCGAGCATGTCCCTGACTTCGAAGATACTGCTTACGTGCGAAGCATAGGCTGATTTGTTATTAAAAAATATATCTTTATTTGCATTTTATTCGAAAGTACTCAATCATCCTTTTAATATTTTTTATAGATCAAAGCTCAAATTAACACGCGTCGTAAATATTGTATAAGTTTTTTTCGGCATATCAGAAAAACTAAAATAATATATGGGATTAACAATAAAAAAACATTTTAAAATTAATACTATCTGTCTCGATGACATTAAAATTTGCATTTAAATTTAAGGGTGAGTGTGTGTGGAAAAATTAATTCATGGCCGGAAAGACAAATTCTGCTACGGTGCTACAGGGCGTTCATAAAACCTTGCCCAAATTCGATTAAAAGTAAAACAATACATTTTAGAAACAATGCTCAAAAACGTGAACCGATTTATCAAATTAGCAGTTTTTTGACATCTGGTTCAATTATACTGCGTGTTTCGTTTAGAAAAGCGGTTTCCAACCATTTTTTTCTTCCGAGCCCCTCCTAAAAATTGGGGAATCCCCTGTGTAGTCATTAAGAAGAGTAAATGAAATAGTAAAATGTGGTATTAAAATTTATTTTCCATATTGAATAACAGTTCATCACGAAAACCTAAAACAAAATCATAAAACATTTCAAGACAAACATTATTAAAACTAAAGTGCTAGCTTAACCTACAAATAAAATTTTTATAAAAATAAATTGAACCGACTTCCAAAAGTGCACTAAAAAGTGAAATATAACTATAAACTTTTATATGAAATTGAAATTTTTGAGGTCGGCGCCAAACTAATACCTGACAAAATGTGATTGGCATAAATAGATTCAAAATACTTTATTTGTAATTGCTTTCATACCATAATTTGTATATATTAGTAATTATTTATTTCATTTAGAAATAATTTGACGCCGACTTCAAAAATTTTAATTCCATATAAACATTTATACTTATTTTTCACTTTTTAGTGCACTTTTAGAAGTCGGGTAAATTTTTTTTATAAAAATTTAATTTTTTTATTTTTAGTTTTGAATTAATTATGTTATCAATAAATTATTTGAACTAAGTACTAATCGAGATTCGTGTACCTCGCAATGACTCCAAGGTGGCAAAAAAGTACCCATTTTACCCAAAGTTGTAAATCATCCTAAAATGAACCACTAAAATTCTTTGATTTTAGAGTTCTCTAAATACCAGTGAAATTGTGTCAAACAAATATTTAGTCGGTCATAGTAAATCCACTATATTAATTTTCAAATTAATTTTAGATTGGTAATACAGGCCGCAAAAACTTCCAATATTGATATATAAAGAACTTGAGATGTAAATTCCTTAGTGCGATATATTTCATACTGCATATTGAGTTTGTATACGCCCCAAGAACCCCGCAATATTAATTTTGGACAAAATCGGAAAATGTAAAATTTTCAGTCCCTCATATTCTATTTTATCAACATAGTAGTTAAAAAATAACTTCATAATCGTAATACATGGCTCCGAAAACCCCCTAATAGCAAATCTGGAAAAATGCGAATTAGGTAAAATTTTCAACCCATCACATTGGATCCGCCATATTGAATTTCAAAGAAATAATTTTAATGTCTTAACCTAATCTAAAGCTAAAACCCTCAAAGCCCCCGAGTATCAATTTTAGCTGAAATCCGGATATCATATTGCATTTGACATATTAGATTTTCTTAAAATAATTTTATAATTCACTATTTCCATCCTCAAAAACGATTCAGTCCCTTATTTGAACAAAATCTTAAATGTAAAATTTTTAGTTCGTTATAATGGATTCGCTACCTTGAATCATGAAATCAAAAGACATGGAAAACGACCTATATGGAGGACAAAAGAAAATATGGAACATGCTGAGGAACAGAAAAAAAACAGTCAATGAATACGTTCAACTAAGTCCAATCGACAGCCAACTATGGGTCAGCCATTTTAAGGACTTACTCCAGGCACCAGCTACAGAAAACAACGTAGATGAAAACCAACAAGAAACCACAGAACTAACAGATGTTAACATCAGTGAAGCAGAGATGCACCTGACAATCACCTGGTATCGACCAAATTACGAATGAGATGCTAAAGTACGGAGGCCCCAGCCTTGTCACAGAGCTCACTGTTCTATTTCAAAAAATACTCCGCACAACGTCAGTACCCAACGAATGGCGGAAAAGCATCACAATTCCGATCCACAAAAGAGGATCAAAGAAACAACCCGAAAACTACAGGGGAATCAACCTACTGAATAGTTCAGCCAAATTGTTAACCAAAATACTGTCACAATGGATCTTAGACAAGTTAGGGGCATGCGAAGAACAGCAGGGCTTCCGGAATAACCGCTCTACTATCGACTGTATATTTATTATCAGACAGCAGGTTGAAAAATCTATCGAATACGATAAACCGCTGTTCATTTGTTTTGTGGACACAAGCGTTCGACCGAGTCAAACTGGAACACATAACAGAATTACTGCGAAGAAAACAAGTAGACGAAGCAATCATACGCACAATATACGAACTGAATTCCAAAAACACCATGGTAATTAAAACAAATAACACTCTAACAGAGGAAATCCCTCTATCCATAGGAATAAGACAGGGTGATAGCCTAAGTCCAACACTTTTCAATGTAATCATGGACGAAATCATTGATAAGGTAAAAAGCACAAATATTGGATACCCAATGGGACACAACACCGTTCAGATTATATGCTTTGCAGACGATGTTGCCTTGATAGCAGATAGCGAGGACAACTTACAAAGAATGCTTTTCCATCTCAATCGAACAGCCAAACAGTATAATATGAAGATATCTGTGGAGAAAACCAAAGCAATGGTAATAGCAAAAGAACCTGTAAGATGCAAACTAATGGCACATATAACAAGTAACAGGGTAGTAACGGAAGAAGTACGCACACAGGACAACAAAGCGGCCATGATATCAGGTCAACTAAGAGACAATCTGGAACAATAAACATATGACGGTTGAGAGCAAAGCAAGAATTTACAAGGTCTGTGTAAGACCGATACTGACCTACGGCGCAGAAACAAGAAAACCACAAAGACAAAATAAATTATGAGAACCACAGATATGAAAACGCTGAAAATGATCACGGGAACAAGTTTAAGAGATAGAATAAGAAACGCAAAAATACGCGAGGACAGCGGAGTGGGGGATGTTGTGAAGTGGGTTCGAAACCGTTGTAGGCAGTGGAGAGATCACGTGGAACGAATGGACGATGACAGACTAGCAAAAACCGTGATGAGAGAGAAACCAAACACCAAACGGCCGCCTGGACGGCCCCCCAAAAGATGGAGAGACAGCTGGATTTCGACCTCAAACGAGGATCGATGAGGCATTGTATAGATAACAAAACTTGGTTCTACCTAGAAGAAGAAGAAGAAGAAGAATCATGAAAAATTACTTTTAAATTCATAATTTACACCCTCAAGGACCCCCTATTAAGTTTTGGAGAAAATCGAAGAATGTAAAATTTTCAGGACGCCAGCCGGATTCACTTTTTCAAGAAAATATTTTAAATTCGTAATTAACACTAACAAAAATCCCCCAATACTGATTTTAGATAAAATCGAGAGATGTAAAATCTTTAATCTGCCATCTTGGATTTTTTATCCACCATATTGAATACGCCATATTTATTTATTTTTTTTTTAAATAATTTCAAATTCGTAATGTGCGATCCTAAAAACTCCTCCATATCAATTTTGAAAAAAATCGGCCAAAATTAATTTTTTTAACCGCCATATTGGATCCGCCATACTGAATTTTTTAAAAATATTTTGGATTCATTATGTGCGACTCCAAAAAGTTAAATTTTTTTGTCCACCATATTGAATTTTTTAAAAATAATTTCAGGTTCGTTTTGTATGATCCCGAAAATTCCCACATACCAATTTTGCAGAAAATCGGACAAAATTAATTTTCTTTGTCCGCTATATTGAATGTTTTAAAAATAATTTCAGATTGGTAGTGTACGACCCTGAAAATTCCCACATAATAATTTTGGAGAAAATCGGGCAAAATTAATTTTTTTAGCCGCCATATTGTCAGCGCCATCTTGGAATTTACTGCGTCAATTTCGTCTAAAAATATATGGGACCAACGCAGCAATTTCCTAACATAACGTAAAAAATTTCATTCAAATCGGAGTAATCGGTGTACACACATAAAAAAATACATAGTCGACGAATTGAGAACCTCCTTCTCTTAGAAGTCGGTTAATAAGAATCAATACATAATGAATACAACAATAAAGAACTTGGAAATTACCCTCAATGGAATATTTGTGATTTTTGAAAACAGTTTTCAGGGATTGACTAAAATGTGGTTGTCTGTATCTACTGAAGAGCAAAGTTTCGCTTCACTGTACACACTTCAATGATTTGATGTTACAAAGTAGTGGTTGCCAAAGATTAGGTATCTCAACACTCGGTTTACTGAAGATTCCATTATTGTTTTTAATGTAAGCTGCTTTTATAAATTTTCTTTTTTTCATGTTGGGTTCCATATATATTACCGCAGCCTCAGATCATTTTATATGGTGTTGTTTATCCCAGGTGTGTTCTGCAATACTTGATCTCGACGTTTCCCCTTTTTGTGTATGAGTTTTATATTCCTTAATTCTAACTTCTAGTGGTCGTTTGGAATGAAAATAAAAATAGAAACGGTTCAGAGAGTAATAGTTGCAACTGCTATTCTCCATAATATGACTCGGGATAACAATGAACCAGATATAGAGATAAATGAACACATACAAAAAATGATTGAGAAAGCTGTACGACAGAATTATATTGATGGTGATAACTATGAAAACAACAATTTGTATACATCCGAATTGATAAATCAATATTTTTTTGACTTCTTTAAAATATTTGCTATTCATAAATTAAGTCTATATATGTTTAATACATTAAGACCTGCCAGTTATAAAGCGTTTTAATAAAAACCATAACCACAAAACAAACTGATAATATAAAAGTGTACCGGTCTTTTATTTTTCTTGATTTAAAAAAATATACCATCGGAGATTACAGTTAAAAAATTACAGCTTAACTTACTTTCAAAATTACACTTGAAAATTTTGAATTATTTTATGTAACTTATAGGGCTTTCGATCCAGGTCCTTTAAACCTTATTAATTAAACTTAATAAGACATTTAAAATTTGGAAAATACACTAATTGGATTATACAAAAATTTGTTTGTAATTTAAAACACAAAACCTGAATATACATGATTAAAGTTTATTTAACTTTGTTCCTGTTCCTGCCTTGATATATATATATATATATATATATATATATATATATATATATATATATATATATATATATACATATATATATATATATATATATATATATATATATATATATATATATATCAAAATCAATAGAAATATGTGCATATTCCAGTAACAGTAAATCTACTGTTAAAACAGTGGGGTTAGCAACACTCTTTATAAGTAAGTTGAGTCAAAGTGGCCTAATTGCAGTCGTTATTTTCACACAAGTCGCTCTTTAAAGTTTGTTAAGACGGGTTTGCGCTGGGTTGTACTACCCACTGACAGGTTTAGAATATATCACATTTCTTGGTTCTTGCCTCAATGAGATCATGTTAGCTGAGTCGTAAATTAAGTTTAACTGTTTCCTTATACTGATGGGTCCTTTCTCACAGTGAGTGGTGTTTCTTTTTTTTTTATAAAAAATACTTCTTTGGAACCTCGACTTAATTTCGAGTGCAAATATATGGTATTCTTCAAAGTATAGTTACTTGGTTTCAGTAAAAGTTCGGTAGATTATGAAGAAATCAGCTTCAATATTAAGCGAGTAAACAATAAATGAAATCATCTCAAATTTGCCCAATCATCATTTTTTAGCACACAAGCGACTGAACAGAAAGCGAGAATAATAAATTAATTCTAAATAATGTTTTTTTGAGGTAAATAAGATTTTACTGAATATGTTAAGGCTTCTAATTTATTTCAGTAACAAATATACTGCAAGGACTGCCAGAGTGGTGTTACAGTAATGATGTTGGCACTACATCACGATGGTGACGAGTTTGACCCCCGTTTAAGTCTTGATTGTTTGTTGAAATAAAAAGTGTAGTGTGCGTTTCAGGGATTTTTAAATTTATATAGAATATTTAATGAAACAAAATTAACTTTGTTAGACTTATCACTTTTATTATTAAATTCACGCTAAGGAGGATTTGTCACACTGTTATATTCTCAAACGCAACGCCTTAAAAACTACGAATTACATTATTTTATAGGGCTTTTTTTGTTCGAACATTTTTTATTGCTCTCATCTAGGTGAGAAAGGCCGAATATCGAACAACGGAGAATTTCGTAGCACTTTTTGATCATTAAGAAGGTTAATTTGTACTGGTCTTATTGCACATATAAATTTCTGTGGCCTCTAAGATATTAAGTTTTTTACTTTTGGGTACTGTGAAATGGTTAGCAAAATTTGAAATATGTCTTTTTAATGAAAATGCAGCAAAAATATTTTCTTTAAATCATGTATAAAAATTTCTTCCTATTTGTTCGATGTAACAACTATTGCAATCCAAAAAATTTAGTCTATAAACTCCTTACTTTTGCAGAGAAGAAATTTTGTCGTTGGCATTAAACATGTGTAATAATTTCTGTGACGATTTGAATGCTATTTTTAAATTTCGTTTTTTAAGACGTTAGTTATTCTATCTGAAAAAGTCCAAAATACGTAAGGGTGGTGTATGTAGAGTTATTTTCATTTATGTTAGGTGGATATATTCGGTTGAGTGTAATTTGTTTTTGTTTTCTATTTATTAAATTGTTAATTGCACTTCATTATAACCATTGTTTGATGCTATTTGTTTTGTCGTAGTAAGTTTCTTTTCCTTATGTGTGTCTATTAAAGGAACAGTCAATGCCATGTGTGTCATAAACTTGTATGATGCAAGTTTATGAGATACAGGATGTATTAGGTGTAATGGGATAGTGGAGTAAATGAAAGTAGATTTTCTGTGAATGTCAAAGGAAAAACTAGTGTTTATTTTTGTAATGGTCATATCTAAGAAATTTATTTTATTATCTGCCTCGTTTTCTATTGTGAATTGTATTTTGTTGTGTATACTTTTGAGATGTTTCACTGTATCTTCTAATTTGGTTTTGTTACCTGTAAAATAAGCAAGGATCTCGTCAACATATCTATTCCAGGAAAAGATGTTTTTTGAAAAGTTGGTTCTAAAAAGTTCGTCATAAAAATTTCTGCCAGCAGGTAGCTTATGGGAGAGCCCATCTCTAGCCCGTCTTTTTGTTTGTAGAACTGGTTATTATGCTGAAAGTAGTTTTCAGGAATGTAGAAATTAAAGAGTGATAACATTTCATTTTTTATACCTAGATTAAGATTATGATTACATAGAGTGGATTAAACTATCTGTAAGTAATCTTTATTTAGAATATTTGAGAACATATTCGTTACATCCAAAAATACTAAGGTAATGTTTTCTGGTCTGATGAGATTAGTTAACGGGTTGTAAGTTAAATTGAGTTTTTTATGCTATTTTTGGGGTTAAAATCTCTTAATTTCTCTGAATATATTATTTAGTTGTACTGCTAGGTTTATTAGAGTGCTGTATATGTAAGAGACAACTGGTCTTATGGAGGCATCTTCTTTGTAAATTTTACTTAAACCGTATAATCGAGGTGGTGGGGGTTCATGTTAATTATTTTAAATTTGTCTAAATTTGAAAGTATGACCTGCATGTCTTTTAGTGTGGCATTAATTTTATTATGTACTTTATTGTTGGATCTTGTTTATTTGTCTATTTTAAGAAATATATGGATTTTTTGTTGATAACCACCTTTAGGTGACACCACGATGGAATTACTTTGTCTGCCCTAGTCATGATTAAATTATCTTGTTTTAATTTAGATTGAATTGATTTGAATGTAACATTTTATCTATGAGTTTGTGGATGGTTTTCCTGAAGTATGTGTTTGATTTCTTCTTTAGTATAGCTAAAATTTTTGACATTATCTGGAGATAGGTCAACTTCAGAAATAAATGGCCTAATTTCGTTATTTGTAAACTCAGTGTTTAATAAATTGATGAATCTATCATAGAAATAACTGAATCGTGTGTTTTTGAATGTTCTTAAGTGTTTCTGTATTTGCTTAGGTCTGAGAGTGTTTTAGATTGAGCTTGATATTTTCTATGAATAATTTTGGAAATTTGTTCTTTTGCTTCATCCTTTAAAATATCAAATTTAATCGGGTGGAGTTTATAGGTTAATTTGAAGTACAATATCTTCTTAATATGTTAAAGTCGATTGTCCCGTACGCTGGACAATCTTCTTACTTCTTGTTTGAGCCAAATTGCTTTTCCCATTTCAATAGGTTTCTCCGCCAAGATGATTTCTGCTTTGCATTTAAAATTGACAATTTTAAGGTACACTTTTTGCTTTAAACACTATTGAATAAACAATGCATTCTGTACTGCAAGATGTTGTTTTAGTCGTAGATTAAAATATAATAAAGACTGTTCTACTATACTTGCATCTTGTAAATACTTAATTGAGTAGTCTGTTACTCTGTAATAGTAAAAAAATACTTTGTTAAGCTTATCACTTTTATTATTAAACCAATGGGACCGCCATTTTGTAACACTGTTACGCAATGTCCTAAAAACTACGGATGGTATTATTTTATAGGCCTATATAGTACATTTTTTGTTACTATTACCTAGGTGCTAAAGGTAGAACATCGAACAATGGAGAATTTGGTAAGTCTCTTTGATCATTAAGAAGGTTAACTGTACTGGTTTTATTGTACTTATAAATTTCTATGGCCTCTAAGATATTAAGTTTTACTTGATATTTATATAGAATATTTCGTGGCTAATACGCTAGTTCGTGAGGTCACACTGTTGAAAATAACCTTAAATTTAATACAAATGTAATGTCAATTCTACCTTAAATTTAATGATTTTCTTTTTAAAATCTTAAGCAACTCATCCAAATATCAATTTGTTTTACATTAAATTTGATTAAATGGTATTTTAAATTTCAATAAAGTAACTGAAAAGATATTTCAACTTTCTATACATTAAAATTAATTCATATGTACCTTAACATTAAAGGAATTTACATTAATATTCATGGTACATTGCATGAGATTCCGAGAGATGGCGCAACACGTATTAAACTGTTTGTTTAGTATGATATAAATTGCTTAAAGGATTCAATTTTCTTATGATGAGATGTACATGTCTGCTGATACTGACGCAAACCAATGAGTTCGAAACCAGTCTACAGCTGACGGCAGACTACATATGGGAAAAATTTCCACCTTTTCCTGGTAGCAGAATTTTTTGACCTCATACTAACGTTGGTGCATTAAATATGTGATTACATATCTTAAATTAAATGAACACTGGCGGCATATTTAATGTACATAGTCACCTTAAAAAGTAATGATAAAAACTTTAAATTTAATATATGATTGCATTAGATTGAATAGAATAGATTAATTTAGATTAGAGTAAATTATTAAATTTAATGCATTACATTAAACGCATTTAATAAACGTTTATGAAATTTGCTTTTAGCACATTTACCTTAAATTTAATGCATTGCCTTTTTACATTTTAAGGGAGTAAAGGGAATTAAAAGCTGAAATTTATACGTTTTCAGCTTATAATTCCTTGCTGTCGTTTTACATTATTATTTTGGCGTTCGCATGGAAAATTTTGTAGAAACAAAAACCAACCTTAATTCGCGATTGTATTTCTATCAATCAACTGCATCGGAAAGGTAGCCGAAAACAGAGGGATTAATTTTTATAAATATTTTGGCAGCTAATAAATTTTTTTAAATTTTGCGAGTATAAAAGGGACCCAAATACGATTACTGTATATCCAGTGAAAATGAAGACTGTTCTAGTATTCACCACTTTGGTAGCTTTTGCTTTGGGTAAGGCAAACAATTTCTAATACTTTTTAATATTACGTAAATTATTTATTTATTTTGCTGACGCTTAATTATTCTTAGTATTATGGAAAAAAAATTAGTAAATAACTTTTACAAAAATCTCTTGTTAAAAATATGTTATACGATTTCAAAATTTTACAAATGTACTTCCCATAATAAATTAAGAATCAACTTTAAGTTTTTCACGAGTTTTCTAAACATCATTTACATAATGAAATGAAGTTTGCCTTATTAGGATTCGGAAATCGAAGGAGAATATATATATATATATATATATATATATATATATATATATATATATATATATATATATACCGAATTTTGAATTTACAGAGTTTTTGTTAATTTTTTCCAAGGGTCTTTCGCAATTTTAACTATTTTTTGATTTTAACGAGACGTCAAAGCACCTCGCCATTATTCGCTGTTTATTGTCTGGATTTCCCCGCAATCGAAGAATTGTAGTTTTAGCACTGTATGCCGTATTATTTAAATTATTTTATTTAAGGAGTTTTTTTGGCAATATTAAATCTGAAATTTAATATTTTTTCGTAAAATAAGTGTGTATTCACAACAATATATATATATATATATATATATATATATATATATATATATATATATATATATATATATATATAAATTTTCTTGATTCTTGAACCATATATTATATAATTTTTTTTTATTTTGTCTTTTTTTGGGTTTAGGTTCTTTATTTAACAAAAATATAAACAAATTGACGTTTTGCCCTTTATTTAAGGTATTTTCAAAATTTTTGATCTATTTTCCTTCCCTAACATTTTGTTTATTAAGTATTGACGGAATTCAACCTTTACATTGATTAATCAATCCAGTGCAAGTGTTTCCAATAAAATGCATGTGATTTTGAAAAAATCCGATTGCAGTGTTGTAATAGAAGATATGTTTATATATATATATATATATATATATATATATATATATATATATTGGATCAGTGATAAAAGCCTGTTGTCTAGTTAGTAATTCAAGTGAAAATATTTTTATTTCTATTTGAAAAAGTGTTGATAACTAATGGTAGTTTTTTAATTTCTTGATACACCACACACCAATAAAATGCCGTTTTTTTCTAATCGCATTATTTAAATCAGGATAATTTGCTAATCAATACATTAACTGGTGAATAAAGTACCCGAGTGATAAGATAAAAGTATGAATTTTTGATTATCTAAATTCATATGTTATTTTCAATACGTAAAAATCTATAAAAATAGTTACCGATAAAAAAAAGTACTGACATTATGTTCACAGTCTACAGCTTGGAATTTATTACATTGTCTAGCCTATTTTCTTAAAATATACTATTAGGTGTGTTCCATCTAAACCTTACCTTTATTTTCTGCTGTAATATATTGTAGTTGTAGTTTTTATAACGTGTTCTATTTTCTTCAATCTAATGGTAGTTCTCAAAAACATTTCCAAGTTGTAGACTCAAAGCATTCCCTGTGAAAATTGCATATTTCTTTATTAACATACTGTCCGTTGCTGGCACATTTTATATCTTAACTCGTATGTGCTTTTTGTTAGAACTAATTGTCAATAACTTATGCTTCACGATTTTTAATTTTTCCACTATGTATAATATCATAGTGAAATATATTAGAATACCACGGATCTACGTACTTAATCTTTCAAATTGTATTGTCTAATTTGTGGTTTAGACGGTGGGCGCAATTGACAAGTTCTCTTCTAAACTTCCTCGCTGGTATAAATCTTTCTCAAAAACATGGCTAACTTCACACAGGTGATTGATAAACTGGCAAGGAGATATAAAGTTTTTTCGTAATTTTTATAGTTAAAGAGGAGTTCTAAGTTTTATAAATGTGGTGTGGTACCTCAGTGTATAATTACTACAAGTAAAATACCTGAACAGTTATTTATTCACTTTCTACGTTCGGAAAATAATACTAAAATGTGGCTTTAGCTAGCCCGCAGGGATCCGGCACTGGTCTCTCACTTCTAATATGTATTTTTCTGAAGATCAATTTGAACTAAGTTTTGATAATATTTGTTTATTGTTCTTATATTTAAAGTTATTATTTTTCCAGTTTTCAAAGAAGACAATTGAAATTTTGAGGTTAGAAATAAGGTATTCAAAGTTGGGTCACAATATTTTGTACTTGTTTTATTTTAGTTTTGAGCTTATAAACACTATTATGTATCCATTGTCGGTTGCGGATATAACAGTTCTTGGTATATTATTGAGATCTTCACATTTCTAAATTCAGCGAAACCGAAGTTACTGTTTGTTGCAAAGAAATTTGCTAACATAACACAATCAATTCTCAGCAAATTTGAACTATTTGCCTTAATAAATCCACTTTAAATTCTGTGAAAACTTTTAGAATCGTTTTCAAAGGGAGTGGTAAGCAAATTTCGAAGAAATCTCACGGAAATCATTATAAAATAATATTAATCTAATAACGTAGCCTTTGACAGCAGTGACATCATGGCACTTTGATTGGTATTCGTTGTCACGTTACTTGAGAGTGATTTAAATACATTTTGATTATTAAATAAAAATTGAATTCATTAAAAATAATTAGGATTTCTATTATGGAAAAATACCGCATTTCGCGGCAAAATTATATTTTTATTTGAATACAATCAACATCCCTATTGTATATTAAGTTAATGTAATTAATTGATTACTTATAATAATAAAAATTGTATTTTTTTTTAGCTGATGCCACCTTTGAAGCAGCCTATATACCGCTGGCTACAGATATTTCTTATGATCCGTCTCCGCGTATAGTTGGTGGACAAAATGCGGCGAGAAACCAATTTCCTTACCAAATTTCCTTGCAGAGATGGGTTAGCAATACTGCTTCCGCGCACATCTGCGGTGGTTCTATTATTTCACCAAGGTAAGTCTATGGAAAATAAGCTGGGTTTCAATTTTTAAAAATTTTTACATTTCGGTTCTACACTTACGTGCATAGAAATCGGCCCACTGCACACTGTTGACTGTATTTTTTTAAGAAACTATAGGCTAAATCAAAATAAACTTATACAGTTTGAAAGATGATTTAATATGCTTTGACAAGGATATAAATTTATCATGAGTGCTTATTGTTTATGAAGTGTAGCAACGTTCAACAAAAGAAACGTATATTACGTGGAATTTATCATGAGTATATACAAAATTTGACTGATTTAGATTATTATCTTTGAAATAGTTTGGAGCTAATTCGGTTGTCATAAGTTTATTAGTTTTAAAATACACTATGTTGGAAAAGCCGCACAAGTAATTATTTTCCTTGAAAATGTACATTTGTTGCGCGACGACTGAATATGACACGTGCTGCGATTCGAAAGATCTGCGAAAGTTATGGGAAGACGGGATCCATGCATCGGCGCTCCGGTTCAGGCAAAAAGCGATGTATAACAAAACTTGATGACCGCTATGTTGTATTCAAGTCATCAAGAAACCGCCGACATAATGCAGTTCCAGTGCAATAAGAGCTTCGTGAGGCCCGTGAGGGAATATTAATCAGTGGACAGTAAGACGATGACTGTAGGAAAGAAACCTGAACCCTAAATGTCCGGCAATTGATCCAAAACTTACTCCAGCCCATCATTAAGGACGTCTGCATTTCGCACGGAATGATGTTAATTGGACTTTTGAGCAATGGGGGTCTGTTCTGTTCTCCGATGAGACCAGGAGAGCGATTTGCAGAGTTCTGCATTGAAGAAGAGATTGGTTATGGTAGCGGTTCGTGCATGGAGTTATGGAGTGGCCGGTGGAAAATCCCGACCTACACTCGATTGAACATTTATGGTTGAGCTGAAACAAAGCATCCAAGCTAGGATTCTTGTCCCAACGTCAATCCCAGAGCTCATTATTGCAGTGGAAGAAGAGTGGTTTCATATTCCACAAGAGACCATATCGAACTTGATAAGATCTATGCCTTATCGTATGCGAGCTGTAGTTAGAGTAAGAGGAGGTCATACCGTTATTAATGATTTTATATTGACATTATTATCATCTTAGTTATGTGTCAAGATATCTTTTTGCAGTAATGAAATGAGAATTTGTTACATTAATTTCATTTTATAATTTTTAGCATAACATTAAAGAAATTTTAATAAATTTATACCTCTGTAAAAGCATAATAAATGATCTTTCAAATTGTATTAGAATTTATTTTAGTGTGAAGTATAGTTTCTACAAAAATACAGGTAAAATCATAAGTATGAGATGGGCCGATTTCTATGCACGTAAGTGCATGAATTTGTGAAAATTGAATGAATTCTATATTCCTTTTAAATATTCTGTGCACATTTTAGGATAACATAGTATAAGGTATTTAATACACTTTTAAAATACGAAACTGTCTAGTTTGAGTAAAGATGAATTAGTCATATGAAGGTTAAATTATACATTAATTTTGCTGAAGTCATCGGAATTTCGATATAAAATAACTCAACCTTTCATATTTCAGTTGGATACTTACTGCTGCCCACTGTACAACTCTTGCTGCTGGCAACTACAGAGTTGTAGCTGGAATTCTGTTACTGAATGATAATAACGTCGTTGGACAGCAATCGAGAAATGTTCAACGGCTTGTCAATCATCCTCTCTATCCTGGGTAAGAGAAACGTTCCATTACTTGTTATAATTAAACTA
The DNA here is from genome assembly GCA_034092305.1 of Diaprepes abbreviatus. NCBI lineage: Eukaryota > Metazoa > Arthropoda > Insecta > Coleoptera > Curculionidae > Diaprepes > Diaprepes abbreviatus. Next base: position 3,508,205 of record JASJET010000260.1, on the reverse strand, counting down.
AAAAATAGTAGTTTAGTTGTATATACTAACTGTATTCTACAATACTTACTTTCCTTTTTGTAGTGGTAACCAGGTTTCCACGAACGACATCTCTTTAGTACTTTTGTCTTCCGCACTTTCATACACAACTAATGTACAGCCTATTGCTATCCCAGCAGCAGGCCTTACATCTCGTGGTACTGCTAACCTCTCAGGATGGGGATTGTTAAGATCCGGTGGCGCCACTCCAAATCATCTTCAGTGGGCTGCTTTGCCTATTGTACCGGAAAACGGTAAGTTTTTAATTTTTTTCGCATTTTGTATAATAATTTTCTCTATTCACTCCTTTAATCAACAATAATTTTAGAATAAACCTTTGTTTAGGTTTTTCGTATATGTCACTAATAAAAGTAACTATTAGATAATGAGGCAATACTTCCAATTTTAGTAAATAAAAATGTTCCTTTTTTATGTTTTTTTCTTGTCTCTATTCCTCACTATGTTATGTATTTTTTTCTTGAGTTTTTCATATTTTTTAACGGTTTATTTTAACAGCACCTATATGAAAAATTCTACATGGAAAGCGATTCCTTTCTTTTTTTTTGAATTATTTTTTAAATAATAAACATTTATTTCTAATTAACTAGCCAAATCGCCTTTCAGGCTCATCCTAGATACACTGGAATATCAATATTGAGTTCTGTGGGACTCAATCCTTGTTCTCACGTTCCAAGCGATTTTATTGTATTAATATTTCTCGTTAAATTAGACACAGTTTGAGTGATCTCAAGTAGCACTGTTGATTTACATATCCCCCTTCAGATTTTCGCTTAATTCTTTGATGCTACGTTATTATTTAGGCCGGCAAAATTAACATCTGGAAAAAATATTGTGTTAGTAGACTTCTCACTACATAGAAACCTTCAGAATGATAATAGTAGTTATGTAGTATCTTATGTCCCATTTTCTTTTTTGGGAAATTTTTTTTATTTTTTACAATTAAGATGTGAAAAAACAGTTTTTTCGAGTTCTAATGAAAGCTATTATTTTTCAGTAAAAAACAAAAGTACATTAAAAAATCTACGAAATGAACTAAAGCACATTCGAACGGAAAATTTGTTCGTTAGTTATTGCAAAAAAACTTGCTAAAATGGCTGTTTTTCAATTGTTAAGAAACAATAGAAAAATAGATTGTATTAACTTTACACCACACCGAAAGGGGCTTTTTGTTGCATACAAAAAGTTATTATTATGTTTTCTTTGATTGTTTATTCTCAGCGATTCACAGTGGTTTATGGGTGCGCAACTTTTTCGTTTTTTCATTATTAACAAATAAAATCACTCTTTGATAATTGTTGATATCCAAATGCCGATAAGTAGACGTGATTGCTGAGATTTTGGCCCACATTTTGAAAAAAAAAATCTGGACGACCACTAGAAGCTGAGAGAGCTTTTTTCTCAAAAAATCGCTGCGGATTAATATTAAGGGATTATTTAAATAGGAACTCATAGGGAGATGGTTAAACTATTATATGCAACAGTTTTCAACTTAAATATTTACAAATTGTTGATGTTGCAATAGTTTAAATTTGCCATTACTCTGGGAGTCAGAGAGTGAGCAGGGGAAGGCGGACGTTCTTTCCGCCTGCGGCGGGCGGAAAAAACGTGATTCTGACGCTTTAAATTTATTTCGCCGGAAAATTTTGGATTATCTCGGCTAATATTGATCGTAGGACCTTTATTTTAATTTGTAGTTTCTCGACGAGATATGAAGAATGGATGATTTTTTTTGTAACCAAATTATCGTTAAATATAGCAATAAACAAATTGTTGCACTTTTATACATTTTATGCGTAATTGCAATTTTATCGTCGTACGTGCTTTTCAAATTGCGAAAAAATTGTTATAGCGATCAACAGTATACTATTAATTACGAATATTAAAAATCAGATTGATTTTTAATGTACCATTAATATTTATCAAGTTATAGCATGAAACAAATTGCGACTATCATTTGCCGCCAAATTATTGGTTGTATAAGAAAAACACATGTTTTTGTTTATTTTATTGGATGAACATTCTTCACATATAATTTTTTTTCTAAATAAACATACTTTTTGATTAAATCTATACAAAATTTTAGTAGTTGCAATTTTAACTATTATAACGTTGAAATAATTACGTTGAAAATTGCTGTATATACTAGTTTAACCATCTCCCTATGCGTTCTTTCTTAATTAATCTCTTAATATTAATAAACAACTTGGCAGCGATTTTTTGAAAAAAAAACTCAGCTTCTCGTGGTCGTACACAATTTTTTTTTCAAAATGTGCGCCAAAATCTCAGCTATCACGTTCACTTATCGGCATTTCGATATCAATAATTATCGAAGATTATTCTATTTGTTTATAACGAAAAAACGAACCCCAACTTTGTTTATGTGTTTCAACAAATAATTTGGTTCTTCTTTGTTATTGTTAAGGTATGTCTTGAACTGTCATTGCGCACCCACAGACCGCTGCACGACCTCTAAATCGCTGAGAATAAACAATAAAAAAAAACATAAAAAGTTAAAAACAAATTCATTGTGCAAAAAACTATTGAATATTTTTACTTGAAATTTTGCATACTTGTTGTATGCAACAAGAGGCTTCTTTCGGTGTAGCATAAGGTTAATGCAATATATTTTTCTATTGTTTATTAACAATTGAAAAAAACAGATATTTTAGCAAGTTTTTTTTTGCAATAACGAATAAACAAATTATCCGATTCGGATGAGCCTCACTTTTGTGTGTATTTTTAATGTGCATAAACTTTTTTACTGAAAAACAATAGCTTTTCCTAGAACTCCAAAAAACTCTTTTAATTGTTAAATAAAAAATTTTCCCCAAAAAAGAAAATGACATAAGATATTACATAATTACTATTATAATTCTGAAGGTTTACGTAGTCAGAAATCTACTAACACTAAATTTCAAAATTACTTCACTTTGAGGTCAACTCCGCCGGTCTAATTATCGACTTAGCCAAATAGTGTTTAAATACGTGACGCCATGGTAACCTAAAAAAATCTAATAATTTATTAGCTCAATCGGTTCTTCCAATTCACATATTGAGTAACAGATTTTTCGAAACCACGCTGCGATCGCAGATCACGTAATCTTGTATTCCCAGGATAAGGATACCTTTCGAAATTTTGAAATACCCTCATATTGGAATTGTTATCAAAAGTAAGTAAATTAAATATCCAATTATTTCTTTCCAGATTGCAATACTATTCTGACCCGTTTCCTTGGAGCCAGAAATCCGTTTAGTGTGCAACTGAACTTGTGTTCGGGTACCGTTAGAGGATCTGAATCTGCTTGCAGTGGTGACAGCGGTGGTCCATATGCCCAAAATGGCAGAGTTGTAGGAATTGTTTCGTGGGGACTTGTTCCATGTGGTGACGCAGGAGCTCCTTCAGTCTATGTCAAAACCTCTGCCTACACTAACTGGATAACCACTAATACTAACGGGGCAGTAAGACCCTAAATTTTACGGAAATTTTACATGAATTTGGAAATAAAAAATAATGTTTTAGCTAAATTTTGTATTATTTATGTTACCCTGTTTTCGGCAGATTTTAATTAGATATACTCAAAGAAAACGCACTCAATTCACTCAGACACTTAGGATCCTTCCAAAACCAGGACCCTACTTTGTTTTGAAATTGACTCATTTAAATTATCAATATTCCATTCCACATCATCGTAAGGGCAAGGCCTGAGCCCTTGAGAGTGACGTCACTACTGATAGTTCTAACGGCCGAAAGCTTGTGCAGTGATGGAACGAGATGTACGAGCGCATAGATCGTTTGAAATTTTATTGAAATTATATTTGCATTACACTAAAGGGCTTTTTGATTAAAGAAAATGCCAATTGTTGACTCACCTCTTTCGGTTTTGTAAAAGGTAAAACGAAATTTCAAAGCAAAAACCTACTCAAAAATTAAATACTTAAATATGAGGTATTTCATGAACTAGTATTTAGAAGAAATACAGCAAAATTGGTGTGTCTTAACTATTAGACTATTACCGATCTGTAAAAATCGATCATTATTTAGCTAGTGAGAATAGCCACGCTAAGTTTTGGTATAAACCCTCCAAAATAACCTATATAAAAATAATTATGAAATGCTTTCTCTCAAGAAGTTGTGGAACATTTATTAATTAATGAAAATGTGTAGAAAATTGAAAAAAAAAACCATTTTTTTCTTCTATTCGTTATCATAACATTGAAAGTATTCATTTTGAAGGAAAGTTGAAGGGTCTCAAAAAAGTAGTTGTTTGTCTGATTTTTTTCGGCCACACACATTTCTCTGAGGACCTTCATATTTGGGCCAAAAAAACTTTATGGTATGATAGACTAAAAGAAATAAAATCTGTCTACCGTGTTTAAATAGTTGCCTATATGTTGTTCTACTTTCAAGTAGAGAAAAAGGAAAGAACGTATAGAAACAGTTTATTTCCTGCAAATACAACTCTGGTCCTCTCTCTATACGCATTTCGACCACCTCATGGTCTCAATAGGAGAGCTGTATCGACCCAAGAGCAACATTCACAGGAAACAACTGCTATATAAAATATAAATTCCGAAGCATGTCGGCAGGATATTACAAATACAATGTTTTTTGATACAGCTCTACTGACGAGACCATGAGGTGGTCAAAACGCGTATTGAAAGAGAACCAGAGTTCTATTTGCAGTAGTTGAAAAAAATGAAATATTGAACTACTTTCTTGGCCTTTCTTTTAACTATTAGTATTTTGCAACAAGGATAATCAATTATAAAATTTTCAAACAACCCTATCTTGCAGAAAATTTAATTATAAAACCCTCTTTTCTCCAAAATGAATACTTTCAAATAAAGAAAGGAAATACAAATAACCGCGTTTTTTAAATTTTTTTTACACATTTTCATTAATTAATAAATTTTCCAAAACTTTTTGAGAGGGAGCATATTGTAATTATTGTTATGTAAGCAGGCCTGACGACAAGAGGGGTAATTTCCCCCGAGCCCGGATTTCTCAAGGGGTACGGTTTTGTGATCTCTCCCTTTTGCAATGTAATTTAGTATATTGCAAAAATCAAAATAGCCACGAGTCGAGAGAAACTTTTTTGACGAACAAATTATATTCTATAAAATTTTTCTCTACGATTGATATTAACTCAGATATAGCAGAGAAAATAGCAAAAAATACGTCAAATTTCGAAAAATTTCCAAGAAATGATTTTTTCTATTTTAAGTTTACCTTTTCACTTTGGTGCAAGGGTAAATTATCATTCCTGGCATCTTTTCAGAATGATTTATTAAAAAACTAAAGTCACATGCAAACTTTCCACATTTTGAATATTTTTGAGCCAATTTGAGTGGACCAATTTGCAAATAGACAATTATGTCAATAAATATTAAAACATAAAAATTAATACATCAAAATTAATATTCAGCTTTTTTGATGTAAGATTTTCCTGAATATATTAATAGTTACAAATTTTGCATTATTACTTTGAAAAGTTGCACGTCATCATAAGCCAGCGTTAAAGTGTGGATTGTATTATCATCAATCAATTGCTTCCGAAAGGTAATTACAAATATGGGGATTAATTTCGATAAATGTTTTGACAACTAATAAATTTTACTGAATTTTGAGACTATAAAAAGAGCACAAACACTATCCCTATTAACGTAGTGAAAATGAAGGTTGTCCTACTAATAACTACTTTGGTAGCCACTGCTTTGGGTAATTCAAAATTTTAATTTTATTTTGAAAATTTACTTTATTTTACATTTTTATTTATTACCTTATTTTTTCATATTTTTATGATCTAGTTATTATTTAATATTGAATATCTTATATTGCTGAAAAAAATATGTTGACAAAAATGAGTTGTCTTTTTAAAAAAAATAAATATTTTTATTTTTTTTTTAATACTTCGGGAGCTAAATAGCTTCTCGTATGCACTTGACACTAATTAGATAAAAAGTATTTAAGCATATGTATTTTTTGCTACTAATTTGGAATATACTGTTCAAAAATCTTGAGAAGTTATTAATTTTTTGTTCTAAAATTAATCCCATCCTAAAGTATGGCTCAAAACAAGAAGAAAATCATTTATATAATATAATAAAGAAGTCAGTATTTAAAAAGTTAATAACAATTTAATTTTGAAAATTAGTTTATTCACAACGTTTCTCACTGCTCATAACTTTTACAAAAATTTATATCTTCGCAAAATTCTAGAATCCTTGAGCTTTTATCTTTCAAAGAATTTCAGCATGTTGGTCCGACGTAAGGCAGAACATTGTTTCAAATGCTTATTAAATAGTAATATCTTTGGCTTGTATTGTTACATAATTTTATTTGTTATAAAAATCATCTGTAGTTAACCACTTTTAGCAAATTTACAATTTTCATGGTGTTTTACTTTAAATAGAAATACCAAATTTTGTGATTTGTTTTTTTCTTTTTTTTTAATATCTTAGCAAATGTTTTTTTATATTATGTTTTTCATTTTGTCGCCGTTTTCAGTTTTATTATTTATTATTACTTTTTTCTTTGTTTTTATGTTTTTTCATCAACATCTAATACTTAAACTGGCGCTTTATATTCAAAACGTGTATTTCTAGCCTATTTATATTTTACCATCGAGATAGATTTGTAATGCTTAAGAGACTAAATGCAAGTCTTTATATTTCTATTTTGACGCCTGTTTATATTTATTAGAATTAGGATTTTTCGAAAAGCTGTTCTGTATTAACGAGATGAGTTTGCATTTCCAAAAGGAATTTTTCTTTCTTCATAGATAGCTTCTACACATAAATCTCCGTGAATTTGGGGTTACAAATGTGTCATAGTGCCAGTGGTGTAGCTGAAAACTCGGGGCCCCTACGCGAAATCTTAATGCCCCCCCCCCCTTTTAATTTACCAATATAATTTAGTTCAAATGCTAAATAAACTGCAACACAGGTTCTATTTGACATTCAATAATCATAATATCGACGTTTAGATGTCGAGCTGATAATCCCACATACCCCACGCCTGGCGAGTTCAACGTTCGTTACACAGCAGACAGGCAGTCGAAGCGAGTTTTTAAAAGTATATAGCCCAAAACCCAAGCTCCCAAATCCACATACTCCTCGAGCAACGAGATCGATAATAGGTACACAGCAGACAGACTAGCGAAGCAAGATTTTAAGTCAAAACCCAAGCTCTCAAAACCACATACCATACACCCAGCTAGATCGATATCCATTACACATCAGACAGGCGAGCAAGGCAAGATTTTAAACCAAAACTCAAGCTCCCGAACCCACATACCCCACGCATTGTGCCTGGGGTGTGTTTTTTACAACTTATGTTTTAATAAAAGTAATACGTCAACTTTCTAAAAGCACATTTAAAAATAATGTTATTTGATAAAAAAACAGTTCTACATTGATTGAGAGAAAGTGATTTTATTCATACACATCAAAACATGCATCAAAAGCATCACAAAATATTCAGTTTTATGTGTTATTACGAAATCGTTCAAAACATTGGGCCTTTTTATTTGCGAACTCTTCTATGACTAAACATATATCAAGTTTTTTAGTTCTTTCGCATCCTATAGATAACGTGGCTAAAGTTGCTAATTCTTACTTGCGTCATTGTGATGCTTTCTCCATTTAAAAAGCATTGTAATGTAAGGGCGAGCAACTATTCTAACTTCAATCGTCTTTAGAATCGCGAGTTTTAGTGACGTTTAAAAAAAAATTACACGGCTCTTGAAGATGCTTCTTTTCATTTTTTAAACTTTCAAAAAGCTCTAGTACTTCCGATCCTATAAACAAATAAAGTATAAAAAATATAAATGGTAATTGCGTTTATTTCAACTTTCAATGATTGTCAAACCTTGAGACTTAGAGTTTTTTTTAGACGTTTAAAAAAAATTACGCATTTTAAAAATATGCAGTATTTCCGTTTTTGAACGTCTAAAAAGCTCTAAAACTCAAGATTTGACAAACATTTAAATTTGAAATTAACTCAATTTTTCAAAATATTTCGCAACTTTATCTGCCTGTTGAGGACCTAGTTTGGGAGCTTTTTGAACGGTTGAAAAGCAGAAACAGCGTCTTCAAAAGACGCGAAATTTCTTTTTTCAAGCATCCAAAAAGCTCCAAAACTCGCAATTCTATAACAATTGAATTGTGAGTAATCGCTTTTATTTCATTTACAATGTTTTTTAAATAGGAAAAATTTTACCCAGCTTTTTAAATGGAGAAAACTTCAAACATATATCTCCGGTAAACGATCAGCTACAATTTCAAACAAGAAAGTTTTAAGAACTACAAATTACTACCCCAGTCTCTGTTGAAATTGATTTTGTCGAGAATTTACTTTCAATTAAATTTGCTTCCTGCACGCCGTGAGTATAGATACTAGTACAGACTGTCACAGAGGCCTTGCGTTCAATGGGTTTAATTAGTGAGTCTTAAAATGATTTCTTATTATATATACATTTATTATAAATCTAAACGCCCTGCGTTGCATACGGGTCTATTTATAATAAATAACTACTGACACCTTGAGTTAAATGGATTGTAAAGTAGCAAGTTTATTGGAGACTGATTAAATTGAATTTTAAAGATTTTTTTGGGTGAGCGGGGCCCTCCCAAGTCCAGGGTTCCCCGAGCCGCATGCCCTATTGCATAGTGCATTGACTAGTCTTCTTAGAATTTTGTTCTGAAATATCTGAAGCCTTAGTCTATGCTTTTAGCAACCTGATACCAGACCGCACAGCCGTACAGGAGCTTAGAACTTATTAACTGTTTATATAGCAGTATCTATTTCATTTTTTAACGATAGCTTGCAGTTCGTGTTTAATAGAGAATTTCGTTGACCACAAGCTTACTTTCATTCGTTCAATTTTGTTTCAATGTGAAATTAAATTTTTATCTAACATGATATGGAGGAAGTTTATGGAGTCACTCCATGGCATCCACATTTAAATTTGGGTTTCTAATTAGAATGAATTTTATTTCTTCAGGATTTATTTTTATTTTCCACGCTTTGCAAGTATCTTTATATAATAAAAGGTATCTGTTGATGCAGGAAATTGCTGTATCATACGCAAAAATGGATAGCTTAGGAAATTTTGTACAAAGGCGAAACGTCAATGTTAAAGGGTGGATTTTATTCCCATCAGTCAATTGCATCCGACAGATAATCACAAATATAGGGATTAATTCGGATAAATGTTTTTAAGACTAATAAATTTTATTAGATTTTGATACTATAAAAAGAACACAGACACTATCTTTGTTATCGTAGTGAAATGACGGTTGTTCTATTAGCAAGTACTTTGGTACACGCGCGGATCCAAGGGGGGCGGTGGGAGCGAACGCTTCACCCAAAAGTTTCGAATTCATAAAAGTAGACTCGCCTGCCTGCTGTATGACGAATGTGAATGTCCTTGAGTCCCCTCTCCCCGTCGTCAACTCGCTTCCACTTGTTATACTATAATGTCTTGTATACAGATGAAGTGGGGGTAATTTCGATGTTTTATTGCTCTTGTGATATTTTCCCACTCCTGCAAAGAAAGAATTAGGGTCCGTTCCCGCTTTGGTAGCCTTTGCTTTGGATAATATAAAATTTATTTTTCTTTTGTAAATTTAACTTAAATTTTTAGTTTTTTTGTTGAAATTTAATATTACATGACCTGCATTACTGAAAAAAATATTGATACTAATGATTTACATTATAAAAAAAAATGAATATCATTTTTTTATAAAGAAAGATATGCTCTAAATGGGAAATAAAGTTGATATATTGCTCTAAAATTCAAGTAAATTAATTAGAAATTAAAAAAAAGGTGTGTTTTTTCCTATTTTCCGTTTTTTTTTTCATAAAAATTCCCATTTTCATATAAAATAGACTTTATTTAAATCAAGGATTCGTTTTCAATAAAAACATTTGTGTCACCTGAAGAAACCGGCCAAGGGATATTTTCAGGAATCTGCATATAATTTGTCGCATTCTGTGATACATTGAAGTATATCAAAGAATATAAAACAAAAAAATTTTTACGATCTGAATTGCCTTTATAGAGGGTGAAAGCGACACCTAAATTCATCCCTAAACAAGTTTTTTTTTTTTCAACTATCATTTCAAATGCTGATTTTTTTCGTGAAAAATTACATGCATTTATTATAAGTTTTAAGAAATACATATTAGATTTTAGCGATGCACTTTGGAAATGGTTTTCACCTCATAAAAATGCAATTCAAGACGTAAAAAAATACGTTATTGACGTTTCTTGATAAACACCAACATACAAAAAAAAAATTTCAAAATATTCTCAACGATGATCAATACATTTTGCATATGTTTGAACCAATCTGAAATGCATAATTGACCTGTGAAGATGGTTTCTCTAAAATATGATTTTTGAACGCATCAACCATCCCTTCTGGCGCAGATCATCTTTGATCACATAGTTTTTTGTTCACGAAATCATTGAGTGTCAAATCAGGGTTATAAAGCGGATCAATTCCATGTTTTGAGTGCTCAGTCATTGTGGAAAATAATCCTTTCTCTCCGATTTGTTTTTCTCAATTTACCAAAGAATTTTGGCAAACACATGGTTTTGTACCGTTCAAAATTGACTAAGATTTACTAAAGACATGGTTGCGGCAGGCAGGTTTTTGGGAAAAATGCTTCTGTCTGTGATTGAATGCTTCACGGTTAAGCACGGCATATCTGCAGTACATTCCCACTAAACATTGTCCCGCCTAAAGTGGAAAGAAATTTACTTCAATTAAGACTATACGGTTCATTATTGTTTTTAAGGTATGCTGCTTCTATAAATTTTCTTTTTTTTTATATTGGGTTCCATATATATTGCCGCAGCCTCAGACCATTTTATATGGTGTTGTTTATCCCAGGAGTGTTCTGCAATACCTGATCTCGACGTTTCCCCTTTTTGTGTATGAGTTTTATGTTCCTTAATTCTAACTTCTAGTGGTCTTTTGGTTTCTCCAATATACATTTCACCACACTCACGTGGAACTTTGTAAACACATTCTTTCTTATCGGTTGTTTTTGGTTTTGTTTTTGTTAAATGAGCTCTAAGTGTATTTTCTGATTTAAAGGCTGTTTTTATATTATAACTGCTGGCAATTTTTCTTATTTTCTTCGACGTTCCCTTAATGTACGGAATTGTGAAAAAGGAATGTGTTTCTTGTTGTCCAGTGTTCGTTGTTCTAAAATTATTTATAACGTCATCAATTAGTTTTAAAGTATAATCATTTTGTTGTAAATCGAATTTAATATTTGCTAACTCTTTTTCCAATGATTCGGCATTATTGCATATAGATATAGGGCGATTATAGAGGTAGCGTATAATTCCTCGTTTTGTTACAACAGAATGATTAGAACAATGATTAAGATATTGGCCAGTATGTGTTGGCTTTCTGTATACTGAAGTTTTAATAGTTTCGTTTGAACGGTTTACCATGACATCTAGGAAGGGCAATTGATTATTTACCTCTTTTTCCATGGTAAATTTAATTGTAAGTCGAATGGTATTTAGATGTTTCATGAAATCATTAAGTTCTTGAGATCATTGCTCTTCCATACCATGAAAGTATCATCGACATATCTCAACCAGACTCGGTTTTACTGTTGCCGTTTCTATGGCATGAGTTTCGAACCATTTCATATATATATATATATATATATATATATATATATATATATATATATATATATATATATATATATATATCGATAAAGTAGTATCGTTTGAAAGTCTAGTTTTGATTATATCTAGTGATTCCCCTAATGGTATATTAGTATACAGACTTTCCACATCAATGCTTATTAGTCTGTCGTCTGGCTCTAGATTGATGCTACTAATAATGTTCACGAAATGTGTAGAATTTTTAACATATGTGTTTGTCTTACCTTCTAAAGGTTGTATGATTTTTAAGAGAAACTTCGCCAGTGTATTTGTTGGGGATCCTCTGGAGCTGGTTATTGGCCTCGATGGTACGTTCATTTTATGAATTTTTGGAAGTCCGTAAAGATGTGGTGGCTTACTGTAGTGTAGTGTGAGCGCCGATCGTAGGTTGTCAGGTATATTATTTTGCTATTTCCTGAGTATTCTGTAGATTTTTGACTCTATGGATTTTGTGGGGTCACGGGCTAGTTGTCTATATTTTTCTTTTTCCAGGATATCTCCGATTTTTTTGTCGTACATTACGATGTCCATTATCACTGTCGCATTTCCCTTGTCCGCTGGTAAAATCTTTTTGGATTAATCCTTACGAAGTTCTTTTAAGGCTGATGCTTCTAGTTTGGAGAGATTTTGAACTGGATTTTTCTTGTCTTCCAAAATTGATTTTATTTTCCACCTAAACTCATCGGAATGGTTTTCGTCTACTTCGCAGTAACACTAAAAAGCATGCCCGTTTCAATTACGACTATGCGGTCTCACTTCTCCAACGGTTCTCGTGCAGGTGTCATCGGTCACTGACGCCACTGGGTAGGAAACGTTTGATCATTTACGATCACTGATATCAGCTGTAGATGATAACATGGATATAGATGACTTCCAGTAGCCAAGCTCCATCCCCGTGCGTGTAATAAAAAACAAAAACAATACAGTGTTTTAATCCCACCTGCGGTTAGCAAAGTCAAGCATTGCAATGCTGCACGAGGATATGGAGCTTGGGTATCGGATGTCTTCTATATGGGTATTATCATTTACAGCTAACATGGGTGGTCGTAAATGGTCATACGTTTCCCACCCATTAGCGTCAGGGAGCGATGTTAACACCTGCACGAGAACCGTTGGAGAGGTCAGGCCGTATAGTCTCACTTGAAGTAATTCCCTTTCCATTGCTTCTGTCTGTAAACAATACAAATAATGTCCGAGTATGTACGTGCAAGATTGTTGCTTTTGGAGTGCTTCTCATCGGACTTAGCTTTTTCCAAAATAAAAATAGTGTTGCTATTGTAGTTAATGAAGAACGCTACAAGTGATTTTGATCTAGATTATAAGATGGAGCAATAAGATATATAAATGAAAAAAAACAATTTATTAAAATATAAGATTGGTCAATATAAGATTTCAAGAAATGCTGTTGTGAAGAGGCCATAAATATTATGGGATATTAATTGCTCCATTAGACATTTTTCTATGGGGATATATTAGATCGGTGGTTTATGCAAATAAACCATAAATATTGTATAGCCTAAAAATTTTCATTAGTGAAACAGATATCGACTTTTGTGACAAAGTTACTTAAAATGGTTGTATAATTATTTTTAGCTGATGCCAATATTACTTTTGAAGCAGCCTATGTACCATTTACTACAGATATTTCTTACCAACCACCACTCCGTATAGTTGGTGGACTAAATGCTGCTAGGAACCAATTTCCTTATCAAATTTCCCTACAGAGGAGAATAAATGCAAACTCTTTCGGCCATATCTGCGGTGGTTCTATTGTATCACCCAAGTAAGTATAGTTGTTAAATAAACTTCATTATTTCTGTTAACATTTACTTAATTAATTGTTTGAATGATAAGCCTTTCATAATATTTGAAAATTGCGTCAATTTCATTTTTCTTTCAAATATATTCTTAGAAATAATAGAATTATAGATCGGCGGTTCCCAACCTTTTTCCTCTTGCAAACCCTTTCCAAAAATTGAAATAAATTGGCATGTAGTCATCAGGAACAGTAAATGAAACAGTACAATTGGGTTATTAAAATTTATTTTCCGTATTGAATAAGAGTTCATAATGAAAAACTAAAATATCATCGTAAATCATATACAGACAAACATTATTAAAACTAAAGTGTAACCTACAAAAAATAATTAGTACAAAATGAATACAATAATATGGAACTGGAAAAATACCCTCAAAAGGATATTTGCGCCTATTTGGTAGAAAAAACAAACTCAAAATTTGACTCGATGTCTGAAAGTTTGAGTCTTAAATCAAGTTCTACTTTTACCCTGTCTCTGTACTTATCTTTCAGGTAAGGGTATGTTGAAAATCCTTTCTCCCATAGATATATTACACAAAATGGCAATAAAATTTCAGTGGTTTTTCCGCCAAAACAGGATACTCATTTCTTACACTGCGCCAAAAATCAATTAAGGAGCGATCTTCGAAAAAAGTTTTTAGGAAATTTTTAGAGAATAAATCAATAAGCTTTTCTTTTTCCAGTAGAACTAAAGAAGTATCTGAAGTTATACATATCCTAGGAAAGGATTACGTTTATTAGGAAAACAGTTCTTGAACGTTAACTGAAGTTGTTTAAAATGTTCAGTAATATCCCATTTAATATTTTCGTTAAGTTGAATTTCATTTTGTAATAAAATGGTACTGAGAGAATCAAAACATTCATATTTTTTCACCTGCAGGCATTGAATTGAAAAGTTGAACTTCTTTAGCATGGTTGCTCTTTTATCATGCACATTGAAAATGGTGTTACCTGGATCCGATTTAAATCGTTTTATTTAGAAAAAATGTCGGCTAAGTATACAAGATTTTGCAGCTAAAAAGTTTCACTTACACAAGAAGACAAATGAAATGATCTAGAAATAATGCTTGAACTTCAGATTTCAATTCAAACTAGAGGGAGGAGGGGCAGCTTTGCTACGGGAAAGTCATCTAACTTTTGTATGGAGTAGCAAAGAAACGTTGAGTCTTTCAAAGTCCTCACAAAGCCACGAAATGGACGACAGTTTATAGCATACGATTGTATAAGATTTACAATTTTTATAGCATCATTTGAAGTACTGGATAACTCTGCAGGAATTCGCTTACATGCCAGTGCTTGTTTATGAATACATCAATGAATTCATTTAATATTCCCATTGATCTTCTTTACCCGCACCATAACGCCCGAAAATGTTGCGGTCATTGATTTTGCACACAGCCAAACCAAAAGACCCCATTATTTCATTTTTTCAAAATAGTCATTGATCATATCGAAAATTGCTTCACCTGTCGTATAGGGTGTCAGTGGTTTTGCAAATAGTATAACTTTTTGAAAGGAATTCTTAAAAATGTGTCTAACATAGAAAAGTAATACTATAGCATTAGCTACGTAGGTCGACTCGTCAAGCTGAATAGCGAAATAATTCAATTTTAATATTTTTAAAATTTCACTCTCCACATCATTGGCCAAATTGTTAATTCTCCGCAACACTGTATTGTTTGATAAGGGAACAAGGTCTATTTTCTTCGCCATTTTTTCTCAAAGCATACACTTCGCGATGTCTTTAGCACACGATCAAATCAAGTTTTCTATCCCTGTATGAGTTTGTCCAAATTTTAAATTCTTTAACTAACTCGAAATAATGTCTCGAAAGCCATTTTACTATCTTAGTTTAAATCTCTCAGGAAAAAAGAAACATTAGACCTTTTATTACCTGACAATTTTCATTTAAAATACTCAATAGGCTTATTCTTGTGATCCCGATGTCTTGTTTTAAAATGTCTACGAAGAAGACATAGTTTTAAACTGCTGTTGGCTAGGATTTCATTATAGATTACACAAAGCGGTTGAGGTTTTAACTTCTCGCCGGTAAAATTTGTAAATAGTCACTATCATATTTTCGTTCCTTTCCTTTTTTTCTCGGGCGTCTTTTTGTTTCTTTGCTTTCAGTATTGCAAGACTGTAGCTCACTACTGTGACAGCATTTGATCATAAACTTCTGCAAACGGAATATTTGGGGTAGCGTTGGCCGTTCCGTCTACAGTCATATTGCTGTCCCATATAATAACTACTAACTAAAATCTACAAATAATTATCATAAAGACAAAGACTCCCTGGAAGTTCGGTTGCTCATCTTCGCTTTTACAGTTTTAATTCCAAATAACTACAGGTTATTTAGGCTTACTACCATTAAAACTCAGGAACTCAGGACTCAGGCAAAGCTGCAATCTAGCTGGTCAGATCTTGTCTTTTGTTTGGAAACTCTCACAACAGTGCGTCTGCGAGTTTAATCACGTGAAGGTTTTTAATAAATTAAACAAAACAAGTTTCTCAAAATACTTAAGTCTATTAACAAAAAGAAATAGAAAATGAAATTATTTATAAGGAGAAACTTAAAATATACTAAAGTAATTGCTCCCCTTAACCGTTCTATTGGTAAAAATATAAAACCCAATTTAGAAGGTAAAACATATAAATAGCCTTCTAAAATATTAAACAGAAAAAAATAATTAAAACGCAAAAAAAGCTATTTGTATTACTTAAACAAACAGTATTAAAGTCGCTTTTTTTACCTAGTGAACAAAAACGTGATATTATCTTAAATTCCCCAAAAGAAATAAAAACCAAAACAAAGAAAACCTTCATTCCCGCCGAATATACACGACACGTAATTGTCTAAGACCTATTCCGCACTTAACGAATTCCAAAGCGTTAGTGAAATTTAGTATTTCTTAAAAGGCCAAACTTGTATTCCTTTGGCAACCAGTGGGTCCCATTAGCACCCATATCACACCATGAAATCCTGTAAATGTCAATTTCATTCATGAAATGTAGAGGGCCATTCTGTATCGAATATTGAATTCCCGAAGTGATCTAGATTGGAGCATCTTAATATTATTTTTTATTCAAAAGCGTTAATATAACTTTTCTAGGTCTTTCTATAACGAAAAGTAAACGATAACTCCTGTTAAAAAAACTATTCACTTTTCTTAACTGTTTCGGCAATAAATATCTAACTCGTTATTTCTTGTGAATAGAAAAAAAACATCAATTATACGAATTATTTTTACATATTGACAAACAATATATCGTATTATTGTGAGTTGGTTTGATTATTCTTTTGTTTCCTAAAAATGGGAAAATTTTCAATATTTTAATACATTTTAACGGTATTTTGCAGATACCACATGTTAAGACCTCTCTCGGTACTTAGTTCTTCGGTTTTAATGACACAAACATGGTAGGATTTCGTCGATGGATTTATTTACAAATCTTAAAAGAGGACCTTTTTTAGTTTATGTCGTCATAAATTGTCTAGGTTTATATATTTTTAAGAAAACATTTAAATGATTTAAAAGCAATACAATTAATTAAGTTTGTTAATGGATTTAGATCTTTGAATGATAAAATAAGATATATACGATCTTGTTCCCATGGTTAAAACTATCTATAGAATGATTACACTGGCACACAAAAAAAAGTGGTTTGATCTCGGTACCCTACCATAGTATTTTCATGTATTTTGACCCGCTGAATTCGAATACGGAGTTCATTTGATCTCCTCACCCACAGTTTTTCCGCAAATCACGAAAAATAGCTGAAAAACGGAAACCTGGAAAATTTTCGAAGAATATTTTGAAAAATTTTTTTTATCATGATTGGGATATACTTCTATAAATTTTGACGTACTCAGTGGAAATCTATTGTTTGGTTTGTTATAGAGCTCACATAATCTGAGTAGATCGTCTAAAATGGCTCTAAAAGCTCAAAATCCTCGAAAATCGCGAATACATTGTTTTTATCAGAAAAAGTTCATTTGTAAACATTTGTTTTTATCATATCAAGAAACATTTCAATGAATTTTGACGTTCTGAGCAAGAATCTGCCGTAAGTTTTGCCATAAAGTCCATAAAATTTGAGCATGTCGCCTAAAATGGCTGGTAGAGCCCCAAATATGCTTAAAAAAGTGTTTTTTTGGAACCTTCTTAAGCGACGAAGGCTTTATTTAAAGAGAGGGCGGCGTTTTTTAGTCAACTTTCTAATGTGTGTATGTGTATGGGTGTGTATGTGGATGGGTGTGCGTAGATGAGATGAATAGGTGGATGAATGAGTGGATAACTGAGTTGGTGAATGGATGGGCAGATGAATTTGATTTAGTACTTTTGTCATCAAAAAGAGAAGGTAGCACTTGATTCATTAAATGTTTCCATATATATTTCTAAGCTGTCGAAAGATTTGACTTAAAACTGCAGTCTCGCGAAAAGTTGTCATGTCATTCTATCCATCCATCGTTCTTAAGTTAGTCTTAATTTACCCAGCTATGGGTTATATTTCAGTAAACTTTTTATTCTTTCTTTCGTCTGTAACGTTCTCTTTTATTTTCAAAAGATCTGTGTAATGGATTTCTTACACTTTTCGAATTACTACCATCTTCAGTATCTGTCGCAAGAGCATTCATGCATGGCAGGTGCATTATTTTTTTTTGCAGCTTCACACTTCTTATGAGCCAAGTTGCCAACTGATAAGGAGCTGCGGTCGCGTGGGGACAATGCCTGCGGGCCCGCTTGCTCACCCTGACCAGCCGCCGATACTGGGCATCCGAATCCCTGCATCGTAACCAATTTTTCCTTTATTGTGCCTGCCATGTTTTTAGAATTCTTCCTGTAGTCTCTGACTCTTCATAAGCCAAGTTGCCAACTTATGAGGAGTTGATATATGCTTTTATCGCATCCATGTATCATTCCTTTTGTTTATCACGACAGTTGTGACGGTAAAATATGAAGTAAGCAATTTTCCGCTTTTTCAGCTATTTTTCGTGATTTGCGGAAAAATTCGTATTCATCGTGTCAAAATGCATGAAAATACTTTGGTGGGGTACCGAAATTAGACCACTTTTTTCGTGTGCTGGTGTATTTAGTTACTTATTTTAGTAGAATATACTTAATGTAAAACAGTTTAAAATAACTAGTGTTTGTTCCATTACACTACAACTGCCACCCTGTGTTTTTCCAAATCAGGGATTGAAGTATAAGAAACAATTGATTGCTCGTCCAGCTTTTCGTTAGACTTGAGACAACTATCTATTTTTAACCAATGATACGTCATTTAATTACGGAGCAATAATTATTTACTTTCACTTTCGATGTGCTCAACTTCGATTTGTAAAGCTTGAGTATTTGTTGTAATTTATTTACACAAGAAGAAATCACTAAACTGGTTTGCACTACTATGCATTAACTACTAACTCATTTATCTTTTTAAAATCACTCGAGGTTTTTAAGCTCATCGAACGATTCAGTTCTACTTTATTCTTACTTATATGTGACTGTGGTTTTTTATATCGCAGACGCGCATTCATGAAAAGTTTTTAGTTATCCGAAGCAGAAGTTGCCGATTCACTCGAGAATGTACTAACATCGCCAGCCACGTAGCGACTCGTCTCGTTACAGATTATTGCCTATTGCGATGTTTAATTTAAAATTCAGCCATTACAATATTGTTTTTCGCGATCCCCGCTTGAGAAAGGATATTATAGAGCATTCAAACACAAGAAAAACTCAAATTAAGGTAAAAATTGGTGGTTTTAAAATGACCTTTATAATCATGTGTTAATTTTGTAAGAAAGTGTATTTACTACAGTAACAAATCAATAATTAACCCGGAAATTCACAGAAAATAAACCAATTTTTTATATTTCAGCTGGATACTGTCGGCTGCTCACTGTACTCCATTTGCTGCTTCAACCCTTAGAATTGTAGCTGGAATTTTATTACTCAGTGATACTAATGTTGTTGGACAACAAGTGAGAAATATTCAACTTATTATTAATCATCCTCTTTACCCCGGGTAAGACACTGACATTTATTTTTATAAATAAATAAAATATACTGTAACATTTATCGAGAATATAATGGTCATTACTGTTGTAATAATATATAATAATTAATTTATTTATAGCAACAATCAAGTAGCGCCCAATGATATCTCTTTACTACGTTTAGCTGCTCCACTCACATATACAACTAACGTTCAACCAATTGCCATTCCAAATCAAGCACATGTATCACGTGGTACTGCTACTGTTTCTGGATGGGGATTGCTAAGGACTGGTGGTGCCACTCCAAACCACCTTCAGTTTGCTGCTTTGCCTGTTGTACCAGAAGACCGTAAGTTTCAAACTTTTTTTTGCTTAAACGTCAGATCTAATAATTTACAATCTTCAAATACTTTTGTTGCATTCGTAATAGTTTTAGCATAGTAAAAACTTTCATTTCTATTATGCAATCTCGTTGACCCTCAACAAAAAACCGTGCGAGATCGCAGCATTTTGAAATCTCCACTTATCAGGATACATTACCTTGTTGAATAAGTAAACGATTCCGAATTTTCTTTTTTTCAGAGTGCAACACCGCTCTAAATCGTTTGCTTGGTGCTGCCCGGAATCCATTCAGTGTACAATTGAACTTGTGTTCAGGTATTGTCAGAGGAGATGAATCTGTTTGCAGTGGTGACAGTGGTGGTCCGTATGTTAAAGGTGGCAGAGTTATAGGAGTCGTTTCTTGGACACTTATTCCATGTGGTGATTTCGGAGGACCTTCAGTCTATGTCAAAACCTCTGCTTATACTAATTGGATTACCACCAATACTAACGGAGAAGTTAGACCATAGGTGTTAACGCAAATTTGAAAGTATTTATGACTTTTGTAATAAAAAACTTCAATTTAATCTGTGTTATTTATATTATCCAGTCGTTTAACAATACAACCACTGTAGAATTCAATACAATATACTTCTAATTGATATATATATATATATATATATATATATATATATATATATATATATATATATATATATATATATATATATATATATATGAAGCAAAATGCGAACAGTAAATGCAAACTTCGTTCCATCATATCCATTCCGTGGTAGAGGTTGCACAGTTAGAATAAATTGTTATAGAACGCAATTCATCCTATTCCACCACCATCGAGATGATGGCCAACCTTTACCACCATACCGAGAAGAAAATTTACCTTTCTCGCCACAGTGATACGGTAGAAGTACATGTTTCGTCTCCATTAGACTCATCAGGGCACCGACATGCACCTGGCTGTGCAAAGAACAGATCGGAAGGAAAGCATGCAAATACTGAACGCCGACCTCCCGCCGGATGGCGCTTTAACGGATTCCTCCGTGTGAGATGCAATAGCAGTGGATATATCCACATTATGCCGTTGTAGTGCTGAAATCACATTCAGTAAACGTACAACTATATGCAACTCCGTATATGAATAAAGTGAAATGCGAACAGTATTGTTTATTATTAGCATAAGTTTTTCTAAATGTAATTTTTAGCTGATATGCAAATATTAGCTGTATAAAATAATTCGGATTTTTTGCTGATTTTTTGTAAATTACACCACTGTTGCAAAATAAGATTCAAGCAACCTACATAAAACTTCTTAGTTTTGACAACGCTTTATTTAAAACGTTTCTTGTTTAAAGTAATAACAAAAAACAGAACATAAACAGCAAAAATATGTAGCATTACCTTACACTAGTGAGCTGTCAGAAAAAATAAAATACACATTAAAAAAGCATGATATTATCGTATGCCACAAGTCACATAATAAATTAAATACACTGTTCACAAATTTAAAAAGTAAAACTCCTCTCATGAATAAATCAAATGTAATATATTCGATCCCTTGCACACAGGACCAAAAACATACTTTGGATTATAACAGTACCATAATAAAAAAACAAAGATATGAATTACCAAAAATTACAGATACAGGAAATGATTGAAATTAAAAAAGATAAAAACACTGTTAACGAGAGAACAGATATGGGAGATTTGAGCCACATTTACACAAGCCTAATTTAAACAAAAATATTAAGTATTCGATCCTCTGAAATAAGAATCAAAAATAGAATATCCTCTTAAACATAAAAGTAAACGTATACCTTATTTTGTTTTTTTTGTGCATTGTAAAATATAAAAAATATATAAAAAATAAAACACACTCGCATTCCATGTACCTCAGTAGACGATGTAAAGATTGAATTTCATTAGTAATAGAGAAATAAAATGTCAAGGTGTGTACCGGTAAAATTAAATATTTTTTAAAAATTTAAATACTGTTTTAAAGTGTCTTGTTTGTTTTTTAAAATTGTAGATATGTTTCTTATGTGAATGTTTTAATTATATAAAAATATTTTTAGGAAGGAAAAAATTTTTAATATGCCTTAAATAAAGGGCGAAACGTCAATTGTTTTGCATTTTTTGTTACCTAACCTAAACCCAAGAAAAGACAAAATAATATAAAATCCATGGTTCAAGAATCAAGAAAATAAAATATTATATATATATATATATATATATATATATATATATATATATATATATATATATATATATATATATATTTATTTTCTTGATTCTAAAACCATAGATTATATAATTTTTCTTTTATTTTGTCTTTTCTTGGGTTTAGGTTCTATATTTAATAAATACATAAAACTATTGACGTTTCGCCCTTTATTCAAGGCATTTTCAAAATTTTTGCCTCCTAAAAATATATAATTAAATTACAACACATAAAAAACATATTTAACATTTTCGAAAAACAAACTAGACACTTAAACAATAGTCAAAACTTTAAAATTTTTTAAAAATGCTTAATTTTACCGGTACGCACCCTGACATTTTGCTGTTTTGTGGAATGCGAATGTGTTTTTTTTTTTAATATTTTTTATATTTTACAATGCATAAAAAAACAAATAAGGTATATGTTTGGTTTTATGTTTAAGAGGATATTCCATTTTTGTTTCTTATTTGACTGGATCGAATACTTAATGTTTAAATTAGGTTTGCGTAAATGTGGCTCAAATTTCCCATATCTGTTCTGTCGTTAACAGTGTTTTTATCTTTTTTAATTTCAATCATTTCCTTTATCTGTAATTTTTGGTAATTCATATCTTTGTTTTTTATAATGGTACTGTTATAATCAAAAGTGTGTTTTTCGTCCAGTGTGTGTTTGTTTAACGCTGTTGAGGCGTTTTTTGTATATTTATGGCCATTTATCTGTTCTTCAGTAATTGACTCGTCATGTCTATATATTTTTTGGGACAAATTGTGCAAGGGATCGAATATATTATATTTGATTTATTCATTAGAGGAGTTTTACTTTTTAAATTTGTGAACAATGTATTTAATTTATTATGTGACCTGTGGCATACGATGATATCATGCTTTTTTAAAACGTATTTTATTTTTTCTGACAGCTCACTAGTGTACGGTAATGCCACATATTTTTGTTGTTTATGTTCTATGTTTTTTGTTTTTACGTTATTATAAAACTTATATGTTCGTTTATCAATTATTTTGGTGATAGTCTTTTCGTTGAAATTATTATTTATTAGTGTCTCTTTTACTTTCTGCAGTATTTTTGGTCGGAATTCTGGAGACGTTAGGGAGATAGCACGATCAGATAGACCGATTATAACGCTATTTTTTGAGTTTTTGAATGATTAGAGAAATAGTTTAGATATCTACCTGACCAAGTTGGTTTGGTGTACCATTCAGTTAAAAATTTTTTTTTCTGCGTATAAGTGTCATATCTAGAAAATTTATTTTATTATTATTCTCTACTTCGGATGTGAACTGTAATTTCTCGTTGAAACTGTTAAATTCTTGGAGAATTTCATTTATTTTATTTTGTGGTACGGCTGCTATGCAATCATCGACAAAACGTTTAAAAAATATTATGTTAAAATTTAATTTTTCTAAAACTTTTTCCTCTAAATATTCCATTACTAGCTGAGCAATGGTAGAAGAAATTGGTGATCCCATAGCACATCCATCGAGTTGTTTGTAAAAGGTATTTTCGTACTGAAAGTAATTTGTATCAAGAACGAGGTCAACAGCATCCATAAAATTATTTTTTGATAGCGATGTAGGTTTTTTTAAAATTTTCCATTTTTCTGTTAAAATAGTGTGGACAAGTTGATTTGGCATGTTTGTATACATCTAGCGAAAAGAGTCTGTAATTTTCAGGTACGTTTACTTTATCAATAAATTTATAAAGGCGAATGAATCTTTAATAAAAAAATCGTTTTTGCCTGTAATATTTGAAATGCAATCTGATAAGAATTTTGATAAACTATAGAATGGCGATTGTATACAAGAAACAATAGGTCTTAGTGGTATATTTTGTTTATGTAATTTTGGTAGGCCGTATATTTTTAGTGGAATAGCATTGTGAATGGTTAGCCTTTTTGCATCTTTTTCAGTTAGTTCTTTTACATTGAGCAATTTTTTTATGAAGGTATTATTTTTTTTTTTTTGATATAAGTTCGTTGGATCACTCTTAATATTTTTATATGTATTTTCGTCCTTTAGTAAGTTGTTCATTTTTGTCTCGTAATCTGCCTTGTTCATAACTACTGTTTTATTGCTTTTATCAGGCCTTAGAACAATGATTTGAGGATTGTCTTTGATAAATTTTTTTGTTCGATTCAATTTCTTTTTTAAATTTTTTTGGAGGCTGCTACTTTTTATTGTTTGGTGTCTTATTTTGATTTTATGATTAGTTAAAACATTTGTTACTTCAGCTCTAATTGTGTCTTCCTTGTCGTCTGACTCATTGCTAATAACAGATTCAATTGAGGCTATATATTCGGTTATTGGAATATCAATCTATCTCCAAGAGTTTAACAGTTTCAACGAGAAATTACAGTTCACATCCTAAGTAGAGAATAATAATAAAATAAATTTTCTAGATATGACACTTATACGCAGAAAAAACAAAATTTTAACTGAATAGTACACCAAACCAACTTGGTCAGGTAGATATCTAAACTATTTCTCTAATCACTCAAAAACTCAAAAAAATAGCATTATAATCGTTCTATCTGATCGTGCTATCTCCCTAACGTCTCCAGAATTCCGACCAAAAATACTGCAGATAGTAAAAGAGACACTAATAAATAATAATTTCAACGAAAAGACTATCACCAAAATAATTGATAAACGAACATATAAGTTTTATAATAACGTAAAAACAAAAAACATAAACAACAAAACTGTGTGGCATTACCGTACACTAGTGAGCTGTTAGAAAAAATAAAATACATTTTAAAAAAGCATGATATCATCGTATGCCACAGGTCACATAATAAATTAAATACATTGTTCACAAATTTAAAAAGTAAAACTCCTCTAATGAATAAATCAAATATAATATATTCGATCCCTTGCACAAATTGTCGCAAAAAATATATAGGCATGACGAGCCAATTACTGAAGAACAGATTAAATGGCCATAAATATATAAAAAACGCCTCAACAGCGTTAAACAAACACACACAGGACGAAAAACACACTTTTGATTATAACAGTACCATTATAAAAAACAAAGATATGAATTACCAAAAATTACAGATAAAGGAAATGATTGAAATTAAAAAAGATAAAAACACTGTTAACGACAGAACAGATATGAGAAATTTAAGCCACATTTACGCAAACCTAATTTAAACAAAAATATTAAGTATTCGATCCAGTCAAATAAGAAACAAAAATGGAATGAATATCCTCTTAAACATAAAACCAAACATATACCTTATTTGTTTTTTTATGCATTGTAAAACATAAAAAATATTAAAAAGATAAAACACATTCGCATTCCACGTATCCTCAGTAAACGATGTAAAATTTAAATTTTATTCAGAAACAAAACAGCAAAATGTCAGGGTGCGTATCGGTAAAATTAAGTATTTTTAAAAAATTTTAAAGTTTTGACTATTGTTTAAGTGTCTTGTTTGTTTTTCGAAAATGTTAAATATGTTTTTTATGTGATATAATTTAATTATATATTTTTAGGAGGCAAAAATTTTGAAAATGCCTTGAATAAAGGGCGAAACGTCAATAGTTTTATGTATTTATTAAATATAGAACCTAAACCCAAGAAAAGACAAAATAAAAGAAAATATATATATATATATATATATATATATATATATATATATATATATATATATATATATATGTATATATATATATATATATATATATATATATATATATATAGACTTGCTGAAGTTACTCCAAAATCTTATTTGGCATCTTCTGTTCATTAATTCAACATGTTTTCTGACAAAAAAATCAATATTTTGTAATAGAATTTTGTTGACGCATGTTGCCAATTAATTAGAAAACAGACCTATAACAAAATTGCAGAAAAAATCAACAATTGTCACGAAATTCTAACAAATGTAGGCCCGACACGGATATGACCAGTTTTTGAAAGTAAAATTAATAGCAACATTTGATATTTCCTTTGTCTAGATCTTTCATTGTTTTCAATTGATTCTAGGAATATGCGACAACATAATAGTTAGGCGATAAGTGTTATCATTATTGATGCGTAGTGTTTACTTTGTCAAAAATCATTTAACTATTGCGTTGTAACATCAAAATTTTTAAGTTTTTCAAATGAATACATTTTATAAGTATTTATTCAATTGATTTTATGAAACAAAGCAATTAATACTTTTTTACTTACATAATAAGTTATATCTTTGAACATCTTAATTTCCACAAGTTAAAATATGTTATTAAAAAGAAAAGACATAGAGTTTTTTCCTGCGAATTGTACTCTGGTTCTCTTTTCACCACCTAGCAGCTTTGTCAGTGAAGCTGTAACGAGCTAAGAGCAAAATTCACAAGAAACAAATTCCCATTGAAAATTTCCGTTCCGATAAATGTCGGTAGAATGTTATAAATATCAACATCTAATGCCAAACTAAAATGACAGACACATAAGTCTCCCGCTATAGTAATTTTAACCACCTGATGGTCTATTCAGTGGATCTGTAACTAACCAAGAGCAAACTTTACAGAGAATAAATGCCAATTTAAAATCTTGATAGTTAATCATCAACATGTCATGTGACGAATACAATATATCGAACAAAACTTTGTCTTTAGTAGGCTTTATGCAATTTTTAAACCTCAAACAGCACAGTTTTATATATAACGATAATAATCATTTACTAGATTTAATTTTAAGCAATAATGATTAATTTTCATGTAAAATTGAAAGGGCAAAAGACCTAATCTTACCCGAAGTGTTGCACCATCCTGCTTTATTGCTCTCATGCACAGTGGCCCATGAAAAAAAATTACTAAACAAATAATTAATAATGTATACCATAATTTTAAAAAAAGCAGATTTTATGCGCCTATATGAGTATATGTGTAATATTAGGTGGGATTTTTTGTATCAGATTAATGATGCTAGTGAGGCTTGTAATTTTTTTTATACTCAAATATACACTGCCCTAAATAAATTCGTACCTAAAACTAAAAAACACAGAAGAAATTACCATCTTGGTTTACATCTAAAATAATAAATAATATTAAGAAAAAATTTAAATATAGGAAAAAATACAAACGTTCACACAAAAATGAAAATCTGTTAAAATTTCAACAGCAGAGCAGACAAATTAAGTATGACATAAATGATACATATAAAAAATATTGTCAAAGTGTGGAAAACTGCATTGTTTTAACCCAGCAAACTTCTGGCAATTATTAAATAGTAAAAGAAATAATAAAAAATTACCTGATAATATGATTTGTGGGAAAAATACTTATAAAAACCATGCAGATATTGCAAATGATTTGCGATTTTTTTAAATCTTTGTATATTTCATCGAACAATGCTTTTAATAAAGATATTCAAAGTTATGTCACTCAAACTATTCAAATTTGTAAGGTTAGTAAAAATGAAGTACTATCTTGCTTAAAAGAAATGAAACCAAAGGGAACGGTAGGTCCGGATAAAATTTTATCCTTTTTCCTGCGTGACTGTGCATGTAGATTAGCCAAACCTCTTTCCATTATCTTTAATTTCTGCCAAAATAATTCTCAGTTTAATGATAAATGGAAATTTTCCAGAGTTTCTCCAGTGTTTAAAAAAGGAGACAAACAAAATATAGAAAACTACAGACCAGTCTGTATAATAAATAATTTTTCTAAACGTTTTGAAATGTTTCTGCATAAACATCTATTTTTTAAGCTGAAACACCTATTTAGTGGTTCCCAATAGGGTTTTATAAAGGGTAGGTCTACTCAGTTTGTGGCTGATGACTTGAATAGGGGAGGTCTAGTAGACACAATATACATAGACTTTTCAAAGACGTTTGATAGGTTTGATCACGGCATTTTGCTTGATAAACTGAATTGTTTTGGACTTTCGCAAAAATTAATTCTATTTTTTAAATCATCCTCTGCACCACTGTGTGTGACTTTGGGAGTTCCTCGAGGATTAATACTCGGTCCTTTATTATTAAATATATTTATTAATGGAATTGTGGGTGACTGTACAATGCTACTCTATGCGGATGACGCTAAAATTTTTACTTCTGTAAAAAACGATGCTGATTGTCAAAGACTACAAATAGCAATAAATACCGTCACCGATTGGTGTAGAGAGAACAGACTGCCTCTAAACGTTGGTAAATGCAAAGTCATGACTTTCACATTAAAGAAAAACGTGCTGGTGTATGATTATAAAATTAATGGAACATCAGTTCCACGAGTGGAATGCTTTAGGGATCTGGGTGTGACATTTAACAGCAGACTTTCATTGGTTCCTCATATAAATGATCTAATACAAGTGGGTTTTAAATTATTAGGCTTTATTATCGGAAATTCAAAAACATTTTCTAATCAAAGTACGCTCATTGTACTTTATTACTCTTTTGTTAGATCTAAATTGGAATATGCTTCCATAATATGGTCTTCTTATTATCAAAACCATATTAATGACCTTGAGAGAGTTTAGCGACGTTTCTTGAAATACCTAAGCTTTCGGATTGATGGACATTATCCTGAAACAGGGTTTCTGCATGAAATCTAACTTCAGCGGCATTCTTTCTGTTCTCTAGAACATAGACGTATCGTCACAGACCTTAAATTTCTTTATAAAGTTTTGCATAACAGAGTGGAATATAGTAACATACTGGAAAAAATTAGTTTTCTTGTACCTAGGACTTCAGCTCGCCAATCTGCCACATTGTATTGTCATACACCTCGTGCAAATGTGTGTAACTACTTTCCTTTATATAGGATGTGCAGAATCTACAACGAAAATCAAAACTAATTCGACATGTTTAGCTGAGAATTGGCACAGATAAAAAATAATTAAGTGTGTAATATTTTGTAGTTTTATTTCTGGTAATTTTGTGTATGCTTATTTTTTCTTTTTTTTTTGTTTGTTTCGTCATTGTAAATATTTAAGTTTTTTTTTTCTATTGTATCCATTTGTTAATTGGTTTTTTGTAGCTGTGAAATGAGTTTAAATAAATAAATAAATAAATAAACATGGATTCAATTCTGGTCGTTTCGTAGACACTAGCTTTGTCTATATCAAATATATTAATACATCATACGATGAGAGTATAATAGCCTAGGCGATCTAAAAAAATTTCGGCAATACCTTCGTTGAAGTGAATTATAATATTTTCTTCTTCATGTTGACAATTTTTGGAATTTCTGAAATGCTGCTGGCTAAATTCATCTCTCGGACAGAAATCAAAAAGTAAAATAGATGGTTTTGTGTGAGATCCATTTCATGCTATATCTGGAGTTACCCAGAGGTCCTCTTTTGGATCCTCTACTTTACAGTCTTCTCAAATAGTCGGAGAGCCCAGTGGGCTCTCGTAGCCGATGAAGACATATGACTCCACCATTTTTATGTATTTTGATCCCCTAGTTACGAATATCCAGGGTGGACTCCCGAAAAAATATCAGGTTATTTGTTATAAGTAAAAAAATCATTCACAATTTAAAAATATACTTTTTTTATAAAATGCGTTCCTCGTACGATTCTAAACAAAAAATATCTCTTGTTATTTTTCCGTCCGACGCATAGTTTTTAAGTTAAAAGCCTTTAAAATATTTGAAAAATGTATTTTTTTGTCCCTTTTCAACATGAATAACTTTTGATTAAATAGATATTTTCATATTCTGCGCCCAGTAATTGATAGTTCAGATGAAGAATTATTCACAATGAAAAATATAAGGTTTTTATTGCTTTCTAACGCTATAAACAAATAGGGTAGGAAGTAAAGTGGATGTCTACTTACAGGCTCTCACCTAGAGAACAGAGGTTTCGCTATTCGCTGCTTTAATAATTTAAACTCACTTTAATTTATATATATATATATATATATATATATATATATATATTTATATATAAAACTCAAGCTGTTATTTTGAAAAGTAAAAGGAGTGGTTATTAATCGATTATAGTGGAAAATTCGCTATTTTTTTTTATTAACGGGACCATAACCTAAAAGTTTGTCATTTGTTATTTCATAAATAAATTTAAAGGAATACAGTGCAGATTAATCTGTAATATAAAGAAAATATTGCTGGTCTCATTCGTTAAAATTTTTTCAAAAAAGTGAAAGGAAGTAACTTGGAGCTTGGATATAAAAATATCTGGAGATTGAAAGTCAATTTTAAAGGAAGAAAAAGTAGTTTAATAAATTAGTAAATAAATTATGTCAATAAGCAATCAGCTGTGAAAAATATTTGAATAATTGGCAAAGGAGAAAGGATTTGTAAATTTTTCATTATCAAAAAAGGAAGGAGGAAATATAAAATGTGGATAATACAAAAATTTTCTGGAGATTTAAAAGATATTTATTTATTGTGTAAGATAAAAAATTTTTGACTTGCCTAAAGATATTTTGATAAAATAGATTTATACTAACGTTATTATGAATAGTTATAGTTAATAATAAAATAATTTGTTTAATTTGCACTGTATCAAGACCACTTTTTGATCATCACTAAATTATTTTTAGATTGTTTCAAATAAAATCACATTTTATTACGATACTCATTTGCAACCTTTTCGACATTTATGCAATATTGCCAGATTTAATAATTCTAAATCCCATAAAAGAATATAGTGCATATGGAATAATATTATAATCTAATTAGGTTTAGATAAGGTGATTTATAAATTTTCCATAAAAAAAATTGCACCCACTGACATGATTGTATTTTTCTAAATTAAATTCGTATTTGTGTTTTTGAATCATTGGCTTGACTTTTTCTGATAATAATTATATTTTCATCTGAACTCACCTGAGAGAGAGAGAAAATTAACATCAATATTTTAAATGTCAAATCACTAAAAACGGGGTACATTTAGAAATACAGCACATGTGTAATTGAGTAATATTTATCGAAAATAAAAAATTATGGTACAAATCAATTATGCTTAGGTATATTTATTTGTGCCTAGCGCCCAACAATTTAATAATTATCATATATATATATATATATATATATATATATATATATATATATATATATATATATATATATATATATATATATGTATATATATATATATATATGCACTCTTTCAAAAATCCCAGTTTATTTAACAAATGACCAAATTATGGATTATCCGAACCCAACGTTAGTTGCCTAGAGACATCTGCTTTGGTAACAAAATACTTAATAACTGTATATAATGTCCGAATTGTGTGCAATCGTTCCTTATTCCTGTTCCTCTGCGTCATATTCTTTTACAAGGGTTTCACTGTCGTATATACTACTTATTGTATAGCCCCATTAACAGAACAGTAGCAATTGTTAATATTGATTAGATTTCTTTAACACTCCTGAAAATATATTTAAAATTTCAGCCTGAAAGGCTTTTTTAGGTTAGGACTTATAAATGGTAAATTACGTTAAGAAATAAATAAACTAATTATAAACACGTACCTTGATAGCGAGATATATATATATATATATATATATATTAATTATTATTTAGCTCTCTTAACAGAATGGAGCAAATATTAAAATACAGGGTGTCCTGCAAATATACGACAACGTTTGATGACAGACTCCTTACGTCAAAATAGGTTGATTTATGCCAACTTACTGCTTCCTTTAGGCGGTAAAGACATCGAAGTTTTAAGAAAATATTGTTTTTTCCCAAATTTCTTGAAAACGTAGTAACTGAATTTAATGATTTTTGGTGTATGATCTGACACTGTTATATGACCTTTTCTAGTGATATAGCAATTGGCAATAAAGTAGTCCAATTTGGCAGCTTTCTTACCTCATGAAAAATTTTCTTTGGATGAGCGGTTTTGCCAGGAAAAAAATATTTTCAGTTACATGCCCACACCAATTTGCTATAATAGTAAAAATTTTTAAAATAAATGTTGGAAGTAAATATTTGTATTTTAAAAAGATCAAAAGAAATGGTTAAAAAAAAACATTAATTAAACATATGTGCAAAATGACATCATTTTGCTGAATGCACTTATTATGAAATTGGATTCTATGTAATATCTCAATATTATTAAAAAGTTTGCCAGCGTTTAAAGTGTGAGTGTTCACTGGAGACTGGTTTAATTCTGTTCTAAGAGCGCTCAACAAAAAGAAGTCACACAAATTTAACTCTAAAAAATGTGGTGGCGATCTTACTGGTGCTTTATTGCTACTTCCATTTTATCGGTCGTATATTCGTCGTTTAAATATTGCCGAACAGCAAGTTTGATGGAGCACTATTATGCATATGTCAAAGTTCTCGCCAAAGTAAAATAGGTAAATTTTCCAGAAAAACCAACAAAGTTTTGGGAAAAATTTAGATAAATATTTCAATTTATCATGTCTGGAATCACAACAGGACCAATAAGGTAGCGATAAATAATATCTGCAAAAAACATTTATTTTAAAGTTATGCCGACGGTGTGCAACTATAATGGTATATGGATTTTCATCCTCATAAACATGTTCGTTATACAGGTTGGTGACTCCAGATCTTGTAAAGCACAAATTCACAAAATGTAGGGTGCATGAGGAGATTAGTCGGTAAAAGTTCCTGTACCTTTTAGATGTGATAAGGATATAACAACTTTTAAAATATTATTTTCAATAATTTTAGGAATTTCCAATTCACGTTCTAAGCGGTAGGGTACTAACACTTGGCTCTTCTTCAACTCTTTCCAAAATTTCCTCTTTTTTTCGACTCTTCAAGTTGTTTAAAAATGACCCCCATCTTTAAATTTTTTCTCAAAGCATTCCGTTTCTCGAAGATGATGCTCAATATTGACAAATGTTTGATGGTTTGATATTCAGCGGTTAGGAAATCTCTTCAGATAAACTTCAACACTTTGAAGTCCATTTCCTTCAGAAAACCTTTATACCAAGAGCATGTCAATCCTCTCGGAGTACGTGTAGTGTTCCATGTTTAATAGTAAAATAGGCTTAGAAAGTTAAAATGTTGATTTTACTTTAGTCGACTTCTTAGATAGAATTTTTCAATAGTCAAATTATTAAATACTATCGCTACAAAGTCACTCGAAAAATAATTGTTAAAGGTTTTTTATTATTGCCGTTGATTAGTTTTGCATGTAACGGTAAATATTTTTTTCCTGGCGAAACGGTTTATCAAACGAAATTTTTTCAAAAGGTAAAAAAGCTTCTAAATACATGCAATTATCCGATAGAAATATCCAGGTTGTCATTTTAGTGATATAGCCAGTAATTACACCACTATAAAACGTTATATTATAGTATGAGACCACAAACCAAAAATCATTAAATTCAGTTACCACGTTTTCAAGAAATTTGGGAAAAATCAACATTTCCTTAAAACTTTGACGTCTTCTATACCGGGTGTCAACGAATCTATTAGACAAGTCATAATTTCTAGAGTATTATGTGTATCAAAATGAGAATTGGTACAGGTAAATGGTATGTGAAGGGGAGAGTTCTCGCATATTTTCCACTTTCCGGTCACTTCCGGTTTCACCGAAAATGGCCCCGGTTTTGAATTTTTAAATGGAACATCCTGTATATTTTAACATTTTTGGATTTCTGAGATAATTCTAGATCAGAATGTGACATTTTAAAAACTTTTTACGTTTACTTCATTTTTTTAGAGCCACTTTTAAAATTGCATCTAGGTGGCCATGATCGGACGCAAACTAATCTAAGGGCCTTAGGTGATGTCAAAAAAATACAATCGCAAAGTTTTAATTACTAGTATGAAAGCCAGGAATAAGACAAGTTGACAAAATTACATTTTCATTTCTAACTATTAATTTTCAAATGGCGACCCCTTTTTGACAACTACTTTTCGAAAAAAGCATTCTTTGACGAATCTAACGGTACTAATTTATTTGCCATTGGATTAGACATAAGAATAGAAATTAAATATTATTAAGCGAAATACTGGATAATTTATTTGCTTATGACAAGTGCGCCATGGACAGCCATGATGCATAATAATTTGCAACTGTTTTTATCAAGTCTTCTTTGGAAAACAAAGCACTCACTTAAGTAGATAATGACAGTGACATACGCTCTAAGAACAGACGTAAAAGTTTCTTAATTTTCGTTAAGTTTAGTTTAAATTTTCGTTAAAATAATGTATACTCCGAACTTGAATTTCTATGACACTCTCCAAATATTAATAACATTTCCACTTTTTCACTTTGAGTATACATTATTTTAACAAAAATTTAAACTAAACTTAACGAAAATTAAGAAACTTTTACGTCTGTTCTTAGAGCGTATGTCACTGTCATTATCTACTTAAGTGAGTGCTTTGTTTTCAAAAGAAGACTTGACAAAAACAGTTGCAAATTATTATGCATCATGGCTGTCCACGGCGCACTTGTCATAAGTAAATAAATTATCCAGTATTTTGCTTAATAATATTTAATTTCTGTTCTTATGTCTAATCCAATCGCAAATAAATTAGTACCGTTAGATTCGTCAAAGAATGCTTTTTTCGAAAAGTAGTTGTCAAAAAGGGGTCGCCATTTCAAAATTAATAGTTAGAAATGAAAACGTAATTTTGTCAACTTGTCTTATTCCTGTCTTTCATACTAGTAACTAAAACTTTGCGATTGTATTTTTTTGACATCACCTAAGGCCCTTAGATTAGTTTGCATCCGATCATGGCCACCTAGATGCAATTTTAAAAGTGGCTCTAAAAAAATGAAGTAGACGTAAAAAGTTTTCAAAATGTCACATTCTGATCTAGAATTGTCTCAGAAATCCAAAAATGTTTAAATATACAGGGTGTTCCATTTAAAAATTCAAAACCGGGGCCATTTCCGGTGAAACCGGAAGTGGCCGGAAAGAGGAAAATATGCGAAAACTCTCCCCTTCACATACCATTTACCTGTACCAATTCTCATTTTGATACACATAATACTCTAGAAATTATGACTTGTCTAATAGATTCGTTGACACCCGGTATACCCTGTAAATTAAATTTATTTACTATTCCTAGGAGTGTATTTGAAAGATCAGCCAGAACGGTCAATTTAGGTTAATATTTGCAAGTGCTGAATTATGTTAATAAAGAAATAAATAAACTAATTACTTCGTAATATAGCTTGGTGAAACATAGATAAGGATAATTAAGATGTTTATGCACGTTTTTGTCATTTTTATACCATTTGGAAATAATTGTAAAAAACCATTTTAAGCGAGAAATA
Organism: Diaprepes abbreviatus; assembly: GCA_034092305.1. Lineage (NCBI taxonomy): Eukaryota > Metazoa > Arthropoda > Insecta > Coleoptera > Curculionidae > Diaprepes > Diaprepes abbreviatus. Next base: position 3,472,901 of record JASJET010000260.1, on the reverse strand, counting down.
AAAATAAATTTTTATTTAATTTCAAGATTTATTGCTTAAATTGAGTACATATCACTTGAAAATTTAAGGTCTAACTTCTCCGTTAGTGTTGGTTGTGATCCAGCTGGTGTAAGCAGAAGTTTTGACGTAGACTGAAGGAGCTCCTGCATCACCACATGGAGTAAGTCCCCATGAGACAACACCGATAACTCTGCCATTTTTAACATATGGGCCACCGCTGTCACCATTGCAAGCAGACTCATGTCCCAAGACAGTTCCAGAGCAGAGATTCAATGCAGTACTGAATGGATTTCTGGCGGCTCCAAGGAAGCTGTTCAAGATCTGGTTGCACTCTTAAAAAAAGGAAAAATATTTACTTGTTATGGATTTTATTTCTATGTAAAAGGTATGAATCTTTTTTATATAAAAAAAAATATATAATCCTGCTGATTCAGAAAGTGTTTGGAATCCACTTTTTTATCATTATTATTTGCTGAAACAATTGGTGTTTGTTTTCAAGCCTTGAAAGTCTATGACGAGGTATCTTCAGGGCTTGCTTTTCTTGCCTTTAGTAAAATTATGTCTAAGTATTAGTTCATTTTAAAGTTTCTTAGTGTGATTCCGTCTATATTGATTTAAATGTTTTCTTTAGTCATATTTTAAAATTTTTTGATAAAATATTTATACAACAGAAGTAAAAATATTTTTTAGTGAAAATACTACTTACTTGATTAATAAATACAATTTTATATCACTTATTTTAACTCTTTTTGAGGCTCGGGTACAAGTTGGGAATAACTGGTTTTTTAATATAGTATTTTTATCAGAATTAATAATTACTAGTTTAAGCATGAACTTACGAGCTTCAGGTACTACTGGGAAGTTTCCGAACTGAAGATTGTTTGGAGTGGCACCACCAGTTCTCAACAGTCCCCATCCAGACAGAACACCGGTACCCTGTGATACATGTCCATTTGCTGGGATAGCGATAGGTTGTACATTTACTGTGTATGAGAGTGCAGAAGCCAATTGAACCAAAGAAATGTCATTGGGTGCTACCTGATTACCACTATAAAAATGTTTACGATGTTATATTATTTTTGTTTTGGTCATTATAAAATATGAACAAAACAATATTAGATAAATTGTCTTACCCGGGATAGAGAGGATGGTTGATGATTAGTTGAACATTTCTGGTTTGTTGTCCAGCGACGTTGTTATCGTTCAACAACAAAATACCAGCTACGACTCTAAGGTTGGAAGCAGCAAATGAAACTGTGCAGTGAGCAGCAGTAAGAATCCAGCTACAAACAGAAAGAAAATTTTAGAATTATCCATTTTTGAATTTCTCATAACCAAATTATTAATGGAAATAAAAATTATTTTCTATCCAGTTTCTCATCTTACGAGAATCTTTTTGGAAATCTTAACATCCTGACTTGAATAGCGTTTCGAGTATTTTCTTTTTGGTTGGTTTCAATATTTCTGAATATAGTAAGACTACGAAAACCAACGTTGCAATGGACAGTATAAATCTATATGCTGTTAATAATTTTGTTACCTTCTACAACTTACATCAATTCACTAAAATAAAAAGTCACCACAATGAACTGCCTGACCAGGTGTTTGACCCACTTAACTTTTGTAAAGTGGTTGAATCTGATTCAACATCATTCTTCTTCATTGAACGTGCGAACAAAACAAAATTAAATTAAAAGCACATTATACAATAATTTTGGAAAGGCTAATTTTCCTTCTACTCCACAGAGACTGGTCTTTTCTGCAAAAGGATCTTACTGTTGAGCAGGCATATTGCAAATATTGAATCGAAATTTAAGAATAACTTCCAATAGTTCTGATCCTACATTAATCTTAGAAATTCTGCCAGCTGCAGTGTTCTATCAAAATCAAAAAGTAACTAACTCCACCGACATCGTAAATTTAGTTGCGAATTTATTTACCATATATTGTGTGTACTCCTTATGTAACTGATTCTGGTTATAACCACAATGCAAATGCATGTTGAGAAAGCATAAAAAAATTCTAATTCGGTTTGAATTCCATATCTTCATTTGTTATTGAGGATTGTCTTTGGACATTTGTTGTAGTAATTAATTTATGGATTAAGAATTGTGTTTTTCCAGGCTTGTCTAAGGAATCAAGAATGTGTCAGGAAGTTAAAAAAGATGATAGAACTATCCATCATCCCATAGCAAATAACTGCTGCCTTTCCAGGACTGCTTGTACCTCGAAGTTGATCTCGTGAAATTAAAGTCTTGATGTCTAATAAATAAACAACCTTTAACCATAACAAAGTATAATGTTATGCTGCTTCTGAGAAATAATACTTCCATGCATTTTGATTATGGTGTCGATGATGCTTTTCTAGGGCAATTTGACTATATTAGGAATCTGGAAGTCACATTTGACTACAGACTTATATATGTCTATCATATTAATAACATAGTATCAGGATTTTACCGAAAACTAAGCTTTCTAGTAAGATATTAATAAATTTTGATCGCTCCAAGTTACAAGTACATTATGTTGTTTTCTTATACTAACTAAGTTAGAATACGCCTTTTGTAATTTTTTTAACTCTACAATACATTTTAGCCTTACATTAATTTACTTTTTGATATTTTTGATATCTATGAAAATTCAAATCAAATCATTTTCTGCTCTTGAACAATTATCAACGGGCGTTTTTTTTTTTTAACTTATTATCTATCATTATTATCATACTTATTTCAGTCTGCCATATTTATTATCATCTACAAACATTTTTCATTTAATAAATGGTTGTGTATATTGATAGTTATATTTATATATGCAGTCCTTATTTATGTCTAAGGAGTGAGGTGTTTATTATGACATTTATCCAAAAATTATTTTTACTATATACTGAAAGATTTGGCTAAAATAACGATGAAAAAGAACACTCAAAAATGCAACAGGAATTTTGTCTGATTAATTTCGAAAACAAGAATTTTGGTCAAATTTCTTCAGTGAAAACCTTTTTGTTCATCTCGAGAAATTAAATATTTTCCTGAGTACTATGAATATTTTAATTAATCTAAAATTTTCACATTCTCATGAGCTAAATGATAAAAATTATATATTTGTTTCTACATTTTTTTATGTAAAAAGAATAAGCTACTTACTTTGGAGAAATAATTGAACCTCCACAGATGTGGCTGAAGCTTATAAGAGCACGTCTTTGGAGAGAAATTTGGTAGGGGAATTGGTTCCTAACAGCATTTTGTCCACCAACTATACGCAGTGCAGGATCAGTTGAAATCTCCGTCGCCAAAGGAGTGTATGCTGCCTCGTACTGACCTTCGGCTACAAGAAAAAAGTAATTATTAACGCTTTCTAACCTTTGTTAATTTAACTAGTAGTATAATCATTACCACCACTATAAACATTTAAATTATTTATTTCAATTTATTTGTTTTTCAATCAACAATATTAAGAAATTTCCAAAATTTATTTTTTAAATACTTATTAGTTTCTACAATTCGAAAGACTTTTATCTTAAATTTTAACAAGTTTGTAAATTTTATAAAAAATGTAAAGTTTTTTTGGTTTTATAAGACTGAACATCAGGAATAGCCACTTGGCAACATAAATATTTGTAAATTTTAAAAAATTACCTAAGCCGAGAAATTTGAATTCATGTCTAGAAACCTGACTATATTTTGTGAAGGATTCTATCGTGCCGATTCCTAATCTGACTACTGTATCTCGTCATTATGCAAGGATTTCAAGATATTGAAAGTGCAAAAAATACGACTTTTCGCGTTTTTTGAAATTATTTTACATCACTAGTTAAATTTTCTTCGCTAATCTTATAGCGGAAATCTCAAGCACTATTTTTCCTCTTCGAAATGCATGTTGATTCATTTGGAAATCTGTATTTGTCTTTGAGTAACCGTCCACTGAAATTTACTAGTTTAAAGTATTCGTCTATATTTGTAATTTGAGTATCATCATAAACTAAACCTTTTCACATTAAGGCAGATAACTGGAAAGTTTTGGTTTGATTAAGCAAGATCTAAAATTTTTGGCTACTATGTGAGCTAGTAGACCTCCAATGCTTTTTATCAGTGGTAGGTGGAATTTATTGCCTCTTGTGTATGTGAGTTAGTGAGATTGGGTTTATACTTGTTTGGTATATTTGCTTTGCATGTAGGTCTACTTTGCTGACTGAATTGATAACTTTGTCCCCTATTCAAGTAGTTTAAAAACATTCTATTTATCACGTGGCTCAATTTCCGAAAATGAAAAATTAACAAATTTCAATGGACATTTTCTCAGAGACAAATAAAGATATCCGAATGATTTGAAATGGAATTTGAATTTTTCAAAAATTGATGTTATATGACCTCAATAAACCGTGATTTTTAAACTTTATTGTCTTGATTTTATTGGATTAGAGTTATTAAATAAATAAAAATTTAATAAAAAATTTTTAATGTTATTAATAGTTTAGTAAAAATATGATCTTACCTACGGCAAAGGCCACCAAGGCACTCAATACAATTATAAATTTCATTGTCACTGCGTACCCCAAAAACTGATGTTTCAAGGAAATAGAATCATTCTTTTATACTAACGAATGACAAAGGTATCACAACATTTGGGGGATTTAATCTCTCAATTTTCATAGTCATTTTTATGGCGATTGGAATTTATTTGAGGGATTAAGTTCTAAACATCTGTCATAATTAAAATTTTTGGTATATCATCGACAGGGGTATTTTCAGGAGGTACTTAAAAAATAGGTAGTTATTGTAAAATTTTTAAAACGTAAAAATGATGTTACATTACATTAAAATATAAAATATAAAATGGTCACTGAGACAAACAGCCTGCTTTATTATAGCCCGATTTATTATAAAGGTTTAAATTTTAAAACCTATTTAGTTAGATCTTTTAGTTAGTAACAATTTCGTTTTGCTTATGACATTGTTATGATTTGCATTATTTATGTTGACAAATAAATATTTTATAGGAAATTACAGAAACTCTGAGATATACATCTTTGGAATATGTAAAGGTAATTTGCAGACATAAAAAAATCCATTTTTGCCAGGTTTGGTAAAAAAATTAAACGATTTTTTTTATATAACTTGCGGCCTTTATTTTACCATATAGTTATCTTTCTCAGTATCCTGATACGTTATTCGAACATATATATATATATATATATATATATATATATATATATATATATATATATATATATACTTTGAAGTTGTGTTTTCTCCATAGGATCAGACAGTTTATCTTACCTACCTATTAGGTGCTGATCGTCTAAATCAAAGATGTTGAAATATAATCAACAAATTATTTTATAAATACAATCATATCGAAACTCTAGAACTACAAACTGTGATCTCTTTCGAGAAGAACTGAGGAGCAAAGTCATAGGGTTCTTATTGAGATACCGTGATGAAGCTGATTTGGAAATCGCTACCAGACAAATCAGTGATGAACTTCGCCATTGATTTCAGGCTAGCTGTCAAATAAGACGAAGGCCCATAAACTCCAAAATATCCTAGTGGAACTCTCAAATCGAGAACCATCGGAAAAATGTTCGCAAGCTGAAATAAGCTGAGAAGAATATAAAACTGCCCAAAGAGAATTCAAGAAGCAAATAAGGGACTCACAGAAGAACGTGTGGAAAAAATATTGCTAGAGCATAGAAAGCATGCCCTCAGCATCCCGCCTCGACAAAACACTGTATAGAGATCCTGGTGCCCGGATTGGAGCACTGGCTCTTCTTGGAGAGGGGAACTCTAAGAGAGCTACTCAAAGTGCACTTTCCAGGCTCAAATCGATATGAGGGCGAATCTAAAGAGCGAAGACTTCCCTTAGCACATCATGACATAGTTAGTTAAAACGATAGTGACATATGAAAGGGTGAAATAGTCGATGGAAACTTTTACCCCTTTCAAGTCAACTGGTAAGGATGGTATATTTCCAGCTTTAGTACAAAATTCCTCCGATATTATAACAAGTCACCTGGTGAAACTATTCCGCTCATTTCTGAGTTTAGAATACATACCGATAGAGTGGAGGGAAACAAAAGTAGTCCTTATTCCTAAGGTAGAAAGAACAGACTACACAAATCTCAAGTGTTTTAGCCCTATTATCCTGGCCAGCTTCTTATTAAACATACTGGAAAGGTTAGCGGATCGACACATTAAGGCAGGAATAATGGTGCAATATCCCTTACATCTTTTACAACTTGCCTATCGGGCTGGAAAATCCACAGATGCGACGTTACACCGACTCATCACAAGAGTGGAAATTGCGCTGTTGGGTGGATGATCTGCTTTAGGACAACATGTTTCACTATTCGATATGTAATGCTCTACTATGACGAGGCTTTGAACCGACAGCAGTCGCATGGATCAGAGCTATGTTAACTTAGAGAATAATACACGCTAAGCTTAACAATGTAACTGTTAAAGCACTGCCAAATAGGGGCTGTCCATAGGGAGAACTTCACTGTTGAGTGAAGTGAGTGATGCCGGTTTGTAGACACAGGCGTATGCCGATAACCTGGTCATTTTGTGCCCTAGTCGCGATATCCGGCACCTGGAAGGACCAATGATGCGAGCCCTCCGGATTGCGGAACGATGGTGCCGCTGAAAAGGACTCGGAATAAATCCGGACAAGACCGAAGTAGTACTCTCTACAAAAAAGAAGAAAACGGGGAGACTTCTCAGAATTACATTGGTAGGAAGAATTCTTCAAATCACGGGGACAGTTAAATAATCGGGAGTAATTCTGGACTCACGACTGAGCGGGAATGATTATATTGAGACTCGAACCAAGAAAGAAAAATGTGCTTTCTGGGCATGTAAACGAGCTTCTCGGTGCACATGGGGCTGACACCTACAGTGCTATTTTGGATATACAGTATGGTAATCCCCCTCATAATAAAGTACACCGCTATTGTATGGCCGCGTAGTACAAAAAAGTCTTCAACTTGACAAAGTTCAAAGAATGGCTTGTGTGGGAATATTAAGTGCGATGAGGACTGCTCCCACTAGCGCTCTTAAGTTTTAATGAACCTGCCTCCTCTTCACTTTTACATAGAGAATGAGACCCTGAAGACTGTTTATCGTCTCGGTTGCCTATGGCATCTTGAAATTGGAACGGTGGGCTACTCAGGTATCTGGGAAAGCACGGTGGAGAGGTTTCCATCACTCCCCATGCAGACATGACGCCGCTTTAAAACCCAACTTCTCTCTGGAGATATTTCTGCCAAGTAGAGAAGATTGAGAGGAAGAGCAAAATCTTCCGAAAAGTGGATCCTGGTAGTATACTGATGGATCTCGACAAGATAAAAGAGCAGGAGCCGGAGTGTTCGGCAGGAGCACAGGAATTAGAGTGTACTACCCTCTTGGAAAACGTGCGATAATCTTCACAGCGGAAATCTATGCTATTCTGTAGTGTGTCTATCTCTGTGAGAGGGATATAGACAGGAAGTAGATAATATATATATATATATATATATATATATATATATATATATATATATATATATATATATATATTGGCACCGGTCCAGTGTCGGAACTTCGTGACTGGTGTCTGAGTGCAAGAACGTACTCAATGGTATGACTAGAAACGGTTGCCATGTGGACACCAACCCATGCTACTTATCCCATTGCTATTGGCAAAAGGGAATTAAAATCGTTGCTGGAAAGCAAATTTATTGAATTGCGGAGGGGAGCTTCTGGAGTGAAGTGTGCTAAGGAACTGGACGTAGCGCACGGCGTACTAATTAACTTCTCTCCTTAGGAAGAAGATAGCTGCGAATTGTGGTGGGATTGTTGACAGGACATTATCACCTGAGGGGCCATCTTCATAAAATCGGTGTCGAAGACGACCCGACGAGCAGATGGTGTTTGAAGGAGGATGAAACTCTTAACCATGTCATCAGAGAGTGCCCAGCATTCAACGGACTAAGATATTTCGAAGATACAATTTTGTTACTGGAAGAAGTTAGGTAAGTTCAACTAAAGAGGCTGCTTGGAGTCACAAAGGCAATCGGCCTCGAATAACTTGCAGCTATGGTAGGATGTAAAGGGCCCAAAGAGGCCTAGGTATTGATGATCTAGTATTACCACCCCTTTTTCGATCATTCATTCATTCATTCAAATACAACCATTTACTTTTAAAATGAATTTGCGTATGACTAGCTTCTATCCGAGATTTCGTCCGCAGGAAACTTAAATATAATTATTATAGGCAATTTAAAAAGCAACCAATATTGCTCCTAATAACCTCTTCTTCATATCTGTAAAGCTTCATCGATATTCGTTCAGCTATTTTGAAGATGAGCCCGTACAGACAGACAGAAAAAGCAGCCTATATTACTCCTGACAATCTAGTCTCATCGATATCGGCTCAGCTGTTTCGACGATTAGCCCATTTAGAAATACAGACAGGCAGAAAAACCAACCTATATTATTTTTGACAACCTCCTCTACATATCTGTAGAGTTTTATAGAAATGAGTTCAACTGTTTGGAAGATTAGCCCGTGCAGATAGACAGACAAAAAAAAAGTTGCGTTTATCACTCCCGACAATCTTCTCTTCATGTTCTGGAAAGTTTCATCGAAATCGGTTCAATCGTTTCGAAGATTACCCGGAGCAGAACGACAGAAACTTTTTTTTAATTATATTTAGAGATGTATAGATTCTGGCAAATATTTCGTGGAAATGTTATTTTATCCGATGTTTATGTTCTTGCTAGTGGTTTCAAACTTTTTTTCATTCTTTTATCTTTACATAAATTTCAATTTACGTTTACATATTGTGAAGCTTGTAAATCTCATTTCAACTTAAAAATGTTGTATTTTTTTGATTTAATTTTTTGACGTTTATCTTAAGTATGCTGTTTTGATTGATGAAATTCTGTGCCGTAGACAGATGATTATAATTTTTAATTATTTGACAATTAATATTATTGATCTATGTATCGTAAGGTTATTACCACGTTTTTATTAATTCGCTTTTTTTTTGCTGTTTTGTTTGTTTGTCTGCTCAGTACAAATTTTGCAACTGATTTTAAACTAACTTCCTGATAAGCCAGAAACTTGAAACTTGAAATATAGCTCAGAATTGGGTGGCAATGAAATATTATCTCGCTTTTTTCCTGTCTGTTTGTTTGTCTATTCTGTAAAAATTTTGCAATCGATTTTTAATCTAACTTCCTGATAAGCCAGAACCTTGAAAGTTTAAATATAGGTCAGAACTAGATGACAATTTAATATTAGCTTGCTTTTCTGTCTGTCTGTTTGTGTGTTCAGTACAAATTTTGAGGAACATGAATTCTAAACATAAATCAGAACTGAATGACAGTGCAATGTTAAGTCGCATTCTTGTCAGTTTGTTTATTCGGTTGAAATTTTGCAATCGATTGTTACTTGTTCGGTACAAATTTTATAATCAATTTTGAGCTAGAGACTAAAAAGGTTAAAAATAATTATTCAAATGAAAACAAATATTGGCTACGATATTAAAATGGACTAATTAAGAGTATAAAGTAATTCTTCCTACATTTATAAACCTATTCAAATTTCTAACCCCATATACTTTTTCCTGAAAAATTATGATTATGAATTTTAAATAGCTACAAAAATATTTGTAAGAATTAAAACAAAAAACTGTGGTGTAATAGATAATATCTATTATGTGTATTTTCAAGCGAAGATTGTATACATGGAAATGCTCTGGTGATAATCCGATGCATATAATAAGAAATCAAATTGATTATATATTCGTTAATAAGAGATTTAAAAACTGCGTCAAAAAAGTTACAATATATCCAGGTGCTGATATTGGGTCAGACCACGATCCTATAATTGCCGATATTAATGTTAATTTAAAAAAGGTAAAGGAATGTACTCAGCTGAAAAAGTTTAATATAGCAAATATACAAAAAGATCAGATGGAAACAGACACTAACAGCCACATCAAAGAGTTAAATTTTACCAAAAATATACACGAAATGTGGAAATTATTTCATGATCTAATCTCAAGGTTAATGGAGAAACATGTTATAAATAACACAAAATATAATAAAAAACCATGGATGGATGATTGAAGAAATATTAAATCTCATAAAGGAAAGGAGAAAGTATAAGAATAACATAGAGGAATGTAAAAAAAAGCAAAAGAGATTAAGCCAAAGATGGGTGCAGATAAGGAGAAATGAATAAGAGACAGATGTAGAGAAGTAGAGGAACTAGAGAGAAAAGATGATACTTTCAGCATGTATAAGAAGGATAAGAAAGTTTCTGGATTGTTCAACAGGAGAATCCCCAATATACTCCTAAACACAACAGGCAAACCTCTCATTGATGAACCAGAAATACTTAATGCCTGGAATTCATTCATAACTGAATTATTTAAAGACCAAAAGATGATGTGTATGAAGATGAAAGACCGAAAATTCTAAAGTCAGAGGTTCTTCACAGCATAAGATGTGCAAAATCCAGAAGAACAACCTGCCTAGATGATATGCCAGTGGAACTCCTGCAATTCATTCATGAAGACAATATCGATATACTGATTAAGTTTTTTAATTCCGTGTACAACATTGGAGAAATACCGGAAGAATGGGTGATATCTGTTTTTATAACGTTACCAAAAAAACAACGTGCCAAAAGATGTAATGAATAGAGATTAATTTTCATGAGTCATACCTTGAAAGTTTTTCTGAGTACTGTTCATTGTAGAATAAGGAATAAATGCGAAGGCAGCCTAGATGAGACAACGTTTGGGTTTAGAAATGCTCTTGGTACTAGAGAAGCGTTGTGTGTCGAGATCAATGTAAAGACATTTGTTATGCTTTATCGATTACGAGAAAGCCTTTGACAGGATACAGCATGTGAAGCTCATAGATATACTGAAAAATGCTGATGTGAATGGTAAGAATGTGTGGATTATAAAGAATCTATATTGGCGTCAGAGAGCAGTGGTCCGAGTTATTGGTAAGCTGCAGAATTAAATCGGCTCACACAACTTTTCTAAAAATGAGATTACTTGTCCGCAATGACAATCTAAATTTAAAAGCCAAAAGATGGTTAAATATTACACCTTCTCAGTGTTGTTGTATAGAGCCGAAATGTGGACACTGAAGGCTGCCTCGATCAAAGGTTTTGGAGACATTTGAGATATGATTACATAGGCGAATGCTTGGAGGACCCTGGGTATATATGCAGACTATTATAGCGGTTTTAGATCGGGCAGATGATACTCGTGCATTGCTGATAACTGTAAATTGCATAAAACTACAACTGATAATGAAGGGTAAGATCGAAGGTAGCAGAGGTGTTTGAAGGAAGCAGATTTCTTGGCTGAGGAACATCCGAGAGTGGACAGAAATACACAGTCCTGAACAGCTACTTAAAATAGCAGAGAACCGTGATCAACTTGTCATTGTAATTGTTAACATCAGGGAAACTTGGCAAGGAGCAGAAAGAAGAATAAAAAGAAGAAGTATTTTCATAGCTATTCAAAAATTCGAAGCACAAATTTTCAGGACAATGTATATGGGGTTAGGAATCTGCATGGGGTTATAAATCTGTATGGGGCTAGGAAAAGTTATTTTATGTTTTTTAGTTTGAAAAATGTGGCGCGTTAACTTTTTTATGATTAAAAGTAACTAGACTTCTAGAGATTTACGTTAGGTAGTAACCTGAGGAATTTTATTTATCAATACCCTATTTTTTATTAATTCTATTTTATGAATTGCGACTGAATTTACTATAAACTGTATTTTTGGATTGATTTATTGCCATCTGTATTTTGTATATGATTTTAACGACATGTGTTTTCCTTTTCTATATAAAACTGACAATAATAACTGGTGATTTCTATATTGATTATTTCCTTTATTTTCCATCTATGTACTTATCAGTAGTTGACAATAATACAAATTGGTAAAGAAAGTCTTGTATTTTTCTATTTGAAACCTTAACAAAGTTTTCAAATTTATTAAATAAATAATTGCCAAAAATATTTACATATTTTTTCTAGACAATAAAACAAATTGTAAATTTAATTTTATCTAGACAGAAGGTAATCTACGAGACAGAGTCATTTCAGTTTTGAAGTAAATTTATTGAGAAATTGACGAAAAGTATTAAAAAAGTACCCGTCAAAACCTTTTTGCCGTCTAGGGCAGGATTAGTATTGAATGCAAATGGCAGAAATTAGGTAATCGTCGATGTATGTTAAAAATAGTATTATAGCATTTTTTTTGAGGTAGTAGATATCTGTTGGACTTTAATTTGTCTTTATTTTTTATTGAATATCACGACGTTTAGGCTAGTATTTATCTTTGGTCGTTTTCAAGTAAAATTAAACAAATTCTAAAGCTGGCTACACACGTAACTGTCTACTTGACAAGTATTTTGTGCAAGTATAAAAGAAGGTGTGTATGGAAAAACTTGAGCAAATATATGCCTGTACAAGTCACATGAAAACGTTTGAATTTCTATACTGTATACTTGTTGTACAAGTTGGACTTGCGCGAGTATGCATGAACGTGTGTATAGTCATGACAGACTTGTATAAACCTGAATTTCTAGAGTGAAAGGATTTCGAAAATTATTTTCTATGTGGGTATAATCATTGCTAGTAAGAAAGGATATCGTGAGATTTTAGAAGACTCAATTTAAATTTATCAAGAAGAAACTTGTTTGTGGTGCATTAAATTGAAAGACCACCATAATAAATCAAAAATAGAGGCAATATATAAAAAGTTAATTTTAAAATTAAAAGTAATAGAGCCGAATGCAGATCGTGACATGGTAGTAAAAAAAATAGACAGTTTAAGAACAAATATCAGAAAGTAGAAGAAAAAAATTCTAGAATCACAGCGGAAAGGATCAGGAAATAAACTAATATATACATCAACTTTACTGTTTAATTTTTTAGAAAATCCAGATAACCCTAGGTGTTCGTCATCTAATTTGGATAAAACAGAGGTAAGTGTGGGGTATTTTTTAAATTTTTCTAAACATACACATAATTACACATGAACATAATTATTTTTATAAATTAATGTATAAAATTTTGTTGCCAAGGTACTCGTCCATTGACAAAATAGCCTATTTAATTTTCTCTTATTTGTTTCGCATTTAAAGTTGCATTTCTTACAGGGGATCTTTGTAGTTGCTCAGTATTTGAATCTTCTGATATGAAAAACAAGGAAATGTTACCATCTTCAATATTCTCAATATTAAAATTTTCTCGAGGAGCATAAGTGTGAGTGATAGTTGACCTTAAAAAATTATGTAAAGCATAACTTTACTGCGAATTCAACATGTTCCAGTTCTAAATTTATAGCTGTTTAAAAAATTCTAAAACGTGCTGGAAGAATACCAAACAAAATTTCAACAATGTTCCGGGTTCGATAGTTAAATTTTTTTTTCCTTATGCAGTTTAAGTCACCTTGTTTATGTGGTTTTAACATGTCAATTATTAGCGAAAGGCATCATCTGCTACAAAACATATGGAAATTTTCTTGCATTGCCTATTTCAGATATCTTGGAAATATTTAGAAAGTTTCTGATTACATTTTCAAAAAACCGTGAATTTTAAAGCACACCTCCATCTGAGACCCTTCTGTTAGTGCCAAAGTTAAATAGTTTAAAGCGATAATTTGCATCTTCAATGGCAAGCAAAATCATACTATGTTTTTGCTTCTAATTGTAGAAACATGAGCCACTTCCTGTTAAGGGAATTATTTCAATATGCTTGCCATCTATAGCGCCAAGACAATGTGAAAAGTTCCGGCTCTTTAGAAAACCATTCGCTATAATCTTCCGATCTTCTACTGTTTTCGGAAACTAATTATTTTTCTTGTTTTTTTTTTCACGAACAGAATCTAGATCATGAAGAAGATAGTCCAGATCATGATCAATCAGCTGAAGAACATCTTTAGCCAGATACAGAGCAATCTCACTCACTCACTTGAAAACGGCTTGAGATAACTACTAGCCGATACGTCGTGATATTCAACAAAAATAAAGACAATGGAAGTCCAACAGATACTACTACTTCGCAACAGAGCAATCTGGTGAAGAATCTCAACTAATGCCGTAAAATATGTTATCAAAGAAGAAACCGTTACCCAGACCTCCTTAGCATATGGGTATCAAGTACTTGTGACAGTATTTTCAAAGTATAGATGAGCATTTTAAGAAACCTAAACTAAAAGAAGGTCGTTGTGATATTTTTGAGGTAATTTTATTTTCATTTGATAATCAAAAGGTCATTAAATCTTCTTTGATTCACGTGACAACGAACACCAATCAAAGTGAATGATGTCACTTCATACTAATGTCATCGCTGGGATTCCGTCCTGATACGGTTATTATTTTGTGTCATTATCACTTTCACACCGTTAAAAATAACCTAAAATTTAATGCAAATTTAATATCCTCTCAACATTAAATTTAATGATTTTGTACTTTAAATCGTGAATAGTGTAAATTTACTTTGAATTTAAAGTAAATTCATTGAAATATCAATTCGTTGTACATTAAATTTGATTGAATGTTACCTTAAATTTCAATAAAGTAACTGAAAAGAAATTTCAACTTTCTGTACATTAAAATTAATTCATATACACCTTAACATTAAATAAATTTACATTAATATTTATGGTACATTGCATGAGAATCCGAGAGTTGGTGCAACTTGTATTGAACTTTTTATTTAGTATGACATAAGTTGCTTAAAGGACACAATTTTCTTATGATGAGGTATAGATGTCCGCCAGTACTGACGAGAACCAATGAGTTCGAAACCGGTCTAGATGGCGGTACACTACCTGGGGGAAAAATTTCCAGCTTTTCCTGGTAATTTCATAATTTTTTGAACTCATATTAATTTTGGTGCATTAAATATGTGATAACATATCTCAAATTCAGTGAACACTGGCCATACATTTAATGTATATAGTCACCTTAAAAAGTGATGATCAAACTTTAAATTTAATGTGTGATTACTTTAAATTTAATAGAATACATTAATTTGAACTAATATAAAAATTATTAAATTTAATGCATTACATTAATTGAACTTAAGAAAAGGTTTATGAAATTTGCTTCCAGCACAGTTACCTTAAATTTAATGCATTTCCTTTTTACAGTGTAGTTCTATCACTTGAAGTAATCATGATCACTTCGATTTAATAATAAGTAAATGCATATTCCAAAGAACATGAAGTTATCAGTTTCACTTCTTTCACTTTGATCATTTGATAATTACTCTAAAGGAAACAGTCAACGTCATCGCTGTCACGAACTTGACATAAATTTTTTGGTTTTATATCACATTCGTGATCGCTGTCAAGGGCTACGGTGTCTAGTTAATATTTTATAGTTATTTTCCCGTAATTTATTCGAAATTTGTCTACTTCCCCCCTTGAAAATGATTTTAGAAAGTTTTCTCATAATGGAAAGTAGATTATTAAGGCAAATAATTAGAATTTGCCGAAAATTGATTGTTTTATGGTGGCCAATTTCTTCGCAACAACCGAAAATGAGGTAATAGGTATTTAGAAGCTCAAAACTAAAATAAAACAAGTAGTGTCAAATCCTTGCGGCCTAGCGGAAGCCACATCTTCCTATTATTTTCCGAAGATGGAACCTGAATAAATAATTTTTCAGGTGTTTTAATTGTAGTGCTTGTACACTGAGGCACCACACAACACTTAAAATAGCTTAGAACTCATCTTTTATTACAAAAATTATGAAAAAATTATAGCTCCTGGTTAGTTTACCAGTATTTATATGCTAGTGAAGTCACATAGATAAAGTGACAAATATTGGCGTTTTGGAGAGAAATGTGAATCGGAATTTAAAATTTATGATTGTTAAAGTATTCGTCGATTTAAAAAAAAATACAATATTTTGGCCTACATTAGGTACTTATGCATGGTTTTAAACACTTTCTCAAAAATAGTCAACATCCCAACTATTGCCCGAAAAAATAAAAAATGATGTGTTATTTTTGGGTGAGATGAGTAAGCTCACAATGTCATACATTGTTTCGTCATCTTTTCTGAAATCCATTATCCTAATAAAAATTTTGAAACCTTAAATTGAAACGTTCGTACCTACAGCAAGTAAATTTTCATCACCACTTCAATCTTGTTTAGAGAATTCTAGTGAAACAAGAAGTTCTAACGAAGAACCTGATAATTTTTCAAAAT
The DNA here is from genome assembly GCA_034092305.1 of Diaprepes abbreviatus. NCBI lineage: Eukaryota > Metazoa > Arthropoda > Insecta > Coleoptera > Curculionidae > Diaprepes > Diaprepes abbreviatus. The sequence goes on along the minus strand of JASJET010000260.1, from coordinate 3,456,664 downwards.
TCAACTTTTTCTTTAGCCTCATACGCTTCAAATTTCCTTGAATATTAATTGTTACTTTTTCTATAATTTGGAAATAAAATACATTACAACATACCTAGTGTTTTATTGTGTCATCATTTTTGTTTGTTGTCCAATTAATATATTGATGTACATTTATTTTTAGAATTTGAATTTTTTTGAATTATTTTAAAAAATATATTATTTGTAAAATTTATTGCTTACCTTCCAATAATCTTTTTTCAGCACCTTATAGATTGCTTGGCATGTTTGAGGAATTATGTAGCTTAATGCCTAAGGCGAAATTATGGTGAAATACTTGAAATCCTCATAGCTTCTTCCTATTGCAAGTAATAGCAATAATCTTTCATGTAGATTTATTGCCTCTCCCATTATTGTGTCTTTCTTTTTAATTAAAATGGTGACAAGGAGTAATTGTTTTAGGTAGGTTTCTTTATCCATTCGAAGATAATTCTGCAAGTCACGAGGGTATATTTTAAATTTCTTCAGAAGATTGATGTGTGAGTAGATTTTCTTTTTCATCAGACATTGTTTACACCATATAATACGCTTTTTCGCTGTTTTTTTTAGAATCAAAACTAAAGCAGCTAAAGCGATCGCTTCGTCGTTATTCATTGTGCTTTGAATAACCGCATAGTAAAACTTTTCTAATATTATTGTACCATGTACAGAAAACTTGTACAAGCATGCTTGTCAAGTATACAGTTTCGTGTATAGCCAGCTTTTAGCTACACAACTGTTTATTCCAAAAGTAAATGAGTGCAGTCACGCATGCTTCCTTAAAATCCTACTAATGCTGCATTTCATTTCAATTTACAATTTGGTTTGGTTCGGTTGTCGATGCGACCTCTATCCTTAGAGTAGCACGTTTTGTGTGTCGAGTTTTGATATATTCCTTTTTTAATCTACCGTCGCGCCACCACATGGCGGTTTTATACAACATTGTTGGTTTATGTTGTTCTTGTGTTATTGAGTGACCAATCGAAAGGTCGCCACTGTGTCTTATTTACTATTTTTCAACCGTAAAATCTATTTATACGACACAGATGCGAGATGATGGTTTGTACCGAATGCAATGGTCTGATGAGTCCCATACTAGCACGAAACAACGTTGTCGTCATTTCTCGGACTCAGAGATTTTCCCTAATCTTGGAGTTCTCTGCACTTTTTAACATGAGAGTAATATTTTTCAACGGTCTTTGTCCTCATAGCCGAGAATTTCCTATTTTATTCAAAAATTTCAAGGACGATAACTTCTCTCTTTTATATATATATATATATATATATATATATATATATATATATATATATATATATATATATATATATTTAATTTTATTTGGATATCTTCTTGGGTAATAGGTTGTAAAATAAATTTCAAAAGTTCATTTTTCCTTTCCTATATTTACTTACGATGTTTCGCATATCGTGTTGTGCTTTTCAAGATTTTTTTCCTTAAACAGAAGAGTTATATACATTAAAAACAAAAACATTTCAAACACACTTAAACATCTTAAAACACTGAAAAGTTTTGTATAACATATTACATTTCATTTTAAAATCATTAACAAATCGAACTAAAACTTTTTTAGATAGCTTACCTTGGAGTTTGTCAGTTATTACCCAAGAAGATATCCAAATTAAATAAAAAAAATACCAAGGTTGAAGAAAAAAATTAATAAAAAAATTATATATATATATATATATATATATATATATATATATATATATATATATATATATATATATATATATTATATTCGAAATATTTGTACCGTTCCGGGGTATATTCAGATGTTCGTTAGTACTGTTTAAGATGACAATCCGGCATAAAATTTCTGAGAGTAATATCCTGCCGATATTTTATGATATAGGGATTTTAAGTAGACAGTTGTTTTCTATGCATTTCGCTCTCGATTCGTTACAACTCCACTGATGAGACCATTAGGTGGTCGAAACTAGTATGGAGAGAGAACCATACTGAAATTCGCAGAAAATATAGTATGCCCCCTTTCTTAACGGTCGTAAGGAGAATAAAATAACTTTTCCAAATACATTGACAGTGAAATTGTTTATTTTTAATATATATATATATATATATATATATATATATATATATATATATATATATATATATATATATATATATATATATATATAGAAGTGAAATACATTAAAAAAAAAATTTTATTGTGAATATGTTACATTTAAATTCATCATTTCTTATACCTGTTGTTAACCTGTGGGAGTCTATCTTTTTCGTACGCTACAACTCCACATTTTTAGTTTTAATTAATAATTTTTATTATAACTATCTCCACCGTTTTATTTGTCCCACATACTATTTGAGTTTGTATTTTGTTGTGTGCGCCAATCTTTATAGAGTAAAATAGAAAGCTAGTTCCTAATAACATCCTGGAAGGTTTCTGTATTCAGCCTAGCTTTTGAAGCAGTGGATTCTGAATAACCCACCCTTCCTTACTTAGGACTAAGGCTGCGGTCCGAGGACTTAGGACTTGCATATATAAACATATATATATATATATATATATATATATATATATATATATATATATATATATATATAAAATAAAAGCTTGTAAGTATAAAATTTCGCATCCTATTGGGTCGTTTTTGGCTCAAATTGTAGCTGATGGACGCCTCTAAATAGTTGATGTGGTAGGTTGATAAAAGCCAACATAGCGGATCCACTATGGTGGTCAAAATTCCAACATGGTTGGCGAATTTTTGAAAATCTACCGATTTGCACCAAATTTGTTATACAGTTGGTTTTTGGAGTCGCTAATCACAAGGCCAAGGTCCGGTTTGTCAAATTAAAAATGACGGCCGACATTTTTCAAAATCAACCAGTTGGCAATAAATTGGTTACAAAGAGGATTTTTGGGATCGCCGATTACGAATCTGACATCAAGTTTCCAAAATTCTCAAGTTTAATATGGCGGATCTAAGATGGTGTTGTGAATGCACGCTTATTTTACGTCAAAATATTAAATTTTAGATTTAGTATTGCCCCAAAACTCCCTAAATAAAATAATCTAAATAATCTAAATAATACGGCATACAGTGCTAAAATTACAATTCTTCTGCCGAAAGGGGAAACCCAGAAAATAAGCGGCGCGGTGACGGTTTGTTTCGGTGCTTCCCCTAATTCAGAGTGCGACGTCACCACTACTATACAAGCGAGAAGGCAGCGGCATAATTAAGAACTATACGGGTTGCTCTCTTAGAGTCAACTTGTCCTTCTTCCGATCGAGCTTAGCTCTCGGGGGCCACGTTGACTGTTCTATGATTCTTAAAGTAGGTTGTCTTTGACAACATATCATTCTACAGACAATAAAAATCGTACACGTATCTTAATTCTTGAAATTGACACCGTCGATAAAAAGACGAGGTCAACGGCGCGTACGAGTTACTGAACCGACGCGTCCTGACTTTTATACATTATTACCAGAACGTGACAAAGTGGAGAAAACCTGGTATTGATTTTGCTACTAATAGTCAACTTCGTGTTGGCTATAAAGTTATGATTACCGATCTTGACAAATAAACCCGAACGTGACAGTGGAGAGTGAAATGATCCCGAACTTGACTTGCGGAAAAAAAACAGTACTGATTTAAAAAAAACAGTGAACAAAAAGTTAACTAAGAGTCGAGAACGAGTGTTACTTGATAACCTTTTCCTAATTGGCTCATTCCTTAGAAGCGTTCCCTTGAAAAAAATAAAATTTATTTATTTTTCGTTAACTCTTGAGCTTCACTCATTCCCCTTCTATCCCGGTGACCGAGAAGAAAGGTGAAACAGCTAGAGTTTTTATTCTAGTCGAGAGGTTTGGGGGGACTTCACCAACAACCCCTGATTTGTGTTAAAACTTAGGTTTTACACGAATAGTTGATAATGCAAAAAAAATTCTCAAAATAAATTAATCTCGACGAAAACGAAGTTCCACGTTTCCGAAGGAATAAAATTAATCCATTAAACCCGGTAAATAGGTCCATATTCTCGAAGATGAGTAGAAAAATACCGAATATTGGCGAGATGCAGTAACGTCTCGTTAGAATCAAAAAAATAATTAAAATTGCGAAAGGTAGTTGAAAGAGACCCTTGGAAAAAATTTTAAAAAATCGGTAAATTCTAAAATAAATCGACAAAAAAAACACTCATCATCCGTTAATACGACAATGGTTGATCCAATATTGTGGACGTATTTTTTTTTAAATTAACAGATTTGCACCAAATACGGGGATTTTGGGTTTGCCGATAACGAATCCGAGGACAGGTTTACTAAATTCAAGATGGCGGACCTAAGATGTCGGACGATATTTTTGAAGATCAACCGATTTAAATAAAATTTGTTACGAATCTGAGGTCAGATTTTCAAAATTCAAAATAGTGGACTTAATATGGCAGAAATTCAATAACCCAATCCTCTATATTAGAGTCATAATCTTGGATTTCGAAAATCAAACTTCGAATTCGTAATCAATGATCCTGAAAACCTCCGTATACCAAATTTGGTGCAAATCGGTTAATTTTCAAAAAATACGTCCGACATATTGGATCTGCCATTTTGAATTTTGCAAATCCGACCTCGGATTCGTAATCAGCTACCGCAAAAATCTCACCGTACAAAATTTGTCGCAAATCGGTTGATTTTCAAAAATTCGGCACTTATATTGAATTTTTGACCATCATATTGAATCTATCATATTGGATTTTGTCAACCCACTACACTTGCTTTTTAGGGGCGTTCATCAGCTACACTTTGAGCCAAAAACGACCAGAGCGGTTGTGAATTTTTATTTTTACAAGCTTTTTTTGCTAAACACTCGAAGTGAACTTTTTAACAGGCCATCGCATTTATAGTATATTGTATTTCAACGAAATTTCTTGTCGTTTTCACTTTTCTTTAAGTGTCTTTCATGCCTCTTGTGTGTCATCTATCTTAAAGACAAAATATAACTAAAAATGACTAATTTATTTTTTCAAGAAACTAAACAGATATCAATAAATGCCACTAAAATATATATACTATAACAATTTTATATTGTTGGTAGTTTATATTGCAAATTGTATTGATTAGACTGAATACATTTAACTAAAAATCTGAGGTTTAACTTCTCCGTTCGTATTGTTCGTAATCCAGTCAATATACGCAGAAGTTTTGACGTAGACTGAAGGACCTCCAGGGGTGCCAGTAGTGAACATAACCCGATCCTCTCTATCCCCCCACTCCTCGACCTTGACCTTGACCTTGCCCCACCCCTCTTTGGCCCCGCCCACATGTCCTTGTCATTGACCTTGAAAGTGCACGTGTGCTTTGGCCTTGACCTTGTGTTCAAGGTTGTGTGTGCGACCTTGACCTTGACCTTGGTCGAGACGACCTTGACTTTGTTGGAGGCCATCTTGGGTGTGTGACCTTGAAGTAGTTATTTGTGCATTGTAATAGTTTGGGATGATCTTGAAATGATTTTGACCTTGCAAATTGTTCTATAAATTGTGTGAGTCTATTTGCATGCATTCAGTGTGAAATGTCAGATACGGAACTATCTAAAGAAAAAATTATAGAGCAAGTCGGCAGAGTAATTTGTTTATATCAGAGTAATTTAAAAAGTTTTTGTGATTTTGAAGAGAAGGATCTAGCATTTTTTCCTCTCGAATATTTAAAAACTTGCGTTGATTCGCTGAGTTTACGGCAAATTTGGGATAAGCTGCCAGCGCCATATCGGTGTGACAAGGAACTACAGTTAAGCTTACCCTGTTACATTCACTATGAACAAATATATCGTCATTATATAGATGGGCCACCACCTGCAATAAAAAAGTGTCGTGAATGCAAAAAATGAGTGAATAATATGAATAGTGCTTTGCAAGAGACAGTAAAAAAATTGGGCGATGAGTTCACCGAAACGGCTAGTAATTATTTCAATGATGCAATGAAAAGTCGAGCAGAATGGGCGTCGCGCTATTGTGATTTGGCTTATGAATATGAAAAGGCTTCGAATGCATGTCGTAAATATTGCAGCAAAACAATAAATTTACAAGACTTTGCTCGTGAAATAAAAAAGTTGGGGTTTAGTGACTGTTGGGAAAAACTGATTAGGTTCATTGCAGATCCGGTTGTGTTAGATGAAATTAGAGTGTAGGACTTAAGTTTGACGTAGTAGTAGTTAATATGGAAAGTTTAGTGCGAGAAATGTACGAAGAATTTCTAATTTCTGCAGCCTGTTCGGAATTTTACGCATATGAAATGCAAGATTCGGAGGCTCAGGATTTTAGTGTATTTTTTAAGTATATGGACCATGCCGAAGTGTGTATTTTAGCGAGTATAGTTTGTAAGAATTTTCTAAGAAATAAAAACAAACAATTATTATTGAACAAATTAAGAAAATTAGGTTTAGGTGATAATGTTACACGTATAGAAGAATGGCAGAAAAAAATCAATGAATAAAGTACATAAAATGTAGTTATTTGTTTCATTATATTTTGTCCTTGAAGTTATCCTTATACCAATTTAAATGTGTGACGTCATTTGACCTTGAATACTCCTCCCACTATTTCTATCGTTAAGCTACTCCCACCATTGTTACAATTCGACCTTGAAACCTCGCTATAAAGGTTCGCGGGAAAAGAAGTGACTTCAAACAGTCGCAGATATCAGTGGCATAAACATCAAATATTGTGTTCGTGTAGTGTTCTGAAAGTGCTTTTATATTCACGGTAATTTTTGGATTTATATACCATTTTTTCAATAATGAGTATTGCAAAGGAAACTCTAGATGAAATTAATGAAATGTTCAGCAAAGATTTCGATGTTTTAGAGAGAAAAAAGGTTACCGAAATGATTGTAGACAAAGTGTATAAAATTGTAAAGATGGTTTCAATGACTACACGATTTGGTAAAACTCTTTTAGTGGCTTTACACGATGACGGTGATAATAGCACATTTGAGACTTTTTTGCCAAAACGTGTGGCCGAAACACTATCTGACGATATTGTAGATATTATGAGTAAAACTAAAGGTAAATACACTCTAACTTATTTGGGGCAGGGCACTAGAGTTTTTGGAAACAATACTCGAACATTATTACGTTTTGGCTCATTGGAGTAAATTGTATGTAAATTGTTTGAAAAAAAGGATGTAATTAAATTTAAAATATAGTTGCACATGTCAGAATACTTACGCGTGTTCATTATTTCTGTTAAAGATGTCTGCTGATGCGACGATGACGACGACCGCCAACGAATGTGTAGATAGATACATATTTTGGTTGGGGAGAGAATTAAGAAATAGGGCTCACGATATGTTAGATAGCGTAAATGATTGGTCGCATATTGATGTAACCAAAGATCAATATAAGAACGAGATCAGGAATACAATCAATTTTATGGCTGGGGCACACTTGTGCGACAAATTTTTATATGGTTCCATAGACATGGATACATTTTGTGCTGAAATGGTTGAAGAAGAATTAAAAGAATACCTCGTCAATATTCCACATTTACCAGGTGAGCTTGCTGCAAAATATGAATTGGTTTCTGCAACAGCCACAGCCCAAGACGTTGACGATCGAAATAGTGTCGGATGGGATAGAATTTTGAGCAACGAAAACGAAGACATGGAAAATTAATTTTTTATAATTTTTGTATTTGTGCAATTAAATAACTGTAAATAAATATCTGTTACAATCACAGTTTTATTTTATTTCTTTTATAAACATACCAATCCAGTAGATCATAGTCAGTGTTTCTTTTTCTCAGCTGAAATATTTAATATAAGTAGGGCAAATAAAAATAAAATAGTTTAGTAAAGATTGAAAATGAGTCGAGGAAACAACACAATTGATAAATTTGGTCGTCAGAAATATAACGAAAAATATCATATATTATCTGGGCCACAAAGTGTTGGTTTTAAACTTACAGCGGATGGGCAGTATGATATGGGTGGAAAAATCATAACCAACTTAGGCGAACCTAAAGATGTTGACGATGCTGTGACAAAACACTTTGTTAATAGAAAGTTTTACAATTTTGCAATTGTAATATGTGACATATTTAACAAGGATGTCCTCCCCATGATATACAAAAATAATAGTGAGCTTAAAACAAAAATTGAAGTTATGCAGAAAATACTCTATCATCAGCCTTTAAATGACTCATTAAGCGCACTGTCGTACGGCTCGACTTCAAAAAAAATCTAAAAAAAGGGAAAGCAGGTTAAAGAATAGGAGAACGCACTCCGAGTGGCATAGCCTTGAAGATAACGTCGTAGTCGTCGGTGAATTGGACCTTCCCTCCAAGAATATTGAAATGTTATTTATGTGTATGATGTTTTATTGTCATTGTTTTTAATGATGAAGATTGAAATAAAAAACTTTATTTTACAATATATTGTTTATTTATTTTACATTTTAAATAAAAAATATAGTCATACAATATGTTATTTAAACAATATTAGCTTTATCTATCCAAGAGTTGAAGTGGTTGGGAAATCCTAGCCATTTGACAAATAATTGTTTGATGTGATTTTTCTTGCGTTGTCTAAGGACCTTTTCTACTAGATAAACGCCAGGACTGCTTGTTTTTTGTAGTTCTGATTCGTAAAAATACCCTCTTATAGGCTGACCTTCTAACGATTCCAAAAAGTAAGTAGGTGGATTTGTAACGTTAACTTTTACAACTTTAAACAATTCGGTTGACCAAGAGGGCGTATATCCTTTCTCGAATAAGCTTTTGTACTTGCTAATACGCACAATGTCACCCATGGAAAACTTAAATTTTTTAGGTACAATTTTTAAATAATCGTATGCTTTAATTTGTGTTTTTTCTTGCACGTCTGCAGGCTTCATTCCAATGGTGCGATGTTTCGAATGGTTATAGGTTTTTGTTACTGCCGATAATATATGTATCCATTTGTAAGAGCCTCTTGTCGAGAATTGTTTATATAAATTATTTTTTAAAGTCCTTATGACTCGCTCAACAATTGCAGCATTCTTTGTGCTGTAAGTGGAATAATGATTTATATTATATTTTTTCATCAGGGCTTGAAAGTTTGTATTATAGAACTCCTTTCCTTGATCACTTTGCAGATTTGTTGGTGTATATGATGCCTCTTCAATGATGCTTTTCATCGCATTAGTTACTTCTATACCAGTCTTGTTTTTTATGGCTTTGGTATAGACAAATTTAGAGTAACAATTTATACAGACCAAAATATAACGATAACCATCGTTTTCATCAGCATACTGTTGCATTTCAGCCAAATCAATTTGCCACAAATCTCTGTATCCTTTTATTATCGTGCGCCGTCTTACAAAATTTTTTCTAGCCGTTCTATGTAGTTCATTAACAATCTTGATTTTTTCTAGACTGGGCTCCATATTATTAGTAATATTAAAGGTTTCAGATCGAAGGAGAACTGAATAATATCATTAAATATTGAGCTTAATATATTATATCTTCTTCTCGTAATTCCTCTATGATTGACATAATTTCATTTTCGTGTCCAGTGCGACCGGCCATTTTGGAACTCCACAACAAACGTAAACGATCCACCAACTCTTTAGCTTTGTTCCAGTAGACATATTGAAATTTTTTCGAAGATAATTTCTTTTTTGTGGGTAACTGTAGTTTTTCCGAGAGATTTTTTCTTGTAATAGTACCACCTAATTTTGTGCCCATTATCAGAGGTTTAATAATTCGTAAATATTTGTTCCATCTGGTCTCCCGTAAACCATCACTTTTTTTAAAATTGTTGTAGACAGCACTCGTTGATTCCAAAATTTCCTTGTACGTTGAAAGTACATTATCACTTAATTGTTGTTGTTCCTTGCCTACACTTGGGGGTGTTTTAAGAAATAACAAATCATAAAGTGCCGGTGATCCACCATATTCTGCAATATTTTTCCCTTTTCTGTATAAGATAATATTTCCATTTCGAAAACGCACCTCTAAATTACCAATAAAATTTTTGTTATAATCTGTTTTTGAACCAAAACGTACACCATATACAGTATCGTATAGAGATGGTTTCGAACGTAATCCTTTCAGGTGTGCGTTTAAAGTATCGGAAGTTGTGGTGTCAGCGGATGCGAGAGATGTATTAGTTGATGTCGAGGGTGTATCAAACACCGATTGGCTAATATCTTCTTTTGAAATGCGATGCTGCTGCTGCTGAATAGGTGTGGAGGTTTGAAAGGAATGTGTAGGTTGGGGAAAACCTGATATTTGAGTCGACTGCACTGATGTACTGAGACTATGTGACTTTGTAGCTGGATAATGTTGTTGCTGTTGTTGTTGTTGTTGTTGTTGCTGCTGCTGCTGCTGACGTTGCTTAACCACATCAGATATAGTTGTCAACGGCTTAGAAATGGGTTCGTAAAACTTTTCCAATTCCACAACATTAAATTCTTTAGCCGCTTTAATTTGTTTAAATTTTTTTCTGACGGCATTGGTAGCTTCCACTAGTTTACGTTTTAAGTCGATGGCGTTATTCATGATGTTAACAAAGGACGTTTCAACAATCAAGTGAGCGTTTTCTCTTATTATTACAGTAATATATAGCTATCAAATCCTTTGCGGTATCTTCCCGATTTCACATCACTGTCTTTATCAATTACTAAAAATCCATACTTATTATCCCAACATTTTGAGCACATTTCTTGAAATTGAGTAAAAGTTAGATCCGGTGAAACGTGGTGGGAAAATATGTGTTTCATATTCAACTTATCTTGTTTAAACATAATAATAAAATTGGCGTTGTCTCGCACAAGCTGTTTAGGCACTCGCGAATATGTTTGCGCTAGGTAAAAGGAGTCGATATTTTTATGACGTCCCATGCTAAAGTACGATCTTATAACATCTTGTTTTTCACATATAACATCATCAAAGATAAATATAGAGTTTGGTTTTGCATCGGACGGTTCCACAATATTACTGGAATCACTAAAGGCATAGTAGCCTAAACCTTTGATGGGCGCTAAAATTTTCCTTAAATACTCATATTTCGGTTGATACAGAGATTTCGAGTAAATATAGACATTTTCGAAACGTAGCCCAAGGGGGTGTGTAAGCAGCGAAATCATGACATTAGTTTTTCCACAATTGGATGGACCAATTAACAGGCCGCGAATAGAGGAAGGAAGTAGAGGACCGTGTCTCTTCATTATCTTCTTTTCAAATCCAAGTCCGACTTTTTCATCGAGATTGTCAATAGGAAGTTTTTGTTTAAGATCGATAACGCGCATCTTAGGAAAATTTGATATTTTATAGGCAATTTTTCACAAAAACTGTCATTCAGATGCCGAGCGTCAAACGAAGTGGACGGTCTCACGTTTCCAACAAAACTGGATACGGTATTGTGAATTCGTTAATAAATAAATTACCATTCGAGGTACACATTCCTGGTTATCAATATTGCGGACCCGAAACAAAAGTAATAAAACGTGTAACAAGAGGTGATCCAGGCATTAATCCTTTGGATGACGCATGCAAAAAACACGATTTAGCCTATTTACATAAAAAAGACAACATAAGTGCGAGACATCAAGCGGATTACGAGCTCGAACAAAGTGCTTGGAATAGAGTAAAATCGAAAGATTCCAGTTTAGGTGAAAAAACAGTAGCTTGGTTAGGTACAAACATTATGAAAGGAAAGGTGTTAATAAAAATCGACATGTTCGGAAAGCCAATTTCGGAACAGCTATTCGACAAGCAGTTCGAAAGGAATTATTGAAAGCCGGAAGTAAAAATGTGTTGGAAAAAAATGTCATGAATGCATCTAAAATAGCTCTGTCGGCAGCACGTAGATCGGTAAAAGCGGCAGGTGGCAAAAGGAAGGTTCGTACACCGAGAATAATACCGATTCCTAAAACTGGTGGAATATTACCATTAATACCAATTTTTGCCGGGTTATCAGCTTTGGGTTCATTAGCCGGTGAGGCAGCGGGAATTGTGCGCGCCATAAAAGCAGTAAAAAAAAGCAGCGAAGATAAAACCGGTGCCGGCCTGTATTTGAAATCGAAAGGAAATGGCTTGTTTCTAAAGCCATATCGTAAAGGTATGGGATTATTTTTAAATCGTAGATCAAAAAACTAATTGAATCCCTACCTCGAAGACCACTATCTAACATCGATATAGAAAAATATGCAAAAAAGAAAAGAATAGGACACTTTCGAGGCGTTTATATGAGGGATTTATTATCTAGACAAGGTCTTCGACGTTACGAAGCAGCAATAGTGAATTTGGATAGTACGAGTGGTGCAGGGACTCATTGGGTAGCTTATAGAAAAAATAATTCTAAAGTAACATATTATGACAGCTTCGGCGATTTACCCCCACCGATCGAATTGGTACGATATCTACAAACGGGATCGGAACCATCAAATATTATTTACTATACATACGATCGTCAGCAGGATTTTGGAACAGTCTGGTGTGGACATTTGTGCTTAAAGTTTCTTGTCGAATCATCAGCGTAAAAGATGTCATCATCATCGTCACCATTAACACCGCAAATGGATCGCAATAACTATACTAAAATGTTGCAATCACTGAAAGCATTTCATCTAGCCGGTGGATTAAGGAAAATGACCGTGAAACAGTTAGAAAACATGCCCAAGGAAGTAATGATTGCATTAGCCCCAAATGAAATTCCATTCGTTTGGGGAAAGTTGCCCGAGCACCTCAAAAGCGATATCGATATATTAAAATATCAGTGCGGTTGCAAACATTATTTCAGCAGCAGCAGCAATTTAAACGAGGTTACGGCTGATGAGGATCTTACGGCTAGAAAAATATTGTGTTGTTATTGCAAAATCAGCGATGTGCGCATAAAAGCAGAAAATAGCATAAAAACATCACTATCTAATGCAGTGAGAAAAGGTGTGAAGATGAATCTTTTTAAATGTTGCCGCTAAGAATAAAACCGAGATGTGTGATGTTTTAATGGTTAGTCATGTCTTATACGTTCACACTAACAGGACACTCGGGCGTCTTAAGCGCCGATTTTTATCCACCAGTCGAATTAAATAGAGAAAACAAATATGGTCTGGCATTGCTGAGATTTTACACATACAATTCAATTTTTAATGTGGACGAAAGCAACAATAAGTTTGCCTACATGAAGGAGGGTTACACCACCGAGCCGATACAATTGCAGATTCCACCTGGGGCCTATGAAATAGATGAGATAGGTAAAGCCATGTTGGAGGCTTTGAGGATTTCAACTGAAGAAAAGAACGATGGAATCTTTTACTTGGTCGCTAATAATAATACGCTGAAATGTGAACTGAAATCCCAATATACTATAGATTTCCGGGGAGAGGCGAGTATCGGTAAAATGTTAGGATTTAATCATACAGTGTTACAAAGAGACAAAAAGCACGAATCAACCGAGATGGTGGAAATAATGAAAGTACGCATCATACGCGTAGATTGTAATATAATTTCCGGAGCATATATGAATTCAGTGGAAGGTCATACCTTGTTCGAATTCGATATCGACGCGGAGCCCGGTTACAAAATCAGTAAAGAACCACAAAATAATATTTATATGCCGTTAATGCCGGCAGGACGTCAGTTTATCGACAACATTACTCTTCGCATCTTGGACGATAGCGGTGATCTAATCAATTTTCAAGGCGAGAAAATAATCGTGAAATTGGAACTGAAGAAACTTTCATAGAAATGGGTTTTTGCTTCAATCGTCAATTGTGTGTGCTGTCGACTAAGATGGGGGAACCGCCGAAACATAATAAAAGTAAAAGAAGAGTTAACGTCAAGGTTAGTCGTCGTCCAGACGTTAGATCACAAACATCTCAACAGTTATCTGCCGAAGACTATAAATTTTTAAAATCAATCGGTCTTAAAGTGCGAAAATGATTTCCACCACCAGCGATAAAATAGAGGTTTTCTCCAAACCCATCTTGGACAATTCCATTATTAGTCTAGAAGAGCATACGTATAAACCATACGGATCTCCATCATTCAACAATTCGGATGAAGTCCGTATCCCCATTAATTTTCAAGATATTATACTGGATATCGCCGAAAGTTACATATATATCGAAGGAAAATTTAAACCCATAGAAGCAACGAAAAGATGTTTTTTATCAAATAATGCCCTCGCATTTTTGTTCGATGAAATTCGCTACGAGATGGGAGGTGAACAGGTCGCCGTGGTTCGTAAACCTGGAGTTACGACGACATTAAAAACCATGGTTTCATTCGGAAGTTTGCAACAAAGATCTCTCATGACGTGCGGATGGGGTCTCGACGAAGCAAACCAAGATATCGTAGACACGGCAAGTTACGTATTCTCCGGGAAATTACCTTTAAAATATCTTATGGGATTCGCCGAAGATTACGCAAAAGGTGTTTTTAACGTAAAACAAGAGCTTATTATGATTATAGCTCGCACTTTTACCAATTGTTACATCGGCGAAATAGAGGCAGAAATTAGTATCGACAAAATCGAATGGAAAATTCGTCACATCATTCCAGACGACAAGCAAAAATTGAAAATACTGTCTCGCATTAATAAAGGAGGAAACAATGCCAGGATTCAAATGGCATATCGTAAATGGGATCTGTACGAATTACCAGCTTTAAGGCAAACATCTTCCGACGTGTGGGCCTTGAGAACGAGTACAAGTCTGGAAAGACCGCGCTATATAATCGTCGGGTTTCAAGACAGCAATAATTGCGACAAGAAAGAAAAAAACGCAACCCAGTTTACCCACGCCGACGTATGCGACATTAGACTGTATCTGAATTCAACCGTTTATCCATACGAAAGATGGAATTTAGATTTCGCCAAGAAACTGTACGCAGCAGCCTATTACAATTACGAAAACTTCCAAAGCAGCTACTACTGGCGCGAAATAAACGATCCGATGATAACGTTCGCGGAATATATGAAAAACCCCGTTTTTATTATCAATTGCAGTCATCAACCAGAGGCGATTAACTCATCGACAGTGGATGTGAAATTGGAGTTTCAAACGAGAAAGAATAAATTCCCCAAAGACACTAAAGTGTACGCATTAGTTATTCACGACTCATTTTTTAGTTATAATGTATTAAACGGTTCGGTGACCAATAAATCTATATTTTAATGTATCTATTATATGTAACACAAAATAATGTTAAAATAAGGTACTTGAATCAATAAATTTGTAATGAGTGAAGTAGTAGTTTTATATTTATTTGAAACCCAAAAAAAAAAGCGGACGGAAAAGCCCGCTCTTTAAGAAAGGAGTACGGGAGTTTAGAAAATGGTGGTTTATTAAGTGGAAAAAAGAGCTTAAATAACACAAGAAAAAATTTTTAAGGCAAAATATGAAAACAACGATTTAGAAAATTTGTAGGAAAGTAACGGTTAGGAATAGGGAAAAAAGTTATAAGAAAAAATTATAGAGGAAATCGAGTCCTATAAGCAAGCATTTTTCTCGATAGTAAAAACGTAATTTTTTTTTTTTTAATTGAAAAATGGTGAATGCGCGCCAAAGTTGAAGTTTTGGAGCAAAATGATATAAAGAAATTAGAAAGAGAATTTTTTTCTACATATGGTAGTACTTTTCAAAATTCGGAAAGATGAAATTTCAAGAAAAGGGTTATAGTAAGTTAGTAATTTGGATTTTTTAAAGCGCTGTAGCTCGGAAACCGTTCAAGATAGAAAAAAAATAAAAGCACTTCGATGGCCCAAAATTTTGAGGAGAATGCGATGGTGTAAAAAAAAATTATAATTTTTTTTTTTCGAAAATGCTGAATACGCGCAAAAGTTGAAGATTTAGAGAAAAACGGTATTAGGAAATTAAAGAGAGAATTTTTTTCTACATATTGTAGTATTTTTGAAAATTCGAAAAAATGAAATTTGAAAAAAAGGGTTACAGAAAGTTAGTAATTTGGATTTTTTAAAGCTCTATAGCTCGGGAACCGTTCAAGATAGAGAAAAAATAAAAGCACTTTAATTACCTAGAATTTTGAGTAGAATACAATGGTAAAATCTTAAAAATGAAAAAAAATTTAGACGAAAAAATTGAAATTCTCGAGTTAGGAGGCTAGAGCGTCGAATGGGAGTATGTGGAAGTTGTAGGGGAGGGTTTTTTTTTCTTTTTTTAATGTGTGCCTGCGGCACACCCCCTCCTTCCACCCCAGGCCACCCATCCGTGGCGTGAAAATCGTTTTTGGATGGTTTCAGAGCGATTGCGCGGCTCCTTCACCATTTTTCGCAATTTTCGTGGTATCGATTCTTTTTCATGACCACATTATATTTTGATCGTAGTTTAGTAATCGTCACTTATGGGGCGAGATATTCGTTTAACGACGATTTGTCTCGTAGCTTAAGTGCCAAGTTATATGCTTGAGAACCTATGAAAATGTTAACAGTCCAAACAAGGTTTCTATTATTTTTTTTTTGTAATGTATTCTTCACAAAATATTAAGAATAAGTCTTATTGTCTAAACAAATCTAATTCCTTATTTAAAGTTTTTGAAAAAATCAATAATTCTATGAGCTCTCACCAATACACAACATTTAGAATCCGTTGGTGGGGTGGGGGTAGTTCTATATATATGAGACTGGGCCAGTTACACAGTCATATATTCATCAACCCTCATACGATGAACATGGAGGAAGAAAGACCCGCCAGCAGAGGCTCATCCATCTTTAGTGATGACACCGTAGCCGACAACGTTGGAGACCTGCAAGTCTTCGACGACGATGAAGAGGTGGATTTTGAAATTGACGTCCTACGTTGGGACGACTTGGATGAGCCGATTCCGCTAGTGTATGACCATGATCCGGGTCTAGTGGAATGAGACGATGCGGGCGATTGGGTCTTACAAAGACTCGAAACTCCGTCGCCGCAGCCAGAGCCGGACTCGACGGAAGATGCGGTGCTGGAAATTCCAGCATCACCAACACCCGACGACCCGCAAGGCCCCTGCGATTCGTCAAGCTGGTGGTCGACCAGCGAGGATGGGGCACCATAAGCCCCACACTCTCCCCGGCCCTTTTTAAGGGCACACAACAACGGTCCTTTTCAGGACCACAAAATACTTTGATCGTAGTTTTAGTACATATTAGTACTTTGTTACTAATATTGTATGTATAGAATATACAATATTAGATACAAAGTATTAAAAGTTTAAGTGCTGGTGGAACCCAGCTAAATCGTTCGTTCGTATTTGAGACCACAAACAACTTTTGGTCTCAATACGTAATACGACATTTGTTTTCACCCCCCACCATTAATTTGTCTCTATATATACGACCACCAATACTTATTACAATCATTTTAGTTCAACATGTCTGCGACTGAACAACAACAACCCATCCAATGCCCTGTGGTAGATTCTACCACAGAGAATTGTCTCGAGTGGGAGTTGGACGATCCCAGATGGGATGAACTTTGGCGGTTCATCATCGAATATGCAGAGGACAGCACCGCCACCACCCCCGTTGATGATGACGGGCCGTGCGACTCCACAACACAATAAAGAGTTGCATGTTTTACAACCAAACGGTCCTTTTCAGGACCACAAAATAATTTGATCGTAGTTTTAGTTGGCTATAATACTTTGTAACCAATATTTTGTTTTTTTTTCATAAAAACATACAATATTGAGATACAAAGTATTAGAAGTTCTGGCGACAGAACCTTAACTTCTTAAACCGAACCATGTTTTAGCATACTTGTAAATATTATCAGAAAAAAATATTTACAGCTATTGCTATTGCGTAGTTTTAGTAGATTATTCACTCTTTTTTTTATTACCTAATATTATATGGGACAGGGCCTATATGAAATAACACACAAAAATAAATTTTCAAGTCATTTTTATTCTCTTTATAAATTATAAAAATCTGATCAAAGACTTTTTTTTATTAACTACAATATATATATATATATATATATATATATATATATATATATATATATATATATTTACAAACTTAATACTATAAATTAAAAGCTAATACCTACAACTACCTAACACCTACTACATAATTTATTAAAGTCCTCTAATTGTCTTTTTAACCGCGCAGATTCCACCTTTTTTAACTCTAATTGTCTTTCAAGTTCTAAAATGTCACTGTCACACGCGTTCACTTTTTTCACTAAGTGTTTTTTCATTCGATAAATGTCTGTTAATTTGCTCTTCTGAGAGTTGGTGAAGTCTTCAACCCACTCCGGTTGCGATGGCTCGGAATATATTAACGAAGAAGAAGCGGTTTCATTTGGTGAAGACGACGATGACGACGACGACGACAACGACGACGAAGCAGCGGAAACTTCATCGCCTTCAAAACACCGCTTAAACCGCTTCTTCATGGGTTTCCGACACCCCAATATCGGCGACAGTAGCGCTGGGGAAGACTTCACCTCCGACACTATTTCCTGCTCTACGCTGGCCGGTGTTGGTGGCGTTGGTGGTGTTGGTCCATCGGGGCCTTCTATCACTTGCACTTATACCGACAATTGCTCTTGTGGTGCTGTTTTCAGGAAGTCGGGTAATGGAACAGGGGTGGAGGGACGCCTAAAGTTAAACTTTTTCTTCCTGCCTTGTCCCACACCTTTAATCGCCGAATAAAATGTTTTTTTATCGGCGATTTCCGACTTCCGCATAGTCAAGAGCTTTTTCAATTTAGAAGCTTTCGGAGAAGATTCCCTAGGCCGCGATGCTTTTCGCACAACCACATCACTTATCACATTGATCTTTGGCTCCTTCTCCTCCGTCCAGCATTCGAGGAATTGCGCTGCCGACTGAACTAACTCTTCGTCGCGACCGTCATTGAGGGCTCTGTCTTCGGCATCTTCTTGCTCCCTGCCATTCCAATTCTCGAATAACCCCGGACTTAACACTTCCAAACCACTAATGTTATCCAGCATGTCTTGTTGCGAACCGCAGCTCACGTCAAGAGCATCTAAAAGAGACCGTACACTCGACATCTTCGATATTAAAACTCACACTATTAACTTTATCTTAGCACTGTACTGTTTGGTGTTCTGACGAACTGTGAAGAGCTCGAGCCAGCAAGTCTGCTTTTATGCCCATTTCCCCCACTACACCACCTTTATTCCTTTTGTTCGATGCATTAAGTATAATATTTAAACTTGTCAGATGCAAGGCCAAGACCAAGGCCGACGTAACCGGCAATACCAGGGTCGTTTTCAAGGTTGTAATTTTCATGGATTTTTTTTGGTCCCTGTCAAGGTTATTTTAAAGAAGCATATAAATATAGTACTAAACTTGTCAGATGCGAGGCCAAGGCCAAGGTCAAAGTACCCGTCAATGTCAGGGTCGTTTTCAAGGTTGTAATTTTCAAGGATTTTTTTTTTGGTCCTGTCAAGGTTATTTTAAAAAGTAATACATAATTAGAGTACCGCGATTGAAAAGTACAACATATTCAAACATCATGTTGCCAACTGATGAACAACCTAGTGAAGCAGCCAAAACATACAGTCATATACCAAAAGCTTTTTATTTAACTTGTCATCATTGTAAAAGACTAGGTATCTGCTGGCGAAATGATCTTACGTACGACTTCAACTACATTGACCTTTTCAGGGTTAAATTTGTACAATGCGGCTTTTGTGGACTAGTTTACTACCAGTTTAAGGACATTAATGAACGTGCCATCCAGAGAAGAAATTGGGTCATAGAAGAAGCTTACCTGTACAGAAGAAATTAACATGTATTTTATTTCTTAATTTTTAATTTTTTTGTTTGTTATTTTTTTTTTTTTTTTTTTTAATAATAAAAAGTAAACTCAATCTTTTGTTATATTTTAATTTTTTTTTTCAATAAAACAATAGTAAAATGAATCTGTACGTGTATTTATTAAACATCACCTAAAATACGTTTTGCAATCCATATTTTTCTGCAGAGTCCGTTTATTAATGAAATAGAACCATATATTAGGGTGAAATCTAATGGTTTCAAATCAGTCTCACATAACAATGTCAGAAGTAAACACTATTGATAAGTTCGGTCGCAAAAGAAAATTTAAGGATTTTAACTTTATGCGAGGTCCTTCAGGAATAGGTTTTAAACTTACACCTAATGGAGATTACGACATGGGAAGCAAAAGATTGTGCTATTTAGCAGAACCTCTTGAAGGAGACGATGCGACCACACGAAATTATGTTGATAATAACCTTGCTCAGTGTGTGCAAGATACGCAGAAAGCTTTACATGACTCAACAATTGTTATTAAAGATATATTCAGAAACCAACTTGAAGGTTACGTACGCAAGAAATTAATTGAAACCGGTCAAGAACTTAGAGGATACATTGATGATACTGTTATTGCAATATATGAACTTAGGCAAGACGAACTGCGTGATGAACTTAACTCTAGAATGTTGAAAATTGAAAAGACTATGGAGGATCTTGTCAGCAAACCTGTTTCACATTAAACATTTACTCGTAGATCTGTGCGTTTAATTTACTATTAGACAAATTTTTCAACAATAACTTTTACAGTTTGTTATTTGTCGACACTTCATTATATTTATAATTTTAAAATAAAGGTTCAATAAAAAAGCAATCAAGTAATGAATACATGTTTTTTATTAAAAAAAAAAAAAATTACAATACTATCGTTACATATTAATGTTGTATGTTTAATAGAAATAATAAAAACAATACAAATAATGAAATATGGATTTTCCAGATTACGTGCTGTCCTGACTTAGAAATGATTCCAACACGGTGACTAAATTTGCTAAGTTTTCTTCCGGGTCTGTTTTGTAAAAATCTATGTCTGCATGCCCCCAAGGTAGAGTTTTGGTTGAACTGGGAATTACATAACGTTTATCATCGCTATGTGACAATGCTACTTTATTTATTATGTTGGTATAAATGTTATGTAATTCACTTCTAAATGTCTTCATCTTTCTTAATATCAAACCACCCCGTTCAACAATTCTTTGGTAGTCTTCCTGATGAAGGTCTTTCTCGATAACACATTTTTTGATACCTTAGGCTTTTTTAAATTCATTATTAATGGATTTTGCATAATAAGCCTTCGCGCCGGTACCATAAAAACTTATTATCGGGTCACCAGGAAACTCATCTTTCATTCTACCAACTACAGAATTACTTTTAATTATGTTGAAATTATTAATTTCGGGGTAATTTGATGTATCAAATTTTTCGGGGTTTTCTGATATAGTTTGATAAAAGTTTTCCGTATACACTTTTAATATAAGCGAGTCAGTATCGGTGTAAAGTAATGAAGCATCATCGCCAAACTTGGATTTAATAAAATTATAATAAAAATCGTATATTACAGTCTTTGATATATCTAATATGGAAAAACCGATATAAATTGGTTTATTGTACAATATTTTAACTTTATTCATATGTATAGCAACAAAGTTCTCGGTAAATATTGAGCTACTATTGAAATTGGGGCGGGATATTAGTGCTCTAGCTCCATTTCTGCCTACACTGTTATCCCAATGTGTTACTAATTTTATATCCTTTCGATTTTCCACATTTTCCATAGTTTTACCAAATATCGCGTTATTTTTTAATTTAAAAGTGTCCTTCGCAAATTTTGTGGTGGCCTTGTTACGTAAATTGGTATTAAAATCAATATACGATTTTAGCCATTTTGATTGCTTAAACTGTAATACTCGATGGGTTTGCATTACCACTAAGCCGTTGGCGATGGCTTGTTTTAAAGTTCTATAGTGTACTATGTATTTTTTTTTATCTTGTAAATTAGGAATTAATTTCGGTAATTTAGCGTTTTCTGTTGGCGGTATGATATTTTCTACTAGAAATGGAAGATCAGAATGTGCATCATGCAACTCAGTCGGATAATGCACATCCACTTCCAAAACGTAGCCATGTAAAGTATCATCACCAACAGCCATAATATTTAAATCCAGAATTTCGCGCTCGCTTAACCATCGAAAACCACCATATGGTAATGCTTGTGACATACTATGACCATATAGATTTGTAGCATCAAGGTATGTTATAAATGAAGAAGGTTTTGTTGGGTCATAGTCTGGTAAAAAAATATTATTAGCGATGTGCTTCCTTTCTGTACACTGGCTTATGCCGCCGCGTATACCTTTCTTAAAAAAATGTATCATGTCTATATCAGTTAAGAGCTCTAACTCTACCTTAGTCATACGTAGCATACAATCAAATGATAAACTTGGAAGGGTATAGTAATGTGCTGGATCAAGTTTATCGAATTTTAAACAATTATTCCGAAATTGCTCAAAAACATCACACAATAGCACACATCTGATTTTAAATACACGTCCGAATAGTCCCCCAAAGTTTTACACCCAAACAAGCGCCATACTTCTTTTGCTCTTCTATAGCTTTCATCGCTAATATGTTCTTCCCGTAAATTATCATAAAATTGATCTTTACTTGGAAGACATGTATTTTCCAATTTTTCTATAGAGTCAATAAAGCTATAGGGAAAAACACCCTTTTGACGCATCAAATTAAATTGGTTGATATTTGAAAAATGTTTCCGCGTTTCAATAAAATCGTCGTCGTTTAAACCGCTGCCTAAATTTTCCAAAGACGTTGACAGAAATTTAAAACTATCAATAAATCGCAACTTTAAATATTAAATGCTTTTGGTAAATGATATGTACTTTTCCTTACTTTGAGCCAAAACACCAATTTTATCCCCATATTTACATAACTCTTTTATAAATAAATGGCTGTCGTAGCCGCTTAAGTTATGAAATATGATAGGGATAAAAGAGGGTAATTTATAATTTAAATTACAAACGGAATGTGCAGCACCAAATCTTTTTGCACCAGTTATGTGACAGTGGTCTCGTACTTTAATCTCACCCTCTTCAAAAGGGCCTTCACATATACCACATATTTTAGCATCATTAAACTCCCTTTTTTCTTCAGGCGTTAACGGTTTCATAGGCTTAATGTCTTTTAAATATGTGTTGTATAGAGCCCTTAAATCACACTCGATACGATCCACAAAGACTTGAGCTGCATTATTCCCCCGAAATAGCTCAAATTTCGAAAGTGAGTCGTCAAAAGAGCATTTAATTAAATAAGCAAAAGAATATGGTTCATGTTTAAAACTTTTTACAGTGTAAGAATTTTGTGGGTTTGGTTGTACCGTTTCAACGGGTTTTAAAACAGATTCGAAATCTGCATAAACCACGAATGGAACGCGCATTTGCTTTTCTATACCCTCGAATTTTAAAATATTTTCCGGCACACTCTTTCCAAATTTATCGATTTTTAAATCCACTGAGGTGTTTGCGTGAAAATGTGGTTACAATCGTAGCTTTGATGTAAAGTTAAAGCTGACGGTGTACTAAAATAAATGAGGCAACCATCACAGAAATATATTTTATGTTGTTGACAACTAATTTGACTTGAAACTAAACGTGATAAATCCCGAATCCAACAATAATGACTCTTTGAACAAGTCGTATCGCAAAAATGTTCACCGCCATCTTTACTACTACAGTCTTTTGTAATTAACAATAAATTTACATGCCTATCCAACTTTTTTGACGCATACCTCAGTGGACCAATAACTTCATGTATTACTTCATTATTTTCATATTTAGATTCCAGACCGTATACGTTAATTGATATGTTGTTCATTTCCTCAAATTTTTTATTGTCACGTAATTTTACTGGAAAATCCATACCTGTTACATTTAGCACTCTAGAAAAATGGGGGTAGGATGTTTCTGTGAAGGCTCTGCTGTTGGAGGAAACAATGCTGATGTTACAGCCCACGCAAAGCAAAATTCGTCCTGGTTAATCACATTGACGACAGCTCCTTTCTTTTCAATAGAACACGGCAACTTGATGTATGATGAGCCACCCATAGGCATATACTTGTTGATACCAACTTCCAAGTATAAAATTCTCACAAGAGCCCATCCTATAACAAGAAAAATAATATATAAAAATCAGTTTAATATATCGGGTTTTGATTTTTCCATACCTGAATCTTTCTCCTGGAACTCTGTCGCCTGCGTTTTTATTAATTCGGTGAAAGAATGGTAAACGGCATCCAAATCACTTTCTACACTAATTATTTGATTAGCAGTGTTGAAGGATTTTTCACTGAATATTTCTTGTGATGGAAGCATGTACTCGCCAACAGCTGTCATGTTAACTTTTAAAGCATGATGCACACGCAATAAATTATTAACAAGTTCCACCACCTTGGATTTAATGTCTGCAAAGAACATTACGTAATCGGAATGCTCCATATCACTGCTAACCCGATAGGTTGCAATTCTCCTTTTGAAGGCACATTGAACGAGTTGCACACCATGACATACCGGCAAACATGAATTATTTTTATGTGGTTGTGTTCGTTTATGCGCCGACATATGATTTATTGGAACATCTACATTACATATAGCGCAATTAATTACCGGAATCGTCGATGTATACTCTTCAATTCGGAGCCGTTTTCCTCCAGGCACTTCATTAAATCTCGCCGCACACGATTCTCTTTGATGGCGTCTCATATTATAACTATTAGTAAACTTAGAACCGCAATTTTCACAAACATATGCCATGATTTGTTAAATATTAACACATGTACTACCTATACAAGTCAGAGCCAACTGATGAATGAAACTGCCCCATACCTTATATAAAACCATTCAAGGTCACCCCAAACCACGTAACATATCTTCAAGGTCATACACCCAAGATGACCTCCAACAAAGTCAAGGTCGTCTCGACCAAGGTCAAGGTCGAGGTCACACACACAACCTTGAACACAAGGTCAAGGCCAAAGCACACGTGCATTTTCAAGGCCAATGACAAGGACATGTGGGCGGGGCCAAAGAGGGGTGGGACAAGGTCAAGGTCAAGGTCGAGGAGTGGGGGGATAGAGAGGATCGGGTTATGTTCACTACTGGTGCCACATGGATCAGTTGATTTCCAGGAAACAACACCAATTACTGCACCATCCTGCACAAATGGACCACCGCTGCAAGCAGATTCATATCCCTTGATTGTTCCCGAGCAGAGGTTCAAATCAATGCTGAAGGGGCTGAAAGGTCCAAATACATCGATCCAGTGCTGGCTGCATTCTTAATAAGAAAAATAAAAGTAATAATAAATATGAATCTTCAATTTCCTATTCAGCAGTTTGAAAATTGTTTAGAAGGTGCTTCAAACATTTTTTTTACAATTTCATTGTATGTATGGGTTAATTGGAAACATGTCGCAGCGAAATTTAATCACAAAAGATAAAATTGTTATCGAAAAGAGAAGAGAATAGAGATATCGAAGAGTAGATTTTAAAAAGTTTTTTTTGTGTTTGTAGGTCATAGAAAAAGTTGTAGATAAATTGTTGGAATTCTGTTTTCTTTATTTATTTAAATTTCTCTTAAATATCATGACCTTTCGGCTAACAGTTATTTCTTATTCATTTTGAAACTGAAAAAATTCTTTAGTTACATAACGCTTGTTACAAAAATTAAATGTAGTGGAGTGTGAACGAGATGAATGCATTCCTGCTGCATTTATTTTTAGTTTACAATTACCAAGAAGTGGATTCCATATATCTTTTATATCTAAAGACGGTTTACTGAAGCAATGAAGGTTCTCCTGTATAACCACGACTTCTTTGAATTTACATTTCTTCCAGTGTTGTTCTCGGTATAGAATTATTCAGACCATTTTATGTGAGTCCAGGCGCGGCTGGTAATACCAGATTTTTCTGTTTTTCCGCGACATATCCTCATCTGGTATTTTGATAGCATTTGGTTATAGTCCTGCAAACGGAATATTTTGGGTAGCGTTGGCCGATCAGTCTACAATCATATTGCTGATCTATATTAATAGCTATTCTAAAAACTTATAAATAAATATCACAATGTAAAGGCAATTTTGGGTGTCTGGTTCTTCCTCTTTGCTCTTGTAGTTTTCGTTCTAAATAACTACAGGATATTTAGGCTTACCACTACCATAACTCAGAACTTCAGCACGAGGGAAGGCTGCTGTCTAGCCGGTCAGATCTCGCCTTTTGTTTTGAAGCTCTGACAATAGTGCGTCCGTGAGTTTAATCGCGTAAAGGTTTTTAATAAATTAAACAAAACAAGTTTCTCAAAACACTTAAGTCTATGAACAGAAATAAGTAGGAAACGAAAATATTTGCAATGAGAAACTTAAAATTAGTAATGAATAACAATATCAAGATACTAAAATAATTACTCCCGTTGGCCGCTCCACTGGTAAAACGTAAAACCCAATTTAGAAGATAAAACGTATAAATAGCTTTCTAAAATAATAGACAGAAAAAAGAATAAAAACAGGTATTTAAATTACTTAAACAAAGAATATTAAAGTCGTTCTTTTTACTCAGTGAAATAAAAATAGGATTTTCCCTTAAATTTCCCAAAAGAAATAAAAAAATAAAACAAAGAAAACCTTCATTCGTGCCGAATATACATGACACGGTTTTCTAAGAAAAGAACTCTCAAGACTGACTACCGACTTAAACGAATCGCAGGCTGTAACTGAAGGTAATTATTTCTTACAAGGCCAAACTTGCATTTCCTCGGCACCCCGCGGGTTCCCGCTGGAAATCATATCACCCCATGAAACCCTGGAAATGTCAATTTCACTCATGAAATGTAGAGGGCGTTAGCCATTCTATACCGAATACTTAATTCCCAAACTAATCTAGGTTAAAGCATCTTAATCTTATCTTTTTTTTTACGAGAGGATTAGTATAACTATTTAAGGTCTTTTTATAATGAAAAGAATAATAAGACCACTGGAAAAAAAACCAGAATGCAATTTTATTCCTTTTACTGGTATTTAAATAATTCCTTCTTGCAATCAGGAAAAACGGTAGCTATATTAATTTTTTGTACACGTTGTCAAACGATTTATACCATTATAGTGATTTTACTGGATTATTCTTTTGTTTCCTAATAATGGTAAAATGCATATACCACATCTTAAGACTTCTCTTGGCACTTATTTCTTCGGTTTTAATTACATAATCAGGTTAGGATTTCTGCGACTGATTTATTTACAAATGGGTCTTTTTAGTTTATGTCATTATAAATTGACTAAATTTTCCCACGGATAAAATCTATCCACGGAATGATTATTTAATTACTCATTTTAGCAGAATATAGTTCACATCAAACAATATAAAATAAATATTGTTTGTTCCATTACAGTATTCTTTGATCCTTACTTCAAGACATCTCTTTGGCCAACTTAGGAGTTGTTACATTCACATGGTATCTATTGCAAATAGTTCTTCATATCCTTTTGAGTTGTTGATTTGACCCTAATAAGCTGGCTTCTCAGAGAGTTATTTGAATTAAAAACAACATTGATGTTATATCGTTTTTCTATTCTCCTAATTTTTTCTGAAATGCCTTTAATATAGGGGATGTTCAACACTGCTATTCGTTTATCATCCATTGTTGATCTTCTGCGTTTTTCCAGAAACTTATCCACCAGATTTATTAGATATATGTTGGCTTTTAATGAAATCTATCCCTTTCAATAATATCTCGTTGCAGTTGCAAAGAGTTATATCTCTATCAATGAGGTTTCTTACAATTCCATGTTTGCTGTAGTTGGAGTGGATGGATGAATAGTTTAGATAATGTCCTGTATATGTGGATTTTGTATAGAGCAAGATTCGAATTTTCCTGTGATTTCTTTCAACGAAAACATCTAAGAATTGTAATTTATTTTGTACTTTTTTTCCATATAAATGGTTGGACTGAAATTGTTGAGATGAAAAGAGAATTCTTGAAGCTTTTCGCCGTTTCCATTCTAGATAATGAATGGGGCTTTATGCATCTAGCCATGATTTTGATTTTGTATTTGCGACTTTAATTGCAAGGTTCCCGACTCATTCAGTGAAGATGTTTGTCACCACCGGTAACTGGTAGTCCAGCATCCTAGATAAATAATTTTTCCTTTTCTAGGAAGTAGGAATTGCTCAAACAATCTTCCAGCAAGTCCACAGCGTATGGTGGATGTTCTTTCTGCTAAGGTCTGGTCTTCTTCAAGTTTCTTCCTTATGATATATAGTGACCAGTTAACTAGAACGTTGGTGTATTGGCGTTCCACGTTAAAGTTCTTCTGGCTGTACTGCCATTTCGCATATAAGTTCTACGAAATATTACGAGTTTTTGATCCAGGATGATGTATTTCCAGACAATCGTTTCTGGATTGGAAAAAAGAGTTAAAAAAAAAGGTAAAAAATCGAAAAATGATATAATATCAACATCGTTTTCAAATGAAATAACTCGAAGGGACATGGAAAACTGTGTATCAGATACTATGAGAATGTGTCAACTTCTAGGTTTGCAAAATAAAGAGATCCCTCTAAGTAAAGTTCGAGGAACACCAGAAGAATATATCTCGTGGACAAACAGAGAAACTAGGTGCGGTAAACTTCATCTGGACTTATAGAGATTATATAAAATTGTTTAAAGCTAGAATTCTACACCGAGAATAACTCTGAAGAAAACAGAAATTCAAAGAAGCCGCGGTTATACATTAAAACCCAAATTGTCCCGTCTTTAGATAAAAAAGAAGTGTAGAAGCCACTTCTTTGCAATAGTAAACTAAAATTAAATACAGCATAAATGGGACTATAGCACTTGTGGTTACACTCATCTCTGTTACCTTCTACTTCATTTACTTTTAGCACAAACAGTTGCGTAGCTTAAGAATGTGTTTAGTTTCACTTGAAAACGACGAGAGATCACTACAAGCTGAAACATCGCGATATTCAACTAAAAAATAACAAGAACAATGAAAATTCAGTATGTCTACTAATTCGCAAGTTTTTTTTGTATCTCATAAATTAATGCATAAAAGTATACATTCATTGTTATTCAAATTTTTTTCAAATAGAAGAGATAGAAGTGTATGGAAAGGAATAAGGAATGCTAAAACTTGGGCAGATCACAACGAGTGTCTCGGTATAAGTCTGTGCTTAAAATAGATATTGAACTATAGGAGAGTAGAATGTCTTTTAATATAGCAATCTGAACCAACTTACCATCTTCAGGTACTATCGGCAAATTAGCAAACTGAAGATTATTTGAAGAGGAAATATTGTTGATTAATCCCCATCCAGTAAGGACACCAACACCACGTGATACCTGCCCACTTGCTGGGACAGCGATTGGTTGTATACTAACTGTGTATGTCAGTGAAGACGCCAAGCGGAGTAATGCAATGTTATTGGGAATAATTTAACCACTATAAAACAAATTATCAATATAATTGGTTACAAAAGTGACTTTTAAAAAGTGTAAACAAATTGCTTTACCTGGGACCAGGAGGATGCCTGATGATTTCTTGAACTTTTACGATTTGTTCTCCAATGTTACTATCATCCAACAATAAAATTCCTGCCACGATTTTAAGCTCATCAGCAGTAAAGAACTCTATACAGTGAGCAGCAGTAAGAATCCAACTGTAAACAAAAGGAGAATTTTAGATCTCGTTTTAATTAAATTTGTTAAGAGAAATCACACTAATATTATCATTTATTTAGCGAAAATATATTTTCTTCAAATAATAGGTGGCCCTTTAAGCCCACCTTTAGATGAAATTTTCATGAATAATTTAGAAAAGAAAGCAATGATACACCCTATTTTTGCAAAATGTCTATACTGGTATAAATAGGTATAAGCTATATATAGATAGGTAAATAAGTTTCTAAATTTTCTATATGTTAATATTACTAGAGAGAATAATAAATAGAAATATTCAATTTTCCACAAACCCTCCCATAAACATACAATAATACATAACAAATCTTTACTCCCTAATTCTTATAAACTTGCAATATACCATACCATAGCATGATCGACAGAATTAATTAATGTACCTACGAATACCTCAGATTTTAACATAGAGCTCAATATAATCAAACAAATAGCCGTTAACAATGAACATTTCAGAAATAAACTAAAGAAAAGGGCTATTAATTTATCGCATAATAAAAAAAACGAAAAGTTCAAAACAATAAGTTATGTAGGCAATATTTCCATAAAATTATATTTTTTCAAAACGAAGAATAACCTTGGTAAATATATTAAAAATAATAAAGTTAAGACCCGCCAAGAGCCAAAAAAGAACGATGATTTCCACGCGTCGGACTGGAAAATCGACGAATTTTTTTGTCGGACAATGTTACAATGTGATTCTACATATTTTTCTTGAGGTATCCTGAAAAAATCAGGTGTGTATCATCAAAATTTTTCAAGTCAAGTTTTTTTCACGATTAAGTTGGTAGTAACGCTCCAAAATTTTTTTCCGACAGTCTTTTACTCCCGCTTTTCATTGATTACTCTTTCGATTACATTTTGTTAAAAAACTGTATGCATAAACTTTTCAAGCCCACTTTCAAAAATTTTTATACAGGGAAAGTGTAGTAGACGCGAC
Organism: Diaprepes abbreviatus; assembly: GCA_034092305.1. Classification (NCBI taxonomy): domain Eukaryota; kingdom Metazoa; phylum Arthropoda; class Insecta; order Coleoptera; family Curculionidae; genus Diaprepes; species Diaprepes abbreviatus. The sequence goes on along the minus strand of JASJET010000260.1, from coordinate 3,426,189 downwards.
ATAATTAAGCCACAGAAGAAGTTACAAGAGTGTATTAATAAATTTTACTTTCTGTCGGCCGGCACCAACACTAGAAGAAATCTGGATAATTTTTAGTATTTTAGTAGTAATTGAAAATGAATAAAATATACTCACATTTTCTGCTAGGCGCAGAATTTGAAAACATTTATTTTATCAAAAATTATTCATGTTGAAACGTAATAAAAATGTAACTTTTCAAATGACTAACGATTTTAACTCAAAAACTATTCGTTGTATTGAAAAATCATGAGAGATACTTTTTGCTTAGAATCAACGGAGGAATACGAAAATATTTTTTATTTTATATAAAAAAATATTTTTTTTATTATTCACAATTTTTTCTTTATAAAAACTACCTGATTATTTTTTGAGAATCCACCCTCAATATTCATTTTTAGGGGGTAAAAATTTTGTAAAATTTTTAAGAGAGCCATGTCTCTTCATCAACTATGAAATCCCTCAGAGTTCCTGGACTAAGGTTATTGGATAAATATCACATCAACCCTGAGACTTATTTGCCTAACTGATGAAACTCAGAAAGGTCGAAAGCAACAATATTGGGACACCGTAATAACACAAGTTAAAGGTAAATTGCGAACCCAGTTTGCTCGCCTGATCAAACCTCTAATCCAGTACTTGTTATGGGATTTAGCAAATCTCTGCGAACACAAATGTTACTTGGCGGCAGGCGCGGATCCAAGTTGGGGGGCGGTGGGGGCGATCCCCCCCCCCCAAGAGCCTTGAGTTCAGAGAAATATATCCGATTTTGTCTCTTATACTATAGTTTATTCACGAACTAGAGAGAGTAATAAATTATTTTTACCCTTTTTTTTCTTCGTCCGGTGTCTTTGGCAAAATCTGTTAGACACATATATTTTTCATATCAATGGGTTAGAAATTATATAATCAAAAGACCGGTCTACAATAATGGACTATTTGGGTTGGATAACAATAGATATTTGGATGTGTGAAGTGTTAAAAAGGATTTTAATCCTTGTCATAGACGTCGGAAGGAGGTTTATTTTATCACTAAGTATTTATGGATAGAATATTATTTCGATAATAAACTTAAAATAAAAAGGTTTTATACTATTATTTTATTTCTTATGATTTCTTAATAATTCACATATATCAGAAAATATAGTTAATTTTGACATATTTAACACAAATCATAATTGTATTTTTATTATTTTAAATTTTGGCATAGAAACCGCTTTAGTCACATTCAGATTAAAACGTAGCTTTTTCTCTAAAAAAATTCTAAGTTATAATTTAAATACTTACAAAATATCTATTGTCAAAAATACAAGAAGTTAAACATATTTAAAAAAATAAATTCGTCCAAAATTTTTTGGGGCTAACGGTCATTTTATTATTAATTAAAAACATGTTTAGGACATTTGACGTTTCAGTTCATATATTTCATAAACCATCAGCAGAATTACAGTTAAACACTAACAAATTTATATAATTTATATAATAAATTGTGTTTACGCTGGTAAACATTACGTATCTAATTCGTAATCAAAGTTAGGGAAGCTATCTTGACTCAAATTAATTATAATTGATTTCTCTATCTCGCCGATCGAGTTTCCACATTTTCTTTTATTCTTTTATTCTATGGATTTTTCCCAACTTTCTGCAGTAACTTTATTCAAAAAAATCTTTCAAAAATTCAGTTAAATTATTGATTTTGTAAGTTGTGTTATTTCTACCAACTCTATCTTTTACTTGAGAGAGATACTTCCTTCTCCAACGGATATTTTTCGGACGATCTATAAGAACAAATTTCCTATCTGGGTTTTTCCAGCAAAAATTAAGTTCTCTGAGCAATTTCCAGAGTTCAGTTCTTTTCATTTCAGGAAAATCCCGATCTTCAATGATTTTAGTTAGAATTTTGTCGACGGTTGGGATCTGCTTCTCATAATAAAATGTATGTACAACTCCTTTTATTGCAGTTTATATCACTTCTTCCAACTAAGTTTTCCGTCTACCTAAGATCGAATGCGGCATGGGAATACTAACAATTCCAGTCATTTTTTTCTCCTTCAGTGTTCGGTACATAATAGATTTCCCAACCCTTGTCCTATTGGAACACATCTTAACAGAGCTTTTAACATTATTGTCTAGATATTGATATCTTAAGGCGTCATAAACATTAATCGTAATAAGTTTTTCGTTGAGGAAAAATGCCTTGGTTTAACGATTTTGGAATTAATATAGATGTGAAAGCTATATCTTTTGGATACCTCACTAATCTCAAATAATATGTAAAAACAAGCAAAAACAAGATAAATCACTAAGGCCACACTGTAAGGTGTACTTTGCTTACTGACAGAAATTAAATTGAACTATCAGAAATTTTATTGTTGCAGAAAATTTATAAAAGCTTATAATATTTAAATATAATTAAATATAACTAGATTTACGACAGTCCTCAGTTACCTGCGGCACTGGAGCAGGCATGTTGGAGGTTTCGGTAACAGTTTTATTACTTTCTCTAGTTCTTGAAAAGAGTATATGAATATGTATGCTTGCGATCGCCCCTTCCCTTCCCAAGAGCTTTGAGTTCAGGAAAATAGAACCGATTCTGCCTGTTATATTAGGAATGTGTATGTTGCTCGCATCCTCTCCCCCCTCTTATTGACAACTTGTTTTTTCTTGTTATCGCCCCCCACCCTCTCCAAGAGCTTCAGATTTAAAAAAATAGACCCGATCCTGCCTTTTACACTAGAAATGGGAATGTTGCTGGTGTCTCCCCCCCTCCCCCGTCGACAACTTGCTTTCGCTGGATCCGCCTCTGCTTAACGGCGCGTTTAACCCTTTTGGATTGATAAATGGATGATCAGACTAGGTAAAAGTACTCTTTGGTTCGAAAACCTGTTATGTTTGATCCTTGTTTCGACTTCGGTTCGTTTTTTTTTCAGTCAGGAAAAGTACCCTGAGACAACTTGGAATTTTCATTTTTCGTTTTTCCATCCACAAGGGTCAGACGCGCCTTCAAGTAACACTTGTCTTCGCGGAGATTTGTAAAATCTGAAAAGGATTTCTGGCTTGGAAGTCTGATCAGACAGGCAAACTGGGTTTGAGATTCACCTTAATCTTGTGTTTATATGGTATCCCAATATGGTTGCTTTCGACCTTTCCGGGTCTCATCAGTTAGGCGAAGAAGTCTAAGAGTTGATTTGATCTTTATTTATCTAGTTGGTTCAAGAAATAGTTGTCAAACCCAAAGCTGTGCTCACTTTGCCAAAACCACGAAGGCTGTCTAGTGTTCAGCATCTACGGGGTTCTACAATGCTTTTGGAAATCCAAAGGATCAACGGGCTGCCAAGTAACACTTGTGTTCGTGGAGACTTGCCAATCCCAAAGGAGAACTTCAGTTTTTCACTTTTCGGAAGTTTATAGTATGATTTATATTCATCTACCCCGCTTCTACGTGACAAATTTTGAAAACAAAACATAAATACTTTCAAAAAATGCCATAAATCCAAGAGTAACAATATCCTCCTGCGGGTAATAGTCGATAATTAGAATTTTGAAAGAAATTGTCATGTTTGACCTTTTTTTTTTAGTTTAGGGCTCCTTACTTCTTATTCTCAATAATTTTTCTTAAATCTAGAAATGTACCCTTTTTCCTGATGTACTGCATAATTTTGAGACTGAAATATCTCTTTCAGCCCACCTCATGACTTTTTCTGTTTTTTTTTTAATAGAAAAACTAAATTTACTTTCACGGAGTTACTTACTCTGAAGAGAGAATAGAACCTCCACAGAAGTGACCATCGTCCTTCTGGAGGGAAATTTGGTAGGGAAATTGGTTTCTAGTAGCATTTTGTCCACCAGCTACTGGTAGTGAGGGTTCGCTTGAAATCCTTTTTCCAAAGGGTGTGTATGCTGCCTTAAAGAAATTTTCCGCTAAAAAAAACAGGGAATTATGACGTTTATCTTCTTAACACTTGTTTGTCAAATTAGTAATAAAATTATTTTAACACATGAAAGTTTAATTAATCTTTTGTTTATTTAATAGTAATTACGGATTAACCAGAAAAATAGATATATTTTGTTTCCTGTTATCCTATAATTTTCTTAGTATATTAAAGAAGAAGTTTGGTTTACCTGTGTGGGGAGAGTGGCTTAACAGATCTGATGTTTACAACTGGTTTTAATAATTTTAAATTGATAAATTTAATTTATTTTTGATCTATAATTTATGACTGGTGATTTGTAAAATTTATATTAAAGGTTTTGGCTTGTTAATCCCATAAAACCATAATTCATTTAAAAAATATATGTACAATAATTGTGAATGGTGACTTGGCTAGTTAATATAGTAAATAAAAAAAAATACATTTTCAGCTCACAAGTCTATGGTTAATATGAGTCGCTGATTATTATTTTTTTTTGCCTCTCATAATAGTTGTTACTGGAAATTGGATTTTGTCGCTAAAAAAATATAATCTGCGATTCAATTATTGCAAAGTATATATTTCGGTATGTTAAATAACGTATCTATATGTTAATATTGGCAACCCTGTGCAAAGAAAATGGCGGACCAAAAATGGTAATTTTTTTCGGTTTTTTCAGTTTCTAATGAAAAAAAGTTTGAAACAAAAATTGTAGATAATTGAATTACCTATCGATTTATGTATACATAGTTTTAAATGGCGCCACTTGTTATTGAGATATAATTTCTTTTCGTAAAAAATTATATTTTTCCTTGTTTACAATAAAACCTTATTTATGTAAAAACTATTGTCTCCAAATTCACTATGTATATAGATATTATCTATTTAAAAAGTGTGCTAAATCCAGAATCTGTGCGATTAATATTTTTGAAAAAATTGGCTTCAAAATTGAAAGTTTGACTTTTATTATCGGCTGTCCTGATTCAGATACAGCAGCCATTCTTACGGCAAATCGTTAAAAATGAAATATATTTTTAAGACAAACTTTTAAAAAAATATATTTTTAATTCTGTGCCGAAAAATTTTGAAAAAATTAATTTGTAGACCAAAAAAAATTGTAATAGCATTTTCAAATTGTTTTAATTCGAAACATCGCAGCTAACCAAAAATAACAGACGAAATTTAGAGAAGATATTATTGAATACTTGTTCTTTACCTGGGAAATTTTTCGTTGCATGCGAGACAACCTTCTAAGACTTATGGACCGAAAAGCGTCCAGAATTTATCCGACTATGGTATCCAAGATTATGACTACAAGCGGTGAGCGTATTGGCGCTCTGTAGGAGCAGGAGCGTCATATCGGAGCAAATATAATTTTCATAATATTCAGATTATATTAAATAATAACAAATCTTTTATTATTGTATTAATCATTCATTTTTTTTATTAAAATCAATGTTTTTACAAAAAGTTAGATGTATAAAAAAATATAATAGACATACGTTGCTCATTATTTTAATCTTCCTTTTTTTGCAATTATCTCATCATTATCAACGCTTTGATAATTTACATTATTATCATTAACACCACTGTCACTTTCATCATTGTCACAATCATTATTCATTTCATCATTATTTTCATCCTTACTGTCTACTTCAAGCGTAATATTTTCCAAACAATTATCACATTGACTGTCAGAGTGGCTCACACAAATCGGTACATTTTAATCTATGATTTTTATATATACATTTGTTATTAAACCATCCTCTTTTGCATGAACATGCTAAAGTTTTACTTAGTTTGTCCAGAATTATACCGGTCCTAAAATAATTATCCGATTTTTCCCAGCCCCAATCTATGGCTAAATGTGTTTTTTCGAATTAATGCATATAAACCTGAAAAATGTCTTGTTTTGCGGCAGCAATCGTTGGGGACAAAGATTCTAATTTAAACGATGCTGGTTTCAAACAGTATTTTTTGTATATTAAAAAGAGCAATTTATTCAAACTCATATTGATATTTTATATTCACTTTTTTAACTTTATGAAAGAGATAGAGTAATTATAACTATAGAAAGCCAACCAATTTTATAGAATGCACGGAATAACATATATATTTATCTGTGGTTTGCGAAAAAGTATTATTATATGTATTAAAACTGCCACGTTATATAAACGACGGACAAAGCATGCTCCAAAATCACTATGCATGTAAAAAATATCCGCTTCGAAATAAGGATGCTGCGCCGAAAGGTGAGCGAGCGTAGGTACAGCGTTTGCAGTACGGCCACCCGCGTTATTTGTAAAAACGTCAGAGAGATTCTGGGCGCCTTTCGGTGATCCAGAGATCTTAGAGGGATGTCTTTCTTGCAAAAAAAAATTCTCAAGTGAAGTATTGGTTTTTAATAATATCTTCCCTAAGTTTAATTAATTACTATTCGTTATCCGGGAAGATTCGGATTTTCGAAAAAAAAAGTTTTCCATGGAAAAATTAAATTTTTATCCAGCGATCGGAAATGATGCATCTAAATCTAATGAGAACATTAAAAATATTTAAGGTTAACTAGGGAAAAAGCTTGCCACACTGGTATTTTAAAAGAAGAGATGCGATATCTTACAATGGTGGCGAGAGGCAAAGTTAATTAAATTCTAAAATAAAAAAAAAAACAAACTAGAATACAGTTGAAGGCTAGTAGCAGCACCATCGAGCAAAAATTTCGAGCTAACCTCTTATGCCGAAGAGTAGAAATAAGTTATTCAGAGCGCCACTGCATCGAAAGCCAGGCTGAATGCAGAAAATTTCCACGATATTGTTATGAACTACCTTTCAACAAAACCAAAGAAATACAAACGCAAGTAGCATGTGAGTCAAATGACACTCGTAGAGCGTTATAATAAAATCTTCAATTAAAATTTAAACTGTATTTTAATCTAGATATATCTTAAAATTGAAAGAAAAATCGAACTTGAATAAATATACAAAAAAAAAGAGGAAATAAATTCAACTGGTTAACAATTAACCTCACGCTATATAGCCTACTAGTTATAATATTATAAAACAAACCCGTCCCTTTACTATATGATCACAGATGCCGAATTATTGCGCAATACCATACAATAATAGAGTATAATTCTAATTAACAAAATTATTATTAGATTATTAATGAAAATAAGTTAATATAAAGGTTCGTCTGTGTTTGCCAGTTGTCTAATTCCTCAGTCTAATGGCGTAGGTTCTGAGTAGTGAACATAACCCGATTCTCTCAATCCCCCCACTCCTCGACCTTGACCTTGACCTTGCTTCACCCCTCTTTGGCCCCGCCCACATGTCCTTGTCATTGACCTTGAAAGTGCACGTGTGCTTTGGCCTTGGCCTTGTGTTCAAGGTTGTGTGTGTGACCTTGACCTTGACCTTGGTCGAGACGACCTTGACTTTGTTGAAGGTCATCTTGGGTGTGTGACCTTGAAGTAGTTATTTGTGCATTGTAATAGTGTGGGATGATCTTGAAATGATTTTGACCTTGCAAATTGTTCTATAAATTGTGTGAGTCTACTTGCATTCATTCAGTGTGAAATGTCAGATACGGAACTATCTAAAGAAAAAATTATAGAGCAAGTCGGCAGAGTAATTTGTTTATATCAGAGTAATTTAAAAAGTTTGTGTGATTTTGAAGAGAAGGATCTAGCATTTTTTCCTCTCGAATATTTAAAAACTTGCGTTGATACGCTGAATTTACGGCAAATTTGGGATAAGCTGCCAGCGTCATATCGGTGTGACAAGGAACTACAGTTAAGCTTACCCTGTTACATTCACTATGAACAAATATATCATCATTATATAGATGGGCCACCACCAGCAATAAAAAAGTGTCGTGAATGTAAAAATGAGTGAATAATATGAATAGTGCTTTGCAAGAGACAGTAAAAAAATTGGGCGATGAGTTCACTGAAACGGCTAGTAATTATTTCAATGATGCAATGAAAAGTCGAGCAGAATGGGCGTCGCGCTATTGTGATTTGGCTTATGAATATGAAAATGCTGCGAATGCATGTCGTAAATATTGCAGCAAAACAATAAATTTAAAAGACTTTGTTCGTGAGATAAAAAAGTTGGGGTTTAGTGACTGTTTGGAAAAACTGATTAGGTTCATTGCAGATCCGGTTGTGTTAGATGAAATTAGAGTGTAGGACTTAAGTTTAACGTAGTAGTAGTTAATATGGAAAGTTTAGTGCGAGAAATGTACGAGGAATTTCTAATTTCTGCAGCCTGTTCGGAATTTTACGCATATGAAATGCAAGATTCGGAGGCTCAGGACTTTAGTGTATTTTTTAAGTATATGGACCATGCCGAAGTGTGTCTTTTAGCTAGTATAGTTTGTAAGAATTTTCTTAGAAATAAAAACAAACAATTATTATTGAACAAATTAAGGAAATTAGGTTTAGGTGATAATGTTACACGCATAGAAGAATGGCAGAAAAAAATCAATGAATAAAGTACATAAAATGTAGTTATTTGGTTCATTATATTTTGTCCTTGAAGTTATCCTTATACCAATTTAAATGTGTGACGTCATTTGACCTTCAATACTCCTCGCACTAATTCTATCGTTAAGCTACCCCCACCAATGTTACAATTCGACCTTGAAACCGCGCTATAAAGGTTCGTGGGAGAAGAAGTGACTTCAAACAGTCGCAGATATCAGTGGCATAAACATCAAATATTGTGTTCGTGTAGTGTTCTGAAAGTGCTTTTATATTCACGGTAATTTTTGGATTTATATACCATTTTTTTCAATAATGAGTATTGCAAAAGAAACTCTAGATGAAATTAATGAAATGTTTAGCAAAGATTTCGAGGTTTTAGAGAAAAAAAAGGTTACCGAAATGATTGTAGGCAAAGTGTATAAAATTGTAAAGATGGTTTCAATGACTACACGATTTGGTAAAACTCTTTTAGTGGCTTTACACGATGACGGTGATAATAGCACATTTGAGACTTTTTTACCAAAACGTGTGGCCGAAACACTATCTGACGATATTGTAGATATTATGAGTAAAACTAAAGATAAATACACTCTAACTTATTTGGGGCAGGGCACTAGAGTTTTTGGAAACAATACTCGAACATTATTACGTTTTGGCTCATTGGAGTAAATTGTATGTAAATTGTTTGAAAAAAAGGATGTAATTAAATTTAAAATATAGTTGCACATGTCAGAATACTTACGCGTGTTCATTATTTCTGTTAGAGATGTCTGCTGATGCGACGACGACGACGACGACCGCCAACGAATGTGTAGATAGATACATATTTTGGTTGGGGAGAGAATTAAGAAATAGGGCTCACGATATGTTAGATAGCGTAAATGATTGGTCGCATATTGATGTAACCAAAGATCAATATAAGAACGAGATCAGGGATACAATCAATTTTATGGCTGGGGCACACTTGTGCGACAAATTTTTATATGGTTCCATAGACATGGATACATTTTGTGCTGAAATGGTTGAAGAAGAATTAAAAGAATACCTCGTCAATATTCCACATTTACCAGGTGAGCTTGCTGCAAAATATGAATTGGTTTCTGCAACAGCAACAGCCCAAGACGTTGACGATCGAAATAGTGTCGGATGGGATAGAATTTTGAGCAACGAAAACGAAGACATGGAAAATTAATTTTTTATAATTTTTGTATTTGTGCAATTAAATAACTGTAAATAAATATCTGTTACAATCACAGTTTTATTTTATTTCTTTTATAAACATACCAACCCAGTAGATCATAGTCAGTGTTTCTTTTTCTCAGCTGAAATATTTAATATAAGTAGGGCAAATAAAAATAAAATAGTTTAGTAAAGATTGAAAATGAGTCGAGGAAACAACACAATTGATAAATTTGGTCGTCAGAAATATAATGAAAAATATCATATATTATCTGGGCCACAAGGGATTGGTTTTAAACTTACAGCGGATGGGCAGTATGATATGGGTGGAAAAATCATAACCAACTTAGGCGAACCTAAAGATGATGACGATGCTGTGACAAAACACTTTGTTAATAGAAAGTTTTACAATTTTGCAGTTGTAATATGTGACATATTTAACAAGGATGTCCTCCCCATGATATACAAAAATAATAGTGAGCTTAAAACAAAAATTGAAGTTATGCAGAAAATACTCTATCATCAGCCTTTAAATGACTCATTAAGCGCACTGTCGTACGACTCGACTTCAAAAAAAAATCTAAAAAAAGCAGGTTAAAGAATAGGAGAACGCACTCCGAGTGGCATAGCCTTGAAGATAACGTCGTAGTCGTCGGTGAATTGGACCTTCCCTCCAAGAATATTGAAATGTTATTTATGTGTATGATGTTTTATTGTCATTGTTTTTAATAATGAAGATTGAAATAAAAAACTTTATTTTACAATATATTGTTTATTTATTTTACATTTTAAATAAAAAATATAGTCATACAATATGTTATTTAAACAATATTAGCTTTATCTATCCAAGAGTTGAAGTGGTTGGGAAATCCTAGCCATTTGACAAATAATTGTTCGATGTGATTTTTCTTGCGTTGTCTAAGGACCTTTTCTACTAGATAAACGTCAGGACTGCTTGTTTTTTGTAGTTCTGATTCGTAAAAACACCCTCTTATAGGCTGACCTTCTAACGATTCCAACAAGTAAGTAGGTGGATTTGTAACGTTAACTTTTACAACTTTAAACAATTCGGTTGACCAAGAGGGCGTATATCCTTTCTCGAATAAGCTTTTGTACTTGCTAATACGCACAATGTCACCCATGGAAAACTTAAATTTTTTAGGTACAATTTTTAAATAATCATATGCTTTAATATGTGTTTTTTCTTGCACGTCTGCAGGTTTCATTCCAATGGTGCGATGTTTCGAATGGTTATAGGTTTTTGTTACTGCCGATAATATATGTATCCATTTGTAAGATCCTCTTGTCGAGAATTGTTTATATAAATTATTTTTTAAAGTCCTTATGACTCGCTCAACAATTGCAGCTTTCTTTGTGCTGTAAGTGGAATAATGATTTATATTATATTTTTTCATCAGGGCTTGAAAGTTTGTATTATAGAACTCCTTTCCTTGATCACTTTGCAGATTTGTTGGTGTATATGATGCCTCTTCAATGATGCTTTTCATCGCATTAGTAACTTCTATACCAGTCTTGTTTTTTATGGCTTTGGTATAGACAAATTTCGAGTAACAATTTATACAGACCAAAATATAACGATAACCATCGTTTTCATCAGCATACTGTTGCATTTCAGCCAAATCAATTTGCCACAAATCTCTGTATCCTTTTATTATCGTGCGCCGTCTTACAAAATTTTTTCTAGCCGTTCTATGTAGTTCATTAACAATCTTGATTTTTTCTAAACTGGGCTCCATATTATTAGTAATACTAAAGGTTTCAGATCGAAGGAAGAACTGAATAATATCATTAAATATTGAGCTTAATATATTATATCTTCTTCTCGTAATTCCTCTATGATTGACATAATTTCATTTTCGTGTCCAGTGTGACCGGCCATTTTGGAACTCCACAACAAACGTAAACGATCCACCAACTCTTTAGCTTTGTTCCAGTAGACATATTGAAATTTTTTCGAAGATAATTTCTTTTTTGTGGGTAACTGTAGTTTTTCCGAGAGATTTTTTCTTGTAATAGTACCACCTAATTTTGTGCCCATTATCAGAGGTTTAATAATTCGTAAATATTTGTTCCATCTGGTCTCCCGTAAACCATCACTTTTTTTAAAATTGTTGTAGACAGCACTCGTTGATTCCAAAATTTCCTTGTACGTTGAAAGCACATTATCACTTAATTGTTGTTGTTCCTTGCCTACACTTGGGGGTGTTTTAAGAAATAACAAATCATAAAGTGCCGGTGATCCACCATATTCTGCAATATTTTTCCCTTTTTTGTATAAGACAATATTTCCATTTCGAAAACGCACCTCTAAATTACCAATAAAATTTTTGTTATGATCTGTTTTTGAACCAAAACGTACACCATATACAGTATCGTATAGAGATGGTTTCGAACGTAATCCTTTCAGGTGTGCGTTTAAAGTATCGGAAGTTGTGGTGTCAGCGGATGCGAGAGATGTATTAGTTGATGTCGAGGGTGTATCAAACACCGATTGGCTAATATCTTCTTTTGAAATGCGATGCTGCTGCTGCTGCTGCTGAATAGGTGTGGAGGTTTGAAAGGAATGTGTAGGTTGGGGAAAACCTGATATTTGAGTCGACTGCACTGATGTACTGAGACTATGTGGCTTTGTAGCTGGATAATGTTGTTGCTGTTGTTGTTGTTGTTGTTGTTGTTGTTGCTGCTGCTGCTGCTGCTGACGTTGCTTAACCACATCAGATATAGTTGTCAACGGCTTAGAAATGGGTTCGTAAAACTTTTCCAATTCCACAACATTAAACTCTTTAGCCGCTTTAATTTGTTTAAATTTTTTTGGTAGCTTCCACTAGTTTACGTTTTAAGTCGATCGCGTTATTCATGATGTTAACAAAGGACGTTTCAACAATCAAATGAGCGTTTTCTCTTATTATTACAGTAATATATAGCTATCAAATCCTTTGCGGTATCTTCCCGATTTCACATCACTGTCTTTATCAATTACTAAAAATCCATACTTATTATCCCAACATTTTGAGCACATTTCTTGAAATTGAGTAAAAGTTAGATCCGGTGAAACGTGGTCGGAAAATATGTGTTTCATATTCAACTCATCTTGTTTAAACATAATAATAAAATTGGCGTTGTCTCGCACAAGCTGTTTAGGCACTCGCGAATATGTTTGCGCTAGGTAAAAGGAGTCGATATTTTTATGACGTCCCATGCTAAAGTACGATCTTATAACATCTTGTTTTTCACATATAACATCATCAAAGATAAATATAGAGTTTGGTTTTGCATCGGACGGTTCCACAATATTACTGGAATCACTAAAGGCATAGTAGCCTAAACCTTTGATGGGCGCTAAAATTTTCCTTAAATACTCATATTTCGGTTGATACAGAGATTTCGAGTAAATATAGACATTTTCGAAACGTAGCCCAAGGGGGTGTGTAAGCAGCGAAATCATGACATTAGTTTTTCCACAATTGGATGGACCAATTAACAGGCCGCGAATAGAGGAAGGAAGTAGAGGACCGTGTCTCTTCATTATCTTCTTTTCAAATCCAAGTCCGACTTTTTCATCGAGATTGTCAATAGGAAGTTTTTGTTTAAGATCGATAACGCGCATCTTAGGAAAATTTGATATTTTATAGGCAATTTTTCACAAAAACTGTCATTCAGATGCCGAGCGTCAAACGAAGTGGACGGTCTCACGTTTCCAACAAAACTGGATACGGTATTGTGAATTCGTTAATAAATAAATTACCATTCGAGGTACACATTCCTGGTTATCAATATTGCGGACCCGAAACAAAAGTAATAAAACGTGTAACAAGAGGTGATCCAGGAATTAATCCTTTGGATGCCGCATGCAAAAAACACGATTTAGCCTATTTACATAATAAAGATAACATAAGTGCGAGACATCGAGCGGATTACGAGCTCGAACAAAGTGCTTGGAATAGAGTAAAATCGAAAGATTCCAGTTTAGGTGAAAAAACAGCAGCTTGGTTAGTTACAAACATTATGAAAGGAAAACAACGTTTTGGTATGGGTGTACCATCATCATTATCAACAAAAAAAACATCTAGTAAAGGTACGCGTCATACAAAAAGGAAAGGTGTTAATAAAAATCGACATGTTCGGAAAGCCAGTTTCGGAACAGCTATTCGACAAGCAGTTCGAAGGGAATTATTAAAAGCCGGAAGTAAAAATGTGTTGGAAAAAAATGTCATGAATGCATCTAAAATAGCTCTGTCGGCAGCACGTAGATCGGTAAAAGCGGCAGGTGGCAAAAGGAAGGTTCGTACACCGAGAATAATACCGATTCCTAAAACTGGTGGAATATTACCATTAATACCAATTTTTGCCGGGTTATCAGCTTTGGGTTCATTAGCCGGTGGGGCAGCGGGAATTGTGCGCGCCATAAAAGCAGTAAAAAAAAGCAGCGAAGATAAAACCGGTGCCGGCCTGTATTTAAAATCGAAAGGAAATGGTTTGTTTCTAAAGCCATATCGTAAAGGTATGGGATTATTTTTAAATCGTAGATCAAAAAACTAATTGAATCCCTACCTCGAAGACCACTATCTAACATCGATATAGAAAAATATGCCAAAAAGAAAAGAATAGGACACTTTCGAGGCGTTTATATGAGGGATTTATTACCTAGACAAGGTCCTCGACGTTACGAAGCAGCAATAGTGAATTTGGATAGTACGCGTGGTGCAGGGACTCATTGGGTAGCTTATAGAAAAAATAATTCTAAAGTAACATATTATGACAGCTTCGGTGATTTACCCCCACCGATCGAATTGGTACCATATCTACAAACGGGATCGGAACCATCAAAAATTATTTACTATACATACGATCGTCAGCAGGATTTTGGAACAGTCTGGTGTGGACATTTGTGCTTAAAGTTTCTTGTCGAATCATCAGCGTAAAAGATGTCATCATCATTATCGTCACCATTAACACCGCAAATGGATCGCAATAACTATACTAAAATGTTGCAATCACTGAAAGCATTTCATCTAGCCGGTGGATTAAGGAAAATGACCGTGAAACAGTTAGAAAACATGCCCAAGGAAGTAATGATTGCATTAGCCCCAAATGAAATTCCATTCGTTTGGGAAAAGTTGCCCGAGCACCTCAAAAGCGATATCGATATATTAAAATATCAGTGCGGTTGCAAACATTATTTCAGCAGCAGCAGCAATTTAAACGAGGTTACGGCTGATGAGGATCTTACGGCTAGAAAAATATTTTGTTGTTATTGCAAAATCAGCGATGTGCGCATAAAAGCAGAAAATAGCATAAAAACATCACTATCTAATGCAGTGAGAAAAGGTGTGAAGATGAATCTTTTTAAATGTTGCCGCTAAGAATAAAACCGAGATGTGTGATGTTTTAATGGTTAGTCATGTCTTATACGTTCACACTAACAGGACACTCGAGCGTCTTAAGCGCCGATTTTTATCCACCAGTCGAATTAAATAGAGAAAACAAATATGGTCTGGCATTGCTGGGATTTTACACATACAATTCAATTTTTAATGTGGATGAAAGCAACAATAAGTTTGCCTACATGAAGGAGGGTTACACCACCGAGCCGATACAATTGCAGATTCCACCTGGGGCCTATGAAATAGATGAGATAGGTAAAGCTATATTGGAGGCTTTGAGGATTTCAACTGAAGAAAAGAACGATGGAATCTTTTACTTGGTCGCTAATAATAATACGCTGAAATGTGAACTGAAATCCCAATATACTATAGATTTCCGGGGAGAGGCGAGTATCGGTAAAATGTTAGGATTTAATCATACAGTGTTAAAAAGAGACAAAAAGCACGAATCAACCGAGATGGTGGAAATAATGAAAGTACGCATCATACGCGTAGATTGTAATATAATTTCCGGAGCATATATGAATTCGGTGGAAGGTCATACCTTGTTCGAATTCGATATCGACGTGGAGCCCGGTTACAAAATCAGTAAAGAACCACAAAATAATATTTATATGCCGTTAATGCCGGCAGGACGTCAGTTTATCGACAACATTACTCTTCGCATCTTGGACGATAGCGGTGATCTAATCAATTTTCAAGGCGAGAAAATAATCGTGAAATTGGAACTGAAGAAACTTTCATAGAAATGGGTTTTTGCTTCAATCGTCAATTGTGTGTGCTGTCGACTAAGATGGGGGAACCGCCGAAACATAATAAAAGTAAAAGAAGAGTTAACGTCAAGGTTAGTCGTCGTCCAGACGTTAGATCACAAACATCTCAACAGTTATCTGCCGAAGACTATAAATTTTTAAAATCAATCGGTCTTAAAGTGCGAAAATGATTTCCACCACCAGCGATAAAATAGAGGTTTTCTCCGAACCCATCTTGGACAATTCCATTATTAGTCTAGAAGAGCATACGTATAAACCATACGGATCTCCATCATTCAACAATTCGGATGAAGTCCGTATCCCCATTAATTTTCAAGATATTATACTGGATATCGCCGAAAGTTACATATATATCGAAGGAAAATTTAAACCCATAGACGCAACGAAAAGATGTTTTTTATCAAATAATGCCCTCGCATTTTTGTTCGATGAAATTCGCTACGAGATGGGAGGTGAACAGGTCGCCGTGGTTCGTAAACCTGGAGTTACGACGACATTAAAAACCATGGTTTCATTCGGAAGTTTGCAACAAAGATCTCTCATGACGTGCGGATGGGGTCTCGACGAAGCAAACCAAGATATCGTAGACACGGCAAGTAACGTATTCTCCGGGAAATTACCCTTAAAATATCTTATGGGATTCGCCGAAGATTACGCAAAAGGTGTTTTCAACGTAAAACAAGAGCTTATTATGATTATAGCTCGCACTTTTACCAATTGTTACGTCGGCGAAGTAGAGGCAGAAATTAGTATCGACAAAATCGAATGGAAAATTCGTCACATCATTCCAGACGACAAGCAAAAATTGAAAATACTGTCTCGCATTAATAAAGGAGGAAACAATGCCAGTATTCAAATGGCATATCGTAAATGGGATCTGTACGAATTACCAGCTTTAAGGCAAACATCTTCCGACGTGTGGGCCTTGAGAACGAGTACAAGTCTGGAAAGACCGCGCTATATAATCGTCGGGTTTCAAGACAGCAATAATTGCGACAAGAAAGAAAAAAACGCAACCCAGTTTACCCACGCCGACGTATGCGACATTAGACTGTATCTGAATTCAACCGTTTATCCATACGAAAGATGGAATTTAGATTTCGCCAAGAAACTGTACGCAGCAGCCTATTACAATTACGAAAACTTCCAAAGCAGCTACTACGGGCGCGAAATAAACGATCCGATGATAACGTTCGCGGAATATATGAAAAACCCCGTTTTTATTATCAATTGCAGTCATCAACCAGAGGCGATTAACTCATCGACAGTGGATGTAAAATTGGAGTTCCAAACGAGAAAGAATAAATTCCCCAAAGACACTAAAGTGTACGCATTAGTTATTCACGACTCATTTTTTAGTTATAATGTATTAAACGGTTCGGTGACCAATAAATCTATATTTTAATGTATCTATTATATGTAACACAAAATAATGTTCTTGAATCAATAAATTTGTAATGAGTGAAGTAGTAGTTTTATATTTATTTGAAACCCAACCAAAAAAAAAAAAAAAGCTGGCGGAAAAGCCCGCTCTTTAAGAAAAGAGTACGGGAATTTAGAAAATGGTGGTTTATTAAGTGGAAAAAAGAGCTTAAATAACACAAGAAAAAATTTTTAAGGCAAAATATGAAAACAACGATTTAGAAAATTTGTAGGAAAGTAACGGTTAGGAATAGGGAAAAAAAGTTATAAGAAAAAATTATAGAGGAAATCGAGTACTATAAGCAAGCATTTTTCTCGATAGTAAAAACGTAAAAAAATTTTTTTCAAAAAAAAAATTGAAAAATGGTGAATGCGCGCCAAAGTTGAAGTTTTGGAGCAAAATGATATTAGGAAATTAGAAAGAGAATTTTTTTCTACATATGGTAGTACTTTTCAAAATTCGGAAAGATGAAATTTTAAGAAAAGGGTTATAGTAAGTTAGTAATTTGGATTTTTTAAAGCGTTGTAGCTCGGGAACCGTTCAAGATAGAAAAAAAAATAAAAGCACTTTGATAGCCCAAAATTTTGAGGAGAATGCGATGGTGTAAAAAAAATTATAATTTTTTTTTTTTTTGAAAATGCTGAATACGCGCTAAAGTTGAAGATTTAGAGAAAAACGGTGTTGGGAAATTAAAGAGAGAATTTTTTTCTACATATTGTAGTATTTTTGAAAATTCGAAAAAATGAAATTTGAAAAAAAGGGTTATAGAAAGTTAGTAATTTGAATTCTTTAAAGCGCTGTAGCTCGGGAACCGTTCAAGATAGAGAAAAAATAAAAGCACTTTAATTACCTAGAATTTTGAGTAGAATACAATGGTGAAAAAAAAATTCGGAAAATCTTAAAAATGACAAAAAATTTAGACGAAAAAATTGAAAGTCTTGAGTTAGGAGGCTAGGGCCGCCGAACGGGAGTATGTGGAAGTTGTAGGAGAGGGTTTTTTTTTTTTTTTTTTTTTTTCTAAGTCCAGGTTAGTTCAGGTTAGTTCAGGTTAATTAAAATATATGCATAATTTGCATTTTTTGTAAATATGTAGCAAAGTAATGGTTAGAAATATCAAAAAAATTTATTTGAAAAAAATGTAGAGAAAGTCTAGTACTATATGCTAGAAAAGTGGAGGGGGGTAGTTTGTGTCCATAACAGAGATACGGTGAGTTATAAAATCATATTATTCTCAAACTTATATAATGCATATATGCACTCCACCTTACCCCCTCCAACTTTTTGAATGTATATAGAGGCCGGTATTAGAATTATTTCATCATTACACATTCGATCGGCAAGATGGAAGATATACCAAAAAGGAACATTGGCATTGTCAGGCCATTCGTGCCCGGCAAAATATGCAAGTGTGAGGAGTGCGGGGGTACCGCACCAGGAGCGGCACCTTCGGCACCGCCTGCAACGCCGACACCACCAGCGACGACGACGGTGCCGCCAATGAGAAGACCAAGGGCTGCACCTAGGTCGATGTTAATATCGTTGGGTATTACTCCACGGTAGGCACCCCACCCTCCCCCCAGGCCCTTTTAGGGCCACAAAAACGGTCCTTTTCAGGACCACATTATATTTTGATCGTAGTTTAGTAATCTTCACTTATGGGGCGAGATATTCGTTTAACGACGATTTGTCTCGTAGCTTAAGTGCCAAGTTATATGCTTGAGAACCTATGAAAATGTTAACAGTTCAAACAAGGTTTCTATTATTTTTTTTTTTGTAATGTATTCTTCACAAAATATTAAGAATAAGTCTTATTGTCTAAACAAATCTAATTCCTTATTTAAAGTTTTTGAAAAAATGAATAATTCTATAAGCTCTCACCAATACATAACATTTAGAATCCGTTGGTGGGGTGGGGGTAGTTCTATATATATGAGACTGGGCCAGTTACACAGTCATATATTCATCAACCCTCATACGATGAACATGGAGGAAGAAAGACCCGCCAGCCGAGGCTCATCCATCTTTAGTGATGACACCGTAGCCGACAACGTTGGAGACCTGCAAGTCTTCGACGACGACGACGAGGTAGATTTTGAAATTGACGTCCTACGTTGGGACGACTTGGATGAGCCGATTCCGCTAGTATATGACCATGATCCGGGTCTAGTGGAATTAGACGATGCGGGCGATTGGGTCTTACAAAGACTCGAAACTCCGTCGCCGCAGCCAGAGCCGGACTCGACGGAAGATGCGGTGCTGGAAATTCCAGCATCACCAACACCCGACGACCCACAAGGCCCCTGCGATTCGTCAAGCTGGTGGTCGACCAGCGAGGATGGGGCACCATAAGCCCCACACTCTCCCTGGCCCTTTTTAAGGGCACACAACAACGGTCCTTTTCAGGACCACAAAATACTTTGATCGTAGTTTTAGTACATATTAGTACTTTATTACTAATATTGTATGTATAGAATATACAATATTAGATACAAAGTATTAAAACTTTAAGTGCTGGTGGAACCCAGCTAAATCGTTCGTTCGTATTTGAGACCACAAACAACTTTTGGTCTCAATACGTAATACGACATTTGTTTTCACCCCCCACCATTAATTTGTCTCTATATATACGACCACCAATACTTATTACAATCATTTTAGTTCAACATGTCTGCGACTCAACAACAACAACAACAACAACAACAACAACCCATCCAATGCCCTGTGGTAGATTCTACCACAGAGAATTGTTTGGAGTGGGAGTCGAATGATCCTAGATGGGATGAACTTTGGCGGTTCATCATCGAATATACAGAGGACAGCACCACCACCCCCGCTGATGATGACGGGCCGTGCGACTCCACAACACAATAAAAGAGTCGCATATTTTACAACCAAACGGTCCTTTTCAGGACCACAAAATAATTTGATCGTAGTTTTAGTTGGTTATAATACTTTGTAACCAATATTTTATGTTTTTTTCATAAAAACATACAATATTGAGATACAAAGTATTAGAAGTTCTGGCGACAGAACCTTAACTTCATAAACCGAACCATGTTTTAGCATACTTGTAAATATTATCAGAAAATATTTACAACTATTGCTATTGCGTAGTTTTAGTGGATTATTCACTCTTTTTTTTTTATTACCTAATATTATGTGGGACAGGGTCTATATGAAATAACACACAAAAATAAATTTTCAAGTCATTTTTTTTATTCTCATTATAAAATATAAAAATTTGATCAAACATTTTTTTTTTTATTAACTACAATATATATATATATATATATATATATATATATATATATATATATATATATATATATATATATATATATATATTTACAAACTTAATACTATAAATTAAAAGCTAATATCTACAACTACCTAACACCTACTACATAATTTATTAAAGTCCTCTAATTGTCTTTTTAACCGCGCAGATTTCACCTTTTTTATCTCTAATTGTCTTTCAAGTTCTATAATGTCACTGTCACACTCGTTCACTTCTTTCACTAAGCGTCTTTTCATGTCAAAAATGTCTGTCAATTTGGTCTTCTGAGAGTTGGTGAAGTCTTCGACCCACTCCGGTTGTGATGGCTCCGAATATATTAACGAAGAAGAAGAGGTTTTATTTGGTGAAGACGATGACGATGACGACGACGACGACGAAGCAGCGGAAGCTTCATCGCCTTCAAAACACCGCTTAAACCGCTTCTTCATGGGTTTCCGGCACCCCAATACCGGCGACAGGGGCGCTGGCGCTGGGGAAGACTTCACCTCCGACACTATTTCATTCTCTACGCTGGCCGGTGTTGGTGGCGTTGGTGGTGTTGGTCCATCGGGGCCTTCTATGACTTCCACTTCTACTGACAGTGGCTCTTGTGGTGCTGTTTTTAGGAAGTCGGGTAATGGAACAGGGGTGGAGGGACGCTTAAAGTTAAACTTTTTCTTCTTCCCTTGTCCCACACCTTTAATCGCCGAATAAAATGTTTTTTTATCGGCGATTTCCGACTTCCGCATAGTCAAGAGCTTTTTCAGTTTCGAAGCTTTCGGAGAAGATTCCCTAGGCCGCGACGCTTTTCGCACAACCACATCACTAATCACATTTATCTTTGGCTCCTTCTCCTCCGTCCAGCATTCCAGGAATTGCGCTGCCGACTGAACTAACTCTTCGTCGCGACCATCGTTGAGGGCTCGGTCTTCGGCATCTTCATGCTCCACGCCATTCCAGTTCTCGAACACCCCCGGACTTAACACTTCCAAACCACTCATGTTATCCAGCATGCCTTGCTGCGAACCGCAGCTCACGTCAAGAGCATCTAAAAGAGACCGTACACTCGACATTTTCGATATTCAAACTCACACAATTAACTTTTTCTTAGCACTGTACTGTTTGGTGTTCTGACGAACTGTGAAGAGCTCGAGCCAGCAAGTCTGCTTTTATGCCCATTTCCCCCACTACACCACCTTTATTCCTTTTGTTCGATGCATTAAGTATAATATTTAAACTTGTCAGATGCAAAGCCAAGGCCAAGGCCGACGTAACCGGCAATACCAGGGTCGTTTTCAAGGTTGTAATTTTCATGGATTTTTTTTTTTTCCCTGTCAAGGTTATTTTAAAGAAGCATATAAATATAGTACTAAACTTGTTAGATGCGAGGCCAAGGCCAAGGTCAAAGTACCCGTCAATGTCAGGGTCGTTTTCGAGGTTGTAATTTTCAAGGATTTTTTTTTGGTCCTGTCAAGGTTATTTTAAAAAGTAATACATAATTAGAGTACCGCGATTGAAAAGTACAACATATTCAAACATCATGTTGCCAACCGATGAACAACCTAGTGAAGCAGCCAAAACATACAGTCATATACCAAAAGCTTTTTATTTAACTTGTCATCATTGTAAAAGACTAGGTATCTGCTGGCGAAATGATCTTACGTACGACTTCAACTACATTGACCTTTTCAGGGTTAAATTTGTACAATGCGGCTTTTGTGGACTAGTTTACTACCAGTTCAAGGACATTAATGAACGTGCCATCCAGAGAAGAAATTGGGTCATAGAAGAAGCTTACCTGTACAGAAGAAATTAACATGTATTTTATTTCTTAATTTTTAATTTTTTTGTTTGTTATTTTTTTTTTTTTTTAATAATAAAAAGTAAACTCAATCTTTTGTTATATTTTAATTTTTTTTTTTTCAATAAAACAATAGTAAAATGAATCTGTATGTGTATTTATTAAACATCACCTAAAATACGTTTTGCAATCCATATTTTTCTGCAGAGTCCGTTTATTAATGAAATAGAACCATATATTAGGGTGAAATCTAATGGTTTCAAATCAGTCTCACATAACAATGTCAGAAGTAAACACTATTGATAAGTTCGGTCGCAAAAGAAAATTTAAGGATTTTAACTTTATGCGAGGTCCTTCAGGAATAGGTTTTAAACTTACACCTAATGGAGATTACGACATGGGAAGCAAAAGATTGTGCTATTTAGCAGAACCTCTTGAAGGAGACGATGCGACCACACGAAATTATGTTGATAATAACCTTGCTCAGTGTGTGCAAGATACGCAGAAAGCTTTACATGACTCAACAATTGTTATTAAAGATATATTCAGAAACCAACTTGAAGGTTACGTACGCAAGAAATTAATTGAAACCGGTCAAGAACTTAGAGGATACATTGATGATACTGTTATTGCAATATATGAACTTAGGCAAGACGAACTGCGTGATGAACTTAACTCTAGAATGTTGAAAATTGAAAAGACTATGGAGGATCTTGTCAGCAAACCTGTTTCACATTAAACATTTACTCGTAGACCTGTGCGTTTAATTTACTATTAGACAAATTTTTCAACAATAACTTTTACAGTTTGTTATTTGTTGACACTTCATTATATTTATAATTTTAAAATAAAGGTTCAATAAAAAAGCAATCAAGTAATGAATACATGTTTTTTATTTAAAAAAAAAAAAAAAAAAAAAAAAAAATACAATACTATCGTTACATATTAATGTTGTATGTTTAATAGAAATAATAAAAACAATACAAATAATGAAATATGGATTTTCCAGATTACGTGCTGTCCTGACTTAGAAATGATTCCAACACGGTGACTAAATTTGCTAAGTTTTCTTCCGGGTCTGTTTTGTAAAAATCTATGTCTGCATGCCCCTAAGGTAGAGTTTTGGTTGAACTGGGAATTACATAACGTTTATCATCGCTATGTGACAATGCTACTTTATTTATTATGTTGGTATAAATGTTATGTAATTCACTTCTAAATGTCTTCATCTTTCTTAATATCAAACCACCCCGTTCAACAATTCTTTGGTAGTCTTCCTGATGAAGGTCTTTCTCGATAACACATTTTTTGATACCTTTGGCTTTTTTTAATTCATTATTAATAGACTTTACATAATAAGCCTTCGCGCCGGTACCATAAAAACTTATTATCGGATCACCAGGAAACTCATCTTTCATTCTACCAACTACAGAATTACTTTTAATTATGTTGAAATTATTAATTTCGGGGTAATTTGATGTATCGAATTTTTCGGGGTTTTCTGATATAGTTTGATAAAAGTTTTCCGTATACACTTTTAATATAAGCGAGTCAGTATCGGTGTAAAGTAACGAAGCATCATCACCAAACTTGGATTTAATAAAATTATAATAAAAATCGTATATTACAGTCTTTGATATATCTAATATGGCAAAACCGATATAAATTGGTTTATTGTACAATATTTTAACTTTATTCATATGTATAGCAACAAAGTTCTCGGTAAATATCGAGCTACTATTGAAATTGGGGCGGGATATTAGTGCTCTAGCTCCATTTCTGCCTACACTGTTTTCCCAATGCGTTACTAATTTTATATCCTTTCGATTTTCCACATTTTCCATAGTTTTACCAAATATCGCGTTATTTTTTAATTTAAAAGTGTCCTTCGCAAATTTTGTGGTGGCCTTGTTACGTAAATTGGTATTAAAATCAATATACGATTTTAGCCATTTTGATTGCTTAAACTGTAATACTCGATGGGTTTGCATTACCACTAAGCCGTTGGCGATGGCTTGTTTTAAAGTTCTATAGTGTACAATGTATTTTTTTTTATCTTGTAAATTAGGAATTAATTTCGGTAATTTAGCGTTTTCTGTTGGCGGTATGATATTTTCTACTAGAAATGGAAGATCAGAATGTGCATCATGCAACTCAGTCGGATAATGCATATCCACTTCCAAAACGTAGCCATGTAAACTATCATCACCAACAGCCATAATATTTAAATCCAGAATTTCGCGCTCGCTTAACCATCGAAAACCACCATATGGTAATGCTTGTGACATACTATGACCGTATAGATTTGTAGCATCAAGGTATGTTATAAATGAAGAAGGTTTTGTTGGGTCATAGTCTGGTAAAAAAATATTATTAGCGATGTGCTTCCTTTCTGTACACTGGCTTATGCCGCCGCGTATACCTTTCTTAAAAAAATGTATCATGTCTATATCAGTTAAGAGCTCTAACTCTACCTTAGTCATACGTAGCATACAATCAAATGATAAACTTGGAAGGGTATAGTAATGTGCTGGATCAAGTTTATCGAATTTTAAACAATTATTCCGAAATTGCTCAAAAACATCACACAATAGCAACACATCTGATTTTAAATACACGTCCGAATAGTCCCCCAAAGTTTTACACCCAAACAAGCGCCATACTTCTTTTGCTCTTCTATAGCTTTCATCGCTAATATGTTCTTCCCGTAAATTATCATAAAATTCATCTTTACTTGGAAGACATGTATTTTCCAATTTTTCTATAGAGTCAATAAAGCTATAGGGAAAAACACCCTTTTGACGCATCAAATTAAATTGGTTGATATTTGAAAAATGTTTCCGCGTTTCAATAAAATCGTTGTCGTTTAAACCGCTGCCTAAATTTTCCAAAGACGTTGACAGAAATTTAAAACTATCAATAAATCGCAACTTTAAATATTTCCTCTTGACTTTTCCACATTTACTATCAAAATAATCGTGCACATAAATGCTTTTGGTAAATGATATGTACTTTTCCTTACTTTGAGCCAAAACACCAATTGTATCCCCATATTTACATAACTCTTTTATAAATAAATGGCTGTCGTAGCCGCTTAAGTTATTAAATATGATAGGGATAAAAGAGGGTAATTTATAATTTAAATTACAAACGGAATGTGCAGCACCAAATCTTTTTGCACCAGTTATGTGACAGTGGTCTCGTACTTTAATCTCACCCTCTTCAAAAGGGCCTTCACATATACCACATATTTTAGCATCATTAAACTCCCTTTTTTCTTCAGGCGTTAACGGTTTCATAGGCTTAATATCTTTTAAATATGTGTTGTATAGAGTCCTTAAATCACACTCGATACGATCCACAAAGACTTGAGCTGCATTATTCCCCCGAAATAGCTCAAATTTCGAAAGTGAGTCGTCAAAAGAGCATTTAATTAAATAAGCAAAAGAATATGGTTCATGTTTAAAACTTTTTACAGTGTAAGAATTTTGTGGGTTTGGTTGTACCGTTTCAACGGGTTTTAAAACAGATTCGAAATCTGCATAAACCACGAATGGAACGCGCATTTGCTTTTCTATACCCTCGAATTTTTAAATATTTTCCGGCACACTCTTTCCAAATTTATCGATTTTTAAATCCACTGAGGGTGTTTGCGTGAAAATGTGGTTACAATCGTAGCTTTGATGTAAAGTTAAAGCTGACGGTGTACTAAAATAAATGAGGCAACCATCACAGAAATATATTTTATGTTGTTGACAACTAATTTGACTTGAAACTAAACGTGATAAATCCCGAATCCAACAATAATGACTCTTTGAACAAGTCTACAGTCTTTTGTAATTAACAATAAATTTACATGCCTATCCAACTTTTTTGACGCATACCTCAGTGGACCAATAACTTCATGTATTACTTCATTATTTTCATATTTAGATTCCAGACCGTATACGTTAATTGATATGTTGTTCATTTCCTCAAATTTTTTAATGTCACGTAATTTTACTGGAAAATCCATACCTGTTACATTTAGCACTCTAGAAAAATGGGGGTAGGATGTCTTCTGTGAAGGCTCTGCTGTTGGAGGAAACAATGCTGATGTTACAGCCCACGCAAAGCAAAATTCGTCCTGGTTAATCACATTGACGACAGCTCCTTTCCTTTCAATAGAATACGGCAACTTGATGTATGATGAGCCACCCATAGGCATATACTTGTTGATACCAACTTCCAAGTATAAAATTCGCACAAGAGCCCATCCTATAACAAGAAAAATAATATATAAAAATCAGTTTAATATATCGGGTTTTGATTTTTCCATACCTGAATCTTTCTCCTGGAACTCTGTCGCCTGCGTTTTTATTAATTCGGTGAAAGAATGGTAAACGGCATCCAAATCACTTTCTACACTAATTATTTGATTAGCAGTGTTGAAGGATTTTTCACTGAATATTTCTTGTGATGGAAGCATGTACTCGCCAACAGCTGTCATGTTAACTTTTAAAGCATGATGCACACGCAATAAATTATTAACAAGTTCCACCACCTTGGATTTAATGTCTGCAAAGAACATTACGTAATCGGAATGCTCCATATCACTGCTAACCCGATAGGTTGCAATTCTCCTTTTGAAGGCACATTGAACGAGTTGCACACCATGACATACCGGCAAACATGAATTATTTTTATGTTGTTGTGTTCGTTTATGCGCCGACATATGATTTATTGGAACATCTACATTACATGTAGCGCAATTAATTACCGGAATCGTCGATGTATACTCTTCAATTCGGAGCCGTTTTCCTCCAGGCACTTCATTAAATCTCGCCGCACACGATTCTCTTTGATGACGTCTCATATTATAAATATTAGTAAACTTAGAACCGCAATTTTCACAAACATATGCCATGATTTGTCAAATATTAAGACATGTACTACCTATACAAGTCAGAGCCAACTGATGAATGAAACTGCCCCATACCTTATATAAAACCATTCAAGGTCACCCCCAACCACGTAACATATCTTCAAGGTCACACACCCAAGATGACCTTCAACAAAGTCAAGGTCGTCTCGACCAAGGTCAAGGTCAAGGTCCACTGTTTCTCCAAGTTTATCCCGGTAAAAAAAAACTGCTAACCAGGTACTCCAAAAGCTCAACAAAACTACCAGGATAATAAACGACTTTCCATCTCAGAATCCCATAAAAAATTGGAAAATAAATACTAAAATTGAAGTCTGCAGCTCCATCGGCCGAATCAAACTAGGAAAAAGTGAAAATCAAGGCAAAATGGCTTTCATTTATAACCATGTTCCAGCTTGCGCACAGTCTGCTTCCATCAGGCACGTTCAATTGCCACGTCAAAGAAGTAACAGCTGAAAAAGAATGACACTGGGTAACAGTAATCGTCTGAAATACATTTATTACATATACCAATTCGTTGATCATTAGCATTTCCCGCTCAAAAAAAAAATCAAATAAGTATCCCGATTATTATTTTTAAATTAAAGAAATACGTTTCGAATAAAGAAATAAATTTCCTACAACCCAACATAAATACAATTCCACTCAAATATTAATGGCAGGGAAAAAGTTTAGATCTATCTGAATAAGAAAAAGGTAGCAGTAAATTCAACATCGATAAGAAAATACCTAAGTGTAGTGAAATATCGAATAATGGTCAAATTTGAAAAGTAAAATTAATTAAAACTGTACTGCTGAAATGCTTTTCTTCAAAGAATCCGTGGAAAATACTTAAGGAAAATGATACTGTGTTGCCCATAATGAGAGAATTTGCAAAAATAAGGTTAAATTAATTGAATTAGTCATAGTGAACATAAGCGGAAAATTGAACCGTGAAGAGCTATTTCCATTTTTCCAGTTCAAAAAAGTTTTTTTTTTAAATTTCTCGGCCCAGAATTAAAGAAAAATTTTTTCAAGAATAAATTTTAAAATTATACTTCATTTTTAACAATTTGCTGCAAAAATAGTTGCTGTATCTTAATTAAGAAAGCGGAAAATCAAGGTCCAACCTTTAACTTTGAAGTCGATTTATTAATCACACATATTCCGGGCCAAGCATACTTTTTTAAATAAATATTTTATATACAGTGAAAGAAAAATGTAATTTTTTGCTAGAAAATATATATCTCGATAACTAATGGCGGCACTTATAACTCTATTTATACTTGTCGATGGGAAATTCCATCATCTACAACTTTTATTTCAGACTTTTTTTTCAGACAATTGTCAGTTTTCGAGATAAATTGGAGAACCCGAAAAAAGTGACTAATTTTGGTCCGCCATTTTATTTGTTAGCACAGAGTTGCCAATATTAACATCGAAATATGTTTTTTAGGATGCTGAAATATACATTTTTTAATAATAAAATCGTAGGTTACATTTTTTTCCAAAAGTTTTTGTGTCTGCTATCGTACATAATATTAAAATATTGAATTAAAAATTTAAATACTATTAAGGTCAGATTCTCACTATAGGGCCGCTCTCGATACGATATCGATACGCTCTCGGTTCGGTAAAATATTCTTACAGAAGAAATAATGAACCTATTCACACTATTCAGTTTCGCGGACATTTGGATATTTTAAATTACACCTCAGACGATTGTACACATGGTGAGAGCCTGGTGACAATAAAGATTGAATAATAACGAATAAGATTGACTAAACACAGGGAATACATAAAATTGGTAAAAACTTACCCTAGCGCAGATACTATTAATGACCACAAATCAGTTTTCACGGAATTCAAGATGGAACGATTTTCTAAAATCATAAAACCACCAACAACAAAACATATATTAAAATACTGAGCGGTGATGAAGTATTTAGAGGAGTGGAGAATACGCTAGAAAATGGAGGCTTCTAGGAGCATTTTTAGACATAGAAGGGGCGTTTGACAACATGTCATTTCAATTAATCACAATGTCAATAAGGACAATCAATTTAGAAGAGACCTGTTGCAGGTGAATAAAAAGAAATGTTTAAAGACAGGCTGGTCTATATAGAATTGTTTGGAGAGACGATATATGGGGCAGGTAAACGGGTATGTTCGCAGGCGAGACCAGACACTAAATTTTAGGATAAGCTTACGACCTGGTGATTTTAATCCAAGGTAAATTTAATACAACTGTGAGAGAGAGAGAATGCAATAGCTCTCAGGATCGTAAAAATATGGGCAGGAGAAGAAAAGCTCAATATTAGCTACCAAAAGGACCATCTCAATCCCCTTTACAAAACGGAGGAAACTAGAGGACATCAATCCCATTATCCTACAAGGAAACATAATACCACTCTCCCAGGAAGTTAAATATTTAGGGGTAATCTTGGACTCTAGACTGACCTGGAGCAAGCACCCGGAAAACATAACAGGAAAATCGCAAACAACTCTTGTGATTGTCAGAAAATTGTGAGGAGAAAAAAGTGACTAATTTTGGTCCGCCATTTTATTTGTTAGCACAGAGTTGCCAATATTAACATCGAAATATGTTTTTTAGGATGCTGAAATATACATTTTTTAATAATAAAATCGTAGGTTACATTTTTTTCCAAAAGTTTTTGTGTCTGCTATCGTACATAATATTAAAATATTGAATTAAAAATTTAAATACTATTAAGGTCAGATTCTCACTATAGGGCCGCTCTCGATACGATATCGATACGCTCTCGGTTCGGTAAAATATTCTTACAGAAGAAATAATGAACCTATTCACACTATTCAGTTTCGCGGACATTTGGATATTTTAAATTACACCTCAGACGATTGTACACATGGTGAGAGCCTGGTGACAATAAAGATTGAATAATAACGAATAAGATTGACTAAACACAGGGAATACATAAAATTGGTAAAAACTTACCCTAGCGCAGATACTATTAGTGACCACAAATCAGTTTTCACGGAATTCAAGATGGAACGATTTTCTAAAATCATAAAACCACCAACAACAAAACATATATTAAAATACTGAGCGGTGATGAAGTATTTAGAGGAGTGGAGAATACGCTAGAAAATGGAGGCTTCTAGGAGCATTTTTAGACATAGAAGGGGCGTTTGACAACATGTCATTTCAATTAATCACAATGTCAATAAGGACAATCAATTTAGAAGAGACCTGTTGCAGGTGAATAAAAAGAAATGTTTAAAGACAGGCTGGTCTATATAGAATTGTTTGGAGAGACGATATATGGGGCAGGTAAACGGGTATGTTCGCAGGCGAGACCAGACACTAAATTTTAGGATAAGCTTACGACCTGGTGATTTTAATCCAAGGTAAATTTAATACAACTGTGAGAGAGAGAGAATGCAATAGCTCTCAGGATCGTAAAAATATGGGCAGGAGAAGAAAAGCTCAATATTAGCTACCAAAAGGACCATCTCAATCCCCTTTACAAAACGGAGGAAACTAGAGGACATCAATCCCATTATCCTACAAGGAAACATAATACCACTCTCCCAGGAAGTTAAATATTTAGGGGTAATCTTGGACTCTAGACTGACCTGGAGCAAGCACCCGGAAAACATAACAGGAAAATCGCAAACAACTCTTGTGATTGTCAGAAAATTGTGAGGAGAAACATGGGGTTTCTCACAAAAGATGGTGTATTTGCTATACTGATAAGATCAGGGATCGCATATGACCAAGGTAATGCAAAGGATAAATATAATCCAGCTTAAAGACAGACAGTGGGTTGTCTATCTGAGTCTTGAATGAAATCAACCCCAACCTTAGCAATAGTGTGCATTCTGGATCTCTCTGAGGCTGCACCACTTACTGCCAAGAGCACAAATGCTGATGACAGGACATGAAACTTTATATTATATCACCATGGATCCTAAGCTGAAAATGGACACAGATCATATGACCTCGGGTTATCATTATAATATACCGCTCGAAGTCATTATAAAGGGCTGAAGGAAGTAAACAAGTTAAACCGGAACCATTTTTTGGTACATTTATCTGGTACACTGACGTTTCGAAGACCAAAGAAGGTACCGGAGCTGGGATATATGTATTATAACCAAGAAGAGAAATGACTTTTCCCTTGGGAAAATATCGCATTTCAGGTAGAAATATTTACAATTTTACAAAGTGCAGGCGAGACATAATAAAGGAAAGCAGATTTACATTTATTCCGATAGTCAAACAACTCCAAAGGCCCTCAAGTGGCAAAATGTATAATCTAGATAGGTTTAGGAATATCAGAGCGAACTAATAATTCTGGCCAAGGATAACAGGGTTATGCTACAGTAGGTACCAAGACACGAAGATATATCTGGAAGTGAAAAAAGCTGATAAGTGAGCGATAGCCGGCTCACCATCTCAATATATTGGCTCAAAATCGGTTTTTAAGGTGCCAAGTGAGAAGCCGTTCAATAGTAAATCAAAAAGAAGCACAAAAATCAATAGGCAGCTAAATATGGATTGAACCACAGCAGGCTTTTTATAGGAAGTTTTGACTCGAAATTAGCCAGCAGGAACCAACTAACGTATAATAACGAAACATATGGCCGTCAAAGTTCACCTGCATAAAATGAATCTTTACAGCGAAAACCTTAACTCCAGGCTATGTGGTCCGGCCGAGGAAACGGAAAAGCACATCATATGTGATTATAATTCATTAGATTGAAAAAGACAACACACCTTCGGGTCAATAAACTTGGAATCGAACGAGACATTGACTCAGGAGACTAAGTTAAGAGAGTGGTTGTAAGTCGAGGGTGAACACAGTAGGACTATACTGACCGCAGTGTGTCCGGGTTCAGGACGGGCCCATAAGAAGAGAAAAATTCATATTTCAAATATTCAATCCTGCACTGTTTTGGCGTTTCGTTTCAGGTTCAGGCATAGTGAAAATCGAATTATGTCACGGTTTCCATAGATTTGCTTATCAATTTTTCATCTTAATATTATTTATTATAATTTATAATATATATCACGTATCATTCATAATTAAGGATTATGTACAAAGCTCACCTTAAGTTATGAAACTAATCTCTAAATACCTACTTCTTATAGATCTGAATTGTGCACGCATCGACTTGCATGCGTTCGCGTGTTTGTTATGCTAGCGAACTCTTTGCAAAAACAAGTCATTACAAACACTTTAGGATATTAAAATAATGTTACAAAGATGTTATCTTACCTAAAGCAAAGGCCGCCAGGGCAGTCAATATAATTAAAAGTTTCATTTTCAATGCACGTTTTAATGAATGAAGGTTGAAAAAATGCCTTCTTTTATATTAATGAACGATAATAATAATCAAAACATTTCCTGGATTTAATCTTCACATTTTCGTATTCATGATGACAAGTACTTAAAAAATATCTGACTAATTGAATCCTAGAAATGAAAACACTTATATTGATTTTTATATAATAAGTTCTTTCATTCTTTTTCGCTTGCTGATCCTACGAAGAAAAAAAGCGGCAAAGAAAATTACACCGCTTACTGTGTCGGCGAAAAAAATCCCTTTTAAAAATTGTGCGGTGAAGAAAATGCTCCTTAAATAGGTGTCGTGCAAAGAATCTCTCCTAGACAATGAACGGCGTTGAAAAGCCCTTCACTTATTGTGAAAACGACAAAAATCCTTTCTGAGCAATTGACAGGGAATTAAATAACCTGCATTCTAATATACTATTTTGATACTAACATGATGCTAGAATAATTTTTAATCAAGAAGTTGATTTTTTTATAATAATTATTTGATTCGTTGCAGATAAGGATGATTTTTAATGGCGAAGTTGATTTTTTTTATAATTATGATTTTATTAGTTGCATATGCCTTACAGTAGTTCTAATTCAGATGCGGGTTTTCAAAATACTTCTCTATACGCCACTTATAATATTGATAAATAGATAGTACCTGCCCTACCAGTTAGAGTTAAAGTAATAACACAACAGCAGCATAAAAATTTTAAAAATAGCATAAACTTGTTTTCAATATACCGCCCAGCTACGGCCCGTTACGACGAAACTTCTTAAATATGAATCTCTCTCTCTCTCTTTGTCAACCTTTGTCCATCCACTTCTGGATGTAGGTCTCTCTCAACTGTTTCCATTTTTCTCTATTTTTCGCCAATCTCATCCACTGTTTGCCCGCCACTGTCCTTATGTCGTCTACCCATCTTTTTTGAGGTCTTCCCGTGCTTCTTGTTGTCTCCCTCAATCTCCTTTTCAGGATTCTTCGTGTCCATCTGTTGTCCTCATATCGGGCTATGTGACCAGCCTATCGCCACTTAATCTTTGCAACCTCCTGCACGATGTTCTTGACTTTCGTTTTGCGTCTTATCTCGGTGTTTCTAATCCTGTCTCTTACTGATATTCCAAGCATATTTCTTTCCATCGCTCTTTGGACTGTTTCTAATCTTTTTAGCAGACTTTTTGACGTGGAACTTAATCTCTAATCCATACGTACACACCGGTAATATGCATGTGTCGTATACTTTTCTTTTTAGATTTATGGGAATTGAATTATTTTTCAGGATGCTGAAGTTTACCGAAAGCGGCCCATGTTAGCTGTGTTCTTTTTTTATTTCAGCATCCTGGTTTCATTTCCCTAGTCTGATATCATGACCCAAGTATACATAGTGTTTGACGTTTTCTATCCTCTGGTTCTGTATTGTTAGGTTTGCCTGTTCGTGGCTCATTATTTTTGTTTTGTTGTAGTTCATTTTAAGGCCTACAGATACCGCTACGTCATTTAGCTGTTGTAGCATTTCGTTCAATTCTTGGAGATTACTTGCTATTAAAATTATGTCATCAGCAAATCTGAGATGGTTCAAGTATATTCCGTCGATGTTTATACCTTTTATGTCCCATTTAAGTTCCTTAAAAATGTCCTCTAGGACTAGGGTGAACAGTTTCGGCGAGATAGTGTCCCCTTGTCTCACTCCCCTTTGTAGTTTTATGGGGTTCGTTTTCGTCTTGTCGTCTATTTTTATTTGAATGGTTGCATTTTCGCATATGTTCTTTATGATGTTTATGTATCTTGAATCGATTCTTGCGTTTTCTAAGGATTGTAATACTGCCAATATTTCGACGAGTCGAATGCCTTCTGGAAATTTACAAAAGCCATATGGAGCGGTACGTTATATTCAGTGCACTTCTCAATTAGTATTCTTATGGTGTGTCGGTGATCTGTGGTGCTAAAGTGTTTTCTG
Source organism: Diaprepes abbreviatus (assembly GCA_034092305.1). Classification (NCBI taxonomy): domain Eukaryota; kingdom Metazoa; phylum Arthropoda; class Insecta; order Coleoptera; family Curculionidae; genus Diaprepes; species Diaprepes abbreviatus. Next base: position 3,391,736 of record JASJET010000260.1, on the reverse strand, counting down.
AATCCAGCTTGTTCGACAGGTTGGTAAAAATGGATTTTGTTTGTTATGTGGTTGGTTATGATTTTGGTTAACAACTTCTAGATGTGTGATAGTAGGGATATTGGTCGGTAGTTTTCAATATTTGTATTGTCTCCCTTTTTGAATATTAAGATTACTTCGGAGTTATACCAATCCTGTGGAACTTTTTCCTCTTCAATTATTTTATTAAATAGAATCTTCAATATTTGTCCTTTTTTCTGCAGCCAATTTTCAGCATGTCTACTGTAATTTTGTCTTCTCCTGTACATTTATTGTCCTTTAATTTATTTAGTGCGGTTCTTATCTCTGAGTTTGTTACTTCTGGAATTTTCTCTGAGCCTATGTTGAGTATGGTTCTTTTTGTTCGTTGTTGCTCTTGTTGTGCGTGTGGCGAGTATAGCTTGGTGTAGAATTCTTCTATGGCTTATTTCCTTTTTGTCCTGGACAGTCACGTTTTTCGCGTTTTTTATTTTTATTATTCTTGTTTTGTCTCTTGAGTTTTTTATTTTTAGTACTTTCATGTTGCAGTTTTCACTTATTGTGTCTTTTATAAATTTATTGGGGTAATTTCTATTGTCTTTTCTAATTTCTTTTTTCACTTACTTGTTTAGAGTTTTGAAACTGTCTGTTGTTCGATCTGTCCTTTCTCGTCTTTCTTTGAGAAGTCTCAAGGTATTTGGTTGTAGATTGGAGGTCTTTGTTATTTTTGATTTTGAGCAGACTAACCGATGTATTTATGGTTTCTTTTATTTTGGTGGCTAGTTCGTTTATTTGCATTTGCTTTATTGTCTCTATTGGTGTTAGTCTTTTTCTAATTCATTTTGATAGTTGATTTGTTCTTGTGTCAGGGTTTCCGTGGTTGGGTAGCGTTCTTGTTTGATGAGCTTGTTGCGTTCTGTTCTCATGTGTATCTTGATCTTCGCTCGTACTAATCTGTGGTCGCTTCCGGTATAAAACTTATTCAGTGTTGTTACGTCGGTACTTATGTTTTTCCTATTAGAGAGAATATAGTCTATTTCGTTTTTAGTTGTTTTGTCTGGGCTGGTCCTGGTCCACTTACGTTGTTTGGGTTTTTTATAAAAGGTATTTTGCCTCAATACCTTTTATAAAAATACCTTTTATAAATATGAATACAACGACGAAACATGTAAATATTTTTTTCATGTAAATTATTTTCGCTTAACTTTATACAGAGCACGATTAGAGTTCTTACCTAATAATATAATACAGTTATTATAAGAGAAGTGTGGAAACCACTTCTTAATAATTGCAAATTAAAACTAAATGGGACTTTGGCGTAGAACGCATGACTGCATCCATCTCAGCCACATACCACTGCATTTACTTTTAGCATAAATAGTTGTGTAGCTTAGGAACTTATTTAGTTTGACTTGAAAGCGGTTGGAGATAACTACTAGCGGAAATGTCGTGATATTCAACAAAAAATAAGGGCAATGGAAGTCCAATAGATATCTACTACTTCACAGAAATCATGGTTGTCCATGACCCTCAAACAAACACTAGAAGCCTGGTGTATTTCGAGGCTAAGCGAAATCTAAGGTTAAGTTTACAAAAGAAAAGACGACATCCAGTTTCTACGGCAAGCATGGAATCAAGGAATAATACCAGATTGTTTCCGTATAAAATTTCAGGTTCCAAGGCAACAGACAAACAAGATATTGGAAAATCAGAAGAAGATTACGCCCGTATCCTAAGGAAAATTGACGCTACTTGTGGCAAACTTAGAACAAAACAACAAGACATACTCAAAAAGAAACTTTCCAAATACCAGAGCAGACAAGAACGATAACAGACATCTCAAAGCCAGAGGACAATAGAAAATATATTTGACAAGGAATTAACCTCAGCAGAAAACTCATTACTTGCCAAAGGGATGAACTTTACCGTTGCTCCAGAAGAGATTTCCATTCTCGATAATTAGCACCGCGTATTCAGCAAACATCGAAGATGCTTTTGCGGAAAGGTTCAGATGGAGAGTAAGAGAAAGTCTACAAAAATCTGGAAGAACGAAACCAAACATCAGCAAAGACGAGAAAACTGCCCTAGTTAACTTACAGAAGAATTCCAGTACTAAAATTGTACCAGCGGATAAAGGGAATACCGCAGTCATAATGAATGCTGAAACATAGAGTTAAAAAACGACGAGGTTTTCAGGAAAGGAAATTATAAATCTCTTGCTAGAGATCCCACGTCTACAATTGAAGGAAAAATTTATCGCGCTCTTAAGAAATATAAAAGGTATATTTCGGAGAGGACCAGGACTAATTTGACGCCACATTATAGTAAAACTACACATCTTTATGGACTCCCGAAGATACATAAGCAAGACATGCCTTTACGATCTATCACGAGTTCCTGGAACTCTCCGACTTCTGAGCTTGCTAAGTTCATTCTTAAAGTCCTAAGACCTTTACAAGTAAATACATCGTTCTGGGCCAAGAACTCAAGATTTCGTAGAAATTATACGTGAAATAGAAATACAACCGAAAGACCATTTTATTAGCTCTGACGTGGAAAGCCTATACACCAACTTTCCAGCTAAGGAGTCATTAAATATGATAAGAATGGAACTTGAAGAAGACCAGATCTTAGCAGAAAGAACATCTTTACCACCGTATGCCATCACGGACTTGTTGGAAAATTGTCTGACTAATTTCTATTTTCAGGAAAAGGAAAACTTCTACATCCAGGATGATGAACTAGTGATGGGACACTCACTCCCACCGGTGGTCGCGAATAATTTCATGGAATAGTTCGAGACTTCTGCAATTGAATCCGCAATTAAGAAATCAAAGTTATGGCTTAGATGCGTAGACGATACTTTTATTATCTGGAATGGAAACGATGAAGAACTTCAAAACTTCCTTTCTCATCTCAACAATATTGGCAACCATAAAACTCACAATTGAAAAAGAAGTAAAAAATAAATTACCTTTCTTAGGTGTTTTGAATGAAAGAAATGACAGAAAAATTCGACCTCAGTTTACAGAAAAGCCACACACACTGGACCATATCTAAACTATTCATTCAATCATTCCGACAACACTAGACAAGAAATTGTAAGAAATCTCATAGATAGAGCCTTAATTCCTTGCAACTCCAACGAGAACTTGATGAAAGAGATAGATCATATTAAAAATTGTCTAACAGCTGACGAATATCAGGTGGATAAAATTCTGGAACAACGCAGAAATAGGACAATATCGACAACGAACGAAGAATGAAAACCAGTATGAAATATCTCCTATGTAAGAGTCATTTCGAAAAAAATTAAAAGAATAGAAAAATGATATAAAATCAACATTGTTTTCAATTCAAATAATTCTCTGAGAAGTCGACTCACTAGGATCAAATCAACAACTCAAAGGGACATGAATAACTGTGTATATCAGATACCATGTGAATGTAGCAACTCCTACGTTGGCGAAACAAAGAGACCCCTTGACGTAAGGATCAAAGAACACCAAAAATATACATCTCGAGGAGAAACAGAAAAACCAAGTGCCGCCAACCATGCCTGGACTCATGGACACCACATAAAATGGTCTGAAGTTAAAATTCTACACCGAGAACAACACTGGAGGAAACGGAAATACAAAGAAACCGCGATTATACATCAGACCTTGAGTTGGTTTGGTAAACCATCTTTAGATAGAAGAGAAGTGCAAAAACCACTTCTTAATAACTGTAAATTAAAACTAAATGTCACACTCCCCTGCATTTACTTTTAGTATAACTAGTTATGTAGCTTAGGAATTTATTTAGTTTCACTTCAAAACAACTAGAGATAACTACGAGTCGAGAAGTCGTAATATTCAACAAAAAATAAAGACAATGGAATTCCAACGGATATCTACTACTACGCATAATAGAGCTATAATATATTATGGTATAATCAATAAAGTTGAATATTGTAACTAAAATAAACAGTATTTGGCACGTACATATAAAGAACATATTTTTTCGCTTCAATTTTAACGAAAGAATTTTCTTCACCGCACTTATTGTTGAACGATTTTCTTCCACGCATTTTTCATGTAGGAATTTTTTTTGCGCACATATATATTTTTTTTAATTTTCTTTGTAGCCACTATTGACACGTGCTTAATCAGATTTAATTATGAGCTACTCTGAGGCTAATCTCATTTTTGAATCTGAAGCCCATTGATATAATTAGTCACTTTATTGGTTTGAACAATAAGTGGCAAAACGAGATTTTGTAGGATGTTTTCAATATAACAGCCACCAGTTATTCCTCTAGTCACTTATGCGAACTCAGTGCGTTACTTCCAATTAATGCATTTTAAAGAACTATGCTGCTCCCTCTAAACTCGATAATTAAATTGAAATCTCTATTGTGAGCCCTTGACTTCGTAAGATATTTCCAGTATTTTAAAAATATTTGTTACAAGTAATCGACTTGTTCTGAGAGGTCGTCCAACATGTTTTGTCAACGAAGGTGCAATAGTGTAATGAAACAAACACTTAATATTTTATGCATATTAACGCGAAGTATATTGCACTAAAAGGAGGAATTAAATAATCACCCTGTAGATAGATTTTAACTATAGGAGCTGAGACAGCATATACCTTATATTACTACCCAAGAAAATCTAAAGGAAAAAATCAATTATCGTACCTTAGCCTAAACTTTTTCGGGGTGTTTTTATTTTTATTTCTTTTATTTAACTTTAGTAAAGTTAACGGTAAAAGGAAGACTATAATACCGTTTGTTTAAACAATTTAAATGGCTATTATTCGTGTTTTAAATTCTTTTCTTAATTTTAATTTTAGCAAACTATTTAAACGCATAATCTTCAAAATTAGGTTATTACATTTTCTTTAAGAACCCAACGGCCAACAGGGGCAATTATTGTAGTAGTTTCAAGTTGTTAATTATTATTAATCATAAGTTTCTCATTGTATAAAATTTCATATTCTGTATGTTTTTGTTAATAGATTTAAGTGTTTTGAGAAACTTGTTTTTTTTAATTTTATGAAAACCTTCACGCAATTGAACTCACGGGGGCTATGAGACAGCGCTTCGATATAAGAAGCAAGATCTGACAAACTAAACAGTAGCCTTTATCGAGCTCTAAATTCCTCAGTTTTGGTGGTGGTAAGCCCTAAATAATCTATAGTTCTTTAGTACTAAAACTGCAAGAGCCAAGAGGGACTACTAGACTTTTAGAGGGCCTTTGTCACTGTGATATTTATTTGTAGATTTTTAAAATAACCAATATGAGACAGAAATAAGTTGTGGGAAAAACAGCCTTACACTACCAAAATATACCATTCGTAGGAGTCCGCGATCAAATGCTGTTACAATACAACAAACATTAATCACTAAAGCCAGAAACAAGACACTTTTTAACTTTTTCTGTCAATCAATATCCTAGATACAATTTTGCGGTCATCAAGTGTACTGACAACAATAAGTAATGTAAGTCTAATATAATAATTTTGAAGCTAGTGATATCGAAATGCATATAGCAGAAAAATCAATTTTTGGTATAACCTTTTGCTTTTTTACTCTTATCGACTGATAGCTAGTTAATCAAGGTCCATTCTTTAGGTTTCCGTTCTTTAATATAATTATGTTTTGACTCAAAACATAGAATAAAAATTAGTATTATTAGATTCAATGTTTGTTAAAAATAATGCTACATTTAATTTAAATAAAGCTTTTATTACTGGAAATGAGTATATTTGACTTAAAACTTTAAGGTTTAACTTCTCCGTTTGTATTGTTAGTGATCCAGTTAGTATAAGCAGAAGTTTTGGCATATACTGATGGAGCTTTAGAGGTACCACATGAACCAGCTCCCCAGGAAACGACACCAATGACTACACCGTCCTTTACATATGGACCACCGCTGTCACCACTGCAGATAGATTCATATCCTTGATCGGGTCCTGAGCAGAGATTCAAGTCGATGCTGAAGGGGTTGTCTGGCATGTAGGACCAATATTGATTGCATTCTTAAAAATAAACAAAAATATTAATGTGGTGTAATGCAGTCTTCAAATAAATAAAATGGCCTATATTCTGTAAATTCATATGAGTATTAAAAATTTTATGATGGTTTAGCCAAAAAAAAATGAAAATGCCCTTTTTTCTTATTATTGTGTGCACAAATCTATAAACACAAGATGTCTGGAAAATATGTGTACAACGTTTGATGACAAACTGTGGACCTCAAAATTGGTCAATTTAGTTAACTTAATTATATCCAATACTGCTTCATTTAGGCCGTAGAAAACGTCAAAGTTTTAAGAAAATATTAATTTTTTCCCAAAAGATAGTAGCTGAATTTAATGATTTTTAGTGTGTGGTTTAACATTATAATATGACCTTTTTTTTACCTCTTAAAAAATTTGGTTGGATGAACGGTTTCGTCAAGAGAAAAATATTTTCAATTATATGCATACACCAGTTAACCGTAATAATAAAAAATACCTGTAACAATAATTTTTCGAATGGCATTTAATAATTTGACTTTTGACAAATTACCGTCATTGTCTTAGACGTTGACTAAAGTAAGATCAAGATTCTAAATTTCTAATCTTATTTTAATACTAAACGCGGAAAACTACACGCGAGAAGGTTATCATGCTTCTGGTATGGGTTTAGTGAAGTAAACGGGCATCGAAGTGTCAGGGTTTACAAAGAGAGATTTTCTATCCGCCAAATACCAAACCATCAAGCATTTGCAAATATTGAGCGTCATCTCCGATAAACGGGCAGCTTTGAGAAAAACTTTAAATGGGTCGTATGCGAACAACTTGATAAACCGAAAAAGAAAAGGAAATTTCGGAAAAAGCTGAAGAAGAGCGAAGTCCTAGTATCTGTTGCTTAGAACGTGAGTTGGATATCTCTAGAACAATTGTAATGATATTTTAAAAGAACAGTTGTTACATCCATATCTCTCTATAAGGTTTACGAACTTTTACCGAATGATCTCTCTATGCGCTTTACATTTTGTGAATTTATTCGAAATAAATAATTCGTGATCTAAATTTTGGTAGAAAAATTTTGTTTACTGACGAGGCGTGCTTTACAAGATCCGAAGTCACCAATCTACACAACGAATATATGCATAAAAATCCATATGCTATTAAAGTTGCACCCCATCAGCATAACTTTAAAATAAATGTTTGGACCGGTATTATTGATCTCTATCTTATTGGTACTGTTGTAACAGGAAAAATGGAAATATTTATCTAAATTTTTTACAAAACACATTAACAGTTCTTCTGGAAAATTTGCCTATTTTACTTCGGCGAAAACTATTGTATATGCATTACGGTGCCTCACCCCATTTTTACGTTGCTGTTCAGCAATATTTATACGGCCAATAATCCAACCGATGAATTGGAAGAGGCAATAAGGTATTTAGTAAAATGGCCACCACGTTCTCCAGAGCTAAATATGTGTGTTTTTTTTTGTGGGGTGCTCTTAAAACAATAACGCTGGCAATATTTTTAATAATCCTGAGATATTAGATAGAGCCCAATTTCATTTTTTAAAAATTTAATAAATGTATTCAGTAAAATGGCCGCAATTTTGCACATTTACTTAATTAATATTAATTAGTTTTTTAACCTATTTAAAAATCATACATACACATTCATACAACCAAATGTGTTATTATTATAGCGAATTGGGTATGTGTGTAATTAAAAATATTTTTTCCTTGCAAAACTGCTTATCCAATGAAAAATTTTCAACACTAAAAAAGCTTCCAAATACATGCGATTATCTTCTAGAAATATCTAGATTGTCATAATGTAGATGACACAAAAAATTAGAAACGACGTTTAAAACTTTTTATAATACACAATGTATTGTCGATCGCTATAACACTAGACAACGTCATATTATAGTGTTAGACCATACACCATCATTTAATTTAGTTATCACGTTTTCAAGAAATTTGGAAAAAAATCAATATTTTCTTGACATCTTCCAATATCACTAAGTTGGCTTAAATCGAGATATTTTAACGTCAAAAGTTTTAATAATTAACAGCCGGATTCCCTAACATGATTTTATTTTAAAATCATACCAAACTGAGAGCGGAGGGATTAATCTAACAACAGCAACAATGAGTCAGGCAAGTTTTAAGCTCTAAAAATACAAGCATAAAAAATCATTTAATTTTTTTACTGAACCGGTAAAAATGAAGAATTTTATTTATTTTCGGTATTCAATTATTTCCCTCACAATTTCAAGGCTTTGTCGCAAGGTTCTTATCCTTAACGCCACTTTGTTGACATATGTAATATAAATTATTTTATTTCATGGCAACTAGGTCGGGTTTAACTCTTAAATCTTCCTAGTGAATATCGTTGTAAAATTTCAGAAGGAAATAAATATATCTATTTTTCTGCCTGTTTAAATAGTTTTTAATATATATATATATATATATATATATATATATATATATATATATATATATATATATATATATATATATATATATATATATATATATATATGTATTCTCTTTTCAGACAGATAAAGGCAAGAATATATACAAACAGTTTATTTCGTGCAAATAAAAGTCAGGTCCTCTCTCCATACGCGTTTCGACCACCTTATTGTCTCGTCAGTAGAACTGTATCGAACCGAGAACAATTTTCTCAGGAAACAACAAGAAATTCCGAGACGTATTGGTAGGATGTTAAAAACTTGCAGCATGTGGAGAGAAGTCCATATTCTTGTCAAAAGTCTGTCATCAAACGTTTTACACGAATTTTGAGAATACCCTGTTTATAGAGTGGAGTGAAATTAAAAGTTAAAACCTACAAAACTACACCAGATTTAAGTGCAACCATAACTGAAAGGTAAGTAGACAGTATTTCCGCAGAATTTTGGATGGCCTTGATTCAACGTATAATCAAAATTTAGAACTCTCATATTTATTCTAAAAATAAAATTTAATCAACCTATTATCTTGTAAACGCAAAACTGATGTGTTGCTAAGATAGTATTCATTGAGAAAAAAAAACACTAGTTCTTAATATTTAAGGACGTTCAAAGTATTTGAGATATCTTACTTTTGATGATTTAAAATTTGATAAGGTACTTTAGTTATATTTTAATTTGACAATATTTTTTTAAAGGACATATTGTTATAATATATCGCAAAACAAACTTATTTGTATTTAAGTGCTTATTAATATGAATGAATATCTTTTAACACTGAGATCCGGGTACAATGCGAATGACTTTTAATAGAATAAAAAATTCTATTTTAGTAAAATTAATAGGTACCTACAAAAACTGAGTAGTAACTTACCGTCTTCAGGTACAATTGGCAAATTAGCAAATTGAAGATTGTTTGGAGAAGAAGTATCGCTTGTTAATCCCCATCCAGACAAAATCCCAACACCACGTGATACCTCTCCACTTGCTGGAATAGCGATGGGTTGTATGCTAACTGTGTATGTAAGCGGGGACGCTAACTGAACTAAGGAAATGTCATTGGGTGATACCACATCATCCCTAGAAAATATAATTATCAATATTCGTGATACCCAACTGGCATGTGGTCTTAAATTTTTTGAGTGATCGCAGATTATCAGTTTTAAAAACCAAAAAAAAATTTTAATTTAAAATTTAAAGGTAGGCGATAAAATGTTAATAACACTGTTCTCAGAATCATGTGATGATTGCTACTTTTGCTTAACAAAATTCCTGAGTTTTTCTAGTAAAAGCAAACAGAAAATTGAATATCCTAATATCCCCTCAGCCATGAGATCTAAATGTCATGACGCTTTTCGTATACCTGTTCCCAAGCCTCCAGCAAAATACGAAATCGACATGGAATCTGATGAACTAGATGATTTTGAACCAAAAAGCAGTCCAAGTTTTCAAAAGAAACACGATTACAAATTTAGTAGCAGTAAACAGCCCCATTTTATATATCAGCAAGAGCTCAACGATCTTATTCGTCATTTGGATCATCTCAAAACAAAGTCACTGCTGCTTGGATCACGTTTACAGCAGCGAAATCTCTTATATAAAGGAGAGTATTTTTCTTACTTGCAAACGACTTTGTCTTTCCTATAAACCTACCGTTTGGCGACTGTTTATTGATTCTTCAAAAACAAGTTTGAAGTCAGTTTTATTGTTTATTGAAAATAAACAATCATTTCTTCCCGTGGGTTATGCTGTAAATATGAAAGAAATGTACGAAAATATGCGTATACTACTTAAAAGCATAAAATACGAAGCTCAGATAACAATAAATCGGAGAACTACAAAGACCTAGTTGAAGAACTTATTCAATCTTACAAAACATTAGGTTGAAACATGTCACTTAAACTGCATTTTCTTCACTCCTATTTGGAATTCATTCCTGGCAATCTAGGTTCATTTCAGACGAACACGGCGAAAGATTTCACCAGCAAATTGTTGAAATGGAGAAGCGGTTTAGTGGAAAATGGACCCAAACATGTTAGGTAAAAACCGAGTTTATATTTGAATACAGCACATTACAGTACACATACAAAAGAACACAAAAAAATATAAGGGGGTGACAAAAAATTTCAAAATGCAGAGTATTATAATTTATTGATGCTTGACAAGACTCGGTATATGAGACGTAATCAGTGAATAGTCCACGCAATCCCTTCTTCTTGTGCTGGATAATTCCGATTGGATCAAGCTAGCCGGGTAGTTCGCAGCCATTGCAACATTCCATTGCCTCTTAAAGAAATATGTAAAAGAGATAAGTTTTGAAATGGACAGTTTGATGTTCCTCTAAGCTGTAAATAATCAGAAAAATAGTTCCAACTGGTATACAAGCAACGAACAGAGCGGTTCGTGACAGATTTCCGATATTCAACGGCGTCAGTTTTATCTTTTGAACATAAATTTTCTCGCTCGAAAACTTGTTATCTAGTGTTAAGTCGTTACTCTATCTTTTTGTCGTTTGTGAATAAATAGGTCGTTTTTTAGTCTTGTTTGATCCGAAAACCGTTATAGAACTATGGACAGCCCGTCACAATTCTTCTCCAATAAGCAGGACTAGAAATAAAGGTTATTCTATTTTTTTCCGTTTTTGTAAGTAAAAAATATTAAATAATGCTACCTAATTAATAATATTTAATTATTTTTAAAATAATATTTTGAAATATTGTATTTTCCAGATATCAGCGTTATGGAAATAGTATTCTTTCCCATAACAAACAGCAATGATATACTCAGATAGTTTTCGACAAGATTAGGCCAGATTCTCATTATAGGGCCGCTCTCGATATGCTCTCGGTACCATAAAATATTCTTACAGGAAAAAAATGAACCTCTTCACGTTATCGGTTTCGCAGAGATCGAAATTTCTTTAATTTAAACAAAAATTATCGAACCGAGAGCGAACCGAGATCGTATCAAGAGTGGCACTATACTAAGAATCAAAATAGGGAACTTCGTGGACTGTTTCCATCTTAAAGGGATACTAATAATTAATTTTTAATAAAAAATATCACTATCTTCGTTTAGTCCCAAAATATATTTTTTCAGATCCTTTATTTTTTGTTTCGCTTATTAAATATGGAGGATGGGAAGAGGGTGGCGAACATTTTTAAAAAAATCGAAAAACAGTCGCACTTAAAAAAAAGATCGGGACCACTGATAAACAGACTTGTTCTTTTTGTTATAAAAATAACTCTTGAAGTATAAACAATGAAACTACTAATAATTGCCTTACCCGGGATAATCAGGATGGTTGATGATTTGTTGAACATTGACGATTTGTTCTCCAACGTTACTATCAGTCAATAATAAAATTCCAGCTACCACTTTCAGCATGTCAGCAGTGTATGAACTTGTGCAGTGAGCAGCAGTCAGAATCCAACTAAAAACAAGAGAAAAATTTTAGAACCTATTTAAATTTTTTAAGCGAATTAATATTGGAATGTAAAGTGCAACCAACAATACAATTCTTTTTTCTTGAATGAATGTATAGGTTTTGATGAATTACCTCTTCTAAAAATATGAAATAGTTCATAGTATACCAACGAATAAGATCTATCCTGTCAAGAAATCGGTATCATGCTATTATTTGAGTATTTATTATGCCCTGTTGTTGTGCCTCCGACTGTTTGTCGAGCAAAAAACTTAAATTAGTTTAGGTTTTAGGATTTTTTTCAACCTTCATCTTTGACGAGCCGTGGTGAAAAAAAAAATACCACGTGTGTGCCAAGCATCTTAAAAATTTATTCGCTTAATGGAGATGTTAAAATGATACAAAAGTTATAACTTTAATGTTTTTTTATTATTCTTATTGCAATCTGAATAGCAAAAAGTGCGTTCTCGCACATTTCCAGAACCACAGTTTTAATATTAAAAATACTTTTTTTAAGTTATGTGGATACTGGTTAATACACATAAACAATAACAAATATGTTTACGTATAATTTTATATCATAAAAAAATTGTAAAAGATGTTCAAAACGGCGTCCTTCCGCTCTAGGGTATGCTCTACACCTCTTAATAAAATATCTTTCTATTCGGCTTGCATTGCTCTTAGTATTTACTTGTTCGGCGACTGAATGTACTTGTTCTTGCAGCTGCTTAATCACAGAAATTGACGTTTACTACACCAGGTCTTTGAGAGAGCCTCAATTAAAACAGTATAATGGATTTATATCTGAGAATCTAGGTGACCACAGAACTAGACCTAAGTGTATAATCCATCGTAGTGGAAATCTTTGGTTTAAATGTCGCCGTACTTGAATGGCGTATGGAGGCATATGGGTCCATTATTTTAAGGCACATGCACTGCCTCGTTGTTAATGGTACATCTTCTAGTAGCTCATATAATTAGTTTTTCAAGAAATCCAATTACATCTCGTCATTTAGTGTGGCTTGTAGCTCGTATGGCCTATTAGTTTGATCATTAATAATCCCTCTCCACAGATTAATTTTAAATTGTTCCTGGGAATGGTCTGCTTTAATAAAATACGGATTTTTTAGCATCCATTGATGCCAATTGTGGAAATTATATTCCCAAACACGACATAAAATTAATCAGCAAATAAGTCAAATTATAGGGCCCTATGAGCTGCTAGCCACACTAAATAGCGAAATGTATTTGGATTTCTTGGAAAATCATTTACACGAGCTTCCAGAAGACGTATTATTAACAACAAGGCAGGGCATGTGACTCCGAAATTTATAGCGACATTTAAACTAAAGATATCCACTACAATGGTTTGGACGCTAAGGTCCAATTCTGTAACCACCCTGATTCCCCGGTTTAAATCCATTACATTTTTTTTTCGGACTGTCTCAAAGACCTAGTGTATCAAAGGACAATTTTTAAGTTTTTAAGATGATGGGCACAACACGCGTGGTATTTTCTTTTTCACCACGGCTGGCAAAGTTGAAAGTTGAAACAATTTTGAACTAAAGATTTTTAAAAGATATTTTTTTCTAATGTTTTAAAAATAATTATTGAAAATACATTATACTTTTATATCCACGACTTCTTGAATACTCTGTATATTATATGTATATATATATATATATATATATATATATATATATATATATATATATATATATGTTATATCGTAAGTTTTCACGGATGGTAGAATGAATGGTTTGGTTATTCCTGGTTTCAATCCGTTCGTTTAAAAAATCGTTTTCACGAAATTTCGCCAAAATCTCATTTGCCATTTTTAAGTGCGATTCGTCTCTTTACTAGCTGAGAACTGATCAGATAAAAAGAAAGCCATAAAAAGACAAGAGAAGACAACAACAAAGACCAAAGACCAAGATCAAACAAGGAACAAAGCCATAACACCATACATAAAAGGAATAACAGAATAACAGACAGAATCGGAAGAATCTTAAGAAAACACAACATACATCCCATATTTAAACCACAAAAAACAACAGCGAATATCCTGGGAACTCTCAAAGATAAGACCAACCTTGAAAATCATGGCGTTACATTCCATGTACAGATTGCCATCAAACTTATATAGGACAAACAAACAGGCGCATATCAGCAAGACTCCAAGAACAAAAAAGTAGCCTCAAAAACAAACAGACAACCTCACCCCTATTTCAACATTACCAAATAACCGGACATACCAATGATTTCGAAAAAGCAAAAGAAATAGCAACAGTACAGAACTACAAGGTACGCGTCATAAGAGAGGCCTTAGAAATCGAAAAAGCGGGACAGCTAAATAACCGAGAAGATGCTATATATTTTCCAACTACATGGAAAATATTAATAAAAAATCAAGAAAGAAAACAACAAAAATCAACCAGTACACGAGAAACCAGCATAGAAGAACAAAATATATCGCACTCAGCAGAGGGGAGGAGCCTGCAAAGCCGCTCGTCCAATCAGAACCAGCTAAACAAAACTCGAAATTCATCAGAGGCCACCATCAGTTCTCAACGAGTAACAAGACGAAACGTCGTGAAAATGATTTTTTGAACGAACGGATTGAAACCCGAAATAACTATATATATATATATATATATATATATATATATATATATATATATATATATATATATATATATATATATATATATATATATACAAACACTACCTGGAGATTTTTGTACAATTTAACGACTGTAAAAGAAAATGAGAGTTTAAACATGAATATTTTATATCGAGGAATATTCAACGTGTGTGGAAACCTAATATAGACTCTGTGCTAAGTATTTAATTTATGAAGTATGGTACGGAGATACGAAGACCTAGTCATCCTAAGCACACGATGCACTAATGATGAAAGATGAATTTTACAAATATCCTCCATAGGAACTCAGTTCAACCTGCGCAAAATTGCAGAAATCTGATCATATTTCCTAAGGTTAAAAACAGCAAATATTTTGCACTTGTTTAACCTGTCTTTTTGTTACATAATCTAAACGGGGTGGTTACACAACATTTGCATAATTAAATATAGAAAAAATCAGCTTCCGAATTAATAACTTGTACAAATGCAGGTTTTTCAATAATTATTATATTTGCGTTGCCAAACAGGATGAAGCAGGATCTATAGGCCTTTATTTCAAGGTTATGGGATACGGAAAATTGATATATGTTATTTAAATCTACATTTATTTTATTCAGACTATTATCGGCATAGCCGTTCATAGCCATGCATTGCCGTGCATACTACAAGTAATGACTATACTAAATAAATCTGAGATATATAGAAGGAACAGTAAAGGGCGAACCTTGAGGTTCACTCGATAATATAAATTTTCCCCTTTATTGTTCGAAATTTTCATGGCCAATTTCGGAAATCAGTCTTTAATTCCAACAACCCAATTATTTAAAAAATTTTATTGGGAAAAAAGTATGTAAACGATGTGTTTTGTATTTGGACTAATATAGGGAGAAATATGGACAGAAAACTTCCCACTGCAGATCTAATTATATATAATACATCAAATTATTCTTGGCAGTTAAAATTATCTACCTTTTATAGTTTAATACATGTAAATCCACTTTTCCAGTAACTGAAGAAAACTGAGATAAAGAACTAAAGATACTATTAAACAAATGCATGAAAAAACCTTTACAAAGAAAAACTAATTAACAGTGTGATAAAGAAAAAACAAAAAAGGTACTATTGGAAACAGAATTCCACCTGTCACTTCTGGAGTCCCACATTTCGCACCCCTTCTTTTTAATTGTTTTGTGAATGACATAGATGATTCTATAGTCAAGCAAATGTCTTTTATGTGATGATGAGTTACAGATATTTAAGGTTGTTGAAGAGATGAAGGACAGTGTGGCCTTACAGGGTGACCTGGATAGTCTTACTCAGAGGTGTGACCGCAATTTCATGCAGCTTAATTTAACAAAATGTTCTGCCATTACTTTCTCAAGAAAACAGGATAGTATAGTTTATAATTATATATTGTACAATACAATGATGACTCGTTTAAATCATATAAAGGATCTTGGGGTGATATTTGATGAGGGTCTTTCTTTTCACCCGCACGTTGATAGTATTTCGGGTCTTGGTTTGAGGCTTGTTGATTTTAATAAACGCACACAGGCAGAAATTTACAAAAATAAAATCGAGAGGGTACAGGTCCGTTTCTTGAAATTTGTTACTTTTAAGCAAGATGTGCCATTCAGTGTAATACGGGATCATATGAGCTTGTTATCATTAGCCAATAGATGCATCTATCTTGACTTAATATTATTTTATAAGGTCATAAACTCTATGGTTGATGCTGCTGAATTATTAGCGCTGTTGGATTCTCTGTACTCCAGAGGGTGCTTCGGGTCCATAGTCTTTTTAATGAACAATACCATAGGACAAATTATATATGCATTTAACACCCCAATGTCCAGAGTGAGTAGGGAAATGAATTCACTGACTAGGAATGTTGACCCATTTATACTTTCTCTGAACTCATTTAAGGGTAGTATTAGAGAATTTTTCAGTAATTAAATTTTATACATAATAGACTGTAGTTACAGTATTATTGTTTTAGTCAACTGTTATTCTTTTTAGGATTGATGTGATTTGTGATATTTTCGGATTGTTTCATTTCAGTTTTTTATTCTTATTTAACATATTATATCAAATGGAATTTGTATGATTTATTGCCGTTAATGAACCATTATTAATATCGAAGAGTAATAGATAAAGTAATTTAGAATGTCAAATATATGTACAAATAAATTGAATATGGGTTGGATATTAGTTAACGTTAGGGATAAAATAGAAAAATTAAATAAATCAGGGATATACAAAATTAATGGAAAAAAATTATGATGCTATCTATATGCATAGGTGAAAACAGTAGAAGTATAAAAACCATATTCAAAGAACACTGAACCGCAATTTTGAAAAATATAACAAACTCGGGAATGTCTTGATATTGAATAGATGATAATCATTTCATAAATTTAAATAATACTAAGATACTCTTTTCCGGAAACAAAAGCAAATTTACCAGAGCAACTTGAAATAAAAAAAATCTTGAAAAATTTCCAACCAACAAAACTCATTTTAACCCCAATAGTAGGAGAACTCAAGCGGGGATTTTGGCATTTATGCAAGCCCGACAGAATACTATAAAGGAAAAAAGTTTGTACCCTGTTATGAACTATCAACCTGTTATGAACCTTAAATATAGGGGGGTGCGTCTAGGGCAGTCGATCAGATTGGTAAAAAAAAATGGATCCTTAAAGTAACTCGAGCTCGTCAGATTAAGACTAGGTAACTTAATTACATGCAGAAAAGTGTACATTTCAATATTCTGACGATTTTAGCGTAACATAAGAAAATGAGCGAGTGACAAAGTTACAAAAAAAAACATCACCTGGACATATTCGAGCGCGGTTGAATTTTTTTTTTTATTTTAATGGAAAGCATGTAAGGATCACGGAAATAATATAATCTGACGAATTTTGCAAGCCGAAAAGGCTAATTTCATCAATCAAGTGCAGTACGTGCAGGTCATGAGAATAATGTATTACCCACTCCGCGCCTCTCTCCCCTTCTCACTCTTTCTCTATTTCTCACTCTCTCGCACCGTCCCCACACTACTTTCTGCCGCCATGATGTTATTCCAGCTGATCACAACAACGCGTTTGTGCTCTTAGATGTATAATGTTTGTTTATTGTATTTTCAAAAAGTTTAGTGAATTAAATACAGTAAGTTTTATATGTATTACTACCATGAGTGATAATAGTGATAAAATAATGAACTGTGTATTTTGTGGTCAAGAAATACATGAAAAATTAATAAAATTTACACCAGAAACATTAAAAAATGCATGGTGATTTTGGAATATCGCCTAACCAAGCCGGTTTGAAGAAAATCACACAGCACCTACACTAAAATTAAAATTTCAGGGGAAACATCATTAAATGACGGCTATCATGCGCAGTGTTATTATGACGCTTGTAACTTGCCCCCATGCCAATCAGAGCTACGGCAACAATTATTACGAACGCAATATATCGCATGCACCAACAGATTTCGGGTGGAAAAATGTGGATGTAAAGTTGGAGATGACTTGGTTCGTAGGAAATCAACTCCCAGAAGCATATGAAGATATTATCATAACACCTGACATTTTAGGGAATACTCCAGATTCAGGTATGTTTTCCTTTTAAAATACTAATAATATCATGAAATAAATGAAATATTGTTAAATCTGATAACCATTTCTGATTACAGATACGCAAGATGTAGATGAAAATGACCAAAGTGATTCATTCGAACTCCCGATTCCACTAATGACGATGAAGTAATCTTCTTTTTAAAATTTTTTTTTCATTCAACATTCTACTCATAAATACATGATAAAATTGTACATGTGTGTATTTTTTTATGACATTATTATTATTATTTGCTGTTCATTGAAATTATTCGGTTCACTAATAAAAAAAATTAGACTGTCAGATTTAAAAAATTCCTCCACACAATTGTCAGATTATAGGTCTACACGATAAGGACATCATGCTGAACCGGCTGTATATAAATCTGATGCGCTCGAGGGTTTCAAGGTCAGGTTTTTTTTTACACTTTCAAAAATCGGCTATGAGTTTTAGTTGGGTCAAAATCGTCAGTCTTTCTAATATGACATCTTTAAGGGTTCACTTAACATTCTCCCTGAATATCTGACGCGCTCGAATAACTTTTTTTTTCTAATTTTTTCCACCCCTTCGTGTGGCTACCCCCATCTAGCAAGCCGTCAGATTAACATCTCTCCGTGACCAGAAACAGGTTGCGCGTATACATTGTTAATGTCTGACGCGCTTGAGTATGTCTTTGTGACTGATTTTTTTTTACATTTTTGAAAATTTATACTCGCTTCTCCCATCACTATTGAGGTATACATCATATAAACTTTTTTTCTATTTAGCATCTAATCTTCACAATCCAATAAGTCCCGGCAACGCTCGAGTAACTACTCATTTAGCCTCTTGGGCTCCCCTACTACAAGTATAGATAAATACTTAGCATACCTTCCTAAATTTACAGTAGTCCAAAAATTAGATTCGTTAAAATATATAGTGAAAAAACATAAATAGAGTTCAGTTCTATTAAAATATGGAAACTTTAAAAAGCGAAGTTTGTTTTATTTACTGCGGAATCAACTCAGTGTATTGTAAGTTGGGATTTTTTACATTAACCTTAGGTGTAATGAAATATCTCCTAAACTGTTTTTACAAAACAACAGTCGTACGCCAGAAAAATAGAGTAAATTTTATACATAGTAGATTTTTTCTACTAAGGTACTTACTTTTGAGACATAATAGAACCTCCACAGAAGTGACTGTAAGCGCTTCCGCTAATAATTCTTTGAATGGAAACTTGGTAGGGCAACTGGTTTCTTGTAGCATCTTTTCCACCAGCGACAGTCAGTTCATTTTCAGTTAAAATTGTTGGTCCTAAAGGTCTGTATGCTACCTTGAAGAACTCTTCACCTAAAAATGAACATGTAATAATTAGGCTTATGTGTAATATATAATTCGATGAAGTCCGGTAGTTCATATTTTATTAGACAGTAAATGAATTATTTCCAAAGCTCTTCTGGGGACATTAGTTTAAACACTTCTACAGGTATTGAATTAATTTCTGGTGCTTTTTCTGTTTTAATTTTTTTTACAGCAGCCTTGTCAAAATTTCTTATTTTTCATTTGTCTGTTATTTCTTCAATTTCGGGATTCCATTATTTTTTTTCTTTTTTATCTTCAATAACCCGTGTTTTGATGTAAATTTCTTAGTTAAGAGGTTGGTTCAAACTTGATCTACATGTCATTGGATATCTCGTCGTATAATTTGTTGTCGTCTCTTCTGCAATTTGCTTCGATTTGTCTACTCAAATTTCGATATTCTTCAGTTTTGATATATTTTTCTTTACTTTTCAATCATTTCCATTTAAGCTATTGACTATAAGGAAAAAATCGAAGTAATAAGAAACAAGTTAGTAATAGCACTTTAATGAATTAATACGTTCCTCTGGGATTCAAATATGATAAAATCATAAAGTGCTACAAAATTCAGCGGTGCGTTTTTGAGAACGGGGTGAAAATAAAACTTTTTCCGTTTTTCAAAAATAACTCAAAAACTATGCGCTTTTAGAATATACCTATATTAAGATTTTTTGTAGAGAATTGAAATTTTTATCAAAATGTATTCTTCAAGGGTCAAAAAAGTTATTTTTTTCTGCAAAATAAAGGCAAAAAAATAAAAAATTCGTAAATTTTGTCCTAACTTTCTTGTGCGTAGATACAGGTATAGGTATTACTTCAGAGAAAAAGAAAGCTGACTTTTCACATATTTTTGAAAAAATTTTTTGGATCAAATTTGGCTGAGATTTCTAATTTACCACTTTTTTGCAATTTTTATCGATTTTTCTTTTACATCATTTTCTTCGCATTTTTAATTTACAAAATATTTATTTATTAATGTAATAAAAGGTAATATAAGGAGATACATGTGTATAAAATCTATGTATTTTATGTGAATGCATGCATTTCAGTACGGCGCAGATGCATATTTACTTAGTATGAGATGTTCTTCTCTACCTTTCTTATTGGTTTCAAGATACGCACGTGAGTATGTGAAGCTTTGTTTGTTTTGTACTAAAAAGTTAAAATTTGAAACATTTAAAACATTGAAAGAGACAGCAATTAAAAGTATGATATAAGCCAGCCTCAAAAAAGATTATGGCAAACATATACTTTTAAGCATTGTTGAAAATGTTAAAGTGCATGGCAAAAGTTATATATGTGAGATAAATATTACTGCTGTTCAGAAAAGAAAGGCAAGCGAAGAGGATTTATCATCCACGGGATCAAGCAGAAATACTTTTAGTGGTTCTGATACCACATCTGTATTTTCTAATATTGGAAAAAAGAAGTTCATGACATTTTTTTTTAAACTTTGTACATATAGAAGAATATGTAAACGTCTTTTTTATTATTTCCAAATGTAACAATGGAATGGGCACAAATTAAAGCTATTGAATGGGGTTGGAAATCTACCCAAAATGGTTTGATGCCGATACCTAAAACTGAGCCACCAGCACCACAGTCTTTGCTTGAACAGATAGCATGTAAATGTTCGAACGGGTGTCAAGCAAAACTGTGATTGCAGGAAATTAGGCATCAAATTTTTTGTCAAGAATACGCAGGAGTCTACTGAGAAAATGAGGCTTACCAGGACAACTCTGAAGCGGATATTGAAAAAGATGTTGATGAGAAATAGATATTACTCTTGACAGTGTATGATAGTTTGAAGGAATGAAGAAATAAAATAAACTGAATATTGTTACCTTAAACATAAAATGTTTATTTTCATTTTATATTACTAGACTGACTATTCTGTTGTACATTTAAAAACCACGTTTTATTATTGTGAGATTAATATACCATTAGCTTGCATAAATATACATTTTTTAATTTAAAAAAAAGAAAGAAAATGATATAAAAGAAAAATCCATAAAAATTGCAAAAAAGTGGTGAATTTTAAATGGCTATATCTCAGCCAAATTTGACCGATTTTTTTTTTTAAACTCATTTTACCTATATCTACTGAAAAAAAGGTTATGGACAAAAGTTTAAAAAAAATGCGAATTTGTATCCTTTTTCTCCTTGTTTTTTTTTGCATTCATTTTGCAGAAAAAAAATAACTTTTTTGACCTTCGAAGAAATTCAATTCTCTACAAAAAATCGTAATATACGTATATATTGAAAATGCATGATTTTTGAGTTATTTTTGAAAAACTAAAAAAGTGACATTTTCACCCCATTCTCAAAAACGTACCCCTAAATTTCGTAGCACTTTGTGATTTTATCATATTTGAGTACCAGGGAAACGTATTCAATCATCAAAATGTTTTTACTAATTTATTCCTTACAATAAGTCATAGCCTAATTATTTATTTTGATATCTGGTGTCTTTTTTTTGACTTAATGTTGATGATCTTATGTTATAGTTCTTATTATTACATGCTTCAAATTTCATCCAAATTTAATTTTTCTGGAGATTGAATTTCTGCTTTTAAGCTTACTTAAAGTTTGTTGCTAAAACCTCTTGTGTTGGTGATATGTAGTGTATTATGGTTATCGTTTCTGTTCCTAATATTGAATTTGTAATAGTAACTGATGAGCTGTGTCACAATCTGCTAATAGCTAGTAAATTAAGTAACGCCATCTAGTTTGTATTATGAGATATTCAATTTGGTTTATATATTTTTCACCAGATGGGGTCCATATTTCTCCTAGTTTTGCACTTAGATCAACAGGTATGACTGTGAAGTAGAAAATATCTGTGTAATAGGCTTCTTAGCCTCTCTGAAGAGTTTCACAAAAACGAAACACTGAACTGCCCTGGTTAACACTACAACCCACTGAGTGCGAAAACCCGTCGTCTCCGGCCAATATACAGGACTAGGTGCTGACGATGCGGTTGCGTCGCGCACGGCCTTGAACACATCTGGACCCAAACTTGCTTAAGCGTGCAAGTTGGTAGTTTAAATTAAAAGTGTTTGGGATTTGAGTTTACCCCTTCCGCGGCACACTGTTGCGCTGGTAGCCTGGCACCGGTTGGTGTGGGTACGCGAACATTGAGCGGAACTCACCTTACCATGGGCTAGTTTCGTCCCCAGTTGGACTCATCAGTTGGGGAGATTACCACATTACTATAAGTCATTTTGAAAATCATAAATAATTTTGAGTCTTGAGTCTAGCTGACTAGAAGTCTAAGAGGCTACTAAATCTATCCGAAAAGTTTCATAAAAACGAAACACTGAATACTGCCCTAGTTAACACTAACACCGGAACAAATTGGACGGCCGTTCTTCGGACCCACACTGTATTATAAAACACACTATTCTTTCAAAATAATTTTTATTGTCAACCTTACTTTTGACACTTGTCAAATTAATTCAAGTTGCGTCGACAAGCTCTCAAATTACACTGACCGAGAAAGCAGATCTGGACCCTTTATATACCCTTTTGGTCGATGCCGGAAGATTTCCTAATTCTCTAGAAGGATTTCCATACTACATGGAGTAATCAAAATAAGAAAAAGGAATAATCCAGCGATTTCTAGACCTTCCATCATACGCGTTCCATGTTAAAAATAAGGAAATCGAATTCTCTAAAAAGTTCCAGACCTTCTTTCATAGACGTCTCCTGAGGAAATTAACATAGGTAAAATTACTTAAATACATTATGAACTCGTAGAAAATATACCTAAAACCCTACGAACTACAAACACAAACTAATACTATGAAATATAAAATGCTACAAAGCTCGTTACATTAGAAAATATACCTAAAACCCTACAAACTACGAACACAAACTAATATTATGAAATGTACAACGTTATAAAGTTCGTAACATTGCCCCCCTTTCAAGCCTTGATCGTCCCGATCAACCATCTTGATCTCGATAATGGGTCAATCTGTCCAGATGCACGACTTTCATCTTCGCATTAGGGCTTTTCTGAATTCGGTACACCAGATCGTTTAGTCGAGTCACTACGTTGTACGGACCTTCCCATGACTTTTGAAGCTTTGGTTAACGCCCTTTCGTTCTTTTCGGGTTGTACAACTAAACTCTTTCACCAACCATGAATCCACCAGTATTGGCCTTGAGGTCATAACGGGTCTTCATTCTGTCGCTTTCTATTTGTAACTTTTGGCGGACTTCTTCGTGTAACACCTGAAGCTGCTTATTGAGTTGGTTGGTGTAGTCTTCCCAAGTTGCTTCACAACCAGGTGGACGTCCAGTAAGCAAATCGACTGGAAGACGTAATTCTTTTCCGAAAATTACGCTAGCAGGTGTTTTTCTAGTGGTTTCGTGAATGGCTGAACGATAGGCTAGTAAAAATGGCTGAATGCATTTATCCCAGTCATTTTGTTGTTCATTTACTTGTATTCTAAGGTAATTCTCCAGTGTTCTATTAAATCTCTCAACCATTTCATCTGACTGAGGATGTAGGGGTGTTGTTCTAGTTTTATGGATTTTCAGAAGCTTGCAAAGGTTCGTAAAAATATCAGATTCAAAATTTCTGCCTTGATCAGAATGTATTTCTCCTGGCACCCCATATCTGCAAATCCATTCTTCAAACAATATTTCGGCAACGGTGGGGGCTTCTTGATTTGGTATGGCATAGACTTCTGGCCATTTACTAAAGTAATCCATAGCTACCAAAATATAGCGATTCCCGGATTTATTAATAAGGAATGGTCCTGCTATGTCTATAGCAATTCTTTCAAAAGGTACTCCTACATTGTACTGCTTCATTTTACCATGGCTACGGGTCCTCGGTCATTTACTGGCAGCACAGTCGGTACAGGTTTTGCACCAATCTTTTACATCTGCGCGGCTCCCCAGCCAATAGAACCTCTCTCGAACTTTTTCAAGAGTTTTCATAACCCCTAAGTGTCCGCCACCTACACCATTATGTAAAGCTTGCAGTACTTCTGGAATTCTTTTGGTGGGTAAAACAATCTGGTATTTGTAGTCTTTGCTATCAAAACTCTCCCAAACTCTATTTAAAAGACCATTGTGCATAGTCAAGGAATCCCATATGGCCCAGTAACCTTTCACTTTTTGAGATTTTGACGAAATTTCTTGGAAAGTGGGTCGATTTGAATTATTATTCTTTAATTTAATGATAAGGTTAAGATCTGGATCTTCTTGTTGTTCTTTGGAGATAATTTTGGGATCCCAATCCAAAGAGCATTGTAGTCGTGTCTTTCGGCAATAGAAATCGTCAGGATTTTCTCGCTCTTCGTGCCTGTTGCAGTGCTTGCATTCTTCTGAACATGGTCTCCTTGACAAAGCATCTGCATTTTTGTGATTCAAGCCTTTCCTATGTTCAATCTTAAAATCGTACTCTTGCAAGCATTGTAACCTTCTTGCTATTTGACCTTCAGGATTTTTAAATTGTAAAAGCCACTTTAATGATGCATGGTCTGTTCGCAGGAGAAATTTTTGTCCATATAGGTATTTGTGAAAGTGTTCTATTGTCTTTATAATGGCGAGTAGTTCTTTTCTTATCACACAGTAATTTCGCTCAGCTTTGCAGAGTACCTTGCTAAAATAAGCAATCACTTTTTCTTGGTCATTTTGTATCTAGGAGAAAATTCCACCTATAGAGGAGTTACTAGCGTCAGTATCGACAACAAACATCTGATCGGGCTCAGGATATGACAGTATTGGAGGATTACAAAGTGCCTTCTTTAGTTCATTAAAAGGGGCTTCGCAGTCTGCGGACCATTCATAGTTGTTGCTAATTTCAGTCAGTCGATGTAAAGGTCTTGCAATATCGGCGAATCCTTTTATGAATCTTCTATAGTAAGTAGAAAGACCTAGAAAACTTCTTAGTTCATGCTTATTTTTCGGTATTGGCCAACTTTGAATGGCTTCTGTCTTTTCTGGATCAGTTCGTACACCTGCTTCTGTATATGTCCCAGGTATTTCTCTTCTTTCTGGAAAAATTGACATTTCTTCGGATTAAGCTTTAATTGTGAACTTCTAAGTTTTTTAAATACTTCTTCGACATTATTCAGGTGATCGTCAAAGGTTTTTCCCAGAATAATGATGTCGTCTAGGTAGACTAGGCATGTTTTCCAGGTTAGTCCATATAAGATTCGTTCCATCAAACGTTCAAAAGTGGCTGGGGCATTGCATAAACCAAACGGCATAACATTAAATTGCCATAGTCCCATTCCAGTAGAAAATGCGGACTTTTCTTTATCATCTGGATGAAGCTGTACTTGCCAATAGCCACTTTTTAAGTCCAATGTGGAAAACCATTTTGACCCAGCTAATGTGTCCAGCGTATCATCAATACGAGGTAAAGGAAAACTGTCTTTCTTTGTGACATCATTAAGCCGTCTGAAGTCAACACAGAATCTAGTGGAGCCATCTTTCTTCTTAACTAGTACAACTGGGGATGTCCAGGGACTTTGGGAATGTTCTATAATGCCTTGATTCTGCATGTCTTTAAGCATCTTGTTCACCTCGACACGTTTTGCTAACGGTATTCTCCTTGGAGCGTGTTTAATTGGAGATGCTTCACCAGTATTTATTCGATGCTCAACTATATTGGTCCTTCCCAAGTCGCTATCCGATAAAGAGAAAACATCCTGATTTCTTCTTAAAAGATCTTTCAGTCTAGCCACCTAAACTTGACTCAGTAAAGGTGTCGACGTATTAACTAGGTTTTAAAGTACCTCAGGTAGACTAGCAGGTAATTTTTCAGGTTGTAACGGGACACCGGTAACTATCACGTCGACAGGTTGACAGGTAGCAATCTTTTCTGATCTGTTGAGGATAATTTTTCAAGTTCAGCATCTTGACAAATATAGTGCTTCTTTTATTTTGGATCAATGTCCTCGCAGGAAGAATTCCTTTTGCATACAACGAGCAAGCTTGAATTGGTTCAACCAAAACTATTTCGTTTTCTTCGGAATCATCAATCTTTACTTTTACTACACATTCTGAACTTGGCGGTAACATCGTATCTTCAAGAAGTACAACTTCCCGGATCGACACTTGACTATTATTGGGTAAGTTCATAACAATTTCTTCATTTCTAGTTCGCAGTACTCGTTGAGGAAGATCAAGGACAAGCTTCTGGTGTTCCATGACATTTAGACCTAGTATTACTTCATCCAGAATATCAGCAACAATAACTACATGTTTGAAAATGGTGTTGCCCAAGGTTATTTTGGCTTCATGTATTCCTTTCACAGGTATTATTTCGCCATTTGCGGTTTGCAGGACATAATGCTTTTCCGGAAGAGAAAATTTACAATGAGCCAAGATGTTCGGCTTTACAATGGTGTGAGTTGAACCAGTGTCTAATACCATTTCACATTCCCGACCGCATACCTTTCCGGGTACTACCAAGCTGGATCCATTGTTTTGCAGCCGGGATACCTTAATTGTTATTGTTGTTGGGGCTTGGTAGCACCTAGCCAGCTTTCGCCCCTCTAAGCTGGCTACTGGAAGTTTTCCTCATTCTGATCATTGTCAGGAGCAGTACTGCCAGTACAGCGGCTTTGTACATGCCCCTCTTGGCCACATTTCCAACAACGAATTCTTTTTCTGCTATGGAAGGTTGTGTTTTTGTTGTCATGTGTCTTTTGTCTGTTTAAAAATTCCTGCATCTCATTCATTAACTTCATAAATAATTCCTCATTGGTATTGCGATCATCCTGGGAAACACTGACTCTTCTTATGATTCTTGCTTGACTCCTTGAGGTCTGTTTGGCTGTCTCGAACTGAAGGGCATAAGCAAGAGCCTCGGATATTCTCTTCAGTCTGGCCATTCTTAGTGTCTGACTTGTTTCTGGGTCGCGTAAACCTTCAATAAAACTATTCACTGCTAACTCTTGCTTTATTTCTTCTGGGTATGTTGGGTAGGTCAAATTTATTAACCTCATGATATCCGCCTCATATTCTTGAAGACTTTCGTTATATTTTTGTCTTCTTCCTTGGAGTTAGGCTTTATAGACTTCTTGGAGGTGAGCTTCCCCATAGCGCATCTCCAGAAAACTAACAATGAACTCGTAATCATTCTGTTTTTCTTCGGGAATGTTACGTAGGACCTCCATAGCTTCACCTCGTAGTGCTAGAACAAAAGCACGTGCCTTTTCCGGTAAACTCCAGTTATTGCCGGTGGCGGCGGCTTCGAACTGACGGACATAGGTAAGCCAAGGTACCTTGCCGTTAAAGGTAGGTGGCTTCATCACACTAGTTGCAGGAATACCATCTACCTTTATTACACCTGTACGGGCTACCTTCTCTATTTGCAAATGTAATTGCTGCACCTGTTTGTGGATTCCTGTCATCTCATGTTGTACTTCGTCAAGTACGTCTTCTCTAATTTGTAGATGTAGTTGTTGCATCTGTTTCTGGATTCCCGTCACTTCGCCATGTACGTCTTCTCTAATTTTACTAATCTTCTGTTGCATTTCTTGTTCCATGTGCTTCATGTCTTCTGGATTTTTTTTAAGTTCCTGTCTCATGTCCTCCAGGCTTGTTTTTAGTTCTTGTTTTATATCATCTTGGCTTGTCTTTAATTCTTGTTGAATATCGTCTAGATTTTTCGTCATAATTTCTTGGCTTGTCTTTAATTCTTGTTTCATATCGTCCTGATTTTTCGTCATGTCTTCTATTAATTCTTGTTTCATATCTTGTATCATCATCAGTATCTGGTTTAAACTACCTTGAAGTTGTTCTTCCATTTTTGCCTTCTGTTTTCTCGTTTCCACTGGCATACAATTTCAATTTTCTTTTTTCTAATTTTATAACCTGAACTAACCTCTTCTGGATTTGATCCCACTTCTAACACCAATTTGTTCCCGACGGTCGTTCTTCGGACCCACAATGTATTATAAAACACACTATTCTTTCAAAATAATTTTTATTGTCAACCTTACTTTTGACACTTGTCAAATTAATTCAAGTTGCGTCGACAAGCTCTCAAATTACACTGACCGAGAAAGCAGATCTGGACCCTTTATATACCCTTTTGGTCGATGCCGGAAGATTTCCTAATTCTCTAGAAGGATTTCCATACTACATGGAGTAATCAAAATAAGAAAAAGGAATAATCCGGCGATTTCTAGACCTTCCATCATAGGCGTTCCATGTTAAACATAAGGAAATCGAATTCTCTAAAAAGTTCCAGACCTTCTTTCATAGACGTCTCCTGAGGAAATTAACAAAGGTAAAATTACTTAAATACATTATGAACTCGTAGAAAATATACCTAAAACCCTACGAACTACAAACACAAATTAATACTATGAAATATAAAATGCTACAAAGCTCGTTACATTAGAAAATATACCTAAAACCCTACAAACTACGAACACAAACTAATATTATGAAATGTACAACGTTATAAAGTTCGTAACAATATTATCTTACCTAAGGTAATAACTACAACAGCACTCAAAATAAGCAAAAGTTTCATTTTCTCCGCGTATTTTAGAAAATGATTTTTAAGAGAAATGCGTTCTTTTATATTAATTAAAGACGATAATAATCAGAATCTTTTCAATGATAATCTTAAAAATTACTGAATCACAACGAAAAGTACTTAGGGGAGATTTGACTCTGATGAAGTTTCTGATATGGTAAGTCTTTGCAGTATTCAAATTTTTATACTTTGTTGGAGGGTTTAATATAGTTTCTCATTCTATATAGGTTATATACCACCAATGGTGGATAGAATTTACTTGCAGCGGGGTGTATAAAATACAGATTGTGTGAAATGCTGAGAGATGGGGCTGCTTGTATTAGATTTCATATTTTGTCTAATATAAGTTGCTTAAAGGATTTATTTCTCCGATGCTGAGGTGCGCTGGCCTATTCTGTAATGACGAGAACCAACAAGTTCGAAGCCGGTCTACAGATGGCGGTGCACCACCATGGGGAAGGCTTCCACATTTTCCTGATATTCTTGCAATCTGAGATAGTGCTTTATCTCTAACTGTTTTAAAACAGAGCACGTTTGTCCTTATAGTATGAGATTTTTTCAGTTGGTTGAGAACTAAGTTTCTCTTGTATAATTATATATAGATAGTATCTATATTAAAATAACATTAGTAATTACCTTCATAAGGCAGAAACAGAACGACAAAGAAACGCCAAATATTATGAAGACTGTTAAATCGAAAATAATTTTTTTTAAAATAATAATAATCAATGAATTAATAAGTATGAGACAATAATAGTTTTTATCCAACAAGAGATATACTTACAAGAGAGGTTTAGCATTACATCAGCTACTCTTACTTAACCTAATGAGTACAAATTTATGTACTATAAATTAACTTTTGCCCGCGACTTCGTCAGCGTGAAACTTGGGCAATGAAAATATGTTGAGTTATGAGAGTTCTCCATTTTTTTCTCTTAAATCAGCTTATATCACTCCTGACAATCATGTCTATAAAGTTTCATCGAAATCGGTTCAGACGGTTCAAGGATTAACACAGGCAGACAAACAAAAATGCAGCCTATTCCATTCCTAATAACCTCATCAATATATATGTAAAGTATCATAGAAATTGGTTCAGTTGCGACTCATGCAGGCAGATAGGCAGACAGAAAATAAGAAACCTATTTCACTCCTAACATATGTCCATATGTCAGTAAAGTATCATTGAAATTGGTTCAGTTGTGTCCCATGCAGATAGATAGGCGGATAGAAAATAAGCATCCTATTTCATTCTAAATTAATCTTTTTTAATTAACTGAAAGGAAGAAAAAAAAATCAGACCCAGAAGAAAAAAATGAAATAAAAAGGACAGAAGGTAAAGGGCACAAAGGGAAAATAGTCTCCTGTTAATTAAGATGTTAAATGATAATCAGTTAAACGCATTTTTCTTCGATACAAACAAAGGAATAAAATAGTAATTTAGAACTAGCCATGAATTAATATGAGCTAAGCAAGTCATCAGATGAAAGTCAACTGTAAGATTTACAATATATTTAAAAACTTTTATTTTCTTTAAATACTAACCAAACAAGAAAGAAAGGTCCATTATAGCCTAATTTCCCCTATTTTTTGCAATTTCGTTTAAGGTTATAATAATAAAAGTTTAAGAGATACTTAAAGAATATTCGTTATTTTCTACTGATTAGCGAATTTTTTAAAATATAAAAAAATATTGGTATATAACAATAAGCACATGAAATGAGAGTAAAATTTAATTCTTAGTTAACAAACATATATTAAACAAGCGGCTTTTATTCACCAGGGCCTACTTAGAGTTTATGGCGTCATCGAAAGATCCTATACATTTTTATTTGGAATCGAAATTTTTGAAGTCGGCGTGAAAATAGTACAAGAAAAAATGTTAAGCACAAAAAGGATATTTGTAATCAAAGATTATAATAGTTCAGAGACTTTGCTATAACCAAATGTCATTATAGCTTAGTGTTCGCTCTAATATACATAACTTATTAACATCACAATATTCAAATATGCAAACATAAACTTGCGAAGTCATTTTATAACTGACTCATCTTATGATTGCTTTGTTACTGTAGCTAGTTTATATCTCGTGTTGGTAGTCAATTATTTCCACTCGTAGAACATACTACAGATACTTGCTATTTATAAAAACCTATTTTTACCATTTTGGTAATAGAATTATAGGATGGGATCAAAATTCTTAGATAAATACTTAGCACGATGATTTTACAATTAAAAGATTAAAACTGTCTAATTTATTACACCTAAGTTTGTAATATGGATAACTACTTGTTAATTTTATGTAAGTATGGGTTTATATACATTATTTTATATTATTGCAATATTTTAGGCTACTCTTTTTGAATAAAGTTATATCAGATACTAATTTGTAAGTTTTTCTTTGTTCTATGATTTTCAAAACAATATACAGTGTATCTTACGATGAATTGTCGCTATCGATTTCTTCCGGAATATCAACTAATTTATTTATTTTTGCCGCATTTTACTTTTTCTAACTTTCTCTGCTTTTTATTTTATGTACTGAATTCAGCTATTTTCCGCAAGTCAAGTTCCGGATTATTTCACTCCACTCTCACGTTCCGGATTTATTTGTCAAGATCGGGTTTTTCATAACTTTATACAACACTGAGTTGACTAGGTATTAGTCGCAATATCAAATCAGTTTATTTTCACGTTATCAAGTTCTGGTAATTATTTTTTAAGTCAGGACGCGTTTTTTTTCGGGATTACTATACCCTTCGGGACTGGAAAGAAATCTTTTGTTGTTTAGTTCTGCCGAAAATAACTGTCGACTCATAGCTCTTCCTAAACCTAACGTACGATCTTTTCGATTTATGGGCAAGACCCTTACAAAACAAGATTTAGTGTCTTAATCCCGAATTATTTACCTTTCCCGTGAATGTTAAGTAATTTTTACGCGCCACTAACCTCGCCTTTTTATCGTTGGTATTAATTTTAGAAATTAAGACAAGTGCATGATCATTATTGTCTGTAGAATGTTACTTTGTCAAAGACAATCACGAGCTACCTAAAAAATAGAACAGGCACGTGGCCCCTGAAAGACATGCTCAATCAGAAAAAGGATGAGTTAACCATAACAGAACAACAAGTAATGTGCTTAATTTCGTCAGCTGACGTCCGCTTATATAGCAATGGTGACGTAGCGCTCTGAAGTCGGGGAAGCATCAAATCACAGAGCCGCTACTGAACCATTTCATGTCTGGGTTTCCCCGCTTCGGCAACACGAAGTTTTGGAGTTTTAACATTGTATGCTGTATTATTTAGATTATCTAATTTATTTAGGGAGTCTTCAGCTTTAAATAAAAAACATGCCTTTAAGCTACGCCAATCTTTCGACAATTGGTTATTGTTTTTTTCAGAGCTACAGTACGAGGGCGTTATATAATTTCAGTGAAAACATTATTACATCTATTACTTACTGCTAATGCAATATAGAAATGAAGAACAAACCTTAGAAGCAATTTTTCATATTTAGTTAAATAAATGTATATATCCGGCAGTGGCGTAACTAAGAGTATGTGCACACCTAGAATTTTGCATCCGTCTTGATCCATCGTATCTATTCATTTTCATGAAGAGATATGAGGGCGCCCCGCGGGGTTTGCGGGGTCGTTATTTATTCCACTGATATCCGGATATATATATATATATATATATATATATATATATATATATATATATATATATATATATATATATATATATTAATTCCATGACGAAAAGCATATTTTTATATTTTTTAAACAGACATGACTGAGAAGCGCGCTTGCAAAAATCGTTTTTGTAATTTTTTTGATCTCAATTGTTTATCAAGACCGGGGCATTTCCAGTCCTTGTTAACTTAGGTATAAAACTATCCCTTTTCCTTGTGACTAACTGTCAATTATCATGATATGTTTGGCTTTTAAGTAGTATTAATCTTCAGTTACACTCTGAGATCCATTGAGATGGTTCGTTTTTGAAATTTACTAGAAAAAGGTATGCGACGCGTAAATTCCAGAGTGTTTAGAGAAATTTTTATTTTTGTTTTTTTTTTTTCATTTAACTTCAGTAAAGTAAACGATAGTCTGTTTTTATTGTACTTGGTAAAACGACGACTTTAGTATCGTTTGTTTGAACAATTTTAATAGGTATTATTCATCTTTTTATTTTTTTTAAATTTTTATTTTAGAAAACTATACGAAGCAATTAATGTAGTACTTTGAAATTGTTGATCATTGTTAATTGCATTGTATATAATTTCGTTTTCTATTTATTTTTGTTAATAGATTTAAGTGTTTTGAGAAACTTGTTTTGATTATTTTTATAAAAACCTTCACTAGATTAAACTCGCAGGCTTCAATACAAGAGGCAAGATCTGACCAACTAAATAGTAGCGTAACCTGAGTTCTGAATTCCTGAGTTTTGGTGATGGTAAGCCCAAAATAACCTGTAGTTCTTGAGTACTAAAACTGTAAGAGCTAAGAGGGACGACTAAACTTCCAGAGTGACATTGTCACTATGATATTCATTAATAAGTTTTTAGAATAGCTAACAAAAGACAGCAGTAAATTGTGGGCAAAACGGCCATACGGTACCAAAATATACTGTTCATAATAGAACAAACATTAAACACTATGACGCGTTTTTATGTAGGCGGGGAGCAGGTCGAGCTCTACGAATCTACTTCGTTCACGGCAGCGGAACATCGGTCAGTGGATATTTTTCGTGCAGACAGTCATCGGTCTAATGCTCAGCGTAGGGGTATCGGGTCGGCGGTATCTACGTATATTCGGGATATCCCTGCTCTCTCAACTGATCAACGGTTTGACTACCTGAAGGTCAAAACATCCACTCGGTGGTCGGTTTTCGGGCGCCACCCTCGGGATTCATGTGGTCGAAGGCCCACTTATGCACCGGGCAGCTTGTTACAGTGGAGAAATGGCAAGCTAGGGGTCATTGCGTGTATTAATGCTGGCTGCCGGCTGCCAATTGTTATATGTAATGTTAAAAATGGGACTAGATAAGAAAACAAACGGTTATAAAACATCCTGTATCCTGTATTCCATTTTTTTATACAAAGACCTGGCCTAAAACTAACTTACAATCTAAGATGTACAACAAACTAACAATTACACGGTCTGGAGTGCAAGAGTATGTTTTGAGAGCCGATTACGGTAGCTCGTACTGTTCGGTTGCGCTGAAGACGGTAACCTGGCGGTATCATCCACGACGCTATTCGCGTACCTCATACTATACGGTTGCGGCGCTATTCACAACGGCTCGTACGTAAATTATCGCGCCTCATATCTAAAATCCGCGGTCACGGTGCTTCGTATTAAAATTCGACCGACGGCGGTATACGCGGTAGCAATAACTCGGCATCGATCGGCGATAGGCGGCGTCTCTACACGGCGACGATCTCTACACGCAGTGGCGGCGATAGGCGTCGGGGCGACAGTTGTTAAGCGCCCTTATTAACGCACTTCGGAGGGCACCTGGCGCTAAAACATATTCCTGGTCAATACGGAAACAAAACCAAACTTACGGCATCAGTGCGTGTGTGTATAGGTGACGGTAGGAAGGAAAGAAAGGAACTGATGCTGCCCGTTTTTATAAGGGTCCTCGACAGCGTCAGTAGGATGGAACGACATTGCCCGTTCTTATAAGGGTCCTCGACAATGTCGACCAATAGCGGTAGGAAATTAGGAAAAGGAACCGACACTGTCCGTTCTTATAAGGGTCCTCGGCAGTGATGGTAGGATGACACAACATTGCCCGTTCTTATAAGGGTCCTCGGCAATGCTGGCCATCAGAGAGGTTGGATGTAAGGAAGGAAGTGTACGGTGAAACACCATATACACACAAGCCTAGCCTCACCTACATTGCTAGATCAGGAAGGCGCAGTCCGGCAGGCGACCCAGTCCAGTCCGTTTGGACTGTTGACCCGGGTGGAGAACGTGCAGTTCTCAACGAAATAATGGCCTGCTCAGGCTTAAATAGACGGCCCGAGCTCCCACTACGCTGACGTGTGACGGCGTGCAGTGATCGCGCATACAATACTGCTGTATGCGGCGCGCGATTACTATGATCGAACGCTTTGAAAAGATCGGAAAATGATATTTCCCGGCATAGCGAGGCAAATCTAATTATATTCCGATAATGTTGAAACTTTAAGAAATCTTTTCCCGCAAGAATCAGATTTTTCGGACGTAAAATAAATAAATAAAATCCTGGAAAAGATACTCATGCCTAAAAATATAGTAACTTCGTTACAACGCTTAAAGCAAGTTACTTTAGACCATTTTAACTTTTTCTGTCAATCAATAGCCTAAACACGATTTTGCGATCAAGTGTACTGACAATAATAAGTAATGTAAGTCTAATATAATAATTTTGAAGCTGGTGATACAGAACTGCATATAGCAGAGAAACCAATTGTTAAAATAATCTTTTGCTTTTTTGCTCTTATCGATTGTCATTTTTGATAGTTAATCAAGGTTCATTCTTTCAGTTTTCTTTCTTTAATACAAATATGTTTTGATTCAAAATACATTTCTTGTTAAAATAGATAAAATGGAAATTAGTATCTTTATACTTAATGTTCGTTACAAATAATGCAACATATAACTTAAATAGAGCTTTTATTACTCGAAATGAGTACATTTGACCTAAAACCCTAAGGTTTAACTTCTCCGTTTGTATTGTTGGTGATCCAGTTAGTATAAGCGGAAGTTTTTGCATATACTGATGGAGCTTTAGAGGTACCACATGAAGGAGATCCCCAGGAAACGACACCAATGACTACACCGTCCTTTACATATGGACCACCGCTGTCACCACTGCAGGCAGATTCATATCCTTGATCGGTTCCTGAGCAGAGATTCAAGTCGATGCTGAAGGGGTTGTCTGGTATGTAGGACCAGTATTGATTGCATTCTTAAAAATAAACAAAAATATTAATGTGGTGTAATGCAGTCTTCAAATTCATATGAATACTAAAAATTTTATGATGGTTTAGCCAAAAAAAATTAAATTGTCCTTCTTTCATATTATTGTGCGCACAAATCTATAAACACAAGTTATCTGGAAAATATGTGTACAACGTTTAATGACAAACTCTAGACCTCAAAATAGGTCAATTTAGTCAACTTAATTATATCTGATACTGCTTCATTTAAGCCGTAGAAGACGTCAAAGTTTTAAGAAAATATTAATTTTTTCCCAAAAGATAGTAACTGAATTTAATGATTTTTAGTGCATGGTTTAATATTATAATATGACGTTTTTTTACCTCATAAAAACTTTGGTTGAATGAACGGTTTCGTCAAGAAAAAAATATTTTCAATTACATGTATACACTAGTTAACCGTAATAATAAAAAATACCTGTAACAATAATTTTTCGAATGACATTTAATAATTTGACTTTTGACAAATAGCCGTCATTATCTAAGACGTTAACTAATGTAAGATTAAGATTCTAAATTTCTAATCTTATTTTAATACTAAACGTGGGAAACTACACGCGAGAAGGTTATAATGCTTCTGGTATGGGTTTAGTGAAGTAAACGGGCATCGAAGTGTCAGGGTTTACATAGAGATATTTTCTATCCGCCAAATACCAAAACATTAAGCATTTGCAAATATTTGCGTCATCTTTGATAAACGGGCAGCTTTGAGAAAAAATTTAAATAGGTCGTATGCGAACAACTTGACAAACTGAAAAAGAAAAGGAAATTTCGGAAAAAGCTGAAGAAGAGCGAAGTCCTAGTATCTGTTGCTTAGAACGTGAGTTAGATATATCTAAAACAATTGTAATGATATTTTAAAAGAACAGTTGTTACATCCATATCTCTCTATAAGGTTTACGAACTTTGACCGATTGATCTCTCCATGCGTTTTACATTTTGTAAATTTATTCGAAATAAATAATTCGTGATCCAAATTTTGGTAGAAAAATTTTGTTTACTGACGAGGCGTGCTTTACAAGATTCGAAGTCACCAATCTACACAATGAATATATGCATAAAAATCCATATGCCATTAAAGTTGCACCCCATCAGCATAACTTTAAAATAAATGTTTGATCGCTACCTTATTGGTACTGTTGTAACAGGATAAATGGAAATATTTATCGAAATTTTTTGCAAAACACATTAACAGTTCTTCTGGAAAATTTGCCTACTTTACTTCGGCGAGAACTATGATATATGCATGATGGTGCTTCTTTTTCCATTGCTGTTTGGCAATATTTACACGACCAATATCCCAACCGATGGATTGGAAGAGACAATAAGGTACTAGTAAGATGGCCATTACGTTCTCCAGAGCTAAATATGTGTGACTTTTTTTGTGTGGTGCTCTTAAAACAGAAGTATACAAGACTCCGGTGAACACAAGTGAGGAATTATTGATGCTCATTTTAAACGCTGATAGTATTTTTAATAATCATGAGATATTAGATTGAGTCCAATTTAAATTTTTATGAATTTAATAAGTGTATTCATTAAAATAGCAGCCATTTTGCACATTTGCTTAATTAATATTCTCTTTTTAATTGATTTTTTCAATCTTCTGAAAAATCATACATACATATTCATACAACCAATTGTGGAGTATGCATGTAATTGAAAATATTTTTTTCCTGACGAAACCGCTCATCCAATGCAAATTTTTCAAAAGGTAAAAAAAACTTCCAAATACATGCGATTAACCGATAAAAATATCTAGATTGTCATAACGTTGATGACATAAAAAATTAGAAAGGATATTTAAAAGTGACGTCGCTTTTATAACATACCAATTTATAGTCGATCGCTATATTAGAAAACGTCATAGTGTAATTCAGTTACCAAGTTTTCAAGAAATTTGGGAAAAAAACCAATATTTTCTTCTAACTATTGTCCATGGAGTCAACTCTGGCAACGCCTTCGAAAATTTGGAAAATCAATTATCATTTGCAAAAAAAAATCTGTTTTTTCCTGATCTCAAATTATCTGCCACTAAAGTAGGTAGTCACCCAAATTGAATTCACGGAAAAAAATGGCAGACAAGCTGCAATGGTCAAAGAGGTGGAAACGTGAAATTACAAAAAAAATCAAAAAAATCCTGTTTTTTTTTTGTCTAACAAAGAACAATATGAAAGATAGAGTAAAAAATTGTGTGTAAAAAATGTGGCAGACGGTTTGCCCATACCGAAGTCTTCTTTTCCGGTGAAAAATTATGAAAAAATTTCGGCCAAGTTTCCACGATCAGAATCTACATAAAACTGAGACTTACGTATTCCTCTTATCATAAAATATTCATATCTACATTGGCGGACCAGTACAGCGCGTCGCATATTTATAAATAAATAAAAAAGTTGTTCAAAAAAGTGAAAATTTTCCTGATTTATTTTTGTCTACCATTTTGTATTTCGATTAAATGTATCATAAAATACTCATACCTACATTGACAGACAAGTAAAGCGCTTCGTGTACAAATCAACATCTGAAATTTTCCCTGTTTTATTATTGTCTGCCATTTTGTATTTCCATTAAAGGAATCATAAAAGGTTCAAACCTACAGGGTGAGTCAACGATTGGATGAAGTAGGTTTGTGCCTTTTCGGTGAAATTAACAAAGAAACTATATTTATTGTTTGATACAGTTTATTTTTACGCAGATTTTAAAAATATTTAGGACTCTACAGGGTGAGCCAAAAAACTAAGACAGCATAAAGTTGTATTTTTTTAAATAGAACACCCTATATACGAATCCTATTCTCGATTTAGCTTATAATTTTAAATCTTTTTTATTAAGGGTTTACTATAACAAAACTTTATAGTTTCTGAGATAATTAAGTTTAAAGAAAGAAAGTCACATTTTCAAGCATCAATTCAATCCTAAATAACGTTTTCAATTTTGTGACAAATATATTCAAAATTGGAATTTAGTAAGGCCAAGGACAAGTTAACATAATTTTTACCTAATATTTGCAATAAAAGCTACAGGGTGTTGAGCACATCGGCTCAAATTTGAACAAGTTTAAATGAATAAATAACTTTTTTTTTAAATAGTGCACCCTGTATATTTTCATGTTATTTAATAGAGTAATAAAAACCCTAAAAGTTTTGTTCAATATATCCTATACCTATTTATAATAGTTTTTGAGATATTTCAATTCTTCTTATTTTCCATACTTTTTTACAGAAATAGTCTTCATTATCATAGTTGCCATGTAAAATAATAAAAAGAAACTACAGAAACAAACAGAATGTGGTTAAATATGATGAAATACATTATTCGTTATAGTACAACGGCAATAGTTTAATTAAACATAATGTGAAAAAATTAACACAACAATAACGACAAGGCAAATACATATTTACTTTTGTACTAAATTGAAACAAAAAAATTACCTATTAAATACTGAGATTAATTATTTCTTTTTAATAAGTGTTCGAATAAACGACCCTCTTGTGCAATGCACAAATTTAGTCTTTTCTGCAGATTTTCTCGGACGCTGGACAAAATTAGTGGCGTTATTGTTCTACAGGTATCCCTAATCCTGTTTCGCATATCTTCCACTGTTGTTGGTGGATTAACATACACCCTATTTTTAATATAACCCCATAGGAAGAAATCTAATGGGGTGATATCGCAAGATCTTGGTGGCCACTCAATGAAACCCCCACGTCCAATCCATTTTTGCGGATATCGTTGGTCCAAAAACGCACGAACTTCACGATGGTAATGCGGAGGCGCACCATCGTGCTGGAACCACATACTGTCGAGCTCATCCCTATCGAGACCTTGAAGCAGTTGGGGTAGTTCTTCTTGTAGAAAGTTCAGGTAACTATAGCCATTTAGTGGTTCATTAAAAAAGTGGGGTCCAATAATTCGATTATGATGAATACCACACCAAACATTTAATGACCAGTGGTTTTGATGTTGCACCTCTCTAATCCAAAATGGGTTTTCTGTGGCATAATAATGCATGTTGCGTCTATTTACGGCACCGTTACTTCTAAAAGTAGCTTCATCACTAAACATTACCTTGCTTAATAAATTTGGATTTAATTGAATCTCCGCGTTTATTGTACGACAAAAGTTTACACGACTTTCAAAATCCTGTCCACGCAATTCTTGGTGTAATTCCATGTGATATGGATGATACCTATATTTCTTGGAAGTACGATTAGCGGTGGATTGTGATGTTTCACATAATGTTGCTAACTGACGGCTACCAATATAAGGATTTTCCTGAACATTTAACAATACTTGTAGTTCTTTTTCTTCATTAGTTACTGGTTTGTTGACCACTTTACGTTTTGGATAATCAACAGTACCAGAAGAATCAAATCTTTGCATTAAGTTTTGAAAAGTATGGGTATTAGGCTGGCGTCGATCAGGATACTTCATTTTGTAAATTCTTTGAGCAAGAAGGTAATTTTTTTGAGCCTCTCCTATTGTATAAATCATATCTATTAACTCATTCTTTGGAAAATTCATTTTACAATATAAGATGAATGCAAAAAAAATCAAACTACACTACATAAAAACCAAAAGAAGCGATTGCGGTTATAAATTTGACACACAGAAAAATGTTCTTTTACATTGTTTTTGCCTTGGCTACTATGATAATGAAGACTATTTCTGTAAAAAAGTATGGAAAATAATAAAAACTGAAATATCTCAAAAACTATTATAAATAGGTATAGGATATATTGAACAAAACTTTTAGGGTTTTTATTACTCTATTAAATAACATGAAAATATACAGGGTGTACCATTTAAAAAAAAAAGATATTTATTCATTTAAACTTGTTCAAATTTGAGCCGATGTGCTCAACACCCTGTAGCTTTTATTGCAAATATTAGGTAAAAATTATGTTAATTGTCCTTGGCCTTGCTAAATTCCAAATTTGAATATATTTGTCACAAAATTGAAAACGTTATTTAGGATTGAATTGATGCTTGAAAATGTGACTTTTTTTCTTTAAACTTAATTATCAGAAACTATAAAGTTTTGTTATAGTAAACCTTTAATAAAAAAGATTTAAAATTATAAGCTAAATCGAAAATACGATTCGTATATAGGGTGTTCTATTTAAAAAAATACAACTTTATGCTGTCCTAGTTTTTTGGCTCACCCTGTAGAGTCCTAAATATTTTTAAAATCAGCTTAAAAATAAACTGTATCAAACAATAAATATAGTTTCTTTGTAAATTTCACCGAAAAGGCACAAACCTACTTCATCCAATCGTTGACTCACCCTGTACATGGCAGGCAAGTAAAGCGCTTCGCAAATAATCTCTCATATACCAGATACACGTATGTAATATAACAAAAAAAATTTTAGGTTACATAATTAGTATTGAATATATACGTATAGGTACAGAAATTTATTGTGTTTTTTTTTACTTTTTAATTTCATGTATTTGAGTGTGTGATTTTTATTTTAAATATTTAAAATTCATAGGCAATCTTTTTCTACAAAAAAGCCAACTAACTTTGCGTTCAAGTGGGTACCTACGAATAGTGTTTCGTCATAATTTAGGCATTTGACTATTAGTAAGTAAATAAATTTCTGATTAATCCTTTATTACTTTTATGCGCCATTTTTTTATGATTGCAATGTTACATCATATTGTAAAATATAAAATTTTTGGTAGAAAAAATTGGCAGTTGTGTGAAAGAGCAACGTCACTGATACATTTTGTACAACAGCAGCGCGCTTTGTTGGCATTAATGTTTCAGACGTTGAAATACACGAACTAAATTCAATTAGATTTCATTGCAATGATCGTGTAT
Organism: Diaprepes abbreviatus; assembly: GCA_034092305.1. NCBI lineage: Eukaryota > Metazoa > Arthropoda > Insecta > Coleoptera > Curculionidae > Diaprepes > Diaprepes abbreviatus. The sequence continues at coordinate 3,349,901 of JASJET010000260.1, read as the reverse complement.
AGCAATAATTGTTATAACATAAAAATGGTTCATAAAATATATGATTGTCGTTATTTTTGCGATATGCTTAACGTGTTTAAAATTCTTCGATTTTAAATGAATTAAACGCTATTTTATTCACGATACAAGAAAGATTTAATTTAAGTTGCTTTAATCTCATCAAAGTTAAACTAGAGAAAAACAGAGCAGATATTTTTTTTGTGTATGAGACGAAAAGTGACACTTCCTCTTTAGCAATTTATTTTAACAAATTTCAAAGTCACAAAAATTAAGATTTATACATAATTATAAATCCACGTCTGTCTGCGCAACTTTCTAGCCACAATTTATCTTCAAAAATGTTTATTTTTAACCAAAGCACAAAATAGCAGACTAAAAAAAATCAGCTAAATTCATTCATAGATATGAAACCTGCATGTTGTAACATATCTTTTCAAGTATTACCTTTTCATTTATTTATAAATTTGCGAAGCGTTATACTTGTCTGCCAATGTAAGTAAGAACATTTTATGACACCACTAATCGAAATACCAAATGACAGACGAAAGTAAATCAGGGAAAATATAACAATTTTTCCAACTTTCAATTTGTTTGCTAAATTCATAAATTAGTATTATCTTCATCTATTGGCCGATAAATTCTGATCATGAAAACTTGGTCGAAATTTTCTCATAATTTTCTCCGGAAAAAAAGATTTCGTTATGGGCAAACCGTCTGCCATTTTTTTTACACACAATTTGTTACTCTATCTTTCATATTGTTCATTTGCATATGAAAATAAATCAGATTTTTTTGGATTTTTTTTGTAAGTTCACCCCTACGTTTCCTCCCCTTCGACCATTGCAACAAGCCTGTCATTTTTTTGGGAATTCATTTTTTGGGTGACTACCCTTTCACTATAATTACTCACAATTTGAAATCAGGAAAACATTTTTTTTTGCAAATGAGGCTGCCAGGGTTGACCCCATGGGCTCTTTTTCAGGAATTGACTTAAATCTTTTAACCCTCCAAAGGGCAGACAAAAAAAAATGAATCCGTTTCACCTTACGAACAGCTCACGGTCTATTACGTCTTCCACCGCCTAAAGGCGGGTTTTCCTAGCAGCGCACATTTTACGCGGCGTAGAACTTAATACGGTCGGCGTAAAACGTCGAGAACTTCTCTAATGAAAATCAAATGCAGGCGTTGTCGTACATTGCGTACAAATGACTTGCGCCAACTTAATATGTGGACGCAACAGGACGACGCCTCTAAGAGCAGTCTATTCAGTTGTACGCTGCGTATAATGAAAGAAGTACTTCGATATTTTACTGAAAATAAGTTCACAAAAACAACAGATCGGTTTTAGTGCTATCGAGGACGAACAATTGGTACAAATAGTGAGTGGTTACCCTATTCTTTGGAACATGAAGCTTCAAGAGTTTAAAAATGTTGTCAAAAAGGATACAATTTGGAATGAAAAGAATAAAATGTAAAATACGCTTTAAATTTTACTTCGTCGTCAAGCAGATGTCTATGGATAAGTAATTTAAATGCTCCTTCGCTGCTTCTATTTTGTAATAATTGACTAGCAGAATTTCTAGTGCCACTATGAATCGTGGTTAATAAGTCAATCTCTTATATCAAAACTTCGCCTTGTAATATTAATAAAGCCAAAGCTTTTACTTACTTTTAGACAAATTCATTGCGACGGTCGTCACACAACTGACAATCCTAGGAAAACACTTTTAGGCAGCGCATTAGTTGTTGCGTTGCGTCGGCCGAATTACGTTCTATGCCACGCAAAATGTGCGTTGCTAGGAAAAACCGCCTTAAACGAAGCAGTATGGAATATGACTAAGTTGGCTTAAATCAACATATTTTGAAGTCAAAAATTTTATTAATGAGCAGCTGGATCCCCTGGTTTAATTTTAAAATCATACCAAACGGAGAACGGAGGGCTTAATCCGACAACAGGAAAAATAAGTCAGCAAGTTTTAAACTCTAAAAATACAAGTATAAAAAAAAACATTTTATTTTTTTACTGAACCGGTAAAAATTAAGAAATTTATTTATTTTCGGTATACAATTATTGCCCTCACAATTTCAAGGCTTTGTCGCTATATTTTTAACCTTAGAGCCCCTATAAAAGCGTTTATTTTTGGGCATATGTAATATAAATTAGGACAATATCATAAGCGGAACAAAACTGGCCCCCTAGAAGATTGAAATTTCATGGCAACTAGATCGAGTTTAATTCTTAAATCTTCTTAGTGAATATTGCTGTAAAATTTCAAAAGGAAATAAATATATCTATTTCTGCCTTGTTTAAATAGTTTTTAATATATATGTATCCTCTTTTCAGGCAGATAGAGGAAATAATATATACAAATAGTTTATTTCGTGCAAATAAAACCTAGGTTCTCTCTCCATACGCGTTTCGACTACCTTATGGTCTCATCAGTGGAGTTGTATCGAACCGAGAGCAATTTTCGCAGGAAACAATAAAAAATTTCGAGACGTATTGGTAGGATGTTAAAAACTTGTAGCGTGTGGAGAGAGGTCCATATTCTTGTCAAGAGTCACTCATCAAGCGTTTTACACGAATTTTGTGGACACTCTTTTTATGAAGTGACAATTGAAAAGTAGACAATATTTCTACAAAATTTTGGATGGCCTCGGTTCAACGTATAATTGAAATTTAGAATTATCATATTTATTCTAATAATAACATTTAACCAACATATTATCGTGTAAACAAAAAACTGATGAGATGCTAAGATAGTATTCATTGAGAAAAAACAATACTTCTAAATATTCAAGTACGTTCAAAGTATTTGAGATATCTTACTTGTGACGATTTAAAATTTGAAAAGGTACTTTAGTTATATTTTAATTTGACAATACTTTTTAAAGGACATATATTGTTATAATATATTGCAAAACAAAATTTTTTATATTTAAGTGCTTATTAATATGAATTAGCATCTTTTAACACTGAGATCCGGGTGAAATGTGAATGGCTTTTCAATTTTATTTTAGTAAAAATTAATAGGTACCTACAAAAACTGAGTACTAACTTACCGTCTTCAGGTACAATTGGCAAATTAGCAAATTGGAGATTGTTTGGTGAAGAAGTATCGCTTGTTAATCCCCATCCAGACAAAATCCCAACACCACGTGTTACCTCTCCACTTGTTGGAATAGCGATAGGTTGTATGCCAACTGTGTATGTAAGCGGGGACGCTAACTGAACTAAGGAAATGTCATTGGGTGATACCACATCACCCCTAGAAAATATAATTATCAATATTCGTGATACCCAACTGGCATATGGTCTGAAATTTTTTGAGTGATCGCAGATTATCAGTTTTAAAAACCAAATTTAAATTTAAAATTTAGAGGTAGGCGATAAAATGTTAATAACACTGTTCTCAGGATCATGTGATTGTTGTTACTTTTGCTTAACAAAATTCCTGAATTTTTCTAGTAAAAGCAAACCGAAAATTGAATATCCTAATATCGCCTCAGCCATGAGACCTGAATCTCATGACGCTTTTCGCATACCTGTTCCCAAGCCTCCAGCAAAATACGAAATCGACACGGAATCTGATGAACTAGATGATTTTGAACCAAAAAGCAGTCCAAGTTTTCAAAAGAAACACGATTACAAATTTAGTAGCAGTAAACAGCCCCATTTTATATATCAGCAAGAGCTCAATGATCTTATTCGTAATTTGGATCATCTCAAAACAAAGTCACTGTTGCTTAGATCACGTTTACAGCAGCGAAATCTCTTATCTAAAGGAGTGTATTTTTCTCACTTGCAAACGACTTTGTCTTTCCTATAAACCTACCGCTTGGTGACTGTTTATTGATTCTTCAAAAACAAGTCTGAAGTCAGTTTTATTGTTTATTGAAAATAAACAATCATCTCTTCCCGTGGGTTATGCTGTAAATATGAAAGAAATGTACGAAATTATGCGTATACTACTTAAAACTATAAAATACGAAGCTCATAAATGGAATATCAATGCCGATCTACAAGTTATTGCACTATTTACAGGACTGCAGAGTGATTACACCAAATATTGTGAGTCTTTATGTGAATGGGATAGCAGAGCCAGCTACCAACATTATGTCGTTAAAGAATGACTGTTACGTGAAAACATTGTGCCCTGTCTGAAAAACGGTCTTAATGAACCCTTAGTAGAACAGCAGAAAATTTATTTACCTCCTCAGCACAATAAAATTAGGGTTTATAAAAGTTTTGTTAAAGTCTTAAATAGAGAAGGTAATTCTCGCGAATGAGTGAGGCAAAGATTAAAGAAGGAATGTCCGTTGCTGTGCTGCAAATACAAGAACTTTTTAAAGATGAAAATTTTGAAACTACACTTTCGAGAAAAGAAAATAGATAACAATAAATCGGAGGACTACAAAGACCTAGTTGAAGAACTTATTCAATCTTACAAAACATTAGGTTGAAACATGTCACTTAAACTGCATTTTCTTCGCTCCTATTTGGAATTCATCCCTGGTAATCTAGGTTCAGTTTCAGACGAACACGGCGAAAGATTTCACCAGAAAATTGTTCAAATGGAGAAGCAGTATAGTGGAAAATGGACCCAAACATGTTAGATACAAACCGAGTTCATATTTGAATACAGCACATTACAGTACACACACAAAAGACACAAAAAAATATAAGGGGGCGAGAAAAAATTTCAAAATGCAGAGTATTGTAATTTATTTATGCTTGACAAGACTCAGTATATGAGACGTAATCAGTGGATAGTCAACGCAATCACCTCTTCTTATGCTGGATAATTCCAATTGGATCAAGCTAGCCGGGTAGTTCGCAGCCTTTGCAACATTCCATTGCCTCTTAAAGAAATGTGTAAAAGAGAAGTTTTGAAATGAACAGACTGACGTTCCTTTAAGCTGTAAATAATCGGAAAAATAATACCCAACTGGTACATAAGCAACGAACAGAGCGGTTCGTGACAGATTTCCGGTATTTAACAGCGTCAGTTTTATCTTTTGAACATAAATTTTCTCGTTTGAAAAGTTGTAATCTAGTGTTTTTGTCGTCTGTGAATAAATAGTTCGTTTTTTAGTCTTGTTTGATCCGAAAACCGTTATAGAACTATGGATAGTCCGTCACAATTCTTCTCCAATAAGCAGGACTAGAAATAGAGGTTATTCTATTTTTTACCGTTTTTGTAAGTAAAAAATATTAAATAATGGTACCTAATTAATAATATTTAAATATATTTAAAATAATATTTTGAAATATTTTATTTTCCAGATATCAACGTTATGGAAATAGTATTCTTTCCCATAACAAACAGCAATGATAGACTCAGATAATTTTCGACACGATTAGGCCAGATTCTCACTATAGGGCCGCTTTCGATACGCTCTCGGTTCGGTAAAATATTCTTACAGGAAAACAATAAACCTATTCACGTTATCGGTTTTGCAGAGATCGAAATTTCTTTCTTTTAAACAAAAATTATCGAACCGAGAGCGAACCGAGATCGTATCAAGAGCGGCACTATACTAAGAATGAAAATAGGGAACTTCGTGGACTATTTCCATCTTAAAGGGATACTAATAATTAATTTTTAATAAAAAATATCATTACCTTCGTTTAGTCCCAAAATATATTTTTTCAGATCCTTTATTTTTTGTTTTTTCTTATTAAATATGGAGGATGGGAAGAGGGTGGCGAACATTTAAAAAAAAATCGAAAAACAGTCGCACTTAAAAAAAAGATCAGGACCACTGATAAACAGACTTGTTTTTTTTGTTATAAAAATAACTCTTGAAGTATAAACAATGAAATTACTAATAATTGCCTTACCCGGGATAATCAGGATGGTTGATGATTTGTTGAACATTGACGATTTGTTCTCCAACGTTACTATCAGTCAATAGTAAAATTCCAGCTACCACTTTCAGCATGTCAGCAGTGTATGAACTTGTGCAGTGAGCAGCAGTCAGAATCCAACTAAAAACAAGAGAAAAAGTTTAGAACCTATTTAAATTTTTTAAACGAATTAATATTGGAATGAAAAATTCAATCAACAATACTATTTCTTTTTTCTTGAATGCATGTATAGGTTTAGTTGAATTATCTCTTCTAAAAATATGAAATAGTTCATAGTATACCTACGAATAAGATCTATCCTGTCAAGAAGTCGGTATCATGCTATTATTTGAGTATTATGCCCTGTTGTTGTGTCTCCGACTGTTTTAATATTAAAAAAACTTCTTTTAAGTTATGTGAATACTGGTTAATACACATAAATAATAACAAATATGTTTACGTATAATTTTATATCATAAAAAAATTGTAAAAGATGTTCAAAACGGCGTCCTTCCGCTCTAGGGTATGCTCTACACCTCTTAATAAAATATCTTTCTATTCGGCTTGCATAGCTCTTAGTATTTACTTGTTCGGCGACTGAATGTACTTGATCTTGCAGCTGCTTAACCATAGAAATTGATATTTACTACACCAGGTCTTTGAGAGAGCCTCAATTAAAACAGTATAATGGATTTATATCTGAGAATCTAGGTGGCCGCAGAATTGGACCCAAGTGTATAATCCATCGTAGTGGAAATCTTTCGTTTAAATGTCGCCGTACTTGAATGGCGTATGGGGGCATATGGCTCCATTATTTTAAGCCATATGCACTGCCTCGTTGTTAATGGTACGTCTTCTAGTAGCTCATATAATTAGTTTTCCAAGAAATCCAGTCACATTTCATTTAGTGTGGCTTGTAGCTCGTATGGCCTATTAGTTTGATCATTAATGATCCCTGTCCACAGATTAATTTTAAATTGTGCCTGGGAATGGTCAGCTTTCATAAAATACGGATTTTCTAGCATCCATTGATGCCAATTGTAGAAATTATATTCCCAGACACGACTTAAAATTAATCAGTGAATAGGGATCATTAATGGTCAAATTATAGAGCCCTATGAGCTGCTAGCCGCACTAAATGGCGAAATGTATTTGGATTTCTTGGAAAATCATTTACACCAGCTTCCAGAAAACGTATTACTAACAATAAGGCAGGGCATATGGCTCCGAAATTTATAGCGACATTTAAACTAAAGGTATCCACTACGATGGATTGGACGCTAAGGTCCAATTCTGTAGCCACTCTGATTCCCCGGTTTAAATCCATTAAACTTTTTTATTCGGGGTGTCTCAAAGACCAAGTGTATCAAAGGACAATTTTTAAGTTTTTAAGATGATGGGCACAACACGCATGGTATTTTCTTTTTCACCACGGCTGGCAAATATATATATATATATATATATATATATATATATATATATATATATATATATATATTCAAAAAATTATCATTTTATTGCATTTTAAATTTCCCTTTGAAAGTCAGATTAGGCAGAATTTTAAAACCTACCCGGAGATTTTTGTACAATTTAACGGCTGTAAAAGAAAATAAAAGTTTAAACATGAATATTTTATATCAAGGAATGTTCAACGTGTGTGGAAATCTAATATTGACTCTGTGCTAAGTATTCAATTTATGAAGCCTTGTACGGAGATACGAAGACCTAGTCGTCCTAAGCACACGATGCACTAATGATGAAAGATGAATTTTCCAAATATCCTCCATAGGAACTGAGTTCAACCGGCGCAAAGTTGCAGAAATCTGATCATATTTCCTAAGGTTAAAAACAGCAATTATTTTGCACTTGTTCAATCTTTCTTTTTGTTATATAATCTAAACGGGGTCCATACACAACTTCTGCATAATTAAATATAGAAAAAATCAGCTTCCGAATTAATAACCTATACAAATGCAGGTTTTGCAATAATTATTATATTTGGGTTGCCAAAAAGCTTGAAGCAAGAATTATAGGTCTGTAGTTCAAGGTTATGAGATACAGAAAATTGATATATGTTATTTAAATCTACATTTATTTTATTCATCTGGATCAGAACAATTATATACCTGACTATTATCGGCATTGCCGTGCATACTACAAGTAATGACTATACTAAGTAAATCTCAGGTATATAGAAGGAACAATAGAGGGTGATAAAATTTAACCTTGAGGTTTACTCGATAATATCGATTTTCCCCTTTACTGTTTGAAATTTTCATGGCTAATTTCGGAAATCAGTCTTTAATTCCAACAACCCAATTATTTTAAAAATTTTATTGGGAAAAAGTATGTAAACGATGTTTTTTGTATTTGGGCTAATATAGAGAGAAATATGGATGGCAAACTTCCCACTCCAGATCTATACATACATTCTTGGTAGTTAAAAGTATCTCCCTTTTATAGTTTAATACATGTGGATCCACATTTCCAGTAAGTGAAGAAAACTGAGATAAAGAACTAAAGATACTATTAAACAAATTGCATGAAACAACCTTTACAAACAAACACTAATTAACAGTGTGATAATGAAAAACCAAAAAGGCACTATTGGAAACAGAATTCCACCTGTCACTTCTGGAGTCCCCCTTCTTTTCAATTGTTTTGTGATTGACATAGATGATCCTATAGTCAAGCAGATGTCTTTTATATGATGATGACTTACAGATATGTAAGGTTGTTGAAGAGATGAAGGACTGTGTGGCCTTGCAGAGTGACCTGGATAGTTTTACTCAGTGGTGTGACCGCAATTTCATGCAGCTTAATTTAATAAAATGTTCTGCCATTACTTTCTCAAGGAAAAAGGATGGTATAGTTCATAATTATACATTGTACAATACAATGCTGACTTGTTTAAATCATATAAAGGATCTTGGGGTGGTATTTGATGAGGGTCTTTCTTTTCACCTGCACGTTGATAGTATTTCGGGTCGTGGTTTGAGGCTTGTTGATTTTAATAAATGCACACGGGCAGAAACTTACAAAAATAAAATCGAGAGAGTACAGGTCCGTTTCTTGAAATTTGTTACTTTTAAGCAAGATGTGTCATTCAGTGTAATACGCTTCTGTCTTGACCTAATATTATTTTACAAGATAATAAACGCTATGGTTAATGCTCTTGAATTGTTAGGGCTGTTGGGTTCTCTGTACTTCAGAGGGTGTTTCGGGTCCATAGTCTTTTTAATGAACAATACCATAGGACAAACCATTCATTTAACACCCCAATGTCCAGACTGAGTAGGAAAATGAATTCACTGCCTAGGAATGACCTCTCTCTGAACTCTTTTAAGGGTAGAATTAGAGAATTTTTAAGTAACTAAATTTTATATATAATAGACTGTAGTTACAGTATTATTGTTTTAGTCAACTGTTATTCTTTCTAGTATTGATGTGACTTGTGATATTTTCTGATTGTTTCGTTTCAGATTTTTTATTCTTATTAAACATATTATATAAAAGATTTATTGCCGTTAATAAACCATTATTAATAATCCAAGAGAAGCCAGCCTTAAATTTCTCAGCTGCACACCATAACTTAGTCATAAAATTTGTAATAGATAAAAAAATTGTGATGCTATCTATATGCATAGGTCAAAACAGTAGAAGTATAAAAACCATATGTAAAGAACCTTGAACCGCAATTTTGAAAAATATAACAAACTCGGGAATGTCTTGATATTGAATAGATCATAATCATTTCATAAATTTAAATAATATTAAGATACTCTATTCCGGAAATAAAAGCAAATTTACCAGAGCAACTTGAAATAAAAAAATTCTTGAAAAATATCCCTCCAATGACCAATAAAACTTATTTTAACCCCAAATATAGACAAATACTTAGCTTACCTTCCTAAATTTACAGTAGTCAAAAAATTAGATTCGTTAAAATATATAGCGAAAAAACATATATATATATATATATATATATATATATATATATATATATATATATATATAGAGAGAGAGAGAGAGAGAGAGAGAGAGAGAAGAGAGAGTTCAGTTCTATTAAAATATGGAAACTTTAAAAAGCAAAGTGTGTTTTATTTACAAATATTTAAAAAAGTTTCTCAAGGAACAGACTGCAGAATCAACTCAGTGTATTCTAAGTTGGGATTTTTTACATTAACCTTAGGTGAAATGAAATATCTCCTAAACTGTTTTTACAAAACAACAGTCGTACACCCGAAAAAAAGAGTAAATCTTATACATAGTAGATTTTTTCTACTAAGGTACTTACTTTTGAGACATAATAGAACCTCCACAGAAGTGACTGTAAGCACTTCCGCTAATAATTCTTTGAATGGAAACTTGGTAGGGCAACTGGTTTCTTGTAGCATTTTTTCCACCAGCGACAGTCAGTTCATTTTCGGTTAAAATTGTTAGTCCTAAAGGTCTGTATGCTACCTTGAAGAAACCTTCACCTAAAAATGAACATGTGGCTTAGGTATAATGTATAATTCGATGAAGTCTGGTCGTTCATATTTTATTACACAGTAAATGAATTATTTTCAATGCTCTTCTGCAGACATTAGTTTAAACACTTCTGCAGGTATTGAATCAATTTCTGGTGCTCCTTCTGTTTTAAATTTTCTCATTGCATTGGTTTTTTTGCATCAAAATGTCTAATTCTTCTCCTGTCTGTTATTTCTTCAACTCTTTATAGTTTTTTCTTCATATTTCAGGATTCCGTTCAGATATTTATTTTTTTATCTTCGATAACCCGTGTTTTTATGTAAACTCCTTAGGTAAGAGGTTGATTCAAACTTGACCTACATTTCACTGGATATCTTGTAGCATAATTTGTTAATGTCTCTTCTGCAATTTTCTTGGATTTGTCTACTCAAATTTTGATATTCTTCAGTTTTGATATATTTTTCTTTACTTTTCATTAATTTCCATTTAGGATATTGACTATAAGGAAAAAATCGAGGAAATAAGGAACAAACTAGAAACAGCTTTTTGATGATTCAATACGTTCCTCTGGCCCTCAGATGTGATAAAATCACAAAGTACTACTAAATTCAGGGGTGCATTTTTAAGAAAGGGGTGCAAATAACCCATTTTCAGTTTTTCAAAAATAACCCAAAAACTATGCATTTTTAGTATATACATATATTACGGTTTTTTGTAGAGAATTGAATTTCCTATGTTTTATTCATAGGTCAAAAATTTTATTTTTCTGCAAAATAAATGCAAGAAACAAAGGGGAAAAAATCAAAAATTCGCAAACTCTTGTCCATAACTTTTTGCTGAGTAGATACAGGTATAGGCATTGCTTCATTTTTTCGGTCAAATTTGGCTGAGATTTCAAATTTACTATTCTTTTGCAATTTTTATCGATTTTTCTTTTACATCATTTTCTTAGCACTTTTAATTTAAAAAATACATACATATTTTTCAGCAATGTTGAATATGTTAACGTGCATTATAAAAGTTATATACGTGAGACAAATATTACTGCAGCTAAGAAAAGAAAAGCAAGCGAAGAAGGTTTATCATCTGCCGAATCAAGCAGAAAGGCTTTTAGTGGTTCTGATACCGCATCTGCATTTTCCAGTATTAAGAAAAAGAAATCCATGACTTTTTTTTAAACTTTGTATGTATAGAAGATGTTTCTTTTTTTATAAGATGATGCAAATGAGGAAGTGATAAATAATGCACCAGAGTCGATCGTGGCTTTATTATATGCTGTGAACCGAATGATAAATATTTAGCTATATGTCGTTTAGCATCATTTAAAAACAAATCCAAGAATATGATATTTAAACTATCACAATTATCTCCGTCATCTGATGCTGCGAGATTAATGAATTGCAAACTTATTTCCTAATGTAACAATGGAATGGGCACAAATTAAAGATATTGAATAGGGTCGGAAATGGACGAAAAATGGTTTAATGTCGATTTCTGCAAACCATCCACATGCACCACAGTCTACTTGAACAAATAGCATGTAAATGTTTGAACGGTTGTCAAGCAAACTGTGGTTGCAGGAAATTAGGCATTAAATACGTTATTTTCTGTCAAGAACGCACAGGAGTCTACTGAGAAAATGCGACTAATCAGGACAACTTTGAAGTGGATATTGAAAAAGATGTTGATGAAGACACAGATATTACTCTTAACCATGTATGATAGTTTGAAGAAATGAAGAAATAAAATATATTTAGTTGTATTACTTTGACCATAAAACTTTTGTTTTCATTTCATATTACTACACTGATTATTTAATAATAAAAATATTTTAGATTCAACACAAAACTCAACATTTCTGTTGTAAATTTAAAAACCACGTTTTGATATTATGAAATTAACAAAACACTAACTTTCCTTGCATAAATATACATTCTTTAAATTAAAAATGAGAAAAAAAATGGTGTAAAAAAAAATCGATAAAAATTGCAAGAAAGTAGTAAATTTGAATCTTAGCCAAATTTGATTAATTTTTTTTAAACTCATTTTACGGGGTGAAACGTCAGACTTCTTTTCTCTGAAGCAGTGCTTTTAGCTATTTCTACAGAGAAAAAAGTTATGGACAAAAGTTTGAAAAAAAAAATGCGAATTTTTATCCTTTTTCTACTTGTTTTGTGCACTCATTTTGCAGAAAAAATAACTTTTTTGACCTTGGTAGAAATTAAATTCTCTACAAAAAATCGTAATATATGAATATATTTAAAATGCATAATTTTTGAGTTATTTTTGAAAAACTTAAAAATTGCATTTTTCACACCTTTCTCAAAAACGCACCACTGAATTTAGTGCACTTTGTGATTTTATCATATTTGAGTGCCAGAGAAACGTATTCCATCATCAAAATGTTTTTACTAATTTATACCTTACAATAACTCATAGCCTAATTATTCTTTTGATATCTGGGGTTGTTTTTTTTTTTTTTTTGACTTGATGTTGATCATCGTATATTATAGCTCTTATTATTACAATTTTCAGATTGCTTTAAATTTTATCCAAATTAATTATTTCTGGAGATTGAATTTCTTTTTTTAAGCTAACTAAAAGTGTGTTGCTAAAATCTCTTGTGTTGATGATATGTAATAGATTATGTTTGTCGTTTCTATTTCTAATATTGAATTTGCGATAGTAACTGATGAGCTGTTTGACAGTGTGCTAATAGTTAGTAAATTAAGGAATGCTATCTAGTTTGTCTCATGAGATATTCAATTTGGTTTATATATTTTTCACCAGATTGGATCCATATTTCTCCTACTTTTTCATTTAGATCAACAGGTATGACTGTGAAGTAGCAGATATCTGTGTAATAGGCTTCTCAGCCCATCTGAAGAGTTTTACAAAAACGAAACACTGAATACTGCCCTGGTTAACACTACAACGCACTGGGTGCGATAACCCGTGACCTCCGGCCAATACGCAGGACTAGGTGCTAACGACGCGGTTGCGTCTCGCTCGGCCTGGAACACACCTGGACCCAAACTTGCTTAAGCGTGCAAGTTGGTGTGCAAGTGTAACCTAAAAGTGTTTAGCACTTGAATTTACCCCTTTCGCGGCACACCGTTGTGCTGATCGCCTTATGGCATGGCTGCAGCCGTACGCCTGGCACCGGTTGATGTGGACACGCGAGCATTGAGCGGAACTCACTGGACTGAGGAAGAAGGCAGCCCAGGATAAGATGAGTTCCACTCAATGCTCGCGTATCTACAACAACCAGTGCCAGGCATACCTGCGCAACAGTGCCGCGGAATAGGTAAACCCAAGTCACAAACACTTTTAAGTTATACTACTAACTTGTAAGTTTAAGCAAGTTTGGATCAGGGCGTGTTCCAGGCAGTGCACGACGCAACAACGTCGTCAGCACCTAATTCTGCGTATTGGCCAGTGGCCACGGATGTAGATGTTGTCGTGTTAACCAAGGCAGTAATCAGTGTTTCGTTCTTGTGGAACTCTTCAGCTAGGCTAAGAAGCCTATTACACTTACACTACATAAAGGAGATGTTAAGTAAAGTCAAGTCATCAGCAAGCAAGCACTGTGTGCAGCTGTTGAAAGCCAGACTTATAGTCAGCTGGACTCAAAACTCAAAATCATTTACGATCCGTTGGACTTCCATTATCTTCATTTTGTTATTGAATATCACAATAACAAAAAAGGATTATTCCAATGGAAATCCAACAGATATCGACTACTTCGCAAGGAACTTCGTTGTCTATGACCTTCAAACAAACATAAGTACTACTATAATAGATATTATATAAAATATTTTATCTATTATCTTATTTCTATTTGTTCAATTGTAATTTACCTTAAAAATTGCTTTTATTTACTGGAAACATTACTAGTGATCATATGAAAAATAACGAATTTATGTTGAATTCGATTATGTGAATTATTATGGATAATAGCATATGTGTATGAAAGTGTACGAAAATTAAAAAATTGTGTCAAGAAAATTCTAATTAATAGAAATACCATATTAGATAGCTTATTATTGAAATAAATAAATTCCAGGAACAGACATTACAACATCAGGCGACAGAATTTAAATAACTGCCTAATTTGATTTATTGATACACACTTTCTTCGGCCAATTTCTTCAATTGATATGAAAATATTTTGTTTATATAGATGAACGACCTTTCTCACAAATAAATTGCTCTTCGTATAATCTCGATAGTACACATACAGGCTTTTAATATACCAGAATTGATCGGCTTGACATTATTTGATTGCAGTTTTTCGATTAAACGACCATTTAATAGGAAAATAATGATATTAGAAATTAATTAGGAAATATATTATCTTACCTAAGGTAACAACTACAAGAGCACTTAATATAAGCAAAAGTTTCATTTTCTCCGCGTATTTTAGAAAATGATTTTTAAGAGAAATGCGTTCTTTTATATTAATTGAACGATAATAATCAGAATATTTTCAAAGATAACCTTAAAAATTTCTGAATCACAACGAAAAGTACTTAGGGGAGATTTGACTCCGATAAAGTTTCTGATACGGTAAGTCTTTGCAGTGTTCAAGTTTTTATACTTTGTTGGAGGGTTTAATATAGTCTATCATCTATATATCATAGTATACCACCAATAGTGGATACAATTTTCTTGCAGTTGGGTATATAAAATACAGATTGCGTGAAATGCTGAGAGATGGGGCTACTCGTATTAGATTTCATATTTTGTGTATTATAAGTTGCTTAAAGGATTTATTTCCCCGATGCTGAGGTGCGCTGGCCTATTCTGTACTGACGAGAATCAACAAGTTCGAAATCGGTCTACAGATGACGGTACACCACTATGGGGAAGGCTTCCACCCTTTCCTTATATTCTTGCAATCTGTGCTTTGTCTCTAGCTGTGTTAGAACAGAGTACGTTTGTCCTTATAGTATAAGATGTTTTCTGTTAGTTGACAACTAAGTTCCTCTTATATAATTTTATGTAGGTAGTATTTATATTAAAATAGCAATAATAATTACCTTCACAAGACAGAAACAGAACGAAAACTGCAACTAATTGTTGCCCGCGACTTCGTCAGTGTGAAACTTGGGAAATGAAAATTTGTTGAGTTATGAGAGTTCGTTATTTTTTTCTCTTAAGTCAGCCTGTATTATTCCGGACAACCTTCTCTTCCTGTCTGTAAAGTTTCATCGAAATCGGTTCAGATGTTTCAAGTATTAACCCGTATACACAAATAGACAAACAAAAATGCAGCCTATTTCATTTCTGACAACCTCGTCCATATGTCTGTAAAATATCATAGAAATTGGTTCAGTTGTGGCCCCTGCAGACAGATAGGCAGACAGAAAATAAGTAGCCTATTTCAATCCTAACATATGTCAATATGTCTCAAAAGTATCATAGAAATTGATTCAGTTGTGGCCCGTGCAGGCAGATAGGCAGATAGAAAATAAGCATCCTATTTCACTGCTAACATATCTTTAAAGTTTCATCAAAATATAGTCAACCTTTTGAAAAATTAGCGCTTAGAGGCAGACAGACATATGGACAAACAGGAAAAAGCAGCCTATATCAGTCCTGACAACTAATTCTTCATGTTTGTTTATCGAAATCAGTTCAGCCATTTCAAAGATTAGCTCATACAGACGGATAGACACTTCAATTTTATTTATATCTACAAATAAATAAATATATATATATATATATATATATATATATGATAACTTATAAATGATAATTCTAATTTTTTTTTGATTAACTGAAAGGAAGAAAAAAAAGAAACCAGACCCAGAAGAAAAAAAAATGAAATAAAAAGGACAAAAAATACAGAACAGAAAGGGAAAATGGAAAAAAGAAGAAAAATAGTCCCCAGTTAATTAAGACGTTAAATGATAATCAGTTAATCGCATTTTTCTTCGATACAAACAAAAGAATAAAATAATAAATTAGAATTCAGTCAACTGTAAGATTTACAATATATTTAAAAAATTTTATTTTCTTTAAATACTAATCAAACAAGAAAAAAAAAGGTCTATTATAGACTATTTTCCCCTATTTTTTTACAATTTTGGTTAAGGTTATAATAAAAGTTTAAGAGATACTTCAAGTATATTTGTTATTTTCTACTGATTAGCGAATTTTTTAAAATATAAAAAAATATTGGTATATGACAATAAGCACAGAAAATGATAGCAAAACTTAATTCTTAGTTGACAAACATATATTTAACAAGCGGCTCTTATTCACCAGGGTCTACTAAGAATTTATGACATCATCGAAAGATTCTATATATTTTTATTTGGAATGGAAATTTTTGAAGTCGGCGTAAAAATAGTACAAGAAAAAATGTTAAGCACAAAAAGGATATCTGTAATCAAAGATTATAATAGCTCAGCGTCTTTGCTATAACTAAAGTTTATTATAGCTTAGTGTTCGCTGTAATAATCTTTGCTATATCTTATTAACATCACAATATTCAAACATGCAAACATAAGCTTGCGAAGTCATTCTATAACTCACTTTTCTTGTGATTGCTTTGTTACTATAGCTAGTTTATATCTCGAATTGGTAGTCAATTATTTCCACTCGTAGGATATATTACAGGTACTTGCTATTTATAAAAACCTATTTTTACCGTTTTGGTAATAGAATTATAGGATGGGATCAAAATTCTTAGATAAATACTTAGCACGATCATTTTACAATTAAAATATTAAAACTGTCTAATTTATCACACTTAAGTTTGTAATATGGATAACTACTTGTTAATTTTATATAAATATGAGTTTATATTCATTATTTTATATTGTTGCAATATTTTAGGCTACTCTTTTTGAATAAAATTATATCAAATACTAATATGTAAGTTTTTCTTTGTTCTATGATTTTCAAAACAGTATATCGCGTATCTTACGATGAATTGTCGCCATCGGTTTCTTCCGGAATATCAACTAATTTATCTGTTTTTGCCGCATTTAACTTTTTCTAACTCTCTTCGCTTTTTATTTTATGTACTGAATTCAGCTGTTTTCCACAAGTCAAGTTCCGGATTATTTCACTCCACTCTCACGTTCCGGATTTATTTGTCAAGATCGGGTTTTTCATAACTTTATGCAACACTGAGTTGACTAACTATTAGTCGCAATGTCAAATCAGCTTATTTCAACTTTGTCAAGTTCTGGTAATTATTTTTAAGTGAGGATGTGTTTTTTTTTTGGGATTACTAAAACTTTCGAGACTGGAAAGAAATCTTTTGTTGTTTAGTTCTGCCGAGAATAACTGTCGACTCATAGCTCTTCCTAAACCTAACGTACGATCGCTTCGATTTATGGGCCCCTTACTAAACAAGATTTAGTCTCTTAACCACGAATTATTTACCTTTCCCGTGAATGTTAAGTAATTCGTACGCGCCACTAATCTCACCTTTTTATCGACGGAATCAATTTCAGAAATTAAGACACGTGCACAATCATGATTGTCTGTAGAATGTTACTTTGTCAAAGACAATCTACTGTAAGAACCACGAGCTACCTAAAAAATAGAATAGTCACGTGGCCCCTGAGAGATATACTCAATCAGAAAAAGGACGAGTTAACCCTAAGAAAGCAACTAGTAATGTCCTTAATTTCGCCAGCTGACGTTCGCTTTTACAGAAATGGTGACGTAGCACTCTAAAATCGGGGAAGAACCAAATCACAGTGCCGCTACTGAATCGTTTCGTGTCTGGGTTTCCCCGCTTTGGCAATATGAAGTTTTGGAGTTTTAGCATTGTATGCTGTATTATTAAGATCCTTTAATTTATTTAGAGAGTCTTGAACTTTAAATAAAAAACTTGCCTTTAAGCTCCGCTAAGATTTCGACGCTTGGTTATTGTTTTCTTCAGAGCTGTAGTATAAAGGCGTTATGTAGTTTCAGTGAAAACATTATTGCAACTATTACTTACTGCTAATGCAATGTAGAAATGAAGAACAAACCTCAGAAACAATTTTCCATATTTAGTTAAATAAATGTATATATCCGGCAGTGGAGCAGCTAAAGGTATATGCGCTCCCCCCGCAGATTTTTGAGTTCTCCTAAAATTTGGCATTCGTCTTGATCCATCGTATCTATTAATTTTCATCAAGAGATATGAGGGCGCCCCGCGGGGTCTGCGGGATCATTATTTATTCCACTGATATCCGGTGGAAATATTAACTATGTTAATTATTGTTATTAATTATTTTTCAAATTGAAAAACAAATATATATATATATATATATATATATATATATATATATATATATATATATATATATATATATATATATATTAATTCTATGGCTGAAAGCACATTTTTGTATTTTTTAAACAGACATGACTGAAAAGCGCCATTGCGAAAATTGTTTTTGTAATTTTTTTGATCTAAACTGTTTATCATGACCGAGGCATTTCCAGTCCTGGTTAACTTAGGTATAAAGAACAATGATAAGGTATAAACTATCCCTTTTTCTTGTGATTAATTGTCAATTATCATGATATGTAAATGATAATATATGTCAGCAGAACCGGGTTTCCGTTCCGCAGTTACATTTTGTATATATGGTGTCAGGTTGTTATTGAGGCAATTTGCTTAATCACTTTCTTTCTCTTCAAAAAAAAAACGGGGCAGGGGGGGAATCTAAATCTAAACAAATAACAAAAGGCTTGTCAGTCTGCAAGTGAATAGGTGTGTGTCTCCATATGATAAAAAATTTTTCCAAAATGATCATGAATTGCCTCATTCTTTTTGAAATCAGGTATATATTATGCAATGCGAAGATCATTTGTCACAAAATCCCCGGAACTGCAATTGAGGATAATTAGGAGATAATAGCAGTAATTAAAGTTTGGCTGAAACTGTGCATAGAAATGAAATCAGTCAGCTGTCACCTAATTTTTGTACTACTCTGTATCTATGTGTGGTAGATGTTTATTATGATATGCAATATATTTATTGGAAGATATAAATTGATATGTAATCTTACAGCTGTTTTAATTGCTCTTCTATTCACTTTTCAAAGTTTGTAGCTTTACAGTGCGAAATTGGATGTTTACAATTCAATAAAACCATAATTCCATTTCCCGTGTGTAGATGATTGAGGGTCTATCAGCATGGCTGTGCCAATTGTGCATCAAACACCCCCAGGGTCATTTGCCACCTGACCACTATCAAGTTTACAAAACTTACATTGCCAGCTAAGGATCCAACAACTGTCACTTGTAGGACCTACCGCCGTCCAATAGTTACTCTGTTCTTCTATTAAATTGTACTATTTTAATTAAGGAAACAAGCTAATATTATTATCATTTCCAGAATATTCTCCAATATTGTTTTTTGTTTTCAAAGTTAGAATATTGGAATAAATGGCACTAAGTCCGTCATTATCAGACCCCCGGTTTAAATTATTAGAACACTGAAAGATACTCACCTTTTCCAAAAAAGTATTTTAGTATAATTAGATTTTTTGTAAAAAATTTTTATGTCATTATAATTACAATCATTGCCTGGTTGGTTAAAATGGTCTGCTTAAGCACAAGTGTTTTTAATAAGTGTGTAGTCACTTTTATGAAAGAAAATTCTATCTTTCAAAACTTTAGAAGTTTGTCCAGTATATATGCCCGGACACGCAGAGCATGGAATACTGTACACCACTCCAAACTCCCTCATAATGTCCTCCCGATCTTTGAGTTTTGAAAGTAAATTACCTATTTTTTTTTCTGCTCATAAGCACTTTTAATTGTCGGTTGAATTTTAAATAATGTATTAAATTTCATTGATAATTCCTTAATACAGGATAGCACTAATTTCTGGAGATATTCCGATGTGTCTTGTGTCATGAGTTATGATCGATCCTGTATTGAAGATAATTTTAGTGAGAAATTTTTTGGGTAAGAATTGCTGAGTAGTATATCACATAGTATTTTTTAATTTTTTTATTTTGAATGATGGGTGTGATATCCTTCCAATACGAGCGTTAAGTGCTACAACGAAATTGACTTTAGTTTTTTTAGTGTAGTTGGAATGATCATTAGTATATCTTTCTGAATTAGTGGGTTTTACATACCAGTCCAACATGATCTGGTTTGAGGCAGTTTTTATTAATTTGGTGTCTAAAAATAGGACACTGTTACCTCTTTTTTCTTTAATAGCAAATATAATGTATTGGTTGCCCTAAGGATCTCATCAACTCCATCCTTGGGTACAGACGTGATTATGTCTTCTACATATTTTTTGAAAACATGCAGTAGAAATGAAAGTTTAGCTATACAGCCATCCCGTAGACCGTCCATCACGTATTGAGTCAAAATGGGTGAGATTGTGATTCTCATCGGGGTGTCATTTACATTTAGGTAATGTCTAAAATTAATTGGAAGGTTTTGATGAAATTCTGTAAGTTAAAAGTAGTATGATCTTTTCTTTTCCAATGTTTGTTGGTACTAGTTTTGCTCGAATAATATATTTTATTTCGCTCTACCCTATATTAAGGAAGATCAGTTGACCTACAACCAACAAGCACAGAAGATGTTAAATGAGATTTTAGCGAAACGTCTGTGAATTTTTATAAGGATACAAATGAACGAATGAATGTATTGCCGGATTAATACTGAATCATATATATATATATATATATATATATATATATATATATATATATAAATTTGTTTATAATAACACTTCTATCTAGTTCAATATTTTTTTCATAGTTTTTCATTGAACTTTAGTTTTGATGGAGGAAAATATGTCATATTTTTGAAGAAAATATCAATTCTAAATTATTTACTTAGTCAAGAATTTTGGAATATATTGTCTGTTTCTTAAGACTATATCTGTTTATATATATATATATATATATATATATATATATATATATATATATATATATATATTATAAATTAATCCTAAACCATATTTACTGACTTATTAACCATTATTACTTCATTTTAACCCTTCTGTATCTGATTTTTTTCCTTTCAATCTCAAATAAAATTGAATCGTATCACTTATTTATACAATATATATATATATATATATATATATATATATATATATATATATATATATATATATATATATATATATATTGTATCGGACTTTATAGCAGTAAACACTTCATAGTGTTAGTTTATGTTTCTAGTTTGTACGGCTTTAGGTTTATTTTCTACGAGTTCATAATTTATTTAATTAATTTTACCTTTTATTATTTCCTCATGAGATGTCAATGAAAGAAGGTCTGGAACTTTTTAGTAAATTATATTTCTTTATTTTGAACATGGAAAGCCTATGACCGAAGGTCTAGAAATCGCCAGATTGCTCATTTATCTTATTTTTATTACCCCATGTAGTACAAAAATCCTTCTAGAAACATCCGCAATCTTCTAGTGTCTGGAAAAAGGGTATATAAAAGGTCCAGATCGACATTCGCAGAGAGTTTAGTTAGAGACGTCGTCAAAGTAAGTTGAACTATTTGACAACTATCAGAATATATATATATATATATATATATATATATATATATATATATATATATATATATATATATATGTATATATATATATATATATATATATATATATATATATATATATATATATATATATACTTTGTAATGCGGTATGTTTTGTATATGTACCTGTTAATTACTGGATTAAAAAATAAATAATAACAAATAAATCTACATTTAATATAAATACCAATTTTATTGTTCAAACTGAGTACATGTGACTTAAGACCCTAAGGTTTAACTTCTCCGTTAGTATTGTTGGTGATCCAATCGGTATAAGCGGAATTTTTGACATAGACAGAAGGGGCATCCATGGTACCACATGAATTATATCCCCAAGAAACGATACCAATGATTAAACCATCCTGAACGTATGGACCACCGCTGTCACCACCGCAAGTACATTCGAAACCCTGGACGGTTCCAGAACAGAGATTTAATTCTATGCTGAAGGGGTTGTCATTTCCAGGTTGTTCGCTCCAAAACTCGTTGCATTCTTGAAAATAAGCAAAAATCTTTATGTGACTTAGTATTTTCAAATTAATACAATGCCATTTTTATAGTGAATGATCAGCGCTTTAATAAAAGCCTAATTAGTATTTGAAAGAAGAAACATTTTTGTATTTTACAGTTGAACAGCAACATCTGTCAAACTTAAGAATAACAAATTCCTACAAACTATATAATAAAATAATTTGCTGCTTTTGTTAAATAGTTTCCTGCTCTTTCTAGTCACACAATTTGTAATCAAATTTTTAAATTTTTCCTTCACCTTTATATAAAATCTCGCTATATATCAAATTTTAAGTTTCCCGATTTTCTAGAAAAGATCAAAAAATCTCTCAGGAGGTTGAAAAATAAATAACTAGATTACCGATATTTTAAGAGACTTCATAAAATGATTCATTATAAAAACAATGATCTCTTACAAGTTAAACAAGTCCAAAATAATTATTCCACCATCATCTGTTAATCAGTCACGTTAGTAACCCACTGATTTCATTACCAAACTATAGCTAATAATACCTGCCACCAGAAGATTTTTGAAAAAATTCACGTGAGCCCAAATATGGAGGCTCTAGTAGCATCTATAAAAAATCATATTATATACATTCTGATTCTACTATCAGATCACTTCTCATCTCATGAGATAACTCAAACGAGTTCAAACAACAGTCTTTTGAGAAGTTCTCTATGGCTTAAATAAATATACAACTGAATTATAGGGGTATCAAATGGCTTTTAATATCACGTTAACTTACCGTCTTCGGGCACTATCGGCAAGTTAGCAAACTGAAGGTTGTTTGGAGTTAAATAATCACTTCTTACTCCCCATCCAGACACAACTCCAACACCGCGTGATACCAATCCACTTGGTGGGATAGCGATTGGTTGTATATTATCTGTGAATGTGAGCGATGAAGCCAAATGGATTACACCAATATCGTTGGGTGCTACTGCCAAATCACTATAAAAGAAAACAATATAATTGCATATATTTTTCGTCACAAAACCTAAACACAAAAAGATCAACCGAATTGTCTTACCCAGGGTAACCAGGATGATTGATGATTTGTTGAATGTTGACGATTTGTTCTCCAACGTTACTATCATTCAATAGAAGAATGCCAGCTACGATTCTAAGTTGATCAATAGTAAACATATCAGTGCAGTGAGCAGCAGTAAGAATCCAACTATAAACGAAAAGAAAAGGTAATTATTCGAAAAAATGGAAACACCGAATTTAACGAATTTTTCTACGATTTTTCACATACTTCTTTTTTCCGGGTCGTAAAACACGAATATGAAGTTTTTTCGCTATCTACCGTGGTTTTTCCAAAAAAAAAAATTAACTTTCACTCATATAAATTGTATTTTTCTACTACCTTTAAATTTGGTCCATTTCTGTAGCACACTAGTTAATCATATTTTAACAAAATCTACATAAAAAAAAACGTAGAAAAATGTGAATTTTCCATAAACAGTAAGAAGAATGTTGGCTTGTCGTTTAACCTTTTTTGGGTATGCCTACGATTTAGATCGAAACATGATTTCATAGGCCGAACATTTGTTGTGTTCTATACTATGCGTTATTGCCACGTTGATTTGGATTTGTAAATGTCAAATCTTATGATGGAAAACTTGATAGTTTAAATGCAGCTAATTTTGCCCATTCCAGTAGCCTAAAATATGACTAAACGTGCAAAATCGGAATTCGAATCATAAATTGAGTCCAGTATTTTTTAAGCAAAATATATTTGAAAACTCCAATTATTGAGATTACAGTCTTGCCGCGTTTTTGATGCTTTCAATAATAGAAAAAGGAGATTAATGCAATTACATATAAATGTGCGAAAATAAATAGGAAATAAAAAGAAAATCACTAATTTTATTAACAAATTAAAAAAAAAAAAACAAACTAAATCTGAACTAACCTAGATTGATCTGAATAAAACTAAATTAAACTAAACTGAAATAAATAAACCATTTTAAAAACATTAAAAGGACAGATGATATATAAATCCTGTAAGTCTCCTATTCCCGAAGTCTTTAATGCGCGACTGTGAGACGGAAAACTCTATTGGTGCCTTCAATATATCTGTAGCCAATAAAAAAAAAGGGGGCTTTATGTTATTTTAAACTCTTTTGACTGCCCGAAAATTTAAAACAAAATGTTAAGTTATAGCAACATTTATTATTTTTAAATCCTAGTTTAAATATAAAAGCGGAACTTATTAGAATTATATTCCACTAGTTGATTTAATGAGCCTTTATCGATATCTATTTTATATCTTTATAATTTTGTTGCGTCCTATAATCTGAAGAATGAAGAAAAAAAAATCTGGCAACTCTGCAGCTCGGTAATTTTGTTACACTAATACTTTGATGTTGCACATGTGACGGTTGGCAGAGACACAGTGGCGTAGCGAAGACTCCGTGGGGATCGAGGCTCGGAGGGCCCCGGGCCTGGGGAGCTCCGCTCACCCAAATAAATCTTAAGAATTCAATTTAATCAATCTCAAATAAATTTGCTACTTTACAATCCATGTACTGCAAGGTGTCAGTAATTATTTATTATAAATGGACACGTTTGCAACGCAGGGCATTTACATTTATATTAAATGTACATATATCAAGAAATCACTTTAAAACTCACTAAACTCAAGGCCTCTGTGACAGTTTGTATTAGTATCTATACTCACGGCGTCTAGGAAGCAACTTTAATTCAAAGTTAAATGTCAACAGAATCAGACTCATCAAGTCAGAGACTTGGTAATAATTAGTATTGCTTGTTGTAGATATGTTTGAAGTTTTCTCCATTTAAAATACGGGGTAAATTTTTTCCCATTTCAAAAACATTGTAAATGAAATAAAAGCGATTGTTCACAATTCAATTGTTGTAGAACTGCGAGTTTTGAAGCATTTTGGATGCTTAAAATCGGAATTACACGTCGTTTAAAGACGATATTTCTGCTTTTCAACCATTGAGAAAGCTTCAAAACTCGATCCACAACAAGCAGATAAAGTTGCGAAAAACTTTGAAAAATTGAGTTTTTTTTTCAAATTTAAATGTTTATCAAATTTCGATATTCAGAGCTTTTTAGACGTTCAAAAAAAGAAATTCTGCGTATTTTTAAAGCGAGCAATTCCTTTTCTTAAACGTCTAAAAAACATCTCGAGGTTAGACAATCATTTAAAGTTGAAATAAAAGCAATTACTATTTAGATTTCTTATACTTTGTTTGTATATAGGATAGCGAGCACTAGAACTTTTCGGACGTTTAAAAAATAGAGAGAAGCATCTTCAAGAGATTTTTTTCTGGAACGTCTAAAAAGCTCTAAAACTCGCGATTCTAAAGGCAATTGAAGTTAGAGTATTTGCTCGCCCTTGCAGTATAATGGAGAAAGCAGCACTATGACTTAAGTAAGAATTAGCCACATCACCTATAGAATGCGAAAGAACTAAAAAACTGGATATAAGTATACTCATAGAAGAATTTGCAAATAAAATGTTTGGAACGATTTCGAAATAACACATAAAACTGAATATTTTATGATGTATTTGATGCTTGTTTTGATGTGTATGAATAAAATTACTTGCATTCAAATCAATGTTTTTTTTATCAAATAACATTATTTTTATGTGTGACCTTAGCAAAATTGACGTATTACCTTTATTAAAACATAAATTGTCAAGAACACACCCCAGGCACAGCGCGTGGGGTACGTGGGTTTGGGAGCTTGGGTTTTGGTTTAAAATCTTGCTTCGTTCGCCTGTCTGCTATGTAACGATTATCGATGTGTCAGCGCGTGGAGTATGTGGGGTTGGGAGCTCGGCTTTTCGGCTTAAAATCTTGCTTCGATCGCCTATGCTATATAACCATCTCGCCACGCGCGGGGTATGTGGGATTGGAAGCTTGACATTTAAACGTCGATATTATGCTTAATGGATGCCAAAAACAACCTGTATTACAGTTTATTTAGCTTTTGAACTAAATTACATTGCCAAATTAAAAAGGGGGGCCCATTGAGATTTGGCGAGGGAGCCCCCGAGCTTTCAGCTACGCCACTGCACAGGCATAAAGTACATAACATTTTCACATATATTTTTATTTCTTAAACAAGTTTTTACATAATAAGTGACCATTTTCCGCACTGAAATTTATATGAAGTAAATACAAAAAAATCTGTAAAAAATCTATTATTTTGTGTGTCTTTATAGAGACATGCAACCAAATCTATTTTAGCTTAGTTCAGGTTAGTTCCATCTACAATATTTGAATGAGCACAATTAATCGCATTTCAACTACTAAGTTTTCCATCTTAATGAATTTTGAAATCCACGTCAACGTGGCAATATCGCATAGTAAATCACTTAATGAATTCCGCCCTCTGAAGTAACATGAGTTAACCAATTGACTCCAGAAAATCCTTTTTTAAAAAACAACTTTATTTATTTCATATTACAACTTATTATTTTAATGCTTTACTTTCGTCTGTTTTAGAATAGCAACTTTCCTTATTATAATTAACAAATTTAATGTCTGACTTTGACTAAGCTTGAACTCTGCTTGACTCTGACAGAGGTTAGACTCTGACTGAAAGTAAAATACTATTACAAATGGTATTAAAAGGAAATTATGCTTCATCAGCGAAATGCATAGTTCGCACTTTGTCTTATAGAAATATGGTGACATAACTCATGTTTCTGTCTAAATCTTGAACATGCCCCAAAAAGACGATCAAAAGACAAGCCAACGGTCTTCTCAGTTTTTATGGAAAATTCGCATTTTTCAGCGTTTTTTTTAATTAAACTGTGTTTAAAAATGATTAGACATTGTGCTGTGTTCGTAAATTTTACTAGAAGTGGTCAAAATTTAAAGTTATCAAAAAATACAGGTTATATGAGTGAAAATTATTATTTTTTTTTTTTTTTTGAAAAACCACAATTTTTATAAAATATATTTTATTATTGAGTATAAATACCCACGTAAAAAATTCAAAAGTGACTATTATTTTATTATTTTTAACCGACTTCTAAAAGAGGGAGGTTCTCAATTCGTCGACTATATATTCTTTTTTATGTATGTATACCGATTACTCCGGAACGGCGGCACCGATTTGAATGAAATTTTTTACATTATATTCAGGAAGTTGCTGTGGTGGTCCTATATTTTTTTGGACGAAATTGGTGCTGTAAAATCCAAGATGGCGCTGATAATATGGCGGCTAAATAAATTAATTTTTTTTCGATTTTCTCCAAAATTGGTATGGGAGAATTTTCGGGGTCATACATAACGAATCTGAAATTATTTTTAAAAAATTGAATATAACAGATCCAATATGGCGGACAAAAAATTTATTTTTGCCCGATTTTCTCCAAAAATTGGTGTGGGGGAGTTTTTGGGGTGGCACATAACTATTGACAAATATTTTTTAAAAATTCAATATAGCGGACGAAAAAATCAATTTTGTTCGATTTTTACCAAAATTGGTGCGGAATAATTTTCGGGGTCGCACATAACGAATATAAAATTAGTTTTAAAAAATTCAATATGGCGGATCTAATATGGTGGACGAAAAAATTAATTTTGTCCGATTTTCTACAAAAATTGGTATAGGGGAGTTTTCGGATCGCATACGAACGAATCTGAAATTATTTTTAAAAAATTGAATGTGGCGTATCTAATAAGGCGGATAAAAATTAATTTTGTCCGATTTTTTTCAAAATTGATATGAGAGAGTTTTTGGAATCGCACATTCCGAAGCTGAAATTATTTTTAAAAAATTAAATATGACGGATTCAAGATAGCGGATTAAAGATTCTACATCTCTCGATTTTATCTAAAATCGGTATTGGGGTATTTTTGTTAGTGTTAGTTACAAGTTTAAATATTTTTGGAAAAACTCAATTTGGCTGATTCAATATGGCGTCTTAAAAATTGTATGTCTTTCAGTTTTCTCCAAAACTAATTGGGGGTTCTTCTTGAGGGTGTAAATAATGAATTTAAAAGTATTTTTTCAGGATCCAATATGGCGAATCCGATATAGCGGACTTAACATTTTACATTTTTTGATTTTTGAAGGTGGGACTAAATCGTTTTTGAGGATGTAAATAGCGAATATAAAATTATTTTAAGAAAATCTAATATGTTAGTTGCAATATGACTTGCTAGAAATTTTAAATTTCCGGATTTCATCTGAAATTGGTACTAGAGATAGGTATGTATTATCCTTTCAGGCAGAGAAAAGGACAGAATATATACAAACAATTTATTTCTTGCAAATACTACTCTGGTTCTCTCTTCATACGTGTCTCGTCCACCTTGTGGTCTCGTCGGAAAGAAGGCCACATTATCTCAATTAATAAAAAAGGAAACAAGGAAAATTGCCACAATTACAGAGGTATAACGAAAACTAGCACAATGAGTCGACTCTACGGAAAAATATTCAGAGATCTCATTAAAAAAGAATACAATGAGGAATTCTGTAATGATAACATTTCTTGTATGAAAAAAATAGTAGAAGAAAGAACCACTACAAATCAAAATACTCATATATTATTTATAGATTCAACTAAGGCCTACGATAACATCCATTTAACTAAAGTGTGGGAAAGGATGATGAACACAAATATGAACCATACACTTATTAGAGCTGTACAAAGTCTATATACAGATTCTATTTCAAGAATCAAAATGAGAAAGAATCTATCAAAATTTAAAGAAGATTTAATTCGAGAATACTGCATCTCACACACATTATTCAAGATATATGTGAAGAACACTTTATCAAAATGGAAACAGAAATATCATATAACGAGAATACAGCTAACCGATACATTACAATTTGCTGATGAATTTAAGAACTACAAGAAACGTCAATAAACACTTATGGATACGAAATAATAAGAGTAACCTTAAAATTAATGATAATAAAAAAAATAGAAGGATGCTACGATTAAAAATATTTAGGAGTCATCTTTGATAGAACACGAACAGACGATAAAGAAATTCGTGCAAGAATTATCCAAGCTAAAAGAGTGATAGGATGCCTAAATAGGCTAGTGTGGAGCAAAAATAATAACAAAAGAACGAAAATACAATGAAAAATTAAAAAAAAAATACGATTAGCAGCAGTAAAAATGGATGCTTTGACGAGATCAGCAGGAATATCATGGAAACAAAGAATAAAAAACGAGGAGACATCCATCATGACAGATGCGAATAGAAAAAGCGATTAATAATTTGGTGTGGTCGTATACAACGAATGGCTGACTCGCGATTGCTCAAAAACCATGATTTATCGTAGGTTTTTATGGACGGTGGAATATGTACTGGTATTTTTCCAGTTTTCAAATCGTTCGTCAATAGAAAAATCTTTACGACGTTTCGCCAACATCTCAGCTGGTATTATCGACGGCTGGTCGATTTGGAATGAGCGTACTGGTCCTCTGCCGGCCTATTTATAGTTTAGAGCTTGCGCAGGTTTTATCTTGGTTCTGCCTGGTTAGTCTTTTCGCTTCTCTGGGTTCGTTCCTCCTTTCCGCTCGCTGTCCTGGTTCTCTGATGTTGTGTTTTTGGTTTGCATTATCTCTTTTGTTAAAGTTTCTAATGCTTTCTATTTCAAGAGTTTCTTTGATTATGCGTGTTCTGTGGTGCTTAATGGGTGCGATCTGTTTAGTTTCCTGGAAATTTATAGTGTGTCCTGTCTCCTGATGATGTTGAAATACCATTCGAAAGCTGGTAATGGCGATATTATGAACGACAGTTGATATATCTATCGGCTTAGTTTGGTGAGGAGTTTTTTGTTTTAGTTGGGCAGATTTCTTCTTTTGCTTAAGTTTGTGGTCCATGTCGAGCAAGCCGAGAAGAGGCACAGACCCAGGAAAGCGAGAAAACCAACCAGGCAGAATCAAGGTATAACCTGCGCAAGCGCCAAACTATAAAAAGACCGGCAGAGGATCAGCATGTTCATTCCAAGTCGAGCAGCCATCTGGGGACAATTACTTGAAAATGCCAGCTGACATTATTTATTTTTTTCTTAGCCTATTGTGGCAAGCTAGATGTAACACTCGATTTAATCATTTTCACAGCTTTCCTGATTTTCACTGCTTTTTCTTAAGGAGAATTTAAGTTAAATTGAGTTTTACAGCGATACTTACTCTGGAGAAATAATAGAACCTCCACAGATGTGAATATAGCTGCTTTCTGAAAGTAACTGAAGGGAAACTTGGTAGGGCAATTGACCCCTAACGGCATCTTGACCCCCAGCGATAGTTAGTTCAGTTGAAATTTTCTGTCCTATTGGTCTGTATGCTACCTTGAAAGTACCTCTAGCTAAAAAGAGTTTAAGATTATTAAGTTTCTCTTGCCTAATTAACTATTGTTTGTTTAATTAGTAATAAAATGGTCCTTTATATGAAATAATAATAAGATTTATTATGAGCAGCTTTTAAAGCAATATGTGAAAAAATTTGTATATAGGGTGCCCGGAAAATACGTGTACAATTTTTTTTTAAATCAAGATTTCAGTCAGAAATAGATGAATCTATCAGCCGCAGGGTTGCCATATAATTTTATTTC
This sequence comes from Diaprepes abbreviatus, assembly GCA_034092305.1. NCBI lineage: Eukaryota > Metazoa > Arthropoda > Insecta > Coleoptera > Curculionidae > Diaprepes > Diaprepes abbreviatus. The sequence continues at coordinate 3,318,949 of JASJET010000260.1, read as the reverse complement.
CCTAGGCAAGTTCACTGGAATCTCCAATTTACGGCACGCTATATTTTACCATAGAATTCCTATCTATTTTACATTTCTTCTCTCTTCTTTACCCCTACTATATTTCACGTATTCGGCGCGGTATTTGAAATTAACGAATTGACGCTCTACATGTGTCGTCGCGGCAGTGTGTTTGGTTGCTTCTATAACAGTAAGTAAATTATAGTTTTAATAATTTTTGATTTATTTTTTAAGTTAATTAATCTACAAATAATAAATCTGAACTTTAAAAAATGTGAAAGTGTGTACTTCATATATCCAATAGCTAACCTATTCTAAAAAACATAAACATAGCACTTTTTTTAAATGTATGATGGATTTTTGTTCTCTGGATACAAAATTTCTGATTTAAATATCCTAACCATTTCCGGGCTAATACAGAGATTAAAACGATTGCTTGACTTTAACAAACTTTTAGTATGCAAAATTCCATACAATGTGACCAACATTGCGTATTTTTTTACCAAAATTGCATAATACATAAGTCCGTCGTAGTTTTCCCACCAAAAACCAGGGAGCATGAAAAGTCACTGAAACTTCTTAATACATATACAACTGCGTTCAAGATTTGTAAGCTGTTTTGTATGTCAACGCGTAAAAAGAAACATTGTTTATTCATTTTTATATAACAAAAAAAATTGTATTTTATTGAAAAATTCCCCAAAATAGACATGTAATTCCCTTTTTCCTTATATTTTGCAAAACTCCCTACATTTAGGGAAATTTCCCTAGGTTTGGCGACCCTGACTTGCCGTATTTAAATGGTTTTTAAGTGTATTATCCATTCAGGCAGAGAAAAGGACAAAATATATACAAACAGTTTATTTCTTGCATATATTACTCTGGTCCTCTCTCCATATGCGTTTCGACCACCTCATGGTCTCGTCAGTGGAGCTGTATCAAACCGAGAGTAACATTCGCAGGAAATAAATGCTATATGAAATATAAATTCCAAGGTATATCGACAGGACATCGCAAACCTGCCACCTGACTGACACAAGACTGAAAAATATCGCCAGTTGAACGGTATTTATAAATCACCAGATTAGTGCAACATTTTGTAAAAATCATTCATAATTTCAGTAAGAACTAGAGAAATCTATCTGCCGTATTTAAATTTTATTATCCTTTCAGGCAGAGAAATAAAAAGAATATGTAACCTTTTCTCTGCCTGAAAGGATAATACATATAAACAATCATTTAAATACGGCAGATAGATTTCTCTATTTCTTATTGAAATTTAGATTTTTTTTAAAATCTCGCACTACTACGGTGATTCATAGATGTCGTTCAACTGGCGACATTTTTCAGTCTGACATCGAAGTCGGCAGGTAGCAGGTTTTTAATATCCTGTCGATATATCTTGAAGTTTATATTTCATATAACATTTGTTTCCCGTGAAAATTATTCTCGGTTCGATACAGCTTCACTGACGAGACCATGTGTGTGATTTAACACTATAATATGACGCTTTCTAGTGTTACAGCGACCGGCTATAAAGTAGTGTTAGTGTTATAAAAGTGACATCTCTTGTAAACATCGCATCTGATTTTCTATATCATCATCGTTATGACAACCTAAATATTTCTATCTGACAACATGCATACACCAATTTGTTGAAATAATAAAATAATTTTGAAAATAAGTGTTGAAAGTATTTGTACGTATTTTAAAAAGATTAAAAAAAAAACACTTTTTAAAAAATGAAATTGGACTCTATCTAGTCTTTCAGGATTATTAAAAACGTTACCAGCATTTAAAATGGGCATCAATATTTCTTTGCGGGAGTCTTGTTTACTTCTGCTTTAAGAGCGCCCCACAGAAATAAATCACAAACGTCAACTCAGGAAAATGTAGTGGTTATCTTACTGGTGCTTCATTAGCTCTTTCAATCCACCGGCTGTGATATTGGTCATGTAAATATTGCTGAACAGCAATGGAAAAATCAGGTGAGGCACCATCATGCATATACCATAATTTTCGCCAAAGTAAAATACGCAAATTTTCCAGAAGAACTGGTAATGCGTCTTGCAAAAAAATTTAGATAAATATTTCCATTTATCCTGTCGGGGATAACAACAAAACGAATACAGTAGCTGTGAATAATACTTACCCAAACGTTTATTTTAAAGTTATACTGATGATGTGTAACCTTAATGGCACATGGACTTTCATCCACATAAACATGTTCGTTGTGCAGGTTGTTGATTCCAGATCTTGTAAAGCATGTCTCGTCAGTAAACACAATTTTTCTACAAAAATTTGGATCACGAATTCTTTTGTTTCGAATAAATTCAGTAGACGTAAGGCGCATGGGGGATTAATCGGCAAAAGTTACTGAACCTTTGGACGTAATATGGATGTAACAATTGTTCTTTTAAAATATTATTTACAATAGTTTTAGGCATACCCGACTCACGTTCTAAGCTGCTAGTACTAATATATGGTGTTTCCTCAACTCTTTCCGAAATTCCCTCTAATTTTCGACTTTTCGATTTGTTAAAATACAACTCCTATATTCAATTTTTTTCTCAAAGCTGCCCGTTTGTCGAAGATGACGCTTAATCCTGGCAAAAGTTTGATGGCTTGGTATTCAAAGTAGTAAACCCTAACACTTCGACGCGCATTTCTTTCACAAAACCCATATACCAGGAGCATACCAACCTTTTCGGAGTGCATGTAGTTGTCCATGTTTAATATTAAAATAATATTAGAAATTAAGAATTTTGGTCTTACTTTAGTTGATTTCTTAGACAGTGATGGAAATTATCAATAGTCAAATTATTAAATACCATAGCAACAAAGTCTCTCGAAAACTACTGTTACAAATATTTTTTGATTATTGTTGTTAATTGCTATATGCAGGTAGGTAGAAAAGCTTCCAAATACATGCGATTATCCGATAGAAATATCTAGATTGTCATTACGTTGATGACAAAAATTCATAAGCGATATTTACAAGTGACATCACTTTTATAACACTTACACTACTTTATAGAAGATCGTTATGCCACTAGAAAATGTCATATTATAGTGTTGGACCACACACAAAAAATCATTAAATTGAGTTACCACGTTTTTAAGAATTTTGGGAAAAATCAATATTTTCTTAAAACGAAACAGTATCGAACTTGACTTAAATCGACCTATTTTGACGTCAAGAGTTTGTCGTCAATCATTGTACACGTATTTTTCGGACACTCTATAAATTTGTATTGAAGTTTTTCAGGAACATTTTAGTTTAGTAAGAAAATAATTTAAATAAGTTATGAAAGACGTTAACTTACCTGAGGCAAAAGCTACCAAGGCACACAATACAATTAAAAGTTTCATTTTCACTGCGTATTTTAAGGAATAATGGTTAAGATACAGGTGTCCTTTTATAATAATAACTGACAATATTAATCAGAACTTTTCAAAATTTTATCTAAAATGTACCTTAGTCATGATGAATTTGCATTATTTAACTTCACAATTGAGATGACCTTTTCATAATATGTTTACTGCATTTTGTTGCTTTTAGAAAATTTAATTTCGTATGAAAATTTGCGAAAATATTTTAAGTAGGAAAAATATGTGTTTACTATACATTATTCTATTGTCTGTAAACAACAATATTGCAAATTTAATTTTCTTTCACATCTTTTTAATTTATTGAAATTGATCAAAATCTTTTGTTGAAAAGGACACAATATGAAGTAGAATAGTATTAAGAAGAGCGTACTGAAAGCATACGTTTGGATCGAAGTTCAATGCCAGTGTGAACTATGGACATTAGTGAAAAAAGAGGCTGCAAAAATTTCATGATTTCCGAATATTTTGCCATAAAAGTGTCAAAGAGTTTTTTCACCCTTCTGGTTTACCATAGAGGTGACCTCTAGAACTCTGGACCATAAAATGGAATCTGGGTCCTCTAGCGTTAATTGGTAATGTCATTTCCCTCTATTCAGGCACCAACATTAAAGTGGCTTCGTTGTCAATTTTTTCATCAATATTGCTTGAAAAAATATTTATACCAACGGCTTAAAATTATACACAATTTTCAATAAGTCTGAAACCCCCTGTCAACTTCGTAAATACTAACTTTAGGAAAAATTAACCAACACAAAAGTTATAGAAAATCGAATGAATATTCTAAAAATGACCTTGATCTTGACTTTAACCTCGGCCTTTAAGGTCATTTGAAGCTCATCTTTGAAATTTCAAATAGGAACCCTTACTTTTGATCCCGGAAATGAAAAGGGCAGAAGAGTCTGATAATAGGATATTACCTTGGCCATAAGGTCAAGGTTAAATTTTAAGATCAAGTTGAACTCCATAACAATATTATAAATATTTACTTTAAGAAAAAATGCTAGTATAAAATTTGTAAACTATGTAAAAATGGCCTTGATCTTTAAGAATATAATCAGGACAAGATCTTACCAGTTAAGGTAAGATCAATATTTAGCCAGTTAAGGTAAGATCTACGATCCGGCCACTTAAGTCTAGATTAATCAGAGCTCTGGTTACTCAACACATGATCAGTAATCCTATCACTTAAGGTAATATCAAGATCCATCCAGTTACAGAATGATCTAAGATTTGAAACTTAATGATATTGTTTGGGATTGGGGGAGTTCCATTTAACCTTGTCCTAACCCTAAAATTTGATCTTGACCTTAGTGCCAAGATCATAACGTATTGTAAAATTTCTTACTTTAAAATAACCTTTGAGGACAATGTCAATGTTACAGTCTCGTATTTAAGAAATTAGCGGGAGCACAAGAGTGTTCAGCCTGTATGTAATGAAACAATTTTATATTGTTTAATCTGAAGAATAATTTGCTAAAATGAGTAATTAAATAATCACTCTGTGGATAGATTTTATCCGTGGGAACGAAATAGTATATATTTTATATTACCACCCAAGAAAATCTAAAGAAAAAATTAATCAATTATCGTGCTTGGATCTGAACTCAGTTTAATTACTTTTGAGCCCTTTAAATGTTTTCTTAAAAATTTATAAACACAGAAAATTTATGACGACATAAACTAGTACCCGCTTCTAATATTTATAAATAGATCTGTCGAAGAAAACCTACCCTGATTATATAATTAAAACCGAAGAGATAAGTACGGAGGAAGGTCTTAAGATGTGGTATCTGCAAAATACCGATAAAATGTATTAAAATATTGAATGATTTTTCCATTATCAACAAACAAAAGTATAATCAAATAAACTCACTATAATGTGATATATTGTTTGACAGCATGTAAAAAGAATTCGTATAATTATTTTTCTGTTCACAAGAAATAACCAGTTATATATTTACTTCCAAAACAGCTAAGAAGGGTGAATAGTTTTTTACCAGGAGTTATCGTTTACTTTTAATTATAAGAAGACGTACATTAGTTTGACTAACTGTTTTTTTTTTATATAAAAAATAATATTAAGACGCTCAGAGGCCAATTCGGGAATTAAGTGAACGGTATAGAATAGCTAACGCTCTCTGGGAATGAGAAGATCTAAACTACATAGGGTAAATAGGAAAGTACCAAAGGGATACAAGTTTGGCCTTTCAGGAAATATTAAACTTTAGTTACGATCTGGGATTCGTTAAGGGCGTACGGCAGGTCTTAGGAAATTATGTGTCGTGTATATTCGGCCGTACTGAAGGTTTTCTTTGTTATTGTTTTTTTATTATTTCTTTTGGAGAATATCTTGTTTTTATTGCACCGGGTGAAAGGAAGACTTTTGTTCTATTTGTTTAAACAACTTTAAATGGTTATTTTTTCATGTTTTTATTCTTTTCTCAATTTATATTTTTTTAAAAGCTAATTATTTTTTTATTCTTCTAAATTGGTTTGTTACATTTTCCTTAATAATAGAACGGCCAACAGGAACAACTAGTGTAATACTTTGGAATTCTTTAAACATTTCTAATTTTAAGCTTATCATTGTAAATAGTTTCGTTTTCCATTTGTTTTATTAATAGATTTAAGTGTTTTGCGAAACTTGTATTGTTTGATTTATTAAAAACCTTCACGCAAGTAAATTCGCGGTATGTCGTTGTTAGATCTTCAATTCAAGCGACGTACCTGGCCAGTTAGACAGCAGCTTTTTCTGAGTCCTGAACTTGCGATTTTTAAATAGCTACGAAATAATATGTCACAGCAGGAGGTTGTAGACCTACCAGCCTTAAACTACCAAAGTAAACCATTTGCAGGAGTCTACGATCAAATGCCGTCACATGTTTATGTACTAATATTATTTATCAAACAAATGGATTTATAAGCTTGTTTTAAAAATGTTGATTTTTAATTTATATCATTGACTTTGAATAACTCTCTTATATTTCATCCCAAAAAAATTCTTACATAATTTACCAGAGAAAGTCAATTTGGATATTTGCAGTAAAATAATGCAATTTTCATATTTTCGCACATTACCGCTAAGGCGTATTTATTTTATTTTTAATCAGTAGCATTTATTTCGTCGCGTGTGAACTCTATTTTATTGTGGATGCAAAACCGTTAATACTCCGAACTGGACATTCGATTGATAAGCGAAGTTCAAAAGAATCTAACTTAATGGCAAATGTCATAATTGATAGGAGGAGAAGTTGTAAAAATGTCATGTTCTAGATTTTTCGTTTTCATTTCGATTTTTGCTTTTCAAGTAGTAAGAATGTCCTGCTGAGAGCTTTTTTTATGATTTGTTTTAGGGTTATCTTATTCTGTTTTGGTTACTTGTGTTGTCTTGTCTTATTGTGTTGCACTCATGATTGATTTTTTGATTTTTATTTACATGGATTTAGCTGGCAGATCTGTAAAATTTTTAATGGTCTTACATTGGGATAACATCTCAGTTTCAGTTCCTGTTTTGTGGAGAGATCTATGGTTCAGTAAGCAGAACTTTTATGGTAGATCTTTAACAATGCTCAAGAAATAATAGTACTGAAAAGAAAAACGACTAAAGTCAAGCTTATCGATGCCGAGACCTGTATAACTTTTATTAATATTAAAAGAAACAGAAACCTGCTCCTCTTACCTTTAAATTTATTCATAACATCGATTTAACTTATTCATAAATCTAAGGATACCTTGATTGGATATTGGATCATTTGGTCTAGAGAAGCTTTAACACTATGCTAATCTAAATTTCAAAATCAATATAGTTTTAATAACGTGGCAGACACCATTGTATTTAATTGGCGCCCTCTATTAACAATAAAAAGAGAGCTTGAATTATTTTTAATAGATTCACAACTTTTTATCTTACGCAAAAATATGTTGAGTATTACTAGCCCTTTAAACTAATCATGAAGTAACTCCTAACAACGACCGTTAAACTTGGACGTTACAATAAGTGAGTAATAGTGATTCGCGTTTGGTTTTTCCTTTAATAAAAACAATCGAATGCCACCAGGGGGCACTGAAATAAATCTGAAATGCTAAGACACAAAAATATCGCACGGCTCAATGAGTACTCATTTTATATATATCACTGTGAATACCGAATAAAAATTGCATAAAATAATTTCTAAATTTGTTGTTCATTAATCAACAAATACAAAAAAAAATGCGACTGATGTTATAATGACTTTCCGTGAGCATCCTGATTGCGAATTCAGCAACAAAAATTTTCCACCGCGTATAGATTTTAAGTTATGGAATGTATCAGTTTTTTTTATTTAATACAATCATTTTTATATAGTATTTATATATAAGTTCAAAACAATTTAAAAAAACAGATATTTTAAGGATAAGAGGATTTATTTACAAAAATACACATGAAAATACATTTATAGTAAATCTTTTGTACATGACTTTGTGCAAATGTTGACTTTCGTTTATATTTCTGATCGCTTTCTCTTATAAGAAACCGACAATAATCCCTCATTATTGCTGGATCCCGTCTGCCTTGATAGTGTTGCTGCACTGTTAATATGTTTTAGTGGACCCTTTTTCCTTGCTCGTCACTAACCGCGCCCAAATCTTCCGGGAACAAATTTAAATGAGGGTGCAAGAAATGTATTTTAAGAAACACGCGACAACCTACTTTGCAGTAGCTTTCAAGTAGTTCTTCTACAAGTTTTTCGTAGTTTTTTTTTTGTTTCCCAAAAACTCCGAAACAATTGTTTTAAAAGAACTCCACGCAGCTAATTCAACATAACTTAATTTTTGATCAAACTGTTGGTCCTTTAGTATTTTTCTAATTTGTAGTCCAAAAAATATTCCTTCCTTAAGCTTAGCATCAGTTAGTTTAGGAAAAATTTATTTGAGGTATTTAAACGCATCGCCTTCTTTATCCAATGTTTTAACGAAATTTTTAATCAATCTCAGTTAAATGTGTAACGAAGGTAAGTATTTTTTTGGGATTAACAAGAGGTACATTCTTTACGTTAGTTTGACTTGGAGTATATTGATCTCACAGAAGCCATTCTTTTACTTGGTAAGGGCTCGTCTATGTTGCTCTACTGTCCCAGAGACAAAAAAAGCAGTAATACTTCGTAAATCCACCCTGAACCCTTGTAATAGTCCAATGACTTCTAGGTCACCGTATATTTACCACTTGTATGTATTATTTCGTATGTTTCCTTCATGTCAACTGCATGTGCAAAAGAAAGGGGCGTCTTTTGATGCCATTATGGAGCAGCACTGCTTTTAACTTTATTTTAGAAGAATCTATAAATAAGCGCCATTCGTCCGGGTTATGTACACATTCTAATTTTTCCATAACACTATTTGGATTAATACAAAGACACATTTTATCCTGCAGAGTAAAATACGAGGATAACTCCTCGTTGCGGTTCTTAAATATTGTAACTTTGGTTCCAGCTGCTAGTAAATTCCATTGTTTTAGTCTAGATCCTAATACTTCGGCAAGCTCTTTGGACAAGTGAAGGTCCCGAACTAGATCATTTAATTCAGGTTGTTCGATTAAATGGGGTGTTTTTCCTTCACTTCTTGGAAATAAGAATCGTCTGATACATTATCGGGTTCAGCCTTATTATCATACATTTCTAAATCTTTCTCCGATTATGCCGGGGGCGCTCGAATTGGTAAACCTTCTCCATGAAGAACCAGTTTTATTGCTGAGGGAATATACGGATATTCAATAATATGTTTGCTCTTTCTTAAAAAAACAGATACTTTTTTTTCATGTAAATGTTGGTTTTCGCCAAATCATTGGAACTTCAAAAGGCATAGAAGAGCGTTTGCCATTTAACCAGTTACTTAGATTTGCTGCACAGCTTTAGCAACATATGTGAGGAGTCCAGTCCCGATTTTGATCGCCAACAAGCTATCCAAAATACTTATGATAAGCTACTTTGGTGATTTAGGTAATTATCCTTTTCTGCGATTTATGGGTAAACTGATCACATATGCAGCAAAAACTATCCGCGTTGTTAACATAGCTATGTTTCTGTACTTTAAACATTTTTGTACTGTCACGTGTGTCGGTTCAGAGATGTGATACTACATTTATAGACGTCAAATAACTTTATTCAACACGAAAATAACACTAATACAAGGCTCTTACTATTGGCTTGTTCGTGCACTTCGCTTCTCTATCTAATATTAACAACTACTCGTGCAAAACCAATATTGATGATACAACTGCCGGCCAGCTGCTTTTATAACCGTTCCGTACTTCTTTTATTTTCTACAAACATGGGAAATCGGAAGTTCGAAACGCGACGGCGTATTTCTCGTATACAGGAATCACCTATCAATAGATTCGGCTGTGGGGCAGAGTAAAATTTGGAGTTATATAGTTTTAAATGAGTACTTTCGTTGTTTTAAACTCTAGAGGGTTGAGATTTCGTGGTTGACTTGTCACCCCTAGACGCTCTCACGTGGGGTTGCCAGATTGTGCACAACTTTCGCAACTTATGGAATGCGTAAATTTGGCAACATCGCGCTCCGGTATCTTACAAATTACTTTTTAAAATAATGTGATTCAAATACTCATAAATTTTTGTTCTAAAAAATCATAAATCAAAAATGTTAGAGGCCAAAAATTAACCAGACTGCCTTTTACACTACAATCGCAAATTGACTGTAAAGTAGTGTAATATTTACGTCAAGAATATTATTTTTCTTGTGAAAATTAATTATTTTAAGAGGCAACGCTTACGAATAGTTTTTGAATCAACATCCTGTTATTGCATAATATTTCTTGACAATCATAAAGCTGACACTAACTTTAAAGTATGGAGATATCAAAACACTTGCAAATTTTTATTATTACTTCCAAGTGCTGATGATTATAATGCTATCGCTAATATTATACTCATTCCAGTTTGGACAATATAATCAATTACCTAATGGATACGTCGTGAGTGCTTGACGGATTTACATATTTCTATATTTTATCTATTAAGCGCAATTAATTTTTATTATTATTTAAACTAAGGCTATTTTTGTTTTAATTCATTAATATTATCAGCGAAAGATGCATACTTATAGAATCTGTCATATTATCAATAATATTTGAAAATTATTTTTTACATATACAGTGTGTCCCTCGACGAACTGCCGCGATCAATTTCTCGGAAAATGGACTTTGGAAACATTTTAAAAATTTGACAGTTTACGAAGGTCGATGGGTATAATTCGCGGCTAAAATATCTTCAAGAATGTGGCACCTCCGGTTATACCAAAAGTTGATGCCTCCTTGCTTATTTTAAACGGAACACCGTATATATTATTTCATTTTTAGATTCTATGCAAAAAACGGCAAACAAGACAATAAAGGCGACATATCGATGGTTCACTCAGTAACACAAGAACAACATAAATTAACAATGTTGTATAAAACCGCCATGTGATTATATATATATATATATATATATATATATATATATATATATATATATATATATATATATATATATATATATATATTTAAAAAGGAGGTAGTCTCTTGACTACTTTAAGGCACTTTTGTAGGGCTGCAGATAAAAAGATAATTGGCCAGAAAAGAAAACTCTTTTTTTGTTTGTCGTCTAGCTTTCGAGAAATTTTACTCTCTTCATCACGACTTCTACAAAGGAGAAAATATCCTTCCTTAAATCTATTTATGGTGAAATAAAAGTAAAGAAAAAACCTACCAAAATGAGTATATATAAAGAGTCAGGTTTTGTTCAACAGAAGCAGTCATTTTGCACTTTACACTAAGATTACATGTTATAACAAAAATAAATGTTCTAAAAGCAAAAATTCTTTAATTTATTTTCGGTCTCTCTTTAAAACATATTCGGCGAAAGCACAGGAGGAGTGCTTTATCTTTTAAAATGGGCTTTTGGCGCCAACTGTAATTTCTCAATTTCATTCATTCATTTTGAAATGGCGATTCGACAGCGTCCACATGCAGGAAATTAAGTTATCGAATAAATTAAAGAATTGTTTGCCTTTTAGAACATTTATTTTTTTTTATAATATGTAATCCTAGTGTATAGTGTAATGACTGCTTCTGTTGAACAAAACCTGTATTTTCATACATACTCACTTTGGCAGGCTGCTTTAGGTTTCCTCTTTAGTTTTATTTTACGATAAATAGATTTAAGGTACGTTATTTTCTCTTTAGTAGAAGTACGTATATATGGGAGATTCTCTGTCAAATCAGCGACACCTCTGCCTTTTTCAATTTTTCAGATAACTAATTGATTTTAGACTTAAAATTTTTCGCAAAACCTCTACTTTCAAATGCAACGTCATGACAAATTAAATATGGCGGCGCTGTGGTACTTAACACAGCATTTGTACTATACAGGTCTGGAAAATCCAAACCGGAACCCGGACATTTCTTAAGTAAGATAAAGAAAATACTATATTATTCATCAAATCAGAATGAGACAGTCGTAAGTATCGACATACGTGTAAATTACCAGTTTGGCTCTAGGGTAAGGGGTAATACAATGCTGACGCGGTGAGAGCGGGCGGCAGCATATTCCACGCCCTAGCACAAGAGGATTCTAAGTTATTTGCTTTCATTCAAGCCGCCGTAGCGTAAGTACCGTGTTTCGCGCCAAATTTTTTTGTTACAATGGTATTTTATTCCACGGAAAAAAAGAGCAGATTATTAAGCCGTACTATTCTGGTTTCTTGAAAATTTAGAATTTTGGAAATTATTAAAAAATTTTAGACAACCGGTTGTTTAAAAATTTGTAAAAAATGTACTGATAATAATGAGAAGCAATCGGTTCCTCAAATTACTGAAGAACGAGCAAATCGGGAGACTGGCGTTTGTAGTTTAGCAGAAATTAATTTTCCTTGCAATTGTACCGTAATTGCCGTAGAACTTGATATGAACGCTCCAACAGCTCGGAATATTTTAAAGCGGAGCAAATATCGCTGTTACAAATTACGAATAACTCAAGAAATTTTTTCGAAAGACCAGGAAACACGTATGGTGTTTTATGAGGACATGATAGAAAGGGCTAATAGGAATATAACCCCTGAAGTTTTGGCAAATACGCGAACTGTATTTTACAACAGACTAGGTTATTGTCTCGCTCAAAGTGGAGGCCTGTTTGAACACCTCTTGTGGACTTTTCGGTATTTTTGTTGATTTAAATTGAATTTAATTATTTGTTTATTTATTTATAATTACTGAACGTGTTACTTTTATTTCTTACCAGAATAAAAGTTTATTTTTGAGATTGATTTTTAATTTTAAAGTTGTCTATTAGCTTATTTACTTAGAAATTACCGTTGCGTTTCACTAGTAATTTTATTAGAATAAATGTTTATTTTGTAAAAGAAATATCAATTTTCTTTACGCTCAACGACCAACAAAAACTATTTTTTTTTTCTATTTCGACTATTTAATGTATTTAAAACAATAAATGTATCAAATAGTCATTAAATATTCCAAATTTCGTCGATTACGTTATAAGTTTATACGAAAAGGAACTACACCCTCTCATTCGTTTCAAGGTACTGCGCGTCTTCGTGTCGCACGGAAGTTAGCGGGGGTAATATTGCGCGTAGGTGTTCCCTACAATCTTCTGTCCCGAACTAACTTGAATGAAGTTAGGCGAGCTTAGTCGGTCAGAATTTGTGAAAACGGCCAAAATAATTTAGAAATTATTTTGACCATTAAGAAATTTAAAATAGAAGATTGGCCATAGTAACGTTTCTATTAAACCTCGGTAATATGAACGGCCAGTCTTTTCTTTCTAAAGTTTCATCTCAGGTCAAAGGCAATAGTGTTGTGGTTGTGTCGCGCCTAGTTAAATTTGTGCACCGCTCTTCTATTTGACATTGGATTGTCGAGAAACAAATATCAACGATTATAAAATTGGGCTAAACAGAAAGGCAGTAATATATTTTCGCCTTACTCTGGTGTGTAAAATACAAAAAAAGCATGTTATTCACATGACGAGAATATAACTTTTACTAAATCAAAAGTCGAGGTTAAATTCCAAGGCTTACTGGATCATACAGTGGATCGAATTATATTGCTTCAACTAGACGCCATTGAACAAATTGATAAATTAGATTTGTAGATATGAGTTTCATTTGCAAATGGGGCTTCGATGGAACGTCAGGTCAGAGCCAGTACAAAATGAAATTCACTGATCCAAATATTTCTGATACAAATTTATTCCTAACCTATCTTATTTCACTTCAATTACCAGGTATTAACACGCAAACTCAACAAGAACAGATTGTGTTGTACAATTCCAAACCCTCGTCTACTATGAATTGTGGGCCTCTGAAATTTGAATTTATTAAGAAAACCGAACAAAAGTCTTTAACGAAAATAGAAAATTATGAACTCGAACCAGACAACTTGCACCATATAAAAGAGTTCTCTTTGCCACTCGAACTTCAGTACAGTACAACTTATCTATGACGATGATAGACGGCTAGGTGAATGCTTTGGCTGACGAAATCGGTCCAACGTTGTTACCTCTGCAAACAACATCTCAGTTCAACAACATTGATACTGTGTCCCAGTAAATACAGAGTATTTCAAGCTACAACTGTTATCTCTACACGCATGTATTCGATTCTTCGAATGCTGCTTGTATTTGTCGTATCAACGTAACATAAAGCAGTGGCATGCCCGTAAGAGGTGAAAGCACAGACAAAGGCTACCATCCAACAGGCCTTTAAGGAGAGAGATTAGGACTTCTTGTTGACATGCCAAAGAAAGGGTTAGGAAGCACTAACGATGGCAACATAGTTTGATGTTTCTTCGAGAACAGTGATGAGCCAGCCATTATAACAAGAGTAAAGTGAAAACTGATCATCTGGTTTCCCGTCATTTTGCAAACTATTGGAAGCAGACATTAAACTGCAATGGAGAATATTTGAGAATATAAACTTCAAACAGCAAGATTATTCTTCAAAGGATATTCTTGGTACAACATGCCAACAGGAATCCACAAATTACTTACTCCATTGACCAGACATCATAGGATTTGCAATATTACCGATAAGTAAACTATCGAAAGATGCACAAAATTCAACGGACAAGTTAATAAGAAACTATCGTCTAGACTTTGCTCAAAAATCTTCTCGAGAAAAATATGGAGGATGTGTTCCAAAACTTTTGGCGTCGATGGATCCTTACACTGTTTTTTGACATCGTAAGGATTCGGACAACAATTCGTACGTATTAGAGAATGAAAAAAGAGCTGTTGACAAAGAAGGCAATGATTATAAATTTCTTTTTATTATTTTTATTACAGTCGTATTATTTATTCATTTGTTTAAATCAATAAATATTATATTACTTACAAATTATTTGCATTGGTATTTGTTAAGAAGTCCTAAGCATAGAGGAAAAAGTACTTTTGCATTTTTGACGATTATCGATATCCACGTATTTATTATTATAGTATTATTTGTAAAATGTACCTTGGACTCAAGCGCAATATTTTATTCATGGAAATACAATTATTCCTTCTATTTTGGTTTTAAATTGCATATTTAACAGCTATTGAACCACATTAGACGTTTTTCAAATATATTTTCATGATTTTAAAGATTAAGTCTGCTATATTGGATCCCTTTTTATTTTTAATATTAAATCCATGCTTTCAACCCACTATGTTTTGACGACACCGCCAACCATCTTTGCCGGAAACAAAGATTATTATAGCGTTCTGGAAACCAGAAAGCAAGCTCCGATACAACAGTATGCTTTATTTCACTTCTTCAACATGGCTAAACCGGTTGTCCGTCTCTTTCTGTTACGTTCCCTTTTTTTAGAGGTTCTGTTTTGGATTTTCCACACCTGTATAAAAATAAATATATACTATATAAAAATAAATATAAATTTGTGAACAAGTTTTTGAAAACGTTATGGATATGACTGATTATTAGTAAAATAATGTTTTCAAAGTCGCTGATCACGAATATTAGGTTAAAATTTGAAAATATAAAATGGCAAGGAAAAAGTTCGAAATATATTTTTTTTGATAAGATTGGAGGTTTTCCGCATTCGAATCTGAAGACAAATTTTGAAACTGTAAATAGCAGATCCAACATAGAGACAAAAATGATCGAAATATAGATTAGAATGTACCTTTTTTTGTTCTTTATAATGTAGACTATATTTTTTCCAAGTATTTTATGAAATTTTTTAGACCTAATGGTAACTTTTGAAATAGCGTTGGGATTAGTATTAACCAATTTGCACTGCGAGTATTTTTTATAATAGCAATTTTACTAGAAGCAACTACAAATTCACGATTCTTGTATGCTTTTCATTTAAACGTTGCTTCTATCCCTTCATAACAACTATTACCATGAACCATTACAAATTAATACCATTTAGCTTCAATACCAAGACCTTTTTATGGTTTATTCAATTTGAATTGGGATTAGCAACGCCAAAAACCCACTGCGACCCGTTTTCATTATGTTTTCTCAACAAAATCAAATCTCGAACTTTTTAGCCGCCATTTTGTATCCTTCATCTTTAATTTTCAAACTTTGACCTCGTAATTCGTAATTAATAATTATAATTAAGACAAACAAGTACATAGTGTCATCAGTAAAGTCTGCATTAGGTGGAAAATAAATTTGTATTTAACTTTACATAAAGTTTATCTAGTTTCAACGATTTAATCTAAAACTCCATTATTAAAATTTTTTCTTAATATTAATGTGTATTACTTTTAGACACAAACTATGTTTTCAAAATAGTTGTTTGATGAAGTTACCCTATACAGGGTCAAAAACATATGAATTTTGCATCATATGTGACGAAATTTTAATAGAACTATTAAATTTTGTAGAAAAACACATTTAATATGGCACTATTTTAAACAAAATATATCTGGAATCAAGCATTGTTAAAACTAAAAAGTTTTATGTAGCTGGCGTTGAGTCTGATTTTGCAACAGTGGTGCAATTTACAAAAAATTGGCAAAGAATCTAAATTATCTTTTACAGCTGATATTTTGCATATAGGCTAAAAATTGCATTTAGAAAAACTGTTTCTAATAAATTTTTTGATATTTTGAGATATACCCCCATTTTTATTTTTTTTAAATCACGTGACTACTATTTTTTTTTGGTAAATTTTCATCTCGATCGAAGCATTAGTATTGTTGCCAAAGTCGGATTCCGAATTAAGCTGTTAATAAAAAAAATCATATATAATGCGGACTTTACCGGTCACACTGTATATAGATGTAGGATGCTTAAGGTATAAGATTTCCTGGATTTTTTGAGCTCATGTACATATTTTTTTTTTTTTGGGGGGGGGGGGAGGAATTGCATCACCTGTCCCTCTCTTAATCCGCTCTTGAAATTTAATAGAATAATAATGCAGTTCGTATTACACATATGCAAATAATAGGAAAAGTGATATTTTAAACATAATAGTAAATGATGAAATGATGTACTTGCAGCTAGTGTATACAAATTAACAATATATATCGGAGAACCCAACTAAAAACATTATATTGTAACGACAGACTTGCTTCGTTTTAATTAGGAATCAAAAGCATTACTTGAATTTGCAAGAAACTACCACAAAATGATGAAAAACTCTCCTATGGGCAGTGAACAGGCCACCTGTAGACCGGTTTAAGCTCATTGGTTCTCGTTGGTACAGGATTCCTAACTAGAACAAACTACGCATGCCTTTATAAATAGGGTTCTTTATTGATATTTGTGAGCCTAACTCTAATAAGAAATAAAGCAAACTTTAATTAAAATAAGCCTTTACTGTTTAAACTAAAAACATTTCGCTTTAAAATCTAGGTTTAACTTCTCCGTTAGTATTGTTCGTGATCCACTCAGTATAAGCAGAAGATTTGACGTAGACTGATGGGGCTCTAGATCGACCACATGGACTAAGTCCCCAGGAAACAACACCAATGACTAAACCATCCTGAACGTATGGACCACCGCTATCACCTTGACAAGCAGATTCACCTCCCTGGACAATTCCAGAACAAAGATTCAAATCTATGCTGAAGGGGGTGTTAGGTCCAAACATATTGACCCAGAACTGGTTGCATTCTAAGGAAAAAGAACATGAAGGAAAATTTATACAAGGTATGATACAGGCTATAAATAATTCAGTCTCTCTAGGGTATAAAAAATTTAACATTAAAACTTAAAGTGATTTAGCTTAAAATGTAGAGACAACACGTCACCAATTTTAAGAGCAACAGAAATTTACTAAATACATAGAAAACAGTTTTTACGTAAAATTTTATAAGAATTCTCTTATATGTTCAATTAAAACTCGGGATTCTTATATTTATTCTCTTAATAAAACTTGTCCTGAGGTAGAAAGAAATGGTACTGGATATAAAACTTTAAAATATTTAGTCTTTAAAAGTAAATAAACTAAAAAGCATTTTTACGATATTCAAGAGAACAGACAATTTTTGAATTCTGTAATTATCGCATTCGTTTTTAAGAAAATGAACATAACATGATAATAAAAATTGCATAACTATTATAAATTTTATTTAAAATTACAGCTATTTTCACTTTTTTTTTTGTAATTAAATCCCAAAAGCGAGAATAAAAATTTCGTAATCACAATAACGATAACTACGCCCTACGTATGCAAGAGAGGCTACTTATTCTTACGATTTTGTTACTTAAGCGATAAAACCTTTCTATAGTATTTTAAATCGTATTCTGATCCACTCAGAACATTCACAAACATCGAAGATTTTTAAGTGTCCAAGGAATACAGCTTCCTTTTCCGTGTCAAAACTGCTAAGGCCATGATTACCACTGTTTAATTAACAGCTACAGGTTGTTATCGAAGCAATTGGTCCTCTTTTAAGTTTGTGTTGAAATATAATTAATTTTTGCCGCTTTTCGGGTTTCGTGTTTTGGAAGTTAGTTTTGTTTTGTAGTGTTTTGCTTTTTAAGGTTTGAGTGTCTTTACAAGTAAGTAAAAAAATTAGCAAAGAGGAAGAAATTAAACAGTATAGTGATATCGCTGATCGGTTGATAAGTAAAAATTTTAGTTCATTAAACATAGAAACCAAATCCTATATTGTGAAAAGTATAGGGTAACCATGGCCTAAGTTAATTAATTTAAAATCATTCAACACTCGTCGAAATCGTGGTTTAATTTTAACTTGTTACGATAAATACGATTGGTTGACACGATGCAGCAAACAAAACAAATTATTATGCTGGTCATGTTTATTATTTTCGATTCCAGCTAACAACTGTACAACCCTTTCTTAGAAATCCATCCGTTAAGGAGATAAAATGGGACATAAAAATTTGTATGAAAGATCTTCATTCTGGTAGTTAGAAATATAAATATTAGTATATAGACTTATGATTAGAAAAAATAATTAATGTACCATCCTTTTTTAAAAATTCATCTTTTAAGGGGGTAAAATAGAGGATGAAAGATTGTATGACATTTCTTTATTATGGTAGTGAGAAATATAAAAATTAGTATATAGAGTTATGGTTAGAAAAAAATGTTTACTATATTATTCTTTTTTAAAATTTTATCTTTCAAGGGGGTAAAATAGGGGATGAAAATTTGTATGAAAGTTCTTTTTGTTTGAAGTTAGAAATCTAAAAATTAATATATGGGTTTATGGTTGGAAAGGAAAGTTTACTGTGCCACCCTTTTTTGGAAATTCGTCCCTTAGGGGGGTAAAATAGGGAATAAATATTTGTATGAAAGTTCTTCATTTTAGTAGTTAGAAATGTAAAAATTAGTATATAGGCTTGGCTTGTAGTTTGAAAAAAATGTTTACAATATCATTCTTTTTCAAAAATTCATTTCTTAAGGGGGTAAAATATGGAACGGAAGTCTGTGTGAAAGTTCATTTTGGTAGTTAGAAATGTAGAACTTGTGGTTGGGAGAAAATGTTTTCTATATCATTCTTTTTTAGAAATTCAAATTTAAAGGGGTTAAAATAGGGGATGAAATTTTCTCTGAAAGTTTTTCGTTTCTGATCTTAGAAATCTGAAAATTAATACATAGTCTTGTGATTTTAAAGAAAAGTTTACTGTGCCACATTTTTTTTGAAATTAATCCCTTAGGGGAGTAAAATAAGGAATAAAAGTTTATATGAAAATTTTTCATTTTGGTAATTAGAAATGTAAATATTAGTATTTAGGTTTATGGTTAGAAAAAAATTTACTATATCATTTTTTTCATTCATCATTTATCATTCATCTTTTTAGGGGTTAAAATAGGGGATGAAAATTCTTCATTTTCTAAGTTAAAAATCTGAAAATTAATATATAGGCTTATGGTTGGAAAAAAAAGTTTACTGTGCCACCCATTTTAGGAAATTCACACACTTTGCACGAAATTATTATTTTGAGCCCACCACGCGTTAGAATTCACGAACAAAAGTTAATATTATATAATAATTATGTTAAGGAAAACTGTGTCAATCCAAAATGCTTATTGACATAACAATATGTATATCTTCTCAAGATTTAGCGTTTTGCAGACACGATGAAACAAATGAATTATCCAACCGCGGAAATTAATAGAAATTGCTGGAACTACTAGCCAAATAAGTTACTAATTTAAAGTTATCTATGGAGAGCAAGTGTTTGATACCTCGAAATTGATAAAAAATAATTAAATAGATAGCGTTTCATTAATTGTAAAAGAGCGGATAAACAAGGAAGTGCGTGACATACATTTTTTGCTTGTCAAATAGATGAAACGACAGATATTTAATGTGTTTCTCAATTTTCAGTTGTGTTTAGTTATGTTAAATTCTTGACCATGCCATTCTCTATTTGCTGATCTTATTTTCTGTTTCATTTACCTGTGAAATTTTTTGTCCTCTTTTTGATTTTATTTGTAAATTTCTGCCTTAGGTCTATGAAGAATGGATTAAAATCAGTAAAAATAATTTTCTAAAATTAATACCTACAATAACTTAACATAAACTTACCGCTTTCAGGTACAACAGGCACATTAACAAACTGAAGATTGTTCGGAGTGGAACTATCTCTTATTAAACCCCAACCAGAAAGAACACCAGTACCTCTTGATACTTTTCCACTAGCTGGAATAGCGATAGGTTTTATACTATCTGTGTACGTGAGTGAAGAAGCCAAATGGAGTAAAGCAATATCATTGGGTGCTACCTCGTTACCACTAAAAAAACATGATTCATTTTTATGAAAATAATTTTTATCAAGCTTAAACACAATAGTATCTAATAAATTGCCTTACCCTGGATAATCAGGATGGTTAATGAATTTTTGCACATTTACGATTTGTTCTCCAACGTTAGCATCATTCAACAATAAAATACCAGCTACAACTCTAAGTACGGCAGCAGTAAATGGAGCTGTACAGTGAGCAGCAGTAAGAATCCAACTATAGAAAATAAGGAAAACGTATTTTAACTTTTCCGATAAAAGGGAATCACACATAATACATAGTTCTATATATATATATATATATATATATATATATATATATATATATATATATATATATATATATATATATGTATATTTATTCAAAAAAAATTTAGTACCAATAAAATCCAGAATATTTTGTGGGGTTTTTAACTATCACCCAATCTACTTTTTATGCTAAAATTTTTGTTTTTTTTTTTATACTTACAATTTAGAGTGTCGGTTTGAAACATTTTTATAACATTTCACATATAGAGTTATACTCTGAAAATTATATTTATTATTTGATTTTTGTTTACTATGATTACTTTCTTTAGCTTTTTAAGTGACTATAGATTTGGCTTAAGTTAGATATATCTTTTTGATCGTTTACCTCGTGCTTCTTTGTTTTCATTTCTTTAATTGCCAATTTATGGTAATTTGAATCAATAATTGATACTTTTGTTGAGTTGAAATGAAACTTATGTCTAGTGTCCTTTTCATGCCTTTTTAGTTTCTATTGTAAATTATTATTTGTTATGAAAATTATTAGAAACCTACACTAAATTATCAATTTTTTAAAACGGTCCGGTAGTTAAGCAATCATCAATAAATCTTCAAAAGGTTATCAAAATCAAATTTTATAATCACAATTTCCTCAAGATGTTCCATAAATAATTGAGCCTGAGTCGTTTTATTCTTCACTAAAAGGAAATGTATCTAAAAAATATATTAGAATGGCATCCCATTAAATAATAAATATAATCCTCAGAGCATCACTCTGTATGTGAAATTTTATAAAAATGTTTTAAACTAACATTGTTAATTGTATATATGAAAAATTTTTAGCATAATAAGTAGAATGGCTGATATTTAAAAACCCCACAAAAATTCCATACCAACTATAAATGTTAAAAATCACATTATTTCATAAAAACAAATATATTGTTCCAAGGTTGTCACAGTTTAGTTGTGCACTTAAGTTCACTATGGCTAGTTCATTTAATTTAGCTTTATTTTGGAAATATTGTCATTATGGGCAACACAGTATCATTTTCTTTAAGTATTTCTCAGGGATTCTGTGAAGAAAAACATTTCATTAAGTACAGTTTCGATTAATTTTATTTGCCATTATTTTGTTCTACTTTGGTATTTCACACACTATGCTTTTTTATAGGTATTTTTTTTTTATTTTTATGAACGTGTTGTTGAACTTTTCCTGGATAATTTTGTGTGAATAGCTAGAATTATACTAGAAATTTTACTTGTGGATTTTTATCACGTTATTACTCCTATGTTACTCGAGCTCAATAGTTAGAGCAAGCGACCGCTCTAAATGATTTTTTATGCCATTAACTTGAAGTTTGCCTTTAATAATTTTTCTCTTTTCTTTAATTCTAGTGTGAATTTGAAATTTTGAATGTAATTATTTCTTGACATTTTGGCGGTAGATAATTTATTCCCTTGTTCTTCCTATTATAAGTACAACACAATTTTAGGCATTGCTATTTTATCCTAGGGTCTACCCTTTGGGTATGAACATCGGAGCAGGCGCGGATCCAAGGGGGGGGGGGGCGGTGGGGGCGATCGCCCCCCCTCCCCAAGAGCTTTGAGTTTAGAAAATTGGACCCGATTTTTCCTCTTATACTATAGTTTATTTAAGAACTAGAGAGAGTAATAAATCATTTTTTACCCTTTTTCTCTTCGCAAACTACCTGTGTTCTTTAGTCCGGTGTTCTTAGCAAAATTTGTTAGACACATATATTTTTCATAGGAATGGGTTAGAAATTTTCTAATCAAAGATACCGGTCTATAATAATAGACTAAAACGTAGGATTATTCTCTCAACAAATTCTAAGTTATAATTTAAATACTTACAAAATATCCATTGTCAAAAATACAAAAAGTTAAACACATATAAAAAAATAAATTCGTCCATATAATAATAAAATATTTTTGGGGCTATCGGTCATTTTATTATTAATTAAAAACATTTTCAGGGTATTTGATGTTTCAGTTTATTTATTTCTTAAACCATCTGCAGAATTTCAATTAAACACTAAAAAGGGATTCAAATGTAATTATTTTTTTATGTTGTAATTAAAATTAGACCTTCTTATTTATATTTCTATTGTACTGATATCTTAATTTAATTTACTTTTATATATGGAAATGCGATAGCCCCAAAAAAATAAGATAAACATGTTAATTCTACACGCTTAAGAAAAAGACACAAACACAATAATAAAAAACTTACGGCTAATTAGAATTAAATATATATAAAATTAAAGAGTGGGACACACTAAAATAAAAATATATAGAAAATAAAAAAACATATAAACAACATTAAACAATAAAATACAACAAAAACAAAAATTTAAATAATAAATTGTGTTTACACTAGTAAACATTTTTCTAATCAAAGTCAGTGAAACTATCTTCGCTAAAATTAATTATAATTGGTTCCTGTATCTCACCGATTATGAGATCGAGTTCTCACATTTTGTTTTATTCTTTTATTATATGGAATTTTCCCAATTTTCCGCAGTAACTTTATTCAAAAAAATCTTTCAAAAGTTTAGTTAAATTACTAATTTTATTAATTGTGTTATTTCTAGCAACTGTACCTTTTACTTGAGAGAGATATTTACGTCTCCAACGGACAGTTTCCGGACGATTTATAAGAACAGATTTTCTATCTGGTTTTTCCCAGCAAAAATTAAGTTCTCTGAGCAATTTCCAGAGATCAGTTCTTTTAATTTCAGGTAAATCGCGATCTTCAATGATTTTAGTTAGAATTTTGTAGATGGTTGGGATCTGCTTCTCATAATAAAATGTATATACAACCGCTTGAATTGCAGTTTTCATCTTTTCTTCGAACTAGGTTTTTCGTTTGCCTGTGATCGAATGTGGCTTGGGAGTGCTAACAATTCCAGTCGTTTTTTCTCCTTCAGTATTCGGTACATAGTAGATTTTCCAACTCCTGTCATGTTGGAACACATCTCAATAGAGCTTTTAACATTATTATCTAGATATTGATATCTTAAGGCATCATAAACATTCATCGTAATAAGTTTTTCGTTGAGGAAAAAATGCCCTTGTTTAACGATTTTGGAATAAATATAGAGGTGAAAGCCATATCTTTTGGGTATCTCACTAATCTCAAATAATATATAAAAACAAGCGCAAACAAGATAAATCACTAAGAAAAAAAACTGTAAGTTGTACTTTGCTCACTGACAGAAATTAAATTAAACTATCAGAAATTCTATGTTGCAGTAAATTTATAAAATATATTTAAATATAATGAAATATAATTAGATTTACGGCAGTTCTCAGTTACCTGCGGCACTGGAGCTGGTACGTTAGAGGTTTCGGTAACAGTTTTATTACTCTCTCTAGTTCTTGAATAGATTATAGGAGTCTGTATGCTTGCGATCGCCCCCCCCCCTTCCCAAAAGCTTTGCGTTCAGGAAAATAGAACCCATTCTGCCTTTTATATTAGGAATGAGTATGCTGCTTGCACCCCCCCCCCCCATTGACAACTTGTTTTTCTTGCCATACTGTACTTTTGTGATATCACCGCCGCCCCCCCCCCCCGCCCCCAAAGAGAGAGGCTGGATCCGCCCCTGTATCGGAGTCCACCCTACCGTGTCTTTTTACCGGGCAGAATCCTGTCAAATGCCACTCCTTTTACCAGGAAGAAAACCATTATTTCTTTCCTAACGGATCACTCCACCCTCAGTGGATTTGTTATGCTGCCGTAGATCCTTGCAGTTTGAAGAGTTTATATTTTCATCAACTATTTTAACTTAAGTAAAGAACTTAATTAGAATTAAACTAGAGTTTTATTTTGCCCCACAAACTTCTTGCGATTGGTGCATCGTTATTTTTTTATTTATTATATTATGATTTTTTATAAGAGTTGAGTTGAAATCTAGATCCAAGCGACAAAGTGGAGGATTTCTGCGTTCACCGGGCTTAAATGCAGTGGCGCCATTAAATACCCACCCCCTACTCTACGGTAATGGGGTTAGATTGGCACACCTTTCTGCGAGATTTAGCTCCTTTCAAAGAAAAAACTCAGTGATCTATGGTTCAAGAATCAAGAATATATATACATACATATATATATATATATATATATATATATATATATATATATATATATATATATATATATATATATATATATATATATATATATATATATGAATGAGATTTCACCGAAACGTCAGCTGCTAACAAATTTTTCATTGCTTAATTTAGCGCATGTGAGCTGAATTTGCTACCTTAAAATACTTACTTTGGAGAGACAATGCTGCCTCCACAGACGTGCCTGAAGCCGATTATGAATCTAACTTGGAGAGAAATTTGGTAAGGGAATTGGTTCCTAACAGCATCTTCTCCATCGATGACAGTCAGTTTATTATCCGTTGAAATTTCCGTTCCTAAAGGAAAGTATGCTGCCTTGAAGGAGCCTTCAGCTAAAAAAAAACAAGCGATTGTTAGGTTTTCTTGTCATAATCACCAGTGTTAATTAATTTGTCATAATACTAACTCAACTGATACATGATAATTAGACTAAAATGAATTAAGAACTCTAATTAATTTCTTTTCCTTTGCGATTCTTTCTTCGATTTTTCTTTCCGTTCTTCCGCATGTATTTATTTGAATTTGCATGAACCTATAAGTCTTTGAATCATGAATTCTTGATCTTCTTTATCTTAAGGGAAAATCACTTGCTCGTCTGCAAAATTGCTTTGTGCAGAGTATGTACCTATAAGTCTTTGAATCATGAATTCTTGATCTTCTTTATCTTAAGGGAAAATCACTTGCTCGTCTGCAAAATTGCTTTGTGCAGAGTATGTACTTATCTTTGATCCTTGATATGTAAATTTTTCAGTGCATTCAAGTAGATTTTGAATAGAATGTGATGGGATAGACAACATCCTTGTCATAGATAGTCGTTTTATCATTGAAAAACCGTCTTAGATTCCACTGCCTAATTTGATTTTGAAGAATGAGTTTGTTAAAACTTTTGTATTGCTTAGATTATAGTCGTATGTATTGATAATTTTTCCAATACCTCCCATAGTTTGTTTGTTGATCTTTATCGTAAGCTTTAGTGAAGTCAACGAATAATGCATGAATTTTCCATGACAGACATCTTTGAACAAATTAATAATAAGAAAATTCATTAAAATAATGTGTTTTTAATTTATTTTAAATTCAGATTCCTGTTTTTCGTATTTCAACCTAATGATTTCCATTTAATTTTCCGTCATTGAATTACGTCTTGTGACTTATAAATTGTTAGGCTTGTTATATTATAGTTCTTTGTTCAGTCTCATTTCCTACTATTAATGTAATATATTTACCGGCACGTGTTTTTTTTTATTACTAGTAGCCAGGCGCGGATCCAGGGGGGCGGTGGGGGGGGGGGTGATCGCCCCCCCCCTAGAACTATGAGTTCAGAAAAATAGACCCGATTTTCCCACTTGTACCATAATTTACTCAAGAACTAGAGAGAGTAATAAATCATTTTTTATCCTTTTTTTTCTTCGCAAACTACCTGTGTTCTTTAGTCCGGTGTCTTTTGCAAAATATGTTAGACACATATATTTTTCATAGGAATGGGTTAAATTTTTATAATAAAAACACCGGTCTATAATAATGGACTATTTGGGTTGGATAACAATAGATATTTGGATATGTGAAGTATTAAAAAGGATTTAAATCCTGGCATAGAATATTATTTCGGCAATAAAAATAAAAAAATTAAAAGTTTTTATAATATTATTTTATCTCTTATGATTTCTTAATAATTCACAGACATTAGAAAATATAGATAATTTTGACATATTTAACACAAATCACAACTGTATTTTTATTATTTTTAATTTTGGCAAAGGAACCGTTTTAGGCACATTCAGACTAAAACGTAGCCTCTTTCTCTTAAAAAATTCTAAGTTATAATTTAAATACTTACAAAATACCCATTGCCAAAAATACAAGAAGTTAAACATATATAAAAAAATAAATTCGTCCATATAATATTAAAATTTTATTGGGGCTATCGGTCATTTTATTATTAATTAAAAACATTTTTAGAACATTTGACGTATCAGTTTATTTATTTCTTAAACCATCTGCAAAATTACAATTAAACAATAAAAAGGGCTTCAAATGTAATTAATTTTTATATGTTATAGAAAATTTAAATAATAAATTGTGTTTACGCTGGTAAACATTACATATCTATTTCGTAATCAAAGTATGTGAAGCTGTCTTCAGTCAAATTAATTATAATTGGTTCCTCTATCTCACCGATCATGAGATCGAGTTTCCACATTTTCTTTTATTCTTTTATTATATGGATTTTTTCCAATTTTCTGCAGTAACTTTATTTAAAAAATCTTTCAAAAGTTCAGTTACATTATTAATTTTGTAAGTTGTGTTATTTATAGCAAATCTACCTTTTACCTGCGAGAGATATTTTCTTCTCCAATGGACATTTTCCGGACGATCTCTAAGAACAGATTTCCTATCTGGTACGTTCTCTGAGCAATTTCCAAAGCTCAATTATTTTAATTTCAGGTAAATCCCGATCTTCATTGATTTTGGTTAGAATTTTGTCCACGGTTGGGATCTACTTCTCATAATAAAATGTATGTACAACTCCTTTTATTGCAGTTTTCATCTCTTCTTCCAACGAGGTTTTTGTCTGTGATAAAATCTGGCTTGGGAGTAGTAACAATTCCAGTCGTTTTTTTCTCCTTCAATATTCGGTACATAGTAGATTTTCCAACTCCTGTCATGTTGGAACTCATCTCAACAGAACTTTTAACATTATTATCTAGATATTGATATCTTAAGGCGTCATAAACATTCATCGTAATACGTTTTTCGCTGAGGAAAAAATGCCCTACTTTAACGATTTTGAAATAAATATAAATGTGGAAGGCATATCTCTTGGTTATCTCACTAATCTCAAATAATATATAGAAACAAGCACAAACAAGATAAATCACTAAGGACACACTGTAAGGTGTACTTTGCTCACTGCACCGATTCTGCCTTTTATATTAGGAATGTGTATGCTGGTGGCATTCCCCCCGTTGACAATTTATTTTTATTGCAATAGCCCCCCCCCCCCCCAAGAGCTTTGAGTTCAAGGAAATAGACCCGATTCTGCCTCTTATACTGGGAATGTGTATGCTGCTCGCATCCTCCCCCCCCCCCCCCTATCGGCAACTTGTTTTTTGTTGTGATCAACCCCCACTTCTTCAAGAGCTTCAAATTCAGAAAAATAAACCCGACCTTCCCTTTTACACTAGAAATGGGAATGTAGGTGCCTCCCCCCCCCCGGCGATAACTTCCTTTCGCTTGTCATACTTTACTTTTGTGATATCACCGCCCGCCCCCCCAAGGAGAGAGGCTGGATCCGCCCCTGATAGTAGCACAGACACCTAAAATGACCAGTGTTTTCGGGATAGAAAATCAGAGTGAAAGATCTAAATATGATAGTTTAAAAATTTTATCATCCTGAATTTCTAAAGAAATTTGTTTCTTGTGTACTTTTGGAGTCGAAGATTATGGGTCTATAATCATATTTTAAAAATAATTTACACAATATTCATGTTAAAGTAAATCACAAATCATAACTCACCCGTCAGCAATTTGATGGATAGAGTTTATACGAAACAGGATTAAAATGATAGACTAAGTGATAAATTTATTACCTATTTGATACAGTTGTTTTTAAAATTTAATGACGTATAATTTGTTTTTTTTTGATAATATTGGATGACAAAAAACATCCTGTCTAGAGGGTATTATTGTTTTAAGGATTTACTCGTAGTAAGCGTTTAAAAATAAAAATATCAGATTTTCAAATGATTGATTAAACTGAGACATAATTCAGACGCGAAGATCATCCACTGACAATAAGAGTAGACAGAGAAATTTAAACTGCTGCAGGTAGAGAGTGTTCCATACTATGAATTCAGGACGGTGCCTAAATTGGAGAACAACGACTTTAAACTATACAGGGTATTCGAATTCGATATTTTGTGGGATTTCTGGTTAACTATTAAAGTTAGCAATCAACTAATGTAGCATTCACAAGCTGATTTTTAGGGAAACTAAAAATGCCTGATACAGAACTTAAAAATTTTCTTTTGTTTTGAAGCTACAGGGTAATATCCAAAAGTTGAAAAAAGTGTCCTGTAACGTTCTTATTTGAAAAGGTATTACAACATTTTAAGAAGATTATTTTTAAAATATTTTAAGTGTAGTCTAACGATGTAATCGCAACTTTAATACCAGGTGTGGTTAAAAAATTATTCATCCCAATTTCGTTACTTCATATGGAACACCCTATATATTTTTAGATGATAAGGTAAAATTTTTAATTATATTTGTAACAATATACCACACCCTATGTCAAAATGAAAATTCAAGCGGAATTTTGAGATTTTTTATTAAAAATCGTATGATGAATGAAAAATAAAACAAAAGAGGATGTTATGATGTTTATAATTAAATTTAACGGCATATTTTCAAATAATTTGAGTTTGTCATAAAAAACAAAAAAAAAAACAAGTGTTTGAAGATACGCCATTTAAGTTAATGACGATGTTTATTTTCGTGCAGTTCTGCTTCCGTTATAATTATTAAAAATAAATTATGAAAATTACGACAAGTATGATATGATATATGCATATATAGAGAGCGAGAAAAAGCATGCCTTTAATCTATATTTTCAACATTTTCCGGATACGCGTGAACCTTTTAAAGATATTTTTAAAAGACTTGAAAGAATTTAAAAAATTTTGTAAATTAAATAAACCGATGCCACATGAATATTTAAAAGAAAATAATGAAAATGATAAAATATATATTCTTGAATACGGACTCGGAGAAAAAAAAATTAAATATTTTAAACCTATACAAATTAAACACCAATTTTTAGCAAGGAAAGTCAACGTCCATAGCTAAAATAGAAAAAGAAGTAGAAGTTTTAAAAATAAAATCTCCAAAAATACCGAAGAAGAAACATTTTTTTTTTACAAAGTAAATATGATGCAACATCTATACCCTGGAGATCATGAAAGAAGACTAAATTTTTGTCATTGTTTTTTTTAATGAATGTAACGAAATACCTTCGAACATTTCCTTGCAGAATTAGCAAAACATCAGAACTAGGGCCGGTTGTCTGAACGCAAATAATGTAATAATATTTTTATTTATATTTGAAAAATTGTTGATAAGCAGTAGATATTTCATTTCTTGGTATACACACAGGCGCGGATCCAGGGAGGGGGGGGGGGCGGTGGGGGCGATCGCCCCCCCCCAAGAGCCTTGAGTTTAGGAAAATAGATCCGATTTTCCCTCTTATACTACAGTTTATTCAAGAACTAGAGAGAGTAATAAATCGTTTTTTATCTTTTTTCTTCTTCGCAAACTACATATGTTTTTTAGACCATAGTCCTGTGGCAAAATCTGTTAGACATATGTTTTTCATAAGAATGGGTTAGAAATTTTATAATCCAAAATACCGGTCAATAATAATGGACTATTTGGGTTGGATAACAATAGGTATTTGGAAAATTTGTGTGTTAAAAAGGATTTTAATTCTTGTCATAGGCGTCGGAAGGAGGTTTATTTTGTCACTAAGTATTTAGGGCATAGAAAATTATTTCGGTAATAAACTTAAAATAAAAAGTTTTTATATTATTATTTTATTTCTTATGATTTCTTAATAATTCACATACATTAGAAAATATAAATAATTTTGACATATTTAATACAAATTACAACTGTATTTATATTATTTTTAATTTTGGCATAGAAACTGTTTTAGGCACATTCAGACTAAAATGTAGCCTTTTTCTCTCAAAAAATTCTAGTTATAATTTAAATACTTACAAAATACCCATTGTCAAAAATACAAGAAGTTAAACATATATAAAAAAATTAATTTGTCCATATAATATTAAATTTTTTTTGGGGCTATCGTCATTCTATTATTAATTAAAAAACATTTTTAGGACATTTAGCGTTTCAGTTTATTTATTTTTTAAACCATCTGCAAAATTACAATTAAACACTAAAAAGGGATTCAAATGTAATTAATTTTTATATATTAGAGAAAATTTAAATAATAAATTGTGTATACGCTGGTAAACATTACGTATATAATTCGTAATCAAAGTCAGTGAAGCTATCTTCGCTCAAATTAATTATAATTGTATCTTCGCTCAAATTAATTATAATTGGTTCGTTTATCTCACCGATCATGAGATAGAGTTTCTACATCCTATTTTATTCTTTTATTATATGGATTTTTCCCAATTTTCGGCAGTAACTTTATTCAAAAAAATCTTTCAAAAGGTCAGTATAAATTACTAATTTTGTAAGTTGTGTTATTTCTAGCAACTCTACCTTTTACTTGAGGAGAGATATTTTTCTTCTTCCAACGGATATTTTCCGGACGATCTATAAGAACAGATTTCCTATCTGGTTTTTTTTCCAGCAAAAATTAAATTCTCTGAGCAGATTTCCACAGCTCAGTTATTTTAATTTGAGGTAAATCCCGATCTTCATTGATTTAAGTTAGAAATTTGTGTCGACTGTTGGGATCTGCTTCTCATAATAAAATGTATGTATAGCTCCTTTTATTGCAGTTTTCATCTCTTCTTCCAACGAGGTTTTTCGTCTGCCTGTGATCGAATGTAGCTTGGGAGTACTAACAATTCCAGTCATTTTTATCTCCTTCAGTATTCGATACATAGTAGATTTTCCAACTTCTGTCATGTTGGGAATACATCTCAACATAGCTTTTAACATTCTTATCTAGATATTGATATCTTAAGGCATCATAAACATTCATGGTAATAAGTTTTTCGTTGAGGAATAAATGTCCTGGTTTAAACGATTTTGGAATAAATATTGATGTGGAAGCCATATCTTTTGGGTATCTCACTAATCTCAAATAATATATAAAAACAAGCACAAACAAGATAAATCACTAAGGACATACTGTAAGGTGTACTTTGCTCACTGACAGAAATTAAATTGAACTTTCAGAAATTTTATTGTTGCAGTAAATTTGTAAAAGCTTATAATATCTAAATATAACTAAATATAATTAGATTTACGGCAGCCCTCAGTTACCTGCGCTCGTGGAGCAGGTACGTTGGAGGTTTCGGTAACCGTTTTATTACTCTCTCTAGTTCTTGAATAGAGATATAGAAAAGTCTGTGCTTGCTATCGTCTCTCCCCTTCCCAAGAGCTTTGAGTTCAGGAAAATAGAACCGATTCTGCCTTTTATACTAGGAAT
Organism: Diaprepes abbreviatus; assembly: GCA_034092305.1. NCBI lineage: Eukaryota > Metazoa > Arthropoda > Insecta > Coleoptera > Curculionidae > Diaprepes > Diaprepes abbreviatus. The sequence continues at coordinate 3,286,737 of JASJET010000260.1, read as the reverse complement.
GTGTTTGCTGCTCGCATCCTCCCCCCCCCCCTGTTGGACATACTTGTTTTTCTTATGATAGCCCCCCCTCCTAGAGAGCTTCAAATTCAGAAAAATAGCCCCGATCCTGCTTTTACATTAGGAATGTTGCTGGTGTCTCTTCCCCCCCCTCATCGACAACATGCCTTGCTTGCCATACTGTACTTTTTGTGATGTCCCGCCCCCCCCCCAAAGAGAGAGGCTGGATCCGCCCCCTCTATACACATACCGATTTTATGTATACCTTTTCTAATTGCATTATTTAAATGAGTATCATATAAAAATCGGTATGTCAATATTATAATACATAAAAATATGAATTTATAGTTGTCTAAATTATTATTATTGTTATTTTCGATATGTAAACATATCTACACACTATTTACAATAAAAATAAGTTTTAAATCCTTTTTTTGTTAATATTAATTGCAAACTTCACATCTATAATAATTTCTAACACTTAAAAACAAAACTGAAAGAAAAGATAAGTAAACATGTTTATGTCTGTTCAAACATCAAAAAATCGTCTCCCCCACCGACCAGAAACAGGACTTTCAAACAATTCTATTGTTGTTTAAAATCTATAGGGTATGACAATGTTGTTTGGTCTGATGAAACAAGGATTACAAATAACAGTATTTTTAAACCGACATAACGAAAATATATTGGAACCATTATATAGTGCGAGAAGTTCGTCAACAGGACAGATTTTCATATAACATAAGTTGTTTTCTAAAAGCTCATAAGATTGTGTATCAATTCGAAGAAAATATATACAGGTTTATATTATTATATTACAAATTAATCTTATGAATTTATTGGATGGTGAACCATTGGTAGAACAACTTAACATTTATGTTCAACAAGGTGGTGCTCCTAGTCATAGTGTCCTTAAGAGTAAGGGAGGTATTTAAAGCAGTCATTTCCCCTAATAGATGGTTGGGTACGTATGAACCTGTGATGTGACCGCCACGCTCTCCAGACCTAACCACACTGGGTTCTTTTATGGGGATTTCTAGAAAATGAAATATACAAGGTGCAACATTTATCTGGAGACAACGGAATATTTCGGTGTGATCACATTTTTTCGAAAAATAGTTTTATACAAAAATTATAGGTTGTCAGGGGGCTAACTAGTAGTGACCTGAAAATGCCTTCGCCGTAATGTTCAAGGTTATTTGAAGGTCAACCTCAAGGTTTTAAATGGGGTCATCAATTTCGATCCCGGGAATGAAAATGGCGGGAAATTTTATAATCAGATATGACATTGATCTTACAATGACGGTCAAATATCAAGATCATTTCAAGGCCCAAACAAAAAAGGTCGCAATATTTCGTGCCATGTTTCGTACAAAAATTGTTGGGTGGTACGGGGGCTAAGTGGTCATTATTACTTAAAAATAATCTTGAGCTTATCCTTCAATGTTATTTGAAGCTCAATTTCAAAATTAGGCTTAGATGTAAGGCAACAAATATGATTTCAACACGATGGATCTCCAGCGCATTATTACCAATTAGCCCATCAAGTATTGGATCACGAATTCAACGGTCGGTGGATTGGTAGAGGAGGTCCAGCAAAGTAGTCCACAAGATCGCCAAACCTTACGTCGCCAGATTTTTTGTTTATGGCGAAGTTTATAAAGACGTGCCAACAACTCGTGAAAACATGAAGCACCGGATCACAGATGCTTATGCCAAAAATAATACTTGAAATGCTCCACAGTTGTATGCTGGTCAATAAGTTTATTGAAGTTAAGCACTTAATGAAATAAATTCTTATGAAGTCGTTTAACATGATCATGCAAAATTGATAAGGGACGACGGGACTAACAAGCACCTCGATGGTGAGAGGCGAGGGGATTCACCGAAAGCAAGCACCACCGATGGTGGGAGCCGAGGAGACTTACCCTAAACAAGCACCCAGAAGAGAACAAAACCTACTTCTTCTTCTCTAGGTGCCGTCTCCGCTTCGAAGGTTGGCAATCATCAAGGCAATCCTGATTTTTGAGACCGCTGCTACGTCCACGTTATTGTTCCTGGATAGTGCTAAAAGTAGTTAATCATGCACATAGTCGTACTAAGTACAGTTTTTGATAACAATTCTGAACGAATGAATTTATTCAATAGCCCTGAAGATCGAGACCGAGGTAATGTTATAGCAACTTTGCAATCTCACAACTTTAGTATGAAACATTTTATAAAATAATAACGTTAGAAATATTCGTTTAACCCTAAAATTACCTTTATATTAGACCTTAATCTGGATGATCAAATTACTGTAAAATTGATGGTCTTTCCCATTTCCGGGATCAAATTGGGGCTCTCCTTTTCAAATTTAGAAATTGAACCTCAAATGACCTTGAAAGTCAAAGCCAATGGTTTTTTCAAGGTCACCTCCACTTAGCCCCCGTGCCGCCCAACAACTATTGTACGAAATATTTCACGAAACTACTGCATTCTTTTCTTTTTGACCTTAAAATGCCCTTGGATATTTGACTTTCACCTTAAAATCAGGGTCATATATAATGATAAAATTTTTTGCCTTTTTCCATTTCTGGGTTGAAATTGGAGGGTCCTGTTTAAAATTCCAAAGTCGAGCTTCAAATAACCTTGAAGGGCAAGGTCAGAGGCCATTTTGAAGGTGACTACTGCTTAGCCCCCCTACTACCTTATAATTTTTGTATAAAAATATTCTTCGAAAAAATGTGATCCCACCGAAATATTTCGTTTTCTCAAGATAAATGCTGCATCCTATAAAAGGAAATCATTAGTACTCGGAAACAACTTCTTGAACTAATTCAGAACGCGTTAGAAGAGTAAGTAGTGTTCACATTCCTCTTAACTTAGTAGGATCAGTAGAAAGCGTTGTCAAAAGTGTATTGACAATAATGGGGGGGGCCCTTTTGAGTTCTCTTCCTGGCTAGATTTCTTTAAAAAAGATAAAACTTGTTTATTTAGAATAAATTATCTTGTTATGAATATAATTAAAAAGTATACCATATCATCTAAAAGTATATATGGCGCTCCATTAAAACAACCCAATTGGATGAATAACTTTTTAACCACACCTCGTATTAATATTGTGATCACACTGTTAGATTACGCTTAAAATATTATAAAAAAAGTGGTTTAAAATGCTGTAATATCTTTTCGAATAAGGCATTATAAAAATTGTAAACTTTTGATTTTGCCCTGTAATTTCAAAACAAAAGAAAATTTTTAAGTTCTGTTTGCGGATTTTTAGTTTCCTCTAAAAAATGGGTTTGTGAATGCTAAATTAATTTTTTGCCAAGTTTAATAGGTAACGAGGAACTCCATAAAAGTATCGGATTTGGGATATCCTATAGTGTGCGTATGAACATATAGTTTCTCATCAATCTAGGGACTAGCATAATAATACTTGGAGGTACAAATGCCCAAATAGTGAGGAATAAGTAGCGTCTAGACGGTCCCTATAGTTCTATCAATAAACGGACGGCTTAGTACCTAAGAAACTTCTATTTAAAATCAAGGATAGGACATTAGCTATGTAAAGGCAATGTTACTTGAGAATGCTTGAACTCTCCGGAAGTTATGGAAAGTACATTAGGGGACCATAACATCATCTAAGGCCCGAGAACATAGAAAGGGCCCCTACAGAGGTTTATCTTCATATCTGTGTATATCTGTGATAAGGTGAATGTTTTCTGGAGAGAGTGCGAAAGTTATTTTGGCTAAGTTTGTAGAAATACGGTCAGTATCAATTTTACTATTTAAGAGTAATGAAGAACGAGTCGTATTAAAGTGTGAAAAGTATTCTACAATATTTCAAAAAAAAATTTCTAAAATATGCTCTATTCCAAATGTTCGAATGTTTCTTAACGGAAGTAGCAAAATTTAAAAAATTAAATCTGAAACTACCAAGAGAAAGTGAAATGATTTTGTTTTTGGGAAAACTATATGTGACCGGCAAAGATACATTTCTGATTCGTATTTTACGACTGAATTTTTCAGTCAGTAAGCAGAAAACTGGAAATTTCCAGGGAAACTATAATTTAATAAACTGATAACGACTTTATGAATAATTTTAGCAAATAGGTAATCTTACCTAAGGCCAAAGGCCACCAAGGCATTTAATACAAGTGCTATTTTTCATCACTGCGTTTCTTTAAGGGACTGATGTTTAAAAAAAAGTTGTTTTTTTTATAATAATGAGCGCAAAATATTAATCAAAATACTTTTGGAATGTAATCTTAATATTTTCTATTAGCTTCGACTAAAAGTACTTAGGGGAGATCTGTCTATGGTGAATTCGTAGATATATGAATACCATTGCAATACGTAAATTTTTACGATTACTTGTGCTAGTATTTTCATAACAAGTATTCTGGCATTGTTAGCGTTCTCGCTCGTGAAAATTCAAGTTAGATAAGTGCAGAGAATATGTGCATTGAAAATTTATGTCATGTTTTTTTAGACTACAAAATAGCAGATTCATATTTCATTTTACCCTTTTGGATTAAACGATTCTAAATTTTTGCTAGGTATCTGAACTTAATACTCAAAAAAATTCAATTTTATGAACGAAAGTGCTGGAAATACAGAACTTTTAAGTTTGATATAATACCGTAAATAGTTTATAGGCTAAAAATGTAAAATGTTTATTTATTCGCACTTGAATCACCTTCTAAGCGATTTTAAATTAATTTGTGAATCTTTACCATCTGTCAAATAAACGATCTTCTTTTAACTTTTTAATTATTCTTATGTCCTGGAAAGAAATAAACAATCGGACTGCATTCTATTCATTTTTATGACCAATAAAACAACTGTACCTAATTTCAGACTATTGGGTTATGAAATACCCTCATTTGCCATTTTCAAGTGGGGTTCATCTCGTTACTCGCTTAGAACTGATGGTGGTCCTCTATTGTCTTTGTTGTATGAACGACAGCCCATAGAATATCTTACCTATAGATTCAGTCACGGTTTAAGTTCAAATGTAAGATTCAAAATAGATAAGTACGTAAAAGGTGCCTGGGAAAAGCAACGGTTGAAACCACACTCGCCACACGCCGTTGGGTAGGACAAAACATCATAACTTTTAGTGGTTTATAAATTGTAAAATGCGATTTTGAATCGTAACATTTGTGAAATGGAATCCCTTTGCGGGGACCGATGTAATAAGACGTTAGGAACGCCATTGCATCGATTGCTATTTTCAGGCACTGGTCTCAAAAATAAATCACTAAAAGGGTAGTATACATTCCATACATTTCCTCAAGAGTCAAACTTTAAATAAAACTGAAATTCATTTCAAATTATTACATATAAAGCTTAGCCTGTTCTTGAGAAGGATGGCGATGTGATTTTGCATTGAGATATTGATCTGTAGGTGTGGGTTTCCGATAAACGCTAAAACCCAGGACCTTGATAGGTTTTCTAGTTAGTAATAGGTCCAAAAAAGGAATTTTCTTTATCTTGCTCGATTTCTAGCGTAAATTGGATTCTATGCTGGATGTTGTTTAGGTATATGAGGAAATCGTCCACATAGCGTTTTTAATATTTTGGTTTCAAAGTGCCTTTCGTAATGCGTCTTGTTCAAAATATATCATAACAAGGTTAGCCATAATTGGTGAAAGTGAGGACTCTGCGAAGCCCCTCGACCAATCAGAAAGCGAGCCAACTTAACAAAACTTGAAAGACAACAGAGACCACGAGCAGTTCTAGGCAAGTAATGAGACGAACCACACTTGAAAATGCCAAATGAGATTTTGGCGAAATGTCGTGAAAACGATTTTTTGAATGAACGAAATGAAACCCGAAATAACCAAACATATGAATATTTTAATAATTAGAACTAAACGAATTGCAATGATTCTTGTTTAATTGTACATTAAATATAACTCCGATAACTGAATCATGATATTTTTTACAAGTAAAATGATATATTTTGCTTATGTAATGACCAAAAAGTAAAAAAGAGGTACATAACGGTCTGTTCTCCCCTAGTTTGTTATTTTTATTGCAATTATGTCATCGTCTAACTTCAGGTGATACTTAAGAAGTAGTTTGTTGTTGCTGTAGATGGGCAAAATTTTCAAAACATAAAAGTTTTGTTTGTGAGTGAAAGTAAGCAGATTAAATAATAAAAAAAAATTGCCGTTGTTCTCCTTCAGGCAGTTAAAGGAGAAATATCCAGAAAGTTTATTTCTTGCAAATATTTTTTTTTTTATTTCTTAACAAAATTTTAATTTTGATGGAAGAAGTTCGAAGGAGATCTTTTTTTTTTTCACGTATGTTCCATTTGAGGACCCACAGTAAAAAACGCAAATGATCAGTAAATTTTTTTTATCAAAAACGACTTGCAAGGTCATATTTTATCATATGTTCTTCATATTTGATACGAATGACTCGTATGAATGTATATAAGAATGTCTCAAGTGACAAAAAGCATTTAAAATAAAGAAAAAAGACGACCAGTATGAGCAAATTCAAAAACACGAACATAAATAAAAAATTGCGTGTTTTCATATTTATCATGATTTTTATAATATACTAAATGACGTAGGAAATGTAACACCTATTTAAGCATTATGTTTATATAGTATATCCCACGACAAGCTGCCGCGATGGATTTATCGAAAAATTAATTTTTTTTTTTTAATTTGAGAGTTCACTTCCGTCAGTGGGGGCAATTTGGCTAAACTATTTTCAAGATGGTGGCATGTCCGGTTATACTGGAAGTTGATGCCTTATTCATATTTTGAATGGAACACTCCATGTATTATTTCATTTTTAGATTCTACGCAAAATTATAAACATATTTCATGTATGTTATAATGTCCTACACCTGAGTCAAACTATTTTAGATATATTTTAAATTTTATGTCAAAAATGGCGTTTGCAGGCCTAAACATAACTATCAATTTGTCCTTTATTACAGCCTTTATTATTTAATTGAGATTTATCTTCTTCTAGACGGGGATCTACTTTACTGGACTGTGTGGATATCTTGATAATAAATGAATACAGGGTGTTTAAAAACTAATATTAACTCGTTAAAAGTCAATTTTTTTAAAATATAAATCCTCTATTTTGTTGTCTATTTGAAAAATTTGTAGTTTTTGAAATATTGGCAATTTAACATTTTGTATTGTAAAAATGCTATACGGCTTAAATTTTGTTAGTAGTTGTCCATGACGGCGAAACGCGATGAAAGAAAATTTGACAATTATTAATAAAAATTATGCTGAGTAAATTAAATCATACCCACAAAGAATATTTAAATTTGTATGTTATCTATAGGAAATGTAACAAAGTTTTATCAACAACATGCCAGATATTTGCTCATAAATATCCAGATAAACAGAAACCATCACGGAATAGTGTTAAACAAATATTTGAAAATTTCAAAGTACCCACCATTAAGGCAAAAATTTTAAACATGTTGGAGAGCCTTTAGTATTTGTAGAGATGTAGTAAATTTTGTAATATTTTTCCCATCATATCCTTGAAATATTCAGCTGGAGAAGATGAGCAAATCGAGCAGGCCACTATGGAAGATTTATGACAGTAGCTTGAAAGAAGTATCCAAGAACTAGAGGGAACGTGCGTTAGCTTATTGAAAAATTGTATCTACCAATTTTTTCAGAAACGAAGGAAGATGTTGTAAACCTTTCTGAATATGACTGTGGGCTATTTGTTATGCTTCTTCGAAGCATTGTGCAACTGTGCCTGCCCCATAACATAACACTCACGGTGACATAAACATGTCTTTCATTTCGTTTCTCACCATGTATTCTTCTTATCCTCGCAGAGCCGTCATATTTCCCTTGATCCATCGCTAAATACAGCTAAACTTCAGACCATGTCACCATTGAAAACTCTGTAAGGCGTATTTTTATACAAATACTATTTTGTCAGAGTTATGTACTTAGACCAGAATGGAAATATTGATCATTAATGGTTTCTATCCCAGTACGTGACCTAAAGTTAAACACTCAGAAATTATTATGTTGCTAGGTAAGTTACCTTTAAAAAAAAAACATCTTTTATTTTTAATAAATATTTTTGACGTGTGCAAAAATTATAATAATAATTCAAAATTTAAAAATGCTTGTTGTTTTTATGCATAACCTCTTAATAATTATCTTATAAAAATGTGACATAACACTGGAATTTGCAGATTCAGTGGCGGCTCGTAAGGCACTATCTAATTTTTTCCTACATATTTTATAAAAATTATTTTTTATATATATATATATATATATATATATATTCTGTATTTTAAATTATTAGTTGTTTCTTATCTATCAAAAGTTGGTCTTGCAAAGACGAAAAGCAATTCAATATGTGTTTATCCTAACGAATGCAGATATTTAGTAAAACGGTTGACTACTCAAATTTTAAAAAACACTTTTCTCAAATATCAGTAAACAAGTTTGGATACGCAGACAATGGCTGAGTCATATGCTGTTATTCTCCATAGTATGAGAATAGGCAAATTACGTATTATCAAGTATATAAATACCTATATTCGTTCTGCACTCTTTAGTGAGTTGTAGAAGTTGAAATGTAGTTCCTTAAGGAAGAATAAGGAAATAACAACAGTTCCAGCGGATAAGGGAATGTCATAGTTGTAATGAACACCAACGAATATGAATAAACCGTCAGAAATCATTCAAGATGACTCTTACATAAACAAATAGAGATCCAACAGCATATCTTGAAAAGCCACAAAAGCTAAGATCAAAGCCTCAAAACTAGACCCAGAAACGGAAAAATCTATAATACCAAGGAAAAAATCAAGTAAATGTCTAAAACTGTATAACCTCCCAAAAATATACAAAACAAATGCACCTTTCAGGCCAATAGTGAACGCCGTGTGATCTCCAACACAAAACTGGAAAATATTTAACAAGTATAATGTAACCAAGAGTCGAACTGGCGGATTCCTTCGTGAAAAACTCCGAACATCTGACCAAAATGATCAAAAATATTCAGCTTGAGAAAAACGACATCTTAGCAAGTCTCGACATAAATCACTATATCCCAGCAAACCATTGGATGAAACTTCAAACAAAATCGCCATGAAAGAAGATTTTTTCAGCTTACATAATTGAACTTGCAGAACACTATCTAAAAAAACACATATTTTATGTTCAATAATCAAATATATAAACAGATGGCGCACCTCATATTTATCAGTTATAGACAACCTTTTTATGATATATCTCGAACAAGAGGCACTGCAAAAGGCACCTTTAAAACCGAAATTTTGGAAATGCTATGACATTTTTATAATATGGCAATACGGAAAATAACACCTAGAGGATTTCCTCGTATGTCTAAACAACATCCACCATAGAACTCATTTTACGCTAGAAATCGAGCAAGATAAGAAACTTCGTTCTTTGGACCTGTTACTAACTAGAAAACCCAACAATAACCTGAGTTTCAGTGTATATCGGAAACCCATATATACTGATCGATATCTCAATGCAAAATCACATCACCACCCTTCTCAAAAACAGACAGTAGTCAAGACACTAATATCAAGATCTCTGCGCCTAACAGAACTGGACACAAAACAAGAAGAAATTAAGCACATCTCAACAGCTCTAGAACGGAATGGTTTCTCGCAATTAGATATCAAGAAAGCCATAAAAAAAACAAGAGAAGACTACAACAAAAGCCATAATCCCATACATAAAAAGAATAAAGGACAAAATTGGAAGAACCTTAAGAAAAAACAATATACAACCCATATTCAAACTACAAAAAACAATAATCAACATTCTGAGAAATCTCAAAGATAAGACAAACAGCTGAATAAACAGGATAATGTTTTAAATATTCCAACTACATGGAAAACATGCACTTTGCAGAGGGGAGGAGCCTGCAAAGCCGCTCAACTAATCAGAAATCGAGCCGCCAACTTAACAAAACTCGAAAAATTTTGCTAATTCAAAATTATATTTTACAATTATAAACCATTAAAAGTTATGGCGATGGACTCATCAGGGGGTTTCACCACCGTTTTCTCTCCAGACACCTTTTATGCACTTCCCCATTTTTTGGATGTTATATTTAAACTTAATTCTTAGCGGAATCTATAAGTGAGATATTCTGTGGGCGATCATTCACATAACACGCCCGCCAAGGCTAAACTTTATATGTAATCCAAATTTTAAATGAATCTTAATTAAATAGCAAGTCTAAAGTCTGAGGAAATGTATAAAAGTATACGACCCTTTTTTAGCGATCCATTTTTGGATCTGTGCTCGATGTAACGGGGTCATGATGCCCTATTATATCGGTCCCCACCAGGGATGCCATTTTGCAAATATACAATTCAAAATCGTATTTTACAATTATAAACTACTAAAAGTTATGGCGTTTCGTCCTAGCTAACAGCGAGGGACTCATCAAAGAGTTTCACCGTTGTCTTTCCCAGACACCTTCTACGTAATTTTTGGTTGTTATATTTAAATCTAACTCTTGACCAGGGGCAGATCAAGCCTCTCTTTAGGGCGAGCAGTGATATCACAAAAGTACCATATGGCAAGCGAAAGCAAGTTGTCGACAGGGGAGGAGATAGCAGAAACATTTCCATTTCTAGTGTAAATGGCAGGATTAGCTCTATTTTTCTGAAATCAAAGCTCTTTGGGGGGGGGGGGTGGATGCAATCACAAGAAAAAACAAGTGGTCGTGAGATTTTGGTGAAACGTCGTGAAAACAATCTTTTGAACGAACGGAATAACCGAACCATTCATATATATATATATATATATATTATATATATATATATATATATAATATATATATATATGTATATATATATATATATATATATATATATATATAAGTCGATGCTTTGAAGACCAATATCAAATAATGAACTTTGTGAATTTGTAAAAAAAAATTAAGAATAAACACAGCAGTGATATCTACGAAATGCCCACTAGCCTAGTAAAAATTCCTATACCTGTAATTATAGATATTTTTTGTTATCTGTTAAAGAACTCCTTTAAACAAGGCATTTTCCCTAATCAATTTAAGATAGCACTTATAAAACCACTACACAAAAAAGGAGATATAGAACAAATGGAAAATTATACCTATCAGTCTCCTACCAGCATTTTCAAAAATTTTTGAACTAGCAATATGTAAGCAACTAGCATGGTTATATATCAGGTAGATCGACACACCTATCATTTTTCAGTTTACAAAAAAAAAATTAGAATTAATTGAAAAAAAATAATTTAGTACTAGGCATATGTCTAGATTTAACTAAAGCGTATGATTGTATTGAGCCAGCACTGTCATTGAAAAAATTAGAACTAAATGCTTTCAATCTATTTAAATCTTATTTAACAGGTAGACAACAAATAATTAAAATAACAAAAAATTTAAAAAATTATTATTCTCGTCTAGTGGAAAACAAATTAGGCATTGCTCAAGGTAGCATGGCGGGAAACGGTAAGAATGGGAGCATCCCTATTTAAAAAAAGCAAGGTCGGTTGTTTTTGGAAAATAAACTCTTATTAAATTTAGAAAAAACAAATACATTATTATTCAGAACAAAACTGTCAAAAGTCGATAAGCCGCAAAAATATCTTTTGGGAAGCTTGACGTAGAAATTGTAAATCAGACAGAATTCATTTAGATGAATACCTAGACTGGACAGTCCATATCGACTCGTTGATTCAAAGGCTAAATTCAGTTTGTTGTGAGATCAGAATTGTTGGAATATATATGAATGAAAAAAGTTTAAAGATTATGTACTATGCAAACTTTGAATCAATTATGAAGTGTGGGATAATTTTTTGGGAAAGTAATAGTTTAATTGAAAAAATATTTGTGGTTCAAAAAGAGTGCTGAAAATAATTAAAAAATGGGTTATATTGAAAGCTGTAGAGGTGTCTTTAAATCCTGTGACATTTTAACAGTATACGGACTATATATTTTTGAATGCCTTGTTTTCCTTTTCAAAAACAGAAATTTATTTGAGCTACAAATAAGTCACGAATACAATACAAGAACTCTAAATTTAAACTATCCCATACATAGACTGACAGAGAAAAATCCTACATATATGTGTTTAAAACTGTACAATAGGCTACCAATAATGTCAAAAGCTAAAGCAAAGTCTAAGGATATTGAAATTAAAGTTAAAAAACTGTTAATAGATTTAGAACCATATTGTATTCAGAATTATTGTGCATTATGTTTTATTTTCTTTGATGACGCAATTTCTTTTATGTTTGTATGTTTTCAAGCGCTTTGTGCAGAAAATGTATGTGTGACATAATTCGAAATAAAGATTATTATAATATCTATATATATATATATATATATATATATATATAATATATATATATATATATAATATATATGTTTATGCGGGTTTCACGGATTCCTCAGTGTGAGATACAATAGCACAATAGCAGTGGGATATATCCACATTATGCCATTGTAGTGCTGAAATCACATTCAGCAAACGTACAATTATATGCAGCTCCGTATACGAATGAAGTAAAATGCGAACAGTAAATGCAAACTTCTCTCCATCATATCCTTTATGCTGCATATAGTTGTACGTTTGCTGAATGTGATTTCAGCACTACAACGGCATAATGTGGATGTATCCACTGCTATTGCATCTCACACGGAGGAATCCGTGAAAGCCGCATAAACATATAAACGCCATCCGGCGGAGGTCGGCGAAGTCGCGTTCATTATTTGCATGCTTCCTTCCGATCTGTCCTTTGCACAGCCAGGTGCATGTCGGTATCCTGATGGGTCTAGTAGAGACGAAACATGTACCTCTGCCGTATTACTGTGGCGGGGAGGGTAAGTTTTGACTTTCTTCTCGGTATGGTGGTACAGGTAGGCCATCATCTCTATGGTGGTGAAATAGGATAAATTGCGTTCTGTAACAATTTATTCTGTGCAACCTTTAACACATAAAGGATATGACGGAGAGAAGTTTGCATTTACTCTTCGCATTTTACTTCATATATATATATATATATATATATATATATATATATATATATATATATATATATATATATTATATATATATATATATATATATATATATATATATATATATGTAGATATAAACCTAGATAAAGATTAATTTAAAACACACTTAAATCAAGAGGCGGATCCAGCCTCTCTCTTTGGACAAGTGTAAAAAAACGCAAGTTGTCAACGGGGGGGGGGGGGACAGCGACATTAACATTCTTAATGCAACAGGGAGAATTGGGGGGAGAGGGCGTTGGCCTCCCACCTCCCCCTCTTTAGATCCATTCCTTTGTAAATCCTTACCGTAAGAGAATGATTGTTTTACATGTTGTATAATTATCCTATATTTCGTCCCACGATCCGCCACTGTCTACATCTCAATGGTACTTGATGTTCTAAGTATTGATGTTTCAAAGAGCAATTTTATTTAAAGTTATCGCTACGTAAACACTGAATCAAAATAATAACCATTTACTTGATGTAACAAAACAGTCTCAAGGTCTGAAAATACTTGTTTTTTCAGACTAGTGTACCTTTTCTTAGATAATAATCTAAAAAAAAACTTGACACCTGTCAAAATTTTGGGCCTACGGGTTGAGTGTCGAGTCAGTTCCTGTTTTCCTCGGTAATGTCAAAGGTTATTTATGGCCTGAATTTGTAAGTGTTTATACAACATGCCAAAATTTCATTAAATCATACAGGTCTGTTTAAAAGCTACACAGCCTTATAAATAAATCACTGGAGACCACTTCTGGGCCCCATATCTCTGCTATGCCGCATCTTAGGGAAAAAAATTATATGATACATTAGGACTATTTTTAACGCTTTCTCAACGCTGCCGAGATTTGGTTGATATTTCTGCCAATCAAATGAATATTTATGTTGTTAGTTTAATCGCAATAATAAATAAAACAAATTTTAATTTAAGTAAAAGTTTTATCGCTTAAACTGAGTATATTTCATTTTAAAAATCTAAGGTCTAACTTCTGAATTGGTATTGTTAATGATCCAGTCAGTATAAGCAGAAGTTTTGACATAAACTGAAGGAGCTCCAATGGTACCCGCATGAACTAAGTCCCCAGGAAACAATACCAATGACTACACCATCCTGAACATATGAACCGCCACTATCACCACCGCAAGCAGATTCACGTCCCTTAACAGTTCCAGAGCAGAGATTCAATTCTGGACTGAAGGGATTGTTCTTTCCATATAGATCATTAAAATACTGGTTACATTCTAAAAACAAACAAAAATATTAATGTAGTATGGCACAGTCTTCAAATAAAAATAAATGATTCGATACTTGAAATATTTAATAATAAATTCGAGAGTATGCTTTGAAATACTTATCGTTAAAATGGGCTTTGAAACAATTTATCATTAAAAAATATGAGAGAATGAAATTGGATGTGATTTGGAGTGAAATTAAAAGTTAAGGCGGGTAATATTTTACCTCCTTTAATCATTCAACATGTAATAGATAATATTTATTATTCTGGAACAATTCAGTAAAAATATAATAAAAATTTAAGGTTTTTATATTTGTGTGCTATTCCATTCAAAATCAAAACAGCAAAAATAGTCAAAAAATGAAATGCTTTCTCGGTGAAATATATTATTCTAGAACACAAAAAAGTGTACACATATTTTGCCGTCTTGAGAAAAAATCGTTTTCAAAGAAGTTATCAAGATTTTAAGGTTGAGTTTAGAACCTGTGTTGTGAAGAAAAATGAAAATGATTTTCTATTCAAAATTGTATATTTTGTATAACTAATTAATGTAACACAGTTTTCCTCCTTTAATTAGGATTAAACTTTGACAACAGAAAAATTCTTTGAATTAACAAGATAGCGGCTGTTTTTCGAAAAAAAAGGCAATTTTTTTTGAATGAATTTTTTTTCGAATGTTTTTTGTTATACACACTGTTAAAAATAATCTTAAATTTAATGCAAATTGAATGTCTATTCTACATTAAATTTACTGATTTCCATTTACTTTAAATCTAAAACAATTCATTCAAATATCAGTGCGTTTTATATTAACTTTGATTAAATGGTGACTTAAATTTTAAAAAAGTAACTGAAAAGATATTTTAACTTTCTGTACATTAAAATTAATTCATATGTACCTTAACATTAAACGAATTTACATTAATATTCATTATACCTTACACTAAATAATGATCATTTACTTGATGTAACAAAACAGTCTCAAGGTCTGCAAATACTTGTTTTGGTCGTAGCCTTTACTTAGATAATGATTTAAAGAAAACTTGACACCTGTCAAAATTTTGTGCCTACGGGTTTAGTGGAGAGTCCGTTCCTGTTTTCCTCGGTAATGTCAAAGGTTATTTACGACCTGAATAATGTAAGTGTTTATCGGGTATACAACATGCCAAAATTTCATTAAATCATACAGGTCTATTTAAAACTACACTGCCTTAGAAATAAATCATTGGAGACCACTTCTGAGCCCCATATCTCTGTTATGGGACATCTTAGGAAAAAAAAATATATGACACATTAGGATTATTTTAACGCTTTCTCAACGCTGCCGAGAGTTTTTTGATATTTATGCAAATCAGTTGAATATTTATGTTGTTAGTTTAATCGCAATAATAAATAAAACAAATTTTAATTTAAGTAAAAGTGTTATCGCTTAAACTGAATATATTCCATTTAAAAATTTAAGGTCTGACTTCTGAATTGGTATTGTTAACGATCCAGTCAGTATAAGCAGAAGTTTTGACATAAACTGAAGGAGCTCCAATGGTACCGCATAAACTAAGTCCCCAGGAAACAATACCAATGACAACATCATCCTGAACATATGGACCGCCACTATCACCACCGCAAATAGATTCACGTCCCTTAACAGTTCCAGAGCAGAGATTCAATTCTGGACTGAAGGGATTGTTCTTTCCAAATAGATCATTAAAATACTGGTTACATTCTAAAAACAAACACAAATATTAATGTAGTATGGCACAGTCTTCAAATAAAAATAAATGATCGATACTTGAAATATTTAATAATAACTTCGAGAATATGCTTTGAAATACTTAACGTTAAAATGGGCTTTGAAACAATTTATCATTAAAAAATATAAGAGAATGAAAATGGATGTGATTTTGAGTGAAATTAAAAGCTAAGGCGGGTAATATTTCATCTCCTTTAATATATATATATATATATATATATATATATATATATATATATATATATATATATATATATATATATATATATTGTCTTTTCTTGAACCATAGATAATAACATTTTTCTTTATTTTGTCTTTTCTTGGGTTTAGGTTCTATATTTAACAAAAATGGAAAACAAATTGACCCCCTTTATTTAAGGCATTTTCAAGATTTTTTGTTCCTTGACATTTTGTTACTCTATCAGTAATAGAGAGGTACAAGTTTGTGGAAAGTACAAGGATGTCTGGGAAAGATACCGGTGGATCCCACTGACGAGTCCACCACCGGTATCGGGACGAAACATCCATACATTTACTACGGTGGTCGAAAATAGATCGCTAGCTACATGTCCCTATCACCAGGGGCATTGCTAATTGCGACATGGCGCCCGAGCAAGGACGGCGGCAGACGGGGGTCTTAACCGCCGTGGGCTTTGATTAAGCCTGACCCGGCCATTGGAAGACCACCGAGGATGTCCGTTCCACTTCCTTTTCAGGCCTGTGCTTTCTAACCGCTTGGACTGTCCGACAGTTTAAGCCGGAAAGCAAATGCTTTAGGGGGGGGGGGGGGGGCATGTTGTGGAACATAACATGTCACCACCGCTTTCCGGCAAAACTGGACTTAAATAGAGGTCCAAGTTTGTGGAAAGTACAAGGATGTCTGGGAAAGATACCGGTGGATCCCACTGATGAGTCCACCACCGGTATCGGGACGAAACATCCATACATTTACTACGGTAGTCGAAAATAGATCGCTAGCTACATGTCCCTACCACCAGGGGCATTGCTAATTGCGACCGTATATATATATATATATATATATATATATATATATATATATATATATATATATTTGTTATTCTGGAACAATTCAGTAAAAATATAATAAAAATTTAAGGTTTTTATATTTGTGGGCTATTCCCAATCAAACAGTAAAAATAGTCAAAAAATGAAATGCTTTCTCCGTGAAATATATTATTCTAGAACACCAAAAAGTGTACACATATTTTGCCGTTTTGAGAAAAAATCGTTTTCAAGGAAGTTATCAAGATTTTAAGGTTGAGCTTAGAACCTTTGTTGTGAAGAAAAATGAAAGTAATTTTTTATTCAAAAATGTATATTTTTATAACTAATTGATGTAATACAGTTTCCTCCTTTGATTAGGATTACATGAGTCATAAACTTTGACAACAGAAAAATTCTCTGAATTAACAAAATGGCGGCCGTTTTTCGAAAAAAAAGGCAATTTTCTAGAAAACTACATTTTTTTGAAAGAATTTTTTTTTCGAATGTTCTTTGTTATACACACTGTTAAAAATAATCTTAAATTTAATGCAAATTGAATGTCTATTCTACACTAAATTTACTGATTTACATTTACTTTAAATCTAAAACAATTCATTCAAATATCAGTGCGTTTTATATTAACTTTCTGTACATTAAAATTAATTCATATGTACCTTAACATAAAAGAATTTACATTAATATTCATGATACATTACGGGAGATGGCGCAACTTGTATTGAACTTTTTATTTAGTTTGATATAAGTTGCTTAAAGGACTCAATTTTCTTATGATGAGATGTACATATCTGCCGGGACTGATGGAAATCAATGAGTTCGAAACCGTTCTACAGATGACAATACACTACCTATGGGGAAAATTTCCACCTTTTCCTGGTAGCTGAATTTTTTGGCCTCATATTAATGTTGGTACATTAAATATGTGATAACATATCTTAAATTCAATGAATACTGGATGTATATTTAATATATATATATATATATATATATATATATATATATATATATATATATATATATATATATATATATATATATATATATATATATATATATATATATATATATATATATATATATATATATATATATATATATAGTCACCTTAAAAAATAATGATCAAAACTTTAAATTTAATGTATGATTACATTAGATTTAATGTGCTGTAAAAAGGAAATACATTAAATTTAAGGTAAAAGGGCTGGAATGAAATTTAATAAAGGTTTGTAAAATGCGTTTAATGTAATGCATTAAATTTAATAATTTACATTAATATAAATTCATTTATTCTATTACATCTAATGTAATCATACATTAAATTTAAAGTTTGGTCATTACTTTTTAAGGTGTCTATTTACATTAAATAAACAGCCAGTGTTCATTTAATTTAAGGTATGTTACCACATATTTAATGCAGCAACATTAATATGAGGTCAAAAAATTCTGCTACTAGGAAAAGGTGGAAATTTTTCCCATAGGTAGTGTACCATCATCTGTAGATCGGTTTCAAACTCATTGGTTTCCATCAGTATCGGTAGACATGTACACCTCATCACAGGAAAATCGAGTCTTCTAAGCAACTTATATAATACTAAACAAAAAGTTCAATACAAATTGCGCCATCTACCGGAATCTCATGCAATATACCATAAATATTATTGTATATTTCTTTAATGTTAAGATACATGTGAATTAATTTAATTGTACAGAAAGTTGAAATATCTTTTCAGTTACATTATTTGAATTTAAGATACTATTTAATCAAATTTAATGTATTTGATATTTGAATGAATTACTTTAGATTTAAAGTAAATGTAAATTATCATGATCTCAGGTAAAAAATTATTAAATTTAATGTAGAATGGACATTAAATTTGCATTAAATTTAAGGTTATTTTTAAAAATGTATGTTTCTTCAATTACATGGGTGCTAAAATGCGGGAGAGGGCATAATATTTTTTGTTCTTTTTTTAATGACTGATTCCATTTCAAATCATGCTATGAGATTTTTTCAAAAAAAAAAACTTTCTCCATGAAATATTTCATTATGGAAAGCAAAAAAGGGTGTACGTGTTTTGTCGTTTTACCAGAAAATCATTTTCAACGAAGTTATGAGGTTTTTAAAATTAAGATTAGTGCTTTTGCAGTAAAATATAGCAATTTTTTTACTCAAAATTTTATATTTTTGTGACTAATCGACATAATTTAATTTTCTCTTTTGATTCAGCTCACTTGAGTTATAAAACTTGAAAACCGAAAAAAATTGTTGCATTTCATTATTAGCTGGCAAGGGACGATTCCTTACAGAAGACGGTCCTGGAATATTACTTAATCCAATCACCCCATTCCCTTCAGAGGCTGTTTCATTATGAGCAGGCAAGGAACGATCCATTACAGAAGACGGTGCGAAATCAACCTTGGTAAAGATGTTCCTATTATATTGACTAATGCCAGTGCAGGTAAAACTAACCATAGCATTTCGATTAGTAACTGCTTAGGGTAATACTTCTGTGACAATCTCAGGAATATACAGAATGGTCATTGTTTGACCAGAGGGATTTCAGATCCAATTATCTGTGACAGTGTTAATCATTTTCTTAAATGGTCGAAAAACCGCTCGATCCAGGGGAAACGACAGCAACACAATTCCATCAATGCAATAAAAATTCTGCTTCCTGTATCCAGCCACTAGCGTTTCCAGCACCAGCAGATCCAATAGGACCTTCACATATCATGTGGTCTTGGCATCGCTTTAATGGAAATACAAAAAAAGGAGGTATGTGTTCTCCTTGAGCATTAATGGCTACAGCGGCGGTCACTAACCTTCCACGTTCGGCAGAAGTTACTGCACCCACTTGTTTAATTTCTTTCTGAGCCATTATTTTGTTTGGTTTTTGCACCGTCGTCACTTCGGCCTCATCCATATTGTATATATCTTTTGGCTCCATATACCTATCTATAACTTCTGAGAGGTTACCAAAAAAGTTATTCGCATTATGCTCATTAAAGCTCGAAGCGCAGGATAGGCTGGTTGTTTGTGAACTTCTCAGAGATAGATTTGGGTGTCTTTTTAAAAAGCTGATAGCCATTTCTTGCGTTCCATGTGATCTTTATTCCATTTATCCAGATATATCTTGTTGTGCTTATCAGATAATTCGTATGCCAACTTTCGCATTTCAGGAGGAGCCATACCGAAATCTACTTTGGAGCATTGAATTATATAGTTCTATAAAATCATTTCCTCTTCAGTCGTAAAGACCCGATTGATGCAACGGTATCCAACTTTTGCATTAGTATTCCAGTAGTGGGAATAGGGGGCTTCTAGTTGACCCCCCCACCACTTTTTTGATTGGTCAGCCAAGAATGACCTTGTTTCTGATTGGCTGCCCAAGTTCGCCCCCTATTCCGATTGGTTTCATAAACTCCGCCTCTTTTTGCTCCACCTCCTACCTCCTTCCTAACCACCACAGTAGTTGGAGGGGAGCTGGTAGCAGTTGGAGGGGAGCTGGTATTTTAAAGGACTGAATCTGAGCGAGCTACATTCATTTACAACTAGTCTTAAGCTTATATAGAAGATTCACCACTAATAAAGAACAGTGTTAAATTAAAAATAAGTGGTAGTTATGAACAGTGATTTGCAAAATGAAATAATCAAATTAGGTAAACAGTTTACTAAACTTCAAAATTCCGAATTAAAGAATGCAATGCTAAGGAAAACACACCCCGAGTGGGCACAGGTATATTATGAGACTGCCTTCCAATACCAATTAGCTGCAGAAGCCTGTTTAAATTATAGAAAAACCCAAAATTTGCCGAAGTTCTTTCATGAAATAAAGAAAATAGGATTCAGTTACTTTTTAAGGATATTGAAGGATTATATAAAAGATCCTGATATATTAAAAGAAATCGTGGAAGAGGAAGAGAGAGATAAAGAGATATTGAGAAACAGGGAGGTTTTAGTGTAGGATTTATTATGGAATTATTAATAAGAGAAATGTATGAAGAGTTTTTGATGTCCGCAGCCTGTTCCGAGTTTTATGCATATGAAGGTCAAGAAAGTGAAGCGCAGAATATTATAGTGTTTTTAAATTATATGGAACATGCGGAATTATGTTTACTAGCAGCTAAATGTTGTAGCGAATATTTAAAAAGTAAAAATATAGATATTTTAATATGTAAACTTCAAGAACTAGGATTAAATAATAATATTTCATGTATTAAAACAATGTTAGAAAATAAAACACATAATTTGTAATCAAGTCTTTTATTACATAAAAAAATTGTTGTAAAGGTAATAAACATTTGATAATGCACATACACATGGTATTTTTTGATGATAAAAGCAGCAAGGATCCATTTTCTTTAGGGTGGGTTGTTCATCAATCTCGATAACTGGTTTCATGGAATACTTCTTTACGAAATCTGCCTTTTCTTCCCCTTTTACATAAACATAGTCCACCTTAGCGCTTAAATCTCTTATGATATCTCCACATTTGTGTAATGGTGTAAATCCTTCACACCATTCAATGCAATGGTAATTTTTTATTAACCACAGAGCTTGTTTGTGTAAATAGGATGGTAAATGACCCATCGGAAATGGAGCTTTGAAAATAAAATGACTTGTCTTTTGCCCATCGTACGCTGCTAATTCCTTTACAATAAATTTATTATTTTCAATTTTGAATCCTTGAAGATCTAGAATAAGTTTCATATTTTCAAATATTTGAATTTCTTGATCATTTCTACTTTTAATTGATATTCACTTATTTGTTTTTTTAATTTCTGCAACTGAAGTTGAAAATCTAATACTCGAACTGAAATCTCGTAAGACATTATATAAATGAAGAATTCTGGTTTGGCTACGTTAATAAATATCAAAATTGACGCGTGCGCTCTTAAGCGTAAGTAGCGGTTTGTTTAAAAAGAGTATTTTATCTTAAGGAAATTGTATTACAACTGTTTCACAATTTTTGTTAATGGATTGTAACTGAAAACTTTATCATGAATTATAACACAATATGCCGCTGTTTTAGGGGGAATTTTTTCCTTGGTTTCAAATTCAATTCTCATGGTTACTGGACCTGTTTGTAGTAAATCTCTTTGATGTGAACAATTAATGTAAACTATAGGAGCATTTTCTTTAAATTCTTTCGGATTAAAAATTGGTTCCACTGGAGAGTTATAATACCCTTGACGAAAGTCTGTAAACATTTCATACAGAGTAGCAAATTTATTATTTTCAAAGTCAAGTTGAAGATCATTGTAAGGATATCTTTCTGAATTTAAAAAGACATTCATATTTCTTAAATTACAATGATCAAATTTACTCATATCCATTTTTAGATTACCACGTCTATTTTTCTGAAAAGCAATTAGAACATGACGTGGCGTTTCGACTTTTGTAGATGTTTTTACGGGCCAGTTGTGCCTCGTAGTTTCCAATAACTCTGGATATTCAACTAATTCCCAGCTTCGGAAGGTTATTAGTATATCACTATTTTTGTCAATAATTTTGGTAAGTGCTAATTCTTGCGGAATCGCTACAGTAAGATGAGGAACTCTCCAACACAACTTGGTAATTTTAACTTTGGGTTTTTCATCTTCATTACTGGATAATAATGCATTTGTATCATCATTACTTCTTATTAGAATAAGTTCTTGTTGTGAATTAAGAATAATCTTATTATAATCTTCAAAAAATCCTGAATACATCTTTAATGGTATACATAATGAAACATTACCTTTGTCATCAGTCATAATTTTTTCTTTAGATTTTGTTTTCGGATACCAACCGGCATTTTCCAATTTAGCACTTTCATTTTGATTAAATGAAATATATCCCTTAAGAGTTGAAGTTATACCAATATCCCGAACGGAGTCAATAGTAACACCATTTAAAATATAGCGTAATTCTTTAAATAAAAATGCCGGAGCATTATTAATTAAAACAGTATTAGCTAAAGGGGAATCATCTTCTTTAGTTACTTGCAATTCCACATAAATTTCACTTTTGCAAGGTAAAGGATATTTTCCTGTTTGTTGCAAAGCAATTCTGATTTCATCATTTGGTCCGAGTTTTGTAGGATTAAAAGGATCGAAAGAAAGAATTTCCCAGCTTAATATTGATTCATCAACCAATACATTTTCTCTTACATTTAAATAATCCATTTTTATTTAAGTTTAAAACCCAAACTTTGAAGAAATTTTCTATTAGAAGGTGTTAATCTTTGGAAGTTTGATTTCCTACTAAAGGAAGTTGGTTTCTTTCTTGTCTTATTAATGTTTTTATTATTAAATTTTCTAGTAAAGTTTGCAGATTTATTGTTATATAATATTACCATCTTTAATCTACTTTTTTAAGATGTAGTCTGATGGTTATGGTTTCTTCTCTAAAATTAACCAAATCACCTTCCTGATCTATTATTTTAATGGCTATTTTATCAATTACTTTAACGGTGACTGGGAAATATATGACGTTTTGAGGTGACTCAATTATTTTGAACCCTGGAGCAACGCTCGGGAAAAATTGGTGTATTATATGAACAGGTTTCCCGTTTAAATATGATCCCTCTGCAATACTGCAGTCTATATTTATTGAATTTACTTTAATTATTTCCGCGGGAAAATCTGATATATGTTCAATGTTGGCTTCCAATCGCCCATTTTTAAACCCTAATAATTTACCAATAGTTCCTTCACGAAAAGTTATGGGGGCTGAACATTTAAGATGTGTACGTAAAGTATTATTATTTGCATAAAGACTAAAACTAATTTTATCCTCATCCAAGTGTTTTTTTAAAAAATCTGTTATGTCTTCTAATTCGTAGCTACCTGGGGGTATGGCTATTTCTAAATTTTCATCATGAATTAATACATTATTCCCAACATCAATATTGGGAATTGCATTAAATGTTTCGAAATTTACAAGACCGATAACATATTCAACATCTTCATCTAAATATATTGGAGCATGTAACTCTGATGTTAAAATAGCGGAATTGCCGCTAAGAACAAAACTATATGACATTTTACTTTAAAAATATGTTGAATAATAAACTAAAATTAGGTGTTACATATGGTTATAAAGAAATTTTAGACACAATTGACCACAATTTGTTTTGTTAAAGTTTTGATAACTGTTATAATTATAATTAACAATATTATTATTTTGGTCGCTATAAAAATATTTAATTAATTCAGAAGGGGGTCGCAAATTACCATAACTATCAAAATATATTATGTTTTTTCCTTTTTTTGTATATGCTATCCAGTGAGTACCAACACCACTGTGATTATCTAGATTGACAATTGCACTTTCAATTAACTTTATCTTTTTTGGTAATTTATCCCTCATAAAAATACCACGAAAGTTGGGAATTTGTAAATATTTAGCGTATTTAAGTAAATCGTAATTTGTAAGTGCTTTTCGAGGTATATGTTTTAGCAGTTTTTTGAATAAGGTTTCAAGTATAATCCACATCCTGTTTTATAGGGTTTTAAATAAAGTCCACTTCCTTTTTTTCCTACCGCAATGGACTCCATCATTTGATTGTGTCGTTTAGATTCTTCTAATTTCGCTTTGGCTGCTTTTGCATCATTTACTGCTTTAGCAATACCTGCAGCCCCTCCTCCAAGAGCACCAAGAGCAGACAAACCAGCAAATAAAGGTATAAGTGGAAGAAATCCGCCAGTCTTTGGGATTGGAATTACCCTTTTCTTTGGAGGTAACACTTTACCAGTTTTTTTAATAGCTTTTAAAGCAGTTTGAATACTTTCATTTAGGTCTTTAAAACGTTCCCCTTAATTCCTTTTCTAGCTTTTGAAATTACCTGAGATAATGATAGTCCTCGTCCTTTTCGAGTTTTTCGCTTGAACTTTCTTCTCGTTCGAAGTCCCATACCTAATTTTCTTTTAATTTTCATAGCACCAGTAATTCCTAGTGCAGCAGTTTTTTCCCCAAAACTAGAATCTTTAGCTTTGAACCTTGATAAAGCTTTGTCAGCTAATACTTTATCAGCTAAATGCCTTCTTTTTATATCATTTGATTGTGAGTAAGCAATATCGTGTTCTTTACAAGCCTCATCCAATAAATTTATACCTTTATCACCTCTTGACAATCGTTTTTCCAATTTTGTTCCAGGTCCACAAAAATTATAACCAGGAATATGCAATTCAAAGGGTAATTTATTTATTAATGAGTTTACTAAACCACTTCCTTTCCTTTTGCTGTTTGTCTTGTAAATGATTCGTTTATTATGTGATGGAAACATTATATATAGTTGCAATCCTAGTGATAACTAACCAGTTACATCACAATACTGAATATTAATAGTTTGTTTTATATATAAAATGAGAGTTGAGAAACAACCATACTCTATAACAATTAAGGATCATGAAAGTTCAGTGAATGGTTTTAGAAAACATGGAAAACTGTTTGAGGGAAATAGTAAAAGAGGGTTAATTATTGGCCCGTCAGGCTGTGGCAAAACCAATGTTATTATTAGTTTGATTGAAGATCCGAATGGTTTGCGATTTGAAAATCTGTATGTTTATTCAAAATCCTTATATCAACCAAAGTATAAATATTTGAGAACACTTTTTAAACCTTTGAAAAAAATTGGATACTATGAATCTGAAAATGAAGAAACAATTGTTTCACCAAAACAAGTTAAACCAAACTCTATAATAATATTTGATGATATAGTGTGTTGTAATCAGAATGTTGTAAAGGACTATTTTTGTTTCGGAAGACACAAAAATACTGATTGTTTTTATTTATGTCAAACATATTCTTCTATTCCGAAACAATTAATTCGTGACAATGCAAATTTAATTGTTATATTTCAACAAGATCGAACAAACTTAAAACATATTTATGATGATCATGTTAATGTTGATATGTCATTAAACCAATTTAATGAGTTGTGCTTAATATGTTGGAAAGATAAATTTGGATTTTTAGTAATAGACAAAGACTCTAATGTGAAATCTGGCCGATATCGAAAAGGATTTGATTCATATATTTACTTATAAAAATAAACGTTTGATGGTAAATTATACCAATCATGGATGAACGTTTAGCAAGAGAGCTAGTTAAATCAAGAAAAGCTGTTAAACAAAAATATCAGAGTTTAAAAAATGCGGAATTTGAGGCGCAAACTAAATTGGAGGAAACATATAAACCGATAACTCAACCCTTACAAGAATTAATTTCAACGATTGGTAAAATTGAACCTGTTGAAATAAAGGAAGAGCTACACACACCAATTAAAAAAATTTATGAAACACCACAGAAAAGATCAATTCAAACACTAACGCCAAAGAGAAAATTACAATATGGAACATCAACACCAGAAAAAAGAAAGACGGGAAAAACTCCACTCCTTCCTACAGAAATACCATCGATTATTGACTGGGACGCGAGTTTAGCTTCAGCAAGTCAAATGCCATCTATACAACAAACAAGTATTATTGCAGAAACAAACCCTTCTTCAGGTTCACACTCCACAATAGGAAATCTTTCAGATATACTGGAACAAACACGGCAAACAGTTAGAACATTTGTTGATACAGATTTATATAAAGAATATTTATTAGGATTTGATGAATTACCTCGCCAATATATTGATAGCGGTGTAAAAGATGTTGAACATGAGTTTGATCACCAATATGGAATAGTTCATGATTTGGAAACCGAGAAATTCTTTTTGGGTTTAACTCAAAAACCTGTCGAAATTATTGGTAAAAACATCAAAATTGAAGGAATAACCTATACAGGTACACCAGGTTTATATGAGTTATTATTTAAAAAAGAACCAATAGGGTATAAAAAACAAGATTTGGAAAATTATATGGATATTTTAAAAAGAACCAATGCATACCGTAGAAATAATGATCCAAATGAGCAGGTGCAGGGGAATGGATCACATAAATATATTTCTATAATAGGACCTTATTTGCAAAGCAAAGGAATTACAAAAACTAAAACTCTAAATCCCGAATCTCAACAAGCAGTCCAGGGATTTTTTGAAAGACGCAAAGCTCCATATAGAGAAAGTCGAGTGTCTTCAAAAAAAACCGGATTTGGTATAACTTTAAAAGTTAATAAACCTAATACAGATTACATATATTGGGATAATGTAAACGAACTTGTTGAGAGACTTCGACTATTGGTAGCATCCATGCTTGCGGGACACACTGGTCATAACAATGAAATTATTTCCATTATTGAAGAACTAAGAGAAGCGAATATTATTATATAAAAGGACATAATAGATACTTTTAAACATTTCTAAAATGACCATCGATAAATTTGGTCGTCATATTTCAAAAAAATCTGCTCTAAACACATTATTATCACTAGAAAATAAAATATTATCAAATGTTGAAGAGAAAATAATAAAAATTTTTAAAAGCGATGTCAAATATATTGAAAACAAATTAATTCAAAATTTAGATCCCGGGTTGAAAAGCGATGTTAATAATTTAAATAAGAGAATAAATGAATATGATAACAATATACAAAATATTGCAAAAAAGATTAAGTTATTTGAGGATAAAGTTATTCCTGAATATAATGACAAGATAATTAATTTGAAAAATACTGTTGATGGAAATGATGATGTAGTAGAAAAATTTTCTCAGAAAGTTTCTAAATATGCAAATGACTTTGACGTAGTGAAGTTAAAATATGATAAAGTTGATGATTTTGAAAATGAAATAAAAAATGAAATTACATCAATTAAATCAATAATTAAGGATACTTCAGCAATTGACAATGTCAAGAACAGTATTTCCAAGGAAATTACATCAAAGTTTCAAAATTTTACTAATTTGCTTAATGATAGAGTAGCAGAAGAAGTAAGGAATTTTAAGAAAATACATGACGTTATGGATAAAAATACACAAAATCTTGAAAAATCAATGAACACTCATTTCCTAATTCACAAAAAAGATACCGACAAAGTTAATGAATTTAAAGAACAAATTAAAGAATTTGAAATTAAAATCAATGCATATAAATCAAATTTACAATATTTAGAAGACAAATTGAAGGAGGATTTTCAAAACGAAAATGAAAAAATTGAAACAAAATTCAAAGATCAAATTACAAAAGATAATGAAAAAATCGAGGATATACTAAAGCAGTTAAACAATCTGAAAACCAAATCTGAAACGTCTTTTGACGAGGGAAATTTTACAAAGGCAATCGATGAGAAATTACAAAAAGAATTAGAATCCTTACTAGAAGTAGTGCAAGCTATAATAGAAGTTTCTAAAAAGGATGTATTAATTAAAATTAAAAATAATAGTTCAAAAATCGAGGAGACTTCTTTACTCATAAAAGAACTTGAAACATCTTATACAGATATACTACACAAAGCTGAAAAGACAGTGTCAGACATAAAAAATATAGAAAAAAAAATTGTGAAAATGACATTAGATATTACAAATGCAGAATTTCAATTAGGAAAAGATATAAAAAATCTAGAAGATAAATTAACAAAAGAAATAAAATCTTTAAACGAATTAGTTCAAAGAGCTGCTGAAGTTTCTAGAAAAGAATTTAATGATACAATGAATTATGCAAGTGAAGAAATGAATTCAACATTAGGTGGTTTCAAAAAAGATTATACGTTATCAAATGTTCTTTTGGAAACTAAATTTAATGTAAAAATGTCTGATCTTAATAACAACATCACCCAAATAAATTCGTCAATAAAAGAAATTAGAAATGAAAATAACAAATCATTTGAAACAATGGAAAATAAATTTAATGTAAAAATTTCTGATCTTACTAACAACATCACCCAAATAAATTCGTCAATAAAAGAAATTATAAATGAAAATAAAAAATCATTTGAAGCAATGGAAAATAAAATTAAAGAACTTACTAAAAAAAACTGAGATGATTTTTTTTTTATATTTTACAACATCAGCGATAAAGGGCTTTTATAAACGGTTTAGAAGGAGGTAAAGTTATTTGTGGGATTTATTTTCGAGAGTAAGGTATAAATTAAAAATGAGTAAAATTAAGCAAGACGTTGTAAATGAATTACATAAACCGGCGAGAAGGCGATATAGAAGGAGACGAACAATTGTAAAAGGGCTTAATGATCTATTTCAAGCTAATCTGATAGAAATGCAGCCATATGCGAAATTTAATAGGGGTTTAAGATATATTTTAATGGTAATAAATGTGTTTTCTAAATTTGTATGGGCAGAACCTGTAAAATCCAAAACTGGTAAAGATGTAGCAGCTGCAATGAAAAAAATTCTATTAACTTTAAAAACTCCCCCAACAAATCTGAATACTGATCAGGGTAAAGAATTCTTTAATCAAGACTTTCAGAAACTTATGGAGCAGTTCAAAATTAATCATTACAACACATTTTCTAATATGAAAGCTAGTATTGTAGAGAGAGTAAATAGAACGATAAAAAACAAAATGTGGAAAAAGTTTAGTTTACTAGGTAATTATAAATGGATCAGCTTTCTTAAAGAAATAATTACAGAATACAATAATACTAAGCATTCAACAATCGGAAAAAAACCAAACGAAGTTAACAAAAAGAATGAAATGGAAATCTTGAAATCAGCTTATACTCATAGGAAAACTGTGGATCCCAGATCACCAAAATTTCGTGTCAGTGATAGAGTACGAATAAGCAAGATTCGCGAACAATTTTCTAAAGGTTACACGCCCAACTGGTCAAACGAAATTTTTCAAATAAAAAAAATCCAGCTTACTAATCCAACAACGTATTTGATTCAAGATGGAAATGGGATAGATATTCAAGGAGGTTTCTATGAAGAAGAACTTCAAAAAGTAAGACACCCAAATGTATATCTGGTGGAAAAAGTGTTAAGAAAGAAAGGAAACAAAGTATTTGTAAAATGGTTAGGATTAGATAAATCTTATAACTCTTGGATCTTCAAGAGAGATGTGATGTAATAGTAATTAATGCTGTAATAATAATTGATGTTTGTAATAAAAAAAAATGATTTTTTATATATATTTGTTTTATTTAAAAATAAGCTTATTACATAAACATTTTTTTAAATACAATATTCCTATAATCAGAGTCTAATATGGGATTTAAAATTTCTTCAGTCAATTTAATCCTTCTTCTAAAATGTTTTTGATTTATAAACTCTTCAGAAGTCATACGAGCTTTTCTGTAGGCGAAGTTCCAAGCAACCATCAGATGAATTTGGTTTCTTGATTCATCAATAGATACTGTCTTCTTCATAATAGTGCTTAGACTTTAATTTTTGTTCTAGTTCTTCGGGATGATTCAACAGCAGTTCCAGCATGGAGCACACATTTTCACTATTTAGATTTTGTTTTGGAGAAAGGACATTATATATTTTGTCAAAAGAATCTCCGTCGTAAAAATTGTTATTTCTAAAAACGTTGAAATAACGTCGAAAGTTTTGTTTTTGTAAAACATTTAGTCTATATTCTATAAGTGGAATTTGTTCCCATAGTCTGCACACAGTTTCATTTCCATAGTAAATAAAATCACAGCTTTTCACAATCTTCACTATTGGTAATTCACCAATCTTTTCAAAATGAATAGATAAATTTTGCAAATATATCGGTTCATTGAAAACATTTGGTGAAAACATATAATTTGTTATAACTCCTTGATATTGCAATAAGTTCTTCCAATCATCTTCATTTAATATCACAGACTGACCATTTTTACCACCAAGTTCAATGCATGGTAGAAAATCACTTTCCACCCACAAACCAATCACAGCATATTTAGAGTTAGAATTATTTAAATTATATTTTGTAGAATTTATAATTGTTTTTTTTATTTTCTTTTTTAATGGTGAATTTTCAAATATATTTTTACTCTGATTACTGAACATTTTAAATGATGTATTTCAAAAACTAACTGGCTATCTGCTTGCTCTCAAAAAACTAACTATCAATCCGTTTGCTCCTAAATTTTATACATTTTCCCTCTCCTCTCAAGTGGAGGGGTAAACTTATTTTCCCTCTCCATTTAAGAGGAGGGGATAAACTTTAAATGTCTATACTAACGAGAATCAATAAAAAACAAAATTTATATTATTTTTTTAACATTTATTAAATATTTTTATAGATATTTTTTCATGAAATACAATAAAATTAAACATGTACAAATAAATATTGCTGCTGTAAATATAATAACAAATATATAACAACAGACACAATGACAAGATTCTTCTTTTTTATTATTGAAAGGAATCCAATCTGAATATTGTAATGGTTTGTTTGTCATGGAATATTTAATTTTTATGTATGTATTTTCACACAAAGCAGAATCAGTTACATTATAGGTAAAAAAGTGTGAATTTCCAACAAGATATGTCATTTTCATCTGTTTGTAGCAGTCGGTTTCATTTTTGAGGGCATTTATACATATATCAGCCCTAACTGTATTAGGAATGTAATTTACATATATCACATTTCCAACAAGGGAAACTAAAACTATTAAAGATGCAGCAGTCATTGTTGTAATATTACTAACAAATAATGGTATTTCTATACAATATATATGTTTTTGGATTCAGTTTCCCCTCCAACTTTTAAAGCTTCAAAAACGACTTACATAATTTATCATCATATAAAATGATGTCTTTATAAAGATGAAAAATTACTAGGAGTAGTTAATTCTAATCGCGGTTTTTTATTTTTAGATCCATTTTCGTTTCCAGAACTTAAAAAAGTTAGAGTATCATACATCATTTTCATATCTTTATCAAAAAAATCTGTTTCCAAAATATCCTTATGTCCCCATGCAAGAGTTTTTGTGGAATTTGGTATACAATATCTTTTATCATCATGAGTTGTTAATGCCAATTTATTTAACAAATTAGTGTATATATTATGCATATCTGACTTGAATACATACATGGTGCAGAATATTTTGTCACCTTTCTCAACAACATCTTTATAATCTGATAATGTTAATTGATTTTTTATACATGATCTACTAACGCCTTTTGCTTTTTTATCTACACTATTTTTGGATTTTATACAATATGCTTTAGCACCAGTTCCATAAAAACTTTCAATGGGAATCCCTTTGTACTCATCTTTAAATTTACCAACAACTGATGTTGTAATAGGCATGCAATGAATATTTTGTTCAGAAAAATTAGAAGTATCAAATTGATCCAGATTTAGCTTCATATCTTCATAAAAGTTTTGGGTCTGAACTTCAAGAATTAAGGAATCAGTATCCGTATATAATAAATTTAAATTATTACCATATTTTACTTTTAAATACCCATAATAAAAATTATACATTACAGTTTTTGCAATATCCAGAATACTCATCCCAACATAAATTGGTTTATTGTATTCAATGCAAACCTGTTGAAGTTGAAGAGCAACTAGATTTTCAGAGAAAATTTTAAAATCCTTTAATTGAGGTTTAGAAATAAGTTTTTCGGCACTAAATTTATTACCCTGTCTTTCCCATTGAGATACTAATTTAATATCTGCTCGCCTATCAACATTTTCCATGGTTTTACCGAAAATTGAATTATTTGCCAATTTATAACAATTTTTATCAAATTTATTTTTAGATAAATTTCGTAAATTTGTATTTAAATCTATATATTCCGCTAACCATGGTGATTGTGTAAACTTAACTGCTCTGTGTATTTTTATGATTTTGAGTCCAAATTGTAGACATTGTTTCAGATATCGGTAGTGAATGATATAGTTATATTTATTATGTAAGTTTGGAATTAATTTTGAGTGGTTTGAAATTGGTGGTGTATATTGTTCAGGACAAAATGGGAAATCATTATGACTATCATGTAAATAATTTGGATATTCTAAATCAACTTCAAATATGTATCCTATAGATGATGTATCTGAAAGTTCGGATATATTTAAAGTTTCTATTTCGAGCTTAGGTACCCAAGCAAAATTTTTTTCAGGCAAATATTGTTTCATAGCATAACCATACAAATTTGTGGCGTCTAAGTAAGCGATATATGTTGTAGGTCTTTCAGGATTAAAATTTTCTAAGAATGGATTATTTGCTTCAGATTTGCGTTTGGAACAAGTGCTAACCCCACCACGAACACCTTTTTTGAAAAAATGAAGCATATCTGGTTCCGTTAATAATTCTAATTCTACATTAGTTAATTTCATCATTGCATCCCAGCACATAGAAGGGCTAGTGACATAATTAACAGGATCTAACTTATAGGTTTTAATACATGTGGATCTATAATTTTCAAAAACATCAGCCAAAAGTAAAACATCTGATTTTAAGTAAATATCGGAATAAGCCCCTATTGTAGAACACTTAAATAGATTCCACACTTCTACAGCACGACTGTAGTCTTGAGGAGAGATATTTTCATCGGTTAAGTTATTATAAAATTTATCAATCAATGGTAGAGATTTCTCATTTAATTTTTCGTTGGAATCTATGTAAGAGTATGGAAATACCCCTTTTTGTCTAATGTATCGAAATTCATCAGCATTTGAGAAAAACTTTTTAATTTCAAAACATTGTGAATCTTGTAGAGTTTGTGATAGTGACTCTAAAGACTCTGGGAGAAATTGAAAAGAATCTATAAAGCGTAGTCGCAAAGCAACTGGTTTCCGCTTTTCTGACACATCAACGAAAATTTCCTTACTAAAAGAAATATACTTTTCTTTATTTTGAGCTATAACACTAATATTTTCTTTATTATAGCAAAGCGATTTAATAAATAGGTGAGAATCATAGTTTTTTAAATTATGCAATACTATTGGTATATATTTTGGAGGTTTAAAATGCAAATTACATATTGAGTGGGCGGCTCCTCGATATTTACCTGTAATATGACAATGATCCCTACACTTTATGAAATTTCCTTTTGAAAAAGGTTTTTCACATACATAACAAATGCTAGAATTTTCATATTCAATCTGTTCCACAGATGATAAATCTTTCAATGGTACTTGATATTTTAAATATTTTTTATAAATTTCTTTTACATCATTTTCAATGTATTCAATAAATTTTATAGCACAATCTGTACCTCTATAAAGTTTAAGACACACAACATTCTCATCAAATGATGATTTAATATAATAAGCAAATGAATAGGGTATATGTTCAGCAGTTTTAATAGTATATGAGGTTGTCGAATCAGGTGTAGATTGTTGGCACTCAATGTTTTTCAAATAACATTCAAAATCGGCATAAATAACAAAAGGAGCTTTATACTGTTTCTGAATATTTTGAAACTTTAATATATTTGCAGGAATATAATTGCCAAATTTATCCAAAATCAAATTATCTGAAGGAAGCTCAATTCGAACAAAACTACAATCACGTTCTAAATGTGTGTTAAGTTTTTCATATGTTCCAAAATATTGAAGGCATCCATCACATAAGTATTTTTTTATTTTCTTTTTTGATAATTGTTTGGATACCAAGCAACCTAAATCCTTTATCCAACAGTAGTGGTTATTTCCATCATCAGAACTTATTAAAAGCAAATTAATATGTAATTTTTTCTTTTCATTATTATAATGTAAAGGACCGACAATCTCATATACCTTTTTATTATCCCTTAAAAATTTTTCAACTCCATATACATTTATGGACAAATTATTTTTTTCCTCAAACTTTTTTATATCTAATAATTTTACTGGAAATTCAATACCTGTAAAATCGAAAGCGTCTCTGAAGTCTGGATATGATGAGGTCTTTCGAGGATTACCGGTTGGCTGGTATGCTGCTGAAACCACTGCCCAGGCGAAACAGCAATTGTCCTCATTCATCACATTCACTATTGATTTAGAAAAGTGATGCATCTTAATGTAGGAGGAGGCATTCAATGGGTTGTACTTATTGATGTTGACTTCCAAATGCAGAATTCTTTGTAGAGCCCACCCTGTAATAGGAATTAAAAAATTAGTTCTGAATAATATTTGTTAGAGATGTACAAGTGATATTAAGAAAACTTAGCTCTTGAGATTAAGAAAACTTAGCTCTTGAGATTAAATAATAATTACCTGAGTCTCTTTCCGGCAATTCATCTGCTTTGGTTTCAATAATCTTGAATAAATCATCGTAAAGCTGTTGTAGATCAGTTGTATGGGGTACAATGAAGAACGGTGTATTAAATGACTTAATTGAAGTAGAGGTTAAAGTTGGAGAATAATATATTCCAAATAATTCCAAATTTACTTTAGCACATGTAAATTCCTGTTGACGCTGGCGTATTAATGTTTGCACTTTATTACCAACATCTTGCTGAAACTTTTTGATGTCGATGTGATAATTCTGCGAATATATTCTGTAGGAAGCTATTCGACATTTAAATGCACTCCTGATAATGTCAATTCCATTTCCATATTTTATGCAGCTCCTGTTTTTATGAATATTTGTCCTCAAGTGTGTGCTCCAGGAATTAGATTTGACATTTACTTCACAATCTTGGCAAAATCGCATTGGAGGTCTTGAAAGTAGTTCATCAACTGAAACAATTATTATTTTTTAATTCCTCTGTAAACCTTTATTAATAATAAAAAAAAATTAAAAGGAAAATTATAGCTAAATATGTTATAAAAAAAATACTTACGATTAATTATATAATCTTCCAAGTTAAAGGTGTTTTCGTTATTAACAACATTTTCTCGAAGGTGGCGTACAATATGTGATTTTCTTTTAAATTCTCTTAAGCAGTGTGTGCAAAGGAGAGTCATTTTAAAATGGAATCGGTTAGGGCCGTGTCGCTTTTAAATAAATACAATTTCGATCTATCAAGACCCAATGACATAGAATAATTAGCAATTTTTTCAGCTCGCGCAATTTAGAAAACTTTTGGATTTACTTTTGAATTAACTTTTGGATTCACTTTTTAATTTGAAGAAAAACATGGATTTTTTTTAAAAAATATATTTCCCAAATTTAAAAGAAGATCGCCTTGTCGTTGAATACAATTTTTAACGTCTTTTAAAGTCGAATTAGATAAATTATTACATATATTATCTAAGTTTAAATAGGAATAAACCATTGACTTAAATCTAGATGTGGCACACCTTGTTTCATTCCTATTTAAGCTCGGCTTAGTTTTCTTATGTAGAAACTTATCTAATTCTCCAATAGCGACTTTATTTGTTGGATTGATTTTCGGAGCTGTTGTTACAGCGACTGGTAAAGAATTTTTTGAAATTTGTGCCCCTAAAGTTTGGGAACTAGAAATATCACCGTCCAATTTTGACTTTTTTAAATCTGAACAATCATTTGTTTATGATAAAGAACGTTTTTTGGGTAAATTTTTTTCAATTAAATTTTCAGAACTTTGTTCTAAATTTAGGCCAGAAGGATTTTTCAAAAATTGATTTTGATTACAGGAAGAAATTAAGGGACATTGAGGCTGCTCATCTTCAAAATTTTCAGTATAAGTATATACCTCAATGTCCCCCACAATTTCGCCACAACTCAAATCAAAAACATCTACCGAATTTACTGAATTTCTGGTATAGCCAAATTTGGATGGTTGTTCAAACCCCTGAATAAAATTTTGATCCAACCCTTCAATTAAATTTTGATCCAACACTTTAATAAAATTATGCTGAGCTTTGGCTGAGACGTTTATAACAGTCTCAACGCTGTCGTTGGAATCCTCTGATGAATCTGACGATGCATCTGAAATTGGCGAATAGTGGGGGCGATAAACCTCTTCCATATTATTTTTCGAAAAACCCCCAATGCCAATCCTCTTATCATTATTTAAAGCTCCCTCGTTACCAACCCCATTATTATTATTGTTTAAAACCCCCTTATTATTTTGTTCCTCACAGCTCTCAAAAGTCTCCTGATATTCCACATCACCCTTAATTAAATTTTGCCCTGAGCTATTTTCACCAATTTCACCCCCTTCTAATATATCTAAAAGTTGTTCCAAATTATATCCCTCATTTATTTCAGAATTGTTAATTAAATTTTTCCTTAATATATCATTATTTAAATCATCGAAATTAATTGTTTCAAGAGGTTCTTGAGGAATATCAGGGATAATAGATTCATCCAAAACTTTTAAGAGCTGTGTCAAAATATCGCTTTCACCAATTTCGGAAGAATCGCCAGATTCAGATGAATTGTTAAATGTATTAATATCAATTTCCCTAAATTTAATATCTAGCTCCTCGTCGCTTAGCCCACAAAATGAACAATCAATCAAATCATGCACAAGGCAAGCGTCGTTTAAATCGAAGGCTGTTAAGTCGATGTTTTCAATTTTTACATTTAAAAATGACATTTTTAAATTATAAATTAAAAAATAAAAAAATTATGAATCAATAAAAAAATCAAAAAATCAATAAAAAATCAAAAAAAATCCACAAAAATGAAAAATCAACAAAAATCAAAAATTGGCTTTTAGAAGATTAAGTAAAAATGAATGAAAATCCAAAGTATTAAGTCAAAAATATTAAATCAAAAATATCAAATCAAAAATATGAAATCAACAATACAAACCAAATAAAAATTAATATGTCACTACGTCACACAATTCGAAATAAATCGGACTATCTAGATATATTCACAACAGATTCGATAATTTTACAAGCGTACGCTAATAGCGAGATGTAAACTGAAGAGACGCTTCGTACCCAGCCGCCTTTTAAAGCAGCCAAGAGCCTGGTACCGGCTGGTACGGCGTGGCACTGCATGGTACGACGGGAACCGTGAGACCGTGAACTCGAGAGAGGTCGTTCAACGGTCGTAAGTTGTTTTGTTCTTAAGAAAATGACGAGTAAAGAGGAGAAGAAGAAAAAAAAAAAAGTTGTTTTTTGGAATAATATAAATTTTTTTTTTTTTTTTTTTTTTTAAATTTTTTTTTTTTTTTTTTTTTTTTCGTTTTTTATATTATTCCAAAAACAACTTTTTTTTTTTTTTTCTTCTTCTCCTCTTTACTCGTCTTTTTCTTAAGAACAAAACAACTTACGACCGTTGAACGACCTCTCTCGAGTTCACGCTATCTTTGCCTTCTTCTTCTTCTCATTCTTCGGACTGGTTTTGCCGCTGGAGGTAGGAAAAGTGGTATTTCAGTATTGTATATAAGGATTTACAGCGTCTTGACTTAGCATTCATTAAGTTTAAAGTCTCAAAATGAGTACGTTCATAAATATAACACTACAAGACTTTCTGGGATTCTTGGAAAATCAGATTAATCTGATGGATCGTCAGAGTCCAAATTCCGAGAACACGGTGATGTGGCCGCCACCATCAGAGGTTGACTATTTAGATGAAGAATTTATCAATATGTTTGAGCCAGACCTGGATCCCGAGCCTATCGCCTTTGAGTGGGATCCAGACCGAGCAATGGATCTTCAACCTTTGATGATGGAGCAACAACAGCCTATGGAAGAAGATCGGCCACAACCTATGGCAGAGCAGCAGCAGCAACAACAGCAGCAGGAGCAGCAGCGGGAGCAGCCACAACAACAGCAGCAACAACAGCAGCAGCAGCAGGAGCAGCCACAACCACAGCAACAACAGCAGCAGCGAAGGCAGAGTTACCCTCGAAAGTGCAAGAGGCCACAGCAGCAACAGCAACATCAACAGCATCAGGAGCAGCCACAACAACAGCAGCAGCAGCGAAGGCAGAGTTACCCTCGAAAATACAAGAGGCCACAGCAGCAACATCAACAGCAACATCAACAGCATCAGGAGCAGACACAACAACAGCAACAACAACAGCAGCAGCAGCGAAGGCAGAGTTACCCTCGAAAATGCAAGAGGCCAATAAATTATAAATTATAAATTGGCCTCTTGCAGAGCAGCAACCTCTTGCAGACAACAACAACCGATGGCAAAGCAGCAGCCTATGGCAGACAACAGCAACCTCTGGCAGACAGCAGCAATTGGCAACCCAAAATGGTATAAATTATAAATATATATTTATGTATATATGTATATTTGTATTTTGGATATAGGAATAATAAAAAACAAAGTCGTTGAAGAAAATATTTTATTTTTTTCTATTTCTTATACAGAATCACACCTAATAACCAAGTTTCTTTAACTTGAAAGAATTATTATGAATAGGATGAATATAATTTTTTTTACAAGCATAGTAATGAAAACTAGGTTTTTTTTTTAACATGGAAGAATAAATCATAGTCTGTTGTCAGGGAATTAAACCTAATTGTTCTTTATCTTATATATAAAATCTTATTTAAATGTCTTAGTTGACATTTTAAACTTAATATTAAAAAATACTAGGGTGAATGAATAAATTCAAGTGCAGTATCAAATTCATTTATTTAAAATTCAATTTATCGATAGGATTGATTGTGCATATTATGTAGAAAAAATTATTCTACACTGAAAGAACAAAATCATTAGTTCTTCAAATCTTAATATAAACAAATTTCTATTTATTTAGATGGCACCCTTATATTTATTTAACTTAAACTTAATATATATCTTATAACTTATATCTTACAACTTATATTTTATATGAAATCTTATTTAAATTAGTTGACATTTGAAACTTAATATTCAAAAACTACTAGGGTGCATGAATAAATTCAAGTGGAGTATCAAATTCATTTATTTAAATTTGATTTATCGGTAGGGTTGTTGTGCATATTATTTGAAAAGAATTATTCTACACTGAAAGAACAAAATTATAATTTCTTTCAATGGGAATAAATACAAATTCTTATTTATTCACATCATTCCCTTATATTTATTTACATAGTTTCTTATATTTATTTAACTTAGCAGAACAAAATCTAAATTCTTATAAAATATTTTAAACTTAAACTTAATATTAAAAACGCCATAGTGCATGAATAAGTGCAAGTGAAATAAATTTATTTAAAATTTGATTTTTCGATTAGATGGTTTTGCATATTCTTTAGTTCTGGTTTGTTACATATTATACATGCTTGTGAAGGAGTTGTTATGAATAAATCGTTTTCACACGTGTTGCATTGCAGATCTTTTTCGCAACATATAAAGGATCGTTTATAGTGGCTATTAACAAAATTATTTTTCCCATTTGGGCAATTTAAAGCATGTATATAGTAACATTCACAACATAAATTATATGCACCGCCAGAAGATGAAATAATTACGACATAAGATTGAAAAACGCACACTTCTCGCGTAAGGTAATTTGGTGTCAATGTATCACTTGCATTTATTTTTGCCACTTTCACGAGCCCCTCTTCTCCACACCCGTTTGGAACGCCATTATCCTCTATCCCATCATCTTCTTCATCTTCATCGTCGTCTTCGAAATTATTTCGATCAATAGTGATCAGAGAATCCTGTCTTGCGTGAAACTTTCCTCTTCCAGCCAAGTTAAAATGAGTTGTTTCATCTTTGTACATTGACTGGATCGTTTCATCACAAGCAGAATCTAAATATACATGTGTCTGATCCATTTCGAAGACTGTCCGATGAAACTCGATTCACTTGTTCACACTATTTTTTAATTTTACAACACTTTTTAATTGATAATGGCGGGCCGTCTATGTGGTGTTGATATAGTGGATAGTGTTTAAAACACGGCAAATTTAGCTGCAATTCTTCGTCACTTCTATAATTTTCCGGCAACCTGTTCCAAATTTGTTGTAAACTAAGTGAATCGACGAATGTTTTCAAGTAGTTGATGGGAAAGAAGGCCAAGTCTTGATCTTCAAAATCGGTAAGATTTTTTCCGTGTTTTTGGTAGGAAATTATTACTTGGCCTACACGTTCAATGAGTTGCTGTTGTTGTTGTTGTTGGTCGCTATTTGACATCGCGCACGAATGACTGAAGTTCGCTCAGATTCGATCGTTTAAAATACCAGCTCCCCTCCAACTGCTACCAGCTCCCCTCCAACTACTGTGGTGGTTAGGAAGGAGGTAGGAGGTGGAGCAAAAAGAGGCGGAGTTTATGAAACCAATCGGAATAGGGGGCGAACTTGGGCAGCCAATCAGAAACAAGGTCATTCTTGGCTGACCAATCAAAAAAGTGGTGGGGGGGTCAACTAGGAGCCCCCTATTCCCACTACTTATTCCCTGCTGTAAATTTTCGAATGAATCTATATAATGTGATGTAGCAAACGTTGTATTTTTTTGTTAGAGTTCTTATCTTCGTGCCGTCCTTAAAATGCTCATCCGCTGCTCTTCTGTACACTGACGTGTCAGCAGTTCCTCTAGCTGTTTTTCAAACTCGCTATCGCGACATCCTGTCTCAGTAAAATAAGTAAAACGGAGTATTAAATACATGCATACAGATAATATGTTGCAACGAGGTCAAAAGTAACATGTTACTTTTGTCCCTTTATGTCATGTTACTTTTGTACCCAAGCACATTTTTGAGGATGCAAACGCCGTTACCTCAAATATAAGGGTGTTGCATAAAAGGAAAATGATTAGGCAAAGAGTAACGTTGAAATCATCATCTTATCAATACCTTGACACTAAAAGAATAATCATCAAAAATCTTACTTTTCGTTCGAAAACACGTGGTACAAGTTACAAGTGCGGCGCGGGCGCAGCGACTGATTGAATGCGCGGGGGACGTCGCAAGCTAACCTTAGCCGCGCATCATTTCGCCTATTGGACAATTCTAGAGAGAGTTTGTTACTTCTACCCGCTGTTACTTTTGTACCCGGTCTCCCCTACACTTTTTTGGGTTCTAGAATAATATGTTTTACGGAGAAAGAATTATTTTTTTTTCACTACTTTCACTGATTCAGATTTTGAATGTAATAGGTCTTATGTTGATAATAAATGTAAACCACACGTTATCAATATAATAGGTAGTTTGAAGAGTCCAAAGATTAACATTATTTTTTTTGCAAAATACGATTTTATTACATTAACATAGCTTCCTTCTACAGTAATACAATCATTCCAGTGTCGCGCTCTAACATTTCTTTGCATTTCTTATAGGACGATTTGTCCAACTCTTCAAAACACGCTCCATTTTCAACGATTACCTCTTTATTGGAGCCATATTGAGGATATTTGTAAGGTTTGCGAACAGATAATATTTGCTGGGAGCCAAATCTGGAGAATACGCAGGATGCCAAAGCAATTCGAAATGTAATTCAGGAAGTTTTAGCATCGCTGGAATCGACTTGTGACACGGTGTATTTACTTGGCGAAAGACCACTTTTATCTTCTTCACTTGTGACCGTTCTTTTGCGATTTCTTCCCCGAAACGTACCAGTAACGCTATATAATATTCGTCGTTTATAATTTTTCCCTCTTTAAGATAGTCGATGAATATCATGCGAATGCCAAAATACTGACACCATAACCTTATCAGTAGACTGTTACGTTTTTAGTTACTTTGATTGGCTTTCATCCTTCGGTATTCACTAAGTTGACTGCTGATTTAACTTCGGAATATAGTGGTGGATGCATGTTTTATCTATTGTCATATACCGCATGAAAAAATCGTCTTTAGTTTGCTTAAACAGTTCTAAACACAGCTCTGAATTATCAACACGTTGTTGTTTTTCGTCAACTGTGAGCAGACGCGTACCCACTTTGAACAGAGTTTTTGCATACCCAAAATATTATGTACATGGTCTATTGATATCTTTATGATATCAGCTATCTAGCATACTTCCACTTTATCGTTCTTTTCTTTTATGATTTTCTGTGTAACAGCCTCTTTTAGGCGCTCAGAGCGTTCAGTATAATTTGGGTCTGTACGACCGTATTTAAATTCAGCAAACCAGCAACAAATGATTACTTTCGATGGCGAACACTTCTCAAGCCATTCTTCAGTTTTAACGGTATTTTTTTCCATTAAATGACAGTGTTTTATCAACGTGCTAAATTCGTTTTTTCCATTGTTTTGAAAATATCAAAAGGTGCGTCAATTAAACTTCAATATCTCGATGACTAATGGTAGAAATGTCATCAAATTTTGACACGTATCTTTTGAAGATTGGTACTCACTAATAAATTGTAAGTACATTTTACTGAAGTCGCCATCTATGGGCCAGTTTCGAGACTTTTCCAACTACCTGTTGATATATATATATATATATATATATATATATATATATATATATATATATATATATATATATATATATAACAACTGATAGTAAACATTTTACAAACACTGAAATATTTGATAAATTTATCTTAGGTGAATTTACAAAAATTCAAAATATATTATTTGAAAACTGAAAATTCCAATTTAGTATCATTAAAATATATCTTATACACCTGTTATTGGGACACGATTTCATCATAGACTCCTGCAAACGGAATATTTAGGTAGCGTTTGCCGTTCCGTCTATAATCATACTGCTGTCCCATATTAATTTGTAGCTATTTTAAAAACCTATATATAGCTATTACAAAAACAATGACTCGAAGTTTACTCTCATCTTCTCTCTTGCAGTTTTAGTTCCAAATAACTACAGGTCATTTTGAGTTTACCAAAACCGTCGAACACAAGTTCAGGATTTAAAGAAAGCTGCTGACTAATTGGTCGGATGACGTCCCTTGAATTGAAACTCTCACGACGGCGCGCCGCGAATTTATTTGCATGAACATTTCAATAAATTAAACAAAACTAATTTCTCAAAACACTTAAGTCTATTAAAAAATATAAAAAATCAACGGAATTACTTACAATGGAAAAATTAAAAGTAGTAATGAATAAAATATCAGGATACTAAAATAATTGCTCCCGTTGGCCGTTCTATCAGTAAAAATGTAAAACCCAATTTAGAAGATAGAACGCATAAATAGCTTTTTAAAATATTAAACAGAAAAAAATAAAAACGCGAGAAAAGAGCTATTTATATTACTTAAACAAACAGTATTAAAATCGCTCCTTTTACCCAGTGAAATAAAAACAGGATATTCCCTTAAATTCCCCAAAAGAAATAAAAAAAAAACACAACAAAGAAAACCTTCATTCCCGCCGAATATACACGACACTTAATTTTCTATGACCTATTCCCAACTTCGTATCGCACAGATTCCAGATTGTAACTGAAGATTACTCCTTCTTAAAAGGTGAAACTGGCATTCTCTCGGCACTCCGCGGGTCCCGTTAGCACCCATGTCACCCCATGGAACTACGTAAACGTCAATTTCATTCATGAAATATTCTATACCGAATATTCAATTCTCGAAAATTGATCTAGATTGAAGCATCTTAATCTTATTTTTTATACAGAAGGGTTAATATAACTATTCTAGTTCTTCTTATAATGGAAAGAATAATAAGAAAACCACTGGGAAAAAAACCTGATTGCCAGTTTGCTGGTATTTAAATAATTCCTTGTTCCAATCAGGAAAAACAGTAGCTATATTAATTCTTTGTACATGTTGTCAAACGATATATTCCATAATAGCGATTTTACTTGATTATTCTTTTGTTTCGTAATAACGGGAAAATCGTTCAATATTTTAATACATTTTAAAGGTACCACATGTTAAAACCTCCCTCGGCACTTATCTCTTCGGTTTCAATTACATAACCAGGGTAAAATATCTTTTACAGATTTATTTACAAATATTAAAAGATAGTCTTTCTTAGTTTATGTCGTCATAAATTGTCTAAATTTATATATTTTCAAGAAAACATTTTAACAACTCAAAAGCAATAAAATTGTTAAGTTTGTTAATGAATTTAGATCTTA
The DNA here is from genome assembly GCA_034092305.1 of Diaprepes abbreviatus. NCBI lineage: Eukaryota > Metazoa > Arthropoda > Insecta > Coleoptera > Curculionidae > Diaprepes > Diaprepes abbreviatus. Next base: position 3,242,054 of record JASJET010000260.1, on the reverse strand, counting down.
GGGGGTTAAAATCTACTATATTGTTCCCATGGTTAAAATTTATCTAAAGAATGGTTATATAATTACTCATTTTAGAAGAATATACTTCTCGATAAATAGAATAAAATAATTTAATATTTTTTCCATTATATTATTATTAATAAATAAATACGTTTTAGTTGTGAGTACAATGGCTCTTAGGGACTGTCTTTTAGTAAAATAAAATATTTTTGTAGAATTATTACCTATAAAGACTGAACACCAACTTACCATCTTCAGGTTCAACTGGCACATCAACAAACTGAAGATTGTTTGGAGCAGAACCATCTAACATTAATCCCCATCCTGAAAGGACACCTATACCAGTAAATACTCGTCCACTAGTTGGGATAGCGACAGGTTGTACACTAACAGTGTACTCAAGAGGGGAAACCAAATGAAGTAAACCAATGTCATTGGGTGCTACTACCACACCACTACAAAAATTTCGGTTATTTTTTACTATAATGAATTTGAAAAAACGCAAATAGAGCAATGTCAAACAATTTGTCTTACCCAGGATAATCAGGATGGCTGATGATTTGTTTAACTTTTATGACTTGTTCTCCGACGTTAGTATCATTCAACAATAAAATACCAGCTTTGACTGTAAGCTGATCGGCAGTGAAGAGAGTTATGCAGTGAGCCGCAGTAAGAATCCAACTATAAATAACAAGAAAATTTTAATTTTTAATGTATATATATATATATATATATATATATATATATATATATATATATATATATATATATATATATATATTGAAAATTTGACAGTATACTAATATCGATTCCGGTTATACGGGAAGTAGATATCAACTTCCTTATTTTAAATGGAATACCCTATATATTATTATACTTATGGATTCTGCGCAAGATTGTAGGTGTTTTAGAGATATTTAAATTTTTATATTAAAAATCACATTTGCAGGCCCTAAAATTATTATTAATTTTTCCTATGAACAAGCCTTTTTATTTAATTTAGACTGGATTCCTTATTGAAAAAGGCTTACTTTATTAGACTTTTATAATGTTTTGATAACCAATAATACAGGGTGTTCGGATTATAATATTAAAAATTAAATTGAAGGAATCGTCAAAAGTCAATTTTTTCAAATGGAAACTAATAAATTTTCCAATCTAACATTAAAATAAGGGTTAGTTTGTGTAAGGTTGTCTATGCCGGAAATTTTTAGTTTTTGAAATATTGCAAATTTAATATTTTTATATAGCAATTTTGCTGTGCATGCACTGTAAAAAGGAAATGCATTAAATTTAAAGTAAATGTGCTAGAAGCAAATCTCATAAAGATTTAATAAATGCTTTTAATATAATGCATTAAATTTAATAATTTACATTAATCCAAATTAATTTTTTCCATTAAATCTAATATAAAACATTATCTGAGAAGGTATCATCTTGATAAAATAGGTAACGGCGAGAATTTGTCCAATTCCCCAATTTGTCACAGACATGCTGCCAGGATGATAAAGTTTTGGCGTATGTTTAACATTTAAATGCTCTGCACACAGACTTTAAAACCAGATTTGAGAAGGTTCTGACTATAGAAATACCACATACCCATATGGTAATATTGATGAATCGGATGCCATGTTACAAAAAGAACATCGGAATAACTGCTAACAAAAATAATTTAAGGTGGAGTTTAGAAATGGATAACAGTAGTTTTGGCCTCATAGAAATATATATGCTACTTATCTTGTATTTTTAGCGTAGTTGTCAATATTTTTAGAAAAGAAAGAATCAGATTGGATATCACTAACCGAGGATATTTAAGATTAAACTTGATAGTCAAATATTGAAAATTTTCTCCCTCGAACATACCCCTGTAGAATTAGCATAACGTCAAAACTAGGACCCTGTTGTATGAATGCTGAACAACGTAATAATATTTTTATTTATATTTAAAAAAGTGTTGATAAACAGTAGATATTTCATTTCTTGGTATCCACATAACGATTTTATGCTTTCCTTTTCTAATTGCATTATTTAAACAACTGTCATATGATATTTGGTACGTGAATTCTAGAATACATGAAAGTATGAATTTATGGCTGCATAAATTATTATTATTGTTATTTTCAATATATAAACAATATCTAACAATATTTATCAATAAAAATAAGTTTTTAAATCCTCTTTTTGTTAATATTAATTTGAAACATCGCATTTATAGTAATTTCTAACCCTTAAAAATACTGAAAAGAGACATGGCAAGCAATTAAACTGAAAGAAAAGATAATTAAATATGTTTATGTCTATCAAATATGAAAAAAGCCTCTCCCCCACTAACCATAAACAGGCTTCAAACATGTCCGTTGTTATTTAAATCTATTGCGTGTGATCGAAGGTATCGCCAAACCTTATGACTGGTGGTGATCGATGCTCCGAAAGAAAAATGGACGCGTTCTGCGCATAATTCTTAACCTGCCATAAATTTTTTTCCATGGAATAAAAGGATTACTTTGTTTGTGTATTTAAATATTGTTACAATTTTAAAACATTTGATTTTGAGTCGTTTTAATTGATAACGGTTTAAGTTGTAACCCAAATAATTTCTTTTTACTTTAATATTTTCAAATATACAGTAAACCCTATCAAATTGCGTAGCTTTGTATCAAGCCCTGGTTTGGTGGTACAACGCGCAACGCGACCTTGCACGTTACGCAGCACCGAGTCGAGATATGAAAAACATCAACCGTGCCTATTATTACTTTGACATTTTTCATACCATTACCGACTCGTCGTGTTGTACGTTCTATCACCAGATTAAAGCTCCATGTATCAAAAATATGTTTAAGTTGATACAACTGTAAAAGTTCAATAACAGAAAGATTATTCTTTACGAAAAACAAAAAAAATTAGCTCGTGGTCTACGAGACAAAAGTGTTTGGGAACCACTCTTATAAGCTAAACAAAATACTCCATAACCTCTTGTTTAAGTTTTTTTAAATGTAAAAAATACTTGCTACTCACTTTGGAGAGATAACTATTCCTCCACAGAGGTGACCATAGGTACTTGAATCAAGAAGCCCCTGTATGGAAATTTGGTATGGTAATTGGTTTCTAACAGCATCTTGTCCACCAGTTACTGTGAATTTAGTGTGAGTTGAAATATCCTTTCCTAAAGGTGTGTAAGCTGCCTTGAAAAAACTCTTAGCTAAAATAGATCAAGTCGTTGTTAGGTTCCTTTTGCCTAGTTTCTAGTGTTTATGTAATAAGTGATAAAATTACCAATACCAATTACTAATGAATTTTTGGATAATTTATTGTGGGTGTTTTGATTTTTACGAGTTTTTACTTTGGCTAATAAATGAAAAATTATTTAGTTTAGGCGTTTAGGGGGTTTAGTAGCAAATTGGAGATCCGATTAAGTAGGTAACCGTTTTCTATGTATTTTGAGTCATTGAACTGAACTATGTAACCTGCTTTCCAAGCAGATGATATACGAGTTTCTTGTCAACAATTTAATTGTTTAAGGAGTTTTTTGTTCTCTATGAAAGAACGAACAAAATATTTTGTTTTTCATCTCGATATGCAAATTAATTGTTAAATAATCACATGGGTTAGAATGTCCGTGCAGCGGTCTGACAAAAACTAGTATAAATCGACTTTTAACAGAAATTTTACATAGTGTTTCATGTCATTTTAAAGAATAAAGCTTATACTAAGTTAACATGTTGTTATGTTTCATTTACAATTAATGATAAACAAACTAAAATGAATCAAAGTTAAAAATTTCTTGAAATATCTCTTATTTATAACAGAATAAGGAATAATAGCAAGAAGAAGATTCTAGCAAAAGTCATATCAGCATAAATTTTCAAATTTTAACCTTAGATTCGTGATCAGCGGTTTTGCAAATCTTATACTAACAAACAATCATAGCCATAATATTTTTAAACACTTGTTCACAAATTTATACTTATTTTTATACAGTTTAAATGATTTGTCTACAGCTACAGCGCTACCATCTTGCATTTGTGAAATTCGCTGCCACATTGCACATAGGAGTAGAGGTTTCACGAAAAATTTCAAGCTCAAAATAGATCATTTATCTAAAGAAATGAAAAGCGCAGGTAGATGGTTGATTTGACCAAAAATTGTTTATATAAAAGTTGGCAAATAACGAAATTATCAAAAATTATTTAAAAAATTTAAAAACTGTAATACAAACATTGTTTCATGATAGTTTAAACCGCTGCTTTGTAAAAACTTTGGATACTACACTGAACAGATTACACCATATTCTACAAAAAGTGCTCAAAATTGTCACCATTTGTTCGATGAACGCAAAGTCTTGCACGACATATCCATGTTTGACTACACGCGTCAAAATAAAATCCCGGTCTTCGCGGATAACATCACAAGCATTTCCAATGCACTGTTGTAGTTCTTCCACAGTATTCACTTCTCCAACGTGATAAATTAACTGTTTTAAATAGCCCATAGAAAATATCGCTAGGAATTAGATCCAGGAAACGTACAGTCCAAGAATTTTTTTTTCGCTCTATCCATCTGTTAGGAGACACATTATATAAATTTTCGTGAACTTCTCGTTTGAAATGTTGCAGAATTCCACCATTAAGAAGTCATATATATTCTGTCTCACATTTAAAGGAACATCTTCTAATAATTGTGACAGATTGTTTTGAAGAAAATCGAAATAATTTTCACTTGCCAGTCGATTTGGAAAAAAGTAAAGCCAGCATGCCATTTACTACGCCAGCCCAAACATTTACTGAAAATCTGTGCTGGTTGTTGTGGAAATTATTTACTCCATTTCTTGTAAACTGGCTTTGGCGGTAGCCAAAATTAATTTGATAAAATTGTCGTTTATGTTGTAGTGATGTAAGAGCCAGTGACAAAATTCAACTCTTCTAGGATAATCTTCTGGTTGCAACCCTTGTATCCGTTTATAATGATACGGATAAAGTTGTTCTTGTCGTAAAGTATCCCACCCTTTACTATGCGCAACTTCTACTTACCCTGCTATGGACCTAGTGCTCGTTATTGGGTCGTTTTCGACAATTTATAACTTTTCTTCCTCAATCTCAACCATTTTGCGTGGAAAAGGTCTTCCAGCGTGACCTCCTTGTTGTTCCTTCAAGCATCCGGCATCGCGAAGTCTTATAACTAACCTATACTTAAGTCTTATCGTTTTTGATATAAATTTTTATGTCAAAAATTACGTCTGCAGACCCTAAGAAAATTATTAGTTTTTCAGCAAGCCTTTTTTATTTAATTTGGGTTGAATTCCTTCTTGAAAAGGATCCACTTTATTAGATTTTTATAATATTTTGATAACCAATAATACAGAGTGGTCAAAAATTAAGATTAAATATTAAATTGAAGGAATTGTCAAAAGTCGATTTTTTTAAATTGAAACTCCCAAATTTTCTAATTTTATCTTATTTAAAATTAAAAATAAGGGTAAGTTTGTACAAGGTTGTTTATACCTAAAATTTTTAATTTTCGAAACATTGCTAATTTAATATTTTTATATGGCGATTTTGCTGCGGATTTTTAGTTCAGTTATAATCTTAGGTGGCTATGACGTTTTACTCATAACTGGCTATGACGCAATTGAAAAACAATCAAATGCAAAAGAAGTGCATGAAGCTGTCCCCATTTGAAAATTATTAATAAACATGTTGAAGCGCTTAAATTATACAAACGAAAAATTATTTAAACTTATTTATGGACAATATGATAAAGTTATATTAAGAATATGCGACACATTTGTCATTCGATATCCGCAAAAAGAGAATCCATTACAATCTGCCGTTAAACCAACTACTGAAAAGTTTAAGAACCTTGGATCCGTCAAGGCAATAGTGCAAAGAAATAAACCTCTTGTTAATAATGAGAATATTGAAATTCCTATTTTGGGCTATATCGCTGCATATCCAACAATATCTTTTGAGTCAGGATTATTCAAATCAACAGTTCATAGAATATTACACAAACATAATTTTCATCCATACACATGTTCCATGGTTCAATATCTAAAAGACAGAAAAAGCTAAATTCCCATTATTAGAGTAATTCAAATTTACATGTGTATAGAGAGCAAAATTTCCAAGAATCCTGGCAGTTTAATATTTATTGTGCAATAAGAAACGATGGCATCGTGGCACTAAATTTGTATCAAGAAAATTTAAATATTAAGTTGGAAGTTTTTGAATTATTCTAGATATAAAATGTGCTTATTATCTTTTAGGTGAAGGATATTTGACCATTTTGCGTAATTTTGGAAACGGCTATTTAGACAACTTGCCGCACGCTGTTCATAGAATTCTCTTTACCAGCATGATGGCGTACCTCCACATGATGGCTACCTAATCGATAATTTCTGCTAAATTCTTTTGATAATTGATGGATAGCCAACAATGGTCCTTTTCTTTAGTCACCTCTATCCCCAGACCTTGCAGTGCTCTTTTTGCGGTACAATTAAAAATCGAATTTATGACATTCCAATAACAGTTAACAGAAAAACGATCCATAAACAAGTGCTACTCAGATGCGAAAAATGTCTGGAAGTTCAAGGATGTCAGTTCGAACGCTTATTGAAGAAATAATTATTTTTTTAATCTAGAGTCCTTTAGTTTAAGTTTTTGTCTCTCTAAATTAAGCGTGCACTGTTTTTTGTTTGGCCCATCCAAAGTTTTTAAAATATTCGATAATTTGTTTAAAACAGCACCTAGTGATGGTTTCTGTTTTTCCGAATATCGAATGGTAAATATCACATATTCTTAATATAAATGTATTACATTCTCTATAAATAATAAAGCAGTTTGAATAATTTTCATTTACATAATTTAAAAGCCTGATATGATTAATAACAGTTTTTAAATGGTAAATGATAGCTTCCTACATTTCAATAGCATTTAATTGTTTTTCATAGTCAACTATGAATAAATTGTCAAAGCCAAATAAGATTATAACTGAACTTAAAAAACGCCGCAAATTCATTATATACAAATATTAAGTTGGCAATATTACGAAAACTAAAAATTTTCGGCATAGACAAACTTATATAAACTTACCCTTATTTTTCATGCTAAATAAGACAAAGGTAGAAAATTTGTGGATTTTCATTTGAAAAAATTTACACTGTTGACGATTCCTTCAATTTGATGTTTTAACACCCTGTAATATTGGTTATCAAAAAGTTATAAAAATCTAATAAAATGTGCCCTTTTCAACAAGGAATCCAACCCATAAATAAAAAGAGCTACCTTATAAGAAAATTGATAATTATTCTAGGGACTGGACATGATATATAAAATGTGCCTGGAATCTGTAAAACCGGAAGTAGGTGAAAATATGGTCAAATTTTTAAAATTTTACCATATATAGTTTTCCGTATATAGATCGAATTGTTTTTCGGTAGGACACATTGAATATACAATGAGGACGTAAAATCTCGAATAAATTCGCTATTTAAAAAACGCTTGTATTTTTGGAAAACCGCTCGGTCACTATGGATGAGATTTGGGGACCACTATGATCCTAAACTGCGACGACAAATCCCGGAGTGGACTGATTCTGGTTATTCTGCTCCAAAGCAAGCAAAGGGATCAATCATCTATAAAGGTTATGGCATCTGTCTTTTTGAGATGCAGGAGGAATATTGTTAATTATATTATATACTTAAATACATAGTTACAATACATAAAACAATATTGTTTGATTTTTTGCTTTAATTTAACTCTATCTAACCCATATTTTCAATTGATATGAAAGTAAGTTATTTCTCATAAATATGAATGATTCCAATATCAGATAAATTGTTTTCTTTATAATCCCGATGACCAACAGTACACACAAGGTCTTTTCATGTACCAGAACTAATTAGATTGAGCGTATTTGACTAGAGTTTTTAAAATAAATGATAATTTAGTATAATAGTGACGTTAACCCTAATTTACAAATATGTCATCTTACCTGAGGTAAAGGCTACCACAGTACTTAGTACGAATAAAAGCTTCATTTTCACTGTGTGTCTTGAGGACTGATGTTTTTAAAAAAAGAAATGGTGTTCTTTTATAATACTGACCGGTAGCGTAATCAAGACATAGTCCATATTTAATCTTAAAATATCTTTAGTACTTAGAGAAGATCTGATCTCTTATAATAATGAACGTCATAATAATCAGAAGTTCCGGAATGTCATCTTAAAATTTTCTTAATCACCATGAAGAGTACTTAGGGGAGATCTGACTGTAAATGAATTGTAGATATGGTAACATCCTTGTAAAATTGCACAATAAGTATTCTGACATTGTGCCTTTCTGTAAAAATTTCCGTTAGATAAATCTTAAAGATTTTTCTAATGGAAAACAACCACTTGCTTTGTAGAGGCCAACACTAACATTTACATGTTCTTTTGCACTTTCGTATTCAACAAACCTAATCTAAATTTTATGCGAATATTTCAGCTTAATTACGTAATTTTAAATTTCTAGTGGAAAATGTAAGTCTAATATGATGGTTTTATCATTCAAATATTAAGTAATACCTGTACGAGAATTAAAATTATTGTTAGTTAATATCATCAAATAGAATTTTAACCAGAAGAATTAAAATACTTACTATATTTATGCAAAAATTCCAAAAATTTTCAATTGAATTACTATGTGACACTGTGATACGTTAATTACTGGTCAACAAGATTGCTGCCAAACACCTGACAAGTGAAAACTGAAACCAAAACACGTTTGTTTCCTTTACTTTCTGTTTACATTTACCTGTTTAAACATTTGGGCCAGACTCTATAAATATATTTTTATATGTTTGAAAAAATAAATAATTGTATAGGGTGTTCCGATATCAGATAAGTCCACATCTCAAAATTTTGATGCTTCTTAACGCTTCTTTGTTCAACGTCCATGTATGTGCACCTTAGAACAGTACTGAAAAAACAGCATCTAAGCAATCGAGTCCGTATTGCAATATGTATGTGATTTGATCACATTATGGAGATTATTGGTTTAAATGCTGGACCTGCTATTTCAATGCGTGTTTTCATTTCTTGGAGCCAGTTTGCATCATTGTTGATCCGTGCCCCCAAATAGAGAAAATATGGTACGTTTCCTATGAATTCGCTATATTGGATCTTCTTTGTGTTTTAGAGACAGGTTCAACTTATAGACTCATGTGCTATAAGTAGGAGCTTTAAACATGGGTCTGAGAACTTATATTGGACGTTTAAGCCAGTTAATTTTGAAAAGAAAAATGGTCCAGTAGCCAATCTCTGATTTAGCGATAGCGTTGCCGTGGTGTTCTGGTGAGGTTGTGTGACTGTGTAATGAGCTGGTTTCTAGAATGGATAGCACGGTCCATGTATTTGGTTATGGTTTCACGAATACGAGTAGTAGAAGTATCACATTCGAGATCTCTATGTATTATTGTGTTCCTCACAAAGTATGGGGCTCCACAGAACATTCTTAAGACTTTGTTTTGAAAGCTCCCCATTCGCCTGAATCTAGATCTGCCTGTGGTGATCCAGGTCGGAGCACCAAAGGACAGAATAGATCGTATGAAGAGTTTGTAAATAGTCAGCTTGTTCCTCAAGTTTAGTTTGCTATTTCGATATGAGTTCATTGTTGTTACTTAGAAATATGTGAGAGTTAGTGAGATTTCAAGTCACTATAATTGACTTGATCTCAGTATTTATTTTGAGGCTATTTTCTAAACTAATGCGTGAAAAGTTCTTGTTCTTGTTCAGAATCATAGAATTCTGTTGAAACACAACTTCCACCGTTATTTAATATCTTTGATTCAACACCTAAGAGATAACGATTTGCCACCACCCTTATTTAATATCTTTGGTTCAATACCTAAGGCATAATGATTTTCCAAAAAGAGTGCAATTTTGCGAATTTATATTAACGATGATACAAGACGACCCTCGATTTTTGGACAACATAATTTGGACTGATGAAGCAAAGTTTACCAAAAATGGCCTATTTAATACACACAATTCCCATTTTTAGAGTGATATGAAGCCTCATGCAGTAATATTGCGAAATTTCCAAGAAACCTGGCAATTTAACGTATTTTGTGTTTAAAAAAAATGATGGAAGAGAAAATTTACATTTTTATGAAAAAACGGGAATGGTAATTGATTAATAATACAAAGTAAATTATGTTCCCATTTTAAATTAAGTATTAACTTTTGTAGGAGAAAGATATTTAAATATTCTAGAAGAGTTAGAGAATCAATATTTAAGCAACTTACCTCTAGTGAGAAGTAGGCAAATTTTTTACCTTCACGGTGGCGCCCACCACACAGACGCGTTCCAGTTACCAACTTTATACAAGCAACATTTTATGACAAGTGGATTGCCAATAACGGACCTTTTCTGTGACTTTCTTCGATAAAAAGCGTCGTTTATTTTAATCCAGTGATAAGGATAGAGTGTATTATCGGCGTAGCGAATCATCGATATTTTTTCACCATCCAGAACCAATTCTTCACTTTCATTTTCTATTGCTCCTCTAAATATGTTCTCAGCATAAAACTCAGCCCTGGCTCATCTCCTGTTGTATTTCGATTTCAGGAGTGCTGCTTCCGTCAAACATTATATTGGCTTTATGGTGTTGATATGAATTTTGAATGATTCGAATGTCATTATGGTCTATGGGATGTTTCTTAAGAACTTAGAATAAAATTTCGTGTTTCACCTTGTCCAAGGCTTTCCCATGGTCAATAAACAAGAGGCATCTCCCCAAAAGTATTCGCATCTCGAAAACCGAATACTGTTCAGATAGTCATTCCTCACATTTTCTGTGTACTCTACTATGTATAACCTTCAGAAATGTTTTTAGAGAATGGCTCATTAGGCTAATGGTTCGAAAATCCTTCTTGGATTATTGATTTTCGGAAATGCCATAAATGTTGAGCGCAGCCATTCATTAGGCAGTATATCGAAGGTTTACCAATATGGAGATATTATTTTCTTCTATCAGTTCGGGTAGTTCTGAGGGTAGATCGTCTGGTCCGGGTTCCTTTTCGTCTGCATATTCTGCACGTTGTCGCAATTAGCAATGCCCCTGGTGGTAGGGACATGTAGCTAGCGATCTATTTTCGACCACCGTAGTAAATGTATGGATGTTGCATCCCGATACCGTTGGTGGACTCATCAGTGGGATCCACCGGTATCTTTCCCAGATATCCTTGTACTTTCCACAAACTTAGACCTCTATTTAAGTCCAGTTTTGCCGGAAAGCGGTGATGAGGTGTTATGCTCCACAACATGCCCCCCTTAAGGCATTTGCTTTCCGGCTTAAACTGTCGGACAATCCAAGCCGTTAGAAAGCACAGGCCTGAAAAGGAAGTGGAACGGACATCCTTGGTGGTCTTCCAATGGCCGGGTCAGGCTTAATCAAGGCCAACGGCGGTTAAGACCCTCGTCTGCCGCCGTCCCTGCTCGGGCGCCATGTCGCAATTAGCAATGCCCCTGGTGGTAGGGACATGTAGCTAGCGATCTATTTTCGACCACCGTAGTAAATGTATGGATGTTTCGTCCCGATACCGGTGGTGGACTCATCAGTGGGATCCACCGGTATCTTTCCCAGACATCCTTGTACTTTCCACAAACTTGGACCTCTATTTAAATCCAGTTTTGCCGGAAAGCGGTGGTGAGATGTTATGTTCCACAACAACGTTCTATGAACTCGCATTTTTTCTTCGGCCACTCATTTCTTGCCTTTCTTACGTCCTTCCTTATTTTCTTGTATTAATCCTAATATTCTCTTTCTTGTGACTAATTTTTAAGATTCTTCTCTGTTCTATCACATCCATGATGATTCTAGGCATACATGGTGTTTTAATCTTTTCTGGTTTTAAAGTGTTATTATAGATGTTAGTGATAGTGGATTGAAGGATGAACCACTTTGCCTTTACATCATGTTTCGTTCAGAATTCTTCTTTAGGCTATTAATAAGGAACTAAAAAGTGGTTGTACAGGTTTCTGTTATTTTAAGGTTGTCATTGTCTAATTTTTTCATCATCGGTGTTCGTAACTTAATCTAAATATTAGCTATCATTGGACTATGATCTGAGGCCACATCTGCACTAGGGCTTGTCTGACTTAAAAGCGTTTCAAAGTTGATTATTACAGCAATCGCATTGTAGCCATCATAATGGTCTGCCAGTGATTGTGATATAGATCTGTTGCAAAGCTGAGCACTATTGTGTTAGATAAATCCGCTGTATAGTTTTAATTCTAGTAATCAATTTTTCTAATAACAAAAAACCCTATGCCTTAGTTCTATAGAATAAAACCATATGAATGTATTTAATTTGATTACTTTTAATTTTATAGCCATCTGAGCAGGACGAATGTAAACGTTTTTCCCCTGAGGCTGAACTTTTTCTTTAACCTTAATTTTAGTTGTTTCAATGTAGTTTCAGTCACGTGGCAGAATTTTTGTGTTTTAATGAATTTTTTCAACCAGTGACTTTTCATTAAGTTTCTTTATTTTTTTTCTAACGTTCACAAGAATGTGTGACGCTCTCTATGTAGAAAAAAGATAGTTTGAATTGTTACGTTGACTGTATTCAAATAAAAATATAATTTTGCCGCGAAATGGTAGTTTCCACAATAGAAATCCTAAAACACATGATATTTTTCTTTATTTTTAAGTAATTTTATTTTTATTTAATAATCAAAATGTAATTAAATCTCCTTCGAGTCACGTGACAACGAACACCAATCAACGTGAATGATGTCACTCCATATTGATATGGTTATGTTTTGAGTCATTATTACTTTCAGTTCTATCACTTGAAGTAATCATGATTACTTCGACCTAATGACAAGTAAATGTATATTCAAAAGAACATGAAGTTATCAGTTTCACTTTTTTCACTTTGATAATTACTCTAAAGAATACAGCCAACGTCATCGCTGTCACGAACTTGACATATAAATTTTTTAGTTTTATATCACATTCGTGATCGCTGTCAAGGGCTACGTTGCCTAGCTAATATTTTATAGTCATTTTCATATAATTTCTTCGAAATTTGCTTAGTTTTCCATTTGGGAACGATTTTAGGAAATTTTCTCGTGATGGGAAGTGGATTTATTAACGTAAATAATTTGAATTTGCTGAGAATTCATAGTTTTATGGTGGCTAATTTCTTCGCAACAAGTAGTAACTTCTGCCCAGCTGCATTTAGAAATGTGAAGACTTCCATGTGAGTAATTTACCAAGGATTGTTATTTCCGCAACCGATAATGAATACATGATAGTAATCATAAGTATTTATAAACTCAAAACTAAAATAAAACAAGTAATGCCGATTTCTTGCAGGCTAGCTAAAGCCACATTTTCTTATTATTTTCCGAAGATGGAACCTAAATAAATAACTTTTTAGGTGTTTTAATTGTAGTACTTGTACAATAAGGCACCGCACATCACTTAAAATAACTTAGAACTCATCTTTTATTACAAAAATTACGAAAAAACAATATCTCCGTGCCAGTTTACCAGTGTTTATATAGAGGGTCTATAGCAAAAGTAGTAGAACTGATTTTTTTAAAAATTTGTTGAAGATATATATATATATATATATATATATATATATATATATATATATATATATATATATATACCTTAATATTCTTCAAAATAGCACCCTTGGGTAGCTACACACTTAGAATAACGTTGCTGCCATCCGCCGTAAGCCTTCTGGAAATCAGCTTCAGGGATGCTGTTGAGAGTCCTCGTCGATGCCGCTTGAACGTCCTGAATCGAGTCAAACCGATGTCCCGATCGGGACTGTGGGCGGGGTGCGGCAACGTGACGACGCCGAATCGGACCAACAGTTGCCTCACGATGAGCGCATAATGGCAAGGAGCATTGTCGTTATGCAGCGTCCAGTTGTCGGAGATGGCTGGTCGCACGCGATTCACTCGGTCTCGCAGACGGGTTAGCACTTGCACGTAAAAGTTCGAATTGATAGTTTCTCCAGGGGGAACGAACTCCTTAAGGATTACCCCGCGACGGTCAAAAACACGATCAGCATTGTCTTGATCTTCGATTTACTCATGAGAGCCTTCTTTGGATGTGGAGACGTGGAAGTGTGCCATTCCGCAGATTGACTTTTGGTTTCCGGGTCATACTGGAAAACCCAAGTTTCATCGTCTGTTACCACATTGTCCAAAAAATTTTCGTCGGTTTGCAAAAAGTTCAAAACTTCTTGGGAAAGGTGCACACGCGTTTTTTTTTTGGTCGTTATTCAGAATTTTCGGCACCATCTTGGTACACAACTTGCGCATGGCCAAATCCTCGTGAACGATGCGTTGAACGCTTGTGTGAACAATGTTCAACTCGTCAGTAATTGCTTCAATGGTTAAGCGTCGGTCGGCCAGCGTTCAGCAGTTCTCTCACTTTGACCACATTGCCGTCGGTCCTAGCCGTCGACGGCCGTCTGGTGCGATGATCATCTTCGATGAGCTCCCTACCTTCTTTAAACAGTTTGTGCAATTAAAAAACATTGGAGCGGCTCATTGCAGTATCCCCGTAATCCTCCTTAATTATATCTAGGGTCCCTGTTGCCGATTCCCCGAGTTTGACACAAAACTTTATCTAATATCGCTGCTCAAGATTTTGACTCATTTTGAGTATCGCCAACGACAAAAAACACGCTTCACAATAACTGGTGTCCTTACTCAACCAAAGCCTGCAGTCGACTGCGGGTAATGTTTCCCTGTTGCTAAGTGTCTCCTCCACCTCGCCCGGCCAGCCAAGCCCCCCTAAACAGCTCCGTTCACGCTACAGAAAATCAAAAAATTCTTTTGGTATAGACCCTGTTCTAGTGACGTCACAGAGATAAAGTGACAAGTATTGGCGTTTTGGAGGGAAATTTCAAAACGGAATTTATAATTTATGATTTTAAAGTATTAGTTTTATTACTACATTAGGTACTTATGCATGGTTTTAAACACTTTCCCAAAAATAGTCAACATCCCAATTGTTAGTGCTAGAACCACATCCTTCTAACCCTGGCAACGTGATGAGTTGCAATAAGCGTGATTGTTTATACCAACACTTATATATTTTACCCCAGAAATAATTTGCCTCATCTATCACAAGTACAAAAAAACGATATTTTCATGCAGCCTCTGCATATAAAGTAAAAAATAATAAACAACTTTACAAAATTACTTAATCATTATATTAACGTGAGTTCCTGTGCTAGATAAAAATTCATTTTTTTAATTACAATATATCTTTATTTTTTCTCATTTTTATTGTATAAAGAATAAAAAATAAAAAAAGTTCCATCACATTCTATTCTCCCCGATTTTTAAATTAATATCATCGTCTAACAATAAGAGATACTTAAATTTGTTTTGTTGAGTCACAAAATTTTAAAAATTTAACTTGTACATTTAAATTAGTACATAAACTTTTATTTAATAAAAAGAAAAAATATTATTCTGTGAAAATTTCGAAAGTTGTCATTCTTTAGGTAAGTATAGATTCACAACAAAGAATGTAAATTTAGGTTTAAAGATACGCCTCACAGAAATAAAAATATAAAATTAAGCTTAAGTAACTTCACCTATTTCTTTTCTCATTAGATTACGACGTCTTTTGTTATCAAAATAATTAGGAAAAATAATGAAAAAACCGGCCTGGTAAAAATTACGAAATAAGAATTTCAATTTGGGTTTTCCAAAGCTTGAACAAATTCAAACACGTAGACATAAACTCCTTAATTCACTAAAGGGAATATTCTCCATGTATCCAAATAAACCCGATTAAGTACACATATTTAAATATTTAAACTTAGTTTAGATTTTTTCACTCTATTCACAGTAAAAAATTACACAGGTTTACAAAAAAAAAGGGAATGCCTATTTGACCAAATTATTTTATTCTTATATAATTTAATGCCCTGAATCCAAATCTGAGATCCGCTAATCTCTATCACGCCAGGTTCAAGGTCATTTCAAGGTCAAATGGAGTAAAATTCACTAAATAAATCTGAAGAAGTAGATACGTACGTTTCTGAGGGCGCTGAATCCGAATTCCAGGTTTGCTTAATCCCTCAAGTTCAGCCAGAGGTCATTTCAGAGTCATTTCAAGGTGAAATTGAGAAAAATTTACTAAATAGATCTGTAAAAGAAGATATGGGGGCACTGAATCTGAATTCGTGGTTTGTATAACAACTCAAGGTTAACCAGAGTCTATTCCAAAGTCATTTTAAGGTCAAATTGAAAAAAAAAATACTAATTAAATCTGTAAAAAAGAAAACACACGCGCAGCTAGATCGACAGTTTTACTTCATCTAAGGGGATAAAGTGATGAGACCTACAACCCCTGTTTTTGTTGTTTTCTTTATATGGAAAGAATGCGTGAAAGGATCATGTTTATCGAGGAAGTAACGTGATACGAAAGTGTGACTGCAAAAAAGGTTATTCGCAATAGGAGAATCAAAAGATTGTTAAAATAGGAATTTTTGGACGTATATACACGACTTCCGAGATTTGCACAGAAAGAGTATCTTAACCTGAAAAACGTGTAAAGCTTCCGACATGGATAGTTTTGGTAAATGAAAAAGAGGAAATCATTGGTTTTACTGGAAATATATTGCCTTACAGCCCTATTCAATTGATGTTACAAGTTTTCCATTACTCTGAGATTAAGACTTTACGGGATGTTTCGATAAAAGGAAAGGAAATATCCAATAATTTTCCTAGTCTTAGGTTTGGAATCATTAATTTGAAATAATTAAAAGATTTCTTGACTTCGAAATTGGTCGACCAACATCTCCAAACCATTACGGAGCCTCCCCCGTACTTCACAGTAGCTCATTCCTCATTCTCCATATACGTACGATATACCTAACAAAAGAATATGTAGAATTTGTCGCCTGTATTTATTTTCCTTTAAGGCGGTTAAATGAAAGAATAAATACAAACAGTTTATTCCTGGTTCTCTCTCTCGATACGCGTTTCGACCACCTAATGGTCTCGTCAGTGGAGCTGTGTCGAACCAAGAGCAATTTTGGCAGGAAGCAACTGTGTATATAAAAATGCGGATTCCGAGACATGTCGGCAAGATATTAAATCTGCCGATGTCAGACTGAAAGATATCACCAAACAAACGACATCTATACATCCATCGGAATAGTGCAAATTTGAAAAATTAAAATTCTAGTAAGAAATAAATAAATCTATTTACTGCCGTGTTTAAATAGTTGCCTATATTTATACTCCTTTCCGGCCGTTAAAGGACAGAACATATACAAACAGTATATTGTATACAAATACAACTTTGGTTTTCTCTCCATACGCCTTTCGATCACTTAAGGGTCTCGTGAGTAGAGCTATATCAAACCAGGAATAACATTCGCAAAAACCACTGTTTATATAAAATATAAATCCCGAAAAATTCGGAATATGAATATGGTATATTCTAGACCCGGGCGATATACATCGATACCTCAATGTATCGATGCCAGCAGCATCGATATTTTATATCGATTTCGACTCAGATTGAAATATATAGATATCGATAAACTTAAATAAATATTGTATCGTTCCCTTATAATAAGATTCAATTCCACTACCACTGCGTTTTCGAATATCAAATGCACCCAAATATTTATTGTAGTAAATTTCACTACGGCGGCGCAGATATGCAGATACTTTATCAAGTTTTATTTCTGTAAGAACGAATACCACAGGGATATACTTGGAAATTTTTATGCCAACCAGTTAATTGTTTAAAAATTCAGTGATTTGCAAATGTCTGGATTTGCAGGGCATTACTTATCTACGTTTGTAGACTTTTAGTTCATTTGGTTTGTTGCTGTTTATTATTTTAATCATGCCTCCTATGAAAAATATTGTTTGAACATATGTTAACACAGGTAAATTCCGGTAATACAACAATAAATTTGTTGTTACAATTGACAAGGCGAAGTTCCAAAATAAAACAAGAATAAAAATATGAATGATATTGAATGTATCGATAGTTAAAATATCGATATTTTTATATCAGTTTATCGGCGTATTAATATTTTCTTATTCGATACGTAATATCGATACATTTAGAGATATCGCCCCTACTATATCCTTTTCTATCGAAATGAGAATGAATATAGGCAACTATTTAAACATGACCGTTTATAGATTTACTTTTTCTTACTGAAATCTTAATTTTTATGTAGAATTTGTTTTCATCAATGAAAATTACTTAGCTTATTTACTTTACTGATCCATGGTTTTAGTTACTTGGCTATTTAATTTGTGCTTCTCTAAAATATTTCGAATGATTCGAGATGCAGTAAGTTTATTTAAATATTCTGGCTAGTTTGGGTACTGAAATTTTGGACTTTTCTTCAATTTTCGTAAAATCCAATTTACATATTTTTCAATAAAAGTTTTCCTTGACCTTTTCTAACTTTGTTCCATATCCAATGTTAATTTCTATTTCGGTTTACGAGTTTTGGTCAAACGGGCAAAATATCGAATAATGAAAGAAGGATGTTACGAGTATAATAACATCCTGGATAGACATCTAAAAAATGTAGTAAGACGACATCAGAGAGATGTTACATTGCATTATATTGTAAAATGTCTTAAGGAGATCCAATAGTTGTAAACTGAGGTTCATGGAAAGTAATCTTTCAAATGTCCATAATATGCTTTTGTCCATCTCGCAACTTGATATTATTAGTCATCAAAAAACAACGAATTAAATTTCAAACAACTAATGACTTTTTCTTTGAATATATACAAACAACTTGACATTACTTTTAAATTAAGATAAAAATAATGTGTTTTTCTATAGAATATATTTTTTTCGATAAAAATAAATCATTGATCTTATCTTTAAAAAGAATATCTAAGATATGACGCAATAAGGCAAATATAATTGAAAATATTTTGTTTTTAACTTAAAGTCGTCCTTTTAATAGGCTTAATTAAAGATTACTTATAAGTATTTGAACTTAATCTAGAATTTTTATATGACGAAGTTTTTAAAACACTTTGATTTAAATCCATTTTTACCGATGATTTTCTCACACTCACTTTATTTATTTTAATGAAAACTTATGTTTCAATACGTCTTCTGGAGCAAATTTCAAGACCTTCTAGTTGTCACCTTCATGTTGGCTCTAATTTTGTAATATTTTATATTATACAATAAGGACGTCAAGAGGAATAAATTCATTACTTGAAAAAAGCTGTTTTTTTTTTAAACCGCTCGGACATTCATTTTTTTGGTACGATTTTTTTCACTATATCAGATTTGACAGGGTGATTGGAAAGAAACTGTGCTATAACTTTGATTTTTTAAATAGAGACTCCTACTTTTAAACTTCTTGCTAAATTTGGAACATATTTTCTATTACGTGACCTACACCTAAATGTTTTCGAATAATCCATAGTTAAAACTCGAAATAAAATATAATAATTACACAAATCTACAAAAAATGGGGCCATGGTCATAGTTGGTTTACAGGAGGTTATTTCTGAAGTAATGTGCTGCGTACAATCTAAATTCAAGGTCAGAATTGGCCCATCGTGTCAGAATTTTGAGATATTTGAGGTTATGTACTCGAAAAGTATTTCTTTTGCTTATATTTCGGGTTATGTGCAGGATGCATAAATTTTTTTAAGTATTTTTTTCTGGTAGCATCATTTAATTCTATTGAGCGGTCATCTACGATCTTTTTCTTGCTAAATTACGGCAATTTTAACTACAGGTTAGTAGATTTTTAGGGACTAATATCGTTTCTGGTCATAACTTTGCAAGAAAAATTGTAGGCGACTGCTCAATAGCTTATTTTGAAGAGTAAAAATAATATTAAGTGACTTAACTAGAAAAAAGAGACCAGAAAATTTTGTTCTTGCTGTACATAACTTCAAAAGAAGCCAAAAAAAAAACAGCTCCCCTAACCGACATTTTTTAACCGTTTGTACTCGTATATTAGATTTATAAGTGATAACTAGGGTTAGTTGTTTTATACAAGACGATAGAACTTTGACATATTGACGATGGAGATGAAAATAAACACTTAAGAAAGATAAGTTTAATCAAAAAACAATTCCTTGAGTCACTTCATAAATTCTAACAATGGTGTGGCGATAAAATAATTTAATGTATGAACAATAATTGAAAGCTAGCAAAAAAATTAGAATATTAAAACAAGTTATCTCGAGTTTATCTTCCACTGTAGAATGAAACTATCTAAGATATCATTTTTATTATTTCGAAAGATCTCTTAAATCTCGGAGCATGTGTGACAACATCGATATGTGTTTTCTTTTTTTAATTTCATGAATGAATATAAGAAGTATTTAATTGGATTTTTGACGCCCTATTCAATGAGATTCCGCTATAACCAACAAATTTTGTTTTTGAAAACAGCATAACTAGATACAGAAAAATGACACAAAAATTTACTTTTAAATTTTTGAAGATGTAATTGAAATGGAATAATTCCTCCAAAAGATTGAGAAAAACATTTTTCATGGGTTTAATCACAGACGCTGGATTTCTTGCCGAACTGGTTGTAACTAGTTAACTTCTAGCTTCCACATAATCCTTTATCATGATTTAGCGACTTTTTTACATATATTTTCAAAAAAAAAAATACTGCAAATTTGGTCTTGAAAACGTTAGGAATGCAAGAGAATGGAAGTAACTTACCCTATTTTTTCATCTCTTTCTATTTCAAATACATTGCTTTTTAGAATCCGTAGATATTTACCAAATATATTTTAGGTTAAAATAGAGACCATCAAGCCCATTACAAATCGTACAATTTCTTACAGCCAAAATTGTTATCTTCTTCTTCTAGGTAGAACCAAGTTCAGTTATCTACACAATGCCTCATCGATCCTCGTTTGAGGTAGAAATCCAGCTGTCTCTCCAACTTGTGGGGGGCCGTTCAGGCGGCCGTTTGGTGTTTGGTTTCTCTCTCATCACGGTTTTTGCTAGTCTGTCATCGTCCATTCGTTCCACGTGATCTCTCCACTGCCTACGACGGTTTCGAACCCACATCACAACATCCCCCACTCCGCTGTCCTCGCGTATTTTTGCGTTTCTTATTCTATCTCTTAAACTTGTTCTCATGATCATTCTCGGCATTTTCATTTCTGTGGTTCTCATAATTTGTTTTGTCTTTATTGTTTCATTTCTTGTTTCTACGCCGTAGGTCAGTATCGGTCTTATGTCTCTTAGTTGGCCTGATATCATGGCCGCTTTGTTGGCTTGTGTGCGTACTTCTTCCGTTACTGCCCAGTTACTTGTTATGTGTGCTCCCAGGTATTTAAACTTCCCAACCTGTTCGATATGTTTGTCATCAACCATTAGTTTTTTTTATAAATCGCCGGGACCGGACGGGATTTATCCAGCAATGTTACAACAGGGTCCAAACCTGTTGATCAACAGACTTTGCTGCATATTAAGAGCCACTCTAGCTCTAGGATATGTACCAAAGGTTTGGAGGTTAACCAGGATAGTGTTCATTCAAAAACCTGGGAAACCCAACTATTCTACAGCAAAGGCATTTAGACCAATCAGTCTAATGTCATTTATCCTTAAGACTCTCGAGAAGCTGTTGGACAGACATGTCAGAGATGATTTAATGGTAAACAGTCCATTTCATCCGAGCCAGCATGCATACAGAACCGGGAGATCCACAGAGACAGCGCTCCACGACTTGGTCAGCAAGGTGGAAAACACTCTGGAAAATGGAGAAGTGCTTCTAGGAGCATTTCTAGACATAGAGGGGGCGTTCGACAACACGTCTTTTCAATCAATCATCACTGCAATAAGAAACATCAACCTGGAGGAGACCTGTTGCAGGTGGATTGAAAATATGTTAAAAGACAGAGTGATCTATACAGAACTGCTCGGAGAGTCGCTGATGGCACGGCTGACTGGGGGGTGTCCGCAGGGGGAGTTCTCTCCCCACTGCTTTGGAACCTAGTAATGGATGGGCTTCTGCGAACCCTGAGTGGGGAGGGTCACTCTGTGCTGGGATATGCAGATGACTTGGTAATCTTAACCCAAGGCAAATTTAATACAACAGTAAGAGAGAGAATGCAGAGGGCTCTTAAAGTTGTAGAAAGATGGGTAAGGCAGGAGGGACTCAATATAAGTCCCCAAAAGACTGTCCTAATCCCCTTTACAAAACGGAGAAGGATAGAGGATCTCGGTCCCATCATCCTCCAAGGAAACACAATACCACTTGCCAGAGAAGTAAAATATCTGGGGGTGATTTTAGACTCCAGGCTGACCTGGAACAGACAAGTGGAAAACATAACCAGAAAATCGGAAACATCTCTTGTGACTGTTAGAAGATTATGTGGGAAAACATGGGGTCTCTCACCGAAAATGGTACATTGGTTATACACCAGTGTTGTGAGATCAGCCATCACTTACGCAGCCTTGGTCTGGTGGTCCAAGGTAATGCAGAGAGCAACTATGACAAAGCTGAGTGGAATACAAAGGGTCGCCTGTTTATGTATTACTGGGGCCATGAAATCAACGCCCACTTCGGCAATGGAGTGTATTCTGGATCTGCCTCCGCTACACATAGTGATTCAGGCAGAGGCAAGAATGGGACTCCACCGACTAAATCACTCAACAGTAAAATCGCAAATGACGATGTCAGGACATAAAAACATATGTAAAAAAATTAGGAGCCCTGAGTTGGAAATGGACACAGACCATATGAACTCGAGCTACCGTTATAATATACCGTTTGAAGTCACAATAGAGGATCGAATGGCAAGTAAAAGAGAAAGACCGGAAACATTCTCGGGTGCAAGTATCTGGTACACTGACGGTTCAAAAACTAGTGAGGGTACTGGAGCTGGGATATACGGGTTACAACCGAGGAAGGAACTAACCCTTCCCCTTGGGAAATACCCAACAGTGTTCCAGGCAGAAATATACGCAATCTTACGGTGCGCAGATGAGATAAACAGGAGAGTTTATAAAGGGAAGCAAATCCTCATTTACTCTGACAGCCAGGCAGCCCTAAGGGCCCTCAAGGGCCAAAAGGTATCATCGAGGCTGGTTTGGGAATGTCAGAGCGAGCTGGAAACTCTGACAAAAGACAACAGAGTTGTGTTAAAGTGGGTACCAGGACACGAAGGCATACATGGAAATGAAAAAGCTGACGAACTAGCTAGAGCAGGGTCAGCATCTCAATACATTGGTCCAGAACCGGCCTTTGGGGTGCCGCGGTGTGCAGCACGAGAAGCAGTCAAAGAATGGATCAAAAGAGAACATAAAAACCACTGGATGACCAGACAGGGTTTAAACCACAGCAAGCTATTTATTGGGAATCCGGACCCGAAACTGGCAAATAAACTACTACAAATGGGTAGAAACCAATTAAGGACTATTACGGGTATAATGACGGGACACATGGCCGTCAAAGTACATCTGAATAGAATGAATCTATATAACGGAAACCTCGGCTGCAGACTGTGTGGACAAGCCGAGGAAATGGTGAAGCATATCATATGTGACTGTGAGTCACTGGTGAGATTTAGACAACAAACTTTCGGGTCAGTAAAATTGGAACCGGGAGAAATACTCACTCACTCCTTAGCAGGACTGTACAGATTGAGCCAGGGGGCTAGGTTGACAGAGTGGCTGTAATGTCTAGGGTGAGCACGATAGGCCTACTCTGGTCGCAGTGCATCCGGCTTTGGGACGGACCCGGGAATATATATAAAAAAAACCATTAGTTTACATCTTTCCGGTTCTTTTGCTATTACCATTGCTTTGGTTTTCTCCACAGATATCCTCATATTATACTGTTTGGCTGTTCGATTGAAATGGAAAAGCATTCTTTGTAAGTTGTCCTCGCTATCTGCTGTCAAGGCAACATCGTCTGCAAAGCATATAATCTGAACGGTGTTGTGTCCCATTGGGTACCCAATATTTGTGCTTTTTACTTCATCAATGATTTCGTCCATGATTACATTGAAAAGTGTTGGACTTAGGCTTTCATCCTGTCTTATTCCTATGGATATTGGGATTTCCCCTGTTAGAGTATTATTTGTTTTAATTACCATGGTGTTTTTGGAATTCAGTTCGTATATTGTGCGTATGATTGCTTCGTCTACTTGTTTTCTTCGCAGTAGTTCTGTTATCTGTTCCAGTTTGACTCGGTGGAACGCTTGTGTAAAGTCCACAAAACAAATGAACAGCGGTTTATCCTATTCGATAGATTTTTCAACCAGCTGTCTGATAATAAATATACCGTCGATAGTAGAGCGGTTATTCCGGAAGCCCTGCTGTTCTTCGCACGCCCCTAACTTGTCTACGATCCGTTGTGACAGTATTTTGGTTAACAATTTGGCTGATCTGTTCAGTAGGCTGATTCCCCTGTAGTTTTCAGGTTGTTTCTTTGACCTTTTTTTGTGGATCGGAATTGTGATGCTTTTCCGCCATTCGTTGGGTATTGACGTTGTGCGGAGTATTTTTTGAAATAGAACAGTGGACTTTGTGACAAGGCTGAGGCCTCCGTACTTTAGCACCTCATTCGTAATTTGGTCGGTACCAGGTGATTTTCTGTTTTTCAATTTCTCAATTGTCAGGTGCATCTCTGCTTCACAGATGTTAACATCTGTTAGTTCTGTGGTTTCTTGTTGGTTTTCGACTACGCTGCTTTCTGTAGCTGGTGCCTGGAGTAAGTCCTTAAAATGGCTGACCCATTGTTGGCTGTCGATTGGGCTTAGTTGAACGTATTCATTGATTGTTTTTTTTCTGTTCCTCAGCATGTTCCATATTTTCTTTTGTCCTCCATATAGGTCGTGTTCGATGTCTTTTGAATACTTTTCCCAGTATTCTTTCTTTAGTTGAGCTATTTGACTGTTGATTCTGTTTCTCACCGTTTTGTACTCTTCGAAATGGCTTGTTGTTTTATGCCGTCGGTATTTTGTAAATGCTTGTCGTTTTTCTTTTGCTAATATTTTCACCTCTTCTGTGAACCATGGTTTTGTATTGCTTGGCTTGTTCATGCTAACTGTTCGTGTTCCGATCGCCTCCCTGACGCTCTCTTGTATATTTCTTTTCAGTTTTTCCAAAATTGTTATGAATAAGTGAAAAAAACTCAAAGTTTTTTACCATTTGTATTCTGATATTAGATTCATAAGTGCTAATTAGGGTTAGTTGTTATCTACAAGACGATAGAACTTTGACATATTGACGATGGAATTGAAAATAAACACTTAAGAAAGATAAGTTTAATCAAAAAATTCCTTTAATGTTTCCTGACAATGGGGTGGCGATAAAGTAATTCAATATGGGAATAGTAAATGAAAACTATTGTAAGCTACTAAAAAATTAGAATATTAAAACAAGTCATCTCCAGTTTATCTTCCTCTCAGCAGGTGTTACAACATTCATGTGTTTTTTTTTTTTCGTTTCATGAATAAATATAAAAGAAATATTTACTCGGGTTTTTGACCACCTATTCAATGGGATTCTACTATAACGAACAATTTTTGTTTTTGAAAACATCATAACTAGATACAGAGAAATGACAATTTTTTTTTTAATCATGTGAAGATATAATTTAAATGAAATGAATCCAAGAGATTGGCAACCACATTTTTCATTGTTTTAATCACAAACACTGAATTTCTTCCCGAAATGGTTGATTTAGCGGCTTTTCTACATATATTTTATTATAGAGACTATAAAAAAATAGTGGTGCATACCTCTAGGATATACGGTATTCTCCAAAATACTGCAAATGATGTCTTGAAAATGTTTGGAAAGAGAAGAAGAGTAGTAATTTATCTTAATTTTTCATCTCCTGCTTTTCAAATACCTTGCTTTTTAGAGTTCGTGGGTAATTACCAAAGATATTTTACATTAAAGTAGATACCATCAAGCCCATTAGAAATCACAGGATTATTTACAGCCAAAATTGCTATGAATACGTGAAAAAAAAAATCGAAAATGAATGGTCATAGATGGGCAACAGAGGGTCATTTTCGAAGTAATTTACTGCGTACAATCTTAATTCAAGGGCAGAATTGACCCATCCCGTCAGAATTTTGAGTTATTTGAGGTTATGTACTTGAAAAAAAAAATTTTTGCCTACTTATCGGGTTATATGCAGGATTTTTTTTTTTTGGTATTTTTTTCTAGTTGCATCATTTATCTCTTTTCTTACCTTTCAAAATACCTATTGATCGGTCATTTGCGATTTTTTTCTTGCTAAGATACGACCATTTTAAATACAGATTAATAGATTTTGTAGAAACTACTATCGTTTCTGACCATAACTATTCAAGAAAAATTGTAAGTGATCGCTCAATAGCTTATTTGGAAGGGTAAGAATAATATTAATTGACTTAACTAGGGAAAAAAAAGACGAAAAAATTTTGTTCGAAGTAACCAAAAAAACATTTTTCGAGTACACAACCTCAAATATCTAAAAATGCTGACCTGATGGATCAATTCTGACCTAAGATTCGGATTCTACGTAGCAAATTACTTCAGAAATTACCCCCTAGCCCATATTTTTTACCGTTTGTATTCGGATATTAGATTCATAAGTGATAATTAGGGTTACTTGTTTTATACAAGACGACAGAACTTTGACATATTGATGATGAAGATGAAAACAAACACTTAAGAAAGATAAGTTTAATGACAATTCCTTTAGTTATTTCGTAAATTCTAATATTTCCTGACAAAGGGGTGGCGATAAAATAATTCAATATGTTAACATCAATTGAAAACTATTGTAAGCTACCAAAAAAATTAGGATATTAAAACAAGTCATTTCGAGTTTATCTTCAACCGAAGAATGAAATATTTAAACAGATTTTTAACGACCTATTCAATAAGATCCCACTGTCAAGAACAAATTTTGTTTTTGAAAACATCAGAACTCCAAAACATTATAAATCAAACGGTCGTTTACAGGCAAAATTGTTATGAATACGTGAAGAAAAACAGGAAAAATCCTATCCAAAGTTTCCAATTTATATGAATATTTAATGTCTTGCAAGCAGGTTCAGGTAAAGTCGTGGGGGGGGGGGGGCATTTGCACTCTCTTCCCTGAGTCAAACAAAAACAAAGTACTTTAGTTGTTTTAAAACAAATTTATTAGAAGATAGGTATCATCGAACGGAAACTGTCCCCTACCCCTCTCAGCGACATCCTGTATCTACGTCGCCTCACGAGTACTCCTGTAGCAATGGTAACGGTCAGGTGCCAGTTAATGATCTGCCTTGTTGCTAAGTCCATTTTATGTATGGTGGTATGAAGTAAAAACTTTTGTGTTTTACTAACATTTTTTAATTATTTAAGTATCATAAAACATTAATTGCCGAAATTTCTGGATTCCATAGAATTTTTCGACTTATAAACAATTGCTTTTACCTAAAAGTCCTTGGTGTCTACCTGTAATGTTTGTGGAATAAATGGCTAGATCCATATCAACTGAACAACTCGACAGTTGTGTCGTTGTGTTATAATTTGTGAAAATTGGCACTTTTTAAAGATATTGGCTCGTCTTTATAAGTCAATGTGAATCAAATTGTAAACAATGGTAAAATACTCTGTATTTTGCAAAGAATAGATAAATAAATGTGTAAAGTACATATATATATATATAGCAAAAAAATAAGAGATGAGCGCTGAAGTACCACTATACAGTTTTTCTTCACGTATTCATAACAATTTCGGATGTAAACATTCGTATTATTTCAGATAGACTTAACAATCCCTTTTAATCGAAAATCCTTTTGGTTGCCAGAGCAAAGAGGATTCATATTAATTTTTGGCCAGACTATAAAACAAACAATTGAAATGGCATTTGGACACATACTGGAGTAGCGAAATGTTTAAAAATTAACAACCAAATTCACCAAGAACGTTTAAGACTTAGTCCCGATCTACTTGCCATGGAAGCTAGCTGGCCCGTTTTGTTTATGATATTGTTATGATTTATGTTAAATATGTCAACAAATAAACGCTTATATTGGAACCTTAAGGAAAAAAACTGGATACAAAACTTTGAAATCGGCAGCAGGAATAGTTGTCTCTCAAAAATAAACAAATTTTTTTCATTTTTGTCCCTTTAGAAATAAAAAAAAAATATTTTTTTTCTTTGTTTTAAAATTGCTCAACTTATTGTTGTACTTGTCAATTTAACCCCTGTCAATTTAGACTAGTTCTAAAGTTAGATCATGTTAGTGAATTAAGAGGGTAATATTTAATTTTTTCCATAGCACACTTGTTTCAGTTTTTTACCCTTTTGAATGGTGACCATATATTATTCTATTAAATTTACGACAATCCTCCTCCCTCCCCATCCCAGTGCTTTTCAATTATAGAATTATTAAAAGATGAAACTTTTTTTATTACACAAAAAATACAAAAGTAGTGATTAATAATTTAATTGCAAAAAATGTTAGTACAGTCATATTAAAATTTATTTAAGATTATTCCTCACTAGTCGACGCTTCTTCTTTCTTTTCTTTCTTCCTTGTGAATTCCGACAAATCTCTTCGCATAGAATAAGCATCTTCACCATCAGCATAATATTTTGGTTCAATTTCGACTGTTTCAAACTTAAGGGAGTTCTTGTACAGATTCAAAGCGGCTCTATTGCTTTTTCTTACGTGTAAAGAAACATATTTAGCGTCAAAGCATTCTACCATAGCTTCGGAAGCTTGATCCATAAGCTTTTGAGCTAAACCTAGTCTTCTATGAGATCTCTTAACAGCTAAAGAAGTAATGTGTCCATGCTTTAAGTCTTCTTGGTCCTCTTCCATTTTTGCAAGTACATAGCCAACAATTTTTCCTAAAAATAATAAAAATTTTAGCAAAAGAATTGTTTGTTTGTTCTGGATTAAAATTGTGTCGGCATCAAAGATCAAATGGTCACCTATCCAAGTACTAACCGCGTCTAGCGTCGCTTAAAGAAACTGTATAGCTTAAATTTTTTATATTCAGAAATCATTATTAGTACAAGTACAAGTACAAAAAAACATTAAAATAACAAAATTATTGTTAACAAGAACAATTAGTAATAATGAAGTAAGACCAATTTTACAATATTATATAAAAAAAAACTGTGGGCTGGTTTTGGACCCTAAATACTTCACAAATTCGAGCAAAAGTCATGCAATGGAATAACACTCTTACATTTAAAATAAATATTATCAATATTGTGCTATGGAAAAGGAAGCCTCATGATACTGAATATCTCTTATATCCTTCCTTTTGGTACATATCGTTTACTATTATCAGTAAAATTACTTACCATTTTCATCTTCAGCAACATAACTAAGCTGTGGCCAGCTAAGCCCATGGTAAAAATAGTATTTCATCTGGTAATTTTCTGGTAAACATAGTAAATTACAGTGTTGCATATTCATAAGGTCCTCAGGTCTAGCACAACGAATATTCATTGTTAAAGTATTCAAGTCAGTCTTTTCGAGTTTTCTTAAATTTGCCACGGGTGGACTTTTGTTGGTTTTCTGTTGGGTTTTTGGCGCTTTTGGCACTATTTAGTAAATCCCTTATAAATTTAAAACGACTTAGGATGAGGACCCATAAAATGTACCAACCTGAAAAAAATAACACTCTATTATGATGAATGAACATTCTGTTAAAAAATTATCAGAAAACAGGTAGATTTAAAAAGTCCCTAAGCTTTGTAAAGTTCTTTATTCACAATATGCAAAACGAAGAATTGTAAGTACTTGTTTTGCGAAACACAGAGATATGTTTTATAAAAGCTATATAGGTATTCTTATTGTAAAATCTTTTGATATGTTCGAATGGTAAAATATCCAAGAAATGTGTAGCAAGTAAAATTTGTAGAAACACTACTTGAACAAAAGAATCTGATATTCTAACCAAACTTAAGAGTAAACAGCACCTTACCTAAGCCCACAAAAAGAAACACAACTCCGAGTGCTGCAAGAAACGATAAAACAGCCAGAAACAAGTCTTTCATTATTTTTCTACCCTAATAACTACATAAAAATAAAACTAACAAAAATAATGTGGCAGTGCTTCTACATTTATTATCGCCATGTTGCTTGATTGGAAATTTGATAAAGCGATTTTTTAAAATTTAGTGATCGCGAACCTTCTACTAAATCAAAAATAAAAAGTACAAAAATCACATTCATACCTTACGGATGCAGGATTTTCACTGGAAAGGTGGAAAATGTGGAAAATATTAAATTACCTATGAAATTGTCAATTTAAAATTGGTTATATCTGATTGACTATGCAACCTAAAATACATCAGCGAGTGGTAAAATATTGGTATCCCGAACATATAATTTTGAAATTAAAGTTCCTCCATTGTAAAAGATATATACAATGGTCCGTCATAAGCAGGTAAATTTAGCGATATACAGTTCTAGAAGTTGGCAAGAAACAAATTTTGCCTTAATATTGAGTCCTATGCCTGTATACAACTCGTTATATATTTTTCTGAAGTATGTTAAGGACTTTTGTTTTATTTTAGAGTTAATTAAAAACGCAACTAAGATTACGTTTGTTTGAAATAAATTCCCTTCACTATTTGGTCAAGAAAATGGTAAAGTAAAGTACTGATTTGTAAATTTTCGGTTTTGAGGAACATTTACATCTTAAGAACTCATGCTAGAAAATAAATATTTGGTATGTGGACTTTTCACTACAATTAATGAAATTAATTAGATATGTGTATGTGCGTAAAATTGGGGATCTGTACACTGTGACCTAATAGTTCTATTGTGTCCTCCTTCGAACATACTCCTGTAGAATTAGCAAAACTTGGGCCCGGTTGTTTGAACGCTGAATAACATAATAATATTTTTATTTATATTTGAAAAAGTGTTTAAAAAAGTATTTAATGTCTTGGTACACATATACAGATTTTATGCTATCCTTTTCTAATTGCATTATTTGAACGAGTATTATATGATAATCGGTACTTCCATTCTGAATACATGAAAGTATAAATATATGATTGTGTTTATTATTATTGTTATTTTTATGTAAACAATATCTAATAATATTTACCAATAAAAATAAGTTTTTAAATCCTCTTTTTGTTAATATTAATTGTAAACTTCCACTTATAGTAATTTCTAATACTTAAAAACACTGAAAAGATTCACGACAAACAATTAAACTGAAAGAAATGATAATTAAACATGTTTATGTCTGTCAAACATCAAATAAGTCTCTCCCCAACCGACCATAAACAGCTTTCAAACAAATCTATTGTTTAAATCTAGAGTGCTGCTCTCTGAAAGGATATAAATAGAGATTTCATCTCCCTTCTGGGGGTGTGTTTTTTAGATTAATAGCGATTTGTACCCTTTTCAGTTTGTCGAGTTTTACTTGAAAACTATGCATTTTTTGTAGGTACGTGCAACGTAAAAGTTGTAGGTAATAAAATTTGCTATCGAAATGATACCTCATGGAGTCCAAAAAATTCATTTTTGAAAGAAATACACCCAAAAAAGAAAAAAAACAAGAAAAGTGCAATTTTTAAAAAAATTTTCCCCATAACTTTTTTCCAAGTGAGATTAGGTTGCTTCATGAAATAAGAAATCTGACGTTACGCTAATTAAAATGAGCTCCTGCAAAATTAAAGAATTTTTTTAAACAATACCAAAAAAATGTAAGATATCGTAGCATAGCCATTAAATGCGGAGACGAAGCCAAGGTTTTTTTGAAGAAGTGGAAACTTGAAGCTATTTTGGTAGTACACTTTTCCTATACTGGGTTTCATAAAATATATATTTTTGAACTCTTACGATAATACTGATAAAATGATAAGAAGATCGACATATTGGCTAAGTATAACCACATCTCCATAATTCATTAAGTGTAAATATCATTGAAACTTTCATTTCTTTTTATGCCATTTTTAACTATTTCTATGTTATAGAACAATTTTGAAACCAAGAAATTTCCTTTGATTAGTTTTTTGCCTGAAACCAAGATGGTTCCCATCACCATGACTACGGACTACTTGGCGCTTTGCCATTAGTAAATCTTTTTCTGTACAATTCGTAACACCTCACCTTTTAACCCGTACGTTCAATTTTACTTCTGCATACAGCGATACAGCTCCACTGACGAGATCATTAGGTGATCGAAACGCGCATGGAGAGAGGACCAGAGCGATATTTGCAGGAAATAAACTGTTTGTGTATATATTTTTCATATTCTCTGCCTGAAAGGAGAATTACATATATAACAAACTATTTAAATACAACAGAAAGATTTCTTTATTTCTTACTGAAATTTTGATTTTTAAAAATTTCACGTTACTCCGATGATTCATAGATGTCGTTCGACTGGCGATATTTTTGAGTCTGACATCGAAGTTGGTAGATGGCAGGTGCAATATCCTGCCGACATATCTTGAAATTTATGGTTCATATATCAGTTATTTCCTGCTAATGTTGCTCTCGGTCCGATACAGCTCCATTGACGAGACCATGAGGTTATCGAAACGCGTATGGAGAGAGGACCAGAGCGATATTTGCAGGACATAAACTGTTTGTATATATATATATATATATATATATATATATATATATATATATATATATATATATATATATTTCATATTCTCTGCCTGAAAGGAGAATTACATATATAACAAACAATAGATTTGTTTGAAGGCTCTTTATGGTCGGTAGGGAGAGGCCTTTTTGTTGTTTGACAGACATAAACATGTTTACTTTTCTTTCAGTTTAATTGTTTGTTGTGACTCTTTTCAGTGTTTTTAAGTGTTAGAAATTACTATAAATGTGAAGTTTGCAATTAATATTAACAAAAAGATAATTTAAAAACTTATTTTTGTTGGTAAATATTGTTAGATATTGTTTAAAGATTGAAAATAACAATACGCGTAATTTAGGCAACCATAAATTCAAATTTTTAAGTATTCTAGAATTGACGTGCCGATTATCATGTAATACTCGTTTAAATAATGCAATAAAAAAAGGATAACATAAAGTTGATATGTGTATGCCAAGAAATAAAATATCTACTGTTTATCAACATTTCTTCAAATATAAATGAAAATATTATTACGTTATTCAGCGTTCAAACAACGGCGCCCTAGTTCTGACGTTATGCTAATTCTACAGGGGTAGGTTCGAAGATCTACGATGAACTTAAACTTTTAATCGATTAGTATCAATGAAAAGGATATTCGCCAGAGGTGAATTTTGATTGCGGAGTTGTTAAAAATGTTCCAAAAATATTTTTTGAGTGTTTGGGTTACCTCAGATGAATTAAGGTGAACTAACCCTTAAACCGAATTAAAAGGGTGGGGATGGCATGGAGTAATTTATTTTTATTATTTGAGATTAGAATTTCATTTTTTTTTAAATTTCCATTTAATTTTTAGATTGAACGTTTTTATTTTGGTGACACTTGAGGCAAAGAAAGTCTGACCGTGATTTTTACTAACAGGAATTCACACCTAGCGCAAAATAGGGGTAAGATTAGAATTTTATATTTTATTTACGACTCTGTTGGTTAGACTGAACGTCTTTTTTTCTTCAATTATTTAATTCGATGATAGTTAATTGCAAACAGAGTAGTGATTTACTAATACCAACGTATACGTAGCGGCAAAAATTAGGGTGAATTTAGCATTTTATATTTTATTTCTGACCTTGGAGCTTAGGGTAAAAGTCTGGAGCTAGAAAGAGACTTGAAAAAAGTAAATGAGGCAATACTCGGAGCCTATGAATCGAGTTACAAATAAGCAAAAGTTGTAGGGAAGTCCTTGGTGGAATGACCAGCTGTTAGAGCTAAGATCCGTGTAAATTCTTTACTAGTACTAAGCGTCCCGGAAGATTCTGGCAGAGCTATGCCGAGAAACTTAAACCTACAACAAAGAAATTAGGAAAGCTAACAGAAACAGCTTCAAGAAATTCTGTGAAGACATTCATTCTACAGCAGCCGCAGCTAGACTATACAAGTCATGGCGAAGGGTAGGGTCGACCGAGCAATGTCACTCAGAAAGCCAGACGGTAGCTTCAAGGAGAGCGAGTAGGAAAGAGTATTAATCTCACTCAACACTCACTTTCCGGGGAGCAAACCTAATATCGAGAATGATGTAACAGAACATCACGAAAGCTCCACCAGAGAAGCTATAGCAATGGCCAGACACATATGCAGTAGCGGTCGTTTAAAAAGGACAATAATCACCTACCAATAAAATCCCAGGAATTGATGGAATAACTCCGATCTTGCTCTAAGGGGGACAGGAACAGATTCTACCACACATAGTACCCCTTAGTCAAAGTAGCTTGAAACTGGGCTATATACTAGAAATATGGAGAAGGGCCAGAGCCTCCTTCTTTCCGAAAACGGAGAAAAAGGATTTTAGACACCCTAAATCTCTGCGACTCATCAGTTTCACATCGTTTATTTTAAAAACGATGGAGAAAGCAGTAGATAACTCTCTCAGAACAGAAATTTTTCGTTCGAGTTAACTACTTATTTTCTAATACTACTGTGCTACAAATCTTTATCAAATCTGTAGGTCTGATTACACAAATAAAAGATGCAATCACTTTAAACCGTTGCCAGTTTAACTATAAGAAATAAAACTTATCTCCAATGAAAAAAAATTATTAATTGCAGTTAATGTTATAAATTAAGTGAAATAAAAAGTTGTGTGTAAATATTGTTAAAAGGATAATATTAATTATTGAAGAAAATTTAATTTAAATCTAACTTGGTATTATTTTTATAATTTAGATCATTACTTAAAAAAATACTACGTATTTTGAGAAGATATAAAAAAAATCCATTTAATTCTCGATTTTTATAGAGCCAGTATCCATTATATAAAATTATATATAATTTTATATAATAATATATTATTATGAATAATCCTTCGAAAGTTAACCTTAATTTAAAGTTATATAAAAATATATAGAATTTATATAATCAGCTAAAATTATATCGTGCCAGATTTCATATCTGATTATGTATAATCATTTCTGGAAAGTTATATATATATATATATATATATATATATATATATATATATATATATATATATATATAAATATATATATATATATATATATATATATATATATATATATATATATATATTGTTCCGGATGACCGGCCTTGAAACAAACTGTACACACTGTATTATTTTAATAACTTTTTTTTGTCAACCTGACTTTTGACACTAATTCAAGTTGCGTCGACAAGCTCTCAAAATATACTGACCACGAAAGCTGATCTAGACCCTTTATATACCCTTTTGGTCGATACCGGGAGATTTCCTAATTTTCTAGAAGGATTTCCATAATATATGGTGTAATAAAAATAGGAAAAAGAATAATCCGGCAATTTCTAGACCTTCTATCATAGGCGTTCCATGTTAAAAATAAGGAAATAGAATTCTCTAAAAAGTTCCAGAACTTTTTTCATAGACGTTTCCTGAGGAAATTAATAAAGGTAAAATTAATTAAATAAAATAAACTCGTAGAAAAAGAAACCATAAAACCCTATAAACTACAAACACAAACGAATACTATGAAATATAAAACGTTATAAAGTTCGTTACATTGTCCTCTTCTGAGCATTGATCGTCCCGATCAACCTGCTTGATCTTGATAATGGGCCAATCTGTCAAGATGAACGAGTTTCATCTTCGCATGAGGGCTTCTCTGAATTCGGTACATCAGATCGTTAAGTCGCGTTACTACGTTCTACGGATTTTCCCATGACTTTTGGAGCTTTGGCGAACGCCCTTTGGTTCTTTTCGGATTGTACAACCAAACTTTCACATCAACCATAAATCCACCAGTATTGGCTTTCAGGTCATGGCGGGTCTTCATTCTGTCGCTATCTATTTGTAATTTTTGATGGACTTCTTCGTGTAAGACCTGAAGCTGCTTATTGAGTTGGTTGGCGTAATCTTCCCAAGTTGCTTCAGAATCAGGTGGACGTCCAATAAGCAAATCGACTGGCAGACGTAATTCTTTTCCAAAAATTCTGCTAGCAGGTGTCTTTCCAGTGGTTTTGTGAATGGCTGAACGATAGGCTAGTAAAAATGGCTGAATGCATTTATTCCAGTCATTTTGTTGTTCATTTACTTGTATTCTGATGTAGTTCTCCAGCGTTCTGTTAAATCTCTTAACCATTCCATCTGACTGTGGATGTAGGGGTGTTGTTCTAGTCTTGTGGATTTTCAGAAGCTTGAAAAGGTTCGTAAAAACGTCAGATTCAAATTTCTGCCTTCATCAGAGTGTATCTCTCCTGGCACCCCATATCTACAAATCTACTGGTCAAACAATGTTTCGGCAACGGTGGTAGCTTCTTGATTTGGTAGCACATATACTTCTGGCCATTTACTGAAGTAATCCATACCTACCAAAAAACAGCGATTCCTAGATTTACTAATAGGAAATGGTCCTGTTATGTCTATTGAAATTCTTTCAAAAGGTACTCCTACATTGTACTGCATCATTTTACCATGGCTACAGGTCCTTGATCCTTTACTGGCAGCACAGTCGGTACAGGTTTTGCACTAATCTTTTACATATGCGCGGATCCCCAGCGAATAGAACCTCTCTCGAACTTTTTCAAGAGTTTTCATAAACCCTATGTGTCCGCACATCATTATGTAAAGCTTGCAGTACTTCTGGAATCCTTTTGGTGGATAAAATAGTATGATATTTGTAGTCTTTGCCATCGGAGCTCTCCCAAACTCTTTTTAAAAGACCATCGTGCATAATCAAAGAATCCCATAAGCCCCAGTAACCTTTCATTTTTAGAGATCTTGACGAGATTTCTTGAAAAGTGAGTCGATTTGACTCAATATTCTTTAATTTAGTGATAAAGTTAAGATCTGGATCTTCTTGTTGTTATTTGGAGATGATTTTGGGATACCAATCCAAAGAGCACTGTAGTCGTGTCTTTCGGCAATAGAAATCGTGAGGATCTTCTCGCTCTTCGTGCCTGTTACAGTGCTTGCATTCTTTTGGACATGGTCTCCTTGACAAAGCGTCTGCATTTTTATGGTTCAAGTCTTTTCTATGTTCAATTTTAAAATCGTACTCTTGCAAGCGTTGTAACCATCGTGCTATTTGACCTTCAGGATTTTTAAATTGTAAAAGCCATTTCAATGATGCGTGGTCTGTTCGCAGGAGAAATTTTTGGCCATATAGATATTTGCGAAAGTGTTCCAATGTCTTTATAATGGCGAGTAGTTCTTTTCTTGTTATACAATAATTTCGCTCAGCTTTACAGAGTACTTTGCTTGGCCATTTGTATCTGGGACAAAACTCCATATTGTCGTTATTTTCAGTCAGACGATGTAAAGGTCGTGCAATATCGGCGAGTCCTTTTATGAATCTTCTATAGTAAGTACAGAGACCTAGAAAACTTATTAGTTCATGCTTATTTTTCGGTATTTGCCAACCTTGAATGGCTTCTATCTTCTCTGGATTGGTTCGTACACCAGCTTCTGTGATTATATGTTCCAGATATTTCACTTTTTTCTGGAAAAATTGACATTTCTTCGGATTGAGTTTTAATTGTGCACTTCTCAGTTTTTGAAATACATCTACATTTTTCAGATGACCGTCAAATGTTTTTCCCAGAATTATGATGTCATCTAGATAGACTAGGCATGTTTTCCACGTTAGTCCATGTAAAATTTGTTTAATTGGAGTTGCTTCTCCAGTATTTATTCGATGCTCGACTACATTGGTCCTTCCCAGGTCGCTATCAGATAAAGAGAAAACATCTTTATTTCTTCGTAAAAGATCTTCCAGTCTAACCACCTGAACTTGATTTAGTAAAGGTGCTGACGTACTAACTAGGTCTTGAAGTGCCTTAGGTAGACTGGCAGGTAATTTCTCAGGTTGTAACGGGATACCGGTAACTATAACGTCGACAGGTTGACAGGTAGCAATCTTATTCTAGATCAATGTTCTGGCAGGAAGAATTCCTTTTGCATATAACGAGCAATCTTGAGTTGGTTCAATCAAAACTATTCCATCTTCTTCGGAATCATCAACCCTTACTTTTACTATACATTCTGAACATGGCGGTAACATCGAGTCTTCAAGAAGTACAACTTCCCGGATCGACACATCAATATTTTTCGGAAGACTCAAAACAATTTTTTCATTTCTAGTTCATAGTACTAGTTGAGGAAGATCAAGCACAAGCTTCTCGTGTTCCATGACATCTAGACCTAGTATTATTTCGTCCAAAATATCAGCAACAATAACCACATGTTTGAAAGTAGTGCTTCCCAGGGTTATTTCGGCTTCATGTATCCCTTTCACAGGTATTACTTCACCATTGGCGGTTTGCAGGACATAATGCTTTTCCGGAAGACAAATTTTACATTGAGCCACGATGTTCGGCTTTACAATGGTATGAGTAGAACCAATATTCGATATCATTTCACATACCCGACCGCATATCTTTCCTGGTATTATCAAGCTGGAACCAATATTTGCAGCCGGGATACCTTAACTATTATTGTTGGTGGGGCTTGGTAGTATCTAGCCAGCCTTCGCCCCTTTAAGTTGGCTATTGAGAGTTTTCCTGCTTCCGATCACTATCAGGAGCAGTACTACTTGTACAGCGGCTTTGTACATGCCCCTCTTCGCCACACTTCCAACAACGAATTCTATTTCTGCTATACAAGGTTATATTTTTGTTATTGTGACGTGTTGTTTGTTTGTTGAAAAATTCTTGCATTTCCCTCATTAGCTTCATGAAGAATTCCTCGTTGGTCTTGCGGTCACCCTGGGAGACGTTAACCCTTCTTATGACTCTTCCTTTGTTTCTTGAGGTCTGTTTGGCTGTTTCAAACTTCAGGGCATAAGCAAGAGCCTCTGAAATTTTCTTAGAGTTTGACTTGTTTCTGGGTCGCGTAAACCTTCGATAAAACTATTTACTGCTAACTCTTGCTTCTTCCGGAGATGTTGGGAAGGTCAAATTTTTTAGTCTCCACCTCATATTCTTGAAGACTTTCGTTATATTTTTGTCTTCTTTCTTGGAGTTGTGTTTTATAAACTTCTTGGAGCTGGGCTTCCCCATAGCGCATCTCCAGAAAAGTAACAATAAACTCGTAATCATTTTGCTTCTCTTCAGGAATGTTACGTAGAACCTCCATAGCTTCACCTCGTAGTGCTAGAACAAGAGCGCGTGCCTTTTCCGGTGAACTCCAGTTCTTGCCGGTGACGGTGGCTTCGAATTAATGGACATAGGTAAGCCAAGGTACTTTGGCGTCGAAGATAGGTGGCTTCATCACATTGGTTGCAGGAACATCATCTACCTTTATTATAACGGTACTGGCTAACTTCTCCATTGCAAATGTAACTGTTCCATCTGTTTGTGGATTCCTGTCACTTCAGGTTGTATTTCATCATGTACGTCTTCTCTAATTTTGCTAATCTTCTGTTGCATTCTTGTTCAATGCGCTTCATATTTTTTTTTGATATCTCCTTTCAGTTCTTGTT